>CANTUQ010000194.1:4433047-5910730 GCA_947683425.1 Excoecaria cochinchinensis | reverse complement strand
TAAAGATATGGAGTTGGGTAATGAAGAGCTATTGCCCCAGAGGTTTAATATGCCAGACTTGCCAAAATTTGATGGTACTTCGGACCCTTCTGCATTTATTAAGCAGTATACCCTGATCATAAAGGGTACGGGGCTAATAAAGAAACAAAAGGTAGAGTATTTTTGCCTTAGTCTGACGGGTCCGATAGTTGATTGGTACCATGGGTTAGATAGGAGGTCTAGGGAAGATTAGAATCTACTAACAGAGGAGTTCATGAGGCAATATGACTGTAGCACCAGGATGGAGATAACATTGAAAGACCTTGAGCTTTTGCAATAGAAACATGGTTAGTCCTTTTATGTTTACCTTACTCGATGGAGAAATCGAGTCATGGAGATGAAAAGGAAGCCCGATACTCGGATCAGATTAGGCTATTCATTAGGAATGCAAGCCCATACTTAAGGGAAGAGCTTAAGATGAAAGGCCTTAAGGATTGGGACTCCTTGAAAGATATAGCCATAGAAGCTGAAGGAGAATTGTAACGCACGCCGAAACCCAACAAGGGCCCTTGTTGGATCCCCTCTTAGGATTCAAGGGATTGGTTCACGTCTTTTGATCATGGGCACCATGAGACATTTTGGATACTTCCTTCCCAATAGAACATTGGAAAGGAACATCTAGCCCCACGATCCCTATAGGCACCTTTTAGGTATCATGGAGTCGCCACCCAATTTATAAGAAATTGGAAAAAGTCTTTAACCTGTTATTGGTCTAGACCAGAGATTGGTGTTTCGAACTTCATTCTTATTTATGCTTTGGTTAATTATAAGTGAGTTTTTAACTTCCTAAAATTATACCTCCTATCTCACATGATTTATGCATTTAAATAAAGGCACATCGCAAGCATTCAGAAAGCAGTAAAGGAAAGCTATAAAGAAAAGCTGTAAATAAAGCGATAAACGAAAGTGAATAAACATGCAAGCACACAATTATATGGAAGATAGGGGCGGAATACAACCCCCGAATAAAAGAAGATAAAAAAGGGAAAATGGGACGGAATACAATCCCTAAATAAAGAGAGCTAAGGACATAGATTGGGATGGAATACAATCCCAAAATTAAGTAATATTGCTCCAAAGTTAATTACAAGGCCCAAAAGAAATGAACATGAATTAAAAAAATCCAACAAATCAAACATAAATAAAGACATACATAAATCGGGGCATTCATTTAATTTTAGGAACATTGGTTCCTTTATGCTTATTTGGAGGTTTAGGAACATTGGTTCCTTCGCGTTTACTTAAAGAGGGTTCGAAGAGTCATTTGATTATTGAGTTGGAAAACCGGGACGAGTGATCCCATTTTTGGAGAAAACTAACTCTTCGTTTTATTGTGGTATTTTTTCATTTTTTGGCTAAAACAAGGGACATTGGTCCCAATTTTATTAGTAGAAATTTCAATTTAATTATAAAAATGTTTTTGTGATTTTTTTATCTCACGCATGCATGAGTGAAAAGTTAATTTTTACAAACAAGCACAACACAAAGGAAGGGAAAGGAAAGGTCTCACCAAAACCGACGTGATCCTCTACGCGTCTTGACCCATCAGGGGAGCCACAGGAAAGCTCACACAGTGCAACTCAAATTTAAATCTCAGGCAAAATTAACATCAAAAATATTAGTAATGATTCTAAAAATTAAGTAAAGACAAAATAAATATTGGGCAAATTAATTTAATGAACAAACAATTTTCATGCAGAATGAGATTAAAATAAATCAAGCCAAAGAGAAAAAACGATAATAAAACTGATGGCAAAATGAAATGATAATAATAACAATAGTGATAATGATAATGATAATAATAATAATGATAAATATGAATAATAATAATAATAATAATAATAATAATAATAATAATAATAACAATAATAATAATAATAATAGTAATGACAATGATAATAATAATAATGCAACATATTAATAATAATAATGACAATGATAAATAGTAATAATGGCAATAATGATAATAATGATAATGCAGAATAATAAATAACAATATATAAATGCAATACTAATAGTAATGGCAATAGTGATAATAAAAATAATGCAACAAAATAATAACCATGATAATAATGATGCTAATGTTAATAATGATAATAATAATAGTAATAATAATAATAATAATAATAATAATAATGATAATAATAATAATAATAATGTGAACAGTGAATAAGCATAAAATCAATAAGCAAGAAGTTATAATAAACAAATTGGTAATGATAATACAAATAATAATAATAATAACAATAATGAATGATGAACAAAATAAGTGAGAACGGGTCCAAATCGTTTACCCTTAGAATTTTATAGATTGAAAAATAGGATGCCTTGATCCGTCCTCCTTGTCGATTTTTGTGGTGATGAATACCGAAAAAAGTTTGACAAAATCTATGTTTTAAACAAACAAAAACTTGGAAAAATAATTTCAATATAAAGATTCAAGCAAAGGAAATTAATTTTCCTTGCTCAAACTAAACCAAAAGTGAAAAATTTAAGAGAGAAGAAGAAAAGAAACAATAAATTTTGAAGACCCTTTTTTTTGAAAACTTTTAGAAAACTGTCGGCTGCCTCCTCTTACTTGAGAGAAAACCAAGTTTTTTTTTCTTTGAATAAAATGCAGCCCCCATCAAAATGAAGACTAATCTCCCTTTTAATTTTCTGTCTTGGCAAAAAATAGGAAGAGAACAAAAGTGTTTTCATTTTTGATTGCCCGAAAATTACACAAAATGGTGAAAGAAACGGGCAAAAACAGACTGGAAAAAATCAAAAAACAGAGAGGAAAGCGGCAAAAAATGGCCGCGTGTGGGGGGCAGGCGCGCGCAGTGCCTTGCTGGTGAAGAGCGCCCTCGGTGATGCGCGCCCCAATGGGGCGCACGCGCACAACTTGCTGTCGCGCGCGCAGTAAGTGTTGCGCACAGCTACTGTCGCGCGCGCAGCAAGTGTTGCGCACAGCTGCTATCGCGTTCGCAGCTACTGCCTCAAGCGTGGCAGCGCACGCTGCCCTTACCACGCGTGAGCCCACAGGCGTGCGCAGCCGTAACGGGCACAGCCCGTACGCGTGGCACACGAAACGAAAAAAATAAAATAAAATAAAATAAAATAAAAAAGGAAATAAATACAAATAGTAAAAAGGAATAAAAGAGAGGAAAAGAAAGAAATTTTCGCACTGAAAATTTTGGAGGAGCAAATGGATTATTTTTTTTGACAAGGAGAACATCATTTTTGACACCTTTACTAGCAAGTATCATTTTCATCATCGGATAATTCTGATCTTGGACCGCCTCGGGACCCGGTGTCTACAGTTGCCCCCAATTTTAGGGAACCTAGAACTTGGGTCTCTAGGTGAGCCAAAATTCAGAAAAGAAAGGAAAGAAGCGCGTACCTGAGGCAGTCGTCTTCCGTGGTTGTTGCGGGTAGTTATCGTCTGTTCATCGACGTGTTAACCCCTGTTGCTTTGGCATCTAACCCATGCGGTGTCTAGCATTGCTAATGTGGTTTGTAATTAAGCTTAATACGGTGTCTAACCTCTTCCGTTGTGGCATCTAACCTGTGCGGTGTATAGCCCCAGCCGTGTCGGTATCTAACCTATTGATGTAGATATCCTCATGGATTGAAAGGACTTGGAATATTTTGGAAAAAAGCTCAATGCTACGAAGGATAATGCTCCGAAGAGACTGAGAATGCCTTGAAAAAGGATTTAGAGATAATGCTCCGAGGAGACTGGGAATGCCTTGAAAAAGGACTTAGAGATGATGCTCCGAGGAGGTTGGGAATGTCTTGAGAAAGGACTTAAAGATAATGCTCCGAAGAGATTGGGAATGCCTTGAAAAAGGACTTAAAGATAATGCTCCGAGGAGACTGGGAATGCCTTGAGAAAGGACTTAAAAATAATGCTCTGAGGAGACTGAGAATGCCTTGAAAAAGGACTTAAAGATAATGCTCCGAAGAGACTAGGAATGCCTTGAAAAAGGACTTAAAGATAATGCTATGAGGAGACTGGGAATGCCTTGAGAAAGGACTTAAAGATAATGCTCAAAGGAGACTGGAATGCCTTGAAAAAGGACTTAAAGATAATGCTCAGAGGAGACTGGAATGCCTTGAAAAAGGACTTAACGATAATGCTCCAAAGAGACTGAGAATGCCTTCAAAAAGGACTTAAAGACAATGCTCCGAAGAGACTGGGAATGCCTTGAGAAAGGACTTAAAGATAATGGGATGTAAGATGTATGTGCAAAGCTATATGCACAAACCATGCTAGGGATTGATGTGCGAAAATTATGTGTACACAAGTATACGTGTAAAAGATTAAATGCACGTGATAAGTGCTTGTGATATTGAGACACGCGCCGGACCCCGGGGCGCCCCTTTGACCGCTTGCTTTAGGGCATCGGGCTGATGAGGTCCGTTGACAACTTGCAATGAATTATAAGTGCGTCTATTTTGGGCAACAAGGAGGTTTCATGGAGTCGCCACCAAATAGAACATTGGGAAAGTTCGTCTCGCCTCAGTGAGCCTAAGACGGCGCATATTTCCATTTTGGGCAAACCAAAGGGGTCTTGGAGGCAATCACCCCAATAGAACATTGGGAATGATCCTCTAACCCTATGGAGCCTAGGATTTATTAAGCCTTTTTCACACAAGAGGTGTCTTGGAGGTCTCGTTCCAATGAATGATCGGATAGACCTCTTGCCTCGTTGAGCCCAAAGACCAGAGAAGGTTCGGGACTTCCCATTTATTAATATCTTGGTTAAATTTATAATTGAGTTTTGAATTTACCTTTTCGTCTCTTTTCTCACGCGTTTAAATGCAATAAAAAATTATAGCGCAGTATCAACCATATAAATGAAGCGATAAAGAATAACATAAAGCGCATAAACATAAATTACAACAAAACTAGGGGCGGAATACAACCCCCATTTTAAATAAGCTGCGATCCACGCATAACTCGGGTTATTCATTTAAGGATGAGGAATTGGTCCTCGCATACATATTTAAAGAAAACACTTTTGATGTGGCAATTTTATTTAGGATGAAAATTTAGGACTTTGGTCCTATTTTATTAGAAAAAACCAATTTATTTCTATAAAATATTTTTATGCGATTTTTCATTTAAGCGTGCATAAAAACCATTTTATTTAACAATTACATGCACGGAAATGAAAAATATAAACAAAATGAGAATTAAAATGTACAATAAAGATACAAACCCCGCATCTCCTCCTTCACGTGCATGGATGCTCAAATAAGAATAAAACAACGGTTTGCAACCAAAAAATAAAAAGACAAATAAAATTCATGTTAGCGATTGAGCCAAAGAAATTATTTAAACATATAAAACAACAAATTATAGATTAAAATAAATAAAACATGCATTATTTATGACAAAATTAATTAAATGACATGATAAAATTTATAATTTAACAAATTAGCAACTTTACATGCACAAAATAACACAACATAATGACGAACGCAAATTATAAATAAAGATTAACATGCATAAAAAATTAATAATAACAAATTTATCATACCTAAAACATGTATAAATTAATTATGAGGCAATTTAACATGCATAAGAATAAAAATACATTAGTCACGCCAAACATGTTAAATTAATAATTATAATAGCAGCAATTTTGAACAAATAATAAAAATATTAACATATACAAGAAATAATTTAACAAGAAAATAAAATAATGGATTCAAAAGAATTTACATATTAGATAAATAATTAAAGATAAAAATAAGAAGAAAATAATAGGCTAAAAGAATTTACATACTAAATAATTAGTCAAAAACAAAACAAAAAAAGTGGGTCTAAAAGAATTTACATTTTAAATAATCAATTAAAAAACAAAAGTAAAAAAGAAAATAATGGGACTAAAAAAATTTACATGCTAATTAATTAAATGAAAACAAAATAAATGAAATTAGCAAAAAGAATAAAGGAATAAAGCCAAGAATAATTACCCTCAATATTTTCTTGTAGAATTGAAGGTAGATGAATTAATCCTTTTGCCTTGATTTGTTGGAATAATAATAAAATTCAGATGTAAGAAATTCAAAATAATTTTATGTAATTTTTTGAAGAAAAATGAAGCAATTTTCTAAGAAAATCCTTTACAAAATTCTTAGCCAAAACCCAATTTTTTCTCCCTAAGAAAAATCAGATTTTTCCCAAAAACCTTCCTCAAAACTCCCAAAAATTGTCCCCAATAAAACATTGAGTTTTTGCCTTTAATCCCCTTCAAAAACTGCCAAAAAACCATCCAAAAACCCCACAAAATCGTAAAAATCGCGTACTGGGCGTCATGGGGGGGGGAGGAGGGGGGGGGGGGGGGGGGGGAAATGGGCGAGGGACGCCTGTCGGCGCGCTCGGCGAGCGTCGCAGCGCGCACTGCGCGCGGAAATCGAGCGCAGTGCGCGGACGCTGCGCGTCGCTTAGCGCGCTGCCGCGCCCCGACACTCGCGAATTTTTTTTTTAAATAAAAAAACCTAAAAACTCATTTTTTACCCCAACATAATGTTTTTAAATATTTTTAAAATATTTTAAAAAAATACATTTTTCTCCATTCCTAACAAATCAAAATGACAAGCGAATTTACTTCCGACCTTCATTCTTTTTGCCTATAAACCGGCATAGCTAAATTTCATCATCGGGTAATCCTGATCAAGGCTACTTGGGACCCGGTATCTACAGTTGCCCCCAATTTTGGGGAGGCTAGTGCGTGGGTGCCTAGGTGAGCCAAAATTCAGGAAAAGTAAAGAAGCGTGTACCTGAAGCGGCGACCTTCCTGCTGCTCCCTGGGGAACACTGCTATGACTTGAAATATGAATATCCTCTCCGAGTTGCACTGAGTCGCTGACAAGACTACAAAGTGCTAGGGACCATCCTCGGACGGTGATGCGCCGAGTCGCTACCAAGACTATGAAACGCGAAAGATAAATCGCACCGAGCCGCTGACAAGGCTACTAAAAGTGCGCTGCACAGAGTCGCTGACAAGACTACTAAACGTATAGGTGCTATCCGCTGATAGCGATGCGCCGAGCCACTGACAAGACTACTAAAAGCGCAGAATGAAAAAATCCCACCGAGCTGCTGACAAGGCTACAAAAAGTGCGCTGCACGGAGTCGGTGACAAGACTACTAAACGTACAGGTGCTATCCGCTAATAACGATGCGCTGAGCCACTGATAAGACTACTAAAAGCGTAGAACGAAAAATCGCATCGAGCCGCTGACAAGGCTACAAAAAGTGTGCTGCACGGAGTCGCTGACAAGACTACTAAACGTGCAGGGTTCCATCCTAAGACGGTGATGCGTTGAGCCACTGACAAGGCTACTAAAAACGCACAAGAGAGATGCATCGAGTCACTACCAAGACTACTAAAAGTGCACGAAAGAACTACATCGAGCCACTACCAAGGCTACCAAAAGTGCACTGTTCCATCTTCTGATGATGATGCGTCGAGTCGCTGACAAGACTACGAAATGCGAAACCTGCTCTTTTGAGCTGCACCGAGTCTGCTACAGACTACCAAAAGTGCACTACACCGAGTCGCTGACAAGACTACTAAAAGTGCAGGGTTCCATCTTCTAATGGTGACTGCCATCTTTTAGATATTTCCTGCAAAATTATGTGCACAAAAATATATACAAGAAAACATGTGTGTATGATATGAGATGCAAAATGCTTGCAAGAATGTATAGACCATGCCCTAGGTGGCCCAGGGTCTACTAAGGATATAGCTTGGTTGCTCCACCATGCCCCAGGAATCCAGAGGATTGTCATCTTGGCCTTAGGGATTCCTTCCCCAACAAGTTTTCTGAAAGAGACATCCAGTGCATTTTTGCCCCCCGGTCGAAGATCATATACCCAGGATCCTGATTCATGTCCCGTGCTACGTGTTATCTGATTGAAAGAAGTTCATCTGAAGTAATGCCGCCTTATCGCTCCAGGCATCGAACATCATTATTTTAAAGGTAGTACGTCCCTTGTGGATTTTCACACTAGCTTTTCTTTGCGGGAAATGCGTCCCCTAAGGGATTTTCACATAACCCTTTGCCTAATTTTTGCCTGGAATGGACTCAATCCAATCTAGCTGTTTTTGTCTATTTCATTTTTTGTAGGGCAGACTGCCTGTTTCCAGGTTTTCACCCTGCTCTTTGGCCTAACTTTTGCTTAGAGAGCCAGTTACGGTTTTCATCTCTAACGGCCTTTTTTTTTAAAGAACTACTGGAGAAAGAGATTATCAAAATAATTGCCAGGAGGTGGCCAACATATATCCACTTAGACATCTTTCGGCACCAAGATTATACAATAGTCATTAGATAGATAAATGATACATTTCTTTTTTTTTAAGATAGAACTAAATGAACAATGAAAATGTATTCTTTTACTCATTGCAAGGTTGTGTACATTTCTATATGATTTCATCATACATGATTCTCATTTGACAGGAATTCAAAAGAAACACAAGACTACACCTAATCTCGTAATAAATCTTGTAAGCATCAAACTCCTGTTATCAATCAGCCCTCTTGGGTTTTTCGATTGAACATTTTCTCTTGGCCCTTAATTTTTGCCCGGGATGCCTTTTTTCGGTTTTCACCCTGACAGGGCGCCCAATTTTAGCAAGGCCGCCTTTTTTCGATTTTCGACCCGCATGGCATTTATTCTCTTCTTTTTATTTTTGGTCTTTAGCCATGAAACCTTTTTAGTCTATCGACATTGACCGGGTCCTTGAACTCATTCGCATCGCTATCCGCCAAGATTGCTGCTCCTTTTGTTAGCAACTTCTTTAAAATGAACGGACCTTCCCAGGTTGGCCTGAATTTTCCTCATATGTCTGGCACTCCCGGCCTCATCATCTTAAAGACCAAATCTCCCTCTTGTAACGGGTGCTTTCGTACTTTCTTGCTAAATGACCGAGCTAACCTCTTCTGGTAAACCTGATTATGATAATAAGCCCGTAAGCTACCTTCATCCAGCAAATTCAGTTGCGATAATCGCTGTTGTGCCCATTCTGCCTCGGGAATTTCCGCTTCCATGACTACCCTCAAAGACTTCAACTCAATTTCAACCGGCAGGACCGCTTCAGTTACATACACAAGAGAGAATGGTGTCGCACCCGTAGAAGTCCTGACTGTGGTTCTATAACCCCAAAGCGCAAAAGGTAACTTTTCTGCCCAGTCTTTATAGCTCTGAACCATCTTGGCCAATATCCTCTTCACGTTCTTGTTCGCTGTTTCAACTGTGCCATTGGCCTGAGGATAGTAGGGAGAAGACTTATGATGCTGGATTCCATATTTCTGGAGCATCTGTTTAGTTTCTGCCAGGAATTGTACCCCATTGTCAGACACAATGTGATGTGGGAGACCATATCTGCATATCAAATTCCGCTCGATAAACTTAGCCATGTCCCTTGCATCAACCTTCTTGAAAGACTCTGCTTCAACCCACTTAGTGAAGTAGTCAATGGCAACTATAATGAACCTGTGCCCATTAAAAGTTGTAGGACAGATCTCGCCTATGATATCTATCCCCCAAGCTACAAATGGCCATGGAGAAGACAAGTTATGCAACTCTAAAACTGGCACGTGCCTCAAATTTGCGTATTGCTAGCATAACTGGCATTGCTTCACATATTTCGAACAATCTGTATCCATTGTGAGCCAATAGAATCCTTGGCGCATGATCTTTTTTGCTAAGGCTAAGCCATTCATGTGAGCTCCGCAGACCCCAGCATGAGCCTCTTCCATAACTTTTCCTGCTTCTTTCTCTGCCAAACATCTTAACTGGATACCCTCAGCTTGTCTTTTTGAGTGGATAGCTTCCGAATCATTCTTTGGTCTTCCTCCGCGGCTTCTTCTGGAAAAACTGACTTTTCTAAATAATTCTGAATGTTATAGTACCACGGGTTTCCATCGGCGGCCTCAACATCCATCACCTGCTCAGCTTCAAAGCAAGGTTTATTCGAACTAGAGATCAGCACGGGCCTCATAGCAATTCCTGTTGGATTATCCCACATAGACACTAACGTCGCTAGAGAATTAGCCAACTGATTTTCATCTCTGGGGATAAAGCGAAAAGTGCAAGTCTCAAACTGGCTACATAGCATTCTCAAGCGTTTCACATAAGGCAGCAGCCTCTCTTCCTTGACAGACCATTCCCCTCTGATCTGATGGAAGAATCTCCAAAGACTTCTGCGGTCTTTGCCCCCAGAGCCAGCAATGCTTCCAATCCGAAGATGCAAGTCTCATATTCCGCTTCATTATTGGTTGCCTTGTATCTCAACTTCTTGGCTAATGGCAGCTTCTCACCATCCGGGGTGGTAAGAATGACTCCTGCGCCTGCTCCTTTGCTATTGACCGCTCCATCGAAGAATAACTGCCATCCTTGTACTGTTATGGCTGTGAAATCTTCATTCGGGAAATTATACTCAAACTGGTCTCCCTCAATAGGATGCTCGGCTAAGAACTCCGCTACGGCTCTTCCCTTAATGGTTTTCTTAGTTATGTATTCAATGTCGAACTCCTGCAATAGTAATAACCATCTCCCCATCTGCCCTAGTAGAGAGGGCGCTTCTTGAAGGTACCTAAGAGGGTTATGCTTGGCAACCGCCTGTACTCTGAAGGAATGAAAGTAATGTCGTAACTTCTTGGAAGCCCAGATAACTGCCAAGCAAATCTTCTCTACCTCAACATATCTGGCTTCATATGGTAGGATCTTTTTTCTAAGATAGTAAACTGCAAACTCCACACCAAAATCATCTTCCTGAACCATCATAGCACCCACTAAATTAGCCTCTACAGCCAGATACAGGATTAGTGATTTGGCACGGCGTGGTGGTCTTAAGACTGGCGGATTTAAGAGATAATCCTTAATGGTGTCAAAGGCCAATTGACAATCATCGTTCCCTACCACAGGCTGGTTCTTCCTTAGAAGCTTGAAAATGGGCTCACATACCGAAGCCAACTTGGCAATGAATCGGCTGATATACTGAAGCTTTCCCAGGAAACTCCTAACCTCCTTTTCCTTTCGAGGCACCGGCATCTCTCTAATGGCTCTGACCTTGTCAGGATCTACCTCGATTCCCCTCTGGCTTACTACATGACCCAACAACTTTCCTGAGGTAACTCCAAAAATGCACTTCTTGGGATTGAGGCACAGATCATACTTGCTAATCCTTTGAAAGAACTTTTCTAAAGCCTCAAAGTGACCTTTTATGGTAGCCGACTTAATCATCATGTCATCGACGTACACTTCCACCTCTTTGTGGATCAATTCATTGAGAACCCTGGTAGCCATCCTCTGATAAGTCGCTCCTGCATTTTTTAAACCAAAAGGCATAACCCGGTAGGCATATGTCCCCCACTCGGTAATGAAGCCCGTCTTAATCCGATCCACTATCTTGTTAAGGATTTGATTGTACCCCGCATATCCATCCACAAAGCTGTACATCATGCAAGTAGCGGCACTATCTACCAGCACATCAATATGAGGTAGAGGGAAATCGTCTTTCGGGCAAGCTTTGTTTAGATCCCGATAATCCACGCATACTTGAACTTTTCCGTCCTTCTTAGCCACAGGAACCATGTTAGCTAACCATGTTGGGTATTGAACCTCTATTAGGAACTTAGCCTCAATTTGCTTATGGATCTCCTTTTTCACTTTCTGCGCCCATTCTGGCCTTAGTCTCCGGAGCTTTTGCTTAACTGGTTTAAACTCTGGGTAAGTTGGGATTGCATGCTCTACGACATCCCGATCGATTCCTGGCATATCCTCATAGGTCCAGGCAAAGACATTTTCATATTTTTTTTGATATTCTCTCAAATTTTATCCTCTCTTCAGGAGTTATGTCTGATGCTATCAAAATTTTCTTTGGATTCTCCAAAGTTCTGAGATTAAATGCAGTTGTGCCAGTTGAATTAATATCAAAAATGAATGCATCATGCTTATGATCAAGTGAAATGAAATCATCAGAAATATCACACAAGTAAGCAAAGTTATTTATCTCATTAACATAATCAGAAACATTAACATTGTCATTAAAAAGTTCTGGTATAAAAAGAGCATCTAAATAACTATCATCTTCATCTCCTGCCGATGCCGATGCTGTGGCCGACTGTACTTTGGCTCCTTAACTTGGAGGCTTTTCAACTATCTCCGGTGAAATCTTAAGACCTTCAATCTTCGGCTCTGGCTCTACCATCTTCTCCTTCCCTTTGAGTTTAGCGGCCAACAGCTTATCAGTTACAATCTCTTGGGGCTTATCCCTGTCCCAGATGTTGCACTGGCTCATAATCTCCTCATCCCAGAAGTTTTCTATAGTTTTAATAACTCCAACCTCCCAGTCGAAGACATCATTAAAAATTTCAAAACCCGGGATGATGTTCCCATCTACCCACTGTGTCTCCTCTTCTCCAGCACAAGCACAAACCGAGGATGCTGACCCAAAGCTCTCTAAAATGTGGGGAATCTTCTCTAACACTTTCTTCTTACCATACTCTCCTTTGTAGCCTAACCCCTTCCGATCTTTCTGGCTATACGAAGTGATGACATCCTGCCGCCCTTGTGAATCTTTGCCCAAACCAGCCCCTGGGAGGAAGTGCATCCTCTTTAGCATGTTCACCACCTGAGGGCTACCTTCTAAGCTTTGCTCTTCTCCGATCATTGATACATGAAAGCCATTGAACGGCTGGTTAGAGATCTCCAAGGCAGACACTTGGTTCTCTCTTGCTGCTTTAATGGTCATCACCTCTCCTTCGTGAGGTATCTTAATCATTTGGTGTAAAGTGGATGGCACTCCCCCCAACCTATGGAACCATGTTCTTCCAAGTAAAGTTGAGAAATTTGCTGGGATGGGTAAGACCACAAACTCTGTTTCTGTCTCAACGGGTCCAGTCCTGACAACAGCTTTGAAAGTTCCCGACGCCTGCCTCCTTGAATTATCATAAGCTGTGATGGTCAGGTCAGACTTGCTCAGCATGCTTTCATTTAACCCAAAAGCCTGAAGCGCCACTAAAGGACAAACATTTATTGATGATCCATCGTCAACCATAACGCAAGCAGTGTGCTTGCCGTTAATTTGTGCTTTGATATATAATGGCCAGTTATGGCTGCGACCCTCAGCTGGCAAATCTGCATCAGAAAACACCAGTTTTTCCTCGGATCCCCCTTTAATAAGGTCTAGCAGCTCAGATGGAGAAATTGTAGTGGCTACAGTAGACACACTTAATGCCTCGACCAACTTCTATCTATGGGAGGGGGACTGCCTTAAAAGGTCCCGAATTTATATTTAAGCCGTGGTCTTTTTCAACTGCTTTACTATGGGACTTTCTTCCGGCTCCTTCTCTGCGATTGCTTGCACTGGGTCCTGTTGCTTCTCAACTTTGGGGACCACTCTCCCACTTCTTGTTACTGCCTCAACTCTTTTTTCCCCCTCGGAATCCCATGGATCCGTGAATTCTCCATCTTTCTCTTCATCTTCTTCATCTCCACTCTCACTAGTGAACCAACAGTCTATCGTCGCCACAGGAATCCCTTTTTCACTTGCCTCAGGGCGAGTCATAGCGACGTACTCATTTTCGTATAAATCTTGCATCACATACCATTTTGGTAGGCTCAATCCAATCATAAAGACTGGTGGTGGCACAACATTATAATTAGACTTCTTTTTGCTCTCTCTCTTTTCAGGGTCGGTGATCTGCTTACTATTGATCAGATCCTGAATTAGGTGCCTCAGCCTGAAACAATTGTCAGTCAGATGTCCGGTATGTTGGTGAAAGGTGCAATACTCATTCTCTTTGTGCCCTGGCTGCCCTTAGGTCCTAGCTAGCCTGGGTGGCAGGGGTTGTAGCTTCCCTTCCTTTATCAGCCTCTTTAAAACCCATGACAAAGGCCTACCCAAATTGGAGAAGTATCTCTAACTCACGCCTGTTGCAGACACCTCGGCTGTCTTTCCACCTCTGTTACCACTGCTTGAACCTGCTGACCTGGCTGTCCTTTAATTGCTGTAGCCCTTCTTGACATCGGACTCATTGTTTGCCCTTTTGGCCATATATTCTCCTTCCGCTTCTATGGTAATGTCTTTTAAGGACTCCCAATCCTTCAGGCCCTTCATCTTCAGTCCGTCTCTAAAGTATGGGCTGGCATTCCGAATGAACAACCGAATCTGATCAGGAGTGTCTGGCTTGCATTTCATCTCCATAACTCAATTTCTCTACCGGGTAAGGTACTCGTGGAAGGACTCTCCAGACTTCTGCTGTAATAACTCCAGATCCTTCAAAGTAACTTCCATTCGAGCGCTGCAATCGTTCTGCTTAAGGAACTCCTCAGTCAACAAGTCCCAATCCTCTTTGGACCTTCTGTCCAGTCCATGGTACCAATCAATTGCAGCTCCTGTGAGACTCAAGCGAAAGTACTCTATTTTCTGCTTTCTTGTTAAAGTTGTACCCTTCATGACAAGCGAGTACTGCTTGATATGTGTAGCAGGGTCAGAGGTGCCGTCAAATTTTGGAATATCGGGCATCTTAAAGTTCTGGGGAATCAGTTCATCCCCATCCAGCTCTCGGTCCTCCGGGTTCATTCCTCTCCCTACAGTCATTATCCTTGCCATGACCTCAAATTTCTCTTCCATTTGTCTCCACATCACCTCCTCCAATTTCAGCGACTTTCCCTTAGCTACCGCATGCTCCTCTTGCTCATCTTCCCCAAAATCAACCTTGAACCTAGGGCCTTGTCCACGCTCGACGGGTGCAGGCATTCTTCTCTTTTTATGTGATTTTTCATTTAAGCGTGCATAAAAACCATTTTATTTAACAATTACATACATGAAAATAAAAAATATAAACAAAATGAGAATTAAAATGTACAATAAAGATACCAAACCCCGCATCTCTCCTTCACGTGCATGGATGCTCAAATAAGAATAAAACAACGATTTGCAACCAAAAAATGAAAAAACAAATAAAATTCATGTTAGCGATTGAGCCAAATAAATTATTTAAACATATAAAACAGCAAATCATGGATTAAAATAAATAAAACATGCATTATTTATGACAAAATTAATTAAATGACATTATAAAATATATA
Organism: Excoecaria cochinchinensis; assembly: GCA_947683425.1. Lineage (NCBI taxonomy): Eukaryota > Viridiplantae > Streptophyta > Magnoliopsida > Malpighiales > Euphorbiaceae > Excoecaria > Excoecaria cochinchinensis. Next base: position 5,895,594 of record CANTUQ010000194.1, on the reverse strand, counting down.
ATTTAACAAATTAGCAACTTTACATGCACAACATAACACAACATAATGACGAACGCAAATTACAAATAAAGATTAACATGCATAAAAAATTAATAATAACAAATTTATCATACCTAAAACATGCATAAAATAATTATGAGGCAATTTAACATGCATAAGAATAAAAATACATTAGTCATACCAAACATGTTAAATAAATAATTATAATAGCAGCAATTTTGAACAAATAAAAAAAATATTAACATATGCAAGAAATAAGTTAACAAGAAAATAAAATAATGGATTCGAAAGAATTTACATATTAGGTAAAAAATTAAAGATAAAAATAAGAAGAAAATAATTGGCTAAAAGAATTTACATACTAAATAATTAGTAAAAAACAAAACAAAAAAGTGGGTTTAAAAGAATTTACATTTTAAATAATCAATTAAAAAACAAAAGTAAAAAAGAAAATAATGGGACTAAAAAAATTTACATGCTAATTAATTAAATGAAAATAAAATAAATGAAATTAGCAAAAAGAATAAAGGAATAAAGCCAAGAATAATTACCCTCAATATTTTCTTGTAGAATTAAAGGTAGATGAATTAATCATTTTGCCTTGATTTGTTGGAATAATAATAAAAATCAGATGTAAGAAATTCAAAATAATTTTATGTAATTTTTTGAAGAAAAATGAAGCAATTTTCTAAGAAAATCCTTTCCAAAATTCTTAGCCAAAACCCAATTTTTTTCCCTAAGAAAAATCAGATTTTTTCCCAAAAACCTTCCTCAAAACTCCCAAAAATCGTCCCTAATAAAACATTGAGTTTTTGCCTTTAATTCCCTTCAAAAATTGCCAAAAAACCACCCAAAATCGTAAAAATCGCGTACTGGGCGTCATGGGGGTAGAAATGGGCGAGGGACGCCCGTCGGCGGGCTCGAGAGGCGTCCCAGCGCGCACTGCGCGGACGCTCCTCGCGTGATGCGCTGCGTGTCTCTCGCGGGGCAAGCGTCTCTCAGCGCGAGCGAGCTGGCATAACGTGTTGCCCAGCGCGCCGGCGTGCGCTATGCGTGCTGGCGCGCGCGGCCCGACACTCGCGAAATTTTTTTTTTAAATAAAAAAACCTAAAAACTCATTTTTTACCCCAAAATAATGTTTTTAAATATTTTTAAAATATTTTAAAAAATACATTTTTCTCCATTCCTAACAAATCCAAATGACAAGTGAATTTACTTCCGACCTTCTTTCTTTTTGCCTATAAGCCGGCATAGCTAAATTTCATCATCGGGTAATCCTGATCAAGGCTACTTGGGACCCGATATCTATAGTTATGCACGCTAGATATGTGCAAAGAATTATGTGTTGCAAGTACACAGAGATTATGTGTGCGAAGAATTGCTCATGCAAGATAGATATAAAGTTCATGCATGTGTGAATGCACGATGAGCATCGTCAAATGCCATGCCCGTGAGATGCATATGTATACAGTAATGCAGGAGAAGGATTCGTCTAAGTGGATTTGGGAGGCGAAAGCCGGTTTGGTCGTAATTTGCAGCAGGATCGGTGCCCCCTGGAATTGCTTTTGAATCTCATGCCTTCGGGGATTACGAGGTTCTCTTCTGATACCTGTAGTCATTTTTTGAAGGTAGTGTGTCCCTCGTGGATTTTCACACTAGCTTTTCTTAGTAGGAAATGCATCCTGGTAAGATTTTCACATAACCCTGTGCCTTATTTTTTGCCTGGAATGGACCAATCCAATCCAGCGGCTTTTATTTATTTTATTTTTTGTAGGACAGACTGCCTATTCCTAGGTTTTCACCCTGCCCTTTGGGCTAACTTTTGCTTAGAGCACCAGTCACTGTTTTCATCTCTAACGGCCTTTTTTTTGTGGGAGAAGTTGGAGTTGTTGCTAAAGATCTTTCGGGTACGGTCGGCATGTGCTTATGTCTCGGATTATGGCTGTATGAGCTTGGTTCTTGTCATGAGGGTGCTGTAGAATTGGCTTCACAGTTGATAGCAAGATGAGTCGACTAACGTGCTTGAGTAGGTAGAGTACCAGAGTGTAGATAGTACCAATGTGCTGGTTTTATGCTGGAACCAGGCAACTTTGAGTATGTAAGATGAATTGCTCTGGTCGGAGACTACACCCTTGCCTCCATAAGTGCATGTAAGAGAAGGGTACTTAGCCCTGTAGTAGATAATAGGACCCATCGGCTTAGGAGTAGCCATTTAGATTTCATACATTTAGTAATGGATGATGTTTCTCTTTTTATAAAAGAACTAGGAAATGATGAGTCAAACTGCTTTTGTTTTATGTATTTCCGCAAAATTGTGTATATTTAAGTATGATTTCTCTATACATGATCACCATTTAACATGGATTCAGAATGCAAAATTACATCTAATCTCAAAGTGGATATTGTAAGCATTAGACTACTGTTTCCAATTAGCCCTCGTGGGTTTTCTTGATTGAATATTTTCTCTCTTTTTTTTATTATTTTTTATTTTTTATTTAGCCTCTGCCATGGACCCTCCTTCATTTCGTCGCTGTTGATTGAATTTGCTTCCCTTGCTGTCTGTCGGGATGTTGCTTCCTTGGATAAAAAATTTTCAAGAACGAATGGGTCTTCATATGTTGGTCTGAATTTATCTCGTCCATCTGGAATACCCGGACCTATTTGCTCGAAGACCAAATCTTATTCTTTCGGCGAGTGCTTTCTGACTTTCTTCCCAAATGATCGGATAAGGTGTTTTTTGATAGATCTGATCACGATAGTAATCCCAAGACCTGTTTCCATTTAACGTGCTTGACTGCTGTAGCAGTGGCTTCCATGACTGCCCCTTAAGGATTTAACGTGCCTCAACGGGCAGTAATGTTTTTGCCTCGTGACTCTTGTAAGGGTTCTAATTGCAGACCCCAGAATGGGTCTACTCCATAACCTTCTTGTCGTTTGGCATCTCGGCTGTATGTCATCAGCTCATCTCTCGTACAGCACATCCTTTATACTTATGGACTGGGTGGATGGCTCATGGATTAGTCTTCAGGTCCTTTTAGTGCCCAAGAAGAATGGCAAAATATAGGTATGTCCCTCGCACTGCACACCTTCTACACTGATGAACTGGGTGGATAGCTTGTGAATTAGTCTTTAGGTCCTTTTCAGTATCTAAGAAGAATGGAAAAATGCAGGCATGTGTAGACCAACGGGATTTGAACAAAGCTTGCCCCCAAATAGCATTCCCTTGCCCCCTAATTTATTTATTTATTTTTGTTCCCCAAATTTTTTTTTTCTCCCTAATGTTTTTTTTCCATAAGCTTTGCTCAAATCCAGAAGTTTATACATACGCGCACTTTTCTTCTTAACCATTGGGACCATCGTTATTCAATCTAATCGGGCATTGTATCTCAGTAAGAATTTTGGTCTCGTCCCTGCTTATGGATCTCCCCTTCCGATCAGTTCTACCCACTTCAGCTTGAGTCTTTTGAGATTCTGTGTCACCTGTCCACGATTAAGATATATTTGGCATAGCATGCCCGGTGGCTTCATGATCATCTTCTGACATGTCTTCGTACGTCCAGGCAAAGACTCTATATTTCATTTTTTTTATTTTCACTCTCTTTCATCTCTCTCCAAGAGTCATAACAGATGCTATCAAGATTTTCTCTGCGTTCCCCAAAGTTTCGAGATTAAATGGAATGGCATTAGTTGAATCATTGTTAAATATGAATGCGTCATGATTATGCATGGTGAAATCACAAGAAACATCACACAAATAAATAAAACCAATCATTTCGTTCAATAGAAACCAGAATTAAAAGCACCGTCATTAAATAGTTCAAAAATAAAAAGAACATCTAAATAGCTAACACCCTCCTGTTTCCACTAGCATAACTGTTTTGGCCAATGGTTCATCACCATCCGCGGGAACCACCTTCCTTCTCCACTTAGGTACTTAATTTGCCTTCCTCTCATTCTTTCACTCTTCTGGGTTAGAGATCTGTTTTTTATCAATGAGGTCTTGGACACGACGCCTCAAGGTCTTACAATCATCTGTGGTATGCCCGGTGTGCTGGTGGAAAGCACAATACTGATCCGCCTTGTGATCGGGATGTCCTTAGTTTTCGGCGGGCCTAGCTGGCAATGGCTACAATATTCTCCCCTTTATTAGCTTCTCAAAAACCCATGATAAGGGCCTGCCCAAATCAGAATAGTGCCTTTGATCCATTTTCATGGTTGGCGCTTCCGTCCTCTTAGCCTTACCCTTAGTGTTGTTGTGGATACTTGAGCTCTCACTTTTCAGAGCATGTGTTGTCACTAGATCTCCACCCTCTTCAGGCGTGATGTTGTATTCTAGAGTAATCCTCTTACTTCCTTTTCTTCGCTCCATTGGTGAAATAAGTGGAATCTTGCCCCCGGGCTTGGAAGTAGAAGGAGGCACTGAGGTTGTCGCTGTGTAGGCTTTTTTGACAGTGGCCGGCTCAATTTGGTTAAGAGTAGTCGCCATAAACTGAGCTTGAAGAACGAGCACCGTGGCATCCATCCTTTCCTTAATTGTGGCCAACAACCTCTTTTCAAACTCCTCGAACCTTCTTTCCATTATGAAATCCTCATAAGGGTTTGGGGTCCTTGCTCTTCTTGGCTCAACTGGCACAGCAGGAGCTTTAGGCTCATTTGCAGGTTGAAGCGACTCCAGCGAGGGGAGCCTCCCCACCAGCAGGCGGTTCGGCTTGCCTCTAAGGAGGGGCTACCGGCAGTTGTGGAGCCGTAGGTGCTTATGGAGCAGGGAGCTGAACAATCCTTTCGGCCATTGCTCCCATCATATCCAACATCCTTCGTTCAAATTTCTCTAGTCTCCTAGCGAGGTCTTGAGCAATCAAAGCTCTGATTTCTTCTGCCATGGAGGATGGTTCACTAGCTGTAGAGAGTGACTCAGAATCCCAAACAGGTACTAATTCTAGTAATCCAAAAAGCGAGTCCGTCATCACTAGTCGATCGTCAGAACCTCTAGTCCACTTGGATGAATCTATGATGGCTGAAAGATCCAAATTATTAGAATAATGGATGGATGACATGTATAATGCTTGATCGCGCCATGCAAATGGTCTTCAATGCGTGCGAGATCAATAGGTTACCACAATACGATGGGATGCATGGAAGAAATTACACGTAGGATGATATGTACACGTGAAAAAATAATATGCAGACGAAAAGGTATATACGCACATAGTATGAGATTATATGCAGGATGATATGCATATGTGAAAAAAATAGCATGCAGACAGAAAGGTATATACACACACGGCATGAGATAAGATATATTATTATTTATATATACATGTATTTATTTTATTGACATGCATGAATGACATGCGATGCATGAGCACGTTGTGCAGTATCCGCAAACACATGCAAGCATATAGATCCTTCCAACCTTATCACTCCCACATACGAGGTCGTGCTGTCTCTTTCCTAGGTGGGCTTTATCCAGGGTTAACAGGGAACCCATTGGGCACGTGTGGTGCACGGTGAAAAATCGGCAGCATAACAGTCTTATCTAATGTACATGCATATGAGTTTTGGCCATTACATATTTGGACAATCCAATCAAGTTAAGGTGGGCTTACTGGGGCATGGAAGCCCTTGATAAAGGACCACTTAATTTGCTTGATTTTGCTTAATACGTGATGGCCTACACCACAAGCATCGTATCAAGGAGCATATCACCGAGTGAAAGTTTCTATTTGTCATTACATGGGCTTTGGTCGATGGTGATTTCTTTAGGTCTACCCAAGTATGGTCCCTGCCAATGGGTCTAGCTCATCACAAGCATAGCGACCGATCAGGTCTCCATTTGATATACATTTAATAGTATGAGGCTTGGGTTGGTGATTATCCCTAACACTTCCCTACAATGAGTAAAAGTAGGGTCATGCTTCGGGAATGCACCGAGGTAAGATAGGGGACCAACTAACATAGTTCTAAGGCCCTAAAAGGCCCTAAAATGATGTAATGCAATTTAAAAAAGAGATAGAATTTTAAGTTTTAAAAGCTCAATTATACATTTTAACCAAAACACTTTCAGAGCAAAGTCACAAATAGTCCCCAGTGGAGTCGCCACTGTGACAGCGCCGGAACCCAGCAAGGGCCCTCGTTGGATCCGCTCTTAGGATTCGAGGGATTGGTTCACGTCTTTTGATCATCGGCACCATGAGACATCTTCGATGCTTCCTTCCCAATAGAACATTGGAAAGGAACATCTAGCCCCACGATGCCTATAGGCACCTTTGAAGTATCATGGAGTCGCCATCCAATTTATAAGAAATTGGGAAAAGTCTCTAACCTCTTATTGGTCTAAACCAGAGATTGGTGTTCGAAACTTCACTCTTATTTATGCTTTGGTTAATTATAAGTGAGTTTTTAACTTCCTAAAATTATACCTCCTATGTCACACGATTTATGCATTTAAATAAAGGCACATCGCAAGCATTTAAAAAGCAGTAAAGGAAAGCTATAAAGAAAAGCTGTAAATAAAGTGATAAAGAAAAGCAAATAAACACGCAAGCACACAATTACATGGAAGATAGGGGAGGAATACAACCCCCGAATAGAAGAAGATAAAAAAGGGAAAATGGGGCGGAATACAATCCCTAAATAAAGAGAGCTAAGGACATAGATTGGGACGGAATACAATCCCAAAATTAAGTAATGTTGCCCCAAAGTTAATTACAAGGGCCTAAAAGAAATGAACATGAATTAAAAAAAATCAAAGAAATCAAACATAAAGAAAGACATATATAAATCGGGGCATTCATTTAGTTTTAGGAACATTCGTTCCTTCGTGCTTATTTGGAGGTTTAGGAACATTGGTTCCTTCGCGTTTACTTAAAGAGGGCTCAAAGAGTCATTTGATTATTGAGTTGAAAAATCGGGATGAGTGATCCCATTTTTGGAGAAAACTAACTCTTCGTTTTATTGTGGTATTTTTTAATTTTTTGGCTAAAACAAGGGACATTGGTTCCAATTTTATTAGTAGAAATTCCAATTTAATTATAAAAATATTTTTGTGATTTTTTATCTCACGCATGCATGAGTGAAAAGTTAATTTTTACAAACAAGCACAACACCAAGGAAGGGAAAGGAAAGGTCTCACCGAAACCGACGTGATCCTCTACTCGTCGTGACCCGTCAGGGGAGCCACGGGGAAGCTCACACAGTGCAACCCAAATTTAAATCTCAGGCAAAATTAACATCAAAAATATTAGTTATGATTCTAAAAATTAAGTAAAGACAAAATAAATATTGGGCAAATTAATTTAATGAACAAACAATTTTCATGCAGAATGAGATTAAAATAAATCTAGCCAAAGAGAAAAAATGATAATAAAACTGATGGCAAAATGAAATGATAATAATAACAATAGTGATAATTATAAAGATAATAATAATAATGATAAATATGAATAACAAGCATAATAATATTAATAATAGTAATGATAATGATAATAATAATAATGCAACATATTAATAATAATAAGTAATATTAATAATAATAATGACAATGATAAATAGTAATATTGACAATAATGATAATAATGATAATAATGATAATGCAGAATAATAAATAACAATATATAAACGCAATACTAATAGTAATAGCAATAGTGATAATAAAAATAATGCAACAAAATAATAATCATGATAATAATGAAGCTAATGTTAATAATGATAATAATAATAGTAATAATAATAATAATGATAATAATAATAATAATAATAATGTCAACAGTGAATAAACATAAAATCAATAAGCGAGAAGTTATAATAAACAAAGTGGCAATGCTACTATAAATAATAATAATATTAATAATAATGAATGATGAACAAAATAAGTGAGAACGGGTCCAAAACGTTTACCCTTAGAATTTTATAGATCGAAAAATAGGATGCCTTGATCCGTCCTCCTTGTCGATTTTTGTGGTGATCAACATGGAAAAAAGTTTGACAAAAATCTAAGTTTTAAACAAACAAAAACTTGGAAAAATAATTTTAATATAAAAATTCAAGCAAAGGAAATTAATTTTCCTTGCTCAAACTAATCCAAAATTGAAAAATTTAAGGGAGAAGAAGAAAAGAAACAATAAATTTTGAAGACACTTTTTTTTGAAAACTTTTAGAAAACTGTCTGCTGCCTCCTCTTGCTTGAGAGAAAACCTAGTTTTTTGTTCTTTGAATAAAATGCAGCCCCCATCAAAATGAAGATTAATCTCCCTTTTAATTTTCTGTCTTTGCAAAAAATAGGAAGAGAACAAAAGTGTTTTCATTTTTGGTTGCCCAAAAATTACACAAAATGGTGAAAGAAATGGGCAAAAATAGACTAGAAAAAAATTAGAAAACAGAGCGAAAATTGCCGAAAATGGCCGCGTGTGAGGGGCAGGTGTGCGCCCCGTAGCAAGTGCTGCGCGCAGCTGCTGTCGCCGCATGCGCGCGTGCGCACGCAGCCCCTGCCGTCTGCGGCCTCTGCCACGCGCGCAGCCTTCGTGACTGGCACAGCCCGTACGCGTGGCATGCAAAACAAAAAAAAATAAAACAAAATAAAACAAAATAAAATAAAAAAGGAAATAAATACAAATAGTAAAAAGGAATAAAAGAGAGCAAAAGAAAGAAATTTTCGCACTGAAAATTTTGGAGGAGCAAATGATTTTTTTTTTACAAGGAGAACATCATTTTTGACACCTTTAGTGGCAAGTATGTTTTCATCATCGGATAATTCTGATCTTGGACCGCCTTGGGACCCGGTATCTACAAGAATACTTGGCAAAGAAGGCCAGCAATGACAATTTCACTCGAAAAAATTATGGGCTTCAAGGAGGAAATAAGTTGAGTGGCATTAGAAGTAGCAGTAATTGAGTTAGCAAGACAACAAAAGTTTCAGCCACTGATGTAAGCCAAAGACAGTAATCAAATCTAGGAAGATCATTATCCTGGGTTTTAGAGAGATTAATGAAAGAAGGAAAGCTTCAGCTGTTGCCAGCCAGGCCGGCTAAGAATCATGGCCAGCCGAACCACAGGGGGGACCAATATTGTGCTTTTCACTAGCACACCGGCCATCTCACTGATTACTGTAGAACTTTAAAAAATTGAGTCCAGGACCTGATTGACAGTAAATAGATCTCTGACCCCGAAAAGAGAGAAAAGAAAAAGAAGGTTGGGTATAATGTTGTTCCCCCGACCGTTTTTATGATAGTTTCCAGTCTGCCGGAGTGGTATGTGCTGAGGGACCTTTATGGAAATGACTATGTGGTTGTTACTTGTCCTGAGAAAAAGGCCAATGAAGAGAGGCCTGAAGTAAGCATGATCGACTATTGGGATTCAACCAGTGAGAGCGAGTCCGAGAAGGTTGATGAGCCGAAAGACTTGTGGAATTCTAAGGGTGAAGAGAAGGAGCAAAAAGTGCAGGCTGTTACTCGAAGTGGGAGAGTGGTACCAAAAATTGAGAAACAATAGGACCCAATACCCCTAACTATGGAGAAAGAGCCAGAAGAGAACCAAGTTTTAAAGCAGTTAAGGAAGATACCGGCTCAAATATCAGTATGGGACCTGTTGAGGTAGTCTCTGAGTCATAGGCAGAAGTTAGTGGAAGTCTTGTGCGAATTAACAGTTACAACCACCATTTCATCTACCGAGTTGCTGGATATAGTAAAAGGGGGTCATGAAAGAATGTGGTCTACATTGATGCCAACCTACCAATTGAGGGTTGCAATTACAACCGCCCCTTATATATCAGAGCCCAAATCAACAGCAAGCACACAGCCTGCGCATGGTGGATGACGGGTCTTCCATTAATGTATGTCCACTCATTGCACTATCTGCCTTCGAGATGAATGAGAGCATGTTGAGTATATCTGATCTAACCATTACTACCTATGATAATTTGAGGAGGCAAGCCACTGTGACTTTCAAAGCATAGGTGAAGACTGGGCCGGTGGAGACTGAAGCTAAATTTGTTGTTCTGATTGGCCAACTTTGCTGTGTTGCTAGGGAGGCCATGGTTTCATAAGTTGGGAGGGGTTCCATCTACCCTCCACCAAATGATCAAAATCCCTTATGAGGGCTAAGTTGTGACCATTAAGGTGGCCAGTGATAATCAAGTGTCGGTCTTCGAGATTTCTAACCAACTTTTCAGCGGATTCCATGTGGCCATGATAAATAAAGAGGTTGATTTAGTAGAGAGCCCTTAGGTTGTCAATATGATGAAAAGGATGAACTACCTCCTAGGGGCTGGCTTAGGCAAGAACTCACAAGTGCCTCAGGTACCCGTCACTACAAGGGGGCAAAAAGATAGAAGAGGGTTGGGTTATACGGTTGAAGCTAGAAAGAACAAGCCTAAGAAGAAGCCTATGAAGATCCCTCATATCTTAGAGAGTTTTGTGCCAGCTACATCATTAGGTGCTTATTGTAGAGAGGCCGAGTCACAGTGAATTGATGATAAGATCACCCTAGGATTTGAGATCTTCAATAATGTCTTTGATTGGCCTAATGGAACGGTCAAGTTTGCAGAGTTATGGGATGAGGAGATTCTCAGCCAAAGCTTCACATGGGATCGGGAAGTCCCCGAAGAAGTCATCACTAATAGCTTGTTGGACACTCGGGCGAAGGGCAAGGAAAAGGTGGAAGTTGAGGTAACAATGCCGGAATTTGAAGACCTAAAGATTGCAGACAATCAAGATGGTGGACCATCGGCTTCAGCGCCAGCATCAATAGAAGATGTTAATGAGAACTTTTCAGATGTACTTTTCATTCCTGAACTATTTGACAATGATGTTTATAATTTTGAGTATTTTAATAAGATGAATGACTTTACTTACTTGTGTGATATTTCTCATGATTTCATTATGCATGGTCACGAATATGAATCATTCATATTTGACATTAACTCAACTAATACTACCTCATTTAATCTCGAAACTTTGCAAAATCCAAAGGAAATCTTGATAGCATATGATATAACTCTTGAAGAGAGGAAGAATTTTGAGAGAATATTAAAAAAATATGAAAAAGTCTTTGCTTGGACCTATGAGGACATGCCGGGAATTGATCGAGGAGTTGCTGAACATGCCATTCCAACCTATCCAGAATGCAAGCCAGTCAAACTGAAGCTTAGAAGGCTCAGACCAGAGTGGGCAGAGAAGGTAAAAGAGGAGGTGCACAAACAGATTGAGGCTAAGTTCTTGGTGGAGGTTCAATACGCAACATGGTTAGCTAATGTTGTCCCCGTAGCCAAGAAGGATGGGAAGGTTCGGGTGTGTGTCGACTAGCGAGACCTGAATAAAGCTTGCCCGAAGGATGACTTTCCTTTGCCTCACATAGATGTCCTAGTGGATAGTGTTGCCGCCTGTAGTATGTACAGTTTCGTGGACAAATATGCTTTGTATAATAAGATCCTTAACACGATAGGAGACCGAATCAAGATGGCTTTCATCACATAATTGGGTACTTTTTCCTATAGGGTTATGCTTTTTGGGTTAAAAAATGCCGGAGCGACCTATCAAAGAATGGCTACTAAAATTCTTGATGACCTAATCCATAAAGAGGTAGAGGCGTATATTGATGACATGATGATCAAGTCGGTCACTAGAGAGGGCCATTTTGGAGTCTTTAGAGAAGTTCTTTCAGAGAATCGACAAGTACAATCTTTATCTCAACCCTAAGAAGTGAATATTTGGAGTCACCTCAGGTAAACTACTGGGCCATGTGATAACTCAAAAGGGAATTGAGGTGGATCCCGACAAGGCTAAAGTAATCAGAGAAATGCCAGTACCCCGAAAGGAAAAAGAAGTTAGGAGTTGTTTAGGCAAACTGCAGTACATTAGCAGGTTCATCTCCAAGCTTGCTTCAGTGTGCGAACCGATCTTTAAGCATCTCAAGAACAATTAGCCAGTTCAGTGGAACAAAAGCTGCTAGAAAGTTTTTGATACAATCAAAAAATATCTTCTACACCCTCCAATTCTACGATCGCCACGGCCGGTTAAGCCATTAATCCTTTACCTGGTAATAGAGGAAAATTTTGTAGCCACCATGATGGCCTAAGAAGATGAATTTGGGGTCGAATTTGCAGTTTACTACCTTAGTAAGAAATTCCTTCCTTATGAAGCCAAGTATGTCGAGGTGGAAAAGTTCTGTCTAGCAGTAATCTGGGCTTCGAAAAAACTAAGACACTACTTCCATTCTTATAAGGTGCAGGCAGTTGCCAAATAAAACCCTCTTCGATATCTTCAGGAAGCACCCTCCTTGTTAGGAAAAATGGACAGATGGCTGATATTGCTATAAGAATTTGACGTGGAGTAAATCACCAGAAAGACCGTCAAGGGTCGGGCAGTCGTAGAGTTTTTAGCCGACCATCCGATCGAACGTGACCAATTTGAATATGAATTCTCGGATGAAGACGTGGCAGCTATTACAGTGCAAAAGTGGCAGATGTACTTTCTTCGAGCAGTGAATAGCAAAGGAGCTGGAGTAGGAGTAATTTTGGTAACCCCAGAGGGTGAGAAGCTTCCCTTAGCTAAGAAATTGAGATATAAAGCCACCAACAACGAAGGTAAGTACGAGGCCTACATTTTTTGTTTGGAAGCGCTCTCAGCCATGGGGGCAAAAGTAGCAGAGGTCTTTGGAGGCTCATTCTTAGTAGTCCATTAGGTCAGGGGTGAATGGTCCATTACGGAAGAATGATTATTACCATACGTGAAGTTCTTGAAGGAACTAAGTGGTCAATTTGAAATCTGTACTGTTAGCTATATGCCCCGAGATGATAACCAATTAGCAGATGCCCTGGCCACCTTGGTGTCTATGTGGGATAACCCAGAAGGAATAGTCATGAAGCCTGTACTCATTTCTAGTTCAGACAAGTTGTACTTTGAAACTGAATAGGTCGGGGATGTTGAGGTTACCGATGGAAGGCCGTGGTATTACGATTTCTTGAATTATTTGGAAAAGTCAATGTTCCCAGAAGAGGCCACTGAAAAGGTCCAAAGAATGATTCGCAAGATATCCACCCAGTTCATCAGTGTAGATGGTGTACTGTACAAGAGGCAAGCTGATGGCATATAGCTAAGATGCTTATATGAGAAGGAGGCCAAGAAGGTTATGGAGGAGACCCATGCTGGGGTCTGTAGAGTTCATATGAATGGTCTAGCTCTGGCAAAGAAAATCATGTGCCAAGGGTTCTTCTGGCTCACGATGGATACAAACTATTTTAAATATGTGAAGCAATGTCAATTATGCCAGCAGTACGCCAATCTGAGACACCTACTGGTTTCAGAGTTATGCAATCTTACATCTCTATGGCCGTTCGTAACTTAGGGGATTGACATCATGGGAGAAATACATCCAACGGCCTCTAATGGGTATAGATTTATCGTAGTCGCTATCTATTACTTCACTAAGTGGGTAGAGACTGAATCCTTCAAGAAACTGGGCACTCGAGAGATGGCTGGGTTCATTGAACGACACCTGATTTGTAGATATGGACTCCCACATCACATTATTTTAGATAACGGGGTATAATTCCTAGCTAAGACCAAATATATGCTTAAGAAGTATGCCATCCAGCACCACAAGTCCTCTCCCTATCGACCACAGGCCAATGGGGCAGCTGAGGCGACTAATAAAAATGTAAAGAGGATATTGGCTAAGATGGTGCAGACTTATAAGGATTGGGCTGAGAAGCTGCCGTTCGCACTGTAGGGCTACAGGACTACCGTTAGGACTTCAATGGGAGCTACACCCTTTTCTTTGGTTTATGAGATAGAAGCGGTTTTACTAGTAGACATTGAACTCCAATCCTTGAGGGTGATGTCTGAGGCCAAGCTACCAGAAGTAGAATGGGCGCAATAGCAGTGGCTACAATTGAACTTATTGGATAAGGATAAGATGCAGGCCTATTACCATAATCAGATTTATCAAAAGAGATTGGCTTGATCATTTCGGAAGAAAGTCAGAAAGCACCCCCTAAAAGAAGGGGATTTACTTTTCAAGCAAATGAGGCTAGGGGTTCCGAACTTCCGAGGCAAGTTCAGACCGACTTGGGAAGGACCTTTTGTTCTGAAGAAGATATTGTGCAAAGGAGATGCAATCTTAACAGAAATCGATGGAAATGAGTTCAAGGAACCGGTCAATGTGGACAGATTGAAAAGGTTCCACAGCTAAAGGCTCGAAAGTTAAAAAAAGAGAATAAATGCCCTGCGGGTCGAAAACCAGAAAAGGCAGCCATGCTAAAATTGGGCGCCCTTCCAAGGTGAAAATCGAGAAGGCACTTTGGGCAAAAATTAAGGGCTGAGAGAAAATTTTCAATCACGAAAACTTGAGAGGGCTGATTGATAATAGGAGTTTTGATGCTTTCAAGATCTATCCCGAGATTAGATATGGTCTTGTATTTTGAGCCTTGTGTTAAACAATGATCATGTGTGATGAAATCATGTGGAAACATATACATGTATGCAATGATGTGCCCAAGCTAATTCATTTTGTATAATCAGTGTCATCTAGTTCCCTTGTGGAAAGATAATACATCATTTTCCATCGGATGCGTGCAATCTTGTCCATTATCATTTTTACCAGCAAGGGGCTTAGCCCTCTTAACTTGTCATCATCTGTAAGATAACCAAATAGTACTCTTGTTAGGAAAATCAAGCCTCCAAAAAATAAAAAGAAGAAATAAAAAGTGGGGGCTGTTAGAGATTAAAACCGTGATTGGCTCTCTAAGAAAAAGTTAGGCCAAAGGGCAGGGTGAAAACCTAGAAACAGGTAGTCTGTCCTACAAATTATAAAATGAATAAAAATTGCTGGAGCGGGTTGGGTCGATTCCAGGCAAAAGTTAGGCAAAGGGTTATGTGAAAATCCTCAAAGGGACGCATTTCTCACAAAGAAAAGCTAGTGTGAAAACCCACAAGGGGCGCACAACCTTTAAAACAATGACTTCCTGTGGCTGGAGAGATAAGGCAGCATTGCTTCTGATGATCTCACTTAAGACAAGATAATGCATAATTCAAGACACGAGTCAGAATCCGGGGCATATGCTCATTGATCGAGGGGCAAAGATGCGCACCTAGTGATTCACTCTGAGAGGATTATGAGTCAGAGTCCCTAAGCCAGGATAACACTTCCAGATCCCTAGGGGGCATGATCAAGCAGTCAAACCGTATCCTTAGCGGACCCTTAACTAACCAGGACGTGGCCTATCCATTATTTACATGCATTTTATGTCATACAATTCCTTAACAAACATTTGCATGTGGCATTCTACACATGCATACACAATCTTTTATACATATTCCGGTCCACGCAGCTTTGCAGGAAAATTCTGAATGAAAACCCTATGCACAAAAGCGGGTCAAGGACAACTTCAACTCAACCATGATTTTACACGTCGATAAGCTGACGTGTATCAATCACAAAACTTAACCGTGGTTTCACACGTCGACAAGCTAACGTTTATCAATAACGCAACACAACCGTGGTTTCACACATCGACAACTCGACATTTATCAATCACGCACCTCAATCGTGGTTTCACACGTCGACAAGCTGACGTTCATCAATCACACAACTCAACTATGGTTTCACATGTTGACAAGCTGACGTTCATCAATCACACAACTCAATCGTGGTTTCACACATCGACAAGCTGGCATTTATCAATCATGCAACTCAACCGTAGTTTCACACGTCGATAAGCTGACGTTTATAAATCACGCAACTTGACTGCGATTTCACGTGCTGATAAGCTGGCAAAAGCTAATCACACCGCAATCATAGGCGACAACTCACCTTCCTGCTGAGTTGTCGCCGCCTCAGGTACACGCTTATTTCCTTTCTTTTCTTAATTTTGGCTCATCTAGGCACCTGTGTGCTAGTTTTCCCAAAATTGGGGGCAACTGTAGATACCAGGTCCCGAGACGGTCCAAGATCAGGATTACCCAATGATGAAAATAAATACTAACTTGTCGGCAATAAAGTGAGAATCGATCATCCCCCTTGTCAAGTTCTTATATCTGTACACAATGCTTTTGAATTTTATTCACTTTGGTTTTTATTGCATTCATCATTTTTTATCATCCATTTTCTCTTATTTGTTTTATTTATTTATTTATTTTATTCAATTTTTTAGGGTTTTTGGTGGCCTATTGTCGAGGTGGCCTGTGGCGTGCGTGAGGCACAGCTCCTGCATGCGGGCACACGCGAGGCACTAAGCTCAAGGCCTCACCTTATGCGGCACGCAAGAACGCACTTGGGTGCACGGCGTGCGGCCACCCACTCACGAGCAGGCTCCCTCCTGTCCCTTTTCCACCTGCGAAATCTGATTTTTTAGAGGTTTTGAGATCCGTTTCTTTCAGGTTTCAGGGGTTTTTTGGGGGAAGAAAATAGAAAATGGCTTTTATCCTTTCCCCTTTTGAGAGGAAGGAGGAAAATAAGAGAAGAAAAACTTTTGACAAGAAAAAAGAGGCTGGAAGTTAGAGACAGGCCAGGAAAAGGAGAGGAAACGAGAGAGAGTGCTTTGGAGAGAAAAAAAATCTTTCAGTTTTTGAAATTTCTTCCTTTAATCTTCCTAAACTCAGAAAAATATTTGGGGTTTTGAGATTAGTTTGAGATAGGGAAATCCATTCCCTTACCTTAGGTTTATTATCAAACAACAAAATCAAAATAAAATTATTTGTTTTCGTTCTAGTTTTTTGAGCTTTCGAATCTGTTTTAAGCCTTAACAAGGGGAGTTGGATTTCAAACATCTTGCTTCTATACCATGAAATCAGAGGATAAAGATTCTTGGATCCACTTTCACCAACTCATTTTATTTGTTATTATCATTGTTAATATTATCATCATCATTGTTGACGTTATATTTGTTTTGTTATCATGATTATCATTCATTCTCATTAGTATCCTTAATATTATTATCATTACATGCTAATATTATCTTTATTATTATCGTTATTATTATTTATTACCCTTATTATTATTGTTAATGTTATTTGCTTTTACTGTTAATATTATTATTATCATTATTATTACTTTTATTATTCTCATTATTATGACCATTGTTATCACTGTTACTATCATTATTAACTTTATTATTATTATTACTATTATTATCATTACTATTACTATCATTATTATTATTATCATATTCATCAACGTTGTTATTATTATTATTATTGTTGTTGTTGTTGTTGTTATTATTATTATTATTATTATTGTTATTATCATCATTATTATTATTATTATCATTGTGTCATTTGTATGGTTAATTTTGCATGATTCATTGAATCTTTTTGCATGTGTATGATTTGTAATTTAAATTCACAAATCTAATTTAACCCACTCCATTTCCTACATGCATATTAAACATCTTTTGTATTTATCTTGTCTCTATGTTTATATAGTTAATTTCAGAATTATTACTAACATTCTGTATTGTTTGTCGTTCTTGTTTATGTGGGTAAAATGTGACATTTGCTTGTTTACGTGAGCACCTTCATGACCAAACGAAGGAGTCACGGCGCGTAGGAGGATACATCACTTGGGTGAAACCCTACTAACCCAATTTTATAACAAAATTGGGATTTTTACTAATAAAGTGGGACCAATATCCTCAATTTTAGCTAAGGAATGCAAAATGTCTCGAATTAAAGCGAAGAGTTAAATTTTCTAAAAATGGGATCACTCATTCTAGTTTTCAAGCCAATAGCCAAAATAACTTTTCGATTCCTCTTTAAGTGAGCATGAAGGAACCAATGTTCCTAAACCGAATAAATATCTCGATTTATGTTTTTTTTCCTTTTTTGATTAATTTTGCTTGATTGTTTAAATTTATGTTTACATATATCTTATGGGCCCTTGTAATTAATTATTTTTGGGGCAATTTCATTTAGCTTTCTTTCATTTAGGGGATTGTATTGGCCCAATTTCTCTTTTTTAAATGGCATGGCTTTGTGTGTTTACCCCTTTATTTACCGCTTTATTTACTTTATAGCTTTCATTTATCACTTTCTTGATGCTTGAAATGCGTTTTTAATAAATTGCATTAATCACGTGAGAAGAGAGATGGAATTTTCTAATCTAAAAAATCATTTATAATTAACCAAGACATAAATAAGAGTGAAGTTTCAAATCACTCTCTAGTTTAGACCATAGAGGTTAGATGACCTTTCCCAATTTCTCGTAAATTTAGTGGTGCCTCCAAAATACCTCAAAGGTGCTTAAAGGTTTCATGAGGCTAGATGAACTTCCCTAATGTTCTATTGGGTGGAAATTCCAAAATGTCTCATGTTACCTGTAACACCCCCAACTCTCACATAGCATACAGAGGAAAACGTAGGCAGAGAGCTATGGTGAGTGGAGGGTGCTACCAGACAAACACATTCTTAGCCACAATAGAAAAAAGAAAAAATAGAATTTCTAACATCTAGAACCCCAACCACATACACATCCTAAACTTATCTCACACACATTAATATTCGCACTAAAGATTATTACATCTCATTACAAATGTTAATAATAAAACTTAATTAAAATCCAACAATCACTAAAAACATTCTATAAACTTCTACCGACTTGTTGGCCAAAGTCACAGCGGAATGCACGAGCTAAACTTCAGTCTCCTAACCTGCACGGAGAAACACCCATGCTAAGATATAATGCTTAGTGGGGCTAAACAAATAATAACCAGTCACTCACAGTTGTTGTTAAAACAACAACCGTGCATAAGCAGTATATATATATATATATATATATATATATATACAAAAGCATAAAGGAATTCCGGCTAAAGTTATCACGAATTCATATCATTATTCTCATATGAAAACTTAAGCAATTTCACGTGCATATGCGTTTTATAGACCATAAATACATTTTAATAGATAGAAAATATTGAGTCTTATCAAATGCCACTATTACTAATATTACCAAAATCATACCGATTACAATATCGTTACTTAAGTCAAAACAATACATTGTTCACAGTTAAACAAAAACACTTAAGACTTCAGATTTGGTTCGGTCTTGAAAAAAATATTCCAAGCTTCCTATGTATCCCTATTATTGGGGAATCAGAACCACGTAGTTCTATAGAAAACCAATAAATACACATATTCCCAAATAAATCCTAACTCGTTCTATAAGTCCATTTATTTACATCATGCTTACCACTCTATTTTCCTTGCTTACTAATCGACACATAATTACCGTATTCATTGCAAACTAACAAACAATGCACATAAATTCCTTACCAGTATACTTATATTAGTTGCCCAAGCTAAGGTCCAAAAAGGTAGATAGCATTTAACATACCTGTATTCTCATTTTAAACATATAAATGAATACATATACAATTCACTTACAAAGAATTTGTATAGGCAATCATACTCATAACCTTTGAAAAGATTAATAACATGCATTTTCCACATACAAATTCTTATACAGTCAATATTCATTCATACTTGCCTATTTAAATAAACGTCACTGGCTATATCTCCTTTCATTTAACTGTCATTAGTTTCAAATATAAAAGCATTTAGGTACCCGTAGATACCACACATTTCCACATAGGTGTCCATTAAGGATCCAGAACATATGGGTGCGTAAAGCACAAGCTCAAAGGATATATATATAATATATATATCAACAAATAAATTCAATGCTTATTCACATGTCTTTTGCATTTCATCAAAGAACTTATCATTTTATTCACATTCTTTTACTCTTTAATTGCCTTCTAAGTCAAGGGAGTGGATAAATGAGTAACAGAACACATTGGGGGGTACCAGAGGGTATAATCGAAAAGCAACATCTTTCATTTTCTCATTCGAAAACATTTTCACATAGGGGGATCTTAGACAAGATCCGTACACATTGAGGATCATGAGGATCTAAACGGGGACCTGATCAGGGTCCGAAACCAAAGGGGCTGCAGCTATCATAACTCTAT
This sequence comes from Excoecaria cochinchinensis, assembly GCA_947683425.1. Lineage (NCBI taxonomy): Eukaryota > Viridiplantae > Streptophyta > Magnoliopsida > Malpighiales > Euphorbiaceae > Excoecaria > Excoecaria cochinchinensis. The sequence continues at coordinate 5,875,634 of CANTUQ010000194.1, read as the reverse complement.
AGCATGCCTATCTATCTACGACCGATTACGCAGGCTAAAATACACATATGTTTCCCCTTAAATACTGTTAATATTCTTTTATTTTTCATATAGGCTCACGCATTCATATACTTGCACATCATCATTTGCACTAATTATAGTTATCATATTCAAAACTAATCATGCATTCTTTTATGATTAAACACTTCATATGAACATATTAAACACATTCATGTTATTAGGTATCATGCTCTCATTTAAACCTAACGAATATGTTTACATTTCTTTACACATATGCATTCATAAAATAATCATAATAGATAAAATCCCCACATATTTCAATTTTGCCATGCATAGGAACATGCATAGAAACATTAGAATAATTCATATTCTAAGCCACATAGATGAACAAACACAAGTGAGAAACCATGCAAAGAAGAAATCTTTACAAAAATATTTTCCAGGCAGAGAGGGGACTGTCGCCATCGCGACAAGAGGTCGCGCTCGCGACATTGGCCAGACTTGCCCTGCGAAAAGGGAGGCTATTACTAGTCGTGCTTAAGGTCATGACTAGTGACAAAAGCATCATGCCGAGTCGTGAAGGATGACACGACTTGGAGTAGGGCAGAACACATCTAGAAAAAACACAAGGAAGGCAAAAGAAGGAGCGAAGGCCGGTCATCACGACTCGTGACAGGAGCTTCACGAGTCGTGAAGAGCTTCATGACTCGTGAGGGAGCATGCCGAGTTGTGAAGGATGACATGACTTGGACAGTCCCCTCATAGATCCTTTGTCTTGAGTTGCAGAATTCCCTGGCTCTATCTCTCTCACGACAGGGTCGCGTTTTCCAGATCTCCAGTGAAAATTGCAGAACCCAGCTTTCCAAAAGTTTACCCCAAACCTCCAACACAATCCAAACTTCAACATAACACAAATTGCACATTCAAATCACTGTAATCAACACAAAACCCAACTTTTATACCAATTATTTCAATTAAGATCATACAATTAACATAATCAAAATCTCTAAATTGATTAACAGCAAAAATAACTTCTAAAATTCAATCAAAAACATACTTGATTCAATAATCCACATTTAAAGCATCTTAACCCAAATTATTCAAACCCATATCATTTGAACATATCTAAATAGCTTTAAGTCCAAAAAATTTCTAGAAATCCAAACCTAACCCCGAATCAAAATATACATCAAAATAACAAAATCCCAAAACTCAACCCCTTTGCTCCTAATAGCTTTCTTAGATGATCTTTCTTGCTTCCAAACTCATCGAAGATCTTTCACATCCCAAAATCCTCATCTAAAAGCATACACATATACAAAACATAAATCTAGGGTTTTTTCTAATCAAAGGGACAAAGGAAATCAAAACTTAGACTTACCTTTCCATAGCAAATTCTTCACTTAAATCACTTCATCTATCAAACTCCAGCATCAAATCTTGGGCTTTGATCTTAAGAGAGAGTGGATGGCATGGAAACAAGAAGGAAAAGAAGAAGAAGAAGAGGAGGAGAGGAAGAGCGGGAGAACGAGAGAGGAGGAGAGCAGATTTCTCCCTATCTCTCTTTCTCTCTCTTCAATTTATACCTCTTCCCCTTTCCTTGCCACTTGTAACCTTACCATTGGTCCAATTTAGATATTTATGTCAAATTTCTCTTTTCAATTCTTTGACTCTTATATCCTTATACATTAATACTTGTAACTTACTAATCCTTCACATTAGCCCACTTAATTAATTTCTATTCTTTCAATCAAGTTCTAATTCCACACTTCACAATTTACTATTGGCTGCACTTGCTGAAACTTTGTTATTAGTTCTTAAATTGTCCATTTAGCATACCTAACACTTCAACTTGCACAACTCTGGTCACCACTTATTCTCAATATGCCCGAATCCTTCTAGGGTATTTTTCAGGTTTTTACAATTCTTCCCTCCTAAAAGAATTTCGTCCTCGAAATTCACTCACATCGGAAAAATTCGAAAACTAAACTTCAATTCACTATCGATCTCATTGATCATTTCCATATCATCATATACCACTTATGCTCTACACTTGTAACACATACATTTCACTTATTCCAATACACCTCGCTTTTAACATATTCACTTGCTTTTACTTATTCTCATCAGTATACTCTCAAACCACTTCTTTTTAATCAAAATAACTATACAAATCATACCTGCTTTATGTCCATAACTAAACTCAAACTCATAAAATTGATTTAAAAAAATCTCATAATTCTCTTCTCATCATCTTTACATTCAAATCAATCACATTCATCAGAACAATCATTACTTTAACCACCAGTCGGAAACCAAAGCACATACATTTCACATATAAACCATTCAACTTATGGCATTTGTCTACATAATTCCTCAATACTCCAAAATCTTTTCACATTCATTTATGCTAGGTTCCAAAACACTCTTTCTACTCTACTTAGACTATATACACAATACATTTTCCTTGACAATTACTATGCTCTTAAATCACACCTAGTCTTAACATTAAATACTCAACGTACACCCTACTAGCTTTTTCTCGATAAAAAATACGTTCACAAATGCTTCTTATGTGTGATCAAAGGAGGATGATGCAATGAGGATATGATGGTTCATGTATGCAATATGATGCATAAATGCAATTGATGTAATAATAATGTACTTTTCCCATCCTTATGGTTCAATATGCTTATGTTCAAAAAATTTCCTGGAGATAGCTGACAGGTATACAGAGCATCACCAGATTCTTACAAAATTTAAATACGGAATATCTATTCCCATAAAGATAATCATTTATCAATACTCTTCAAGGAATTCTACGAAACCTTCTCCTTTAACCAACTAGTGTCAAAATAAAACTCTAATAGAACCCTTAATAACTCATCTAACAGACACATTCAAAAATCGTGCACACATATGGCAACTCAAAGCAGGTAGATCGTGACCTACCAAGCTAAAACTTAACTAAACACTTTATCTAGTCGGGAGGTTCCCCTTCCCAACACAAACCTAAAACACAATATCATCCGCTTTGGATAATGCTAAACTATACAGACACACTTTGAAATACCTAGTTAACCAGAATCGACTAAACCTGTGCTCTGATACCAAATTGTAACACCCCCAAATCTCATGTAGCATACAGAGGAAAACGTAGGCAGAGAGCTACGGTGAGTGGAGGGTGCTACCAGACAAACAGACTCTTAGCCACAATAGAAAAAAGAAAAAATATAATTTCTAACATCTAGAACCTCAACCACATACACATCCTAAACTTATATGACACACACCAATATTCGCACTAAAGATTATTACATCTCATTACAAATGTTAATAATAAAACTTAATTACAATCCAAAAATCACTAAAAACTTTCTATAAACTTCTACCGACTTGTTGGCCAAAGTCACTGCGGACCGCACGAACTAAACTTCAATCTCCTAACCTGCACGAAGAATGACCCATGCTAAGCTATAACACTTAGTGGGGCTAAAAAAATAATAACCAATCACTCACAGTTGTTGTTAAAACAATAACCATGCATAAGCAGTATATATATATACAAAAGCATAAAGGAATTCAGGCTAAAGTTATCACAAATTCATATCATTATTCTCATACGAAAATTTAAGCAATTTCACGCGCGTATGCATTTTATAGACCATAAATACATTTTAATAGATAGAAAATATTGAGTCTTATCAAATGCCACTATTACTTAAGTCTTCAGATTTGGTACGGGCTTGAAATAAATATTCCAAGCTTCCTATGTATCCCTACTGTTGGGGAATCAGAACCACGTAGTTCCACAGAAAACCATTAAATACACATATTCCCGAATAAATCCTAACTCGTTCTATAATTCCAATTATTTACATCATGCTTACCACTCTATTTTCCTTGCTTACTAATTGACACATAATTACCGTATTCATTGCAAACTAATAAACAATGCACATAAATTTCTTACCAGCATACTTATATTAGTTGCCTAGGCTAAGGTCCAAAAAGGTAGATAGCATTTAACATACCTGTATTCTCATTTTAAACATATAAATGAATGCATATACAATTCACTTACAAAGAATTCGTATAAGCAATCATACCCATAACCTTTGAACAGATTAATAACATGCATTTTCCACATATAAATTCTTATGCAGTCAATATTCATTCATACTTGCCTATTTAAATAAACGTCACTGGCTATATCTCCTTTTATTTAACTGTCGTTAGTTTCAAATGCAAAAGCATTTAGGTACCCGTAGATACCACACATTTCCACATAGGTGTCTATTAAGGATCCAGAACATATGGGTGCGTAAGGATATATATATAATATATATCAACAAACACATTCAATGCTTATTCACATGTCTTTTGCATTTTATCAAAGAACTTATCATTTTATTCACATTCTTTTACTCTTTAATTGCCTGCTAAGTCAAGGGAGTGGATAATCGAGTAACAGAACACATTGGGGGTACCCGAGGGTACAATTAAGAAGCAACATCTTTCATTTTCTCATTCGAAAATATTTTCTCAGTGGTGGATCTTAAACAAGATTCGTACACATTGAAGATCACGGGGATCCAAATGGGTACCTGATAAGGGTCCGGAACCAAAGGGGCTGCAGCTATCAGAACTCTATAGGCATGCCTATCTATCCACGACCGACTACGCAGGCTAAGATACACATATGTTTTCCCTTAAATACTGTTAATATTCTTTTATTTTTCATATAGGCACACGCATTCGTACACTTGCACATCATCATTGGCACTAATTATAGTTATCATATTCAAAACTAATAATGCATTCTTTAATGATTAAGCACTTCATATGAATATATTAAACACATTCATGTTATGAGGTATCATGCTCTCATTTAAACCTAACGAATACGTTTACATTTCTTTACACATATACATTCATAAAATAATAATAATAATAGATAAAATCCCCACATATTTCATTTTTGCCATGCATAGAAATATTAGAATAACTCATATTCTAAGCCACATAGATGCACAACACAAGTGAGAAACCATGCAAAGAAGAAATCTTTACAAAAACATTTTCAAGGCAGAGAAGGGACTGTCGCGATCGCAACAAGAGGTCGTGCTCGCGACAGTGGCCAGACTTGCCTTATGAAAAGGGAGGCTATCACGAGTCGTGCTCAAGGTCATGACTCATGATAGATGCATCATGCCGAGTCGTGAAGGATGACATGACTCGGAGTAGGGTAGTACACATCAAGACAAAAACACAAGGAAGGCAAAAGAAGGAGCAAAGGCCGATCATCACGACTCGTGGTAGGAGCTTCACGAGTCGTGAAAAGCTTCACGAGTCGTGAAGAGCTTCACGACTCGTCGGGAGCATGCTGAGTCATGAAGGATGACATGACTCGGACAAGAAATTGGAAAAGGTCATTTAACCTCTATGGTCTAAACCAAAGAAGGTGTTCGAAACTTCACTCTTATTCATGCTTTGGTTAATTATAAATGAGTTTTTAGATTAGAAAATCCTATTTCTCTTCTCACGCAATTAATGCAATTTATTTAAAAGTGCATTTCAAGTATCAAGAAAGCGATAAAATAAAAGCTATAAAGAAAGCGGTAAATACACAAAGCCACGCTATTTACAAAGGAGAAATTAGGACAAATACAATCTCCCAAATGAAAGGAAAAGCTAAATGAAATTTTCCCAAAAATAATTAATTATAAGGGCCCACAAGATATATATAAACATAAATTTAAACAATCAAGCAAAATTAATCAAAAGAGGAGAATACATAAATTGGGATATTGATTCGATTTGGGAATATTGGTTCCTTTATGCTCACTTAAAGAGGAATCGAAGAGTTATTACGACTATTGGCTTGAAAATTGGGATGAGTGATCCCATTTTTAGAAAATTTAATTCTTCGTTTTAATCCATGATATTTTGCATTCCTTGGCTAAAATCGAGGACATTAGACCCAATTTATTAATAAAAATCCCAATTTAGTTGTAAATATATTTTTGTGATTTTTTAACTGACACACGCATGAAATAAAACTATTTGATTTGCAAAATAAACACAATCACATAAACAAGTGGTAGGTAAGGTCTCACCCAAGTGAAGTGGTCTCCTACGTGCCATGACCCCTTCGTATGGTCACGACGACGCTCAAACAAGTAAACGCCACATTTTACCCAAAACAAGAAAAACGACAATAAAAAGGTTAGTAATAATTCCAAAATAAAGCACATAAACATAAGAGTAAGAGAAATATAAAACATGGTCAACATGCATGTGGGAAGTGAAATGGGTTAAATTGAATACATTAATTTAATACACAAAACAGCTCACATGCAAAAGAGATTAGAAATTAGTCATGCAAAAATTATATAATAATAATAATAACGATGAAAAAAATAATAATAACGATAATAATAATAAAATAATAAAATAACAACAACAACAACAACAACAACAAAAATAACAACAATAACAACAACAATAATAATAATAATAATAATAATAATACTAATAATAACAACAACAACAACAACAACAACAATGCAATAATAATAACAACATTAATAATAATAGCATTCATAATAATAATAATAATAATAACAACAACAACAACATTAGCATGTAACAATAATAATATTAAGGATACTAATGAGAATGAATGATAATCATGATGATAATAATAATAAAAAAAACAAATATAACGTCAACAGTGATGATGATAATATTAACAATGACAATAACAAATAAAATACAATGAGATAATGAAAGTGGATCCAAGAATCTTTACCTTCAAATTTCAATGATATAGAAGTAAGATGTTTGAATCTGACTCCTCTTATTAAAGTTTAAAATAGATTCGAGATAACTCAAAAACTCAAAAAAAACTCAAACGAAAACAAATGATTTTTTGGTTTTGTTTTTTGATAATAAACCAAAGATAAGGGAATGGATTTCCCTATCTTAAGCTAAGTTCAAACTAAAAATATTTTTCTGGGTTCAAGAAAATCAAAGGAAGAGATTTGCGAAAAAAAAACTGAAAGATTCTTTCTATCTAGAACCCTCTCTTTTTCTTTCTTCCTTAGCTCTCTTTTTCCCTCCTTTTTGTTTGAAAAGTCCTCTGTCAAATGAAAAATTTTCTCCTCTTTATTTTCCTGTTCTTCTCAGAAAAGGAAAGGACAAAAGCCCCTTTCTATGCTTCTCCTCCAAAAACCCCTGAAACTTGAAAGAAACAGTCTCCAAAACCTATCAAAAAACCAAATTTTATAGGTGGGAAAGGGATAAAAGGGGGAATGCATGCGAGTGGGTGGCCACATGCATGAGATGCGGCCTCGCACGAGGCCTTGCAAGCCCACATGCAGGCGCTGTACCTCGTGCGCCATACATAGTCGCTGTGCCTCACGCGCCCGCGCAGACCACCTCGGCAACAGGCCATCAAAGACCCTAGAAGATAAAATAAAATTTAAAAAAAATTATTTAAAAAGAAGGATTTTTGACAAGGAAATCATTAGTTCTAACCTTTTTGCCAGTAATCAAGCATCATTTTCATCATTGGGTAATCCTGATCTTGGACCGCCTAGGGACCCGGTGTCTACAGTTGCCCCCAATTTTGTGGAAGCTAGTGTATGGGTGCCTAAGTGAGCCAAAATTCAGAGAAAGGAAAGAAGCGCATACCTGAGGCGACTACCTTCCTCAAATGGCGAGGCACCGAGTTTGCTCCAAACTTATAAAGCGTCGGGGTTGTTCTCCATAACTGCACCAAGTTTGCTCCAGACTTGCAAAGTACGGGTGCCATCTTCAAATGGCGATGCATTGAGTCTACTCTAGACTTACAAAACGAGGGAAACATCCTCCTGGACTGCACTGAGTCTGCTTCAGACTTACAAAGTGCGGGGGCCATCCTCATATGGTAATGCGCCGAGTCTGCTACAGACTTACAAAATGCGGGAAATGTCCTCTTGGACTGCACCGAGTCTACTCAAGACTTACAAAGTGCGGTGGCCATCCTCAGATGGTGATGCGCCGAGTTTGCTCTAAACTTATAAAATGCGGGAAATGTCCTCTTGGACTGCACCGAGTTTGCTTCAGACTTACAAAGTGGTGGGACATGGAAATTGGCCTCCTCAGAGGACTTTGAGGTTTGCCTCCTCAGGGGACTTTGCGAACTGGCCTCCTCAGAGGACTTGGAAATTTAAACTTGAGTAGACTTCATCTTGGCTAGGTGAGTGCTAATGTTGAGCCAAAGCCATCATTGACCCACTTGTGGTCTTTATTTGGATTCTTCCTGCAACACTGTGTTCACAGACATATATACAAGGAATTGTGCATGCATGTGTAAAATGCCATATGTAGATGTTTGTTAAGGAATTATATGCAATGAAATGCGTGCAAAAATTGATAGACCATATCTCGGGTGGTTAAGGGTTTGTTGAGGATACGGCTAAACTGCTTAATCATGCCCCCAGGGATTTAGAAGTGTCATATTGACTTAGGAACTCCGACCCAAAATTTTTCCATAGAGAACCGTCCGGTGTGCATCTCTGTCCCTCGGTCAAAGAGCATGCGCCCTTTTTTATGCACTACACAACATCTTGCCCTTAGGACTCTGACTCATGCTCTGCATTATACACCATCTGCCCAAAGGGAGATCATTCGAAGTAATGCCGCCTTATCGCTCCAGGTGTCGAAAGTCATTGTTTTAAAGGTAGTGCGTCCCTTGTGGATTTTCACACTAGCTTTTCTTTACGAGAAATGCGTCCCTTTGGGGATTTTCACATAACCCTTTGCCTAACTTTTGCCTGGAATGAACCCAACCCACTCCAGCGGCTTTTATCCATTTATTTTTTTTGTAGGGCAGACTGCCTGTTTCTAGGTTTTCACCCTGCCCTTTGGCCTAACTTTTGTCTAGAGAGCCAGTCACGGTTTTCATCTCTAATAGCCTATTTTTTATTTTAAAAACTCTCCTGCCTTTCGGTATGGCTACAAGAAAAGCTGAAGCAACTATCAGGACCCCACTTCTAGAGTGATCAGCAGTTATTCGTTGAGGCATTTCCTTCCTCGGTAGTAGTTGTATTTGTTTGCATCTTCTGACGAAGGTGTTGCCAGATTGGGCGAGGTGGCGGAAGAGGATCAGCTTAATGTGCCCCTTGGCTTCCCCTTTCTACTGTGGCTCTGGATGGTTCTTTAGGATGTGTCCCATTGTATGGGCTTTATGAGCCTACCCTTTACATTACCACCCATTGTGCTTGATAGTTCGGAGGGATTCAAGATGTAGCGAGGTATCCCCTATATTTTCAAGGCGGCACCTTATCCTCGGTTTTCACCCCTAGACCATAACCTCTGGGCACGGCTGCCGGTGAAGACTATTATTCCTTCTATCAGGGTTTGCTCTTTTGCTTCCACTAGTGCATACAAGAGAGGGGTGTTTATCCTCGCGGCTGATAATAGGACCCATTGACTTAGGCATCTGGCCGACGAGAACGGAAGAAGAGCATAGCTATTAGATTACATACATTCGATAAAAAATAATGTTTTTCTTTTTATAAAAGAACTAGCAGATAATGAACACATGAGTCTAATTGCTTTTGTTTTATATCTTTATGCAAAATTATGTACATTTCAGTATGATTTCTCCATACATGATCATTATCTAGCATAGATTCAAAATGCAAAACTACATCTAATCTCGGAGTGGATCTTGTAGGCATCAAACTCTTGTTTTTAATAAGCCCTCTCGGGTTTTCTTGATTGGACATTTTCTCTCAAGCCTCTAATTTTTTTCTAGGATGCCTTGTTTCGGTTTTCATCTTGAAGAGGCACCCATTTTTAGTAAGGCCGCCTTTTTTCAATTTTTGACCTGCGGGGCATTTATTCTCTTCTTTTGATTTTTAGTCTTTAGCCATGGAACTTCTTCAGTCTGTCGATGCTGACTGGTTCTTCAAACTTGTTTCCATCACTGTCTGTTAGAATCGCTGCTTCCTTGGGTAACAACTTCTTAAGAACAAATGGGCCTTCATACGTTGGCTCGAACATTCAAACTCATTTGCTTAAAGACTAAATCTCCCTATTTTAGTGGGTGCTTTCTGACTTTTTTTCCAAATGATCGAGTAAAGTGTTTTCTAATAGATCTGGCTGTGATAATAATCCCACAACCTATTCTCATCTGACATATTTAACTACTATAGCCGCTGATAATCCCATAACTTATTCTTGTCTGATGTGTTTAACTGCTGTAGCCGCTGCTGTGCCCAATCGGCTTTTAGAATCTGTGCTTCCATGACTACCCTTAAAGATTTAAGCTCTACTTCGACCAGCAGTACTGCTTCTGCCCCCATATATTGAGGAATAAAGTGTGACTCTTGTAGAGATTCCGACGGTGGTTCTCTACCCCCAAAGTGCAAAAGGTCATTTCTCTACCCAATCCTTATAGTTTCGAACCATCTTGACCAAGATCTTTATCACATTCTTGTTAGCAGCCTCTACTGCCCCATTGGCTTGAGGGCGATACAGAGAGGACTTATGGTGTTCAATGCCATACCTCTAGAGCAACTTCCTAGCTTTAGCCATAAACTGCCCCCTGTCCTTGAACCTTATGTGGTGCGGGAGACCAAATTGACTTATCGGATTCCCTTCAAAGAACTTGTCCATACCCCCAGCGTCGACTCTCCTGAAGGACCTGGCTTCTATCCACTTGGTGAGGTAGGCGATAGCAACTATGGTGAACATATGCCCGTTGGAGGCCATAGGACGCACTTCCCCTAAGATATCTATTCCCCAAGCTCGAGCAATTCGTATCCATTATAAGTCAATAGAACCTCCATCTCATGACTTTCTTTGCCAGAGCTGGGCCATTCATATGAGATCCACAAACCCCATCATGGGTCTCCTCTATAACCTTCTTGGCCTTCTTCTCGTCTAAGCATCTTAACTGTATGCCATCAGCTTACCTCTTGTACTACACACCATCTACACCGATGAACCGGTAGATAGCAAGCGAATCAGTCTTTTGGTCTTTTTTTGGTTGCCAAGAAGAATGGCAAAGTATAGGTATGCGTAGATCAACGGGATTTGAGCAAAACTTGCCCTCAGGATGACTTTCCTTTGCCCCATATCAACGATTTTCGGACAGATCTACATATTAATTATTTTCCTTCTTTATTTTGTATTTTTTTGTATTATTTTTTTGCCCCCCTTTTTTTTTTGGACAGGCTTTGTTCAAATCCTAATAGTTTACACAGACATGCACTTCTCTTCTTAACCATTGGGGACGACGTTGATCAACCCAGTCAGGCATTGCACTTTAATAAGAAATTTGGCCACATTTCTACTTGTGGATCTCTCTTTTTAACCTTTTCTACCCCTTTCGGCCTGAGTCTTTTGAGCTTCTGTGTGACTGGTCCATGATTGTGATATGCAGGCATAGTGTGTTTGGCGACGTCACGATCATCTCTCAGCATGTCTTTATAGGTCCAGGCAAAGACTTTTTCACACTTTTTTTTTATTCTCTCAAATTTTAATCTCTCCTCAGGAGTTATATCAGATGCTATCAAGATTTTCTTTGGGTTCTTCAAAGTCTCCAAGATTAAATTGAATGACATCAGTTGAATCAATGTCAAATATAAATGAGTTGTAATCATGATTATGCACAGTGAAATCATTAGAAACATCACGCAAATAAGCAAAAACCATTCATTGCATTTAATAAAAACTAGAATTAAAAATGTCATTATCAAATAGTTCCAGAATAAAAAAAGAGAACATCTAAATAGCTATCTTCTTCCCATTTCCACTAACACAGATGCTTTGGTTAATGGTTCACTATCATCTGCGAGAACCATCTTCCCCACCTCTCAGCTCCTCATCAATAAGGTATTGAACTTGTTTCCTCGATGAAATGAAAGAGGTTCTAAGATAAAGGCTTATCCCAGATGGTATAGCAGCCTTAAGCAGTTCCAATGGTTGAAATCTTGGTGGCTATAATATCTCTCGCGCTGTCATCACCAAGACTTAAGTTCCCATGATTAACTCCTCCCATGCCATTGCTCTCTCCTTGAAGGATTACTAGCTGCTCGTTATTAATGGGATCCTGGACTTGACCTTTCAGGGTTTGGCAACCGTCTTCTGGATAGCTAGTGTGTTGATGATGATTTAGTTGCTTTTGACCTCTAGTTAGCCTGGCCAAACCTGGTCGCGAGTTTCCCTCTAATGCTTGAGGTAAAGATCTGCCTATGTCAAAACCATACTTCTGGGCTGTTCTAATTGCTGATACTTTTTCCATTAATAAAAGTGCCGACACAGAATGCATTCAACCTCTCTTTTCTAAGTTCACAGAGACTTCCTTGCGAGTAGCCAGGGTAGTCGCAAGTTTAGCCAGGGTAGTCGCAAGTCTGGCCAACCCTTGTGTCGTTGTAAGAAACCCATTCTCTGAAGCATGCTCTTTGCCTTTCCACGCAGATGATGGAGCAATAGGTGACTCTCCTCTAGACTTAGTTAGTGGTAAGCATACTACCTTAGTTGGATCGCATTCTTTTTGGGGCAAGGTAGGAGCAATAGGCTACTGCCCAGCGGGTGGCATCACGGCAACAACTAAATTCTCCATAATAGCCATCGTTCGGGCTTCAGACTTTTCAAACCTCCCTTCCATCTTCTTCCACATCGCCTCTTTGACTTTAGGCGTCTTGCCCTTTACTGAGACCAAGCCCTCTTCGAAGAAATCACCATCAAGATCTATGACCCTCTTGATTCGGGTGCACCCCTGAGCTCAGCCACTGGTGGGAGTAAGATCACTAGAGGATCCTCCTTAACCGGATCTAACTTCTCTTGTCTGACTGTAGGAACAACTAGTGGTTGCTCGATGGGCTGGGTTATCATACTAGTCATGTTCCTCATCATGGCCATTACCCTATTCTCAAATTCCTCCAATCTCCTACTTACTTCCTTAGAAATCAAATCGCGGATCGCCTCTGTCTCTCTTGAAAGATCAACGATACTAAACTCTATCGAAAGGTCGGAAGGTAAAGTCTCATTGCCCTTTGAAAGTGAATCTGAGCCCCAAATTGATACCTTTTTGGCAACTCGAAGATAAGTTTTTTGCTCAGCTATCCACTGGGATCCCTAGACCACCTGGACGAATCTATGATGGTTGCATAGTTCACTTTGTCAAAATGATGTATGAATGACATATAAGATGCACGATTGTGAGCTGTGTAGCATTTCACAACTATATACAAGCAAGTAGATCCTTCCAACCTTTTAGCTCCTGCACACGAGGTCAATTGGTCTCTCCCTAGGTGGACTTAATCTATAGGTCAATAGGGGACCCTATGAACGCACATAGTGCACGGTAGAAATTTGCCAGCATAACGTCTCCCAGAATGCACATACGTATGAGTTTAGGCCATTATGTATTTAAACACTTCAAGCAAACTAAGGTGACCCCACCGGGGCATGAAAACCTTTGATGAAAGACCACTCAATTCGTTTGATTTTGTTCAATACATGATGACCCACATCATAAGCATTATGTTACGGTTCATTTCACCTAGGGGAAGTATCTATTGCCATTACATGAGCTTTAGTCAAGGTGATGTTACTTTAGGGCTACCCAAGCATGGTCCCTGCCAATGGGTCTAGCTCATCACGAGCATAACAACCGATTATGTCTTTATTTGATATACCGAAATGTACTAGGCTTGGGCTGGTGATTATCCTTAACACTTTCCTACATTGAGTTAACATATGGTCGTGCTTCGGGAATGCATCGAGGTAGAATAAGTGTACAAACTAGCATAATTCTAAGGCTCTAAGATGATGCAATGCAATTTTCAAAAAGAGATAGAATTTTAGGTTTTAAAAACTCAATTATATATTTTAACCAAGGCACTTTCAAAACAAAGTCACAAAGTCCCCAGTGGAGTCGTCACTGTGACGCGCGTCGAACTAGGAAACGTCCTCTTAAGAGCTCGCTTTTAGAGCTCGAGGAATTGGTTTGCGTCATTTGATCTTGGGTAAAATAAGACATTTTGGAATCCCCACCCAATAGAACATTAGGGAAATTTATCTAGCCTCATGAAACCGTTAGGCACCTTTGAGGTATTTTGGAGTCACTACCCAATTTACAAAAAATTAGGAAAGGTCATCTAACTTCTATGGTCTAAACCAGAGAAAGTGTTTAGAACTTCACTTTTATTCATGCCTTGGTTAATTATAAATAAGTTTTTAGATTAGAAAATCCTATCTCTGTTCTCACCCAATTAATGCAATTTATTTAAAAACGCATTTCAAGCATCAAGAAAAAGATAAAATAAAAGCTGTAAAGAAAGCGGTAAATAAAGCGGTAAACACACAAAGCCACGCCATTTATAGAGGAGAAATTATGACAAATACAATCCCCCAAATGAAATGAAAAGCTAAATAAAGTTGCCCCAAAAATAATAAATTACAAGGGCCCACAAGATATATATAAACATAAAGTTAAACAATCAAGCAAAATTAATCAAAAGAGGAGATATACATAAATCGAGATATTTATTCGGTTTGGGAACATTGGTTCCTTCACGCTCACTTAAAGAGAGATCGAAGAGTTATTTCAGCTATTGGCTTGAAAACCGGGATGAGTGATCCCATTTTTAGAAAATTTAACTCTTCATTTTAATCCATGACATTTTGCATTCTTTGCATAAAATCGAGGACATTGGACCCAATTTATTAATAAAAATCCCAATTTAGTTGTAAAAATATTTTTATGATTTTTTAACTGACACGCGCATGAAATAAAACTATTTGATTTGCAAAATAAACACAATCACATAAACAAGGGGTAGGTAAGGTCTCACCCAAGTGATGCGATCTCCTATGTGCCATGACCCCTTCGTGTGGTCACGACGATGCTCAAACAAGTAAATGTCACATTTTACCCAAAACAAGAAAAACGACAATAAAAGGGTCAGTAAAAATTCCAAAATTAAGCACATAAACATAAGAGCAAGAGAAATATAAAACATGGTCAACATGCATGTAGGAACTGAAATGGGTTAAATTGAATACATTAATTTAATACACAAAACAGCTCACAAACAAAAGGGATTAGAAATTCTTCATGCAAAAATTATATAATAGTAACAATAACGATGATAAATATAATAATAACAGCAATAATAATAAAATAATAAAATAATGACAACAACAACAGCAGCAACAATAATAATAATAATAACAATAATAACAACAACATTAATAATAATAATAATAACAACAACATTAATAATAATAATAATAATAATAATAATAATAATAATAATAATAATAATAATAATAATAATAATAATAATAATAATAATAATAACAACAACAACAACAACAACAACATTAGCATGTAACAATAATAATATTAAGGATACTAATGAGAATGAATGATAATCATGATAACAAAACAAATATAACATCAACAGTGATGATGATAATATTAATAATGATAATAACAAATGAAATAAAATGAGATGATGAAGGTGGATCCAAGAATCTTTACCCTCAAATTTCGGTGATATAGAAGCAAGATGTTTGAATCCGAGTTTAAAACAAATAGAACCAAGTTTAAAATAGATTCGAGATAACTTAAAAACTCAAAAAAACTCAAACGAAAATAAATAATTTTTTGGTTTTATTATTTGATAATAAACCCAAGATAAGGGAATGTATTTCCCTATCTCAAGCTAAGTTCAAACTAAAAATATTTTTCTGGGTTCAAGAAAATCAAAGGAAGAGATTTGCAAAAAAAACTGAAAGATTTTTTCTCTCCAGAACCCTCTCTTTTTCTTTCTTCCTCAGCTCTCTTTTTCCCTCCTTTTTGTCTGAAAAGTCCTCTGTCAAATGAAAAATTTTCTCCTCTTTATTTTCTCGTTCTTCTCAAGAAAGGAAACGATAAAAGCACCTTTCTATGCCTCTCCCCAAAAACACCTAAAACTTGAAAGAAACGATTTTCAAAACTTGTCAAAAAACTAGATTTTGTAGGTGGGAAAGGGACAGGAGGGGGAATGCCCGTGAGTGGGTGGCCGCACGTCGTACGCCCACGTGTGGGTGCACCCAACATGCATGAGGTGCGGCCTCGCACTGGAGGCCGCATGCGAGGCCACACGTGATGTGCGGCCTCGTGTTGGAGGCCGCATACGAGGTGTGGCCTTGTGCTGGAGGCTGCACTCGACGTGCGGCCTTGCGCTGGAGGCCGTATGTGAAGTGTGGCCTCGTGATGGAGGCCACACGTGAGGTGCAGCCTTGCTCGAGGTCTTGCGCGCGGTGCCTTGCAGGCCCACACGCAGGCATTGCGCCTCGTTCAGGCTTGGACGTAGTCGCTATGCCTCGCTCGCCTACACAGGCTGCCTTAGCGGCAGGCCACCCAAAACCCTAGAAGAGAAAATAAAATTTAAAAAAGCTTTTTATTTAAAAAGAAGGATTTTTGATAAGGGAATCATCAGTTCTAACCTTTTTGCCTGTGGACAAGCATCATTTTCATCATTAGGTAATCATGATCTTGAACTATTTTGGGACCTAGTGTCTACATCATAGATTTAACAACTTTTTTGTTTATTATTCTATATATTTATTTTATCTATGATATTCCCTTTTATTTTCATTATTTTATTTCATTGTCCCACTCATGTGTTATTTGTTTTTCTTGTGAGTTTATTTATTCTACTGAATATGGAGTAGTGAGAAGGGGAGCCCACTAGGATGATCCGGGGATTCCAATTTGGTTTATTTTCTTTACCCCATTTCCTTTTAGTTTATTTTTATTTTCAATTTATTGTAAATATTATTTTGAGCCCGCTAATGTAAAAATGGCTAAAGTTTTCTACAAATAAATGGGGATTTTCTTAAATAAAATAGAACCAATGTCTTAGTTTTTTCCATCCAAATAAACTGTCATTTTTAACATTTTTCTCTTAAGTATGCATACGAGGACCAATGTCCTCATCCTTAAAAAATACCCCATTTTATGCATGATTTGTATTTCCTTTACATTGAGGGTTGTATTCTGCCCCTAGTTTTGATGTAACCTATTGTATTTTCGATTTACTTTATTTTGAGCTTACTTTATTTAGTGCTTTTATTATATGATTGATCTGATGCTTTAATTATTGCATTAAACTGAATGGGAAAATGAGATGAAAGATTAAATTCAAAGCTCAATTATAATTTAATTAAGGTATGAATAGATGGGAAGTCCCAAACCATCTCTTATCTTAGGCTCAATGAGGTTAGATGAACCTTTCCAATGTTCTATTGGAAAGGAAATTTTAAAATATCTCTTGTTGCCCAAAATAGGCCAAAGTTGCATTATCTTAGACTCCATGAGGTTAGACGTATGGAGACGCACCATCCTAATGTTGTATTGGGGTGGGGACTCCAAAATATATCTGGCTTGCCCAAAATAGACATATATGCATCGTCTTAGGCTTTATGAGATTAGATGAATCTTTCCAATGTTCTATTGGAAGGAGGAATCCAAAATATCTCTGATTGCCCAAAATAGACACACATCCGCTGTCTTAGGCTTAGTGAGGCTAGATGACTTTTTCCAATATTTTATTAGGTGGTGACTCTAAAATACCTTCTTATTGCCTAAAATAGGCGCCCTGTAATGTTTACAAGTTATGAACCTCTCTTGAATACTCTAAAAGCAAGTTTTCGAGGCACCTCCGGGGTTCGGTACGCGTCACAGCAGCCATTTAGTAATTTATTACAATATGATATAGGTGCATGAATGGATTGGTTTGGTGGGCCAATGTAAGAGTAAAAATTAATTGTATATGCCAATGTATTAATATGAGAAGTTAGAGGGAAAAAACAGGCGATAGAAACATGACTTGTGCTCACTTTAAAACCACAAAAGCCATGAATTTAAGGGAAAAAAGAGATAAGAGGCCGGCCATTATGGCTATGCAATTCTCAGCGAAATCATCTCATTCTCTTCTTATTTTCCATTGTTAAGTTGAAGTGTCAAGAAGTAAGTGAAATTAAGTTGAGTTTTGGTGCATCTAAGATGGTGATTCTAGCCATATATGAAGGGGAAGAGTTGTTGGGTGCAAAGAAAGCTTAAAGAGGGAAAGTGGTGCTAAAAAGAGGTTTGGAAATATTTAAATTTATGCATGTGTGTATTTGAGATTTTATGCATGATATGAGTATAATTGGATGTTTTACATTGATATGATGTGGAATTGAAGAGATATTGCATGGAAAGTGATGATTTGTTCAAGAGAGAGTTATTGTTGAAAAACTGTGTTAGGGAACACTTGACCCCGAGTCAGCGTTTTGGTTATAATTTAGTGTAGAGACCTCTAAAGGATGTGATTCTAGTGCAATTTGAACCATAACTTCCATATCTACAAATGTCATAGAATTTACCATGAGCTAATTTTGGTTCTAAGTGCCTCAAAATTGGCAAAAATAGAAGTGTTCGTACTTTGGCCGGGTCAAGGGAGAAGTGTGTATTTCTAAAGCCATAACTCCTATGATTTAACTCCATATTATCTGAAATATTACCAATAGAAAGTTAAAACATAGCAAAACAAAAGTCTAGAAAACCATTTTTAGTAAAAATTCCATTTTCTAGCTCAAAATCGTGGCACAAATGGGAAGTTGGTTTTGACTCGGCACCTGACTCGAGACAAGGGTGATAACTCATGACAAAAAGCTTCTGTCACGAGTTGGCATGACTGCCATAACTCGTGACAGTCCCAGACCTGTCCTCTTTTGTCCTTTATGCCTCATTCTTCATTCTAGCGCACCCAAATGCACTTCTAAAGCATAAATTAGGCTAGAGAGAACCTATATAGCACAAAAAGTGAGACATAAACAACTAAGAATGAGATGAAACAATTAAGAGTGATTATAATATAATTACATTAGGATTTTAAAGGTAAAGATCACATGAAAATAAATATTTTATGTGTGATTGAGATGACATGAATTTTGGATGATATATGAATGATATTTATGTGGACACTATGATAGTAGTAAATGGTAGGATATTGAGAGCGTATAATGAATGTATGGCCATACATCATTAAATCATAAGGAAATGTTTATAGTGTGCTTGAATTACACGATTATAATGGAATATGTAATAATTTGAAGTAATGTATGAGTAAATGTTTTGCAAAGCAAATTAATAAGTAGAATCTTTATTCTATATGCCTAAAACGTGCAAAGTGGTGGATAGATAGGAATGCCCCTAAGGGATAGTGTTTATAGCTGCTAGTGATGACACCGCATTGGTGTCCAATGTTTCGATACCTTTTCGGTATCTAGTGTGTCTTAAGTAATTGGTACTATTTAATCGGTACCTAGTGTTGGATACCATCTTTGGTATCCATGTTCCCAGTATCCACTCCTAATGCGGATTCAAGGAATATAAGAGTTTCAGTGTTATTAAAACAGTACATGTATGTTAGTGAAATGATTATGAATTAGTAGATTATATAATATATGAATGCATGTTAAGGTTAATGTATGTTTAATAATAAAGTGAAGCGATCACGAGTCGATGCCTTACTGATTATGATATGCATTTGTAAAAGCATGACAATGTTAACTATAGCATCTATGTTTAGTGAATGCATGTTTACTAAAATAAGAAGTGAACATGAATGACTTCTTAATTGGTATGAGATATTTTTTTTATTAAACTTTGCTTTATCTTTTGCTTTTAAGACTTCTTTTAGAAGTCAGCTTGCTTTATATGTTTTCCACTGAGCCATTGCTCAACACAGGTTTTAAATCCATGTAGATATAGGAGTTACAGTTGAGTCCAAGGTTGACCATTTGGAGCGAGGCTGACACAAGATTAGAAAAGGAGTCTATTGTAGGTTGTAAAAGTTATGTCCTTGTGATATTTTATAATAAAATGATAAATGTATGTAATTAAAGTGATTATCTAAAGAAAAAGAAACTAGTGTTTACAATAGTGAATTTGATTAAGTTATGCGAATGTATGTAATCACTCATGACTCGAGTTGCGTGTTCTATAGTGTGCATGCTTTTAACCTCTTCGGGGGTATTACACAAAGAAGTTTATTTCCTTGGCCATGTGGTACCAGTAGATGACATTAAAATTGATCCAAAGAAGATTGAAGCCATATTATAAGAGAAGACACCCAGGAATGTTACAGAAATTAGAAGTTTCCTTGGAATGGCCGGTTATTATAAGAGATTTGTGAAGGGATTTTCTTTAAATACCACTCCTCTCACTAAACTATTACAAAAAAATGTTAAGTTTATATGGGCTAACAAGTGTTAAAAGAGCTTTAAGAAGCTCAAAAGTATGTTGACAGAAGCGCCCATCCCAACACAATTGGAATCGAGAAAAGACTTTGTCATCTTAAGTGATGTATCCCAAAACGGTTTAGGCTGTGTGCTCATACAGGAAGGTTAGGTAGTTGCTTATGCTTCCTGTAGCTTAAGACTCATGATAAGAACTATCCTATGCATGATTTGAAACTAACAGCTATCATATTTGCATTGAAGATTTAGAGGCATTACCTGTATGGAGGAAAAAGTGTTCTATATTTATATAGATCATAAAAGCTTAAAATATTTGACTACCCAAAGAGAGCTCAATTTAAGGCAGAGGCGATGGCTAGAACTCATCAAAGATTATGATTTCCATATAGACTACCATTTGGTCAAAGCGAATGTGGTAGTCAATGCACTTAGTAGGAAACACATGACAGCCTTAAAGGCTATGAATGTCAGAATATCCATAGCTCGAGATGGAGCAATTGTAGCTGAGTTACAATTTAAACCTGACTTACTATAGCAAGTAAAGGCCGTCCAGAAGCAAGATGAATAATTAGCTTCTGTTATCAAGCAAATTAAAGAAGGGAAAGTTAATGACTGCTCTTTTGGTAGTGATGACTGCCTATACTACAAAGGAAGGGTTTGTGTACCGAATAATGCTGACTTGAAAAAGAATATTATGATAGAAGCACTTAGTAGCAGCTATGCAATACACCCAGGTAGTACTACGATGTATCAAGATTTGAGGACACACTATTGGTGGTCGGGTATGAAAAGAGACATATCGGATTTTATCACTAAATGTTTGGCATGTTAGCAAGTAAAGGCAGAGCACTAGGTTCCCTCTAGTTTTCTTTAGCTTCTTACAGTACTAGAGTGGAAATAGGACAAAATCATCTTTGATTTTGTCACCAGATTAGCCCTCACCAAAAGGAAACATGATTCCATTTGTGTGATTATAGATAGATTGGCAAAGTCTGCACACTTTCTACTAGTGAGGCTGATTATCCACTGGTTAAGCTAATAGAGATCTCCTTCAATGAAGTATTTGGACTTTATGGTGTGCCTACCTCCATTATAGCAGATAGAGAACCCCGATTCATAGCTTGATTTTGGAATATATCTTTCCTTAGCTGAGTTCACATACAATAACAGCCCATACCAGCATACAAATGACACTTTATGAAGCTCTTTATAGAAGGAAATGTAGGGCAGAGCTTAGTGAAAGCAACCTAGTCGGGTCAGACTTAATTTGTGAAATAGAAAAAAAGGTTCGAGTGATTAAAGACAGACTAAAAGCTACATCAAATCATCAGAAGTCTTATGTGGATCTAAAAAGGAAGGGCATAGAATATGAGTAGGCAATAAAGTGTTCCTGAAGGTATTCGCTTGAAAGAAAGTTTTGAGATTTTACAAGAAGGGTAAGTTGAGACCCAGGTTTGTTAGCCTATGTGAGATTTTAGAACGTATGAGATTTGTAGCCTACAGACTAGACTTACCTCAAGAACTGAAAAAGATCCACGATATATTCCATGTGTCGATGTTGCGAAGATACAAATCTTATTTGGCACATGTGATCACACTAGAGGAAGTGGAGTTGAAAGAAGACCTGACTTATAATGAGGAACTAGTAAGAATTCTTGCAAGAGAAGTTAGACAGCTAAGTAATAAGTAGATTCCACTAGTCAAAGTTATTTGGACTGACCACAATGTCGAAGAAGCGACGTGGGAGCCTAAAGAAACGATGTAACAATAGTATCCTTAGCTATTTGACTCAGGTAAAATTTTGAGAACAAAATTTTTAATTAGTAGGAGAGAAATGTAATGGCCTAAAAATCTTGACTACATGAATAGTACTTTCCAAGTGTGAATAGTGCCACTGGGGTGAATGACACCACATGTGGTCGAAATTCTCTTTTTCTACCATTGAAAAATATAATTCATAGGAAGTCCAAGAATGTAATTTGAGGCAAATTTGAGTTAGTCAGAAATAAAAATAAGTTGCGGGTTCGATACAAATAGTGTCGATATTGGCCAAACTTTTACCAATATTAAAAAAATGTTAAAGGCGTCTGAAAATATTTTTGACTTTACAAACCGATTGTAAATATTATAATTAATTTTTGAAGGCGAAAAATTAATTTTTAGTTAAGACATAAAAATGAATTACCATATGTGTAAAAATTCCATCGGACTAAAAAATTACTAAAACGACATTGTTTTGACCCAAAGATTTTTGTGCACCCTAAAGAATATTTTTTAGTATTTTTAGGCAAATTTCCATGGAAAAATACAAAGAAAAAAGTATGGATCAATAGGAGGATGAAAGTGGCACAATATGGGCCCTTAGATTAAATAGTAAGTGAATCAATCTTGGTCCTTCATTTGATGATATAAAAGGATGAAAATTAGATTTTCTTAAATAAGCCAACATCTTTTTCTTCTTCTCCTTAAAGCCGAAATCATCTTCCTCCATAGACCTCCATTTTTCTTTCTTTCTCCTCCCTAAAACAAAAGATTTTCCCCAAAATTTTCCACCTAAATATAGTAATCCTCCTAGCCTTAGACAAGCATAAAATGAAGAAAAGTGAAGTAAAACTTTGAGAAATTTGAAGAGGAAAATTGTGCCAAGTAAGTAAAATTGTAGAATTTTGCAAGGTTTTGGTAGAAAATGATGAAATTAGGTAGAATTATTAGGAATTATGCTAAAATTGTGTGAAAAACTCAATGATATTCTCCTTTATCAATTTGGCCTAGGTGAAGAAGCGAGTGAAGAAGGAAGAAAAAGGAAGGAGTGTAACACCCCAAAATGGCCCTAAAAGATTTTAAGAATTTTGATGTGGGATTTTGACATGTGGCATTATAGCAGTGTGATAAGTGGCAAGGGAGTTGTGTGTTTTACATGAATTAAAAAGAAATAAGTGGCAAATGAGTATAAGACACATGGCTTGGCTTAAGATAATTGAAGGAATTAATAAGGTAAGTGGCATTAATAAGTAAAGTTAATGTTGGATGAGGATTGACTATCTGCTATTTCTTTTCTTTCTTACCCACGTTGGTTATCCTTGTGGGTTTTGTTAACTTTTTCTTCTTTTTTTAGTTGGCTACCGTTTTCCCTTGTTTTGCCATTTCTCCTTTCTTTTGTTCCTCCTTCTTCTTTCTTGGTCTGTTTTGAGTGAATTCCTTAGATGGGTTGAGGAGAGTGTGGTAAAGGTAAGTTGGATTTGTTCTCCGATCTGACCTCTTTTTCCTTTCAGTTTTTTGATTTAAAGTGAGAAGAGGATTAACTCTAGTATTTTGATTGGTTTTGTTCAAGCTGTGGACAAGAGCGAGATAAAGGGAAGGAAAAGTTGGAGCTGAATAGAGCATAGAGTTCAAGCTTCCTAGAGGTAGGGATGGAGTGTGTTTTTATTATCTTTACATGTGATTAAACGACATATAGTTGAATAAAGACATGATCGAATAAGATGTGCATAAGGAGCTTCTCAACTGCTCTTTTAAAGTATATTTGTTAAATGCTCATTTTGATGGCTTGCAGTGTCTAAATGTTTGAAGTTGATTTGTGTGATTTAAGTATATGGGTTGCGTATGGGTTTTACAAGATAAAAGTATGTGTTTTTCTGGAAAAAAAAATCTGGACTTGGGGTGGGTTACACGGCGGTATGGAACACCATACCGGCGTGTAAACACATTCTGGAATTGTTATTTTGATTGTCTGATCAGTTACACGGCGGTAAGGGCGCTTCATACCGCCGTGTAAATGCTCTCTAGACAAGTGGTAATTTTCCTTGATTTTGGGCGTGTTAGTGGGAGAGTGAGAGGAGGAGCACGCGACGTGCTCTACTCTGTGTAATGCTTCCTTTGGCCGATTCCTAAAGAGAAAGAAGAGGGAGCAAGGAGCACGAGTCGTGCTCTCGTGCTCGACCAGAGAGAGAAAGGGGGGGGGGGGGGAGCATGAGATGTGCTCTAGAAGGAAGAGAGGAGAGCACGAAACGTGCTCAATGAGCACGAGTCGTGCTCAAGGAGCAAGAGTCATGTTCGGTCTCCTTCCTTCTCTGTAGCATCGCCTTACACGGTGGTGAGAGATTCTCATACCGCCGTGTAAGTTGCTTCTATTTTGAGTTGTGTATATTGAACTGAGATATGACTATGTAGAGTTTTTATACTACTATTTGGTCTCTGTCTCTTCAAAATTATCTTTTAAACCTCTTGCATGATAAATGCTAGTTAAATGAACATGATTGATAAAGTTTATACATGAATTAAATATCTTTGTACTTGATGAATGCACTTGAATTATAGTTGATGAATTGGTATCTGTGTATCGTGTATGTGAGTTGTTTATTGAGCCTGATTACCGTTATAGTGGATAGATAAGCATGCTTATAAAGGGCTAGAGTGCAGCTGCTAGAGTTGGCCTTAATTGTGCCTAGAGTTTTGAATACCTTATGTATTCCATATAGTTTGAGTTAATTCTCTACATGTAAGATACTATAAACAGTATCCAGAGTTACCCGTATCCACCATGAAAGGAATTCAGGCTTATTAATATTGTGTAGTGAACTTGAGACGATTAAAAGTATTGCTCTGAATAAATGATATAGCACATGAGAATAATATTTTAAGTACATGACAGTCCTGTGTACAAGTAAATGCTGCATGAATGTGAACACATGGCTAATGTTATATTTGAGCACATGATCCATACAAGTGTGAAAGTTATATGCATGAGCTATTTGATTATTGTATATGAAATGTGTGATTTATGTGTGACTTCGAAGAGAAGTCCTTTGCATTATTTTCATCCCCACTAAGCGTTATCGCTTAGTATGGATGTTTATTTCCGTGTAGGTATAGGTTTGGACTCAGTGAGAGCGTGGGTGATAATGTGTCATCTCGGTATTTTCTGCCGTCTACTATGCTTTCTAGCTAAACTTTTTGTGCAAAATAAGGGTATATTCCACCTATTTTTATGACTTCAAGCGTAAAAACTAACCAAAAAAAGTTTGAGGACATTTTCACCTCATTTACAATAGTTTAAGGGCCAAAAAACTTTTTATCCCTTTAAACAAAAAACTTTAACAACCAACATTGGTCCATGTGCAAGAGCAAGTAATGCTTCAAAATATAAGAAGAAAACAACTTATCCTATAGAATTTGCAATGCTAAAAGGCTATGTAATATGCATAAATAAAAAGGGCAATTAGAAAAGTAAACACAAAAATGGTATATAATGAATAGCATTAATTTATTTCTTTAATCATAGTACTTAATTACCATAGAATGAATGGTATTTGATAATGACAAGAAATTACTCATAATAATATTTTGTTTGAAATGCAAAGTTAATGAATATTAATCATGACCTTATGTTAAATTATTTGTTAGTGATATGCCCCAAAGTCCATGTATAATAGGTTTTTATCCGTGTATAAAACATTCCATTTGAATAATAAGGCATTTTACATTCTTTAGTGCTTTTGTATAATAATATTTGCATGCATATGACTTAAACTATAGAATGCAGTCTTTGGTATATGAACACAGTACAAAAGTAATCACGAATGGTTCATGATATAAGATACCTATTATATGCAAATATGTTAATACCTAAATTATCCCTAGTCATACTATTTACAAGATAGGATATTGTAAATACAGATAGACTAGCACATGTTATTCTTCTTAAATAATTCAAGCAATAGTTCTCATTAGTTGTGATCACTGAGATGATCAAAGTTAACATGTCGATGCTTGTTAAAAGAACAAGTAGATTAGAGATCTATCATGAGAAAATTCACATGGATACTTATACTATATCAATGAAGTATCTCATCATACCAATTGTGCAAGTATCCTTGGACTTGATATCACTAAGGTATCTTAGGTAGCAAGTGTTATACCTTGACTCATATGCTTTTACTCCTTGAAGGGGTATACATAGTTCAGAGATTAGATAGATCATGAACTACTTGGAGCTAAGTGAGTGACCAATAAAGGATTCACCACCCCAATTATAGTGGGGAGTTCTATCTCATGTATTTTATACATCTTTGTTCAGAAAAACTTAGCTAACGTGGCATGCAAGGTGAATGAGATTTACAATGTCATTTTGGAAAAAATTATAAAAGTATGAGAATACAATAAGTTCATTAATGAATTGATACATCTCCATATTCAATTCATGTATCAGATTAAAGAATGATGAAAGTAATAATTGCATGAAACTTGATATGGAAGGGTAAAAGTGGAAACCACTAAAATTCTTGTCATTTGGATAGTCATAATGCTTGACTAGAGGCCTCTCATGACTTGTACAATAATGTATGGTGAATAACAATTGAGAATTGATAAAATGGTTTAAAAGAGTTTAAATTATAAGGGTCCCAGTTCAATTAGAACTTTAATTAGATTTTGTACTGCTAATATGTGTAGGAAACCCAAAGGGTCACACACATATAAGAATTAAGGTTTGAGGTGAAAAGCAATGTATAAACATGACATAGGGTGTCATGGGAACTTATTTGATAAGTTGGTGAGAGAAAATATAGGCTTGAGGAGAGAAGAAAAAGTCTCATGTGCAGAAAAGGCCCATAAGGCCCAATATGCGCATAGAACTTTTTAAGCTAAAGATTTTTTCTCTGGAGTCCATATGGCATTATATACAGCTAAAACTTAATGAAGGGGGTTCGTTAGCAATTAAAATTTGAACGGGTTTAGAGCCCATTCAAATGCGCAAGCCCAATCTATATAAGCTTTATGCGCAGAATTACAATGTTGGGCTTGTGAGTGTCACTTAAGCCCACCCGTATGGTTGAAGGCTAATTAGGAGTTACAACCATTATGACATAACCCTAATCCAACCTATAAAGTGTTTAAATACACCTTAAATTCAAATTCAAGTTGTATAGTTCACTCAAAACACTAAAATTCTCTCTCTCTCTCTCTTTCTCTCTTGTAGTCGAATTAGGTTTACTAATCCCTAACCTAATTCCAGCCATTAATACCCCTTAAGAAGATTTTTAGACCTTGCTTCTTATATGGATACCTTAGAGATGCCTTGAAGTAAGGACACTGGTGGTTTGCGATAACCCGGTGCAACGTTTTACAATTGTACAATAAACATTTACTGTAAAATTCTGAACTTTAGTTAGGAAATTCAATTCTTTTGACTAGACCATGCTTTTTAGGTTTACAAGTTTTTAAATTTCTGCCTTTTACATGTGATGTATGAGTCTTGTAAACCTACACTATTGATTCATCAAAAGCACATACATCAAATAGGAAAAGGGCCATCTACAATATGGATTAAAATCAACAACATCAATGGTGATTGATGCCGCATTAATAATATATAATGTAAAAAATAAAATAAATATTTGTTTTAGATTATATAATACAATAAATATTTATTTGAAGAAGCATGATCCAACTAAAAGAAAAATGGATGAGAATGGGTATGGGAAGAAGAAGTACCTTTCCAAGTAGTAACTCTAAAAGCAATAAAAAAAAATCAATGAGATGAGAATAGGTCTTTTTGTACTAATTAATTGCATTGTTTATCCAATAAGGTTCAAGATTGACAATGCTAACTATCACTTATCACTAAACCTGAATTAGTCCTAGCCTAAAGCCCAGTAAAAGACCAAGAGTCTACCCAAAAGAAAGGATTAGTGTCATTAAGCCTACTGTGTGAGAGACAGACGCGCACAAGACCAAAGAAGAAAAGGCTTGATGGCTGTCCGATTGGACTGACAGGGCACACCTCCTATCAGTCCACCGACACATGCCATAACCCACTCTTCCTATCTAATCCCCATCATATCGCTGCCTACCTACTCTGACACTAGGGTAGACTACTTGAGTGCACCCTCTATAAATACCCTAGGTCACTCTATACTTAGGTAACAACACTTAAATTCTGAGAGCTTATCCCATTACATTCTCTCTCTAACACTACTGGCTTACGCTTCAGAGTGTTTATGCCTGGTTTGACTGGGCAAACTTTCTTATAGGAGCAGAACATTGTTGATCCAATCGACCATATCTCAATTTCTATCTAACCTCACTAGCTTCTAGCATTCCAGAACTTAACATTTGGTGCTTTCATTTAGAGACCATGGTAGGATCGAGATGCTCTAGACACCCGGATCAGAGAGAGATGATCAATTTGATAGCAATTAAAGTAAACCAAGGTCTACCAGTAGACACGCTGAATTCGAGGGTTCCCTTACTCAAAATAATCTACCTCCCTTATTCAACGATGAGTTCCTAGCATAGCTAGATGACACCAATCACTAAGGATGATATAAGGACCATTCTTGGTGACTTCAATAAAAGTATCATGTAATTCATCCAAAAGGGCAAGCAACCTTGGACCTAATGAGGACTTTGAGGTAAACATTACAAGAAGAGGAGGAAAAAAGCAAAGAAACAAAGGGATTATGTTCCAAGAGTCAGGAGATAGAGGCTAGGAAAAATTTGGCGCTCGTTCCGATATGTACGAGTCAAGTAAAAAGAATAAAGGAAAAAAAATGTTTTCGGAGAGTAGGAACCCAGCTTCCTACACATATAGGCCCTCTTACAAATCAAATTAGTCATAGCCACATTTGGCTTCTAAAAGAGACGAATCACCACATACGTTCGACTCAGGTAGGAGGTCTATGTTTAGGGGTAATGCAACCTCCCCCTTTTACCAGGAGATTAGAGCTATCGAGCTGCCTTTAAGGTTCAAGAAAATAAGGATGCCCAAGTACACGAGCAATTTCGATTTGAAGACTTACATCTCTAAGTACTTCCAAATGTACTCTTATGATGATTGTATCTTTTGTAGAGTCTTCCCTACAACATTAATAGAAGATGCTCTAGATTGGTTCTACAATCTCCCCTAAGGCTCAATTTCTACTTTCAGGCAAATTCATGATCTCTTCACAATGAGATTCACTCAAACCCGAAAAACAAAGATAGTTAAGGACCTACATAATATAACTTGACTGAAGGGCCCAATGAAAATATTCAAGACTACATTGATAGATTCCTAACACTAGCGTCAGAAATGGAAAACTTACCTCATGAGGCAGCGGTGAACACTTTAAGCGAAAGTGTTAGGAGCTAGCCTCTATTAAGTCCCTCACGACCAGGCTACTGGTAGACATAGTGAGCTGATAGATAGGACCTGCCCATACATCCAGATGGATGATGCTATCAGAGCTAATAAGAGAAGGCCAAGCATGACTGACAGGTTGCAGTTCTCACCAAGCATGACCGATCGGCTGCAGTCCCCACTAAATATGGCCGATACGCTGCAGCCCCTGCTAACCATGGCTAATAAGCTACAGTTCTCATCCAGCATGGACAAACAACTACAGTTCCCACTCGGCATGGCCGATGGACTAAGATATTTGGATGAATTACTAGGAAAATGCAAAATGACAAAGCCCAAAAAAGGAAGGTTTAAAAGCAATGATAATTAATCGGTTAAAACCTATACCCCGCTTAACGCCAGCCCTACCAAAATCTTATAATGGATCAAAGAAAGGCACAAAGTCAATTGATCGAAGAAATTGTCTAATCGAACATACACTTTTAGAGATAAAAGCAAGTATTGTGAGTTCCATAAGGACGTTGGTCACATAACTGATGAGTGCAACTCGCTAAAGCATGAGATAAAAAAAACCCCTACAAGCTGGACTCCTGAAAACAGTTATGGCCCCAATACAAAAAGATCCCTCAAAGTCCTTTTCCAAAAGAATAGATAGGTGGGACTCTAAGATCTAAAACGATTGATACAATCATCTGGGTACCATCATAAAGGGGAAAGGAATAATGCCAAAAAGCATTCTTAAAGATGAATTTAGGAAGAGGACACACATTGTTATATGCCTCGAAGATACTGGGACAATACCCTCAGAGGGCGTGAATGATTTAAAAATTCGTGGGGATATCTCAATTGTTCAAGTGAAAATTAATGACCTCTCAAAGTCGTAGATCTCGAACGATACCCTTTCGCTGAACCCGCTTTAAGGATTCGAGGGATTGGTTCGCATCTTGATGATCTTGGGTGCCATGAGATATCTTGGATGCCTCTTTCCCAATAGAACATTAGGAAGGATCATCTAGCCTCACGGCGCCATTAGGCACCTTTAAGGTATTTTGGAGTCGCCACCCAATTTACGAGAAATTGAGAAAAGGTCTCTAACCTCAATTGGTCTAAAACCAGAGATGGTGTCCGGAACCTCACTCTTATTTATGTTTTGGTTAATTATAAATGAGTCTTTAAATTCGTAAAATTCTATCTCTCCTCTCACACGATTAATGCATTTAAATTAAAAGGCGCATTGCAAGCATTCAAAAGCAATAAATAAAAAGCGGTAAATAAAGCGATAAAGAAAAGCGATAAATACGTCATGCACGCAATTACAAGATGAATTAGGGCGGAATACAACCCCAAATAAAAGATAAATAATATTGTGCCAAAATTAATTACAAGGGCCCGAAAGAAAATACATGAATATAAATTTAAAACAAACAAATAAAGTAAAACATAAGAAAAACATACATAAATCAGGACATTTGTTTGGTTTAGGAACATTGGTTCCTTTGCGCTTATTTTGAAAAGGGATCGAAGAGTTATTTGATCATTAGTTTGAAAAATCAGGATGAGTGATCCCATTTTTGGAGAAAATTTAACTCTTCATTTTATTTTGACATTTTACATTCCTTGGCAAAAATGAGGGACATTAGTCCCAATTTTATTAGTAAAAATTCCAATTTAATTATAAAAATATTTTTGTGCTTTTTTATCTCACGCGCGCATAAATAAAATATTTAGTTGCAAACAAACACAACACAAGGAGAGGGAATAGGAAAGGTCTCACTCGACAACGCGGTCTCCTACGCGTTGTGACCCACCCGGGAGGTCATGGAAATGCTCACACAATGCGACTCAAATTAAATCTCCGACAAAAAAGAATATTAAAATTGTTAGTAATAATTCTAAACAAAATTAATCAAGTAAAGACAAAATAAATATAGGACATATTAATTTAGTATACAAATGATTTACTTGCAAAAGAAATAAAATAAATCATGCCAAAACCCAAGGTTAATAACAAAACAATAATAAAATTATAATAACAATAATAACAATAAAATTATTATAACAATAATAATTATTATTATGGCAACAGAATAGCAACACTAATAATAATAATAATAATAATAATATAAGAAAATAAACACAAGATAATAATAATTATAATGATAATACCCTCAAATAATAATAATAATAATAATAATAATAAATGAGCATGCAAACACCAACAGTGAACACAAATAACAAGAATAATAATAATAATAATAATAATAATAATAATAATAATAATAATAATAATAATAATAACAACAACAACAAAGTAACCATAATAATAATAATAATAATAATAATAATAATAATAATAATAATAATAATAATAATAATAATAGCATAATCATAAATAATGATAATATAAACTAAACATAAAAACAATAATAATAATAATAATAATAATAATAATAATAATACCATGAAATAATAATAATAATAATAATAATAATAATAATAATAATAATAATAATAATAATAATAATAATAATAATAATAATAATGAAAGAACACAAAGTAATAATAATAATAATAATAATAATAATAATAATAATAATAATAATAATAATAATAATAATAATAATAATAGCATAATCTTTAATAATGATAATATAAACTAAACATAAAAACAATAATAATAATAATAATAATAATAATAATGAAAGAACACAAAGTAGTAGTAGTAATAATAATAATAATAATAATAATAATAATAATAATAATAATAATAATAATAATAATATTAATAATCACAGCAACATAATATCAAATAGCTATGGGTCCATGATGCTAATAATAACATATAATGGCCATAATACTGATGATAACCATGTTAAGAGCAAATCTAACAGATAAAATAATAGTAGATGCAATAATAATAATAATAATAATAATAATAACAAAAAGGGAAGAAGGAGACTATCGCCAGCAAATAAAAATGTTAAAATCACTATAGTGAAATTAAAACAAAACACAAGAAGATCAAATAAATAACTAGACAAAAACATCAACAGTGGCAAGTAACAATAAAATGTTAGACAAAAAATATGATAATAATGGCAGAAAAAAACATTAACAGTAGTAAATAATATGTGAAAATAAAATGAGAACGGGTCCAAAGTGTTTACCCTCATAATTTTATAGATTGGAGAAAAGCGGTGTTTAGATCCGTCCTTCTTGTCGAAATTTATAGTGATAAACACAAAGAAAATTTGAAAATCTATGTTTTAAAATAAATCAACTCAAGGAAATATTTTCGATGGATGATTGAGCAAAGAAAATTAATATTTTTTGCTCAAATCAAACCAAGTATGAGATATTATTTTGAGAAGAAATAAAATTGAACTTGAAAAAAAGGTGTTTTTAAAGATTTTTGAAAATCTTTGGCTACTCTTTTTTTGTTGAGAGAAAAAAACCTTTTTTCCCCAATGCAGCTCCCCTAGAAAATTAAGACCAATCTTCATTTTGTTTCCTTGGTTCTTCCTAAAATGGGAAGAGACAAAATGTTCTTTAATTTTTTGTTAACCAAAAATTGCAAAAAAAACGTGAAACCAACAGACTGGAAATTGCAGGAAATGCAGACGAAAGCGACCGCGTGCAAAGGAGCAAAAATGCCCACGTGAAACCCCACGAGGTGTGCCCTAGGGGGGCGCGCGTCGCCCAGCGAGGCACACCCCAAGAGTGCGCGTGTTGCCTGGCGACGCAGGCCCCAGGGGTCACGCGCACCCTCGGAGATGCGCGCCCCAAGAGGGCGCGTGTCACCTGGTGACGCATGGCCAGGGGGAGCACACGCCCTTGGCAAGGCACGCCCAAGGGGGCGCACATCCCCTCAACAGCTCGGGCGTGCATGCTCTGCAGCATGCGCTCCTCTCGAGCATATGCATGGGCCCGTAAGCGCACGCAGCTCCCGCACGGGCATGGCCTACAAATACAAAAAATAAAAAAATAAAATATATAAAATAAACTAAAATATAATATAAAAATATAAAAAAAATAAAAATAAGAAGGAATAAAAAATAAGAGTAAAAATGTAAATTTTTGAATTAAAAATTTTTAGAAGAGCAAAGGAGACTTTTGACAAGGAACACATCATTATTGACACCTCTACTTGTGGCAAGTATCCTTTTCATCATCGGGTAATCCTAATCTTGGTCTACCTCGGGACCCGGTGTCTACAGTCGCCCCCAGTTTTGGGGAATGTAGTGCCTAGATGCTTAGGTGAGCCAAAACTCAAGGAGAGAGAGAAGAAGCGCGTACCTGAGGCAGCTATCTTCCTGGACACGCTAATGAAATGATCTCCTTAAGTCACCGTTGAGACTGAGGAACGATTTTTATCCTTTTGGGTGATGCGTCAAGTCTGCTCTAGACTTATAAAATGCAAGAGTTGCTCTTCTGAACTGCATCAAATCTGCTCCAAACTTAAAAATTGTGGGTGTTCCATCTCCTGATGGTGATGTGTTGAGTTCGCTCCAGACTTACGAAATGCGAGGATTGCTCTTCTGAGATGCACCGAGTCTGCTATAGACTTACAAAGTGCGAGGGTTCCATCTCTTGATGGTGATGCGCCGAGTCTGCTCCAGACTTACAAAATGCGAGGATTGCTTTTTTGAGCTGCACCGAGTCTGCTCCAGACATACAAAGTGCGAGGGTTCCATCTCCTGATGGCGATGCGCCGAGTCTGCTCCAAACTTACAAAATGCGAGGATTGCTCTCCTGAGCTGCACCAAGTCTGCTCCAGACTTACAAAGTGCAAGGGTTCCATCTCCTGATGGTGATGCGCCGAGTCTGCTCCAGACTTACAAAATGCGAGGATTGCTCTCCTAAGCTGCACCGAGTCTACTCCAGACTTACAAAGTGCGAGGGGTTCCATCTCCTGATGGTGATGTGCCGAGTCTTCTCTAGACTTACAAAATGCGAGAATTGCTCTTCTAAGCTGCATCGAGTATGCTCCTGACTTACAAAGTGCGAGGGTTCCATCTTCAGAAGGTGATGGCTCTTACTTAGATATTTCATGCAAAGTTATGTGCACATAAGTATATACAATAAATTATATGTATATGACATGAGATACAAATGCTTTCAAAAATGGAAAGACCACGTCCTAGGTGGTCAAGGGTCCGTTAAGGATGCAGCTTGGCTGCTCCACCATGCCCCCAAGAATCCAGAAGAGTGTCATCTTGGCTTTAGGGACTCTATCCCAAAATCTATTCTGAAAAACTCGTTAGGTGTGCATCTTTGCCCCTCGATCAATGAGCATATGCCCAAGATTCTAACTCATATCCTTGAATCTGAAGTAATGCCGCCTTACCGCTCCGGGCATCGAAAGTCATTAATTAAAGGTAGTGCGTCGCTTGTGGATTTTTACACTAGCTTTTCTCAGCGGGAAATGCGCCCTTTTCGGATTTTCACATAACCCTGTGCCTTATTTTTTTTTTGCCTAGAATGGACCCAACCCAATCTAGTGGCTTTTGTTCACTTTATTTTTTTTGTAGGATAGACTGCCTGTTGCCAGGTTTTCATCCTGCCCTTTGGCCTAATTTTGCTTTGAGCGCCAATTACAGTTTTCATCTCTAATGGCCCCCTTTTTTTTTGATGTGGCTACATGAAAGATTGAAGCTTATCAGAGCCTCCTTCTATAGCAATCAGCAATTATTCGCTGAGACATCTTCCCCTAAACAAAGATTATATCCCCTCGCCCCCTTTGACGAAGGTGTGGTTCGATTGGGTGAGGTGGCTAACAAGGGTCGACTCCTTATGTCCCCGGCTCTCTTTTCTGTTCTCTTGTGTGGACTTCTCGAGACCACTTTGGATATCATTGCCTGTTGCGTTTGATAGTTCGGCGGGATTCAAGATATCGTGAGGCATCCTCTATCTGTCCAGGGCAACACCTTATCCTCGGCCTTCACCCCTTGGTACCATAGCTCTTGGACACAGCTGCTTACCAAAAATTGTCATACTGCAGGTCAGAGACTACACCCTCATTCCCATAAGTGCATGCAAGAGAAGGGTACTTAGCCCCGCGGTAGACAATAGGATCCATTGGCTTAGGCATCTGGTTGGTGAGAGCAGAGGCAAAGTATAGCCATTTAGATTTCACACATTTAGTAATCAATGATGTTTCTCCTTTTATAAAAGAACTAGGAAATGATGAGTTAAACTGCTTTTGTTTTATATTTTTCAGTAAAATTATGTACATTTCAGTATGATTTCTCCATACATGATCACCATTTAACATAGATTCAGAATGCAAAATTACATCTAATCTCGGAGTGGATTTTGTAAGCATCAGACTCCTATTTCTAATCAGCCCTCTCGGCTTTTCTCGATTGGATATTTTCTCTCAAGCCTCTAATTTTTGCCCAGAGTGCCTTTTTTCGGTTTTCACCCTAACGAGGCGCCCAATTTTAGCAAGGCCGCCTTTTTTCGATTTTTAACTCGCGGGGCATTTATTCTCTGCTTTTGATTTTTAGTATTTAGCCATGGACCTTCTTGGGTCTATTGACGTTGATCTATTATTCGAGTTCATCTTCATTATTGTTTATTAGAACCGCTACCCTTTTGGACAAAATTTTCTTAGGAGCAAACGGATCTTCCCCTATCGGACTGAATTTACTTCACATGTTTAGAAAATCAGGTCTCATTTGCCTGAAGACTAAATCTCCCTCTTTCGGTGAGTGTTTCCTAAACCTCTTTCCAAATGATCGAACAAGGTGTTTTCTGATAGATCTGATTGCAGTAGTAATCCCATAACCTGTTTTCGTTTAACGTGTTTAGCTGCTATAGCCGTTGCTTCCATAACTGCCCCTAAAGATTTGATGTGCTTCGACAGGCAGTAGTGCTTTCACCGCAATCATTGAGGAATAAAGCGTGACTCTTATAGGGGTTCCGATTGCAAACCCTAGCGTGGATCTCCTCCATAACCTTCTTGGCCTTCTTCTCATCAAAGCACCTCAGTTGTATATCATTAGCTTACCTCTTGTACTGCACACCCTCTGCACTAATTAACTGGGTGGATAGCTTGTGAATCAATCTTTAGGTCCTTTTCAGTAGCCAAGAAAAAGGCAAAATATAGGTATGTGTAGATCAACGGGATTTGAACAAAGCTTGCCCCAAGATAACTGTCCCTTTCCCTATATCGATAATCAATTTTTTTCTCTCTATTTTTTTTTTCTTTTTGTTTTGTTTGTTTTTCTTTCTTTCTTTCTTTTTTGATTTTTGCGTACATTTTTTTTCACTCCCCAACAAGCTTCGTCGTCCAAATCCTGATAGTTTACATATACGCGCACTTCTGTTCTTAACCATTGGGGATGTCATTGATCCACCTAGTTGGGCATTGCGCTTCAGTAAAAAATTTAGCCCTGGTTCTGCTCGTGGATTCCTCCTTCTAACCTTTCCTATCCCTCCTAGCTTGAATCTACTGAGCTTCTGCTTAGCAGGTTTATGATCGGGATACACTGGTATAGCGTGTTCAGCGGCTTCATAATCATCTCCTGGCATGTCTTCATAGGTCCGGCAAAGACTTTTTATTGCATTCTTTCAAATTTTAATCTCTCTTCAAGAGTCATAACAGATGCTATCAAGATTTTCTTTGGGTTCTCTAAAGTTCCGAGATTAAATGGAATGGCATTAGTTGAATCAATGTCAAATATAAATGTACCATGATTATGCATAGTGAAATCACAAGAAACATCACATAAATGAATAAAAACATTCATTTTACTTCATAAAAATTAGAATTAAAACATCGTCATTAAGTAGTTGAAAGATAAAAAAGAGCATCTAAATAGCTAACATCCTCCTTTCTTGCCAATACGGATGCTATAGTTGATGGTCTATTATCACTTTCAGGAACCAGTCTCCTCACCTCTCAGCTCCTCATCAATTAAGTATAGAACTTGCCTTCTCAGAATTCGGCATCCATCAGTCTCATGCCCGGTATGATGATGGTAGGCACAATACAGATTCGCTCGGTGATTGGGACATCCTTGGCTCCTGGCAGGTTGGGCCAGCATTGGCCGTATTTTCCCCTTGCTAACAAAATGAGCGAGGTGTTTAGATAAGGGCTTATCCAGTATGGCATAGTAACTTTGAGTCATTTCGAAGGTCGGGGCCCTTGTGGCTCAAAAGTTCTTTCCATCGCTACCCAAAAGACTTGAGCTCCCATGACTACCTTGTCGGCATTCAGGATTTGTGATCTGGTTATTGTCGTTCAGATCCTAAATCACATGCCTCAGCTTAGCATAATTATCCGTCACATGGCCAGTGTACTGGTGGTAGGCGCAATACTCGTCTTCCTTATGCCCAAGCTACCCTCGGGTCTTAGTCGGCTTGGGAGGCTATAACATCCCCTTCTTCATCAGCCTTTTTAGGACCCAAGATAAAGGTTTACCCAAGTCAGAGTAGCGCTATTGAGCCATCTTAATCATTGGTGCTTTCCCTATCCTTCAGGTACCACTGCTATTACTATAGTGACCAACTTCTGGACTTGCGATGTTAACAGTAGTCTCATCAAGAGGTGCCCGGGTAGTTGCAAGCTTGGACCTCACAATCTCTTCTTCCAGATCAGCTAGTTTCCTTTTGGTGTTTGAGGGACGGAGGAAGCCTAATGACTATAAAGGATCTTATTTTTTTGCTCTTCCCACTTGCCCAATTGGTGAGTCGATTGGTGCCTTGCCCCTAGGCTCGAGAATGGATGAAAATATTACACCCGTCGTTACATAATCCTTTTTTACTGTGGCTAGCTAAACCTGGTTACGGGTAGTCGCCCTAAGTTGAGCTTGAAGAACTAGGGCCATGGCATCCATCCTTTCTTTAATTGTGGCTAACAACCTCTTTTCAAGCTCCTCAAACCTTCTATCCATCTCTTGGGTCATTAAGGCACGAGCCTCTTCAATCTGTTGCAAGGGATCAACCATTTCTAATGCTTATGGATATTCTGATAAAAATGCTAGATCTCTGCCAACCACTTCGAACTCTGTCTACTTTTCGAGCAACTACAGGGATCCCAAAACCTCCCAGGTAAATGGTCTATGATGGCTAAAAATACAAAGGGGTTAAAATGATGCATGGATGGCATGTGCAATGCATGATCGTGAGTTATTCAGCATTTCACAACCACATACAAGCAAGTAGATCTTTTCAACCTTTTAACTCCCGCACACGAGGTTGAATAGTCTCTTCCTAGGTAGGCTTCATCCATGGGTCAACAGGGAACCCAATGGGTGCATATGGTGCACGGTGGAAAACCGACAGCATAACACTCTTAACTTAAAACACATGCATATAGACACTTTAATTAAATTAAGGTGAACCTATTGGGGAATGAAAGCCTTTGATAAAAGACCACTCAATTTGCTTGATTTTGTTTAATACGTAACGGCCCACATCATAGGCATCGTATTAAAGAGCATGTCACTTAATGGAAGTTTCTATTGCCATTACATGAGCTTTGGTCAAGGTGGTGATACTTTAGGTCTACCCAAGCATGGTCCCTGCCAATGGGTCTAGCTCAACAAGAGCATAGCGACCGATCGGGTCTCTATTTGATATACCTTTAATAGTATGAGGCTTGGGTTGGTGATTATCCTTAACACTTTCCTACAATGAGTGAAAGTAGTGTCATGTCTTAGGAATGCACCTTGGTAAATAGGGAACTAACTAACATAATTCTAAGGCCCTAAAATGATGCAATGCAAATTTTGAAAAGTGATAGAATTTTAAGTTTTAAAAACTCAATTATACATTTTAACCAAAACACTTTCAGAGCAAAGTCACAAACAGTTCCCAGTGGACTCGCCACTATGACGCACGCCGAACCTAGCAAAGGCCCTCTCGCTGAACCCGCTTTTAGGATTCGAGGGATTGGTTCGCATCTTTTTGATCTTGGGTGCCATGAGACATCTTTGATGCCTCCTTCCCAATAGAACATTGGGAAGGATCATCTTGCCTCACGGCGCCTTTAGGCACCTTTGAGGTATTTTGGAGTCGCCACCCAATTTACGAGAAATTGGGAAAAGGTATCTAACCTCAATTGGTCTAAAACCAGAAATGGTGTCTAGAACCTCACTCTTATTTATGTTTTGGTTAATTATAAATGAGTCTTTAAATTCATAAAATTCTATCTCTCCTCTCACACGATTAATGCATTTAAATTAAAAGGCGCATTATAAGCATTCAAAAGCAATAAATAAAAAGCGATAAAAAAAAGCAATAAACACATCAAGCACACAATTACAAGAGGAATTAGGGCGGAATACAAGCACAAATAAAAGATAAATAATATTGCCCCAAAATTAATTACAAGGGCCCAAAAGAAAATACATGAATATAAATTTAAAACAAACAAACAAAGTCAAACATAAGAAAAACATACATAAATCGGGACATTTGTTTGGTTTCGGAACATTCGTTCCTTTGCTCTTTATTTTGAAAAGGGATCGAAGAGTTATTTGATCATTAGTTTGAAAAACCGGGATGAGTGATCCCATTTTTGGAGAAAATTTAACTCTTCGTTTTATTTTGACATTTTACATTCCTTGGTAAAAATGAGGGACACTGGTCATAATTTTATTAGTAAAAATTCCAATTTAATTATAAAAATATTATTTGTGCTTTCTTATCTCACACGCGCATAAATAAAATATTTACTTGCAAACAAACACAATACAAAGAGAGGGAATAGGAAAGGTCTCACCGGACAATGCGGTCTCCTATGCGTTGTGACGCACCCGGGAGGTCATGGAAATGCTCACACAATGCGACTCAAATTAAATCGCAGATAAAAAATAATATTAAATCTCAGACAAAGTAAATACAGCACATATTAATTTAGTATACAAATGATTTATACGCAAAAGAAATAAAATAAATCATGCAAAAACCCAAGGTTAATGACAAAACAATAATAAAATTATAATAACAATAAAATTATTATAACAATAATAATTATTATTATGGCAACAGAATAGCAACACTAATAATAATAATAATAATAATAATAATAATAATAATAATAATAATAATAATGATAATGATAATACCCTCAAATAATAATAATAATAATAATAATAATAATAATAATAATAATAATAATAATAATAAATGAGCATGCAAACACCAACAGTGAACACAAATAGCAAGAATAATAGTAGTAACATTGATAATAATAATAATAATAATAATAATAATAATAATAAAATTAACCATGATAATAATAATAGTAGCATAATCATAAATAATGATAATATAAACTAAACATAAAAACAATAATACTAATAATAATAATACCATGAAATAATAATAATAATAATAATAATAATAATAATAATAATAATAATAATAATAATAATAATAATAGTAAAACATTGACAATGGCAAAGATGGAGAAAACCAACAATAAAATAATAATAATAATAATAATAATAATAATAATAATAATAATAATAATAATAATAATAATAATAATAGTAGTAGTAGTAGTAGTAGTAGTAGTAGTAGTAATGAAAGAACACAAAGTAGTAGTAATAGTAAAAATAATAATAATAATAATAATAATAATAATAATAATAATAATAATAATAATAATAATCACAGCAACATAATATCAAATAGACATGGGTCCATGATGCTAATAATAACATACAATGGCCATAATACTGATGATAGCCATGTTAAGAGCAAATCTAACAGATACAATAATAGTAGATGCAATAATAATAATAATAATAATAATAATAATAATAATAATAATAATAACAAAAAGGGAAGAAGGAGATTGTCGCTAGCAAATAAAAATGTTAAAATCACCAAAGTCAAATTTAAACAAAACACAAGAAGATCAAATAAATAACTAGACAAAAACATCAACAGTGGCAAGCAACAATAAAATGTTAGACAATAAATATGATAGTAATGGCAGAAAACAACATTAATAGTAGTACGTAATATGTGAAAATAAAATGAAAACGAGTCCAAAGTGTTTACGCGCAGAATTTTATAGATTGGAGAAAATCAGTGTTTAAATTTGTCCTCCTTGTCGAAATTTGTAGTGATAAACACAAAGAAAATATGAAAATCTATGTTTTAAAATAAATCAACTCAAGGAAATATTTTTGGTGGATGATTGAGTAAAGAAAATTTATTTTTCTTGCTCAAATCAAACCAAGTATGAGATATTCTTTTGAGAAGAAATAAAATTGAACTTGAAAAAAAGGTGTTTTTAAAGATTTTTGAAAACCTTTGGCTGCTCCTTAGTTCCCCAGTCCAGCTCCCCTAGAAAATGAAGACCAATATTCATTTTGTTTCCCTGGTTCTTCCTAAAATGGGAAGAGACAAAATGTTCTTTAAATTTTCGTTAACCCAAAAAAATGCAAAAAATGTGAAACCAATAGACTGGAAATTGCAGGAAATGCAGACGAAAGCGACCGCGCGCAAAGGGGAAAAAATGCCCGCATGAAACCCCGCAAGGCGCGCCACAGGCGGGCGCGCATCGCCCAGTGAGGCACGGCCCATGCTGGCTTGGCTC
This sequence comes from Excoecaria cochinchinensis, assembly GCA_947683425.1. Taxonomy (NCBI): domain Eukaryota; kingdom Viridiplantae; phylum Streptophyta; class Magnoliopsida; order Malpighiales; family Euphorbiaceae; genus Excoecaria; species Excoecaria cochinchinensis. Next base: position 5,833,653 of record CANTUQ010000194.1, on the reverse strand, counting down.
GCGTCGCCTGGCGACGCACGCCCCAGGGGGTATGCATCCCCTCGGCAGCGCACGCTCCTGTCGGGCATGCGCGCGTGCCCGTAGCTCCAGCGCAGGCACAGCCCGCAAATACAAAAAATAAAAAAAATAAAATATATAAAATAAAATAAAATAAAATTTGAAAATATAAAAATAAAAAATAAAAATAAGAAGGAATAAAAAATAAGAGTAAAAATGTAAATTTTTGAATTAAAAATTTTTAGAAGAGCAAAGGAGACTTTCGACAAGGAAAATATCATTATTGACACCTCTACTTGTGGGAAGTATCATTTTCATTATCGGGTAATCCTGATCTTAGACCGCCTCGGGACCCGGTGTCTACACCTGGCCACCAATAATACATCTTTAAGTCCTAATACATCTTATTGCCACCAGGATGCATTGCATAGCTACTATGATGAGCTTCCGTTAAGATACTTTTTCTCAAATCAGCTTGGTCAGGAACACACAATCTCTGTTTGTAATAAAGACTACCATCTGCACCCAAAGAGTCGTCACTATCATTGCCATCTTCCATCCGATTCATAATGGAAGACAATCGATCATCCTGTTTCTGAACATCTTACGCTTGTTAGAGGAAATCAGGCTTCACTTGTATTTCTGCTTTTAAGGCTACATCATTTGCCATACATAATATGACATTCATAGCCCGCAGACTTTCTACTAAGAGCATCAGCCACTATATTAGCCTTTCCAGGATGATAATCAATGAAATAATCATTGTCTTTGATCAACTCAAGCCATCTCCTTTGTCTTATATTAAGCTCCTTTTGAGTGGGCAAGTATTTTAGTCTTTCATGATCTGTGTAGATATAGCACTGTTTACCATACAAATAATGTCTCCAAATTTTTAGAGAAAACACAATAGATGCCAATTCAAGATCATGAGTAGGATAATTCTTCTCATGAGTCTTAAGCTGTCGGGAGGTATAACCAATCACCTTGTCTTCATGCATCAATACATAGCCTAAACCATTCCTAAAAGCATCACTATAGATCACAAAGTCTTTACTCGGTTCAGGTTGAGTTAATACTGGAGATTCAGTCAACATACCCTTAAGCTTCTCAAAGCTCATTTGACAGTTTTTATTCCATTCAAACCTGACATTCTTCTATAATAGTCGAGTCAATGGAGGGGCGATGGAGGAGAAACCTTTCACAAACCTTCTGTATTAACCTACAAAACCAAGGAAACTTCTAACTTCTGTAACATTTTTAGGTGTCCTCCACTAAAGAATTGCTTCAATCTTTTTAGGATCCACCTTAATACCTTATGATAACACTACATGCCCGAGAAATGATACTTTATCTAGCCAAAACTCACACTTACTGAATTTAGCATAAAGCTGCTTTTCCCTTAGAGTCTATAGAACAATTCGCAGATGCTCATCATGTTCTTCTGGAGTCTTTAAATACACCAGAATGTCATCACTGAAAAAAACCACAAAACGATCCACATAAGGATGGAAGATTCTGTTCATCAGGTCCATGAAAGCTGCTGGAGCATTTGTCAATCCAAAGGGCATGACCAGCAATTCATAATGACCATACTTTGTGTGAAAAGCTGTCTTGAGTACATTTGTTTCTTTAATCTTCAGCTGGTGGTATCCAGATCTCAAATCAATCTTTGAAAACACACATGTACCTTTCAATTAGTCAAACAAATCATCAATCCATGAGAGAGGATACTTGTTTTTTATGGTAACCTTATTCAGTAGTATGTAATCAATACATCTTTCTTTTTCATAAAGAGAACTGGTGCTCCCCAAGGTCAAATACTCGGTCTGATGAAGCCTTTCTCAAGCAATTCTTGCAAATGGGCCTTCAATTCCCTGATTTCTATTGGTGCCATTCTATAAGGAGCAATAGAGATAGGTGCAGTGCTAGGTACTAAATCAATAGAAAACTCTATCTCCCTATCAGGTGGCAAACCTGGAAGTTCTACAGGGAAGACATCTTGAAAATCACATACAGTGGGCACATTTGTCACTTTAATATCTTTTATTTTGGCTTCCATTGCATAACACAAGTAAGCAATACATCCCTTCCTTATAAGCCTCTTTGCAGCAGTTGTTGAAATCACATCAGAAAGAAAATTTGTTTTTTCACCAACAATAGTTATCTCCTAACTATCTACAGTTTTAAGGGTCATTATTTTTCTTTTACAATTAACTATGGCTTGATGAGTGGATAACCAATCCATTCCCAGAATAACATCAAACTGTCAAAAAGGAAGTTCTATCAGATTGGCTAAGAACACACAACCCTGGGCACTAATGGGACAATCTTTGTATACCATGTTCACCACAACACTATGGCACAAAGGATTACTTACTAGGATATCTTGGTCTAACAGTGAATCATGTAACCCTTTACCCTGTGCAATATCAGTGCTAATATAGGAATATGTAGAACCAGGATCAATAAATGCATAAATAGAATGAGAGAGTATTGAGAATTTACCAACTACAACATCAGGTGCATCCTCCTGTTCTCGAGTTCTGACTGCATAAGTGCGTCCTGTGGCATGACCCTATCCCTGAAGAGGCTGAACTGAAGGACCTGAAGCAGCTTGATGGGAGGTTGTTCCCCTACATCGACCGCTGTGTGGAGTGGATCCTAATCCAGGGGCTAGTGAAGCAACTATAGAAGGCTGTGCTTTTGGACAATCCCTCACTTGATTTTCCTTGGACCCAAATTTAAAATAAGCTCTGGTCAAGAATCTACATTCACTTGGATGGAATCTGTTGCAATGCTCACACTGCAGTAGGTTACCACGACTTCTGCCTCTCGGAGCACTGCTAATTGATGTAGCTGGTGCACTCCTACCTGCTATATTCTTCTGAGTGTGGGCAAGTGCTAAAGATGTATGGCCCTATTAATAAAGAGGCCCTCTAGGTTTCTTTCCCTAGCTAGCAGCTCTAGAAAATTGACTCGGCTTCCTCTTTTATCTGAATAGGGATTGTCTGTCAGCTTTATTTGCCCGTATGGTCTCAACTTTGATAGCTGCTTCAATCAATGATCTCATATCAGGATGCCTTTGACCACCCACAATCTATCTGATGTTGTTATAGAGACCCCTTTCAAATCTTTGACATAACTTCTCTTCTATCATGGAGTTATCATCTAAATAGGCATTGAGCCACTCAAGCTCCCGTTCATATTCAGCTACAGACTTGTTACCTTGCCTAAGTCTCCAAAATGCATCTTGCATTGAAGCTTTATATTCTAACCTAATATACTTATTTTCAAACTGAGATAAAAAATAATCCCATGTTATCTGATCAGCAGGGGTCTGTTTACGTACTGCACTCCACCATGCAAAAGTAGGTCCTTGTAACAATGCTACTGCTCCCTGTAACATCTCCTCTGGTGGACTCTGCATGATCTCAAATATTCTCTCGACTTTGAACAATCATTCCTCAGCTTGAACTGGAGTCAGAGGGGTCCCGTCCATAAAAATCTTTAGCTGCCAACCGCTTAATCTGTTCTAAAATTGGTTTCTGTAGCGTCCCAATGCCCCTTGGGAGGATATTAGGTCACCACACACACATACACACACAAACAGACATGCGAAAGCAGAAATAGTAAACATCCATGATACACACGCAGCGAAATAACATTTAAACATAAGCTATAAAACATGCCTTAAACAAAATCTTATAATCATTACATTGCATCATATAACTATTCTTTATACATTACAAAACATTCTCTTTATGTAAGCCTTTACATATCAATTACAAAAGAAAACTTTCCCTTTGCCATTTACATAACATATACAAAATCGCTTTGCATATATAAAAGCTGAACATTTACAAAGCTATACAAAAGTTTCATAACATGTACACAAAAAGCTATGCCATATACAAAAGACTCCAACTTATACTCCTAGTGGCCTCAGCCTGCAGATGTCCAACGAACATTAAACCTGTAAACCTACACGGGAAAACACCCGTTCTAAGCGATAACGCTTAGTGGGGATGTAGCAAATACAATACTTCTAACGAAGTCACAAGCATTAATCATCGAAGCATACCAATAGTGGATATGCCAATTAATTAAGAGCATATAAAAGTAATAAACATTTATCATATTTGCAACATACCAAACATTTTATCAACATGCTTTATAACATATCTACTAATCTAATGCAACCTATATCATGTTCATATTCTTCTAGATCTAGCTACCGGCTCATATAACATGTATTTCATATAATAGCATCTCATGGACATTTATATACATTTAAGCTTAGTAGCATACTTCTAGCCTATTCATGTACAATTATAACTTTACATATGCACTTATAAACTCATATAAGCTTCTCTAATGCAACAGCCATGTACTTCTATTAGCATTCTCTATAGCTCTTTAACATATATTAACATCTCATATACATTTAGCAAGTAATTAATAGCCTAACTTCATACTATGAGTGGATACGGGTACAAATAGATACTGTTAAATAGTACCAAACATATAGAGACCGGAGTCTCGAATCATCTAGATACCAAAGGTACCAAACATATAGACATCCGTCGATGCCAATCATATAGACACCCGTCGATGCCAAACATATAGCAGCTGCAAATCATCTAACCCTTTATAGGCATGCCCATCTATCCACTTCTATGAACAATTCAAGCTTAGAATAAATACTCTATACATTTGTCCATATACATTACTTATATTCAACTATCATGTTATACTATTGCTCATACAACTCAACAAATACATATACTAACTTTACATAACTATAAACATATTCATATAGTTCAACTTACAAATACATAATCCATTATTCATTTCCATATTATATATAGGTGTTCATAAGTTTAACACATTAGAATCCTCAAATAATGTATTTAAACTAATTTAGATCCCATTTGGCATTCATATGTAACATTTGATGATGTTTAACAAAGAAATATGCAAGTTGAAGGTACCTCACGGTGGTAACCTTTTTGTTGTGACCGTGATATAAGAAAATACAAAATAGAACTGAAAATAGGCATACCTAACGGTGGAAACATTTTGGTTGTGACCATGAGGACAAAAGATAAGCAAATTTACCTTCTCTTGGCATTGGTCACGGTGGCAACCATTTTGGTTGTGATCATGACATACCAGAATAAGCAAAACAGAAGCTAAACTTCAGGACTGCTTCACTACTCTATTTTGTACAGCCTATACCGATGTCTAAAACTCAATTTTAGGCAAATTTTCCTCTTAATATTTGTTCCTTTGAATGTTAAATTTCAAATGGGACAAGTTTCAGGTCATTTGTATCTAAAATGAAGGAGTTATGGCCAAGGGAACACAACTAGTTCCAGAAGCCCTCCTACAGAAATTTAACTACACTTATGGTTAATTTTGAAGACCTTAGAATCCTCAAAACAATAGAGCTATTTCTATAACATTTATAGTCACAGATCTTATGGTTCTAACCCAATTGGTCTCATCCATTTTCGAGTTGGAAAACTCATTTTACACTATAAAAAGTTCACGTGGGTCAATATAAACCTCAAAAACAGTTTTGACACCATCAAACTTGTCAATCTTGAAATCAGCCAATTTGGCCAAACCAAGACACCAAATTCAAACTACAGTCCTTATACACATATATAATCATTATGGCATAATTATATTCACAATTTAACCCATTAATAAGAAATTACACATCCAACACTTTCATACCCGAATTATGGTTCAAGGTTGATCACAATACTATAGTCTTTGCAATTCAATTAACATTTCAACTATATCATCTTTCAAATATCACATAAATACATATACAATTTCCCAACTAATCAAACATGCTTCTAAACAAAGTAACACGTAGAATCCCAAACTAGCAACATATGCACTTTAACCAAATATAGCACATAATCCCTAACCTCAAAAAACAGGTTGCTGAACACTCTATCTCTAGCTAGACCTTCTCATTGCCTTTAGCCCTCCTCTTATCCAATTCTTGCACAATCAAACAAAACACCCTCTTAGTCCATTACTCAAACCAATCCAAATCCAAACCAGAAATGAAGAAGAAGGAGATATGCCCAACTAGTAGCTCTAACTTACCTTCTTGGTTTGCTTCTTCATACCAAACCACATCAAATTTCCGGATTCAATTAAAAGGAACAAGGAGCTCAATTTCATAAGATAAAGAAGAAGAAATACAGAAATAGGGAAAGAAGGAATGGCCGGATCAAATGAATCTCAATCCCCTTTCTACCTCTCAACTTTCACTATGTATTGCATGAGGGGAGTTGGTTGGTAAGAGGTGCAGCCCACACGTGGAGTGCACTCACCTCTTCCACCAAACTTCCACCTCACTCCATGGCAAATAGCAAATCAGTCCCTCTTTAAATTCTACCTTTTAAATGCCAACTCGTTCTCATTCAATTACTCCCTTGCATATATTAATCTCATTCTTACTCCAATCACATATGTACCCCATTATGCAATGGATACCACTAATCCTTCTCGGGCACACTTTGGGGTATTACAATTCTCCCCTCCTAAAGAAATTTCGTCCTCGAAATTTCCACGATAACAAATAAAAAATCATGCCATTCAATACACAAATATAAAACTTACCAGATGGATCGGTAGGATCATCAACCTCTTCTCCAATCATGGCAAAGACTTGACCCGGACCGCTAGGAGCAACGGGCCTCTCTACTGTTTTCGACAGTACTTGAGTTGCTCTACCTCATCCTTTACCACTTCTGACTGATCCAGATACATTCACATTCCTTTTACTCACTTGTGAACTTATATTCTCTTTAATCTCTGAGCAATTAGCAAACATGTAGTCCATACCACCACATTTGAAACATGCTCCTGTGAGCTTCCTGCATGTTCCCCAATGATTCCTTTGATAATGCTCACACTTAGGTATTGTGCTACCTTTACTGGAAGGTGCCACAACACTACCCATTGATGCAGGCTTTTGAATCGAACCTCTAGTATCTTGTCCACTTACAACTCCTCGAGCCTTCTTGCTACTAACTCTATCATTTCCTGATACTTTCCTCTTCTGCTCTTTCCTTTGCTTTACCAATTCCGCTTCTTCCAATTTCATGGCAGCCAAGACTAATTTATAATAGTTCACCGATTTCATAACAGCCATCGCTGGCAAAGGTCCTCTAATAGACTCTCTCAATCCGTCCTCAAACTGTCGACATATGAAGTCTTCTGTTAGCAATTCATTTGGCACATAGTTACTCAGTCGACTGAATTCCTTCTCATATTCTCCTATTATCATACTTCTTTGTTTCAGATTGACAAACTCCCTCCATTTTGCTACTCTATAGGCTTTTGTGACATACTTCTTCTTAAATTCTTGGGCAAAGAAGTTCCATGTCAACTCATCCGATCTCTGGGAATTCCGAAGCACCAGTTTCCACCAGTCATAGGTTGTACCTTGCAGTAATGATACTGCATAAGTCACTCGTTGATTTTTGGACAATTAATTTCTTGCAATATCCTTTCTGTCCTTTCCAACCAAAACTCAACCACATCTGACTGATCCAAAGTCATCCCATTAAACTCCTATGCTCCTCTCTTTCTAACAAGGTTTGAAGGAGCCTTAGGAGCAGTCAATCTGTCTATACACTGCATTAACCCTTGCACTAACATCGGATTATCTGGAGCTAGTCCTAAACCCTCAGCTGGAGGTCGCTCAGGTGCAGGTTGATTAGCTCTCACTGGGTTTACACTTCCCATCATCTCTCCTACATTCTCACTCGGATCCGACTCCATCTACACCTTACACAAGACAACATCTGTATTAGGCCATGACTCTAGACAACTCACATACATCTAATCAATACTTTGACATCTTATTGTCCTGAACCATCCAACCTATGCTCTGATACCATAACTTGAAGCGCCCCAATACCCCTTGCGAGGATATTAGGTCGCCACACACACATACACACAAAAACAGACATGTGAAAGCAGAAATAGTAAAAATCCATGATACACACGCAGCGAAATATCATTTAAACACAAGCTATAAAACATGCCTTAAACAAAATCTTATAGTTATTACATTGCATCATATAACTATTCTTTATACATTACAACACATTCTCTTTACGTAAGCCTTTACATATCAATTACAAAAGCAAACTTTCCCTTTGCCATTTACATAACATATACAAAATCGCTTTACATATATAAAAGCTGAACATTTACAAAGCTATACAAAAGTTCCACAACATGTACACAAAAAGCTATGCCATATACAAAAGACTCTAATTTATACTCCTAGTGGACTCGGCCTGCAGATGTCTATCCCACACTGAACCTGTAAACCTACACGGGAAAACACTCGTGCTAAGCAATAACGCTTAGTGGGGATGTAGCAAATACAAGACTTCTAACGAAGTCACAAGCATCAATCATCGAAGCATACCAATAGTGGATATGCCAATTAATTAAGAGCATATAAAAGTAATAAACATTTATCATATTTGCAACATACCAAACATTTTATCAACATGCTTTATAACATATCTACTAATCTAATGCAACCTATATCATGTTTATATTCTTCTAGCTCTAGCTGCCAGCTCATATAACATGTATTTCATATCATATCATCTCATGGACATTTATATACAGTTAAGCTTAGCAGCATACTTCTAGCCTATTCATGTACAATTATAACTTTACATATGCACTTATAAACTCATATAAGCATCTCTAATGCAACAGTCATCTACCTCTATTAGCATTCTCTATAGCTTTTTAACATATATTAACATCTCATATACATTTAGCAAGTAATTAATAGCCTGGCTTCATACTATCAGTGGATACGGGTACAAATAGATACTATTAAACAGTACTAAACATATAGAGACCAAAGTCTCGAATCATCTAGATACCAAACGGTACTAAACATATAGACATTCGTCGATGCCAATCATATAGACACCCGTCGATGCCAAACATATAGCAGCTGCAAATCATCTAACCCTTTATAGGCATGCCCATCTATCCACTTCTATGAACAACTCAGGTTTCGAATAAATACTCTATATATTTGTCCATATACATTACTTATATTCAACTATCAGGTTATATTATTACTCATACAACTCAACAAATACATATACTAACTTTACATAACTATAAACATATTAATATAGTTCAACTTACAAATACATAATCCATTATTCATTTCCATATTATATATAACTGTTCATAAGTTTAACATATTAGAATCCTCAAATAATGTATTTAAACTAATTTAGATTCCATTTGGCATTCATATGTAACACTTAATGATGTTTAACAAAGAAATATGCAAGTTGAAGGTACCTCATGGTGGTAACCTTTTTATTGTGACCGTGACATAAGAAAATACAAAATAGAACTGAAAATACGCATAACTCACGACCGCAACCATTTTGGTTGTGACCGTGAGGTCCAAAGATAAGTAAATTTGCCTTCTCTCAGCATTGGTCACGGTGGCAACCATTTTGGTTGTGACCGTGACATACCAGAATAAGCAAAATAGAAGCTAAACTTCAGGATTGCTTCACTGCTCTACTTTGTACACCCTATACCGATGTCTAAACCTCAATTTTAGGCAAAAATTTCCTCTTAATATTTGTTCCTTTGAATGTGAACTTTCAAATGGGACAAGTTTCAGGTCATTTGGATTTAAAATGAAGGAGTTGTGGCCAAGGGAACACAACTAGTTCCAGAAGCCCTCCTACAGAATTTTAACTACACATAGGATTAATTTTGAAGACCTTAGATTCTGCAAAACAACAGAGATATTTTTATAACATTTATAGTCACAGATCTTACGGTTCTAACCCAATTTGTCTCATCCCTTTTGGAGTTGTAGAACTCATTATACACCATAAAAAGTTCACGTGGGTTAATATTGACCTCAAAAATCCTTTTAACACCATCAAACTTGTCAAGTTTGAAATCAGCCAATTTGGCCAAACTAAGACACCAAATTCAAACTACAGTCCTTATACACATATATAATCATTATGGCATAATTAAATTCACAATTTAACCCATTAATCAGAAATTACACATCCAAAACTTTCATACCCGAATTATGGTTCAAGGTTGATCACAATACTATAGTCTTTGCAATTCAATTAACATTTCAACTATATCATCTTTCAAATATCACATAAACACATATACAATTTCCCAACTAATCAAACATACTTCTAAACAAAGTAACACGTAGAATCCCAAACTAGCAACATATGCACTTTAACCAAATATAGCACATAATCCCTAACCTCAAAACGCAGGTTGCTGAACACTCTATCTCTAACTAGACCTTCTCCTTGCCTTTAGTCCTCCTCTTATCAAATTCTTGCAAAATTAAACAAAATACCCTCTTAGTCCATTACTCAAACCAATCCAAATCCAAAACAGAAATGAAGAAGAAGGAGATATACCCAACTAGCAGCTCTAACTTACCTTCTTGGTTTACTTCTTCATACCAAACCACATTAAATTTTCGGATTCAATTAAAAGGAACAAGGAGCTCAATTTCATAAGATGAAGAAGAAGAAATACAGAAATAGGGAAAGAAGGAATGGCCGGATCAAATGAATCTCAATCCCCTTTCTACCTCTCAACTTTCACTATATATTGCATGAGGGGAGTTGGTTGGCAAGAGGTGCAGTCCACACGTGGAGTGCACTCACCTCTTCCACCAAACTTTCACCACACTCCATGGCAAATAGCCAATTAGTCCCTCTTTAAATTCTACCTTTTAAATGCCAACTCTTTCTCATTCAATTACTCCCTTGCATACATTAATCTCATACTTAATCCAATCACATATGTACGCCATTATGCAATGGATACCACTAATCCTTCTAGGGTACACTTTGGGGTATTACACTTTCTTTTAGGTGGAGCTGGATGTTGTTCAGGAACCTGGGGTTGAGGTGGCTGTTGTGCCTGCAATCGCTACTGAATATAATCTATCATCATATTCAAAAAATTAGGCTGGGGTGGAGGGGGAGGTGCAACTGGTGGAGTATCTTGTTGCTGCGGCGTCTTAGCTCACCCAGCACTCACTGAAGTCGCACTTTCTACATCACCCTTATAACGTCCTTCTTCGTAAGCCATTTCATACTATCTAACAAAAGGAGCAAGCATACATTAATCTCACAATATTATCCTGTAGACACCGGGCCCCGAGGCGGTCCAAGATCAGGATTACCTGATGATGAAAACAAAGACCAATTCATAGGCAAGAAAGTAAGGATTGATCGTCTCCTTGTCAAGTTCTTTAGTCTGTCTCAAAATGCTTTTAAAATTTTTTTTTATTATTTATTTATTTATTTTACTTTTATTATTTTTTGAAAAAAGAGGTTTTCTGGGTTTGCGTGCGGAGGACACGCACGCACCATCTTGCCGGACAAGGAATGCACAGATGGGGAGTTGCCCCTGAGGCGCGCGCATGCTAAGGGTGCTGCCCCCTACTGTGCATGAGCGCATGGGGTGCTGCCCCCAGTCGCGCTCGCATGGGGTGTTTTCCCCCTGCCTCAAGCGTGGCCTGCGTGCGCGAGGCCTCCCCTCGTCCGAGGGTGCCCCTGTGCCCGGGCGGCCACACGGCACCAGTGCGACGCCGCCCTCGCGCTAGGCCCCCCTTGGCAGGTTGCCTTTCCATGGCAGGCCACTCCCTGTCATTTTCCTTCCTCCTGCAGTGTTGTTTTCCATTCTAACGCAAGATTTGGTCGAATTTTTGAGGGGCTAAAGTCCAAATTGGATTGAAAAACCTGATTTTTTCAAATTTTGTGTTTTTTTTGGGTGAAATATATAAGAAGGAGAGAGATAAACGAAGAAAAAGAGGATTTGGATTTTTGAGAAAAAAGGGATTGATTTTTTGGAGAGGATTTTTGAAAAAGAAGGATTTTTTAGAGCAAAAAATGTTTTTCTCAAGGAAAGAAGAAGAGTTTTCTTAAGAGTAAAAAGCTTATTTCTTTTATTTTCTTTGATCTAAAAATGTTTCTTGAGATTGGATTAACTTGAGGAAGGGGAAATTAATTTCCTTAGCTTGGGTTTCTCATCAAACATAAAAAAAAAAAAAAAAAAATCAGTTTTGAGTTTTACTGTTCTTGAGTTTTTTTTTTTTTTTTTTTGAGAAAAAAACTTAAGATTTTTTGAATCTTTTTGAGTCTGTTTTCAAATCTTGACGGGGAGAACAGATTGAGATATCTTGCTTCCATATTATCTACTCTAAGGGTAAAGATTCTTGAATCCATTTTTATTATCTCATTTTATTTTATTTTATTTATTTCATTTTACTTTTCTTATACTAATAAATACATAAACTATGATTTAATGAATGTGTGTTTTTCGGATTTAGGATTTATTTTTCTTTAATATGATTCTCCAATCTTTATTTTGCTTTTGGTATGAAAATAGATGAATGCATATGATTTGAGTGTGAAAAATAAGATTTTTTTGTTTGTTTTTTGGTATGATTTTTGTGATAACCTTTTCTTTTATATATTTAAATATTATTATTTTCTGTTGCATATTTATGTGTTTTCCCCACTCATCTTATTTATTTATTTAATTTTATTTATTTATCATTGTCATCTTATTATTATTATTATTATTATTATTATTATTATTATTATTATTATTATTATTATTATTATTATTATTATTATTATTATTACGGTGTTATTGCATGGCTTAGTTATTGTTATTATTATTATTATTATTATTATCATAATGATTTTTAATTATCTTCGTATGTGTGCTGTTCGCATATTAAATTAATGTGTTTAATTTAACTTATTTTATTTTCTACTTTTGTATTAACTTTATTTTATATTTCTCTTGTTTTCATTTTTATTTAGTTGATTTTAGAATTATTACTAATGTTTTTTTTCATTGTTGTTTTTTTTTTATTTGAGGCTTAAAATGTAGTGTTGCTTGTTTGGGCATTTTCGTGATCAAATGGAGGGGTCACAATGTGTATGAGACTAAGTTATCTCAGTGAGATTTTACCTATTTCTTATTTATGCGATTGTGTTTGGTATGAATAAAATAGTTTTATTTTACGCGCGTGTCGGATAAAAAATCACAAAAATATTTTTATGACTAAATCTGGATTTTTATTAATAAATTAGGACCAATGTCTTCAATTTTAGCCAAGGAATGAAAAAATTTCATGAATTAAAACGAGGAGTTAATTTTCTTAAAATGGGAGTAATTTATCCCGGTTTTCAAACAAATAGCCGAAATAACTCTTTGATCCTCTTTTAAGTGAGCATGAAGGAACTAATGTTGCTAAACCGATTAAATATCTCGATTTATGCATGTTATCCCTCTTGATTGATTTTGCGTGATTGTCTAGCTCTATGTTTATATATCTTGTGGGCTCTTGTAATTAATTATTTTTGGGGCAATTTTGTTTAGCTTTTTTCCATTTGGGGATTGTATTTTGTCCCAATTTCCATTTTATTTAGCTTTTCATTTGGCGGATTGTATTTGTCCCAATTTGCATTTTGTAATGATGTGGCTTTGTGTGTTTACTGATTTATTTACCACTTTATTTACAACTTTTGTTTATCGCTTTTTTCAATACTTGAAGTGCGTCTTTAATAAATTGCATTAATCTTGTGAGAGGAGAGATGGAATTTTCTAACCTAAAAACTCATTTATAACTAATCAAGACGTTAATAAGAGTGGAGTTCTGAACTATTCTCTTGTTTAGACCATAGAGGTTAGAAGTCCTTTCCCAATTTCTCGTAGATTGGGTGGCGACTCCACAATACCTCGAAGGTGCCTAAAGGTATCATGGGACTAGATGAACTTCTCCAATGTTCTATTAGGTAGGGATTCCAAAATGCCTCGTGTTAACCAAGATCAAATGACGCGAACCATCCCTCGAGCCCTAAAAGCGGGCCTTTGAAAAAGGGGAGCTCTGGTTCCGGTGCGCGTCACATATGCATTCATCAATTGGCATTTATATCTAATTAACCTAGTCCTAATAACCCACTCTAATCTTAGAATCGGCTAAACCGCGCTCTGATACCAATAAAAATGTAACACCCTTATGCAGTACATTTAATAATCACTTATGTTAACCTTTTTAAGTCATTTAACATGATCGTTTGGAAATATATTAATTATCCTATTAATATGAAGACGAGTATATATATTTTTTATTTTATTTATTTATTTATTTATTTTTATCAATTTTCTCATTACATTAGGTACCTAAATCTATTAGCCAATTTTAGTTAACCTGAGAATTAACAAAAGACATTATATGTTAATATATATTCAGTTAACCTTCATTTACCGATTAACCTATAATTGTTTAAATTACTATTCATTTGGTCAATTTTTTGGAAACATAACGATTATATGCTTAACATATTTTCTGCAACCCAAACGAACCACAGCCCAACGTAGAGGCAACAAACACAATAATATGCCACATTTACAGACAGTCTAAAATAAACTACCATGCATCATACTATTCTATGTTTTATCTATATAAATTATATACATGTCAACACCCAAAACCATAAGTTTATATACATTCCATTTAACTTAACATACTTAATATCTTTCAATAATATTTCTTCGATTAAGCTCCTAAAATTCGATGTATGCTTTAGGCTCCGCAACCTATGGAGTACCTACACGCATTCAAGTAAAACTACGTGCTGAGCATTAAATATGTCTAGTGGTGATTGCAATTCCAAGGATTTCCACTAGGTTAAATTCACATGCATATATATATATCAAATTGAATTAATAATTAATTCACTAAATTTTATGCAAGCAATTATGTTCATAATTACAATTAAATCCTTGATTTTATCACATATATGCAATTAGTACACATAAAGCCCATATTTACATTTTAGTCCTTTAACTATGGCATTATTACAATTTAGTCCCTAAACTTCTTCATATTTACAAAAATGCTATAAATTCATTTCATTTACACTTTAACCACTACTAAACATGCAAATTACCATTTAGTTCCTAAATTATCAAAATCATGCCAAATTACATTTTAGTCCCTAAAAAGTCACTAATTTACATAATTACCCAATTATTTACATTTTTACCCTTAATACACTATTTATGGCCAACTTACCATTTTACCCATAAACTTTTTATTTCTTTCAATTAGGTCATTTTTCCTCATAAATTCCATTTTAGCTTCAACTTAAGCATATTATTCACATTTTTTTTATCATATTGCCCCTTTGTATAATACTGATAGAAATCTTCGAACTAGATACACGAGACGTAAACCTTATAGGTTTAATACATTTTAAAGGGACCCCGAAGGACCACCTCTACATTTCATTTCATTTCATTTGGTATTTCAACATTCAAAACATTTAGTAGGACTGTCATTGGCCTACAATAAGTGAGACATCATGCTCACCCTTGCGGTTTGGTGTCCCCATGGCTAGCCACTATATCCTGAGCTAGATTTGACTACCAGAATACTGCATAGGGCATTAATTATTCCAACTATACATTTTTATGTTACAATCAGCATAATTTATAAAATCTCACCATATCATTCCTTTCTTTTCAATCTGAATCAATCATTATACCATTTTATGCCATTAAACTCTTTATTTCATCATGGTATACATTAATATTCACATATATACCATTCTGGCAACATGACATACATTCACCCTAAATTATTTTTACCTCATTTATCATTCATTTAGCAAGATTACTTGTTGATTAACCTAGTTGTACCATTAAATGACATCATAACACATGAAAATCACATTTTTTCGCATATATACCATTCGGCCAAAGCATGCATCATCCATAATGTTAATCTTTCTTACATTTATGCATTCAATTAACTAAATCTCATGCCAAACAACACATATACATAATTTATATGCCATAATATCAAAGTATAACATAGGAAATTCAAGGAATACCATTCGGCCAAGCTAACTCATGCTTACCAAAAAATTATCTTTTTATTTTAATCATCCAAAAGATCATTTTTAACCTTCTTAAGCATGATTATAAGATTAGATTCAATTCAACATCCATATTTTACATACTTTGAACATAACCTAAACTCAAACTTTAACCATAAAAATAGATGGAATTTGCAATCACAAACCTTAGATCTTTGCTTAGCATTCCTTAGCACTCCTTTTCCTTGCCTTTTCCTTTAGAGGAACCTTCTTCACCTTGGTTACCTAATGTAGGCCGAATACATTCATTAAGATCTACTCAAAATCTTTCTTCCTTTTTGCAAGATAATTATATAAATATAACCTACACATCTTAAAGTACCTACAGGAACCCTTAAACCAATTTAAAAACACCTATATCCCTTACCTCAAATTTTCATCCAAACTTTCAAGTCTTGGTTTTTTCCACTTCAATCACTTAAAATGGACTCCAATCACCCCTACTATATTGTAGAGAAGCTGAAATTTACTTAGGAGGCTAAGATTTAAGGAGAGATGAATAGAAAATTGAAGAAAAATTGAGGAAGATCAATGGAGATCAATTCGGCTAAGGAGGTAGAGGAGAGAATTACTAGGTTTTTCAGGTTTTCTCTAGAGAATTTTGATATTTAGGCTATTTATAGGTGGCTTAATGGGACGGTGTGACGCACGCCAAACCCCGGGGGCCCCAAAAACTCGCTTTTAGGTTATTCAAGAGATGTTCATGGTACTTGTAAAAGATTATAAGGGCATTTATTTTGGACAACAAGGAGGTGTTTTTGAGTCGCCACCCAATAAAATATTGAGAAAGTTCTTTTAGCCTTAGAGAGCCTAAGAAAAGTGAATGCATCTATTTTGGGCAACAAGGAGTATTTTGGAATTCCCATCTCAATAGTACATCGAAATGGTTCATCTAATCCCATTAAGCCTAAGATGACATACATAGGTCTATCTTGGGTAGCAAGAGATATTTTGGAGTTTCCACCCCAATAGAACACTAGAATGGTTCATCTAATCTCATTGAGCCTAAGACTATAAAGGGTTCGGGACTTCTCATTTATTCATACCTTGGTTAAATTATGATTGAGTTTTGAAGTTAGAATTTCATTAATTTTCTCATTCATTTCAATGCAATAATTAAAGCGCAGATCAATCATATAATGCAAGTGGTAAATAAAGTAAATTAAGCATAAAGTAAATAGAAGCATAATAATTTACAATAAAACTAGGGGCGGAATACAACCCCCAATAAAAGGACATGTAAAACATGTATAAATCGGGCTATTTATTAGAGATGAGGACATTGGTCCTCGCATGCATATTTAAAAAGAATAATATTGAAGGTGATAATTTATTCATACCATGGGAGTAACGGGCGCGGGATGCGCACATGAGGGCGCGCAGACGGTAAAATTTTTTTTTAAGAAATAATTTTTACTAAAACACTATAATTTCTAAAATCTTTTTTTTTTATTTTTATTTTTTGTATTTTATTTCTAAAAAGCAAATTTATCATGGAAATCATCACTTTCAACCATTTTAACTGTGAACAGGCATTACTTTCATTATTGGGTAACCCTGATCTGGGCTAGCTCAGGACCCGGTGTCTACAGTTGCCCCCAATTTTGGGGAAGTTAGTGCATGGGTGCTTAGATGAGCCAAAATTTAGAGAATAAGGAAATATGTGCGTACTTGAGGTAGTCCTTACCTGTTGTTGGGTTGAAAATCGTGGTGCGTCATCGCTGAGTTGTAGCACATTCTACTATGACCCATTTGATATACTGTAATCATTTTGTTGACCCTTATCCGGTCTGTATGGCATGTGCGTGCTAACCACCATCCGGTTTGCATGACATATGATCGCCGCCGTTGAGTTGTAGCGTCCTCTACCATGACCAAATTGAAACGCTGCATTCGTTTTGCTAACAACCATCGGGTCTACACGGCATATCCTTGCTAACCATCATCCGGTTTGCATGGCCTCTGACAATCTTTCTTGTCGTGAAGGGACTTGGAATGTCTTGAAAAAAGACTTAAAGATAATACTCCGAAGAGGCTGAGAATGCCTTGGAAAAAGGCTTTAAAGATAATGCTTCGAAAAGACTAAGAATGTCTTGGAAAAAGGATTTAAAGATAATGCTCCAAAGAGGCTGAGAATGTCTTGGAAAAAGGACTTAAAGATAACGCTCTGAAGAGACTGAGAATGCCTTGGAAAAATGACTTAAATATAATGCTCCGAAAAAACTGAGAATGCTTTGAAAAAAGAACTTAAAGATAATGCTCTGAAGGGACTGAGAATGTGTAGACACCGGGTCCTGAGTCAGCCTAGATCAAGTTACCCAATGATGATAAATTACCTATTCACGGGCGAAAAGGTTGAAAGTGATGATTTTCTTGTCAAATTTGCATTTTAGAATAAAAAAATAATAATAAAAATATTTTAAAAATTAATTTTGAAAAATGGAGTGTAAAAATTTTAGTGTTTTTTAGTTAGATTTAAAAATTTAAAAAAAAAAAAGATTTTTCGGTCACCCTTGGTCTGCCGCAAAAGTGTTTCTCGCCCATTTTTTCCGTTTTTCTTGATTTTCATTGACTTTTCACCTTTTTTTTCGGGATTTTTAATGGTTTTTCCTTTTTTGACAAATTAAGGGAAATTTGATAAAAATCCTATTTTCTTCCTTAATTAATGGTTTTTTCCATTTTTATTCATTTAAATTGAAAATTTGGGAAAGAAATGGGGGGAATGCATCAAAATTTTTTACTTTCTTCTTCTTTTCTTCGCTAAGAATTATCTCTACACTTTTATTAGTTTATCTTCTCCAAATAAAATAGAAAATCATTTTTTATTCTTAAGATTCGGATTTTTTTTATCATTTATAATTTTTGAAACAAAGAAAATAATTCTTTGTTCTTGGGAATTAAATTTCTTTTCTTCCTTTTTTTTTTTACAATTTTAATCAATAATCATACTTGAGATAAAGAAATCAATTCTTTGTTCTTGAAAAATAATTTATTTTCTTCTATTATTTTTCTTAAGAATTTTCTTTTGAAATAAAATTCCAATTTTTTATTATTTTTATTCCTATTTTGCGAATCAAAATAAGGAAATAAATCATATTTCTCATCAACTGAATCCGAAATCCGAGGGTAAACATTCTAGGCCTGATCTCTTAATTTTATTTATTTTTGTTCATATTTAATTAGTAATAATGTAGATTTTTATATTTATTTTGTTTTTATTTTTTTTATGTGATTTTATATATAGATTTAATATCTCTAATATTCTTTTTGCTTTATCTTATTTAATTGTTTATTCTTCATTTCTATTATTATTATTATTATTATTATTATTATTATTATTATTATTATTATTATTATTATTATTATTATTATCATCATCATCATCATCATCATCATTATTTGTGTTAATTTATTAATATGTTAATACTAGTTATTTTAATATGTCATTTAATTTATTTATCATCCATAATGCATATTTTATTTATTCTAATCTATCATTTATTGTTTTATGTGTTTAATTAATTTTCTTGATTTGATACTAACATTAATTTTTTTTGTGGTTTCTTGTTTTAATCTTTATTCTTCCTTGTTTAAGCACATTTGCAAGCGAAGGAGGAGATCCTAAGAGTTATTATTTTTTATCGTTTTTAGTATTTTTTCTTTATTTGTATTTTAATTTACTTGTCATGTAATTATTAATAAAATCATTTATTTTATGCATGTTTAATTAAAAATCACAAAAAAATATTTTTATAAATAAATTTTATTTTTCTATTAAAATGGGACCAATGTCCTAGTTTTCATTCAAATAAATTGCCACTTTAAAATAATTTTCTTTAACTATGCATGCGAGGACCAATGTCCTCACTCTTAACAAATACCTCATTTTATGTATGATTTACATTTATTTTATATTGGGGGTTGTATTTCGCCCTTAGTTTTGTTGTAATTTCTTGTATTTCTTGTATTTCTTTTTACCTTATTCTAATCTTGCTTTTATTTACCGTTTTATTATGTGATTGATATGCACTCTAATTATTACATTTAAATGTATGAGAAAAGGGATGAAATCTTAAATTCAAAACTCAATTGTAATTTAATCAATGTATGAATAAATGGGAAGTCCCGAACCATCTCTGGTCTTTGGGCTCAACGAGGCAAGAGGGCCACCTTAATGTTTTATTGGGGTGGGGCCTCCAAGCTACCTCTTGTGTCCCGAAAAAGGCTCAACTTACATAGTCCTAGGCTCCATGAGGCGAGAGGGCCATCCTAATGTTCTATTAGGGTGACACCTCCAAGACACCTCTGGCTTGCCCAAGTGCGAGGCGAGAGGGCCATCCAAATGTTCCATTAGGGTGGGGCCTCTAAGACACCTCCGGCTTGCCCAAAATAGACATAGCAGCGCTGTCTTAGGCTTACTGAGACTAGACGACCTTTCCAAATATTCTATTGGGTGGCGACTCTAAGAAACCTCCTTGTTGCCCAAAATGGACACACTTGTAATTTCTTACATGTTTTTATGAACCTCTCCCCGAAAGCCCTAAAAGCGGGTCTTTAGGGCCTCCCGGGGTTCGGTGCGTGTCACAGAATGCCTTGGAAAAAGGATTTAAAGATAAAGCTCCAAAGGGACTGAGAATGCCTTAGAAAAAGGACTTAAAAATAATGTTTCGAAGAGACTGAGAATACCTTGGAAAAAGGACTTAAAGATAATGCTCCGAAGAGATTGAGAATGCCTTGAAAAAAGGACTTAAAGATAATGCTCCAAATGGACTGAGAATGCCTTGACAAAAGGACTTAAGGATAATGCTTCGAAGAGACTGAGAATGCCTTGGAAAAAGGACTTAAGGATAATGCTCCGAAGAGGCTAAGAATGCCTTGGCAAAAGGCTCCGAAGAGGCTGAGAATGCCTTGGAAAAAGGACTTAAAGATAATGCCCCGAAGAGGCTGAGAATGCCTTGGAAAAAGGACTTAAAGATAATACTCCGAAGAGATTGAGAAGGCCTTGGAAAAAGGACTTAAAGATACTGCTCCGAAGAGGCTGAGAATGCCTTGGAAAATGGACTTAAAGATAATGCTCAAGAAAAGACTAAGAATGCCTTGGAAAAAGGATTTAAAGATAATGCTTCTAAGAGGATGAGAATGCTCGAAAGAGACTTGAAATGCCTTGAAAAATGACTTAATAGGTTACCTCTTTATGGGCTCACATGATTTCAACTTGTGTGGGCTTCATCTTGACTTCATCTTGCCAAAGCTATCCCTTGCTTCGGCATTTCCTGTAAAGTTATTGGCACAAAAGTATGTATAAAAGATTGTGTGTGCATAATGTGTGTGAAATGTATCTGCAAAGCTATACACACAAATCATGCACAAAGTATTATGTACAAAATTATGTGTACACAACTATATATGTAAAGGATTAAATGCATGTGATATGTGCTTGTGATATGCATGCTAAACATATGAAAATAATTATGTGTTGCATGTATGCAGAAATTATGTACACGAAATGTCTGGGAAGAATTGCATATGCAAGATGTATACAAAGTTCATGCAAGTGTGAATGCATGTTAGGCACCGTGAAAGGCTATGCATGTGTCATGTTATGCAAAGAGATATGCGAAAGATTGTACATGCGAGATGCACGTGGGATACAAAAATGGATAGACCACATCCTAGGTAGTTAAGGGACTCAATAAGGGTACTGCTTTTACTGTTTGATGTCCCTAGTGATATAGAAGAGTATCATCTTGGCTTAGAAACTCTGATCCATAAGCTTTTCAGAGAGAACTATCTGGTGTACATCTTTTCCCCCCTAGTCAATGAGCATGCGCCTTTTACCATGAGTTGTACAATATTTTGCCCCCAGGACTCTGACTCGTGTCCTAAATTATGCACTATCTGCCTAAAGGGAAGTTATTCAGAGCGCTTTATCGCTCTAGGCATCGAAAGTCATTGTTTGAAGGTAGTGTGTCCCTTGTGGATTTTCACACAATCTTTTCTTCGCTGGAAATGTGTCCCTTTGGGGATTTTCACATAACCCTGTGCCTAATTTTTGCCTGGAATGGACCTAACCCACTCTAGCGACTTTTATTCATTTTAGTTTTTTGTAAGACAGATTACCTATTTTTAGGTTTTCACCCGGCCCTTTGGCCTAACTTCTGCTTAGAGAGCTAGTTATGATTTTTATCTCTAACGACCGTTTTTTTGAAGGGTAGGAGGAGGATTTGTCACATGAAGTGTTGTTATTACTGACTTGAGACTTATTTCAGCATATGTCCCCATGCATGCCACCGATTTCTCTTAACCATTCAATTGCATGTTTATGCATAGCTTATGCATGCAATTCTATTTATATTCACCATATAACAACAACAATAATCATGTCTAAACATGTCATGCAAAAACACAAGTTTTATTCAATCTCAGGGAGTAACACCTTCGGTGCATTCGACTCTTGTTATCAATCAGCCCTCTCGGGTTTTCTTGATTGAATATTCTCTCTGAGCCCCTAATTTTTGCCCAATATGCCTTTTTTCGATTTTCATCCTGGCAGGCCACCCAATTTTAGCAAGCTTGCCTTTTTTCGGTTTTCGACCCGCGGGGCATTTATTATTATATTTCTTTTTTTAGCCTTTTCCATGGGACCTCCTTCAGTCTGTTGACGTACACGTGGTTCCTTTGAATTATTCTTTGTGACGGATGCTCCTTCTAACCATGTCTCCTTTTAGCACCAAAGGATTCATCTTGCCCCTTGTGTGAACTGGCTGAAATAGTGAGTTCTCTATTTGAAACTTGATTGTGAAAGCTCGCATTTCACTTTCTTTTGATTTGGTCACTTAATTCCTGAGATTGCTCTCAATGGTTGAAATTGGGTTGCAGGTTGGCCTCTTCTTTTTCTTTTTATTTCTTTTTTATTTCTTTCGTTCCTTTTTTTTTCTTTTTTTTTAAGGCTCAAAGCTTCGTTCATCTTGAATTTGGTAGTCCAGCTTCTGAGGTAGCACCTTAATGATTGGAACTTGGTTTTGCTTGGCTGCACTGTATGCGTCCTAGATGCCAAAGAAGCAAAGGAATGGCTTTTGAAAATTTTGACTGTTGCTAGGTTGACAAATTGAAACAGTTTGTCCTAGTATGTCATTCCAGGTCTAGGCAAAGGCCATTTTCTCTTTTTTTTTCTTTTTATATTTTTCTTTTTTTTTTCTATCTCTCAAATTTTATCTCGCTTCCGGAGATAGGTTGGATGCAACCAAGCATGATGCAATAAGATATGACAATGCATACATAAGAAAAGTCCATACTATTAAAATAACTAGAGAAACAAGTGCATAGTTCAGGAACACACTTTATATCATAAAAAAATGGCATTGTAACAACTCTAATTCTTTCATTCTTCCTCTAGGCCAAGCATCAATACTTGAATGCCATCTCTTAGAGGACAATAATAGTCTGTTCTATGCCCTGTGTACTGGTGATATGCACAATACCAGTCTGTTATATGTCTAGGTTGTCCTTGGCTTGGGGCAGGCCCAACGGACAAGGATTGTAAGTTCCCTTCCTTGATGAGACAAGTGAAGTGCCAAGACAATGGCCTACCCGAGATAGTGAAGTGGCGCCGAGTTATTCCTGTGGCTGAGACTTCTGTTGCCCGTTACCACTACTGCTTCCTTTGTTTTTGCCAAAGGCCAGGTTTGAAGATTTAGTCATTTTATCTAGATGCTCGGCCTCAGCTTTGATGGCTATATCTTTAAAGGACTCCCAGTCTTTGAGTCCCTTCATCTTTAGCATTTCTCTCAATTATAGGCTAGCATTCCTGATAAATAATTTGATTTGGTCCAGAGTGTTCGGTTTCCTCTTCATCTCCATCACCCAGTTCCTCCATCGGGTCAAGTATTTATATAATGATTCTCCTAGTTTCTACTGCAGCAGCTCAAGATCCTTCAGGGCTACCTCCATCCTTATGCTGCAATCGTACTGCTTGAGGAACTCCTCTATCAGCAGATCCCTGTCTTTTTTAGTTCTCTTATCCAGACCATGATACCAGTCCATCGCGGGACCTATCAAGCTTAAACAAAAATACTCTATCTTCTGCCTTTTCATCAGGGTTGTACTTTTCATTACCAACGAGTACTGCTTGATATGTGTGGTGGGGTCCGATGTGCCATCAAACTTTGGGACATCCGGTATCTTGAAATCCTAAGCGATCAGATCCTCTCCCTCCTACTCCTTATCTTCAGGGTTTATCCCCTTTCCCATCATCAGCATTCGGGACATTGCCTCGAACTTCTCCTCCATTTTCTTCCATATAACTTCCTCTGTCTGAGGTACCTTGACTCTCACCACTATGGGTTCTTTCTATTCCTCTTCTACATAATCAACTTTTAGCATATGGGTCCCTCCTTTTCTCTGGCCCACAAATGTAGTAGCTCTCAGATCCATTGGTGCTGGACATATCTCTTTAGGTGGGTCCTCTCTAGCCGTCTCTTATTAATTTTTCCTCATAGGAGGGGCACCTAAATTTAGCCCGACAGGTGGTGCCATTGCAGTTGTCAAATTTCCCCTCATGGCCAATATTTTGTTCTCAAATTCCTCCAACCTCTAATCCACTTCTTCGGCAATCATGGCCCGAGTGGCATATACTTCTCTTGGTGGATTGGCCATAACTGAGAGGACATTGCTTCACTACTTTGCGAGAGCAAGTCTGAGTATTCCACCCTTTCTGGTAATTTAAAGACCGAATTTCTAGTCAATCATCTGCAGGAACCCCTGGACCATCTAGGTAGATCTATAATGGCTATAAAACATACTTGGTTAGGATAATGCATGAATGACATATGATGCATGGTCATGCGATGCAACATTCATAACCACATGCAAGCAAATAGATCCTTCCACCCTTATTACTCCCACACACAAGGTCACGTGGTCTCTTTCCTAGGTGGGCTTAATCCACGGGTTAATGGGGAACCCGATGAACGCGTATGATGCACGGTGGGAAACCGGCAGCATAACGCCTCTCATATAATGTTCATACGTATGGGTTTTGATCATTGTGTATTCAAGCAATCAGAATAAACTGGCATGGGCCTATCTAGACATGAAAACCTTTGATTAGGTGACTAACCAACTTATTTGGGTTTGACCAATACAAAATGATCTATACAGCAAGCGTGGTATTATGGTTCATACCACCTAAGGGAAGTATCTATTTTTATTACATGAGTTTTGGTCAGGGTGATGATACTTTAGGTCTACCTAAGCATGGTCCCTGTCGACGGGTCTAGCTCATCACGAACATAACGACCAATCGAGTCTCCATTTAATATACCAAATGGTAGGGGGCTTAGGCTGATAATTATCCTTAACACTTCCCAACATTGAGTGAATGAAGGGTCATGCTTTGAGAATGCACCGGGGCTAAGAGAGGGACCAAACTAGCGTAGATCTAAGACTCTAATAAAATGCCATGCAATTTTGAAGAGGGATGAAATTTTTAAATTAAAAATCAATTACATATTTTAACCAAGGTACTTTCGAAGCGAAGTCTTAATAGTCCCCAATGGAGTCGCTACTGTGATGAGGGCCGAACCCTAGGGACCCCAAAAACCTGCTTTTAGGGTATTCGAAAGAGGTTAATGGTGTTTGTAAAAGATTACAAGGGTATCTATTTTGGGCAACAAGGAGGTGTTTTGGAGTCGCCACCCAATAAAACATTGGAAAAGTTCTTCTAGCCTTAGAGAGCCTAAGACAAGCACATGCATCTATTTTGGACAACAAGGAGTATTTTGGAATTCCCATCTCAATAGTACATCCAAACGGTTCATCTAACCCTGTTGAGCCTAAGATGGCATACATAGGTCTATCTTGGGCAGCAAGATATATTTTGGAGTTCCCAAGCCAATAGAACACTGAGATGGTTCGTCTAACCTCATTGAGCCTAAGACCATAAAGGGTTCGTGACTTTCCATTTATTCATACCTTAGTTAAATTATGATTGAGTTTTAAAGTTAGAATTTCATTCATTTTCTCATTCATTTCAATGCAATAATTAAAGCGCAGATCAATCATATAATGCAAGCAGTAAATAAAGTAAATTAAGCATAAAGTAAATAAAAGCATAATAATTCATAATAAAACTAGGGGCAGAATACAACTCCTAATAAAAGGGCATGTAAAACATGTATAAATCGAGCTATTTATTAGAGATGAGGATATTGGTCGTCTCATGCATATTTAAAAAGAATAATATTGAAAGTGATAATTTATTTGGATGGAAAAACTTGGACATTGGTCCTGTTTTATTAGAAAAATTTTAAATTAGTTAATATAAATATTTTTGTGATTTTCTTTTCAATGTACATAAAATAAATAATTTTATTACAAATTACATTGATAAAATAAATTAAAAAGACCAAATAAAGAAAATAATACAAACAATAAAATAATGAGTTAAACCAAATGAATATCCTAGATCTCTGCATTTGCTTGCGAGAATGTTTAAGTAAGGAAAACAAGTATTCAAATCAAAACAAACACAAATAAAATCAATGTTAGTTCTTAAATCAAGAAAATCAATTAGACACATAAAAATAATAAATAATAAATGAAAAAAATGCATTATGGATGACAAATAAATTAAATGACATGATTGAAATAAATAAATCAACGTATTAATAGATTAATACATAAAAACATTAATAATAATAATAATAATAATAATAATAATAATAATAATAATAATAAAAAGAACGAACAATCAAACAAATAAAAAAGAATAAAAAAAATGTTAAATTTATATCTAAGATTACATAAAATAAATAAA
The DNA here is from genome assembly GCA_947683425.1 of Excoecaria cochinchinensis. Classification (NCBI taxonomy): domain Eukaryota; kingdom Viridiplantae; phylum Streptophyta; class Magnoliopsida; order Malpighiales; family Euphorbiaceae; genus Excoecaria; species Excoecaria cochinchinensis. Next base: position 5,806,791 of record CANTUQ010000194.1, on the reverse strand, counting down.
TATGCAACAAATTTAAAGAACTACATGATGACTAATTAAATATGAACAAAAATAAATAAAAGAAAAATAAAATTTAAAGATCGAGCCCAGAATATTTACCGTCAGAATTCGGATTCGATGGAGGAAAAAATATGAATGATTTCCTTACTTTGATCCGCAAAATTAGAATTAAAAATAATAAAATTGGAGTTTTATTATAAGAAATAAAATTTGCTTTAAAAAATGATGGAAGAAAATAAAAATTCTCAAGAACAAAGAATTAATTTCTTTGTCTCAAGGATGAGTATGATTAAAAATTTATTTTTGAGACCTTAAGAAATTTATTTGAAGAAGAAATAAAAAATAATGGAAGAAAGATAAAAAATTTTCAAGAACAAAGAATTATTTTCTTTGTCTCAAGAAAAATTATTGATTAAGAAAATTGATTTTTTAACTTTAAGAAATTTCTTTGGAGACTAAAACTCAAAAAAAATGTAGAGAGAATTCTCTCAAAAAAGAAAAGAAGAAAAAGAATTTTTAATTTACCCGAAAGAATTTCTCACTTTTCTCTTTCTAAATTTTTCTATTTATATGAATAAAAATCGAAAACCTAAATAAATTAAGGAAAAATCCTTAATTAAATCAAAATATTCCTTATCTATATTTTAAAAATGAAAAAAAAATCATGAAAATCCTTAAAAAAATGGGATAAAAAATCCCAATTTTGGGTGAAAAAACGGATTTGCGGCAGACTAGGGCGACCGACGACCGTCACTGGTGAGCGATGGGCGAGCAGCAGGCGAGCGGCGGGCACGCGCAACAGGCAAGGGACGCGCGCGTGTTGTGCGGTGGGCGCGCGCTGCACGGAGGTGGGCAATGCCCGCGAGTGCGTGCAGGTGAGGTGTGAATGCTCACCGACGGCCGAAATTTTTTTCTTTCTTTTTTCAGAAACAATTTTGTCTAAAACAATATAATTTTGAAACTCCTTTTTTTATTTTTATTTTTATTTTTTATATGTTATTTTTAAAAAGCAAATTCGACAAGCAACTCATCACTTCCAACCTTTTTACCTATGAACAGGCGTTACTTTCATCCTTGGGTAACCCTAATCTGGGCTGTCTCAGGACCCAGTGTCTGCAGATGGGCCTGGTCCAACCAAAGTGGTCCAATCTATTTAAGCCCATTTTTTATTTTTAAGCCAATTTTCCAACCCAAAATGATTTTTATCTTTTTCTCAATTCATTTTCTCCCCAAACCAATTCCAGAATTCTTAGAATATAGAATATAGCCTCCATACTTAAAATGTAGAATATAGCCTCCATACAAAATTTCAACTCAATTGGAGTCCGTTTGAGATCCGGTTCACTTAAACCGGTCCGAACTTTTTCTGCACTGCCGTAAAAATAAATCTTTCACTGTCTAAAATTTCTAAATATCATCTAGAGTCATTTTATACCTTCAAAATATCATTTTGACTCTATTTATTATCTTTAAAAATTAAGTTAAAGGTTAGTCAAACTTAGTTATTATTTGAACCGAACCAAAAACCAACATCAATTTAACTTTCGGAGACCTATTTGATCTCATTTGTGCACCAAATTTTATCGCTAGACTCCTGACAGTCCACAGATTAAAATAGGCAAAAAAAATTTTTTTAGCATACAGCTACCATTTTCAGCTATATAGCTTCCCAAGAGGTTACTCATCCTATGATTGTTATGCCTCTAACACGTTCTACCTTTTAACTTTACTATAATTAAGGGTACTAAAGCTATCATATTCATAACAAAACCACATTACAAATTCTATAGAATTCACTGATTAATGTTATGCTAGAATCCTAGCCATTACAGTTACATTTAGTGGTATTAGAGTCCGGTTTAAGCAGTCCTAGACATGGAACGGTTAGAAATGATAAAGAGAATAATTGTTACATTCTGTGTACCTGTCAAATGACCTTAGATAATAAGGGAAAATATTTAAAATGTTTCATATGCATGGGGCAGGGTAATATTCATTGACATTTACATGATATATTCATTTGCATAAACTGCATGCATAATACTTTCCACATTCATTACATTATCACTCAATACTTATGAAAAATCAATTTTTATACATATGCCCCATTTGAAAGGGAGTTGACTGGATACATATTGAGTGTATTGGAGTTTAGAATAGAAATAGTTATGGATAGATTGTAGTGTTGAGGAAAGGTAATGAGATATGAGTAAATGCCAAATGTTAAGAGAGAAGATTGTATGATTTTAGTACAGATCCGTTATTATATCGAATATGGAATAAAGCATGGACCTCGACTCTTGCAGCATAGTTGAGGAGGGAAGTCGAGGAGTAATAGTTCATCAGATGAAGAATTCTGCACCACAATTTGGGATATTCCCATAGAAAAGACATAAGATGTGTAGAAAGTTTAAGAAAAGTATGCAAGGTGAAGGAAATGTTGAATCGAAAAGAACATTTGTCAAAAATCTAAGATTTAATTTGGAAAAAGGGCTGGAACCTTCCAAAGGCAATCAGTATTCTTAAGAATAAAATAGATTCACTGCTAGGGGTGATCAAGGATCAGTTAACCGGTCCATGAGACCCAAAAAAGCCAATCCATTAACTATCGATTTTTGAAAATCACTAACCATTAACCAGTCCGTTACTATCAGTTAACCAATCCATCGATATCAAATTTTCGGATCAGTTAACCAATATTATTTCAGTTAACTACTATAATTATAAAATGCATTCATAAAAAAAAAATAAAATTTTCATGTTACTTAAAAATAAAAATTAGCAACCAAATACAATTCAATATAATATCCAAATTAAAAATATAAACTAAAAATATTGTGTCAATATGCATGCATAAGATAGAAAAATGTAATAAATGAAAAAATTGTAATTTATTAATTTTATTAAATATTAATTATTATTCGTAACGAAATTTTTTATTTTTAAAGTGAAATATATTTAATTAGAATTACAAGTGTTAAATACTACCTATAAGAATATTAAAACTAACATTCTACATTTTAATTGAATATTATTTATCATATTAAATTTTAATAATTTAAATATAAATATTTTAATTAAAGAGTTAAAATTATTAAATTAATTACAATTAGGAATTAATTATATATATTAAAATGTTTGAAAAGTAAAAAATTTTGTGTGTGGAAATAAAAGTCCATCACAGATGTAACTTTTCGTTAATATATTAATGTTATATAACTTTTCGAATATATTATGATTTTCATTATTGAAAAATTGATAAGTCAAAAAATAATAATAAATACTAAATATGAACATATTGAATAATTAATAAATTAACTAAAAATTTGGTTGTTGGTTCGATTAACCGGTTACATGAGGCAAAACCACTAAACAGTCCATTAATATCGATTTTTTCAAAACACTAACCATTAACTAGTCCATTACAATTGATTCACTGTAACCAATGTATATATATAGTCCACAATTATTGGCAAGACCATTCTACCTATGTGGGAAAGATGTGGTAATAACTATGGAGGTATTTTCTGGGAATTGCTTGGAATTTTCCCAAATGTAGAACTATTCATCATAGGTGAAGGAAAAATAATAAAAGAAGAAAGTAAATACATATTTATTGTAGCGCAGTAATCACGTTGTAGAAGCGGTACAAGGATCTTCTTTTATTGGTCACCGGTCTGGCTTTTACCCAGTTGGGATAATAGCAGCTAGATCACAATCTAGAAGTCCCTGAAAGATTAACACAAAATAAAGTGAGTGGGAACGAGCAGCCTTGCGGCGTATACGTTTTCTCATTACTAAATTATGAGGACCTCACCTCTATTTATAGAGGTCCTAAAGGCTAGAGTCTTAACCCTAGTCTAACTTATAATCCTTTCTAAGATAGGATTTGGTAATTTAATTCAGATTAAATAACTCAATTTAATTTGGATAGGAACTCAATCCTATATAGAGTCATGGGCGTATCCCAACTCTATTATCTCCCACTCGCACATGACGGAACACATTCCATACATATAATCTTCAGTTATACAGACTAATAGATTGTGTGACCAGTATACCTCGAGAGCACTATTGCTATACACCTGTTAGGGATATATAGCTTCTCGAAAAGGCGATCCTTTTATTTCATGTATGCCTTACCCTAGACCACCTTCTCACAATCACTGTTTTAACTCATGATCTCATAAAACGTCATTCGTGTTCCCTATTATGTTTCTACTCATAGAAACAATAATAGACATGTCAGTGAACCATGAATTCCTATGAATGTGATCAAAAGGTTATCTTCCCCTCTTACTATATGCCATCCATCATGATTCAACTCGCTTTTCTAGTTAGATCCGCCAGGCCTATATTTTTCCCAGACCTCTTGGAGACTAACCAAGCTAACCACATTGAACCATACTTCAGGGATAAGTTAAGGGTTCTAAGGGTCGATATAGTAAACATGGTCTCACAATAGGGAAAGTTGAGATCAATAGTATTAAATTCCCATCCCTTTGGTCACTTAAGCACACACGGTATAAAACATCTTCCCTTAAAGGAGTGCATGTCACACATTTAAATAATGTGTATATTAAAACACCATACAGAAGCATAAGGCTGCGATGCACCGAAGCACCCAACTTTAGTTCGCTTACTTAAGAACTACTTCTTGCTTTTAAGACAGAACATGATAATTACACATAACTATCCATCATATTCCATACGATCCTTATTTTGGATCTCAATCCAAAGCATACAACCTCATGTATGACTTTATCTTGCGCCTTAACAAGACATATCTTGTAATTTCTGCAAGAAGGCACTTTCATTTTGAATAGGCTCTCGAGCATACTCATTTGTTCAAAAATCGCCTCATCTTAGTCTTTGCCAACTCATCGACAAAACTAAGGTAAACACCCTTATGAGTGGGCTACTTCTCTGTCTGACATGCTCAAACTCAAATAATTAACAGTAAGTGTTCACACAATAAACATTTACACTCATGTATTGCCAACAATGAACTTTATTATTATTCACAAATAATAATGTTAAGGGATTACAAAAATAAAGTCAGTACACATCAAATTCTACGTAAACCCTGAATTATAATGTGTCTCTCAAACACATCTTTAGTTACAGGTTTAGTCAACGGATCTGCAATCATATAATGCGTAGATATGTACTGTAAGTTCACATCTCCCCGTGTAACTACATCTCTTATATAATGATACTTAATGTCGATATGCTTAGTCCTACTATGAAATTTCGGATCTTTTGTGTAAGCTATCGATGATTGACTGTCACTATAGACTGTCACTTGTCCCTCCGAGGTAGTTACTCTTAAATCATCAACCGTTTTAGCCAAACTGCCTCTTGTACTGCAGTTGCGGAAGCTACGAATTCAGCTTCCATTGTTGATAAGGCTACACAGGTTTGTTTCTTGCTACTCTATGAGATGACACCCTTGCCAAGCAAGAATATGAAACCGGAAGTGGATTTCCTCTCGTCCACATCTCCAGCCCAATCAGCATCAGTGTATCCTCTCAATTGCAGATCCTTGCCTTCATAACAGAGAGAATAATCTGCTGTACCTTTGAGGTATCTAAGTATCCTCTTAACTACTTTCCAATGTGCTTCGCCCGGGTTAGATTGATATCTACTTGCCATGCCCACTGCATAGCAAATATCAGGTCTCGTACACAACATAGCATATATAAGACTGCCCACGGCACTGGCATAAGACACGTCTCTCATACGCTCCACTTCATTTGGTGTCTTAGGACACATCTCTTTGCTAAGAAACTGATTCTTGGCAATGGGGCAGCCTATGGGTTTACGGTTCTGCATATTGAATCATTCAAGGACTTTGTTGATATATGTATCTTGAGAAAGGGACAACAACCTTCTCGAACGATATCTTAAAATCTTAACTCCAAGAATGTAGTCTGCATTACACATATCCTTCATTTCAAAGTTGGACGATAACCAATCTTTGATTTGATTTACGTACACTTTGACATTTCCAGCTATTAGTATCTCATTTACATACAATGTTAAAATGACAAAATTATTTTCAAAGCTTTTATTATACACACAATGGTCTTCATCAATCATGTTGAACCCATTTGACATGATTGTATCATGAAATCTCAAATACCATTATCGCAAAGACTATTTCAGGCCATAGATTGATCTTTTCAATCGGCAAACTTAATATTCACTGCCTTTTTCAATGAAACCTACAAGTTGTTCTATTTAGATTTCTTAATTCTGTTCTCCATTGAGAAAAGCAGTCTTTACATCCATTTGATGTAGCTCTAGGTCTAAACTCGCTACTATGGCAAGAATTAACCTTATAGACATAAATCTCACAACAGGGGAAAAAGTCTCCTCATAATCAATCCCTTCCTGTTGTGTGAACCCCTTAGCGACTAGCCGAGCTTTGTATCTTTCGATACTGCCATCAGCTTTTTGCTTCACCTTGAGAATCCATTTATTCCCAATCGGTTTGCATCCTCTGGGTAGATCAACCAGTTCCCAAACACGGTTTGATCTCATAGATGCTATTTTTTCTTCCATTGCATTGATCCATTTTTCTTTAGCTGAGCTTGAAAAGGCCTCTTTGATATTTTTAGGCTCTTCCTCGTCATGTGGGTTAACTAAAAGGTCATCGTTCAAGCGTTCGATCTCAAATCGTCGGCGAGGAACACTTATCCTTTTAGACTTACGTAGTTCTGAATCTTGATAAACATGTCTCATATATTCATCGTAATTCGGAATACTCCCACTGGGACCATATTCCATACTCCCACTGGAGTCAGGAATGCTCCCACTCAAATCAGGGTCTCGAACATCCGGATCATGTAGAGGAGGAAGATTATGACCTTCTTCCTCTAATTCCCTCCCACTCGAGTGGAGTGATCCTTACAGTTCATCTTCTAGAATTTCATAAAAAGTGAAATCTTGATTCACTTCGCCCAACTTTGGAAACTCATTTTCCAAGAATATGACGTCTCGTAATTCAAATTCAATCACAGAACCATTTTCTTGTTCACCCATGAATAAGTATCCTTTTGATACTTCAGAATATCTCACAAAGATACTCTTTTTACCTCTTGGTCCCAATTTACCAAATTTACTTGAGGTATCATGGATTTAAGCAGCATAACCCCAAGGTCGTAGATGGCTTAGGTCAGGCTGTCGACCAGTCCACAACTCATAAGGTGTGGATGTGACTGATTTTGAGGGCACTCGGTTTAGAACATATGTGGCAGTAAGTAAAGCATCTCCCCAATAGGAGATGAGCAAATTTGTTTCTGCCATCATAGATCTAACCATATCAAGGAGAGTCCTATTTCTCCTTTCCGTAACACCGTTTTGTTATGGAGTTCTGGTAATGGACAACTGATGTTCAATCCCTTTTTCATCACATAAAGCTTTAAATTCATCTGAAAGATATTCCTGACCTCGATCAGTTCTTAAAGCTTTGATCTTTTTATCTAATTGATTCTCAATTAAGTTCATAAAAGTTTTAAAGCAACTCAATGCTTCTGACTTCTGAGAAATCAAGTAGACATGACCATACCTTGTATAGTCATCTATAAATGTGATGAAGTAGTAGGCCCCATGCGTTGCCCTCACATTCATTGGACCAAAAACGTCAGAATGATTTAATTGCAATGGAAATTCACCTCTAGTTCCTTTTCTGAACGATTTTCTCACTAGTTTTCCTTTAAGACAATGCTCACAAGTAGCTAATTCGACCTCATTCAAATCACCTAGTAAACCAACTTTGGCTAACCGACTCATTCAATTTTGCCCAATGTGGTTTAATCTAGCATGCCACAATTTCACATGATTCTCATTATTATGTGAAGTAAAAGAGATTAAAGAAAAACTATTATTATTCATAAAGTTAGGATCGATATCCAAAGCAATGAAATTGTTCAAAATAAAACCAGAACCATAATAGACATCATCCAAACATAAGCGCACACTGTCATCTTTAAAGTGTAAATCAAAACCAAGTTTTAATAACACAAGAACAGAAACTAAATTCCTATGAATATCTGGAGCATAAAGCACATGATGTAGGAGTAAGGTTCGGCCTTTGCGTAAGACTAATCTACACGTGCAAACCCCTCGAACCGGCACTCTTGTATCGTTTCCCACATATATATATTTAGCTCCATATCGTATTCGCCGAAATTCTATAAAGGCATCTCGATCCTTTGCTACATGGTCCGTTGCTCTTGAGTCAACCACCCACAAAGGATGAAATTCAGTTAGTAATGCAGAACTAGATACACAAATTTCACTCACTCTTGAGTTAGAATAGTGTACCTGATTGGGCACAGTGCAGTCTCTTGCATAGTGACCTTTCTGTTGGCAGTTAAAACATTTCACTTTTGAAATGTTTATCTTTTTTCTTGCCTTTGGACCTTTTAGAATTCTGCTCCTTTTTTTGCCTTTTGTTTTTCTTGGCAGGTTCCTTATCCCGACCTTTGAAGCCCTTCCGTTTGTTCTGGTTGGAGCTCATTCCACCAGAATGGGATTGTGCTACATGCACTTCAACATTGACCTTAATCGATGCGAATCTGTCCTCTTCTAGATCCAAATGTCTTGCGACATCCTCAAATGTCTTCACACTATCCATATGAGTTAGTTGCATTTTCATATGCTCCCAACTCTTGGGTAAGGAACGGATGACAGCTTGCACTTGCTGCTCGTCGGTCAACTTATGACCATATTCACTAAGCTCGCTCATCATGTTTTCCATCTCCCTGAGATGTTTTCACATTGAATGATCAAACTTCTTTTGATAAGTATCAAACTTGATCATCAAAGATCGGAGCTTAGTTAGAGTCTCTCCTCCAAACTTCTCTCGCAAAGCGATCCACAGATCCATTGCATTCTGATACTTGAGAAATTGCTTAGTTATATCATCCTCCATAGCACTTAGGAGAATGATACGAGCAGTGGAATTCTTTTTCTTCCATGCCAAATATACATCTCGGTCCCACCTATGCTGGGCCGTGTTGCCATCCTCAGGTTCAGCCATCAAGGTTTCGAGAGCCTCTTGCTCCTCTAGCACATACTGGATCTTCATACTCCAGATTTCAAAGTTGTCGCCATTTAATTTCAAGTCTTTATTTAATTCAGCGATAATAGATTTGAAAGCAGATGCCATTTGTATCCTCTGATTCAAATGGAAGAAAGTTGCACGTTATTAGTGAGAGATAAGGCAATACATGCAATTTACTATACACCTGAAATAATAACCTAATAAAGTTTTTTATTAGACTCAAATTCGAAAAGGTTACTTAGAGTACCAATTACCTTCTAAGTTCTAATGTCCAACTTTATAGGTTAAGATTTCATGCATAGTAAATCAGAATTATTAGATTATTTAAGTTCTTAAACTTTTGAGGGATATTTTATTCGTTTTATTTTATTAAATCTCTACTTAATAAACATGCAAACATTTTAGTCATAAAATATTGCAAGGCAATTAACATTTTAAAATAAACACATTTATTAAAAAATAATTAAATGCCATAAGAATAAACTCATTCATTCAACCAATTAATAAATCCAATAATTCTCAAATAAGACACACATGTCAAATAATAATAATACGAAACGCAAATCCTATAAAATAAACAAACGCTAACTATAATTGAAACTCATGTCAACTACTCTAGAAAACTAGATCTCCTCAAGACCTTTACTGACACTAGGACTGATTTTTTGACCAAATGGACTAACTCATAAGGGAACTCATAAGTTCGCTGAGGAAGCCATGGACGATACACTTCACGGTCGCTTCTCAATTTCATCACAGATGGGATGTTGCTTCTCAACACTCCTCTTTTGGCAACTCTAGCCAAAAAATGGATGATTGATTTCTTATAAAATCTATCTCCTATGTACCAAGTAGTTTCCAAAAGCTCCCTCAGGACTGGATGATATTCAAAAGAGTTAACCAACGCTTTGATTTTATCTCTGTCATCCCTTCCTAAGCTTAAACCTCCTATCCAAATGCACTCCTGCATTTGTTCATGTAGTCAATATATGACGCACTATAGCATCACTATCATTAGCTCGAATGTTCCTCCGCATTCTCATTTTGCTTAGTGAACGCACTCTTGCATTTCTTAAAGCAATCCTATGCGGGGTTTTAGGAATCATAGGTGTCCTTATCATCATTTCTGAAACACATTACAGAAATTTAAATGTTTAATACACTCATGTATAAACACATATGATTGAAACACATTTCAATTAACAAATAAAAACAAAAAATAATATAAAAAATTTTTCAAAATACTTTTAAAAATAGAAAACACATTTTCCATAATTATTTTATAATATTTATTTCAAAAAATAAACAAAAATATTTTATGGTCATAAAAAAATTGAAAAATAGACCAATAAATCAGAAAAATTTTGAAAAACATTTTCGCAAAAAAATATAGCTGATTTGGAGGCCGGAGAAGCACCCACGCGCCGACGAGAGGAAGGGGGATGCACTCACGCACCACACACGCGACTTCCCCTGGCCGGACACGTGTTAACACCACAGTGTGACACATGTCCGACTCTTACGGGTCCACGTGGCGCCCACGTGGCACGATGTGGACACTGTTTGCCACGTGTCATGCCACATGGCAGTAACGTGGCTTGACACGTGGAGGACCCTGATTGGTACACGTAGACAATGATGACACATCATCATGACACGTGGCAGGTCTCAGCCTTGCCACGTGTCAACCCCCGATTGGTACACTTGGCGCCCATGTGGCACTAAGGGACACGCCGGAGCCACGTGGCATGACCTTAGTATGCCACGTGGCTCACGACTATTGGGCCACGTGTCAAGGACGCGTCACTCCTTGACACGTGTTTGCGTGCGTGTGGGCCACCGCCCACTCGCATGCGCCCAATGTGACGCGCCACATTCCCGGCTGATTTAGGTCTCCGAATTTCGGCCGGTCGGGGGTTCTTGCTGTCTGTGAACACAGTGGAATGGTCAAAATAAAAAAATCCCAATTTCTAGACTAGCATTTCAAATATTCAATTTTATCCCTCGGGTTTCGGTGTACACATACACGAAATTGAGCCAAAATATACATGCATATATAATTTTCACACAAAAAACAAATTTTTGTTGCATTTGATGCTTCCTAGATCTATAAATTTTACTCATAAAATTTTAGATCAATTTTAAGCCGCATGCCAGGATGCAATAAAATGTGGCTCTGATACCAACGCAGGAAAAATAATAAAAGAAGAAAGTAAATACATACTTGTTGTAGCGCAGTAATCACGTTGCGGAAGCCGTACAAGGATCTTCTTTTATTAGTCGCCGGTCTGGCTTTTACCCACTCGAGATAATAGCAGCTAGATCACAATCTATAAGTCCCTAAAAGATTAACACAAAATAAAGTGAGTGGGAACGAGCAGCCTTGCGGCGTATACGTTTTCTCGTTACCAAATTATGAGGACCTCACCTCTATTTATAGAGGTCCTAAAGGCTAGAGTCTTAACCCTTGTCTAACTCAATCCTTTCTGAGATAGGATTTGGTAATTTAATTTAGATTAAATAACTCAATTTAATCTGGATAGGAACTCAATCCTATATAGAGTCATGGGCGTATCCCAACTCTATCAATAAGTATAAAAGAATGTCAAATCAAGAAATTAAATACTATTTAAGAAGAAGTTTGAGTTTAATCGAGGTAGAAGTTAGAAGTAAAAAAAATGATCAAATGTGAGATCAAATAGAAGGATATTTTTAACGATAATGGCTAGCTCAAATATGATAGAAAGTAAGGTGCATGTGTTAATGACATGGATTGATTAAACATATATCCAAGTGTATATATAATAGGCTTTATCTTTAGAATGAAACTAGATATAGTAGGGTAGGTAACAAACATGTAACTACTAATGAACAAATGCGTGTATTATATGTTTATAGAAGAACAATATTTGAAAGGAGTATTGTAAATGGGGTGTGTATGTTGATGGACTCTATGTTTGGGATGTAATGTTAAGTAGCAATTTACGCATCCTAAGGTATCATCTTAGGGTATAGTTATATTGCTTGTGGAAATAAAGGACGAAAACTTATAGAATTATTATATCGGCTACAAGTAAAGGAATAATTGGCAGTGAAAAAGTATCTATTATTCGTAATGGAGGACATGTTGAATAAATGAATGGAGATAGGTGTAACACCCAAAATTTCAAGTCATTTAATTGCAATTTTTAGACTAAAATTAATATTAATAAATATATTTATTAAAAAAAAATGTGTTGATATTATTTTCAGGCTTTTGAATTAACAATTATGATTTAATGAATTATATACACAATAAATAACTAAATTAAAAATTAATAAAGTTTTAGGATAAATTAAAAAAAAAGGTATATAATGAGTAAAAATATCATAAGTCATAGATTTCTTTAGAAAAATGAAAAAAAAAAAGAAAGAGAGGGAAAATAATTAGAAGGAAAAGAAAATTGGGAAATAAAGGGAGGAACACAGAGAGAAAATGGGAGAGAGAGGGAGAAACGGAGAGGCAGGAGAGGACTTCCACTTGCTCCTGTAACAACCCGACAGTGACGGAGCGACCCCCTAGCCTTGTCTGCTCCATTTAGCGGTTATTCCCATCATCCCTGTTTCTTTTTCATCGGAGAGAAATCGAAGCTTCTCTTTTATTTTTCGGCCAACTCTAGTGGCAAATGGCAACATGAATACCACCACCGAACTCCTGGTTATTAGGCGATCCTGACAATGTTGTCTCGTTCTCCTCACTCACCAGCGATGAGCAGATCGAAAGGTGAAACCCAAGACATTCCGATGACAATTCCAACCACATGGCGCATGGTTTTGGTGCGTTACCGCCGTGTAGACACCGAGTCCCGAGTAGCCTTGATCAGGATTACCCGATGATGAAATTTAGATATGCCGGCTTATAGGCAAAAAGATTGAAGTTTGGAAGTAAATTTCCTTGTCGTTTTTCTCGAAAAGGAGCAAAAAAAAAAGTGTATTTTAAAAATATTTTTAAAATTATTTTGGAGAAGAAAAGTGTGTTTTAGATTGGTGGTATTTTATATAAAAAAAGGGTTTTTTTTCGCGAAGGTCAGGGCGCGGCAGCGTGCGCGCGCGCAAGCGAGCGCTTGCCTGTGTGAGCGACGCCCAGGGCGTCGCTCGCTTCGTGCGCGCAGTCGCCCACTTTTGCCCCATTTCGCCGAGTTTTCGCCCCCACTCGATTTTTAACGATTTTGGATGGTTTTTGGGGTAGTTTTTGAGTGTTAAAAGTGGAGAAAAAAATTTAGAACAAGGGGACGACGAATTAGAGAGACTTGAGAGAGAACAAAACTGAATTTTTGAGCTTTTTACTTGAGAGAAAAAATCAATTTTACACACTTGCTTCCAAGGGTGATTTTTCAAGTTTCCAAGTTATTTTTCAAGCATTTTTCACAAGGAAGAGACAAGGAATTCAACACTTCTACCTTCAATTCTTCAAGATTAAATTTGAGGGTAATTATTCATGGCTTAACTCCTTAGTTCTCTTGTTGATTTTAATTTCTTTTGTTTCCAATTAACTCTAAAAAATGTAAATCCTTTTAGTCCTCATAATTTTCTTCTTGTTTTATCTTTAATTGTTCATATAACAAGTAAATTCTTTTAAATTCTATTATATTATTTTCATGTCAAATTATTTTTTGTACATATCAATATTATTATAATTATTTATTTGATATGTTGAGCATGGTTAATATTTTTCTTATTATTCTTGTGCATGTTAAATTGCATCATAATTATTCTTATGCATGTTATATTTTCCTTATACATATTATCTTTTATGTCATATTATTTCTTTGGGTTAATTTCTAACATGAATTTCATTTTCATTTTTGGTTGCAAATTGTTATTTTATTCTTATTTGAGCATCCATGCACGTGAAGGAGGAGATGCGGGGTTCGGTATCTACTTTATACATTTTAATTCTCATTTTGTTTATATTTTTAATTTCCTTGTATATATTCATTAAGTAAAATGTTTTTTTATGCACGCCTAAATAAAAATCACAAAAAATATTTCTACTAAATTAACTTGGATTTTTTCATAATAAATGGGACCAATGTGTAACACCCCCTACGTCCCCGTTGGAAGGACGCCGGAGAGCGTTACCGACGCTCACTCACAAACATGCACACATATACTATGCGGAAGCATACATTCATACATAGACATACATGCATAAATGCGAAATAATTAAAAACTTACCTAGCGGGCAAAAGCTGGTCATGCATTAACTCACATACCCGCAACCACTACATGGAAGCATAAGCACATACACACACACATACACTCTTTCAATCAGCGGAAGCATAAGGCGAATAATAGAACTGAGGAATACTTAATACATAAGCATTTTAACGCCTACATCATCAAAAATATTACAACAAGATGATTGCATAATGATTACATATACAAAAGGTTATAGAAATCCAAGATCCAAAATACAGAAGCTGAACAAAGTACAAAACTTCTAACTCCTATGTGGCCGACCTTGCAGATGCGCTGCTCGAACAGAACCAAACCTACCACCTGCACGGGAAGAAAACCCGTGCTAAGCGATAAACGCTTAGTGGGGAAAACACACAAGCAATATGGATGACCATTCACAATGGTCGTCAAGGCATAACACATTCACAATGGAAAATACAGACATTCATAACACAGATATAATCAGGCTTGCACAAAAAGGCATTCATTCAAAAACTCACAATCATAACCATATACTTATATCAAAAATAAGTCAAAGCAGACATAGCACCATACATGATACAGGTGATCTGCTCCTCCCTCTCATTCTTTTTCTTTTTCTTCTTTTCCCACTAATTGCCCACCTGCCAAGACACATGGCAGCCTCCTATTGGCTCCAACCAAAATATCTTGCTTTATAACTCTTTAATCCTTTAATAAATTTGCACTTTACTCACTTGCATAATTATTTCCTTACAAACTTTAATTATCCTTTCAATTAGGTCCTTATCATCCAAATTCCACATGCACAAATTATCAAAATATCCATCACTTATTCGACTTAACTTGCCAAATCTGACTAGGCCCGATTTGGGATGAGATAACTCTTCCCTCCTAAAAGAATTTCGTCCTCGAAATTTGCTTACACCGAAAAGAATTCCCAACACTATACCCCGAGATCTCCTCAAACTCATGCACTTCCACTTTTAAACTACTCACTTGTTTATACTCATCGCCATCGCTATACTCTTACATAACTTTCTTATATTCCAATCAATCATAAATACCTTGATAATCATTACTCAACTGCACATCAGAAATCAAAACAAAATATTTCATATATAAACCATTTAACTTTCACTGATAGCTATACAAATCCTTCAATACATCAAAAATGTCCGTCATACATGTTGTTTCCCTTAACAATACTTCTGTTAAACTCCAAAACCATCTTACATTCACCTATATAAGATTCCGAGATACTATGTGTACACCTTGTCAGCTTTCCCTCAATCAAAATACATATGCAAATGCTTCTCATGTATGGTCAAAGGGATGATGATGCAATGAGAATGCGATGGCTCATGTATGCAGAGTGATGCAGAAGAAATGCAATTGATGCTATAATGATGCACTTTGTCCCATCCCCATGATTCAATCTACTTTTTATTCAAATACTTTTTCTGGAGATAGCTGACACGTATATAGAGTATTTACCAAAACCTTACAGAATCCAAATACCCTTCCATCTCAAAATACCAAAACAAACTTTACTCGATCATATAAAAACAAACTTACCGGAAGGCTTTGCAAACTCTGTCACTTCACTGCGGTGTGCAACAAACCCAATGGCACACGGGTGACTCTAAGCAGTTCCTCTACATCTTTTCTAGCTTGCTGAATAAGATTTTCACTCATCTCGGGCATTCAATAATTCTTTTGTTCCATGATGCCACATCTGAAATAAGCACCCATGAGTTTTCGACACGGACCTCGATGTCGCTTCTGACAGTGCTGGCATGTTGGCGGTACCCACTTCTTACACTTATCACGATTTTGCTTCTGACCATGTTGACACATTGATGGTTCTCGATCCTTATTCCCGCTGACACTTCTCTACCCGACACCTTTCTTTTCTGTGGTACCTGCTGAACAAAATCTTAAGAAGCTCGGGGGCAGTCAACCTATCCACAATCCGATTCAACCCTTGCACTAATGTCCTATCACCAGAAACAGAACAGAATCTCCAACTGAAGGAAGCTCGAAAATACTCCGATCAGCTCTAACTGGGTTCACACTTTCCATTGACTCACCCACAATCTTACTAGGATCAGACTCCATCTAGAAAAGACACAAAATAAAACGCATCTGCATTAGGCCACGACACAAAACCGACTCTCATGCAAAAACTCAACACATAACAAACAACACACCCAAAATCATCAAACTTGGGCTCTGATACCACTAACTGTAACACCCCCTACATTCCCGTTGGAAGGATGCCGGAGAGCGTTACCGACGCTCACTCACAAACACGCACACATATACTATGCGGAAGCATACATTCATACATAGACATACATGCATAAATGCGGAATAATTAAAAACTTACCTTGCAGGCAAAAGTTGGTCATGCATTAACTCACACACCCTAAACCACTACATTGAAGCATAAGCACATACACGCACACATACACTCTTTCAATCAGCAGAAGCATACGACGAATAATAGAACTGAGGAATACTTAATACATAAGCATTTTAACGCCTACATCATCAGAAATGTTACAACAAGATGATTGTATAATGATTACATATACAAAAGGTTATAGAAATCCAAGATCCAAAATACAGAAGCTGAACAAAGTACAAAACTTCTAACTCCTATGTGGCCGACCTTGCAGATGCGCGACTCGAACAGAACCAAACCTGCCACTTGCACGGGAAGAAAACCCGTGCTAAGCGATAAACGCTTAGTGGGGAAAACACACAAGCAATATGGACGACCATTCACAATGGTCGTCAAGGCATAACACATTCACAATGGCAAATACAGACATTCATAACACAGATATAATTAGGCTTGCACAGAAAGGCATTCATTCGAAAACCCACAATCATAACCTTATACTGATATCGAAAATAAGTCAAAGCAGACATAACAACATACATGATACAGGTAACATCATGCAGAACTACTGGTAATCTCACATGCATATATTTACCAAGGTATCGGACATCAGCACCTTACCGTTCATAGTGGCATGAAATTTATACGTGCAATTATCATAACCAAATACTCACACATTAACTGAAAACCCATTCACAGGCTAGAAGATTACCATGCAATAATGCACACAATTATTATGCCAAGAACACAAGCTAATTAAGCCTACTTTTTTTCATGTCATAGAACACACACTAACCGAACCCAAGGGAAGACGTTAAAAGCCCACACTTACACGGTACGACTCTTTCACATAAAATATCATGCCATAATCATAGACACATGACAACATGCTGAAGATACTATAATAGCAGACTAGAGAGAACTCATACCATATGCAATAATTCTGGCATTCAATGGTCGGGATTACATTTATATTCATACTGATTCACATACTTAACCATGACAGTCAACGGTACGAAATCACATTCACATACTTACCAAGTAACCATAGCATTCAGTATTCAGGCTCGCTTTCATATGCATATCAATTCCCATACTTATAACCATAACGGCTATATTCAAACACAGTCACAATATGGTACATGTGAATAGCCATAAAAAATGTACATGCTTGAGTCATTTGTATCCCATTCAGAGGTTCATAATCACATCCTGATAAATAACTGATTCACATAACTGGGATCATACACATTCGGATATCTTATTCACTTATTCATATTAGATAAAGCAAACAGAATACCTGCTGACTCAAAATAGTGGATAACGAGTGTACTGAGGGTACCTTACAGGTACGAATCGAATACTGAGGGTACCTCACAGGTATAAATCAAAAGTCATTTTATTTTTATCAAAACACAATATTTTTATTTAGGGGATCTTAACACGATCCTAATACTGAGGGGCTCGCGAGGAACCTAACGGGGGACCTGATCGGGGTCCAAACTGAACTGAGGGCTGCAGCTAAAAAACTCTATTAGGCATGCCTAACTATCCACTAGACTGACTCTCACAGGTTACACATAAGCAAAAGCATGTTTCAAGTCACGGGACATAGTCCATCATGCACCAAACTGAGTATAATA
The DNA here is from genome assembly GCA_947683425.1 of Excoecaria cochinchinensis. Classification (NCBI taxonomy): domain Eukaryota; kingdom Viridiplantae; phylum Streptophyta; class Magnoliopsida; order Malpighiales; family Euphorbiaceae; genus Excoecaria; species Excoecaria cochinchinensis. The sequence goes on along the minus strand of CANTUQ010000194.1, from coordinate 5,788,466 downwards.
GACATATAAATAAGTCTACACTATCCATGAGTATCATCCAAATTATGTGTCGATTCACACAATATATATATATATTTGTCATCATGCGTAATCCAGAGTCTAATAGACAAATACATATGTTCGTAATATCAATCTTACCTTATACAATTTATATTATGAAGCATGTATTATAATTCAATCGGCACACTTTAGCATTATTCAATATTCTAAAATATATCAGAAATAAATGTGGAACCATATTATGCCACGCATATTCTTAATCATGGAATGATACAATTTACACTTAACCATAGCATGTTATTCCTAGAGAAGGATCTGATTAAAGATAAGCATAACATATTTTACATTTTAATAACAAGCTCGGGACTAAACAATCGGGGACTTGGCATTCATAATTCCTTCGCATTCGAAATACGATATGCAATATAAATCACAACAATTAACATGTCTAAATCCAAACCATACAGTTTAAATCCAACAATCGTTAATCGGATCCCTATTATCCAAAACTTACTCCAAAATACCACGTATAACATATCATGGGTAACATATTATTAATTGCAAATAAATTAAGATAATCTTTCATATAAGCCAGGTAATATAGCGCACAGTAAAGGAAAAGCCATATGAGAGCATATAGAAGTATGACATGAATCATACAGCAGTATAAGTCCATTCGAAAGAAATACGAAATTCATTTTTGAGTTAAAACCGGGAAATTTCAAAAAATAGGCCAAACGGGGGTGACCAACAAGGTTGGCCGGTCACGAGTCGTGACTGGCATCACAACTCGTGACTGGCTGGTCACGAGTCATGACTTGGAGTCACGCCTCGTGACTGGCTTCTTCTTTTGCTGGTCACGGGTCGTGACTTGCTCATTTCCTCTCGCTGGTCATGAGTCGTGACTGGGAGTCACACCTCGTGACTGGCTTCTTTCTTTTTGGTTGGTCATGCCACCCGTGACTGCCTTCTCTAGCCGGTCACGAGTTATGACTGGGAGTCACGCCTCATGACTGGCTTCCTCTTGGCTGGTCACAAGTGGTGACTGCCAGTCACCACTCGTGACTGGCCACACTGGCTGGTCACGAGTCATGACTGGAAGTCACGACTCGTGACTGGCCTCTCTGCTTGGCTAGTCACGCGACAGACACAACTGGAAATGGGAATTTCAACAGTAATGCGATTTCCCATTTACAGAATTCCCAGGACTTAAAGATCAATTCCAAAATTGAATCAAAACCATGCAAATCTCATCATACCTTCCAGAAGATGTCCCATACAGCATACACAACATAAATACAACTTAAATTAGAAATCAAAACAAGCAAAATCAAGCATAACCACATTCAAGTTTCTCAAGAACATAAACCCTAGAATTACAGTAATCTCAAAATCAAGCAATCTTATCAAACAAATCCCAAACCTAAAATCCTTAGCTTCAAACCCACACTTCAAACTTCAATCCTCCATCCTCTCCTTGCCCTTATGCTTCCTCTTGCAATCCAAAGCTTGCACAAACCAAAACTCACAAGTTACTCTTCCAAAAACCCTAACTCAAAAATAGCAAAACCAGGAGAAGAGGAAGAAGAAGAACATGCAGGAAACCCTAACCAACTTACCTCTTCAAGAAATCTTCAAGCCCTACCAAGACACCAATTCACACACAGTCAGGGGAAGGGAGAACAAGAAGCGGGAAAGGAAAAGAAAGAAAAGCAAGGAAGAGGAGAGGAGAGAGCAGAACGTGATCTGCTCCTCCCTCTCATTCTTTTTCTTTTTCTTCTTTTCCCACTAATTGCCCACCTGCCAAGACACATGGCAGCCTCCTATTGGCTCCAACCAAAATATCTTGCTTTATAACTCTTTAATCCTTTAACAAATTTGCACTTTACTCACTTGCATAATTATTTCCTTACAAACTTTAATTATCCTTTCAATTAGGTCCTTATCATCCAAATTCCAAATGCACAAATTACCGAAATATCCATCACTTATTCGACTTAACTTGCCAAATCTGACTTGGCCTGATTTGGGATGTGACACAATGTCCTAGTTTTCATCCCAAATAAAATCACCACGTTCAAAATGTTTTCTTTAAATACACATGCGGGGACCAAAGTCCTCATAATTAATAAATTCTCCGGTTTTATGTATGTTTGCACTTTTTTTTAAATGGGAGTTGTATTCCGCTGCTAGTATTATTGTAATTTACTTTTAATATTTTATTGCTTTCGATGTTAATATTTGTGCCTTTTAATTAAAATTGCATCGTGTGGAGAGAGATCGAACTAATAAACTCAAAACCAAATTGTAAAATTAATCAAGGTAGAAATAGATGAGAAGTCCCGAATCCATCTTTAGTCTTTGGGCTCAAATAGGATAGAGGTTTACCCTCCAAGACACCTCTTGCATCATGAGACTTAGACATTAATCCTAGGCTCCTTTGGGAGAGAGGTTTACCCTCCAAGACCCCTTTGGTTGGCCCAAAATGGATAATAAGCGCAGTCTTAGGCTCTCCGAGGCGAGAGAAACTTTCCCAATGTTTTATTGGGTGGCGACTCCATGAAACCTCCTTGTTGCCCAAAATAGATGCACTTGTAAGTTGTTGCAAGTTGTCAACGGACCTCAAATGCCCGATCGCCCTCGAGCGGGCGGTCAGAGGGGCGGCCGCGGGTCCGGCGAGCATCACAGTGGCGACTCCGCTGGAGATAAATGGTTCGAGACTTCAACTTGAAAATACCTTGATTATCCTTTACAATTAAGTTTTAGTTTATGAATTTCGCTTTATCTCAAAATTACATATCATCTCATTAGAGCCTTAGATTAAGTTAGTTTGGTCCCTTCTCAACCCCGGTGCGTTCCTGAAGCACGACTCTATTTTCACTCAATTTAGGGAAGTGTTAAGGATAATCACCAGCCCAAGCCTTGTACCGTCAAGGTATATCAAATGGTGACCCGATCGGTCGTTATGCTCGTGATGAGCTAGACCCGTCGGCAAGGATCATGCTTGGGTAACCTAAAAATATCATCACCCTTTGACTAAAGCTCATGTAATGGCAATAGATAATTCTATTAGGTGAAATGTATCGTAATACTATGTTTGCTATATGGGCTATCATATATTTGACGAAGTCAATTTAATTAAATGGTCTTCATCAAAGGCTTTCATGTCCCAGTGGGCCCATCTTAGTTAAGTTGAATTGTTTAAATACATAATGGCCAAACACCCATACGTATGTACATTAGATGAGAGCTGTTATGCTGCCGGTTTTCCACCGTGCACCATACGTGTCCATTGGGTTCCCCGTTAACCCATGGATCAAGCCCACCTAGGAAAGAGACTGCACTACCACGTGTGTGGGAGATATAAGGTTGGAAGGATCTATCTGTTTGTATGTGTTTGTTTATGTTGCATCAGCACGAGCATGCATTGCATTTCAATCATGCATCATCTTAACAATTTTCGCATTTCAGCCATCATAGATTCTCCTGGGTGGTCTAGAGGTCCCGACGGACGGTTAAGAAGGACTCCATTTTTAGGGTTAACAGAGTTAGTGTCGGATCAGAGTTCAGATTCAATCTTAGAAGACAGTGTGGGGTTTCCTTCCGAATTATTAATAGAAGTAAGCATGGCTAATCCATCAAATGATTCTGATGCAACCCGGGCAATAATTGCTGAGGAAGTGGGAAGGAGAATAGAGGAGTTTGAAGCCTGCATGATCACAATGATGGGTAATCTTGCCGCCACAATAACTGGGCAACAAGCTGCTGCTGCCCATACCCGTGTGCCAGTTGAACAAGTAGTTGTTAGAGAATAGCTCCCTGGTGCAGTTAACCAACCAGTGGTCGATCCACCTATTGTTAAGCAAAGAGTACTTGCACCTATTGAGCGCAGAGAGGGCCCCACGTCTGAAGCTGAGTTTGGGGGAGATGAGCAAGAGGAGCATACAGTAATTAAAGAAAAGTCACCGAAATTGGAGGAGGCAATGTGGAGGATAATGGAAGAGAGGTTTGAGGCCATGGCAAGAATGATGACAGTAGGGAAAGGAATGAACCCAGAAGACCGAGAGTTGGATGGGGATGACCTGATTCCTCAGAACTTTAAGATGCCGGACATTCCTAAATTTGATGGCACATCTGACCCTGCCGCACACATCAAGCAATACTCCCTAGTCATGAAGGGCACAACCTTAACAAGAAAGCAAAAGATAGAGTATTTTTGCTTGAGTCTCATAGGAGCTACTATTGATTGGTATCATGGGCTTGACAGGAGGTCCAAAGAGGATTGGGACTTACTGACCGAAGAGTTTCTTAAGCAGTATGATTGCAGTACCCGGATGGAGGTCACTTTGAAAGACCTCGAGTTGCTACAACAGAACGCTGGAGAGTCCTTCCAAGAGTACCTTACTCGATGGAGGAATCGGGTTATGGAGATGAAATGCAAACCGGACACTTCTGATCAGATCCGATTATTCATTCGAAATGCCATCCCGTACTTGAGAGATGGACTAAAAATGAAGGGACTGAAAGACTGGGAATCCCTGAAGGACAATGCCATAGAAGCAGAAGGTGAATATTTAGCCAAGAGGGCAAACAGTGAGTCCTATGTCAGGAAGGGATACAGTAATCAAGGGACAACCAAGTTAACAAGTTCAAGTAGTGGTAATAGAGGTGGGAAGACAGCCGAGGTGTCTGCAACAGGCGTGAATCAGAGATACTTATCCAACATGGGTAGGCCTTTATCATGGGTACTGAAGAGGCTAGTAAAAGAAGGAAAATTGCGACCCCTATCACCTAGGCCGACTAAGACCCAGGGACAGCCAGAGCATAAGGAAAATAAATACTGTGCATTTCACCAACATACCAGGCATTTGATAGATGATTGTATAATGCTAAGACATCGGGTCCAAGATCTAATTGACAACAAGCAGATCACCGATCCTGAGAAGAGAGAAGGCAAGAAGAAGTCCAGCTATAATGCAGTGCCACCTCCAGTCTTTATGGTTGGATTGAGCCTACCAAAATGGTACGTGATGCAAGATTTATATGGAAATGAGTATGTCGCTATTACTCACCCTGCGGTGAATGAAGAAGGGATTTCTGTGGCAGCGATAGACTATTTGTCCACTAGTGAGAGTGGAGAAGATGAAGATGATGAGAAACATGGAGAGTTCACGGATCTGTGGGATTCGGAAGAAGAAGAAAGAGTAGAAGCAGTAATAAGAAGTGGGAGGGTGGTTCCAGAAGTTGAGAAGCAGCAGGACCCAGCACAAGCAATCGCAGAGAAAGAGCCGAAAGATAATTCAATAGTGAAGCAGCTGAAAAAGACCACGGCTCGGATATCTATTTGGGACCTTTTGAGACAGTCCCCCTCTCACAGACAGAAGTTTGTTGAAGCATTGAGTGTATCCACCGTAGCAACGACAATCTCTCCATCTGAGCTGTTAGACCTTGTTAAGGGGGGATCTAGGGAGAAGCTGGTATTTTCTGATGCATACCTACCAACAGAGGGTCGTAACCACAACTGACCTTTGTACATCAAGGCACAGATCAATGGCAAACACACCGCTTGCGTCATGGTTGATGACGGGTCATCAATAAATGTTTGCCCTTTGGTGGCGCTTCAGGCCTTTGGGATAGATGAGAGCATGTGGTTCTGCCCTTTTGTGGTTTTGCCGATCCCAGCAAACTTTTCAGCTATACTTGGTAGACCGTGGTTCCAAAGGTTAGGGGGAGTACCACCCACCTTACACCAGATAATTAAGATGCCCCATGAAGGAGAAGTAGTGACCATTAAAGCAACAAGAGAGAACCAAGTGTCTGCCTTAGAGATCTCTAATCAGCCATTCAGTGGCTTTCATGTATCAATGATCGGAGAAGAGCAAAGCTTAGAAGGTAGCCCTCAGGTGGTGAACATGCTAAAGAAGATGCACTTCCTCCCAGGAGCTGGTTTGGGAAAAGTGTCACAAGGGCTGCAGGATGCTATCACTACACATGGTCAGAAAGACCGAAAGGGGTTGTGCTACAAAGGAGAGTATGGTAAGAAGAAAGTGTCAGAGAAGATTCCCTATATTTCGGAGAGCTTTGTGCCATCATCATCGTTTTGTGCTTACACCAGAGAAGAAGAGCCGCAGTGGATAGATGGGAAGATCACTTCGGGTTTTGAAATCTTCAATGATGTCTTTGATTGGGAGATCAGAGTGGTTAAAGCTGTAGAGAACTTTTGGGACGAGGAGATTATGACCCAATGCAGCGTCTGGGACAGGGATGAGCCCGAAGAGATTGTAACTGATAAGTTGTTAGCCACCAGACTCAAAGGGAAGGAGAAGATGATAGAACCAGAGCTGAAGATTGAAGATCTCAAGATTTCACCAAGTGAAGAAGCCAAAGCACAGTCGGCTGCAGCATCGGTGTCGACTGAAGTTGATAGTCATTTAGATTCTCTTTTTATGCCAGAACTCTTTGAGGACAATGTTAATGTTTCTGATTATGTCAATGAGATGAACAACTTTGCTTACTTGTGTGATGTTTCTGATGATTTCATTTCGCATGATCATAAGCATGATGCATTCATTTTTTATATTAATTCAACTAGCACAACCACATTTAATCTCGGAACTTTGGAAAATCCAAAGGAAATTTTGATAGCATCAGACATAACTCCTGAAGAGAGGTTAAAATTCGAGAGAATATTAAAAAAATAATATAAAAAAGTCTTTGCCTGGACCTATGAGGATATGCCGGGAATAGATCGAGATGTTGCCGAACATGCCATCCCAACTTACCCAGAGTTTAAACCAGTCAAGCAAAAGGTTTGGAGACTTAGGCCAGAATGGGCGCAGAAAGTAAAGGAGGAGATCCATAAGCAGATTGAGGCCAAGTTCTTAATAGAGGTTCAATACCCGACCTGGCTCGCTAACATGGTTCCTGTAGCCAAGAAAGATGGCAAGGTTCGAGTATGCGTTGACTATCGAGACCTGAACAAAGCTTGCCCTAAGGATGATTTCCCGCTACCCCATATTGATGTGCTAGTCTATAGTGCTGCTGCTTGTATGATGTACAGCTTTGTAGATGGATACGCAGGTTACAATCAAATCCTTAACAAGATAGTGGACTGGATCAAGACAGCCTTCATCACAGAGTGGGGGACATACGTCTATCGGGTTATGCCTTTTGGGTTGAAAAATGCAGGAGCGACTTATCAGAGGATGGCGACTAAAATTCTCAATGACTTAATCCATAAAGAAGTAGAGGTGTATGTCGACGACATGATGATTAAGTCGGCTACTAGAGAAGGTCACTTTGAGGCTTTAGAAAAGTTCTTTCAAAGGATTAGTAAGTATAATCTGCGCCTCAATCCTAAGAAATACATCTTTGGGGTTACCTCGGGTAAGCTATTAGGCCATGTGGTAAGCCAGCGAGGAATTGAAGTAGATCCCGATAAAGTCAAAGCCATAAGAGAGATGCCGATGCCCCAGAAGGAGAAAGACGTCAGAAGTTTCCTTGGAAAGCTTTAGTACATCAGCCGATTTATTGCTAAGCTAGCTTCAGTATGTGAGCCTATTTTCAAGATTCTTAGGAAGAATCAGCCGGTGATATGGAACGATGACTGTCAACTGGCATTTGACACCATTAAGGAGTATCTGTTAAATCCTCCAGTATTAAGACCACCACGCCGTGCCTAGCCACTAATCCTGTACCTAGCAGTGGAAGATAATTCAGTGGGTGCTAGGATGTCTCAAGAAGATGATTTTGGTGTGGAGTTTGCGGTTTACTATCTTAGCAAGAAGTTCCTACCGTATGAAGCTAAATATGTAGAGGTGGAGAAGATTTGTTTAGCAGTTATCTAGGCTTCTAAGAAGTTGCGACACTACTTCAGGATACAGGCAGTAACTAAACATAATCCTCTTAGATATCTCCACGAAGCACCCTCTCTACTAGGGAAGATGGGAAGATGGTTACTGCTGTTGTAGGAGTTCGACATTGAATACATAACCAAGAAAACCATTAAAGGAAGAGTTGTAGCAGAATTCTTAGCCGAGCATCCTATTGAGGGAGACCAGTTTGAGTGTAATTTCCCGGATGAAGATGTCACGGCCATAGCAGTGCAAGGGTGGCAGCTATTCTTTGATGGGGCAGTAAACAGTAAAGGGGCAAGAGCAGGAATTATTCTTACGACCCCGGATGGTGAAAGGCTACCATTGGCTAAGAAGCTGAGGTATAAGGCTACCAATAATGAAGCAAAATACGAAACTTGCATCTTTGGATTGGAAGCATTACTCGCTCTAGGGGCAAAGACCGCAGAAGTATTCGGAGATTCTTCCTTGGTAATTCATCAGATCAGAAGGGAGTGGTCAGTCAAGGAAGAAAGGCTGTTGCCTTACGTGAAGCACTTGAGAATGTTGAGCAGCCAGTTTGAGACTTGCACTTTTCACTTCATCCCCAGAGACGAAAATCAGTTAGCTGATGCTCTATCAACTTTAGTGTCTATGTGGGATAATCCAACAGGAGTTGCGATGAAACTTGTGCTGATTTATAGTTCGGAAAGACCTTGCTTTGAAGCTAAGCAGGTGATAGATGTCGAGACCACCGATGGAAATCCATGGTACTATGACATTCAAAATTACTTAGAAAGGTCAGTCTTTCCAGAGGAAGCCACTGAGAAGGATCAAAGAATGATCAGGAAGTTGTCCACTCAATTCATTAGTGTCGATGGCACTTTGTAGAAAAGGCAAGCTGATGGTATCCAGTTAAAATGTCTTGAGAAAGAAGCTAAAAGAGATATGGAAGAGGTTCATGCCGGGATCTGTGGAGCTCACATGAATTGTTTAGCCTTAGCAAAGAAGATCATGCGCCAAGGGTTTTATTGGCTCACAATGGATACGGATTGTTCAAAATTTGTGAAGCAATGCCAGTTATGCCAACAGTATGCGAACTTAAGGCATGTGCCAGTTTCAGAATTACATAACTTGACATCTCCATGGCCATTTGCAGCTTAGGGAATAGACATTATAGGCGAGATCCATCCTACACTTCTAATGGGCACTCATTATAGTTGCCATTGACTACTTCACTAAATGGGTTGAAGCTGAATCTTTCAAGAAGGTTGATGCAAGGGACATGGCTAAATTCATCGAGCGAAATCTGATATGCAAATATGGTCTCCCACATCACATTGTGTTTGATAATGGGGTGCAATTTCTAGCAGAAACTAAACAAATGCTCTAGAAATATGGAATCCAACATTATAAGTCTTCTCCCTACCGTCCTCAAGCAAAAGGTGCAGTTGAAGCAGCAAACAAGAACGTGAAGAGGATATTGGCTAAGATGGTTCAGAGCTATAAAGACTGGGCTGAAAAGTTACCTTTTGCGCTTTGGGGTTATAGAACCATAGTCAGAACCTCTACGGGGGCAACACCATTCTCTCTGGTATACGGAACTGAAGCAGTCCTGCCGGTTGAAATTAAGTTGAAGTCTTTGAGGGTAGTCATGGAAGCGGAGATTCCAGAGGCAGAGTGGGCACAATAGTAATTGTCACAGCTAAATTTGCTAGATGAAGATAGGTTGCAGGCCTATTACCACAATCAAGTTTATCAGAAAAGGTTGGCTCGGTCGTTTGGCAAGAAAGTATGAAAGCACCCGTTGAAGGAGGGGGATTTGGTCTTTAAGATGATGATGCCGGGAGTGCCGGACATACGCAGAAAATTCAGGCCCACCTGGGAAGGTCCGTTCGTTTTGAAGAAGCTGCTAACAAAAGGGGCAGCAATTTTGGCAGACAGTGATGGGAATGAGTTCAAGGACCCGGTCAATGTCGATAGACTTAAAAGGTTCCATGGCTAAAGACCAAAAATAAAAAGAAGAGAATAAATGGCCCGCAGGTCGAAAACCGAAAAAAGGCGGCCTTAATAAAATTGGGCGCCCTGTTAGGGTGAAAACCGAAAAAAGGCATCCTGGGTAAAAATTAAGGGCCAAGAGAAAATATTCAATCCAGAAAACCCGAGAGGGCCGATTGATAACAGGAGTTTGATGCTGACAAAATCTATTCCGAGATTAGGTGTAGTCTTAAGCTTTTGAATTCTTGTCAAATGAAAATCATGTATGATGAAATCATATAAAAATGTACACAATTTTGCAATAATAAAAGAATATATTTTCATTGATCTTTTAGAACTGTCTTAAAAAGAGATATACCAATTGTTCATCTAATAATTATTGCTCAGTCACTTCATCGGATATGTGCTATTTGCTCTTAACAGAAGTTTTGATGATAACCTTCTTTGAAAAAAAAAAGCTGTTAGAGATGAAAACCATAACTGGCTCTCTAAGCAAAAGTTAGGCCAAAGGGCAGGGTGAAAACCTGGGAACAGGCAGTCTGCCCTACAAAAAAAAAATAAAAAAAATGAACAAAAGCCGCTGGATTTGGTTGGGTCCATTCCAGGCAAAAATTAGGCAAAGGGTTATGTGAAAATCCCTTAAGGGATGCATTTCTCGCAAATAAAAGTTAGTGTGAAAATCCACAAGGGATGCACTACCTTTAAAACCATGCATGGAGCGATAAGGTGGCATTATTTTAGATGATTCTCTTTCAATCAGATAACACAAAACACATAACATGAATCAGAATCCCGGGTAAATGATCATTGACCAGGGGGGCAAAGGATGTACATTGGATGTCTCTTTCAGAAAACTTGTCGACAATCCTCGGGATTCCGGGGGCATGGTAGAGCAGGCAAGCTATAGCCTCAGCAAACCTTGGACCACCTAGGGCATTGTCTATACATTTTTGCAAGCATTTGCATTCCATATCATACACATATGATTTCTTGTATATTTCTACGCATATAATCTAGCAGGAGAAATCGGCGAGGAACACCAACAAGAGCCGAATGACGACACCAGTCCAAACGTCTAAAGGAGCACAGCTCTAAAATTCACAGAGGTTAGCACAATGGCGGCACTACCCACAAGAGGTTAGCATGACCACGGCATTACCAATTCACAGCGGTTAGTACGATGGCGGCACTACCCACAAGAGGTTAGCACGACGACGGCATTACCAATTCACAGCGGTTAGCACGATGGCGGCACTACCCACAAGAGGTTAGCACGACCACGGCACTACCAATTCACAGCGGTTAGCACGATGGCGGCACTACCCACAAGAGGTTAGCACGACCACGGCACTACCAATTCACAGCGGTCAGCACGATGGCGGCATTACCCACCAGAGGTTAGCACAACCACGACACCACCAATCACAACCAAAAGACAGCCTGCCTATAACACGGCAACAGCTATTCTCATAACTCCATCCAGCAGGAAGGTCGCCACTTCAGGTACGCGCTTCTTTCCTTTTCCTGAATTTTGGCTCAACAAGGCACCCATGCACTAGCCTCCCCAAATTTGGGGCAACTGTAGACACCGGGTCCTGAGTAGCCTTGATCAGGATTATCCGATGATGAAATTTAGCTATACCGGCTTATAGGCAAAAGGATTGAAGTTCGGAAGTGAATTTCCTTGTCGTTTTTCTTGAAAAGGAGGAAAAAAAAAGTGTATTTTAAAAATATTTTAAAAATATTTTTAAAATTATTTTAGAGAGGAAAAGTGTGTTTTAGATTGGTGGTATTTTATAGAAAAAAAAGGGTTTTTTTCGCGAAAGTCGGGGCGCGCCCGCCCGCCCGCGGAGCGCAGGGCGGCACGCAGCACCCAGTGCGCGCGCAAGCGACACCTAGCTTCGTGCGCGCAGTCGCCCACTTTTGCCCCATTTCGCCGAGTTTTTGCCCCCACTCGATTTTTAACGATTTTGGACGGTTTTTGGGTGGTTTTTGGGGTAGTTTTTGAGTGTTCAAAGTGGAGAAAAAATTCAGAACAAGGGGACGACGAATTAGAGAGACTTGAGAGAGAAAAAATTGAATTTTTGAGCTTTTTACTTGAGAGAAAAAATCAAATTTACACACTTGCTTCCAAGGGTGATTTTTTAAGTTTCCAAGTTATTTTTCAAGCATTTTTCACAAGGAAGAGACAAGGAATTCAACACTTCTACCTTTAATTCTTTAAGATTAAATTTGAGGGTAATTATTCATAGCTTAACTCCTTAGTTCTCTTGTTGATTTTAAATTCTTTTGTTTCCAATTAAATCTTAAAAATGTAAATCCTTTTAGTCCTCATAATTTTCTTCTTGTTTTATCTTTAATTGTTCATATAACAAGTAAATTCTTTTATATTCTATTATATTATTTTCATGTCAAATTGTTTTTTGTACATATCAATATTATTATAATTATTTATTTGATATGTTGAGCATGGTTAATATTTTTCTTATTATTCTTGTGCACGTTAAATTGCATCATAATTATTCTTATGCATGTTATAATATTTTATGCATGTTATATTTTCCTTAAACATATTATCTTTTATGTCATATTATTTCTTTGGGTTAATTTCTAACATAAATTTCATTTTTATTTTTGGTTGAAAATTGTTATTTTATTCTTATTTGAGCATCCATGCACATGAAGGAGGAGATGCGGGGTTCGGTATCTTCTTTATACATTTTAATTCTCATTTTGTTTATATTTTTAATTTCCTTGCATATATCCATTAATTAAAATGTTTTTTTATGCACGCCTAACTAAAAATCACAAAAATATTTCTACCAAATTAACTTGGATTTTTTCATAATAAATGGGACTAATGTCCTAGTTTTCATCCCAAATAAAATCACCGCGTTCAAAATATTTTCTTTAAATACACATGCGGGGACCAAAGTCCTCATAATTAATAAATTTCCCGGTTTTATGTATGTTTGCACTTTTTTTTTAAATGGAAATTGTATTCCGCTCCTAGTATTATTATAATTTACTTTTAATATTTTATTGCTTTCGATGTGTATATTTGTGCCTTTTAATTAAAATTGCATCGTGTGGAGAGAGAGCGAACTAATAAACTCAAAACCAAATTGTAAAATTAATCAAGGTAGAAATAGATGAGAAGTCCCGAACCCATCTCTGGTCTTTGGGCTCAAAGAGGCTAGAGATTTACCTTCCAAGACACCTCTTGCGTCACGAGACTTAGACATTAATCCTAAGCTCCTTTGGGAGAGAGGTTTACCCTCCAAGACCCCATTGGTTGGCCCAAAATGCATAATAAGCGCAGTCTTAGGCTCTCCGAGGCGAGACAAACTTTCCCAATGTTTTATTGGGTGGCGACTCCATGAAACCTCCTTGTTGCCCAAAATAGATGCACTTGTAATTCGTTGCAAGTTGTCAACGGACCTTAAATGCCCGATCACCCTCAAGCAGGCGGTCAGAGGGGCGACCGCGGGTCCGCCGCGTGTTGCACGCCGGTAAAGGAGTCTTGATGCCTTGAGCTCCCTTTCTATGATGGCAGTTGTAGGCACCGGGTCCTGAGACAGCCCAAATTGGAGTTACCCAATAATGATAAGATGCCTACTCACAGGCAAAAAGCTTAAAAGCGATGATTTCTTTGTCAAATTTGCATTTAGAGTGAAAAAATAAAAAAATAATAAAAAATATTTTTAAAATTATATTTGAAAAATGGGGTTTAAAAATTATAGTATTTTTTACTTAAAAAAAAATCCGCGAATGTCGATGAGTGCGCGCTGCGCGGCGCCCCGCATGGAGCGCTAGCGCGGCGCTCGTACGTGAGCGACGCATAGGGCATCACCCGCACGCTGGGCGAGTGAGCACACGACTGATGCCAGTCGCGCAGGCCGACAGGTATCGGTCGCCTCTGTTCCTCCGCAAATCGCCCAAATTCGCCCGAAAATGAATTTTTTTGGATTTTTCACCCAAAAATCCATTTTTATCCCTTTTTAAAGGGATTTTCAGGTTTTGTTTCATTTTTAAAACTTAGATAAATAATATTTTGAATTTATTAATTAGTTTTCCTTAATTAATTTTATTTTCCATTTTTTTCTTAATATAAAAAAAAAAGAGATGAAGAAATGAAGGAGGGGGGAATTTTCTTAGGGTTTTTTTTGAGGTTTTCTCTTTTTCTTCCTCTCAAATTCTCTCTAAAAATTTCCAGATTTTCTCCAATAAAAAGAATTAAAAATTCAGTTCATCTTTTTGGGTGTTTTTCCAATAGAATTTCTTCTAAATATTTTTTAGTAGTTTTATTGATTGATTTCAATTTTGAGACAAGCAAAATAATTATTTGCTCTTAAAATTCATTTTTTACTTGTTATTTGTTTTCAATCAAACTTTTTTCAATGATTTTTGAATCTATTTTTGATAAAAAATAATTTTGAGACAAATAAAACAATTGTTTGTTATCAAAATCTAATTTTTTCATTTGATTTTCTAAAAATAAGATTTTTCTTTTTTCATATGTTTTGTTTCTTAAGACAAACAAAATAATTGTTTGTTCTTGGGATCATTTTTATTTTTTTTAATCAATAAAAATCATTCTTTAGGCAAAAAAATTAATTCTTTGTTCTTAAAGAATTTTTGATCATTTTTTTTAATCTTTTTTCTTGGAATAAAATTCTAACATTTTTATTATTCAATTCTAATCTTGGAAATCAAGAATAAGGAAATCAATCATTATTTTTAGCTTTATTGAATCCGAAACTCTACGGGTAAACATTCTGTGCCTAATCTTTTTATTTCTATTTTTATTATTTTGTTCATATTTAATTTATTAACATGTATATTATTATTATTTTTATTATTTTCATTTATTTATTTATTTGTTCTATTGCTTTTATATTTGTCTCATTTAATATGTTAATATATTATTTTTTTTCATGTAAATATTAATTTCTTATCATTTCTAACATGTAAATATTTATTTCTTATCATTTCTAACATGTAAATATTGGTTTCTTATTATTGCTAACATGTAAATAATTTATTTTTGCTTTGATTTCTCATTAATTAATTTTCTTTGATTTTCTTTGCAATTTAATAATATTATGCTAATCTTGATAACATGTAAATAGTTAATCTAATTAAATCGATTTTGTATCTTTAATTCCTTTCATTACTCACACTTATGTGTTTTTATCCTTTTTATTTATTCGTTTTACTCACTTGATTGGCTTAATTATTATTTTTGTTAGTTTTATTTATTTAATTTAATTTGATTGATCCATTTTATTTTATTGTATTTTATTCGATTGGATTTAATTACTAACTTTAATTTTCTTTTTGGCTACAACACTTGGCCTTTTTTTTTAATTTGAGCATTGTCCATGGACGAAGATGCGAGATCGAAGGATTTGGAATTTCACTTTGGTTTGCATATTTAAATTCTGTATTTTCTTTTATTTCGATTTATTTGTCGTATTTGTATATTTACGTAAAATTGTTTATTTTTATGCACGTTTAAAAAGAAAATCACTAAAAATATTTTTATTAATAAATTGAGTCTTTTCTGATAAAATGGGACCAGTGTCCTAATTTTCACCATCCAAAATAAAAATTGTCACATCAAAATTGCTTTATAATAAATATGCATGTGAGGACCAATGTCCTCATCTTTAATGTATATTCTGTTTTATGTATGATTTGTATTTTATTTACAATGGGGGTTGTATTCCGCCCCTAGTTTTATTGTAATTTATTTTCATGCATTTTACTTTAATTATGCTTTATTTATTTATCGCTTTCCCTGAATGGACAATTTGCGCTTTAATTTAACTGCATTAAATTGAATGAGAAATGGGATGAAAAGATAAATTCAAAACTCAATTATAAACCTAACCAAGGTATGAATAATTCGGAAGTCCCGAACCTTCTCTGGTCTTTGGGCTCAACGAGGCGAGATGGCCATCTCAATGTTCTATGGGGATGGAGCCTCCAAGACATCTCTTGTGTCTTGTAAAAGGCTCAAATTTGCACAGTCCTAGGCGCTACGAGGCGAGAGGGCCATCCTAATGTTTTATTAGGGTGGATGCCTCCAAGACACCTCTGGTTTATCCAAGCGTGAGGCTAGAGGACCATCCTGTCATTAGGGTAGAAGCCTCCAAGACACCTCCGGCTTGCCTATAATGGACATAGGAGCGCTGTCTTAGGCTCATTGAGGCTAGACGACCTTTTCCAATGTTCTATTGGGTGGCGAATCTAAGAAACCTCCTTGTTGCGCAAAATAGACGCACTTGTAATTTCTTACAAGTTTTCATGAACCTCTCCCGATTGCCCTAAAAGCGGGTGGTTTGGAGTGCCCCAGGGTTTGGTGCGCGTCACAGTGGCGACTCCACTGTGGACAATACTTGAGACTTCGCTTCGAAAGTGCCTTGGTTAAAATTTACAATTGAGTTTTAATTTAAAAATTTCATCCTTTTTTCGAAACTGCATTGCATCTCATTAGAGTCTTAGATCTATGCTAATTTGGTCCCTCTTTTAGCCCCGGTGCGTTCCCGAAGCACGACTTTACGTTTACTCAATGTAGGGAAGTGTTAAGGATAATCACCAGCCCAAGCCTCGTACCATCATGGTATATTAAATGGAGACCTAACCGGTCATTATGCTCGTGATGAGCTAGACCCGTTGGCGGGGACCATGCTTGGGTAGCCCTAAAGTAACATCACCTTGACTAAAGCTCATGTAATGGAAAGAGTTACTTCCCCTAAGTGGTATGAACCTTAATACTATGCTTGCTGTATGGATCATTATGTATTGGATGAACCCAGATAATTTGATTGGTCACCTAATCAAAAGCTTTCATGCCCCGATAGGCCCAGGTTAACTTATTCGGACTGCCTAAATACATAACGATCATAACCCATACGCCTACAAATTAGTTAGGAGAGGTTATGCTGTTGGTTTTCCACCGTGCACCATACGCGCCCATCGGATCCCCTGTTGACCCATGGGCCAATCTGACCTAGGAAAGAGACTATGACCTCGTGTGCGGGAGTAACAAGGTTGGAAGGACCTATGTGCTTGCATGTGATTTGTGGATGATGCATTGCATATTCATGTCATTCATGCACAAATAAAAAAAATTTTATTTCCTCCCTATGTATACATCCTATTCTTTTTATATAATTATTACATGTAAAAGTCAACCTATGTATAGTTTTTACATATATAATGTGTATCATTGTAGTCTCTTTTAGCCATTAAGGACCACATGTATAGCACGATCATACATTACATATTATTCATGCATCATTCTAACTCCTTGCTTTTCAGCCACTGTAGACCATTTGCTTGGGTGGTTTAGGGATTCCAGTAATTATCTAAAGAGTGATCAAAGTTCACATGGGCTAACAAAGATTTGACGTCCTTGCTAGAGCATCTGAAGGTATCAGAAATGGCTGGCCCCTTACAACAAACTGAAGAGACTTGTGCCCTAATCGCTCAGAAGTTGGATAGAAGGTTCGAGGAGCTTCAAACAAAGATGTTGGCCATGGTTAAAGAAAGGATGGATGTCATGACGCTTGTTCTGCAAGCTCAACTTATGGCGACTACTACACTTAACCAGGTTGAGTCGGCCGTTGTCAAGAAGGCCTATGCCACGACGATTGCAGCATCTCTTTTTGCTTACAAACCTAGAGCCATAGGGCTATTTATTTTGCCAATTAAACATGGAAGAGGCAAGAAGCCTACTCTAAAATATGACTGTATTCCTGAAGAGGAAGACATTTCAGCAGTGATACAAGCTCTGAATAGTAAACTGTCAAGGGCAGAATATGATTTAAGGTCAGGCTCAGGTCCGTACTTAGGTGAAACATCGGAGGGATCTTTGATACAATTATAAGAACAAGTAAGAAAGGCAGAAGGAACAGATCCTTCACAGTCAATAGGCATCCCTAGGTCCTCAAGCATGAAAAAAGGGCTAGCTGATCTTCAAAAATAAATTATGAAGTTCAAGCTTGCAACTACCCCAGTGCCTCTCAATAAAACAATTACTGGGCCCGCGAGACTAAGAGAGGGTTGTTATAATGGCAGCAATGCCCGAAGGACGGGAAAATCACCAGCCGTGAAAATGAATCAAAGTCATTTTTCTAATTTGGGCAGATCCTTATCTTGGGTCCTTAAGAGGCTGATGAAGGAGGGGATATTACAGCCATTGCCGACCAGGCCCGCTAAAAGCCAAGGACAGCCCGATCATAAAGGGGATGAGTATTGCGCCTTCCACCGGCACACCGGGCATACCACAAATTATTGCAAGGCCTTAGGACATGCTATTCAAGATCTGATTGATTCCAAGAAGATCTCCGACCCAGAAAAGCAGAGGGAAAGAATAAGATGGACTAAGTGCCTAAGTGGAAAGGCAGGACGGTTCTTAGGGATAATAATGGACCATCTACTGCAACCGCTGTGTTGGCAAGAACGGAATTCGATTAGCTATTTAGAATGTTCTTTTTATTTTTGAACTGTTTAATAATGACATTCTGATTTCATTAATAGATGAACATTTTTGCCTACTTGTGTTATATCTCTTATGATTCCTCTATGCATAATCATGATCATGACTTATTCTTATTTAACATTGATTCAATTAATGCCATTCTATTTAATCTCAGAACTTTGTGAAACCCAAAGAAAATCTTGATAGCATCTAATGCAACTCCTAAAGCGAGATCAAAACTTGAGAGAAATTCAACAAAATATAAAAAAGGTCTTTACCTGGGCATATGAAGACACGCTAAGAGTTGATAGTGGAATCACTAGGCACATCATTGAAACACACCACAATCATGAACCGCCCATGCAGAAACTCAGAAGATTGAAGCTAGAAGGGGCAGAAAAGGTCAAAAAGAGGAATCCACAAGTAGAAATTAAGCCAAAATTTCTAGTCGAAGTTCAATGCCAGTCTTGGTTGGTCAATGTTGTTCTAAATCGAGAAGAGGAAGAGTGCGTGTATCTGTAAATATTAGAATTTGAACAAAGCTTATCCTTAAAAGAACAAAAGGAAAAAAGAACAAAAAAAAAAGAACAAAGAAAAAAAAAGAGAAAAATAAAATACAAAAAAGAGAGAAGGAAAAGAATCAATATGTAGATTGGAAAACCATCATGGGGGGAAAGCTTTGTTCAAATCCCGCTGATCTACACGTGCTCGTACTTTGCCATTTTTCTTGACTTTCGAAAAGGACCACAAGAATTATATCGACTTGCAATGGATATAGGTTGCTCGAGATTGGAAACAGACATCATAGGGGAGGTGCGCCCTACAGCCCCAATGGACAGGGTCATGTTAAGATGGTCTCCCGCACCACGCAGGGTTCAAGGATAGAAGGACATCTTATGGTTAAGGCTAGGGAGTTGCTCCAGACGTATGCCATTAAAGACCGTAAGTCCTCTCTGTATTGCCCTCAAACTAATGGGGCAGCAAAAGTTGGTAACAAGAAGATCTTGATCAAGATAGTTCAAAACTATAAGGACTGGGCAGAGAAATGGCCTTTTATACTTTGAAGCTAGATAACTGCCATCAGAACCTCTACAAGAGTTACTTTTTATTCCTCGATATAGGGGGCAGAAGCAGTATAGCTAGTTGAAGTAGACCTCAAATCTTTAAGGATGGTCATAGAAGCCCAGATTTCAGAAGCCGATAGGGCGCGACAATGGCAGCAACAGTTAAACACATCGAACAAGGACGAGTCATGAGATCACTACCATAGTCAGATCTATCAAAGAAAACTCTGCTCGATCATTCAGGAAGAAAGTCAGAAAGCATCCACTAAAGGAGGAAGGTTTAGCCCGTATGCAAATGAGTCCAAATGTTATAGGAAAATGAGGCAAGTTCAAACCAGTGCAGGAAGGCCTATTTGTTCTTGAGAGGTTATTGTCCAAGGGAGCAGAGTTTCCAACAGACAGCGATGAAGATAACTTCAAATAAATCGTCAACATTAACAAACTCAAGGAGGTCCATGGCTAAAAATCAAAAGAAGAGAATAAAAGCCCCGCAGGTCAAAATTCGAAAAGAGGCGGCCTTGATAAAAATGGGCACCTCGTCAGGGTGAAAATCGAAAAAGGCACACTAGGCAAAAATTAGAGGCTTGAGAGAAAATTTCCAATCAAGAAAACCCGAGAGGGCTGATTGGAGATAGGAGTTTGATGCTTACAAGATCTACTTTGAGATTAGATGTAGTTTTGCATTTTGAATCAATGTTAGATAATGATCACGTATAGAGAAATCATACCGAAATGTACACAATCTTTGCAACTACATGTGTTCATTATTTTCTAGTTCATTTATAAAAAGAGAAATGTTGTTCATTGCTGAATGCATGAAATCTAAATGGCTACACTCTGCTACTGCTCTCACCATCCGGATGTCTAAGTTGATGAGTTCTGCTATCAATTGCGGGACTGAGCACCCACCTCTTGAGTGCATTAGTGGAAGTGAAAGAACAACCCCCGATAGATGGCATAATAGTCTTCACCGGCAGCTTGCCCAGAGGCTATGGTATCTGGAGGTAAAAGCCAAAGATAAGGTCCATCTTGGAAAGATAGGGATGCCTTATTACATCATTAATCCTTCTGAACTATCGAGCACAATGGGTAGGTAAGGTAAAAAGGAAGCCTCATGAAGCCCTAAAGAACCCGATCCTCATCTGCTACCTCACCTAATTTAGCAACACATTCATCAAGGGAGGCCATGGAATGCAGTCGATGCCTAAGGAGAAAATGCCTCAGTGAATAACTGCCGATTACTCTAGAAGGGGGCTCTGATAGTAGCTTCAACTTTTCTTACAGTCATACCGTTTTAAAAAAAAAACAGAAAAGAAAGGCCGTTAGAGATGAAAACCGTGACTGGCTCTTTAAGCAAAAGTTAGGTAAAAGGGTAGGGTGAAAATCTGGGAACAGACAGTTTGTCCTTTAAAAAATATGAATGAAAAAAGCCGCTGGAGTGGGTTGGGTCCATTCCAGGCAAAAATTAGGCATAGGGTTATGTGAAAATCCCCAAAGGGACACAAGAAAAGCTAGTGTGAAAATCCATAAGGGACGCACTACCTTTAAAACAATGACTTTTGAAACCTGGAGAGATAAGGTAGCATTACTCTAAATAACATCCCTTTAGGCAGGTAGTGCATAATGCAAATAATGATTCAGAGTCCTGGGGGCAAGATGCTCATTGGCCGGGGGGCAAAGATGCGCACAAGTCAGTTCTCTTTAAAAATATTATGGGTCAAAGTCCGTAAAGCCAAGATAATGCTTTTCTAGATCCTTGGGAGCATCAGACAATGTGAGCAGCCGAGTAGTACCCTCAACAAATCCCTTAACCACCTGGGATGTGGTCTATTAATTTTTTCATATCACGTGCATGTCACATGCATTCAGTCTTTTACACGTATAAATATGCACACACAATTCTTGTACATTAATCCTTTCCTCGTGTTTCGTGTATATAGCTTTATGCATATATTTCCCACACATAGTTCCATACGCACACAAAATCTTTTGTATATATTATTGTGTACATGACTCAGAAGGAAAGGTCCGAACTCATGAGTAAGGATGATCCAAAGGACGGATTCAGCTCAATATTATTGGCCACTGTATCCGGCATAAAATCAAGTAAATATGTACAGAGGTGGAAAGCCCAAAAGAACGAGCCTATCCGGGCACACCATGCTAAGGCCACTCTAGAATCACACAAATCTACAAAAAAGAAGATCCCTTGAGAAGTTGGACTACCCGCACATACTTTATGCAATCAGACGCAAAAATGGGCCGAGGAACAGCTTTAGCTCTACATCGGCGCTCATCCATAATCAAGATGAAGTCCTCATGAGAATGGAATCTCGCGGACCTGCCCCTAAGAAGACATTCAAAAGAGCAAGCCTATCCATATACGTCATGCCGGGGGCAATCAGGTAAGTTTCTCAATCATAATAGGCACGCTCACACACATTGAACAATAAGTGTACAAAATCCAACTTCAAAATGTACAAAGAATACAAATCCTCAAACACAAACAACAAAAACAAATAAAACAAAACAACATAAAATAAAAAGAAGAAGATATTTTCAACGCCTTGAAAATCCAATATACTGTAAAAATTCAAATACATCCAAAATATAAAAATCCCAAAAACAACGGGAAAAAAAAATCAAAGATCATTTTAAAGACATTGTAACCTATCCGCCTGCAGGCAAGCAATAAAACCTCCAATCTAATTTTCCTCTGAGGAGGCTCAAATCTATTTTCCTCTCTGGAGGCTCAACATCAAATTCTCTTACCCTCTTGAGAAGTACGCAGGTCTTTTCAATAAGGAGGCTACGTTGGAGATGATAGAGGAATCGATATTTGGGGAAAAACCAACTGTCCTTCAGGAGGCACCCGTCTGACATCGAACCCAACAGGTATGTACTGCCACAGGTAAGTACCTCTTTTATATACCCTGCGTATTTGCTTTGTCCTTTATTGTAGAAAAAAGGTTCACGATAAGCACTAGTAAAGACAATGACGAGTGAGTCACCATACTGACCTAAGAATGGTCAACAGTCGGATATTGCACTAGCCGGATGGGGGTTAGCAGATCAAACACTGTACTAGCCGGATGGGGGTTAGCAGATCAAACATTGAACTAGCCGGATGGGGGTTAGCAGATCAGACGTTGTACTAGCCGGATGGGGGTTAGTAGATCAGACACTGTACTAGCCGAATGGGGGTTAGCAGATCAGACATTTTTCTAGCCGGATGGGGGTTAGCAGATCAGACATTGTACTAGCCGGATGGGGGTTAGCAGATCAGAATATTGTACTAGCCGGATGGGAGTTGGCAGATCAGACACTGTACAAGTCGGATAGGGGTTAGCAGATCAGATATTATATTGACCGGATGGTGGTTAGTAGATCAGATATTATACTGACCGGATGGGGGTTAGCAGATAAGATATTGTACTGACCGGATGGTGATTAGCATATCAGATATTATACTGACTGGATGGTGGTTAGAAGATTAAATATTGTAATGACCGGATGGTGGTTAGAAGATATTACACTTACCGAATAATGGTTCACAGATAAGATGTTACACGGATCGGTTGGAGGTTACCAAGGTTATGTTGTGCAAGCCCAGAAGTGGCTACCAAGACAGAACATTCAATCACATGCAATAGAACAGATCGCAATGAGGTTGTAGTCAGAGAGTATTGCATCTCATAGACACCGTGCAAGCCGAGATGAGGCTAGCGGGAAAGACTAGCCACCGTGCATGCCAAGAGGAGGACAGCGGGGTACACATGATAGAACAGATCACAATGAGGTTGTAGTCAGAGAGTACTGCATCTCACAGACACCGTGCAAGCCGAGATGAGGCCAGCGGGAAAGACCAGCCACCGTGCATGCCGAGATGAGGACAGCGAGGCACACGCGATAGAACAGATTGCAACGAGGTTGTAGTCAGAGAGTACTGTATCTCACAGACACCGTGCAAGCCGAGATGAGGCCAGCGAGACAGACCAGCCACCGTGCATGCTGAGACGAGGACAGCAGTGCACACGCAATAGAACAGATCGCAACGAGATTGTAGTCAGAGAGTACAACATCTCATAAACACTATGCCAGCGGGACAGATCAGCCACCATGCATGCCGAGATGAGGACAGCGGGGCACACGCGATAGAACAGATCGCAATGAGGTTTTAGTCAGAGAGTACTGCATCTCACAGACACCGTGCAAGCCGAGATGAGGCCAATGGGATAGACCAGCCACCGTGCATGCCGAGACGAGGACAGCGGGGCACACGCGATAGAACAGATCGCAACGGGACTGTGGTTAGAGAATATCGCATCCTACAGAAACTGCGCAAGCCGAGATGAGGCCAGCGGGACAGATCAGCCAATGTGCATGCCGAGATGAGGACAGCGGGCCACACGTGATAGAATAGATTGCAACGGGATTGTGGTTGGAGGAAACCGCATCTCATAGACGCCGTGCAAGCCGACCGGAGGCAAGCGGGACAATGTGATAGAAACTATTGCAAATGAGCCACAGTCGGAAAGCACTATAGCTCAACGGCAACAAGGTGCAACATTCCACACGGCAAAAAGGTAAGGGCTGCCTCAGCTACGCATCTCTTTCCTTCTTCTCTGAATTTTGGCTCATCTAGGCACTAGTGCACTAGTTTCTCCAAAATTGGGGGCAACTGTAGATACTGGGTCTTAAGACAGTCCAAATCGGAGTTACCCAATGATGATAAGATGCCCACTCACAGGCAAAAATGTTAAAACTGATGATTTCTTTATCAAATTTGCATTTTTGAGTGAAAAAGTAAAAAAATAATAAAAAATATTTTTAAAATTAAATTTGAAAAATGGGGTTTATAAATTATAGTATTTTTTAGTTAAAAAAAAATCCGCGAATGTCGACGGGCGTTGATCGCCCCTGTTCCGCTGCAAATCGCCCGAAATTGATTTTTTTCGGATTTTTCACCCAAAAATCCTTTTTTATCCCATTTTTTAAGGGATTTTCAGGTTTTGTTTCATTTTTAAAACTTAGATAAATAATATTCTAAATTTATTAATTAGTTTTCCTTAATTAATTTTATTTTCCATTTTTTTAATATAAAAAGAAAAAGATGAAGAAATGAAGGAGGGGGAATTTTCTTAGGGTTTTTTTTTTGAGGTTTTCTCTTCTTCTTCCTCTCAAATTCTCACTAAAAATATCCAGATTATCCCCAATAAAAATAATTAAAAATTCAGTTCATCTTTTTGTTTCTTTTTCCAATAGAATTTCTTCTAAACATTTTTTAGAAGTAGTTTTATTGATTGATTTCAATTTTGAGACAAACAAAATAATTGTTTGCTCTCAAAATTCATTTTTTACTTGTTATTTGTTTTCAATCAAACTTTTTTCATTGATTTTTGAATATATTTTTGATGAAAAAATAATTTTGAGACAAACAAAACAATTGTTTGTTATCAAAATCTAATTTTTTCATTTGATTTTCTAAAAATAAGATTTTTCTTTTTTCATATGTTTGGTTTTTTAAGACAAACAAAATAATTGTTTGTTCTTGGCTTCATTTTTATTTTTTTAATCAATAAAAATCATTTTTTAGGCAAAAAAATTAATTTTTTGTTCTTAAAGAATTTTTTATCATTTGTTTAATCTTTTTTCTTGGAATAAAATTTCAACATTTTTATTATTCAATTCTAATCTTGCAAATCAAGAATAAGGAAATCAATCATCATTTTTACGTTTATCAAATCCGAAACTTTGAGTGTAAACATTCTGGGCCTAATCTTTTTATTTATATTTTTATTATTTTTTTCATATTTAATTTATTAACATGTATATTATTATTATTTTTATTATTTTCATTTATTTGTTTATTTGTTCTATTGCTTTTATATTTGTCTCATTTAATATGTTAATATATTATTTTTGTTCATGTAAATATTAATTTCTTATCATTTCTAACATGTAAATATTGATTTCTTATCATTTCTAACATGGAAATAATTTATTTTTGCTTTGATTTCTCATTATTTTTAACATGTAATTAATTAATTTTCTTTGATTTTCTTTGCCATTTAATAATGTTATGCTAATCTTGATAACATGTAAATAGTTAATCTAATTAAATCAATTTTGTATCTTTAATTCCTTTCATTACACACACTTATGTGTTTTTATCCTTTTTATTTATTCGTTTTACTCACTTGATTGGCTTAATTATTATTTTTGTTAGTTTTATTTATTTTATTTAATTTGATTGATCCATTTTATTTTATTGTATTTTATTCGATTGGATTTAATTACAAACTTTAATTTTCTTTTTCTTTTTGGCTACAACACTTACCCTTTTTTTTTATTTGAGCATTGTCCATGGACGAAGATGCAAGATCGAAGGATTAGGAATTTCACTTTGGTTTGCATATTTAAATTCCGCATTTTCCTTTATTTCGATTTATTTGTCGTATTTGTGTATTTACGTAAAATTGTTTATTTTTATGCACGATTAAAAAGAAAATCACAAAAAATATTTTTATTAATAAATTGAGTCTTTTCTGATAAAATGGGATCAATGTCCCAATTTTCTCCATCCAAAATAAAAATTTTCACATCAAAATTGTTTTATAATAAATAT
Organism: Excoecaria cochinchinensis; assembly: GCA_947683425.1. Taxonomy (NCBI): domain Eukaryota; kingdom Viridiplantae; phylum Streptophyta; class Magnoliopsida; order Malpighiales; family Euphorbiaceae; genus Excoecaria; species Excoecaria cochinchinensis. The sequence continues at coordinate 5,762,453 of CANTUQ010000194.1, read as the reverse complement.
GCATGCGAGGACCAATGTCCTCATCTTTAATGTATATCTCATTTTATATATGATTTGTATTTTATTTACAATGGGGGTTGTATTCTGCCCCTAGTTTTATTGTAATTTATTTTCATGCACTTTACTTTAATTATATTTTATTTATTTATCGCTTTTCCTGAATGAACAATCTGCGCTTTAATTTAACTGCATTAAATTGAATGAGAAATGGGATGAAAATATAAATTCAAAACTCAATTATAAACCTAACCAAGGTATGAATAAATGGGAAGTCCCGAACCTTCTCTTGTCTTTGGGCTCAGCGAGGCGAGAGGGCCATCTCAATGTTCTATGGGGATGGAGCCTCCAAGATACCTCTTGTGTCCCGTAAAAGGCTCAAAATTTTACAGTCCTAGGCGCCACGAGGCGAGAGGGCCATCCTAATGTTCTATTAGGGTGGATGCCTCTAAGACACCTCTGGTTTGCCCAAGCGTGAGGCTAGCGGACCATCCTATCATTAGGGTGGAAGCCTCCAAGATACCTCCGACTTGCCTATAATGGACATGGCAGCGCTGTCTTAGGCTCACTGAGGCTAGACGACCTTTCCCAATGTTCTATTGGGTGGCGACTCGAAGAAACCTCTTTGTTGCCCAAAATGGACGCACTTATAATTTATTACAAGTTTTCATGAACCTCTCTCGATTGCCATAAAAGCGGGCGGTTCGGTGCGCCGTGGGGTTCGGTGCGTGTCACAGTAGTGTCTCTCCGGTGAGGCTCAGGCGGTCGAAGAATGAGTTGACATAATTGAGCTACAACTACGGAATCCGACTCCAACTGGTATATGAATACCAAAATTGCTTTTCCATATGAATTTTATATAAAATCAAGTTTGTTAAGGATTTTTTTTAAATATACTTTGTGTGTTTGTATGATTTGTTAAATTGATTGATTATTTGGTTGTATTGCTTGATGAACTGGCTTGACTAAGTTGAAATTACATTAACACATACACATTTTAGAAACTGAAAGAATGTGAATTGAGTTCCCTATTTTTTGGGTAGTTGAAATTTAGTTTAAGGAAGTGGAATTAAGGATAAATTAACTTGTATAAAATGCTAAACTTGATAAAATGATGAATGACTAGTTAGTCGCCTCAAAATTTCTAATACATAATTATGAAACATAAGCTAAATACATGTTATTTTAATGAAATAAAGTTAAATCAAGAAAATTAGGAATGAATATGTAAAGAAGATAAGCTTAAGAGTAATAAAAAAAACACACACACGAACTAATTAAAGGAAAATTTGGATATGTGCAATACGTGAAGTGACATAATATAATAATATCAACTTGTCAATATAGAACATGTAATAAGAGAAAACAAGTAACTACTAAACCTAGAGATGAATAATGCACGTATGATTTATTATTTAATTTTTTCATGTTATTTGAACATGGATGCAATTTTTTTCTATTTACCATACTTTTTGATGAATTACATAAATGTATATATGTGTATGTGTGTGTATATATATATATATTGCATACAAAATAAGAAAATTGATGAAAATATATATTTAGAAGACAAAATTGCCATAAGAATTACACTATATAATTAAGAAATATAAGTTAATTGTATGAAATTTTAATGAATTAATGTAACACCCCCTACCCATACGTAGGCGAACCCATCCGCAAGGGAGTGAGATGCCGTACGAGTAGGGGTGTCACCACACAAAGGATACAGAATCATACATTTAATCACATGATACATACTAAAATACAGCGGAAAATAAAAACCTTTAGAAAACATCAGAATGATCATTCATTAATATAACCAAAATTCATTATAATAATGTTATGATCAAAAGCCAATACAAAATAATTACAACTGTCAGAGATATATAGTGAAAGCTTACAAAAACGATGTAAAATAGAGAGTTCTATTATAAAAGAATCATGCTACAAAAATAAAGCCCTAACACTAATCCCTCTGTGTTGGCTTGATTGGAAGCGACTCTCCCAAAAGCTATACACCTTCCGCACCTACACGGGTGGAAACACCGTGCTAAGCGATAACGCTTAGTGGGGAAACAAACAGTAATATATGGACGGCCACTCACAATGGTCATCAAGGAAAATCACATACATAATGGCATACTCATGATCACAATACATAATCACAGTATAATTCCATTCATCATCATTCAAGGGTTTAATAAACACATTCATATGCCAACATGTTCGTAAACTCATAGAAGAGTCATTCAAATTCAGATGCTCATAGTCATACTCATTCGGATTCGCATACTTTCGATCATATCAGAATAAACCATAATACCTGCTGACTCAAAGTAGTGGATAACGAGTAAATGTGTGGAGTACCTTACGGTTTGAATCGTCATATAGCAGCACGGTACCTTACGGGTACGAATCAAAAAATAGTATCACTTTATCTCTTTTCAAAACATTTTACAGAGGAATCTTAAACAAGATTCAAACACGTAGAAGTTTGCGAGGAACTAAACAAGGACCTGATCAGGGTTCAGAACAGTACAGAGGCTGCAGCAAAAGGACTCTTTTAGGCATGCCTAACTATCCACTAGACTAACTGTTGTAGGTAATGCATAATCCATTATTTCACATATATAGAATTCATATGACTAAACATGTATAATACAACCAATTAAACTCATATACTTCATAAAATAGTCTAAGAATAATTCTAAGAGCATCACAAGTTCAAAAAATAAACATCGAAAATCACACAAGCAAATACAATTTTTGAAACCAGGGATATTGCCCTCACGACGTCTGTCGCGCGGGCAAGATCGCGGCAGTCCTCTCGTTGTCGTGGAAATAGAACATGCCTCATTGTCGTGCTCACGACGATCGTTGCACTCGCGACAGTGAGCTACCAATAGAGGCTATCGCCCCCACGTGCTCGCGACAGGGAACTGCCCCGAACTGTTTGGTAGCCGAGCCATCTGTCACGTTCATGATAAGTGTCGCGCTCGTGATAAGTGTTGCGCTCTCGATAAGTGTTGCGCTCGCGATAGAGGGCTCTTGCTGCTCGCTCGGCAGCCCAACTCACTCGGCAGATGAGCGCTTGGCAATCCAATCTGCTCGGCAGTCGAGCACCCTATCGCGTTCGCGACAGAGAGCTCTCGCTGTGAGCGTTTGGCAGCCCAGTCGCTTGGCCACGCAAATCCACTCGGCAATGGGCAAGGGCTGAAATCACTGAGCCCTATCGCGACCTCACGACAGCGTCGTGATTTCCAGCTCTTGCGTGAGTTTCTGCAGATTTCCACATTTTCAAAGGACCCAAATCTCCAAACTCAAACATGCATCACCTCAACTTTACCTTATCTTCAAATCCACCTTTCTAACACCCCAAATAACATAAACCACAACTTAAATCCACATTTAACACAATCAAAACATGCATCATCAAAATCAAACTCCTCAAGAATACAAACCCAGAAATTTACAGCAACATTCATCAAACTTCAAAATTTACTCAAAACTTCAACACTCATACATCATAACTCAAATCAATTAATTACCCACAACATTAACACTATAATATACCTCATCAAACATCAATTTTCCAGAAATCACATACAAACTATAAATCACCATATGAATATCAAATAGTCAAATTCTAAATAAAATCCCAAACCCGTAACTCCTTAGCTCTAAATCTACTTGGTACCACTTCCACACGCCTTCTCCTTCCACTTGGGATTGCGAGGAGGCTCAACTAGAAGTGATACCCACAAATCACACAAAACTCAACCCAAGATCAAAAACCCAAACCAAAAATGAAGAAGAAAAGAAGATGAAGAAGAAGAAATGCTACAAAACTTACCAATTGAGGTCAAGAGATGATTAATTTACACCACTCTCCTTGGGTCCAAGCTAGGGCACTCTTTGAGAAGAGAAAAGGAAGAATAAGGGTAGAGAGAAGGGAAAAACGGGAAATGAAGATCAATTTCTGCTTTTTCCCTTTTTCTCTTTCTTCCTCTTTTACTTTTCCTAACCCTAGCCACATGTCATTTCCACATTGGTGGAGATTAACCACTCATACCCAACAAGCATGCACAACACACACACAAGGCTATCCTCACTAATGCACACCCTACCAATACGTGAGCATGCACACACAAATGCCACCCATACACTCACATCCTATAACTCTACATGCATTCACACCATAATAAAACCCACAAAACATGCATTTTACCCAAAATACCCTTATTACATATCAAAACACACCCAATGCACACATTCATAAATGTCTCCAACTTCTAAGGGGAAAACGGGGTGTTACAACTCTCCCCTACTAACAAGAATTTCGTCCTCGAAATTCTCACCTGAATTGAAAAGTTGCGGAAACTGAGCCCTCATTGCTGCCTCTGGTTCCCAAGTTACTTCCTCAACTCCATGATGATGCCAAAGTACTTTGACCAAAGGGATTTGCTTATTCCTCAACTGTCTCACTTCCTGAGCTAAAATGGCCTTCGGTTCCTGTAACACCCCAAAATCACCCCAGTAGTTTGAGCCTGGCTGTGTCTGTATGTGTATGTTTATGTGTCGCTTGTGTGTGTATTAAATTGGTTTATTTATTGTATATGTGTGTGTATTAGTTGGGAAGAGGAATTAGACTAGAGTATATGGGAGTGTATAGAAGTAAATGTATGAATAGGAGTTAGCTTAGTGTGTATAGGCAAGTATGGGAGTAGGGTGTGACTTGGGACATGTGTCTCATTGGGAGAGTGACATGTGGATTATGGATGGGTAAGCATTTATTGGGTTGGTGAGAGGAAAGGCAGCCAATCTCTTCTTTCCCTTGCTTTCCCGTTCTTCCTCTCCTCTTCACGCCATTCTCTTCTTCTTCTTCCTTTGTTCTTCCTTTTCTTTACATAATCTTGCTCCCACTTCCTTAATTGAGTAGTTAGAGTTGATTAACTTGTGGATTTTGGAAGCTTAAAGGTGAGTTGGGGAATGGGTGTTTTAGATTCTTCTTCTTCCTCTTCTCTAGGTTTAAATATTTGTAAATTCATTTGTGGGTAGTTGTAAAATTGATCTTGATGGTTATGGGTTTATGGTTCAGAGGAGGCTCCTAGACCTGATAAAGGAAAAGGAATCGCAAGCGGAAGCGGAGCTCGTGATTAGGAGCTAAGGAGAGAAGGTTTGGGAATTTTATCTTTGTACACATATTTGTAGTTTGAATTGAATATTTGTGTTATTGCTTGGATTAGAGTTATAAGTTGTGTATATATGATTGAATTTGAATTAGACATGATATGAGATGCTAGAGAATGAGTATTGTTATAGGATTTGCGAGAAAGTATGTGAATAGATGTAATTGGTATTAAATGTGCTGTTTTGGGATTTCTTGCAATTAGACATATAATGGATTTGATTTAATTGTGATAAATGGTGATAAAGCTGGGTTTTTAAATATGTCATGAGTTTTGGATGCTTGTGTTGCTGAATTTTGAGGTTTGGAATCAATTTTGGAAGTTTGGATGTGAATTATGTGAGAATTCTGCAGAATTTGGGCGTAAGAGCTGGAAAACCCGTGTCTGTCGCGATCGCGACCCTGTCGCGAGCACGATAGAGCGTGGAGGTTTCGGCCCTTGCGCCGGCGCGAGAAGTGTCGCGCCAAAGAACTCGAGGGAGCTCTCTGTCGCGAGCGCGACAGAGTGCTCGAGCTTCGAGCTTGTGCGAGGTTCTCTTCTGTCGCGAGCGCGACAAGTCTCGCGAGCGCGACAGAAGAGCAATCCCTACATCCTCTCGCGACCACGAGATTCCTCGCGATCGCGAGACGAGGCGGGGGAGTGCAGCTTGGCTTCTGTCGCGAGCGCGACAGGCGTGATTTCCAAATTTGATTTCTTCTCCTTTTGCTTAAAGACTTGGTTTCTTTTGCATGTGCTCTGTGATGTAAAGCCTTGAATATCTAATTAAATGAATGATATGTATGTTGATTTGACAAGATTTGGTATAACCTGCTAATGTCGAATAAGTGGATAGTTAGGCATGCCTAATAGAGTTATGTGCCGCTGCAGCTATATGTACGACTTGGACCCTGATCAGGTCCCACGAATGGATCCTCGCGATCCCTCTGCTGAATCTTTCTTAAGATTCCACGTAAAAACGATTTAAAAACAAAATAAAAAGAATGATTTGATGCCTTCGGGTATCTATATGTATATGTGACGATACCGATACTCTCAAGTATCTATATGTACTCGTTATCCACTCATTGTGATTAAGCAGGTGTCATTGTATTTTGTACAAGAATCTTTGGATGAGAATGCTAATATCTGAATTAACTATGTATGATTATATGCTCATAATTGTATTGCTTTCATGCGTTTTTGATACCGTCATTGTGAGTGACGGTCATGTATTGTGTGTTTCCCCACTAAGCGATTTCGCTTAGCACGGGTGTTTATCCGTGCAGGTGTGGAAGGTTTTCGATTGCCTCGGGTTGGGCGTGTCGCATCGGGAAGGCCAACGCAATTAGAGTTCTGAAGTTTTATAGTATAGGCTTTCCTCTATTTTGTAATAGATGTAATGTTTTGTTAGCCCTTTTGTACAGTATGTATTGGGCTTTTGTAAATTGTTTCTTTTTGTAATCTGATGTAATATGTAAAGACCTTCTTTTGGTATATTAATAAAGTATACATTTTGTTCAAAATCATTCTTCTCTGTATTGAAGTTTTAATTAATTCCGATATGTCGCTCTATATCTGTAATGTTTGCATGTTTGTACTAGTGGGGTGTGACACTCCTATCTATCCAGGGAGGCCTCTCCTCTAATCTGTATGGAAGTCTCCTTGTTATAGGTTGGGGTGTGACATTAGGTGGTATCAGAGCCATTGGTTTAGATGTTACTGGGTTTCAGTGTGTTAGTTAGTTGTTGGAGTTGTGTTGGCCTGATGCGCACTGCGTTTATGTTTTGTAGTTATGGAGTCCGCTCGTGGATCGCTTGAGGGGTCAGCGGAAAGTGCGAATCCCCAAGAGCAGGATCCCTCAGTTTCTGGTCCGGCTCAACCTCCTAGGGGTTATCCTGAGGTGCCTTTGGGACCAATGGAAGCGATGCTCCAGAGTATGACAAGAGTACTTGAAAGGGTAACAGCGCCTAGTGCACCTATTGAAAGGCTAAGAAAGCATGGTGCAGAGGATTTCCTTGGTACTGGTATAGATGAATCTAACAAAGCAAAGATGTGGTTAGAAAAGACAGCCAGAGTACTTAAGGAGATAAGATGCCCACCGGAGCAAGAAGTAGAGTGTGCCTTGTCTTTGTTACAAGGTTCAGCTTATGATTGGTGGAAGTTGGTGGCTAGTCAACCGCAAGTTCCTGAACCGATAACATGGGAGTTCTTTGAGGATGAGTTTCAGAACCGGTATGTGACCAAAGCTTATAAGGATGCTAAGTGGGCACAGTTTCTCACTCTTAAGCAAAGAACAATGTCTGTGGCTGAGTATGAGGATGAGTTTAATAAGCTCAGTAAGTATGCGCCGCCAAGAGTCCTTTCAGAAGAGTTTCGATGTCAGCATTTTGAAGCAGGCTTGAATGAGTCGTTGAAGGTGATGATAATTTCATTGATGTCGGCTCCAAATGTGAGGTATTATCAGTTAGTGCAAGCAGCCTTGAGGGCGGAGCGTTCTGAAAATATATTAAGAGAAAAGGCTCAAAGAAGAAAGTCTGCAAGAGGTGGTTCTTCTTCAGGCAAGAGAGCGAGGGAATCGCAAGGAAACTTCGTTGATGAATCTACAGCTAATCCAGCCCCTAGAGGGAGAAGACAGGGTTCTTCTAGGGGAGCGAGTTCAGGTAGAGGAGATGGCCCTCCCCGATGTTCTCATTGTAATAGACAACATTGGGGTGAATGTCGGTGGTTAACAGGAGGCTGTTTTAAATGTGGCTCTACGGACCATTTGCTTGCAAATTGTCCGAACCGACTTGGAGATTCTTCGGGACAACAAGAAGGGAGCCGAGCTGGATCTAATGTACCCCAAGGGAGTCGTAATAGGGGTAGAGGAAGGGGTCGAGGTGAACGGCCTCGAGATAGAGAAGCCTCGGAATCAGTAGATCGCCCTGTGCCATCATCTGGTAGGGCTTATGCTATGAAGGCCCGAGAGGAACAGAATGCTCCTGAAGTGATTGCCGGTAAGTTCTCTTTGCTTGATTCTGAAGTTTATGTTTTGATTGACCCGGGCTCTACCCATTCTTATGTCTGTTCTGGTAAGTTGTGGGATAGTTTGGGTAGTGAGGAGAAGATGGAATATGAGATTTGTGTATCCAGTCCTTTGGGTCAGAGTATTATGGTTAATCGGGTGTGTCGGAAGTGTCCTTTAAAGATTCAGGGTACCGAGTTTGTAGTAGATCTGATTTGTTTGCCATTCCATGAATTTGATATTATTATGGGAATGGATTGGTTAGAAAAGCATCGTGCAGTGGTAGATTGTCATAGGAAAGTAATGGTTTTGAGAGATAAGGATCATTTGCCGGTTGTGGTAAAGGGAATTGGAAGCAGTTCTTTGCATAATGTGGTATCAGCTATGAAAGTTAGAAGATTTATCAGGAAGGGATGTGAAGCGTTTTTGGCTGTGGTTTTAGACTCTCGGAGAAGTCAAGTTAAGATTCAAGATATTCCGATTGTAAGAGATTTTGTAGATGTTTTTCCGGAAGAGTTACCGGGGTTACCTCCCGAGAGAGAAGTTGAATTGTCAGTAGAGATTGTTCCAGGTACCGCTCCGATTTCTAAGGCTCCTTACAGAATGGCCCCAGTGGAATTGAAGGAATTAAAGAGTCAGTTGCAAGAGTTGTTGGATAAAGGATTCATTCGGCCTAGTGTGTCACCGTGGGGTGCTCCAGTGTTGTTTGTTAAGAAGAAAGATGAAACCCTTCGGATGTGCATTGACTATCGACAGCTTAATAAAGTGACTATTAAGAATAAGTACCCATTGCCAAGGATCGAAGATCTTTTTGATCAGTTGAGAGGAGCTGGGGTATTCTCTAAGATAGATTTGAGGTCAGGTTATTACCAGTTAGGGGTTAAGGAAGCAGATGTGGCTAAGACGGCTTTTCGGACGCGTTATGGTCATTATGAATTTTTAGTAATGCCTTTTGGTTTGACCAACGCGCCTGCAGCCTTTATGGATCTGATGAACCGAGTTTTCCGACCGTATTTGGACAAGTTTGTTGTGGTGTTTATTGATGACATTTTGGTGTACTCTAGAGACCGTAAAGAGCATAAGGAACATCTTAAGTTAGTATTGCAAATGTTAAGGGATCATCAGCTGTATGCGAAACTCAGTAAGTGCGAGTTTTGGTTAAAAGAAGTGGCCTTTCTTGGACATGTGGTGTCAGCGGAAGGTGTACGGGTTGATCCTAGCAAAATTGAAGCGATTGTTAATTGGATGCCTCCGAAGAATGTGCCAGAAGTGAGGAGTTTTCTGGGGTTAGCAGGGTATTACCGACGGTTTGTTCAGGGGTTTTCAGTGATAGCATCTCCTTTAACCAAGTTACTTAGGAAGGATGTCAAATTTGTATGGACTGAAAAGTGCCAAGCCAGTTTTGATCGTTTAAAGGAATGGTTGGTTAAAGCTCCTGTGCTCACACAGCCAGTTTCGGGTAAGGAATACACTATGTATAGTGATGCTTCGGGAATTGGGTTAGGTTGTGTTTTGATGCAAGGGAATAAAGTAGTAGCTTATGCATCGAGACAGTTGAAGCCTCATGAGCGGAATTACCCGACTCATGATCTGGAGTTGGCAGCGGTAGTGTTTGCGCTTAAGGTTTGGCGACACTACTTGTATGGTGAGACGTGCAGAATTTTCACCGATCACAAGAGTCTCAAGTATTTGTTAACTCAGAAGGAGTTGAATTTGAGGCAGCGGAGATGGTTAGAATTATTCAAGGACTATGATTGTATCATTGACTATCATCCGGGTAAAGCTAATGTGGTGGCGGATGCTCTTAGTAGGAAGTCTTTGTCTGCGTTACTGACTAGTCGAGGCAAATGGAGATTTGATTCTGAAGGTGCTCTAATTGCTCAACTTAAAGTTAAGCCAAGTTTGAGATCAGAAATTGCAAAGGCTCAATTAGATGATCATGTGCTTCAGCGTGTTTGTCAAGCAGTGAAAGAGGGCAAGCAGTCTGAGTACTTATTAGACAGTGAAGGAGTGTTGAGACACGGTAATCGGTTATGTGTACCTAATGTGGGTGAGTTAAGAAAGAAACTGTTGCAAGAAGCTCATTCTTCAGTCTTCACTATGCATCCTGGTGGAGATAAGATGTATCAAGATCTGAAGCAATACTATTGGTGGCCAGGAATGAAAAGAGAAATAACAGAATTTGTTTCAAAGTGTCTTACTTGTCAGCAAGTGAAAACCGAGCATCAAGTGCCATCGGGATTGCTTCATCCCTTACCCATTCCTCAATGGAAGTGGGATGACATCACGATGGATTTTGTATCTGGTCTTCCTATGACGCAGCGTAAGCATGATTCTGTATGGGTCATAGTAGATCGATTATCGAAGTCTGCACATTTTCTACCAGTACGATTGGATTATTCGATGGACAAGTTGGCAGAACTGTATGTGGATGAGATAGTCCGATTGCATGGGATTCCATTATCCATTGTATCAGACCGAGATCCTCGTTTTACATCCAAGTTTTGGAAAGAACTTCAGACAGCTTTGGGAACACGGTTAAATTTCAGTACTGCTTTCCATCCACAGACCGATGGTCAATCAGAGAGAGTTATTCAGATTTTAGAAGATATGCTCTGGGGTTGTGCTTTAGAGTTCTCAGGAAGCTGGGATCGGTATGTATCTTTGATGGAATTCGCGTATAATAACAGCTATCAAGTGAGTATTGGTATGGCCCCTTATGAAGCACTGTATGGACGGAAATGTAGAACACCAGTGTGTTGGACTGAACTGTCAGAAAAGGCTATGATTGGTCCGGATATAGTGCGGGATACCGAAGAGAAAGTGAGAATTATGCAACAGAACTTGAAAGCAGCTAAGGACCGACAGCGTTCTTATGCTAATCTGAAGCGTCGGGACATTCAATATGAAGTAGGTGATAAAGTTTTCTTGAAAGTGTCACCGTGGCGAAAGGTTCTCCGTTTTGGCAAGAAAGGCAAACTAAGTCCACGTTTTATTGGACCGTATGAGATTCTAAGGAAAGTGGGTCCAGTAGCGTATCAGTTAGCTTTACCTTTGGAGTTAGCTAGACTACATGATGTTTTCCATGTGTCTATGCTTCGAAGATATCGATCGGATACTTCGCATGTGCTACCAGTGCAAGATGTTCGGATTCAGTCAGACTTTTCTTTTGATGAAGAACCGAAGAGGATTTTGGATAGAGAAATCAGACAGCTTCGGAATAAGCAGATACCGTTAGTCAAAGTTCTGTGGCAGCATCACGGTATTGAAGAAGCTACATGGGAACCAGAAGAAGCTATGAGATTACAATACCCTCAGTTATTCGGAACAGGTATGAATTTCGAGGACGAGATTCTGTTAAGTGGGGGAGTATTGTAACACCCCAAAATCACCCCAGTAGTTTGAGCCTGGCTGTGTCTGTATGTGTATGTTTATGTGTCGCTTGTGTGTGTATTAAATTGGTTTATTTATTGTATATGTGTGTGTATTAGTTGGGAAGAGGAATTAGACTAGAGTATATGGGAGTGTATAGAAGTAAATGTATGAATAGGAGTTAGCTTAGTGTGTATAGGCAAGTATGGGAGTAGGGTGTGACTTGGGACATGTGTCTCATTGGGAGAGTGACATGTGGATTATGGATGGGTAAGCATTTATTGGGTTGGTGAGAGGAAAGGCAGCCAATCTCTTCTTTCCCTTGCTTTCCCGTTCTTCCTCTCCTCTTCACGCCATTCTCTTCTTCTTCTTCCTTTGTTCTTCCTTTTCTTTACATAATCTTGCTCCCACTTCCTTAATTGAGTAGTTAGAGTTGATTAACTTGTGGATTTTGGAAGCTTAAAGGTGAGTTGGGGTATGGGTGTTTTAGATTCTTCTTCTTCCTCTTCTCTAGGTTTAAATATTTGTAAATTCATTTGTGGGTAGTTGTAAAATTGATCTTGATGGTTATGGGTTTATGGTTCAGAGGAGGCTCCTAGACCTGATAGAGGAAAAGGAATCGCAAGCGGAAGCGGAGCTCGTGATTAGGAGCTAAGGAGAGAAGGTTTGGGAATTTTGTCTTTGTACACATATTTGTAGTTTGAATTGAATATTTGTGTTATTGCTTGGATTAGAGTTATAAGTTGTGTATATATGATTGAATTTGAATTAGACATGATATGAGATGCTAGAGAATGAGTATTGTTATAGGATTTGCGAGAAAGTATGTGAATAGATGTAATTGGTATTAAATGTGCTGTTTTGGGATTTCTTACAATTAGACATATAATGGATTTGATTTAATTGTGATAAATGGTGATAAAGCTGGGTTTTTAAATATGTCATGAGTTGTGGATGCTTGTGTTGCTGAATTTTGAGGTTTGGAATCAATTTTGAAAGTTTGGATGTGAATTATGTGAGAATTCTGCAGAATTTGGGCGTAAGAGCTGGAAAACCCGTGTCTGTCGCGATCGCGACCCTGTCGCGAGCGCGACAGAGCGCGGAGGTTTCGGCCCTCGCGCCGGCGCGAGAAGTGTCGCGCCAAAGAACTCGAGGGAGCTCTCTGTCGCGAGCGCGACAGAGTGCTCGAGCTCTGAGCTTGTGCGAGGTTCTCTTCTGTCGCGAGCGCGACAGAAGAGCAATCCCTACGTCCTCTCGCGACCACGAGATTCCTCGCGATCGCGAGACGAGGCGGGGGAGTGCAGCTTGGCTTCTGTCGCGAGCGCGACAGGCGTGATTTCCAAATTTGATTTCTTCTCCTTTTTGCTTAAAGACTTGGTTTCTTTTGTATGTGCTCTGTGATGTAAAGCCTTGAATATCTAATTAAATGAATAATATGTATGTTGATTTGACAAGATTTGGTATAACCTGCTAATGTCGAATAAGTGGATAGTTAGGCATGCCTAATAGAGTTATGTGCCGCTGCAGCTATATGTACGACTTGGACCCTGATCAGGTCCCACGAATGGATCCTCGCGATCCCTCTGTCTGAATCTTTCTTAAGATTCCACGTAAAAACGATTTGAAAACAAAATAAAAAGAATGATTTGATGCCTTCGGGTATCTATATGTATATGTGACGATACCGATACTCTCAAGTATCTATATGTACTCGTTATCCACTCATTGTGATTAAGCAGGTGTCATTGTATTTTGTACAAGAATCTTTGGATGAGAATGCTAATATCTGAATTAACTATGTATGATTATATGCTCATAATTGTATTGTTTTCATGCGTTTCTGATACCGTCACTGTGAGTGACGGTCATGTATTGTGTGTTTCCCCACTAAGCGATTTCGCTTAGCACGGGTGTTTATCCGTGCAGGTGTGGAAGGTTTTCGATTGCCTCGGGTTGGGCGTGTCGCATCGGGAAGGCCAACACAATTAGAGTTCTGAAGTTTTATAGTATAGGCTTTCCTCTATTTTGTAATAGATGTAATGTTTTGTTAGCCCTTTTGTACAGTATGTATTGGGCTTTTGTAAATTGTTTCTTTTTGTAATCTGATGTAATATGTAAAGACCTTCTTTTGGTATATTAATAAAGTATACATTTTGTTCAAAATCATTCTTCTCTGTATTGAAGTTTTAATTAATTCCGATATGTCGCTCTATATCTGTAATGTTTGCATGTTTGTACTAGTGGGGTGTGACACTCCTATCTATCCAGGGAGGCCTCTCCTCCAATCTGTATGGAAGTCTCCTTGTTATAGGTTGGGGTGTGACAGTTCCTCATTATAAGAATAATCCGACTGCGCTTGCAGATGTTGAACCGATAACACATGCGAAGGATCTAATCTATACTGACGAAGCATGAAAACATGAAAAATATTGTGCAACTTCGCTAACTCCATTGGTAAAGCCAACCTATAGGCTACCGGACCAACCTTAGCTAACACCTCATAAGGTCCAATAAACCTAGGACTAAGTTTGCCTTTCTTACCGAATCTCAACAGTTTCCTCCAAGGTGAAACCTTAAGGAAAACTTTGTCCTTGACCTCAAAACGAATATCTTTCCTCTTTAGGTTAGCATAGGACTTTTGTCGATCCTTAGCCACTTTCAAATTTCGCTGCACAACTCTGATCTTCTCCTCAGTATCTCTAACCAAATCTGGCCCAACAATGGACCGCTCGGTCAACTCTGTCCAGTAAACCGGAGTCCTACATGGTCAACCATACAAAGCTTTATACGGTGACATACCGATGCTCGACTGATAACTGTTGTTGCAAGCAAACTCCATAAGCTGTACATCTCTGTCCCAACTGTTAGAAAATTCCAAGGCACAAGCTCGCAACATATCCTCCAAAATTTGAATGACCCTTTCTAACTGAGCATCTGTCTAAGGATGAAATGCTATACTGAAGTTCAACTTGTTACCCAAAGCTCTTTGCAACTCTTTCCAAAATTTTGATGTGAACCTTGGGTCCTGATCTGACACTATAGACAATGGCACTCCATACAATCTGACCACTTCATCCACATAGATGCTGGCCAACTTATCCTTCGGGTAATCCATTCTAACCAGCAGAAAATGAGCAGACTTCGTCAGCCGATCTACAATCACCCAAATCGAGTCATGCTTCTTCTAAGTCAACGGCAAACCTGACATGAAATCCATAGCAATATCATCCCATTTACACTCGAGGACAGGCAAAGGAGTGAGCAATCCCGAAGGAACTTGGTGCTCAGCCTTTACCTGCTGATAGGTCAAACACTTTGCCACAAAATCCACAATATCTCTCTTCATGCCGGACCACCAATAAAACTGCTTCATGTCCCGATACATCTTCTCACCTCTGAGATGCATAGTGAAAACTATAGTGTGTGCTTCACTCAAAAGCTGTTTCCTTAACTCAACACTCTCAGGCACACACAAGCGATTTCTATACATAAGCACCCCATCCAAAACTGAAAACTCTGACTGCTTACCAGATCGGACCTCTTGCAAAATCCATTGCAATCTCTCATCATCCTTCTGGGCATCCACTATCAACTGTCTCAAGGTAGGCTTTACTCTCAACTGGGCAACCAAAGCCCCATCTGAATCAAGTCTCCATCTAAATCGCCTCAAAAATATAGCCAAAACTGACTTCCTACTCAGAGCATCTGCAACTACATTGGCCTTACCCGGATGGTAATCCAAAATGCAGTCGTAATCCTTGAATAACTCTAACCATCGGCTTTGCCTCATATTCAACTCTTTCTGTGTGAGGAGGTACTTCAAACTCTTATGATTCGTAAAGATCCTACACTTCTCCCCATACAGATAATGCCGCCAAATCTTCAAAGCAAAGATCACACCCGCCAATTCCAAATCATGTGTCGGATAATTCCTCTCATGTGGCTTCAACTGATGAGACGCATAAGCCATAACTTTTCCCTCTTGCATCAATACATATCCTAACTCGACACCAGAAGCATCACTATACATTACAAACTCTTTACCCGTGATGGGTTGAGTAAGTACAGGAGCTTCGACTAACAACCTCTTTAACTTCTCAAAGCAAACCTGACAATTATCCGACCACTCAAACCTAACTCCTTTCCATAACAACCTCATCATAGGAGCGATAATAACTGAGAAACCCTTCACAAATCAACGGTAGTAGCTTACCAAACCGAGAAAGCTTCTCACTTTTGGAACATTTCTAGGTGCTTTCCAATCAACAATCGCCTCTATCTTAGACTGATCAACTTGGATACCCTGAGCTAAAACAATATGCACCAAGAAAGACACTTCTTGAAGCCAGAACTCACACTTGCTAAGCTTCGCAAACAACTGATGTTCCCTCAACACTTGCAAAACCAACCGGAGATGTTCTTTATGCTTATTCTCATCCTTCGAGAAAACCAAAATATCATCTATGAACACCACCACAAATTGGTCAAGATATGGCCTGAACACTCGGTTCATCAAATCCATGAAAGCCGCTAGTGCATTGGTCAAACCAAATGGCATCACAAGAAACTCATAGTGGCCATACTGAGCTTAAAATGCAGTCTTAACCACATCTGCATCCTGAACTTGAAGATGGTAATACGCTGACCGAAGATCAATCTTCGAAAAGACTCCCGCACCTCTAAGCTGATCAAATAAGTCCTTGACTCTAGGCAAAGGATACTTATTCTTCACTGTGACCTTATTGATTTGCCTATAATCGATACACGTCCTTAAGGAACTATCTTTCTTTTTCACAAACAATATCGGAGCTCCCCATGGAGATATGCTGGGTTTAATAAACGCCTTATCCAATAACTCTTGTAGCTGATTTTGAGTTCTCTCAACTCTACAGGAGCCATTCGATAAGGTGCTTTAGAAATGGGTGAAGTACCCGGCACTATCTCTATGGACAACTCAACCTCCCTCATCGGAGGCAAACTAGGCAACTCACTAGGGAAAACATCTCCAAACTCCCCAACCACTGGAATATCCTCAATCCGAACCTGATCACGCTTAGAATCTAGCACTATTGCCAAAAATGCCTCACAACCCTTCCTCAAGAACCTCTTAGCTTGCATAGCAGAAATCACATTGCTTAGAGAACTAGAACCCATACCCTTAACAACCACAGAAGACTAATCTCTATCCTGAAGCACAACTACCTTCCTATGACAATCCACCACTGCTCGATGCTTACTAAGCCAATCCATACCTAAAATCAAATCGAACTCTCTAAAAGGCAACTCAATCAAGTCCGCAGTGAACTCAACTCCTTGAACCAAAAGAGGACAATTCCTATGCACCCTACTCACATTGACACTATGCCCTAAAGGACTAGTCACACAAATCTCATAGTCTAACAAATCTACATCATGCAACTTATCACTTAACTTATCCGTGCACAAATATGAGTGTGTGGAACCAGGATTAATTAGAGCATATAATTCAGTGTCAAGCAATAGAAACATATCGGTTATCACATCTGGAGCATCCTGCTCCTCCCGAGCTCTCATAACATAAGCTCTAGCTAGCACTGCAACGGGACGTTCAACTGACTCCGACCTCTACCTCAGCCTCTACTGCGAATCGCTTGTGGAGCATTAGAGTTGACTCTACTAGCCTCGCGCTGATCACCAGAAGCCTCATTATACCTCGAAAAATTTGCCAAGTAGTGATCAGTGCTACAACATCTGAAATAACCACCCGTGAGCCATCTACACTCACCCCAATGGCTCTTCCTATAATGAGAACACTCAGGCATAACAGCAGTCCTATTTTCGGAACCACCTCTACCAGAAGCCATACTCATGGCTGAACCTTGCCTCCTTCCTCTCGAAGCTGGGCCTGAAGATGACTCATCCTGTGGGTTTCGGGACCTCTTACCCGAGGATGAAGAAGATCCAGATCCACCACGAGGGGGATTCCTCCTCTGAGCTCTCTCTCTTAGAACTGACTCCGAACTCTCGGCCCGCACTGCAGCTTGCACAATCCGATAATACCTACCACCCGGAGTACTCATCAGCGAAATCAACATAACCCTCAAAGATTCATTGAATCTAGTCTCAAAATGCCTACATCGAAACTACTCAGTCAGAACACCTTCCAGAGCATACTTGGCCAATCTGTTAAATTCCTTCTCAAACTCTGAAACCGACATCGCCCTTTGCTTTAGACACAAAAACTGTGCCCACTTGGCATCCTTGTACTCCCGAGTCACATACTTACTTGTAAATTCTGTATCGAATAACTCTCATATGACTGGGTCAGGAAATTGGGGATGCATTCGAACTAACTTACACCAGTCATAGGCGGATCCTTATAATAAAGCCACCACACACTCTACTCGCCGCTCCTGAGGACACCAAATCTAATCCAAGGCTCGCTCCACCTTCTCTAGCTACTTCTCAGCATGCTCTAATTCATCCAAACCAGTCCCATAAAAGTCCTCGGCGCCCGCCTTTCTCAAATTCTCAGTAGGGACTCTAGGAGCGGTCACACTCTCAATAACCCTAGCCATGTCCTGTGAAATCTTCAACATGACCTCAAAGGGCATGGCTGTAACCTCAGGTTGCGCCCTAATAGGTTGAGCCGACCAAGACACAAAAGGATTGATTGCTTGAGGGTTCACACTCTCGGTGGACTCCTCAAGTGATCCACGCACCGAATTCGAAGCCATCTAAAACAAACAAGAGGACAACCGCATCAGCCAACACAGTCCTAGACAGATAACTAAGCACAACAATCACCCGGAAAATGCCTAAATCGGGGCTCTGATACAAAAACCTCTAACACCCCCCTACCCATACGTAGGCGAACCCTTGAGTGAGATGTCGTACGAGCAGGGGTGTCACCACACAAAGGATACATAATCATACATTCAATCACACAATACATACTAAAATACAGCGGAAAATAAAAACCTTTGGAAAACATCAGAATGATCATTCATTAATATAACAAAAATTCTTTACAATAATATTCTGATCAAAAGCCAATACAAAATAATTACAACTGTCAGAGATACATAGCGGAAGCTTACAAAAACAATGTACAATAGAGAGTTATATTACAAAAGAATGATGCTACAAAAATAAAGCCCTAACACTAATCCCTCTGTGTTGGCTTAATTGGCAGCGACTCTCCCGAAAGCTATACACCTTCCGCACTTGCATGGGTGGAAACACCGTGCTAAGCAATAATGCTTAGTGGGGAAACAAATAGTAATATATGGACGGCCACTCACAATGGTCGTCAAGGTAAATCACATACATAATGGCATAGTCATGATCACAATACATAATCACAGTATTATTCCATTCATCATCATTCAAGGGTTCAATAAACACATTCATATGCCAACATGTTCGTAAACTCATAGAAGAGTGATTCAAATTCAGATGCTCATAGTCATACTCATTCGCATTCGCATACTTTCGATCTTATCAGAACAAACCATAACACCTGTTGACTCAAACTAGTGGATAACGAGTAAACGCGTAGAGTACCTTACGGGTATGAATCGTCATATAGCAGTACGGTACTTCTTTACATACGTGAATAGATTGCGCTTTAATTAACTGCATTGTATGGAAAGTTGGTGAAACAATGAATTCAAAACTTAATTGTAATATTAATCAAGGTACAAATAAATGAGAAGTCCCGAACCCACTCTGGTCTTGGGCTCAATGAGGTTAGAGGTCCATCTTAATGTTTCATTGGGATGGAACCTCCAAAATATCTCTTGTTTCCCACCAAAAGGCCTAATCTACATAATCCTAGGCTCCAGGGGGTTAGAGGATCATCCTAATGTTCTATTAGGCTGAGACCTCCAAGATCCCTCTGGTTTGCCCAAAATGGATATTTATGCATTGTGTAATCCTAGGTTCCACGAGGTTAGAGGGTCATCCTAATGTTCTATTGGGATGGTACCTCCAAGATCCTCTTAGCTTACCCACAATGGATATGTATGCACCGTGTTAGGCTCACTGGGGCTAGACGACCCTTCCCAATGTTCTATTGGGTGGCGACTCCAAGAAACCTCCTTGTTGCCCAATATAGACGCACTTGTAATTCGTTGCAAATTTTAACGAACCTCGTCCCGGAAGTCCTAAAAGCGAGCTGTTCGGGGCATCCCCGGGGTTCAACGCGCGTCACAGTGGCGACTCCACTGGGGACAACTAAATTCGAGACTTTAATTTGAAAGTACCTTGATTAAAAATTACAACTGAGTTTTAGTTTAAAGATTTCATCTTCTTTCAATGATGCATTACATCTCATTAGAGCCTTAGATATATGCTAGTTTGGTCCCTCTAACAACCCCGGTGCATTCCTGAAGCACGACCCTATGATCACTCAACGTAGGGAAGTTTTAAGGATAATCACCAGCCCAAGCCTCGTACCGTTTGGTATATAAAATGGAGACCCGATTGGTCGCTACGCTTCGTGATGAGCTAGACCCGTTAGCAGGGACCATGCTTGGGTAGCCCTAAAGTAACATCACCCTAGCCAAAGCTCATGTAATGGAAATAAATACTTCCCCTAAGTGGTATGAACCATAATACCTTGCTTGCTATATGGATCATTTTGTATTGGACAAACCCAAATAATTTGATTGGTCACCTAATCAAAGGCTTTCATGCCCAGATAGGCCCATGTCAATCTATTCGGACTGCCTAAATACACAATGATCACAACTCATGCGCCTGTGCATTAGTTAGTAGAGATTATGCTGCCAATTTTTCACCGTGCACCATACACGTCCGTTGGATCCCCAGTTGATCCATGGGCCAATCCCGCCTAGGAAAGAGACTATGACCACGTGTGTGAGAATAACAAGGTTCGAAGGACCTGCATGCTTGAATGTGATTTGTGGATGTTGCATAACACGATCATGCATTTTATCATAGTTATGCATCATCCTGACCTTTCATGTCTTGCAGCCATCATAAATTTGCCTAGGTGGACAAGAGGTTGTAAGGGGCAGCTACACAGGAATCCTTTTTTCGAATTTCCAAAAAGAGTGGACTATTCACACACTTCTTCATAAACCAGTTACGCTACTTCAGGCCAATTTTCCCCATCCAAAGAAATGGTAAACTCACCGAGAGGGGCAGATGCCACCAGAGCAATAATAGCAGAGGAAGTGGGCCGAAGGCTTAAGGACTTTGAGAATCAGATGATGACCATGATGGCCAGGATGGGTCAACAAGCTGCTCCATAGAACCCACCGCTTCTTCCCATGAGAAATAATAAAATGGAGGAGGTCAGAGAAGACCTACAGGAGGAAGTTCGTCATCCGCCAGTAGAATTAAGAGCTATAACCTTAGGGGCACAAAGGAGAAGGCCGGCCCCTAGATTAGAAAAGAATATGGGGAGCGCATGTCTGAGAAAGGGAAGGCGCCTCAAACTGAAGAAGCCATCAGGAGGAAGATGGAGGAAAAGTTCGTGGTTATGGCAAAAATGTTGACAAAGGGTCGAGGAATGAACCATGAAGACAAAGAGTTAGAGGGAGAGGATTTAATCCTGATGAACTTTAAAATGTCGGATGTCCCAAAGTTCGATGGCACTTTCGATCCTATCGCACATGTTAAACAGTACTCATTGGTGATGAAGGGTACTACTTTGACAAGAAAGCAGAAGATCGAATACTTTTGATTGAGTTTGACTGGTCCCACGGTGGATTGGTATTATGGGCTGGATCGCAGGACTAAGGAGGACTGGGATTTATTGATTGAGGAATTCCTAAGGCTATATGACTGTAGTACGAGGATAGAGGTGACCTTGAACGACCTAGAGCTACTACAACAGAAGGGAGGCGAGTCCTTCCATGAGTATCTGACCCAATGGAGGAATCGAGTGATGGAAATGAAGAGAAAACCGGACACTCAAGATCAAATATGGCTGTTCATTAAAAATGCGAGCCCGTATTTGAGAGAAGGATTGAAGATGAAGGGATTAAGAGACTGGGAGTCTTTGAAGGACATCGCTATAGAGGCTAATGCAGAATACCTTGTTAAGAAGGCAAATAGTGAGAGTTATCCTAAGAACGGTAGCAGTGGGGCTAGTAGATCGATAGGCTCCGAAAACACCGCTAAAGTGTTAACCGCCAATTCTACCTCAAGACATTTTTGAAACCTTGGAAGGTCATTGTCATGGGTGTTGAGGAGGCTGATAAAGGAGGGGAAGCTGCAGCCTTTGCCACCCCGACTCGCTAGAACACAAGGCCTCCTGGGACATAAGGATGATGAGTATTGCGCATATCATCAGCACACTGGGCACAAAACTAATGATTGTAAGGCTTTGAGACACGCAATACAAGATCTAATTGATTCAAAACAGATCACAGACCCAGAGAAGAGAGGGGGTCAGAAGAAATCTGGGTACAACAATGTTCCCCCGCCAGTGAACATGATCGGGTCCACTTTGCTCGAGGAGTTTGTACTGAAGGAATTGTACGGCAATGATATCCACACTGCTGTTACGAACCTCCATGAAGGGAGTGAAGAAGGGCTTCCCGCTGCAGTGATCGATTGCTGGTCCACTGATGAAAGTGGAGCTAAAAATGATACTTGATACCTCGAAAAGTATATGGATGTGAGTTTTCGAATGAATGCCTTTACTATGCAAGCTTGACTATATATGTGTTATGAATGTCTGCATTTTCCATTTGCTTGTGTTATGCCTTAACGACCATTATGAATGGTTGTCCATATTGCTTGTGTGTTTACCCACTAAGCGTTTATTGCTTAGCACGGGTTCTTTTCCCATGTAGGTGGCAAGTTTGATTCCGTTCAAGTCATGATCTGCAAGGTCGGCCACATAGGAGTCAAAAGTTTTGTATTTTGCTCAACCTCTGTGTTTTAGCTTTTGTTTTTCTCTAGTCTTTTGTATATGTAATTATAAGTAAGAATCTTATTGTAATTAAGTTTTCAGTTATCTCTTTGTTTTATCTTTCGTCTTATGCTTCCGCTGAAAAGTTATATGTATGTATGTGAGTTAATGTATGTTCAGCTATTGTTTCCTTAAAGTTTTAATTTTCGCTGTATCTCCGTATATTTTTATGTATAAATGTATGCTTCTGCTTAGTGCATGTGTGCATGTGTGTGAGTGAGCGTCGGTAGCGCACCCGCGTCCTTCCAACGGGGATGTAGGGGGTGTTACACTTTGCAAGCTCAAATTGAGGCTTTGATTAAAAAAGTTAGTAGCCTAGAAATGGGGGGCAACCCATAAAATGCATGCACCATTTATGGCCAACATAGTCATGCAAGTGAGGTATGTAATTTGGGAATAAATAGTACAGAGGAACAAGTTATCTTCATCCAAGGGCAAGGGTGTGGTAACCCATACTCAAATAAATATAATCCAGGTTGAAGAAACCATCCAAATTTTTCTTGGGGAAATAGTAGCAACCAAAATAGGGGTGTAGGGTTTCAACCACCTCAAGATAGGTTTGGAGCTTTAGAAGTTAAAATGGATAGGTTCTTAGAGGGGATTAATATGAAGTTTAACTCACAAGAAGAGAACCAAAAGAGGCTGGAACATAAGTTTGATCAAATCACAAAGAACCAAGCCTCATCCATTCATAACTTAGAAGTGCAAATAGGGCAAATTGCCAAGGCTTTACCTTTAAGAATGCAAGCTAATTTACCAAGCAATACGGAGGACAATCTAAGGGAACACCTAAAAGCAATCAACTGAAGGTCAGGTAAATCCTACACTAATGAATTTGTTAATACTAACAAGAATGGAGATGTGTAGGAAAATGGGGAGAAAATTGACTATTCTATCGCGAGCGCGATAGAGGAGAGAACGAGCACTGTCGCGGGCGTGGTACCCTTCGCGAGTGCGACAGCAGGAGGAGAGTCTTCTGTCGTGAGTGCGACACCTGTCGCGGGCGCGACATAAGGGGCATCTAAGGTAAATTCTTCAAAAGTTTTTCAACCTCGTCCACCATTTCCTCAACGTCTTAAGCAGCAACACCAAGATAAGCAATTCCAATCTTTCATTGATAAATTAAAGCATTTGCATAAAAATTTGAATTTTATTGAGGCTATAACACAAATTCCTAATTATGCAAAATTTCTTAAAGATTTAATTTCTAAGAAAAGGAATTGGGAAGACATATCTACTGTGGTGTTAACTGAAGCATGTAGTTCTATAATTTCTAATAATTTGCCCACTAAGCTTAAAGATAATGGGACTTTTACTCTCCCTTGTACTTTGGGGGATGTTGAGTTTCCTAAATGTTTATGTGATTTAAGGGCAAGTATTAATCTCATGCCATTGTTTATCTTTAAGAAACTAGGATTGGATTATATTAAGCCTACATCAAGGGTATTGCAATTGGCTGACCAATCAATTAAGAAACCATTTGGAATTGTTGAAGATGTGCTTGTAAAAGTAGATAAATTCATTTTGCCTGCTGACTTTGTTATATTAGATTTTGCTTATGATGTAAAATGCCCTTTAATATTGGGAAGACCTTTCATGAGAACTGGCGGGGCTCTTGTTGATGTATATGAAGGAACTCTAGTTTTATGAGTAGTGGAGGATAGTGTGGAATATCACATGGATCAAGCACTAAAATACCCCATGGATGAAAATGTTTGTATGAAAGTTGATATTATTGATGCATGTGTTGTGGAAGTAATGGAAAATGGAGGACATAAAGAGGACACTAATGAAGAAGAAGTTCATGAAGCTGAGGAACAAGGGAGCTCAAAGCGAGAAACGCTATTTAGAAATGAAGCACCCTTACCACCTTCGATAGTAAGTCCTCCTAATGTAGAATTAAAAGAACTACCTTGTCATTTGAGGTATGCTTTTCTTGGCCCTAATCATACTTTGCCTATAATAGTGTCTTACAAATTATCTAATGAACACAAATCTTCATTGTTAGAGGTTGTTAAAAAAAGGATAAAGAGTATTGGGTGGCAAATTTCTGATTTAAAAAGAATTAGTCCTAATGTTGTCATGTATAGGATAAATATGGTTGATGAATTCCAACCCAAGGCTGATAGGCAAAGAAGACTTAACCCCAATATGAAAGAAGTAGTGAAAAAGGAAATTATTAAGTTGCTTGATGCTGGGATTATCTATCCAATTTCGGATAGTACTTGGGCGAGTCCTATACATTGTGTACCTAAGAAAGGAGGTATGACTGTAGTAAAAAATGAGAATGGGGATTTAATTCCTACTAGAACCACTATCGGTTGGAGGGTGTGTATAAACTATAGGAAGCTAAATTCAGCCACTAGAAAAGACCACTTCCCTTTACCATTCTTTGACCAAATGTTAGAAAGAATAGCTGGCCATTCTCACTACTATTTCTTGATGGTTATTCGAGTTACTTCCAAATTTTCATTAACCCTAGTGACCAAGTAAAGACTACTTTTACTTGTCCTTATGGGACTTTTGCCTATAGGTGAATGCCTTTTGGGCTTTGCAATGCACCAGCTACTTTCCAAAGGTGTATGACTTCTATTTTTGGGGACATGATAGAAGACATTATGGAAGTTTTTATGGATGACTTTTCTGTATATGGCGACTCATTTGATCTATGTTTGAAAAACTTAGATAGACTTTTGGTTGTGAGGAGACAAATTTAGTTCTCAATTGGAAAAATACCATTTTATGGTGGAAGAAGGGATAGTTCTTGGGCATAAGATTTCAAGAAAGGGGATAGAGGTGGATAGAGCAAAAACGAAATTGATAGAAAAATTACCTCCACCTACTACACTTAAGGGTGTAAGATCTTTTCTTGGGCATGTTGGTTTCTATAGGAGATTCATTAAGGATTTTTCTTTAATTGCTAAACCTTTAACTAATTTATTAATAAAGGATGTGCTTTTTGAATTTTCTGATGAATGCATGAATGCTTTTAATACTTTAAAGGAAGCTCTTGTAAGTGCACCTATAATCACTTCTCCTAATTAGAACTTACCATTTGAAATTATGTGTGATGCAAGTGACCTTGCAGTAGGTTGTGTTTTAGGGCAACGCCAAGGGAAACATTTGCATGTTATATATTACGCTAGCCATACATTATCACCTCCTCAAATTTATTATACAACCACTGAAAAATAAATGTTGGCTATGGTTTATGCATGTGATAAGTTTAGGTCTTATTTATTAGGATCTAAGGTCATTATATATGTGGATCATGCAACTTTGAGGTACTTATTTGCTAAAAAGGATGCCAAACCTAGACTTATTTGTTGGATTTTATCGTTACAAGAATTTGATCTTGAAATCAAAGATAAGAAAGGCTCTAAAAATTCAGTTGCTGATCACTTGTCTAAGTTGGAAAACAATGAAGGACTTTTAGGAGATAACATTAAAATAAATGAATCCTTTCCGGATGAATCATTAATGTCACTAGAAGAAGTTCATGTACCTTGGTATGCAGATTTTGCTAATTTTTTTGCTGCAAGAATTATACCACATGGATTGACATAGCAGCAAAGGAAGAAATTTTTTAGTAATGTTAAAAAAATATCTTTGGGAAGAGCCATTTTTGTTTAAAATTAGTGGGGATGGTATCATTCATCGATGTGTGCATGAAAAAGATTATGTTAATATCTTAACTCATTGCCATTCTTCTTTATATTCGGGTCATAACGGTGCTAATAAAACTGCCTCTCGAGTCCTTGAATGTGGTTTATATTGGCCTACTTTCTTTAATGATGCTAGAAATTTTGTAGCTAAATGTGATAAATGTCAAAGGGCTGGGAATATTGGGAAGCGTGATGAAATGCCTTTGAATACTATTTTAGAAGTTGAAATCTTTGATGTATGGGGAATAGACTTTAGGGGTCCTTTCCCTACATCCTTTGGTCAAAACTATATTAAGTATCAAAGTGGGTTGAGGCTCAAGCATTGCCAACCAATGATTCAAAGGTGGTGATCAAGTTTTTGAAGAAGCTTTTTACAAGATTTGGAGTGCCAAGAGCCATCATAAGTGATGGAGGTAAGCATTTCATTAACCATTCTTTTGATTCAATATTGCGTAAATATGGAGTGCATCATAGGGTCGCTACTCCTTATCATCCTCAAACAAGTGGCCAAGTAGAGGTTTCAAATAGAGAGCTTAAATGGATCCTAGAGAAAACAGTCTCTAATTCTAGGAAAGATTGGGCACATAAGCTTGATGATGCTTTATGGGCATATCGCACTGCCTTTAAAACACCTATTGGGATGACACCTTATAGGTTAATATATGGAAAGGCATGTCATTTACCTGTCAAGTTAGAGCATAAAGCTTATTGGGCCATTAGGACTTTGAACTATGATCTTAAGGATGTTAGTGTCAAAAGGTGTTTACAATTGAATGAGCTTGATGAGTAACACCTTCTTTCTTATGAAAATGCAAAAATTTATAAAGAAAGATCCAAGAAGTGGCACGATGCTCACATTCGATATAAAAATTTCAAGGTTGGAGATAGAGTCCTCTTATACAATTCTGGGTTAAAGTTATTTCCTGGAAAATTGAAATCGAGGTGGAGTGGCCCATTTGAGGTGGCACAAGTTTTTGACCATGGCTATTTAGAGTTAAAGAATGATAAGGGAGAATTGTTTAAAGCTAATGGTCAGAGATGCAAAGTTTATTTGGATGGCACACTTTAAAAGAGGGTGGTCTCTAGTATCTCTTTTAAGTTGGTTGCGTAGTTATTTGTACATTTTTTTTTCGATTTATTTTAATTGAGTTACTATATTATTTTTATGTTATTTTATGTACTAATATCGTTTATTTTTGTTCTATAGGGTTTTATTACGTTAGTATGTCATAGTTGTTCCAAAATATTTATTGTTTTTGTAAAGGGAAAATTTGTTATTTTCAAAATTCTTCTCTATCGCGAGCGCGATTTCAAAATTCTTCTCTATCGCGAGCACGACAGAGAGGCAACAAAAATTTTTCAATATTAGTGATTCATCTCTGTCGCGGGCGCGACAGTGAGGAGGAATTTTATTCTGTCGCGATATCGTGATTTGTCTCGCGAGCCGAATTTTTAAGTTTCGCTTCTGTTGCGATCGCGACAGTGTCGCAACATCGCGATAGTACGCGGATTTTGAAATTCCTAACCGTTGGGCAGTTATATCTCATCCCCTATATATTTGTTAAACCCTACTTTCACTATTTTCCTTTTACTTTGAGTTGTTTCTTCCGAACTTTTAAAGTTTTCTCTCTATTTTAGTTTCGTTTTCTCTCCATTTTCCCTAAAATCATCTTTTTTTTCTCTTCGGTTCTCTAGGGTTTCTGAGTTACATTATTTTCTTCTTGATTTTCTCTTCTTCCTTTCAACTTTATTACTCATAATTTTAAAGATGGTTCGGACTAAATCTGTGGCACATAAGGAGAAGAGAGATCTTGGAGGCTTAAGCACGGGATCAGAGCCAGTTCATTTTCAAAACAGGTTTGATTACCCTTTTCCCATCTTTAGTGAGGAAGAAGGTGAGAAATTTGTTTATTTTGATAAAAAGTCCTACGTTGGTATGAGGCATCTTGATTTTTCTTTATTGGATACTTTAGGACTTAATGAACAATTTAATAATTTTCTTAAATACATAAAATGGGAAAATTTTATTACTTTTTCTTTACCTGTCAAGAAGGATTAGACGCTGGAATTTTTTGTGTCCCTAGCTTATGTTGATGAACGTAAAATAAATTGAAATTTAGGCACCAAGGGGTTGAGCATGTTTTTAGCTATAAAGAGATGCATGAATGGTTTGGTTTTCCTTTAAATGGTAAAATTTTTTATCCTCATGTTTTTAGCCCTAACCCTATTTGGAAATGATTAACTGGTTTGGATAATTTCAATAACAAGAACTCTACTAATCAAAGTATTAACAATGATGCTTTAATGTTGTTTCATAAATTTCTATGTCATGTATTATTTAGTAGAGTTGAAAGTACTAAGGTGCAGACTAAGGACTTATTTGTTTTGGATCTATTGTAATCTCGTAAAGCACCTGATTCTATTGATTTTATCTTTGATGTCATGCCTCTACTGCTAGCAGCAAAACGGTTGGCATGTGTCATATGGTGACGGGTATTATTCTAGGTTGTTTAGGGGACTTACCTAATTTTGTTTTAGATGACAATGAATCCGTTACTATGTTAGATGCTGCTTACTTAAGGCGTGCTAATGTGTTAACTAAAGGAGGTTGGCCTCCTAGATTTATTAACCGTGGTGCAGGTGGATCTAGTGTAGATAAAGGGAAAGGAAAGGCTCCTGAGTCTTCTTCAGCAGCTATGGCTCGTGACTCTTTAGATAAAGATTCATCTGAGGACGAGGAAGCTGCTGGGGTTGACGCTACTGCTGGAAGGAATGCTGCCGAATCTGGATCTCATGTTGGGCTTGAACAAGTCGTGTAAAGATTGGATGGTATAGAGGCTGCAAACAAAAATTTGGCGGCTAGGATGGATGTTCTTAAAACGACTATGAGGGCTGTTCATAAAAATTAGAAAGGCATAAGCCACAAGCTTCTCTCGTTTTTCCTCAAGCAAGATGTTGCATTTTCTCATTCTCCGCCTAGCTCCCCTAGTGGGAGTTTCTGAGTTTGTTTCTCCTCCTTCTTTTATTTTTTCTCTTCTTTTTATGTTTATTTTGTTGTGTTTTGTGTTGTGTTTGTTGCTCTTTCTCACAATGGGAACATTGTGTCCTTTAAGTGTGGGGGCATTATTATTTTGTTGTGGCTAGTGTAGCCTGTGTTATACATGCGCTGATAGTTTTAGGTTATTAATATTAGGTATATGAAGTTAGATTTGTACATATGTGTGTTATTGTGATTATGTATAGGTTGTTTTGTGCATTATATTATGGAGCTTTTATATTTGATGTATATTTGGGAATATATGCATGAGTAAGCTGGAATTTCTTTTAATTATGTCTATATATGCCATATCTTGATAAATGTCATTTTTATTTTTATTTGGACAATTACTTGTACATAGTGAAGATTATGACTTGGCAAAGCACTTTAGTGTAGGGTCTTTTTAAGTTGAGTATCTTTTCACGTGTATATAATGATTATTTTGCCAATGCATTGCTTAGGGTAGTTTGTTCTATAGCTATGTGAGCTTTTGAGCCTTATACTTTGAACTTTTTCTTGTATGAGAGCCTTAGTATGCCATATCCTCTAGAACTTGTTTTTAGTAAATTTTGAGATTACATTTAGTATGGGATGTGCATGAGAAATGAAAAGGGCAATTAGATTAAACCACTTTGGCTTGCTTTAAAAAACTAACCTTTTTTGACTTTAGGTAGCCATTTTGAGCCTTAACCTGCTTTTGTTGTTAAGCACATTATTTAACCAAATCCTTTGCTAAACAACTATTTTTTCTTGTTACCCTTGTTGTGTTGAGAATTAGGATTGCTAAACCATAGGATACATTTGTTAGTATAAGCACAATTATAGTGATTAATAAGTAAATTCCCTTATTTATGTATCAAAAGTCCATTTATTAGAAAAATCTAGTTTCTAAAAGAAAAAAAAAAAGAGAAAAAATAATAAATAGTTGGGATGGAGCATAAAATGCACCCACAAAGAAAAGAAGAAAAAAAAAAGAAGAAAAGCAAATGAAACTAGAAAATAAGGGTGGACATTAGGAAGGGAATTAGAATAGAAACTTTGAATATCATGCTATACTTACTTTTTACATTTCTTGTGGTATAGTTATACTTATTCTCTACACAATGTTAGCTACTTAAACCAAATTTATCTTACCCTTACCTAAGCCAAGTTACAACCCATTTTAAGACCCTTTGATTTCATGTACTACTTTATACTAGTAGTGGAGATTTTTACTATTTACAAGCTTATGGTATGCAATGGCATATTTAAGGAATGAGAGAAACACTAACCTAAAAACACATTGAGTGATTGAGAGCTTAAGAAAAATAGTGTTTGAGTGAGAATTATTTTAGGCAATGTCTTGTGTGAAATAATCTTTACATGTGTTAAGATATTAAAAATCTTGAGGTCAAACATTCTTGTGTTTTGCAACTTTATGGTTTTCCAAAATGTGCATGATTGTTAAAATATGATGGATAATGGTATTGATTGAGATTTCATTTCCAAATATTTATCAAACATATAAGTAAGCTCCACAATTGTATGCAATTTTGTTGGGTGTTATTTGTTTGTTATGTTTTGCTTAGGGATAAGCAAAAGTTTAAGTGTGGGGGTTTGATATGAGTCTAAATAGCTCATATTTAATCCATGTTTTATGAGTAGGATGATAATTATGTGTAGTTCATTGTGTTAAAATTAGGTTGGTTTTATGTGTGTAGGGGAGAAATGAATAAAAGAGGAGAAAGAAGCAGAAAATGAGTTAAGGAAGAAAAGCTTCTATCGCGAGCACGACAGAAGGTGCCTAGAAGAAGAGCTGAAGGATGAAGAGGAAAGAGAGAAAGGGAGCTGTCGCGACTAAGGAACCGATCGCGACAAGACACGGAGGGCACCAGCGCAAGGAAAGGAAGCGAAAATTTCTCGAGAGCGACAACGTCTCGGGCGCGATAGAGAGGAATGTTAGACAGAATATTTCAAACATTGCCTCGAAAAGGCATGACTTTCCACCAACAATTACAACTATTTTGAAGAGTCATTTGAAGGAACACAACTTTCAGAACTTTATAAATATTAGTTTAATTGTAATTTTTAGTTGTTGAATTTTTATTAAGTAATTTCTGTAAGTTTGAAATAGTTTTTCTTTTTCTTAGTTAAATTTCTTAAGTTAGAATTTATGTTTTGAGAAGAAGACTTTTGCAAGAAAGAAGACTACATTTGGTGAAGTGAAAAAGGGTTGAGAGATCCCATTTATTCTATTTCTTATCTTTCTCTTCTTCTTTGTAATTATTATATGGTGTATTTAAGAACTTGAATATTTTAATCCTAAGTTTTACTATTCATATCTTTTGGTACTTTTGAATGTAGAATTTCTATTGGTAATTTATGCATGATCATTATAAATTTTAGTTTAGTCAAGAAATAAATTCATACTTAAATCTAATAGATGTTCATCATTTAACCATTATTTGAGAGATCATAATGTTTAATTGGTTGCTATAGGTTGTTTTCTATTCTTGAAATATACATGTGTAACACTCTAAGTCTTAGATGAGAATTGGGATTTAGAATTATGTGTGCATGTTTTAGGCACTCTAATTTATGTCGAGAGAGTAAATTAGAATATTATGCAACTTGGCTTACATGACAACAGTACCTCAACAATCAAGAATAATCATTTCAAGTTTATTTTGTCAAAACTTATCATCATTTATCTATTTTATCTTCTTCGATTAACATAAATTAGGTTTAATTATTTATTATAATAGAGTAGTTTAGATTTAATCAACAAATTATTGAATCATTGTAAACAAGATTAAAATCAAGTAGTAATAGTGAGTAAAAACTATATTCCTCGTGGGATCGATATCTTTTGTACTATTTCGATACACCGTATACTTGCGAAAAATTAGCACCTATAAAATATGCTAACACACACCCATGCTAAGCACAAAAGCTTAGTGGGGAAAAACACGTAGTATGGACGACCATTCATAATGGTCATCAGTCACAACACACAATAAATATCCAAAATAACATCATTTGAATATAAATACTTCAAATAGACTTAAACATCTCATTGAATAAACACATAAAATTAATCATAAACAAAATATTTTAATCTGAATCATTTACAAGGTCAAATAGGATGACAATCTTAATTAATACATGCTTTTTAGGTTTTATTAATCAAACTTCTTATGGCACACATTTAAGAGTCATGAATAAGAAGCTAAAAGTATAACTTTATATCCCAGCATATTAATGCATGTCATACGTATAGTTATTTTCATTTCAACTCTTACTTTGAATCATTGCATAAGGATCCATAAGAAATCCAAAAACACATAGGTCCACAAAGCACTAGCTCATGGCACATATAGGTTACAATAGATAATGCGATCTCATTCTTATTAAGTACATAATCTCACACCTTCATACAAGTCTTTACATATATTTATCAATTCACAACTTATCATTCAGTTCACATATTCTTGTTCATTTAATGCCTGGTAGGTCAAAAGAGGTGGATAACGAGTATACAGACAGTACCTCATGGATATGAATTGAATACAGATAATACGTTATGGGTACGAATCGAATACAGACAGTACCTTACGGGTACGAATTGAATACATACAGTACCTTATGGGTACAAATCGATTATAGACAGTACCTTATGGGTACGAATCGAATAACCATTTTGTTTTATCACATTCAAAATATTTTTCAGAAGCACATACTTTTATTGTAGTCACATAATGATCAGACGCATAATACATTTATAAACTAAAGCAATGGCTCATATAAAATATAACAAACCATAACCTTTAATTACAATCACATTTTAGTTTTAAACACATGCTTAAAAATTCATTTCAACTACAACATACATGGTATAGCATATCATAGTTTACACATAGGTCATAAGCAAATCATAAATAAAAACCCATGCCAAAAAGCTTAACAACATACCTTCATAGCATAGGCAAGAGTTGCGCTCCCGACCTTAGTCGTGATCGTGACAGAAGACTAGATAGCCTCATTCGCGTTCGTGATAGAGCCAAATTTCACGCTCCACCAGACCAAATCAAGTCTCAATGGACCAACAAGCTGGTTCACACTCATATCAATTCTCACTTACATACAACTTCACAGATAAACTTACTTATTCTTATAATGTCCATAAATAATTTCAGAAATATTACTTTCCCCTAGTTCATGCATTAAACTCAAGAACCTCAACACAAGTATCTTAAACTATTCAATTTATTAAAAAACATTCCGTAATTAGATAGTTATATAAAGACCGTTTGAGATACGAAAGCTTCATTTCAATTTCAGTTTATGACACACTTAAAGTAATCATTTAATTCATTCTTAATATCCCATACAAATTCTAAACTATAAATAAGTCTACTTGAGACTTGAATAATTAATGGTTCAACAAACTTTAATAAATATGTGCATACATGCCACATTTTTTTTCCACAAATATCAAGGCATTACTAGAGCTCAATTAGTACATTATCTTTCATGTCCGATACTTTGGTTTGGACTTGGAAGAGTGTTCTAAACTTCCTATGTATTCGAAGAGTTGAGAATCCAAACCCCAAAATTCTACTAGTTCAAAATGCAAGTTATAGAATTTCACTTCAAATCACCTAGCATACTATAAATCCAGTCAATATTGAACATAATCGAAAATGTTCGACTCATTAAACTTTTAAGTAACTAAGTCAAAATCCTTATTTATAACCTCAAACACTTGTATTCCCAAGTGATAGCCATTTATTTACTCATTTCCAAACTCTAAACATATGATGAATATGTCTCAAGAGGTTCCGAGGAAGTTCGGGTGTATTTTGGAAGGAAAAACATTACAAAATACACAACCTAGAGAAGGGTGAAGAGGGGCAAGGGTTCATACCATCCATAAGGCTCAAAATAAGAGAAAAGCCCTTAAACAAGCAGGTTATGTCGCACTCGTGACAAGGGTCGCGCTCACGACAGAACCCTCCGCCACTTGCCCTACGAAAATAGACTAATGTGACTGCTTCTCGCCCCTGACATTGTAACGCCTAAACCAACCTCTAAAACTCATTTTTAGCCACAATTTCCTCTTAAAAAATGTTCCTTAGGATGTTAGATTTCAAATGCAACAAATTTCAGATCAATTAGACATCTAGAACTCTAGATATAAGCTACAAAACCTCCACTGCTCCCCTTGACCCGTCTACTTACAAACAACCCGGTTTCTACCATTTTCAAGGATCTTAGAGCCAGAATTGGCATACATGCCATATTTATTAATGGTTCAACAAACTTTAATAAATCTGTGCATACATGCCACATTTATTTTTTTTTCACAAATATCAAGGCATTACTAGAGCTCAATTAGTACATTATCTTTCATGTCCGATACTTTGGTTTGGACTTGGAAGAGTGTTCTAAACTTCCTATGTATCCGAAGAGTTGAGAATCCAAACCCCAAAATTCTACTAGTTCAAAATGCAAGTTATAGAATTTCACTTCAAATCACCTAGCATACTATAAATCCAGTCAATATTGAACATAATCGAAAATGTTCGACTCATTAAACTTTTAAGTAACTAAGTCAAAATCCTTATTTATAACCTCAAACACTTGTATTCCTAAGTGATAGCCATTTATTTACTCATTTCCAAACTCTAAACATATGATGAATATGTCTCAAGAGGTTCCGAGGAAGTTCGGGTGTATTTTGGAAGGAAAAACATTACAA
The DNA here is from genome assembly GCA_947683425.1 of Excoecaria cochinchinensis. NCBI lineage: Eukaryota > Viridiplantae > Streptophyta > Magnoliopsida > Malpighiales > Euphorbiaceae > Excoecaria > Excoecaria cochinchinensis. The sequence goes on along the minus strand of CANTUQ010000194.1, from coordinate 5,727,537 downwards.
AATACACAACCTAGAGAAGGGTGAAGAGGGGCAAGGGTTCATACCGTCCATAAGGCTCAAAATAAGAGAAAAGCCCTTAAACAAGCAGGTTATGTCGCACTCGTGACAAGGGTCGCGCTCACGACAGAACCCTCCGCCACTTGCCCTACGAAAATAGACTAATGTGACTGCTTCTCGCCCCCGACATTGTAACGCCAAAACCAACCTCTAAAACTCATTTTTAGCCACAATTTCCTCTTAAAAAATGTTCCTTAGGATGTTAGATTTCAAATGCAACAAATTTCAGATCAATTAGACATCTAGAACTCTAGATATAAGCTACAAAACCTCCAATGCTCCCCTTGACCCGTCTACTTACAAACAACCCGGTTTCTACCATTTTCAAGGATCTTAGAGCCAGAATTGGCATACATGCCATATTTATTAATGGTTCAACAAACTTTAATAAATCTGTGCATACATGCCACATTTATTTTTTTTTCGCAAATATCAAGGCATTACTAGAGCTCAATTAGTACATTATCTTTCATGTCCGATACTTTGGTTTGGACTTGGAAGAGTGTTCTAAACTTCCTATGTATCCGAAGAGTTGAGAATCCAAACCCCAAAATTCTACTAGTTCAAAATGCAAGTTATAGAATTTCACTTCAAATCACCTAGCATACTATAAATCCAGTCAATATTGAACATAATCGAAAATGTTCGACTCATTAAACTTTTAAGTAACTAAGTCAAAATCCTTATTTATAACCTCAAACACTTGTATTCCTAAGTGATAGCCATTTATTTACTCATTTCCAAACTCTAAACATATGATGAATATGTCTCAAGAGGTTCCGAGAAAGTTCGGGTGTATTTTGGAAGGAAAAACATTACAAAATACACAACCTAGAGAAGGGTGAAGAGGGGCAAGGGTTCATACCATTCATAAGGCTCAAAATAAGAGAAAAGCCCTTAAACAAGCAGGTTATGTCGCACTCGTGACAAGGGTCGCGCTCACGACAGAACCCTCCGCCACTTGCCCTACAAAAACAGACTAACGTGACTGCTTCTCTCCCCCGACATTGTAACGCCTAAACCAACCTCTAAAACTCATTTTTAGCCACAATTTCCTCTTAAAAATTGTTCCTTAGGATGTTAGATTTCAAATGCAACAAATTTCAGATCAATTAGACATCTAGAACTCTAGATATAAGCTACAAAACCTCCACTGCTCCCCTTGACCCGTCTACTTACAAACAACCCGGTTTCTACCATTTTCAAGGATCTTAGAGCCAGAATTGGCATACATGCCACATTTATTAATGGTTCAACAAACTTTAATAAATCTGTGCATACATGCCACATTTATTTTTTTTTCATAAATATCAAGGCATTACTTGAGCTCAATTAGTACATTATCTTTCATGTCCGATACTTTGGTTTGTACTTGGAAGAGTGTTCTAAACTTCCTATGTATCCGAAGAGTTGAGAATCCAAACCCCAAAATTATACTAGTTCAAAATGCAAGTTATAGAATTTCACTTCAAATCTCCTAGCATACTATAAATCCAGTCAATATTGAACATAATCGAAAATGTTCGACTCATTAAACTTTTAAGTAACTAAGTCAAAATCCTTATTTATAACCTCAAACACTTGTATTCCTAAGTGATATCCATTTATTTACTCATTTCCAAACTCTAAACATATGATGAATATGTCTCAAGAGGTTCCGAGGAAGTTCGGGTGTATTTTGGAAGGAAAAACATTACAAAATACACAACCTAGAGAAGGGTGAAGAGGGGCAAGGGTTCATACCATCCATAAGGCTCAAAATAAGAGAAAAGCCCTTAAACAAGTAGGTTCTGTCGCACTCGTGACAAGGGTCGCGCTCACGACAGAACCCTCCGCCACTTGCCCTACGAAAACAGACTAACGTGACTGCTTCTCGCCCCCGACATTGTAACGCCTAAACCAACCTCTAAAACTCATTTTTAGCCACAATTACCTCTTAAAAAATGTTCCTTAGGATTTTAGATTTCAAATGCAACAAATTTCAGATCAATTAGACATCTAGAACTCTAGATATAAGCTACAAAACCTCCACTGCTCCCCTTGACCCGTCTACTTACAAACAACCCGGTTTCTACAATTTTCAAAGATCTTAGAGCCAGAATTGGCTTTCGGTCTTTGAAAGAAAATTTTACGTATATGAATTAGCTTTCCAATGGCACTGGTCTCACACAATTTGGATATTTATAATTTAACTTATAACTAAAATAAGCAGTAAAGATCCAGCGAAATCTGGGCTGAATTTCCCCAAAAATGCAAACTCTCTAAAATTAAATCAATCCACATAACCAAAACTAAAACAAGCAAGCAAATTTGACAAATAAATATCAAACTATCAAAATATCAACATACACATATACATATATCAAATGAATAGGTTTCCCAAACCTCAAAATCCTTTGCTCCATTAGCTTAAATGGTTGCACTTCCTGCTCCCACACTCTTTCTATAGATGTATCACTCCAATTTCCTCATCAAGAAAATACATAACATTACTTAGGGTTTCTACTTAACCAAAGAGGAAGTGCAGAAATTAAAAGTTATAACTTACTCTTTTATCTCAAATCTCTCACAAGAACTCTTAAGCTGTGAATTCCATTGTACAAAACTTAGGGCTTGCAAAGAAAGGGAGAGAGGTTGGCGTGAGATGAAGAAGAAGAGGAAGAAAGGGGGAAAAGAGGGAGAACATGAGGGAGGAGAGAGGGATGAGTAGAAAATTTGCTCTCTCTCACATTATCTCTCTCCTTTATTACCCCAACCACCACCATCTTGTCTCTAATGCCACATGTCTTTTCCCTACTGGAGCTCACTAGATATTTTATATCCAAACATCCCTTTTAGTCCAAATCCTCTCCTTTAATCTTATAATGACCTAATACATAAATATAATTCTTACATTGGCCCACAATTAAATCCTTACCTCCTTCAATTAAGCCCCAAATTAATACTTTACAATTTTGGAATTGGCCGCACTTGCCGAAACTGTTGTGTTAATACCGAATTCATCCTTTCAGCACACCTGACACCGCAACTCCCATATATTCGGCCTAATACTACTCCATTCTCATAAATTAGCACTCGTGGTTATTTATTCGATTCAATTAAATCCATATTTGCAAAATGACCAAATTACCCTTGTCTTCCTTTTTCTTAATTCTAATCATATCTTTACTCCTACTTACTCACTCTGACAATCAAATCATATGGTTTCGACCATCAAAATCCCTAGAAATATACAAATCCTTCTAGGGCACATTTCGTGGTGTTACAAATCTTCCCTCCTTAAAGAATTTTGTCCTCAAAATTCACAATCATCGGAGTATTCCCACATCATATTCCTTATCACTACCACACTTAGGCATTAACATTCCACTATTAAATAACTTATACACTTTAGTCATAACTTATCACTTCTTATTTACTACATCATTCACTTATCACTTCTCAATATCTTTATGAAGAGAAATATTCTTAAACAAAGTCAAACTCAAACTCATAAGAACTATCTTACCCAATCGAGTAAACTTTATCTCCATAAGTCACTACTCAACTCCTAACATGTACCACAATTATAATCACATCATTGGTTGGGATCCCACATATGGGCTTTTAATTTAACATACTTACATATACACGTAGAGTCTTATCACCAAAATGTCTAATACCTCAAATTGTTAAACTATACTAATGGTAGCCTACACTTTACATCTTCTCAACATCTCCACTAAAAGATCTTGTACTAAAAGCACAGCCTGTCAGCCACTTTTAATTGAGTTAAATCCAAGTGCTTGTCACATATGAATGAGGGATGTGAGTGAAATGAATGTATAATGATTTATGTATGCAAATGATGCAGATGCGATTTATGCAGTGGCAGTATACCTTCCCATCCCCATGCTGACACATGTGTAGACACCGGGTCTTGAGGTAGTCCAGGTCAGAGTTACTCGATGAAGAGAGCAACGTTGGTTTTTTGATAAATAGGTGAAATTTGGAGGTTTTCGTCTTTCATGTTTTGCGAGGATTAAAATCTTTTTCGTTAGCATGGAGTTTTAATAGAGTTTTGATAAATTATGGTTGAAATTAAGAGTTTTGCTCCACAGACGGGATTCCTGTCTGTGTAGGGGCGCCCGTCCCTACTTAGCGTGATCCCCATCTCTAGGCGTAGTGGGGATGGACACGTGGCAGTATAGGGATGCCCGTCCCTAGTACCGCACCACGTATGTAGTCGGTTTTCCGCGTGTGCCCTTAGTAGGGACGGCCGTCGGTATCTGCAGGGAAGCCCGTCGGTACGTTAATTGATAAGATCACGCCGGATTGGATAAAATTTAATATCTTTTCCTTCAAAATGGGGATAAGATTTATTAAAAATGTGAATTTTAAAGTCCTTTTAAAATTCAAACTTTGGGTTGAGGCTTATCTGAATTATTTCCTAAAATCCTATAAATAGTGGATTAAATTCTATTTTTAGGGGTTAGAAGTTTTGAGATTTTTGGTGAGAAAAGTGAAAATCTTTGATAAGAAAAATTCTTTGGAGAAAAGTTATTAATTTTTTCGAGAGATTGTTTTTTAGAAAAGATTTTTGTGAGCAATTTACTCAAAAGTTTATAAAAAGTCTCTGTTCATTTGCAGAATTTTATTTGATAAAATTTCTGCCAATTAATTGATTTCTTCAAATTTTTCTTATGAATTAAGCCAATTTGAGGTAACGAAATTCATTCGTTTCCATCAATACAGCTAATTCGGACACTCGATTGCTATCAAATTTTCAAGGAAAGAACAACATAAATTTTCTTTCCCTGATCTGTCTTTTATTTGATCCTTGCGAAGTATACGGGGAATTAAATCATTCGACATTCACCTTAAAAGGTAAAATCCGAGGGTAAACACTCTGGACTAATATTTGTATAATTTAATTTGATTTACATTAATTTTTTATATATATTTTATTATTCTATTGTATAATCTTTTACAAAAGAACTGAAGGTTTTTATTTTTTTTTACTTGTTCCCTATACTAGGGACGACCGCTGGCATAGTACAGGAGGCCGTCCCTAGGCAAACTCTCATGTTTTTAATTTGTAAATTTTATCTTTCAACTTATTTCTGTTAGAGCTTCTCGTTCTTTTATTTTTATTTTTATTTTTATTCACGCTATTTGAACGTGTTTATCCCTATGAGTTATTTTCTGGCCATTTGGAGTTGGAGTTCGGAAAGATGGGGGTTGCGTCAGTCTGAGGACTTCCACTCGGGTTCTTTCTTACCCTTATCTTTTATTTATGTTATTATGGAAATGGTTTTAATGTCGCTAAAGAAAAAAAGGCCAAAAGATTTCTAACAGTTAACTTTGGGATTTTTTTTCGAAAATTGTGGACCAATGTCCCGTTTTAGCCAAAAAAATTGACGCTTCATGAAAAATCACTTTTTGTAATAAAATATGCATGCGAGGACCAATGTCCTCATCATTAATGAATACCCCGATTTATGCATGATTTGTATTTTATTTACAATGGGGGTTGTATTTCGCCCCTAGTTTTATTGTAATTTATTTTGAGAATGTTTATTTTAATAATGTTTTACTTATTGCTTTTGACGTGAATGATTGAGCTTTAATTAAATGCATTGTGTGGAAAGTTGGTTAAACAATGAATTCAAAACTGACTTATAATATTAATCAAGGTACGAATAAATGAGAAGTCCCGAACTCACTCTGGTCTTTAGGGCCCAATGAGGTGAGTGGTCTAGGACTTCCAAGACACCTCTTGAGTCCCGCTAAAAGACTTAAATTTACAATCCTAGGCACCAGGGGGTAGAGGTAGAGACCTCTAAGATCTCTCTGGATTGCCCAAAATGGATATGTATGCGCCGTCTTAGGCTCGACGAGGCTAGACGACCCTTTCCAATGTTCTATTGGGTGGCAACTCCAAGTAACCTCATTGTTGCCCAAAATAGACGCAGCTTGTAAATACCTTACAAGTTTTTTATGAACCTCTCCTGATCGCCCTAAAGCGAGCTTTCGGGAGGCCACGAGGTTCGGCGTGCGTCACAGTGGCGACTCCACCGAGGAGATACTCGAGACTTCGATTCGAAAGTACCTTGATTAAAAATTATAATTCAGTTTTAGTTTAAAAATTTCACCTTCTTTCAAAACTGCATTGCATCGCATTAGAGCCTTAGATCTATGCTAGTTTTGTCCCTCTTTTAGCCCCGGTGCGTTCCTGAAGCACGACCCTATTTTTGTCACATCCCAAAGTGGCCCTAGAAGAATTACAGAGTTTTGTTCGAAAAAGGTAAGTTTTTGTGCGAGAGTTCTGTCGCGAGCACGACAGAACCCCCTCGCGAGATGTGTGCATAAGTGGGACTAAGAGACTTGGAGTTGTAGGGAGTTGACACATGGCATCGTAGAGGAGCGACAAGTGGCATCATAGAAGAGTGACAAGTGGCAGCATAAGAGTTTGACAAGTGGCATTGTAGGAGTGTGCCATGTGTCATTGTAGGGAAGAGACATTTGGCTTGGCTTGGGATATGGATGAATTAAAGGAAATGGTTGGCATTTAGTGAGGTTGGTTGGCTTTGGATGTGCATTGACCGGCCATTCCTTTCCTCCTTTTCCTTTCATTTCCTACTTTTGGTCTTTTGTCCTCCTTTTATTTCCTTGGCTCTTGGGTTTTTGCCGTGCTCCTCTTACCTTGCCATTTTCTTTGCTTTTCTTCTTCATTTGTCTTGTTCTTTGAGAGAACCATTTGAATTAGTTTGAAGAGAGTGAGTTAAGGGCTTGATTAGGTCTCTTCAAAAGGTAAGTTGGATTGATTTTCCGATCTGACCTCCTTTCTCTTTCAGTTCTTGATTTAAAGTGAAAAGAGGATTAACCTAAGTGTTTTGCTCTGGTTTTGCATGAGAGTTATGGACAAGGGAAAGGAGAAGCTCAGAATCAATTAGAGAGAAGCAGTTAAGCCACCTAAGGTAGGGATCGAGTGTGATTGTGTTAATTTTGCATGTGTTTACATGAAAAATGCTTGAACAAAGACATGTGGAAATAAAGAGATGCTTGTTGAGCTTTAATTAGCTCAAGATGTTCATTTTGATTGCTTTCAGTGCTCATGACATGTGTATATATGTCTATAAGTATGTAATTTGATCATTTGAGTGTGTGTGTTGATGATAGAGTTTGATTTGGCAAATTCTGCTTATTTGTCATCTGAGCCCTATGTGATGTTTTTATCATAGGTATAGTTTTAGATGTCTAAATTGAGTGATTCTTAATCCATTGGAACACTGACTTATATATCTATAAATGTCACAGAAATAAGCTTGAGCAAATTCTTACTCTAAGACCCTGAAAATTGGCCAAAAAAGAGGTGTCTCTACCTTGGCCGGTTCAGTTGACCAGTTCAGATTATTTAGATCATATATGATGTTATAGATGTCCAATTGACTTGAAAATTGTTCCATTTGAACGTTAACATCCTAGGGAAGATTTGTTAAGAGGAAGTTTTGCCTAAAAATGTCGTTTCGATGTCCGTTTAGCCTAAACAAAATTGATGTTATTGGGTTTCTGTTTGGATTTCCGTGGCTCTGTCATGAGTAGAGACGACTGTCATGAGTCGTGACAGTAGGCCACTGTCACGAGTAGTGACATCTGTCACGAGTAGTGACAACCTCCACCCTTCTATTTTGACCATTTTATGTGTTTTTCTTCCCGAACTGAACCCGTATTGCATCCGAACTTCAGGGTAAGTTCCTATAGCATGTCCAACTCATTTCTAACCTTATGGAATGAGTATGTGAGTGGTTGTCAATTGAAAATATAAGTGATTAAAGCTATGGTATAAGAGTTTAATAATGAAATTAAATGTATATATGCTTTTTAATTATTGAACATGATATGCATGTGATGTTGATCATTTATGATTGAATCATAATGTGTGAAGTCTATGAACATGTAGAATGCATTATGCATTTGATTAGTTAGTAAAGTAGAGTGCAAAGATGCATTGGTATTATATGGCTAAATGCGAGTATATGCATAGGGTATATGTATGCACATTGTTTGCTCCATTAATATGTAAATAGTGTATAGTGTTCTTGAATGAACAATAGAGTACATGCAATGTATCTGATATAGAGTATAGAGTCTTTATGTTTAGCCTGATTGGCCATAGCAGTGGATAGATAAGCATGCTTATAAAGGGATTATCGAGGGCAGCTGCCAAGATTCCGCCCCGTTTGGGCAAAGCGGGTCGACCCCCGAGAATGGTCATTTAATAGAGATAGATGATAATGTTTTGTGACTTCGGTCTATCGAAAATGTTTTATAGTGTCCCGTATCCGCAACTAAAGGAAGTCAGGCCTGTTTTGTTAAAGGTTGTGTAGTGAACTTGAGATGATTAAAGTGTTGCTTCAAATAAAGCTATAGTACATGAGAGTAATGTTTAAATACATGACAGTTCTGTATATAAGTGTATGATTACATGTCACATCCCGTAAGTGGCCTAATTGGATTTAGTAATTCTAATTGGACAATTAAGGGTAATTGAGTAATTTGCTATTGATTGAGGATTAAATTGCAAAGGAATAAAAGTATTTATTGGCAAATATTGGTTTGGTGAGTGAAAGGTAATTTGACAAGGATTAAATGGTAAAAGAAGAGTGAGTGGAACTGTGAATTCGTGCATGTGTGCCAAGTGGAGAGTGTGTGTGTGCACGTGGGTGAGGGAAGAGAGAGGTCTGGTTGTGTTAGTGCTGGAAACCTACAGACTGAAGTTTTTCTCTCTCTTTTGCTTTCTCTCACGTTAGCCATACCATTCCTCTCCATTTGCTATTCTTTTCTCTTTTGCATGCGTGTTCTTTTATTGGGAGCTAGGGTTTTAAGCTTTGAAGCTTCAGAAGGTGAGTTTGGTTCTCCATATTCTCTGTTTAAGGATTGTTTATCACTGTTTCTTTGGATTGATTTTGGGTTTATTTGTGAGTTCATGTAATCTGTTGAAGAGAAGAGGAAAGATAAAGGGAAAAGGGAAGATTGAGGATTGAAAGTTCAGTGGACGTTTTTGAGCTTCGATACAGGTTTGGGAGTGTCTGTTCTTTATTGAACTGGGATCCTACTTGCTGTTTATTGTCAAAATTGGCTATGTGTGTGTTGTCTATTAAAATGCATGAAATATGTACTGTGTATACATGATTCCGGTAGAAAAGAAGGAAGTTCAATATGTAAATTACATGAACATGCAATGAGATGAATATATATGAGTTTGAATGTGGAAAACCTGGAAAATTGATATTCTGACATTGCCTCTGTTTAATTGTAAAAATGTTTTATTTGTGTTATAAGTGCTGTGAATGTGCTCTGGAGACTTGAAGGTACGTATTCGAATTATGATTGCATGAAAAATGGTTTTGATAAAGTGGAGTTTTGAATTTTAGAAATACTCTGTTTTCTGGATTTTCTGGTTTTTCACGTTTTCTTTCTGGGAATTCTGGAAATTTGTTGGAGAAGAAGAAGTAGTGTGTGAAGAAGATCACGAGACGTGATGGAGCATCACGCCGTGACCCTCTTCCCTGAAGAAGGTCACGCGACGTGATGGGGCATCACGCCGTGATCCCCTTATCTGAGATATCTGAGAAGTTGGGAGAAGGAGAAGTCTGTGAGAGGAAGATCACGCGACGTGATGAAGCATCACGCCGTGACCTTCCTCCCTTTGGGAAGTCGCGACGTGATGAAGCATCACGCCTCGCGACCTCGCCTATTTCCTTCTCGTGATTTTTCTTCTTTTCCCCTCTCCTCTCAGGCGTCACGAGACGTGACTGGTGGTCACGCCGTGACTGCCTTGCTTTTTGCCTGGCACTCGCGTGAAGCCTGTGTCACGGGACGTGACTGGTGGTCACGACGTGACCGGCCTCTACCTGCTGCCCTGTTTTTCTAAATTGGGGTTTTAACTTCTGTTTTAAGGGTTTTTGCACTAAAGGACAAATGTTTGAGTTAAAATTGTATTGTATTTTGTATAATTGCATAATATAGGGTTTTGTATACATGATAAATGATTAATCTACATGATTTACATGTTTATAATTTATTTAACATGGACTTGTTCAATATGAACTATTTGTTCTTATTACCTCCTGTAATTGATATTTATACATTTAAATGTTCTGAATTGGATCAATATACGTGTATATATGAAATATAAGTTAGTATTTAATGAAATTCACATGATATGATACGTGAGTTATTGAGTCGTATACTTGATTAAATAATTAATGTACATAACTTACTAGTTTATATTTTACATGAACATAAATGGTCTTGAATGTGAATTATTTGTACTTCGGCCTCCAATAATTGATACTGGATGTATTTAAAATGTTTCTGAATTTGATCTAGATACATGTATATGTGAAATATGTATTTGTATTTAGTTGTATTTAATATTTATAGTTACTTGTTTTAAATGTGAACAGTATATATGTATACATGGATTATTTCTAGATGAATTATAAGTTCATATTACATTCTGTAATTAATATTTGAATATATGTATATGTCTCTGATTTTGATCAATGTACATGAATACATGAATTATTGAGTTATATTATTTGAGCCTGAATGGTCATAGTAGTGGATAAGTAAGCGCTTACTTAGGTCAGTGTGTGTGTGCAGCTGCTATATGATAAAACGATATATGCGGGTCCACTTGGATCCTTGTTTCGACCATGTTTGGTCTATATGAAAATAAAGCGAGACTTCGGTCTCTATATGGAAAATACATGTTTGAGACTCATGTCTCTATATGCTTGGGATACTGTGTTCAATCAGTATCCAAATGACCGTATCCACTTCTAGAGAGTATTTCAGACTAATCAGGCTACATGTTTATATGTGATATATATACATATATATCTATATGTTGAGATGTTTATTGACAAGATTAAAGGTATATGTTGCATATGAAATATAGTATAACTTTGTGTTTATACACCTTGAGTGTATATGTATTTGAAATGGTGAGAAATATGTAGATTTTAATTATGTTTTAATAGTTATTTACTTGTAATGTATGTTTATGGTTGGGATGAGATTATAGTATTGTTGTAAATATTGTATATGCATATTGTTAGTTTGTTTTGTTCCTCCCCACTAAGCGTTATCGCTTAGCACGGGCTCTTTTCCCGTGCAGGTGGCGAGTTTGGATTTGGAGTCTGATATCTGCGGGTCGGCCACTAGGAGTTTTTTTTGATGAAGTTATTTTTGAAGTCTTCCGCTGTAAATTTTTGTATATGGCTTGTGTATAGCAAAGTAAATCTTTTGTAAAGGAGCAAATATTATTTTGTATATATATTTGCTTACAAGCCTCTTTTGTAAAGCGATATGGATATATGTTATATGTAAACAGGATTTTACTATTGAATGATTAAAAGTTTCTTTACATTTCATTTGGTTTTTATTTATACATGTGTATATGGATTTGTTATATGTGTTTGTCCGCGTGGCACTCCGGTATCCTTCCAACGGGGATGGCGGGGTGTTACATTACATAGGCGTGTTGACATGTATGTGAACACATGATAGCGTATATTTGAGTAAATGAGTAAATGAGATGTACAAGCTATAGTGTGCATGAATTAGTGAAAGAGTAGATGTTACTTATATGTGAACTCAGAGTATTTGATATTTGAGCATGCAACCTATATACGTATAAGAGCTATATGCTTGAGCTTTTTGATTTTTTTCATATGAAATGTGTGATTTATTTGTGACTTCGTAAAGAAGTCCTTTGCTTTATTTTTCATCCCCACTAAGCGTTATCGCTTAGCACGGATGTTTATTTCCGTGTAGGTTTACAGGTTCGGACCAGTGAGCTGACATCTGCAGGTCAAGGCCACTATGAGTTTTGTTATGATTTTTTTTGTGTATAAAATAGAAATAGAGTTTTTACATTTTGAGTAACATCATTATGTAATAAAAGAGTATATTGTTACATGTAAATGTATATGTAAAGCTAAATAGAAACAGTTGTAATATGAACGTGTAAATGTATATGTAGTTAATATGAAATGCAAGTGGGCCCTAATGTAGTATTTAATTACTTTTAAATGGATGTGTTTATGTTATCCCTTCCGCTAATGCATGTACATGTATATGTAAGTGTCCGCGTAGCACCCCGATATTCCTTACCGGGGGTATGGGGGTGTTACAATTTTCACTCAATTTAGGGAAGTGTTAAGGATAATCACCAGCCTAAGCCTCTTACCATCTTGGTATATGAAATGGAGACCCGATCGATCGTTACGCTCGTGATGAGCTAGACCCGTTGGCAGGGACCATGCTTGGGTAGCCCTAAAGTAACACCACCCTTTGACCAAAGCTCATGTAATGGAAATAGTTACTTCCCCTAAGTGGTATGAACCTTAATACTATGCCTACTGTATGGATCATTATGTATTGGACAAGCCCAGATAGTTTGACTGGTCACCTAATCAAAGGCTTTCATGCCCCGATAGGCCCAAGATGACTTATTCGGATTGCCTAGATACATAATGATCCTAACCCATCCGCTTGTGCATTAGTTAGGAGAGGATATGCTGTCAAATTTTCACCGTGCACCATACGTGTTCATCGGGTCCCCAGATGACCCATGGGCCAATCCCACCTAGGAAAGAGACTATGACCTCGTGTGCGGGAGTAATAAGGTTGGAAAGACCTATGTGCTTGCATATGGCTTGTGAGTGTTGCATAGCACGATCATGCATTTTTAGCACAATCATGCATCATCCTGACCCCTTGTGTTTTTCAGCCATCATAGATTCGCCTAGGTGGACAAGAGGGTCTCGGGGGCGCTGTGACGCGCCTCGCCGTCTATCGGGCTACCATAAGGCAGGATCATGGAGTCGCCACCCGATAACACATCGGGAAAGTAATTCTAACCTTATGAGGCCAAAACCAGAGAGAGTTCGGGACCTCACTCTTATACATACCTTTGGTTAATATTATGTGAATGGGTTTTTAAGATCAATTATTTTATCTCTTCTCTCACATGCAAATTATACAATAAAATTAAAGCGCATTACGAACACGTATAAAAAAGCAGTAAATAAAATATAACTATAATTATCTAAAAACAAATATGAAACCATAAAAAAATGATAAAAATACATACATAAATCGGGCTATTCTTTTAGGCGGGAACATTGGTTCCCAATTACTTTTCATGAAAAGTTTTGAGTTCTCAAATCGACCTTTGCTTTGGGGTGAAAACCAGGACATTGGTCCAGTTTTATTAACAAATTTCATTTTGGTAGAAAACATTTGTGTTGTGGTTCTTTTTAAGTGCGGTCAAAAATCTTTTATTATTACTGACCATTAGCGAATGAAAGAAGAATAAAATAATAATTACATATTTCAAAATAAATAAATTCTAATCTACTTATCCCGACCATGCTTCACCTAATTCCATGGGCGAGTCACGTGCCACTCGCATCGCAGTTGAGACAGAAAACAATATTGGTTAATAATGAATAAATAAATAATTGAATGAATAACTAAACAAATAAATAATTGAATAAAGTAAATTGAAGAAAATAATTGAAGTTAGTAATGGATCAAATTAAATGATAAATAAATGAATAAATAGATAAATAATTAAATAAATAATTGAATCAAACAAATTGAGAGGATTAATTAATGTAAAACACAATGGCAATTATAACAATCAAATGCAATAAAAATGATAATGCTAATAATAATACCGTAAGATGATGATGATGATTAAATAAATAACAAAAAAATGATAATAATAATAAAAATAATGATAACAATAGTAACAAAATAATAATAATAATAATAATAATAATAATAATAGTAATAATAAAAGATAATAGTATTAATGATAATGATAATAGCAATAATGCAAAGTAATAATAATAACATGAATAAAAATGGTAATGATGATGATAACAGTAATAATAATATTAAAATAATAACAACAAAACACAACGATAATTAATAATAACTAAATATACCCAATAATAATAATGATAATAATAATAATAATAAATAATGTAAAATAATTAATTAATTAATAATAATAATAATACTAAAGACAGAATAACACTAATAATAAATTAATAAATAATAATAATAACACTACTAACAATACTATAACCTCAATAATAATAATAATAACAAATAATCACAAAATACAATAACCAATAACAAATAAATACAATAATGAATATAATAATAAATAAATAATATTAATAACAATAAAATCAATATAACTCAATAATACTAATAATAGATAAAAGAAATAATGATAACAATAATAATGTAATAATAATAATAATAAATAATAATAATAATAATAAACAGAAAATAAATAAATGTATAATAATAATAATAATAATAATAATAATAATAATAACAGAATAACACTAATAATAATAATAATAATAATAATAATATACAGAATAATTAATAAATATAAAACATAATATTAAATAATAATAACAAATAAATACCAATAATAATAATAATTAATAATAATAATAATAATAATAATAATAATAATAAAATACATGAAATAAACCTCCCTTACCGGTTTTTCGCCGCCGGAGCCTCCGTGGGTGGCCGGTGATGAGCACCTCCCTCACCGGGGGATAGATCGCCACCCGTGGAACCCGCCGGAGTTGGTCACGCGCCGGAGGAATCTTCACCGTTGCCGGAAAATGCGTCGGAAGCTCGTGCCACCACCATCTCCGATCTCCCTCACGCCGGCGGCTACGGATGATCGGCAAGCACCTTCGGCTTCGTCCGGGTTCCCTCTCCACCGTGGTCGGGCGCGTGCGCCGATCTGAGGCCGTGACTGGCCGCCGGAGGCCCCGCCACCTCCTTTCCTTTTCTTTCTTCTCTTTCCTTGGTTCCGGCGTCGTCCCCGTTTGGCTGGTCCTCTGTTCCCCTTTATTTCTTCTTTCTTCTTTTATTCTTTGATTTCCCCTTATTTCTTCTTTGATTTCTTTTGCTTTTATTTTCTTTTGATTTTGGCCCTCTTTGTTCCTCTCTCTTCCTTTATTTTCTTTTCCCTTCAATTCTTTTGTTTCTATGGCTGGCCACCTCTTCTTTCTTCCTATCTCTTTTCTTTTCTTTTACTTTTATTTTCCTTCCTTCGTTCTTCAACCCATCCCCTGCTCTCTCTTGTTCTCTATTTTTCTTTTCCTTTCAATCTCTTCATCCAGCCGAGAGAGCCCCCTTTTTCATCTCCTCATCATATTCTTTTTATACCCTAGAATTAGGGTTAACCTAATAATTTCCTCCATCTTTTCTTACTTTTTAATTAATTTAATTTACTTAAATAATTACACACTTTACTAATTAAACTATTTAAATTATCACATGTATTCTAATTAATTAAACACTCTACTAATTAAATACTCTATATTTTTATCTAATTAAACCTTATACTTATTTTCTCTTTTTTTCAATTTTAATTATCCTAAAATATTAACTAATTAACTATAACTAATTAATTAACTAATAATATTGACTAATTAGCTAAATAATTAATTTTTAATTTATCTAATTAAATTAAACTAATCCTAATTTTTTTTAATTTTTTAATTTTTAAAAATTACCTACACATTTTATGGATTTATTATTATTTTTTTTTGTTTGGAGGAATTTATCAAGAACCCAAAACTGCCATCAAAATCTGACTCAGAACCCGGTGTCTACAGTTGCCCCCAATTTTGGAGAAGCTAGTGGCTAGACACCTAGGTGAGGCAAAATTTAAAGAGGAAGAGAGAGAGGATTACATACCTGTGGTGGAAACCTTGCCTTCTTGCCGAGAGTTGGATAAAGAGATGCCTCCTCAGAGGGTTTCGAAATTTGCCTCCTCATAGAACTTTGAGAATTTTGCCTCCTTAGAGGGCTTCGGGATTTTCGCCTCCTCAGAGGACTTTGAGACTTTGCCTCCTCAGAGGACTTGGGGAATTTGCCTCCTCAGAGGACTTTGAGATTTTGCCTCCTCAGAGGACTTTGAGAATTTGCCTCCTCAGAGGACTTGAGAGATTTTGCCTCCTCAGAGGACTTTGAGAGATTTTGCCTCCTCAGAGGACTTTGAGATTTTGCCTCCTCAGAGGACTTTGAGATTTTTGCCTCCTCAGAGGACTTTGAGATTTTGCCTCCTCAGAGGACTTGAGAGATTTTCGCCTCCTCAGAGGACTTTGAGATTTTGCCTCCTCAGAGGACTTTGAGAGATTTTGCCTCCTCAGAGGACTTTGAGGTTTTGCCTCCTCATAGGACTTTGAGATTTTGCCTCCTCAGAGGACTTTGAGATTTTTGCTTCCTCAGAGGACTTTGAGATTTTGCCTCCTCAGAGGACTTGAAGATTTTGCCTCCTTAGAGGACTTGAGAGATTTTCGCCTCCTCAGAGGACTTTGAGATTTTGCCTCCTCAGAGGACTTAGGGAATTTACCTCCTCAGAGGACTTTGAGATTTTGCCTCCTCAGAGGACTTTGAGAGATTTTTCCTCCTCAGAGGACTTTGAGGTTTTGCCTCCTCAGAGGACTTTGAGATTTTGCCTCCTCAGAGGACTTTGAGATTTTTGCCTCCTCAGAGGACTTTGAGATTTTGCCTCCTCAGAGGACTTTGAGAATTTGCCTCCTCAGAGGACTTGGAGAATTTGCCTCCTCAGAGGACTTGAGAGATTTGCCTCCTCAGAGGGCTTTGAGAGATTTTGCCTCCTCAGAGGACTTTGAGGGATTTTGCCTCCTCAAAGGACTTACAGGTTTGATTACAGGTTTGCCTCCTCAGAGTGCTTAGGGATTTTGCCTCCTCAGAGGGCTTAGGGATTTGCCTCCTCAGAGGGCTTATAGAGATTTTTTTTTTCTTTTTATGCCTCTTCAGAGGACTTTGAGAGGAGTGTCGAGCACCATGTATGCATGGAATGCATGTGAAAAGCTATGCATGCAAATGTTCAAGCATGAGAAATGTATGCAGAGGGATAAGAATCACCTCTTGAGAGGACTTAGAGAACTGATTGCCCCCGGAGAGGACTTTGGTTGATTTGCCTTACCTCTTGAGAGGACTTAGGTCGACTTGCCCCCGGAGAGAATTTTGGTTGATTAAGAATCGCCTCTTCAGAGGGCTTGAGAATTGCCTTTTGAGAAGGCCTTGGAAGTTCGCCCCTTGAGAGGGTTTAGAGATTTGCCTCTTGAGAGGGCTTCGGAAGCATTAGTTTATCGACATGTGAAGTCTTGATTAAGTCTAATGTACACCATCTAGTAGGCAAAGGGCATCATGTATGCATGGAAATTATGTGGAAAGCTATGCATGTATGATATGCATGTATGTTATGAATGTAGAATTTAAGCACAGAATTACCTGTATGAAATATTACACATATGCGAATGTGACATACGACTGCAAGGAGTTGTGAAATGAGTACTGTGCGTACTATGCATGGACTACGAACATGAAATGCATGCCTTGAATTACGCATATGACATATATGCCGCGTACATGGCTTGTATGCATGTAAAAATATTTGCAAATGATCATGAATGAGAAGGATCATGCATGAGAGATATATGCAAGGGGTCATGTATGCAGAATATATACAAATAACCATGCATGCAAATGATCGTGCATGTGACAAATGTAGAGAGTCATTCATAGGCATAGATGTAAAGAATCATATGCAAAGACAGGTGAAAGGTGTTATATACATGAAGGCCATGTTAGGGATTGGGTGTGTGCGATGTATGCACATATAACTGTGTGTATGAAACATGTGCAGGGAGCGAAAAATATGCATGTGAGATGCAGGCCAAGGGTATGTCCAGAAAATGCTTGAAAGTAATTGATTACAAAAATGAAGTTTAGAGAGCCATGAATGCCCAAAGGTGCCTATGAAATGTGCTCGCTAAAGATTTTATGCCAAAAGACATGTAAAACTATTCATGAGAATGTTTGCTACAGTTATGTGTAAAAACATTTGCAGAAAGTATATGTACAAAGAATTTGTTGGGAGTATGTGCAAAGTATCATTTTCATGGGTAGTGATAAGAAATACCCCAAAATTGTAAAATGAGTGCAGCCTATCAGGTACCTCAAACTCGAGTTTCTATCTGACTTTAAGCGTACTGAATGATCCAAATTCTCAACTGATTTAATTTTAGCAAAAGAATTCGGGAGTCGTTCCCAATGAAGGGCAAGAAGATAAATATGTAGACATCAAGGTTTACTAAACCAACAGGTGAATACATGGCATTACCATGCCGTCTCTGTGTGTGTGTGCAAAAGGCCAAAACAGGATTTTTCATTTTTCAAAAGCAAATTCTAGATGCAATGTCGAGGACAAGACTCAACTCGAATGCATAAATGCACTCATGGCTGAATGCATAAATGCACTCATGGCTTCCCGCTTGAAGCTCAAGAAACACCATATGCCTCTTCCTACGTACCAAACCTTATTAGAAGGTCATCTCCGCTAATTAGATAAAGGCCGAACCAAGAATCAAGAGGTCTTACTTTGGTTGTAACGTTAGGCTTAGGTAATTGGCTATGAAAGGAGGATCAAGTCACTAGAGAAAAATGGCCGCAGTGTTCATTCGGATGAAGGAACCATTTTCAATCAAATTGCATACTATCTAGACATTTTTGGATTTGAATTTGGTAATACTTAAACTCATCAAAATCAGCATAAAATTTAAAAAACGATAACCACTGAAACTTATGAAGGGGTATTGTTCCAAACTCTACTTCTTTCTTTTATTTTTGTTTTTTTTTCTTTGTTTTTTTTTCGTTGTTTTTTTTTCTTTTCGGAGACCTATGCCTTTAATTACACGAAGATAATGATCAACCCCCTTTCTGAAGTGCAGCCCATCCTTATCAGAGCGATTTTTGATAGCCCAAAAATTATCGAGAATTTAAATTCTCTTCCCAAAGTGCAGACCCATACTTATCAGGGTGATTTTTTATAGTCTAAGGGATCATCAATGATTGAAATTCTCTTCTCGAAGTGCAGGTCCGTTCTTATCAGGATGATTTGATAGCCCAAAAATCGTCAATGATTGAAAATCTTTTCCCGAAGTGTAAATCCATTCTTATCAGGACGATTTTTTGACGACTCAAAGAATTGTCAAAGATTGAAGCTCTTTTCCTCAAAGTGTAAACCCATTTTTATCGGGGCGACTTTTACTGGTCCGAAGAAATGTCATAATGTACATCCATCCTTACCAGAGCGGTCATTCTTCTAAGGGGAAGCCAAAATCATTTAGGCGAAGGGAGAAGTTTTAACGCGTGTAACAATAAAACCGGTACGCGTTTAGCATACCAAAATAAAGGCTCAAAGGGCTTGCAAGCGATTATGAAATAAGGGTAGGAAATGGTAGCTTTTGAGGTAACAGAGGATATGTTGGCAAAATCTGATCTTACCATCACGGCATATGACAACTCACGTAGGCAGGCTTCGAGGTCATTCACAGCAGTGGTGAAGATGGGACTGGTAGAGTCAGAAGTGGAGTTTGTGGTGCTGCCTATACCCTCTAATTTCTCAGCTTTGCTAGGCAGACCATGGTTTTATAAGTTGGGAAGAGTCCCCTCTACACTGCATCAGATGGTAAAGATACCTCACGAAGGCCAGATTGTGACTATAAAGGCTACACGGGAGAATCAGGTTTCAGTGCTGGAGATAGCTAGGCAGCCGTTTAATGGGTTTCATGTTGCCATGATAGGCGAAGAAGAGTAGAAGGAAGAAAGCCCCCAGGTATTGAATATGATGAAAAAGATGTCATTCCTCCCTAGTGCAGGACTGGGCAAGAATTCTCAGGGGATGCCAATAGTAGTTACCACCAAGGGCCAAAAGGACAGAAGAGGCCTAGGATACACAGGTGTTGTAGAGAGGGGTGAGAAGTCAAAAATCGAAATTCCTCATATCTGGAAGACTTTTGTGCCAGCAAATGCAGCATGTGTCTATACAGGGGAAGAGGAACCACAGTGGCTGGATGGAAGAATTGTGCCAGGGTTCGAGGTTTTCAATGATGTCTATGACTGGGATATTGGATCGATCAAGCCAGCAGAGGGTTTTTAGGACGAGGAAATCATGGCCAGTAAGACAATTTTGGACCATGAGATGCCTGAAGAAGTGATGACTGAGAAAATGGTAGCCGCCCAGTTGAAAGGGAAAGCGAAGGTGGAGGGAACCATGCAGGAGTTGATTGTGGAGCCTCCGAAGAGCCGAAGTGATGCAGGACCGTTAACCGTGGCAGATACGCCAGCAGAGGAGGAAGAGGAAAATAGTTTAGATTTTCTTTTTGCTCCAGAACTTTTCAATGATGTTAATGACAATTTCAATCTTATCAATAAATTGAATGATTTTGCTTACTTGTGTGATGTTTCCGATGATTTCACTATGCATGATCATGATCATCCATCCATATTTGATATTGATTCAACTGACGCTACTCCATTTAATCTTGGAACCATAGAAAACCAAAAAGAAATTTTGATAGCATCAAATATAACTCCTGAAGAGCGAGAAAAATTTGAGAGAATCTTAAAAAAAATATGAAAAAGTCTTTGCCTGGACCTACGAAGATATGCCAGGAATCGATCGGGAAATTGCGGAGCACGCTATTCCCACCAATCCAGACCACAAACCCGTTAAACAGAAATTAAGAAGGCTTAGGCCAGAATGGGCAGAGAAAGTGAAAGAGGAGATTCGCCAGCAAATCAAAGCCAAGTTCCTAGTTGAGGTGTAATATCCAACTTGGTTGGCCAATGTTGTCCCCGTAGCCAAAAACAATGGTAAAGTAAGGGTATGCGTGGATTATCGGGATTTGAATAAGGCCTGTCCCAAGGATGATTTTCCATTGCCTCATATAGACGTGCTGATAGATAGCACCGCTGCTTGCGAGATGTATAGCTTTGGAGATGTTTATGCGGGTTACAATCAGATTCTCAATAAAATAATTCACTGAATTAAGACGGCTTTCATAACAGAATGGGGGACCTTTGCTTATCGGGTAATGCCTTTTGGCTTAAAAAATGCAGGAGCCACTTATCAGAGGATGGCAACAAAGATATTGGATGACCTGATCCATAAAGAAGTGGGGGTATACGTGGACGATATGATGATCAAGTCAGTCACTAGAGAAGGTCATTTTGAGGCCTTAGAAAAGTTCTTCCAGAGGATAAGCAAGTACAACCTGCGGTTAAACCCTAAGAAGTGTATTTTTGGTGTTACCTCAGGGAAGCTCCTAGGACACATAGTTAGTCAAAGGGGAATTGAGATCGACTCGGATAAGGTTAAGGCCATCAGAGAAATGCTGATACCGCAGAAGGAGAAGGATGTGAGAAGCTTTCTGGGAAGGTTGTAATATATCAGTAGGTTTTTTGCCAAGCTTACTTCGATCTGTGAACCGATCTTCAAACTACTCAGAAAAGACCAACCAGTAGTATGGAATGAGAATTGTCAGAAGGCTTTTGACACTGTCAAAGAATACTTGCTGAATCCACCGGTACTGAGACCACCACGGCCTGTCAAACGACTGATCCTATACCTGGCCATAGAGGACAGCTTTGTAGGCACTATGATGGCCCAAGAGGATGAATTTGGAGTGGAATTTGCTGTCTACTACCTTAGCAAGAAGTTTTTGGCTTACGAGGTTAAGTACACGGAAGTAGAAAAGATTTGCCTTGCAGTAATCTGGGCTTCTAAGAAATTATGACATTACTTTCATGCCTACAAGGTACAAGCAGTCGCGAAGCAGAATCCCCTGAGGTACTTGCAAGAGGCCCCGTCCTTACTTGGGAAAATGGGTAGGTGGTTGTTGTTACTTCAAGAGTTTGATGTAGAGTATGTTACTCGGAAGACCATCAAGGGACGTGCAGTGGCCGAGTTTCTAGCAGAACACTCGATTCAAGGAGACTCATACGAGTTTAACTTTCCAGATGAGGGTGTGACTGCCATCGGAGTTCAAGGTTGGAAATTGCACTTTGATGGAGCCGTAAACAGCAAGGGCGCAGGAGTAGGAGCCATTTTGATAACTCCGGACGATGAGAAGCTTCCCTTGGCGAAGAAGTTGAGATTCAAGGCTACCAATAACGAGGCTGAGTATGAAGCGTTCATTTTTGGATTAGAGGCCTTAATAGCCTTAGGAGCAAAGAATGTGGAAGTGTTCAGTGATTCCTCCCCGGTGGTCAATCAAATTCGAGGTGAATGGGCCGTGAAAAAAGAGAGGCTAATGCCATATATCCAGCGTTTGAGGGGCCTAAGTAGTTAGTTTGATGTATGTACATTCCATTTCATTCCAAGGGATGAGAATCAGTTAGCCGATGCGCTTGCCACGTTAGTATCAATGTGGGACAACCCTGAAGGAGTGGTCATAAAGCCAGTTTTAATTTATAGCTCCGAAAGACCTAGCTTCGAGTCCAAATCAGTTATGGAGGTAGAAGTGGCAGATGGGAAGCCGTGGTATTATGATATTATGAACTATCTAGAGAATGCGACATTTGCAGAGGAGGCTACCGAAAAGGATTAGAGAATGATTCGCAAACTGTCCACTCAGTTCATCTGCATAGATGGGATGTTGTACAAATGACAAGCTGATGGTATCCAATTGAGGTGTTTGGATGAGAAAGAGGCCAAGAGGGTAATGGAAGAAACACATGCCGGAGTGTGCGGGCCCATATGAACGGGTTAACATCGGCCAAGAAGATCATGAGGCAAGGCTTCTACTGGCTTACGATGGACAACGATTGTTCAAAGTATGTCAAACAGTGCCAGCTATGCCAGCAGTATGTGGATTTAAGGCATTTGCCAGTGTCAGAGCTACATAGCCTAACATCACCTTGGCCATTCGCTGCTTGGAGAATAGACATTATTGGAGAGATCTGCCCTACGGCCTCCAATGGGCATAGATACATAATAGTCGCAATCGCGGAGTCCTTCAAGAAGATTGACGCAAGAGATATGGCCAGGTTCATTGAAAGGAATCTGATTTGCAGATACGGCCTCCCGCATCACATAGTGTCTGATAACGGGGTGCAGTTCATGGGGGAAACCAGGAAGCTTCTTGAGAAGTACGGAATCGAGCACCATAAATGCTCTCCCTATCGACCACAAGCTAACGGGGCAGTAGAGGCTGCCAATAAGAATGTGAAGAAATCCTAGCTAAGATGGTCCAAACCTATAAAGACTGGGCAGAGAAGCTACCTTTTGCGCTGTGGGGTTACAGGACGACGGTGAGGACATCTGCGGGCGCTACGCCGTATTCTCTGGTTTATGGGACAGAAGCAGTGCTGCCAGTCGAGGTAGAGCTCAAGTCGCTGAAAGTAGTTGTAGACACCGGGTCCTGAGGCGGTCCAAGATCAGAATTAACCGATGATGAAAATGATACCAACTTACAGGCAAAGGTGTCAAAAATGATGCTTTCCTTGTCGAGACCCTCGTTTTTTTAAAAAAATATTATTAATTTTAATTCCAAAAATAATTTCATTGGAAGGTGCTATTTTGATAAAACAAAAAAAATTAAATTAGTTATTTAATTAAATTGAATTGAATTAATTAATTAATTTAATTGGAAAAAGGGGGAATTAAATTAGTTTTTTAATTTAATTGAATAAATTAAGTAATTGATTTAATTAAAAAAGGGAATTAGTTAATTAATTTAATTAAAAAAGAATTTTAAAGAAAAGGATTTAAAAAGAAAAAATAAATAAATAAATTTTAAAATTTTTTTAACGTGGTGTTTACCACCTTGGTCGCGTTGTGGCCATTGCCACCACGCGGCCACTTTGGCCTGGCCAAAGTGGTCGCGTGGTGGCCGCTTGGCCACCGCGCGGCCACCTGCCGCTAGCGTGGGCATGCGCGCGGCTGTCCCCCGCATGCGTTGCGCCCTTCACCGCGCGACCACCTGCTCTGACCCGTTTTTTTCGCTGTTTCCCTGCGTTTTTTCACATTTTGGGATTTTTTCGAAATAATAAAAATTAGAAAGTTAATTTTGTTTTTTCCTTTTTTTGCAAGACACCGAAAATAAAATAGGGGATTTTGAATCTTCATAGGAGGACGGCAATTTGATTGAAAACAAAGGGGGATCCTTTAGTTTTTTTTCTGCAATTTCCTCTCAAGCAAACATTGGTCTTCTTCAAAAATTCATAACTTTGTTTTTTCAAGTTTTAATTTTTTGCTCTTCTAAAAACATTTAATCTTGGGTTTGATTTGAGCAAGAAAAATTAATTTTCTTTGCTCATTTATCCCAAAAAAAAAATATTCTCTTGATCTAATTTATTTAAAAACATAGATTTTTATACTTTTTTTGGGTGTTTATCACCGTAAATTCGACAAGGGGAGCGGATCTAGACATCCTTTCTCTTCAATCTACAACTCTGACGGTAAGCACTTGGAATCACTCCCATTCATTTATTTGCTTTTTATATC
Organism: Excoecaria cochinchinensis; assembly: GCA_947683425.1. NCBI lineage: Eukaryota > Viridiplantae > Streptophyta > Magnoliopsida > Malpighiales > Euphorbiaceae > Excoecaria > Excoecaria cochinchinensis. The sequence goes on along the minus strand of CANTUQ010000194.1, from coordinate 5,703,053 downwards.
ACTTATTATTTATGTATTCTTCCATTAATATTGTAATTACCACAAGATATTCTCTCCAAGCCTTGTGCACTGTTAACACTTTATTTAGCTATTTGTTTGGTCTTTTGTGGTTTTCGGTGCCATCCTCCTCCTCTTATTATTATTATTATTATTATTATTATTATTATTATTATTATTATTATTATTATTATTATTATTATTATATTGGTTGCTATTAACATTCTGTTAACATTATTATTATTATTATTATTATTATTATTATTATTATTATTATTATTATTATTATTATTATTATTATTATTATTATTATATTTTTGTTACCATGCCATGATTATTTGTTGTAATTTTATGGTTGTCATTATATTATTATTTTTCTTATGCCATGACTCTTAACTATTGACATTATTATTACCACATTTATCATTGTTATTATTATGCTTTGCATTTGTTCGATTAATTTATTTAGAATTATTACTAATGTTTTTGATATTATTTTCTTTCTGAGATTTAATTTGGGTCGCGTCATGTGAGTGTCCCCGGCGACTCCCCCGGAGGGGTCGCGACATGTGGAGGGTCACATCGGTTCGGTGAGATCTCTCTAATTCCCCATCCTTTTGTTGTGTTTATTTGTAAATAATTATTTTATTTGTACACGCGTGCAATAAAAAATCACAAAAATATTTCTATAATTAAATTGGAATTTTTACTAATAAAATTGGGACCAATGTCCCTTGTTTTAGTCTAACAATAAAAACACAACAATTAAAATAAAGAGTCAACTTTTCTCAAAAAATGGGATCACTCATCCCGGTTTTCCAATTCAAACAATCAAAATGACTCTTTGAACCCTCTTTAAATTAATACGAAGGAACCAATGTTCCTAAATCTCGAACAAGCGCGAAGGAACCTACGTTCCTAAAACAATGCCCCGATTTATGTATGTTTTTTCTTATTTTGATCTTGTGTGAGTGTTTTAAATTTATTTACTTTTGGGCCATTGTAATTAATTTTGGGGCAATTTTATTTTGGGGATTGTATTTCGTCCCCGCCTGTATTTTCAATCTCCTTTTATCGGGGTTGTATTCCGCCCCTATTTTTCTTGTAATTGTGTGCTTGAGTGTTTACTACTTTCATTTACCGTTTTCTTTATTTATTTCATTCATCGCTTTTTACCGCTTTTCTTTATATGCTTGCAATGCGCTTTTAATTTAAATGCATTAATCGTGTGAGATGAGAGATAAAATCTTAAAAAGTTAAAAACCCATTTGTAATTAACCAAATCATAAATAAGAGGAAAGTTCCGGACACCATATCTCCAGTTTAGACCGTTAGAGGTGAGACTTTTTCCCAATTTCTTGCAAATTGGGTGGCGACTCCAACTGCCTCAAAGGTGCCTTTAGGTGTTATTAGACTAGGTTGTTCTCCCCAATGTCCTATTGGAAGGAACACACCGATGATGTCTCTTGGCGCCCATGATCAAAAGGCCCAAACCAATTCCTCGAATCCCAATGGCGGATTCAAAGCGAGGGCCCTTGCTGGGTACTTTCGGCGCGCGTCATAGTGGCGACTCCACTGGGGACTTTGTGTTTGAGACTTTACTCCGAAAGTGCTTTGGTTAAAAATATAATTGGGTTTTTTTAAATCTTAAGATTCTATCTCTCATCGAACTTGCATTACATTCTAGAGCCTTAGAAATATGCTAGTTGGTTTACCTCGGTGCGTTCCCAAAGCATGACCCTACTTTCACTCATTGTAGGGAAGTGTTAGGGATAATCACCAGCCCAAGCCCTGTACCTTTCGGTATATCAAATGGAGACCGGATCGGTCATTATGCTCGTGATAAGTTAGACCCGTTGGCAGGGACCATGCTTGGGTAGCCCAAAAAAAAATACTTTGACCAAAACCCATGTAATGGCAAGTAGAAACTTCCCATAGGTAGTATGCTCCTTAATACAATGCTTGTGGTGTGGGTCATTGCGTATTAAGCGAAATCAAACGAATTAAGTGGTCTCTTATCAAAGGCTTTCATGCCCCGGTACGCCCATCTTGATAAGATTGAATTATTCGAATACGCAATGATCGAAATTCATACGTGTGCTCATTAGATTAGGAGTGTTATGCTGCCGGTTTTTCACCATGCACGTCGCGCATTCATTGGGTCCCCTGTTGACCCATGAACTAAGCCCACCTAGGAAAGAGACCTCACGACCTAGTGTGTGGGGGTGATAAGGGTGGAAGGATCTTTTTGCTTGCATGTGGTTGTGAATGCTGCACAACATATTCGTGCATCACGTGTCATTTATGCATGTCAATAAAACAAATACATGTATATATAAATAATAATAAATTTTCTCTCATGCTATGTGTATATATCTTTTCATGTGCATATTATTCTTCACATGTAAATATCATCATGCATGTAATTTCCTCCATGCATCCCATCGTATTGTGGTAGTCCATTGATCTCGCACTCATTAAAGACCATTTGCATGGCACAATCATGCATTGTATATGTCATTCGTGCATCACGATCATGCATTGTACATGTCATCCATGCATCATTCTAACAATCTTGACCCTTTAGCCATTATAGATTCATCTAAGTGGACTAGGGGTTCTGACGATCGGCTAGTGAGGACAAGACTCGCCCTTTGGATTGCTAGAATTAGTGCCTACTTGGGATTCTGAATCACTCTCTGCTACTATTGAATCATCCTCAATGGTGAAATAAACTGGAAACCCAACTACTCATGACCTCGCCAAGAGACTTGAGGAATTTGAATGGTGAATGCTAGACATGATGGGTGCCATGACCGAAAGATTTCCTTGGCCCCTTGCTCCTCAAGCACCAGCTGCTCCATAACCACTGGTAGCCCCTCCTCGGGGGCAAGCCGAACCACCTGCTGGTGGGGAGGCTCCTCTCGTTGGAGGTGCTGCCCACCAACCTGCAAATGAGCCTAAAGCTACGACTGTGCCAGTTGAACCAGGAAGAGCAAGGATCCCAAACCCTGATGAGGATTTCATAATGGAAGAAGAGGTTGAGGAGATAGCAGCCCATCAAGCCGTGAGGGGTGGAGCACCCAGGGTAGAAGACGAGGCTATGAGGGGTATAAGGCAGCAAATTGAGGCAATCACCCGCATGTTGACAGCTGGCAAGGGAGTCAGCCCTGAAGATGTGGATTTGGATGATGGAGAGCTGTTGCCCCAAAGGTTTAAGATGCCAGACCTACCAAAAATTCGATGGTACATCGGACCCTTCTGCACATGTTAAGTAATACACCCTGATCATGAAGGGCACAGGGTTGACTAAGAGGCAAAAAGTGGACTATTTCTTTCTCAGTCTGGCGGGTCCGGCAGTGGACTGGTATCACGGGGTGGATCGAAGAATGAGGGAGGATTGGGACTTGTTGACAGAAGAATTCCTTAGCCAGTATGATTGTAGTACCAGAATTGAGGTCACATTGAACTGCTATAGCAGAAGCCAGGGGAATTATTCCATGAATACCTGACCAGATGGAGAAACCGGATCATAAAAATGAAGAGAAAACCTGATACTTCTGACCAGATAAGGTTGTTCATCAGGAATGCTAGCCCGTACCTAAGAGAGGCACTAAAGATGAAGGGACTCAAAGACTGGGAGTCACTTAAAGATATAGCCATCGAAGCTGAGGCCGAACATCTGGACAAGATGGCTAAGCCTGCAAACTTGGCCTTGGGTAGAAGCAAAGGAAGCAACAGTGATAACGGGGGCAATGATAGAGTAGCACCGGAATGGCTCCTAAACACCTCACTATCTCAGGCAGACCATTATCTTGGCACTTCACCCGTCTCATCAAGAAAGGAAAGTTACAACCCTTGCCAGCTGGGCCTGCCCCAAGTCAAGGACAGTCTAGACACAGAACAGACTGGTATTGTGCATATCACCAGTACACAGGGCACATAACAGACTATTGCCGTCCTTTGAGAGATCCTATTCAAGCATTAATGTCTGATCCAGAAGAGCAAAAGGAGCAGAGGACGACAAATTGAGTTCCTAAGTGGAGGATGAAGGTGGTTCCCGCGGATGGTGATGAACCGTTGGCCGAAACAGCTCTGCCGATGGAAACCGGAAGAAGGTAGCTATTCAGATGTTCTTCTTATCCCAGAATTATTAGACTATGACATTCTTAATTCTGGTTTTTGTTAAATGAAATGAATGCTTTTTGCTTATTTGTATGATGTTTCTAATAATTTCATTTCTCATGATCACGACGCATCCATTCATTTTGACATTAACCCAATTAATACGACTCCATCTAGTCTCAAAACTTTGGGGAATCCAAATAAAATCTTGATAGCATCTGTTATGACTCCTGAAGTGAGATAAAAATTTTGAGAGATAATAATAAAAAAAAAAAAGCCTTTGCCCGGATCTGGTACGACATGCTGAAGATTGACAAGGATATTCTTGAGATCATGCCACTTCCTCGTGCCAACATGACGACAAACCAAATTTTAAAAACCATTCTTTTGCACCCCCCAACATTTGGAATGCATATGGCTCTGCCGAATAAACTCAAACTTCGAAAGCTACATCAAAAGTTAGATGAATAAAACTCAAAACCACCACGAAGAATATACAACCCATCGAAACCAAGCCATATGACCTTTTTCCTCTCGACCCCTTTGAAATGTGCACCCTCAAAACCGATTATGACTGACCCTTAACCATCCAAAACCCTTATAGCCAAATTTCTTACCAAAATTTAATGCCCGACCAAATTGAACAACAATGGTACCAAAACTTAATTCTGGTTTTTGTTAAATGAAATGAATGCTTTTTGCTTATTTGTATGATGTTTCTAATAATTTCATTTCTCATGATCACGACGCATCCATTCATTTTGACATTAACCCAATTAATACGACTCCATCTAGTCTCAAAACTTTGGGGAATCCAAATAAAATCTTGATAGCATCTGTTATGACTCCTGAAGTGAGATAAAAATTTTGAGAGATAATAATAAAAAAAAAGCCTTTGCCCGGATCTGGTATGACATGCTGAAGATTGACAAGGATATTCTTGAGATCATGCCACTTCCTCGTGCCAACATGACGACAAACCAAATTTTAGAAACCATTCTTTTGCACCCCCCAACATTTGGAATGCATATGGCTCTGCCGAATAAACTCGAACTTCGAAAGCTACATCAAAAGTTAGATGAATAAAACTCAAAACCACCACGAAGAATATACAACCCATCGAAACCAAGCCATATGACCTTTTTCCTCTCGACCCCTTTGAAATGTGCACCCTCAAAACCGATTATGACTGACCCTTAACCATCCAAAACCCTTATAGCCAAATTTCTTACCAAAATTTAATGCCCAACCAAATTGAACAACAATGGTCCCAGTGGTTAAGATAAAAACTGCACGTATGTGTAAAATTCAGGACTTGATCAAAGCTTGTCAAAAAAAAAATGGGTTGTAGAAAAAAGAAAAAAAATGGGTTGTAAAAAAAAATTGGGTTGCAAAAAAAAAAAAAATTTGGGTTGCAAAAAAAAAAAAAATTGGGAAAAAATTGGGGTGTAAAGAAAAGAGAGAATTGATCAGGGGGGGAGGGAATGTTATTTAGAGGCAAGTTTTGTTCGAATCTCGTTGATCTACACATGCCTGCACCTTGTTATTCTTCTCCTTAGCTGCTGAAAATGACCTAAAAGACTAAAACACGAACCATCCATCCAATCCCAAGCATCGAAAAAAAAATCATTTCGGAACTTAAACCACCAAAACCTATAAAAGTACCCTAGATCCTGTTGCCCTAGCTCAGCCATTGAATAGCCATTCCAGGGTTTGGACCACCAAAGCCAATAAAAGCTAGGACTCGAACCGCCAAAGCCAATAAAAGTCAAGCGTGAAACTTCGTATTCAAGCCCCAAATAATGAACCCATCACCTCAACCAGTCTGCACTAGAGCTAAGATCAAAACTTTGATGTCAAGAGGAACCACTCCCAGAAGCAGCGGTCTCTTCGGCTAATGAAGATGAAAGCAAATTCAACCAATATTGACAAACTGAAGGAGGATCCATGGCAGAGGCTGAAAAAAATTAAAAAAAATGATAAAATAATAAATAAAAAAAAGAAGAGAGAAAATATTCAATCAAGAAAACCCGCGAGGGCTGATTGATAACAGGAGTTTGATGCTCTCAAGATCTATCCTGAGATTAGATGATGTCTCATATTTTTCGAGTTAATGCCAAATAATGGTCATGCGATATGAAATCAGATTGGAATATATGCATTTATGCAAAGATGTATTGGTATGACCAGAGCAGTTCATCTTGCACACTCAAAGTTGTCTGAGTCAGATATAAAACCAACACATTGCTACCATCTACCCCTTACCATTCTCGCTACTCAAGCACTTCAGTTAACTCATCCAGCCGTCAACTGTGAAGCCAGCCCTACAGCACCTTCCCAACAAAGATCCAGGCTCATGCAACCAAAATCTGAGACATAAGCACATGCCACTCATACCTGAAAGATCTTTCGCAGCAACTCCAACCTCTCTAAAAAAAAAAGCCGTTAGAGATAAAAAACCGTGACTGGCAATCTAAGCAAAAGTTAGGCCAAAGGGCAGGGTGAAAACCTGGCAACAGGCAGTCTGCCCTACAAAAAAATAAAATAAATAAAAGCCGCTGGATTGGGTTGGGTCCATTCCAGGCAAAAAAAATAAGGCACAGGCTTATGTGAAAATCCGCCAAGGACGCATCTCCCGCTAAGAAAAGCTAGTGTGAAAATCCACGAGGGACGCACTACCTTTAAAACAATGACGCTTGGAGCGATAAGGCGGCATTACCTTGGGCAACGCCTTTCAAGCAAAGACACACATTGGGCAATCCTCCCTGAAAAATTATGAGTCAGAGTCCCTAAATCAGGACAGCGCCTTCAGACACTTGGGGGCATAATCGACCAAACGAAGCCACGAGTCGCTTCAGCAAGAGTTATCGCACCTCGACCACTGGGCCACTCAGATGAATGGTGTCACCTGCATCCTGCATGACATATGCATATGCACGTGCATAACTTACCCTTGCATACAAATCTCTTTTGATTTCACAGGAAAGTCCGGTGCCTTCGCACACCGACAAGCTGGTGTTTATCAGTCGCTCAGCCGTGGTTTCACACGCCGACAAGCTGGTGTTCTATCAATCGCGTTCTTCAAAGTCTGGCGCCTTCACACACCGACAAGCCGGTGTTTATCAGTCGCTCAGTCATGATTTCACACACCGACAAGCTGGTGTTCTATCAATCGTGTTCTTCAAAGTCTGGCACCTTCACGCACCGACAAGCCGGTGTTTATCATGGTTTCACACACCGACAAGCTGGTGTTCTATCAATCGCATTCTTTAAAGTCTGGCGCCTTCACACACCGATAACCTGGTGTTTATCAGTCACTCAGCCGTGGTTTCACACACCGACAAGCTGGTGTTCTATCAATCGCATCCTTCAAAGTCTGGCGCCTTCACACACTGACAAGCTGGTGTTTATCAGTCGCTCAGCCGTGGTTTCATACACCGACATGCTGGTGTTCTATCAATCGCGTTCTTCAAAGTCTGGCGCCTTCACACACCGACAAGCTGGTGTTTATCACTCGCTCAGCCGTGGTTTTACGTCGACAAGCTGACATTCCTCAATCATGTGACCAGTAGTAATCCTATGATGCCGACAAGCTGGCAAGACCAAGTTCCGAACAGTGACCACCTCAAGTACTCATCTCTCCCTCTCTTTTCTGAATTTTGGCTCACTTAGGCACCTAAATCCTAGAGTTCCCAAAATTTGGGGGCAACTGTAGACACCGGGTCCTGAGGCGGTCCAAGATCAGAATTACCCGATAATGAAAATGATACCGACTTATAGGCAAAGGTGTCAAAAAGGATGCTTCCCTTGTCGAGACCCTCGTTTTTTTAAAAAAATTATTATTAATTTTAATTCCAAAAATAATTTCATTGAAAGGTGTTATTTTGATAAAACAAAAAAAATTAAATTAGTTATTTAATTGAATTGAATTGAATTAATTAATTAATTTAATTTGAAAAAGGGGAATTAAATTAGTTTTTTAATTTAATTGAATAAATTAAGTAATTGATTTAATTAAAAAAGGGAATTAGTTATTAAATTAGTTAATTAATTTAATTAAAAAAGAATTTTGAAGAAAAGGATTTAAAAAGAAAAAATAAATAAATTTTGAAATTTTTTTAACGTGGGGGTAATGACCACTTTACCACCTTGCCACCGCTTGGCCACCGCGCGGCCACCTGCCACTCGCGTGCGCATGCGTGCGGCTGTCCCCCGCGTGCGTTGTGCCCTTCACCGCGCGACCACCTGCTCTGACCCGTTTTTTTCGCTGTTTCCCTGCGTTTTTTCACATTTTGGGATTTTTTCGAAATAATAAAAATTAGAAAGTTAATTTTGTTTTTTCCTTTTTTTGCAAGACACCAAAAATAAAATAGGGGATTTTGAATCTTCATAGGAGGACGGCAATTTGATTGAAAACAAAGGGGGATCCTTTAGTTTTTTTCTGCAATTTCCTCTCAAGCAAACATTGGTCTTCTTCAAAAATTCTTAACTTTCTTTTTTCAAGATTTAATTTTTTGCTCTTCTAAAAACATTTAATCTTGGGTTTGATTTGAGCAAGAAAAATTATTTTTCTTTGCTCATTTATCCCAAAAAAAAAAAATTTCTCTTGATCTAATTTATTTAAAAACATAGATTTTTATACCTTTTTTGGGTGTTTATCACCGTAAATTCGACAAGGGGAGCGGATCTAGTCATCCTTTCTCTTCAATCTACAACTCTGATGGTAAACACTTGGAATCACTCCCATTCATTTATTTACTTTTTATATCACTTATTATTTATGTATTCTGCCATTAATATTGTAATTACCACACGATATTCTCTCCAAGCCTTGTGCACTGTTAACACTTTATTTAGTTATTTGTTTGGTCTTTTGTGGTTTCCGGTGCCATCCTCCTCTTATTATTATTATTATTATTATTATTATTATTATTATTATTATTATTATTATTATTATTATTATTATTATTATTATTATTATTATTATTATTATTATTATATTGGTTGCTATTAACATTCTGTTGACATTATTATTATTATTATTATTATTATTATTATTATTATTATTATTATTATTATTTTATTTTTGTTACCATGCCATGATTATTTGTCATAATTTTATGGTTGTCATTATATTATGTCGTTATTATTTTTCTTATGCCATGACTCTTAACTATTGACATTATTATTACCACATTTATCATTGTTATTATTATGCTTTGCATTTGTTTGATTAATTTATTTAGAATTATTACTAATGTTTTTGATATTATTTTCTGTCTAAAATTTAATTTGGGTCGCGTCATGTGAGTGTCCCCGGCGACTCCCCCGGATACGTGGAGGGTCACATCGGTTCGGTGAGATCTCTCTAATTCCCCATCCTTTTGTTGTGTTTATTTGTAAATAATTATTTTATTTGTGCACGCGTGCGATAAAAAATCACAAAAATATTTCTATAATTAAATTGGAATTTTTACTAATAAAATTGGGACCAATGTCCCTTGTTATAGTCTAATAATAAAAACACCGCAATTAAAATAAAGAGTCAACTTTTCTCCAAAAATGGGATCACTCATCCCAGTTTTCCAATTCAAACAATCAAAATGACTCTTTGAACCCTCTTTAAATTAATACGAAGGAACCAATGTTCCTAAATCTCGAACAAGCGCGAAGGAACCAATGTTCCTAAACAATGCCCCGATTTATGTATATCTTTTCTTATTTTGATCTTGTGTGAGTGTTTTAAATTTATTTCCTTTTGGGCCATTGTAATTAATTTTGGGGCAATTTTATTTTGGGGATTGTATTCCATCACCGCCTGTATTTTCAATCTCCTTTTATCGGGGTTGTATTCCGCCCCTATTTTTCTTGTAATTGTGTGCTTGCGTGTTTACTGCTTTCATTTACGGTTTTCTTTATTTATTTCATTCATCGCTTTTTACCACTTTTCTTTATATGCTTGCAATGCGCTTTTAATTTAAATGCATTAATTTTGTGAGATGAGAGATATAATCTTAAAAAGTTGAAAACCGATTTATAATTAACCAAAGCATAAATAAGAGGGAAGTTCCAGACACTATATCTCTAGTTTAGATCGTTAGAGGTGACACTTTTTCTCAATTTCTTGCAAATTGGGTGGCGACTCCAACTGCCTCAAAGGTGCCTTTAGGTGTTATTAGACTAGGTTGTTCTCCCCAATATCCTATTGGAAGGAACACACCGATGATGTCTCTTGGCGCCCATGATCAAAAGACGCAAACCAATTCCTCGAATCCCAATAGCGGATTCAAAGCGAGGGCCCTTGCTGGGTACTTTCGGCGCGCGTCACAGTAGTCATGGAAGCTCAAATTCCAGAGTCCGAATATGCACAACAGATGTGACAACATTTGAATTTATTGGATGAGAGTAGGCTGAAAGCTTACTATCATAATCAGATCTATCAGAAGAGGCTGGCCAGGTCATTTGGGAAGAAGGTGAAAAAGCATCCGCTGAAGGAGGGAGACTTAGTGTTCAAATAGATGAGACTAGGGGTACCAGATATCAGAGGAAAATTTAGACCAACCTGGGAAGGACCATTCATCCTCAAGAAGCTGCTGTCAAAAGGGGCTGCGATTTTGTCGGATAGTGATGGCAATGAACTCAAAGAACCGATCAATATTGATAGACTCAAAAGGTTGCATGGCTAAAGGCTACAAAATCAAAAGAAGAGAATGAAAATCCCGCAAATAGAAAACCGAAAAAAAGGCGGCCTTGCTAAAATTGGGCGCCTCATCAAGGTGAAAACCGAAAAAGGCATCCTGGGCAAAAATTAGAGGCATGAGAGAAAATATCCAATCATGAGAACCCGAGAGGGCTGATTGGAGACAGGAGTTTGATGCTACCAAGATTTACTTCCATGAATGAATGTGGTCGTGCACAATTGAATCGGTACCAAAATGATCATGTATTTTGAAATCGTACTGAAATGTACACAATTTTGTGAAATGAAATAAGACTTGATTTATTCATTTATATTATTGTCTAATTCTGCTTTAAAAAGAAATATATTGCTCAAAATGCATGTAAAACTAAATTATGCCCTACTACTACCCTCGCTAGCTAAATGCCTCAGTCGCCGAGTTCGGTTATCAAATGATGGGCTAAGTATCCACCTTTTGTACACGCTGGTGGAAGTGACAGAGTGATTCTCGAACGGAGGTATGGTAGTTTTCAATGGAAGCCGACTCCAGAGCTCATGATAGCGGCAAGCAAAAGCCGCAGAAAGGACTCCACCTCAAAAGGATAGAGGGAGTCTCACCACATTCTGAATCATCCCAAGTTGATGGGAACAACGGCCCGTAATATAGAAAGTTGCCTCACGAAGCCCGCATAGGGGAAAGCATCCTGAACTGCACTGGACAAGGGAAGCCAAGCATGCATGAAGCTAATATCCTCATCTGATATCTCACTGAATTTGGTAATGCCCTCGTCAGGGGTCCCAGGTAAGTACAGACACTGGCAAGGAAGAAAACACTTCGTAGAATACTGATTAATGACTCTAGGAGGTGGCTCTGACAAAAGCTTCAATTTCTCCTGCAACCAAATCTGAAAGAGGAAACAAAGAAACAAAAATAAAAAAAAGCCAAAGAAAATAGAATAAAAGGAAAAGAAAAGCTGCTGGAGTAAGTTGGATTTACTTCAGGCAAAAATTAGGCATAGGGTTGTGTGAAAATCCGAAAGGACGCACTTCCCGCTAAGAAAAGCTAGTGTGAAAATCCACAAGGGACGCACTACCTTTTAAAATAATGACGTACCTGAAGTAACAAGGGGCTCCCAGAGAATGAAGTGGTAGGCCCGGCACGTACAGAGTCCAAACCCAAGATAGTCTCAGCCAGAATGAGAGGGAAAGGGGTCAGCCCTCGATGAAAGTCGTCCAGAACTCCAAACAGACGGGGGTCTCCGAGCGGTTCCTCTGAGGTCACGACTAGATACTTCATCAAGCAGAAAAGGAAGAGGACACTTACGCTATATGAGGGAATGTCGGAGAATTCATCCATTGCTTCAATCAAAGGTTCCAAAGCAAATACTGGGCCCTGAGGAACTAGACGAGCGACGTCAGAAGGAGCTATACTTAAGGACAGAGCAATATCCCGGATTTGGATCAAACCACAGTGAGGTACGCAAGGCAAAGCACCAGGAGGATACCAACTCCCGACGATAGCAGCAAATTCTTTAGGCAGGGGGCATATTTCCTGATAGGTGAACCTGAAAACATGAAAACGAGGATCCCAGAAGTGGGTCGCAGCCAAAAGAAGGTTGTAGTCTATCTTGACTCTTCGTAAAAACCTCAGTCCAGAAAGGGGGGCAAGGGTGTTGTGCTCCCAAATTTGAGCATCATCTAAGATACGGTGCATTTTGGAAAGAAAAGAAGAATTCATGGCCCGACAGCTAAAGTCACAGTTGCTAAGGGGAATAAAGGAGGAAAAAAGGGAAAAAACTAGAGAAAAGAGCCTATTGTGAAGCTAAAATAAGGAAGAGGCATGAAATCCAAGAAAAAGATTGGGTTTTATAGGTTTGGCCTACAGACGGCTAACCCGTCCTTATAATCAGACGGTGAATCTGTCTGTACTTGTTCACCTGGCAGGTTTTACATCGTGCATATCACGCGCATTAATTAGGCAATTAATGAGGGTTTAAAGCGAAATCTGAATAGACAGACGGAATGCCCGTCTGTCGCTACATGAACAAAAAGCCCGTCGGTACTTAAATTCTATATAAAGGCGCAGGTACCGACGGGCTGTCACTTTCTTTCCCTTCTTCTTTACACCGACGCTTTTCCCTTTATTTCCAGCGGTTTCTTTTCATTTTTTTGCACCAGTTGTGAGTCTTTTACTTCTTCTTTGGGTTTCAACTTCCAGGTTAGTAAAATCCTTCCATCTTTTGATCATTTTTATTTTATCATGAGTAATGTAATCTTCTTCTTTCTTCTTTTGAATTAGTATAATTAGTAGCCTTGTTAGTTAATTGAAATATCATTGTTTAGTAATAAAATGCATGACTTGAAGCATATAGTAAATAGCATGCAATTTTTTCTTTTTAATGGGCACAAGATGGTTTGACCTATATTGTTTAAGAACAATTAGTGATAAATGTATATTTGTTTTCGAATTTTTTAGATAAGACATGGCTTTAGAAATGCATGCACATTGGAACCAATGCTAGGAAATAGGAGGCAAAGCAGATTTGAGCGCGTTGCAATGATTGCTTGGGGCCTGAGGCCTGTCCCTTTTTTTTTTTTTATGCAGGAGGTTGGGCACACCCTTGCCGGGGTGCTGCCCAAATTTTTTTTTTCGCAAATGTGAATATATTGCATTATTGCTTGGGGCCCGAGGCCTATCCCTTCTTTTTTTATTTTCATATGCAGGAGGCTGGGCACACCCTTGTCGGGGTACTGCCCATAATGTATCTTGTTGGTTTAGACACATTCCAGTCAGAATGCTGCCTCAAATTCTAAGCAAAGTTTCATTTATGTCTATGATGCCAAGCTAATTGTTTACCTCATTCGCAGGATGCCACCGCGATGATATGCTCCTCATGACGAGCCTGAGCCTCAGGCCCCGGGGTGGATGAGTGATGAGGCTAGACAAAGGTATACGGCACTGGCTCAGGTACAGTTCCGAGCTACCCGCTTCATTTCTCGACCATTCCTTGAGGCTTTCGGGATGGCAGATGAGGTTGACATTCTAATAGCAGGCGCGGGATCAACGAAGTTTTTGATGCCTGCCTTCCAGACTCGCCCGGAGATAGTACGACAGTTTCTTGCCACATTACAATATGGGGGATATCAGAGATCTGACACAGAGGTGGGTGTCATATAGTTTTGGATCGAGGGCCATCATAGCGGCCATGACCACTAAGATGGCCGCATTGGATCAGTGCATAGACGAGAGGTTCACCAAACTGGAGAACATGGTGACTAGGTAGGATGAGCACCTAGACATTTAGAGAGAGCAGATAGTTCAGCTAGAGAACCCTTCGATGAGTTCTCAGGCTGCCTCAGCACAGAGAAAAGATGAGGCCATCCAGATGGTGGATGAGTCAATTGGCGAGGTGAGGCTGCGGACTGAGAGGATTGAGAACACCTTCCCTAGCATATTTGGAACTCTGAGAGAGATGCGAGGGGAGATAAATGCTCACTTTTCGATGGTAGTAGACTACTCCAGGTAACAAACGGGGGAGCAAATCCATGCCGTCAACAAATTCTAGGAGGGTGTCTCTGACCTTGTGAGATTCTTAGGAGACTGTGTATGCCCATTTGCGAAAGATCAAACGGAGGTTTAGTTCTGCCAGCCACTGTAGCCAGAGTATCCAGCAACTTTTTAGGCCCCTTCAGAAGATATCACTCATCACTCGTCCACCTCTAGTAACCAGCCATTCTCTTTTATAGCCCAGCCTGATCGGTCGTCACGTTCCAGGGCCCCTCCAGTACTTATCAGTTCTTTGTCCTCATCAGAGTCGTTAGGTCCTTTCGAAGATTACCAACCTTATTCCCCTTAAGTTGTGTAGTTCAGGGAGATTTGTATATGTATATATTTGGTTGTATTTTTTACTTTAAAGTTTTTTATTCTAAACATGTTTATGTTATCGCTTACTCTTTCAAATTTTAGAAAAAAAAGGAAGAAAAGAGAATGAAGAACAAAAGAGAAGAAACAATAGCAATAACAAGAAAGAAAAAGAACAACAAAAATATATATAACAAATAATAAAAAATGATTGATTAACAATAATTTGACAAAAAATTTGATAATCGCAGGAACATAATGCCTATTGACAAAATCAGTTTTCAAACAACTGTGATTCTTTTTGCCAATAAGCTGGTGATAATCAGACCCAAAATAACTGTGATTCTTCATGCTGACAAGCTGGCGACACCCAAATAAACCATGGTTCTTCATGCCAACAAGTTGGCAATAATCACACCCAAATCAACCGTGGTTCTTCATGCCGACAAGCTGGCAATAATCACACCCAAATCAACCATGGTTCTTTATCCCGATAAGCTGGCAATAATCACATGCAAATCAACTATGATTCTTCATGTCAACAAGCTAGTGATAATCACACCCAAATGAACCGTGGTTCTTTATGCCGACAAGCTGGCGATAATCACACCCAAATCAACCGTGATTCTTCATGCCGACAAGCTGGCGATAATCACACCCAAATCACTGTGATTTTTCATGCCGACAAGCTAGCAATAATCACATCTAACACCTAACAGCCGCAATTTTCATACTGATTAAATGTGTGTTAATCAAGGCTTCAATTTTCGATTGTGACTTGTATGCCAATTAAATGTGCGTTAGTCACAATCCAAAAAACTGTGATTTTCATGCCGATTCAACTTGCGTCAATCACAACACCCTCTTAATATGCCAACAAGCTAGCATCCAAGGGTAAGGACTACCTCAAGTACGCATTTCTTCCCTCTTCTCTAAATTTTAGCTCACCAAGGCACCAGTGCACCAGCCTTCCCAAAACTGGGGGCAACTGTAGACACCGGATGCTGAGGCTGTTCAGATAAGAGTTGCCCAATGAGGACACTTATGCTTGTTTGATAGGTGAAGGGCTAAATTTGCTAGTTTCTACCTTGAATTCACAAAGGTTGGATTCATTTATAGCTAAAAATCCTTTTGTCTTATTACTGATTTGAAAAATTGTAAATTTTGGTGAAAAGTTTGAATTTTGGGTGACTAATAGCCATCCCTCATGACAGACACCCTTTCGGTTAAGCCTAGGGTGCCCATCCCATATGAAGGATAGACCTCAGGATAGTCATCCCTCCTGAGAGATGCCCGTCACTATAACGAGGGATGCTTGTCATTCCCTTTGATGTTCCTCGGCACAATTTGCCGAGGAACGGCAGTTACTCGCTTGAAGAATGCCTATTTGAGTGTGCCTCAGAAGGGACGACCTAAGGAATAAATCGATGCCCATCGGTCGCTTAGAGGAATGCCCCCTCCCCGAAGGAGGACTATCGAACGGTGAGATTGGGTTTCACTTTATTTTGATAAGCAATGGCAGTCGCTCATTTGATTAATGCCCATCGATCATGATCTGGTATCTAATTTCCAGATTTCCTTCTTCAAAAAATCTAAAATTTTGATTGTAAGGATCCAAGATTCGATTTCCCGCATTTGTTGAAGGCTTTTAGGGCTTTTTACTAATTTTTCTCCACCAATCTTTCTGAAATCCAGTTTTTCAAGGGCAAAGATGCCTATAAATTGAGATGGCTTCTAACCAAAAAATGGAGTTTTTTCGGGGGAAAAGGGTTTTCAAAAGAAAGTTGTGGTAAGTAAAATTCTCTCTTTTTGTTTATTTTCTTTCAAAATTCTTTTCCAAAACATCAAAGAGTTTAACTAAAAAAGAGAAATTAATTCTCCTTTCTTGGTTTACTTTAATTTTCATTATTTTAGAATTCTGAGAGAAAGTAGAGAGAACGCGATTTTCTCTCTGATTTCTTAATCTGATTAGGTGAAATTCAAGGTAAGAACTTATGGTTTCATCACTCTACAGAGATCCAATTTCTGAGGATAAATATTCTAGATTATAATTGGCTTAATCATGCTTTGACATCAAAAACATGATATGCCTATTTTGATGAAATATGAATTTGGCTAATTTGTATTATTGTATTGGCAAACCTTCTGTATAAACTAATTCTAATATTATTTGGTTAATTTAAGATGAGAAATATGTAAACAATGTGAACTTGGAGTTTTGAACATGTGTCTATGGAGTTTCCCTCTCATTTTTGGTTTTTGGTGATGACTGACGGGAAGAAGCCCCCATCGCCCGTCGCTCAAGCAAGAGACGGGCCATCAGGAAAACCTCCTTCCTCTCATC
Organism: Excoecaria cochinchinensis; assembly: GCA_947683425.1. Classification (NCBI taxonomy): domain Eukaryota; kingdom Viridiplantae; phylum Streptophyta; class Magnoliopsida; order Malpighiales; family Euphorbiaceae; genus Excoecaria; species Excoecaria cochinchinensis. The sequence goes on along the minus strand of CANTUQ010000194.1, from coordinate 5,686,046 downwards.
GGTCATTTTTCAGACGCCCATCGCTTGGTCTTTCTTGCAAGTCCCTGACTCTTTTCTGTGCTTTGTTCTTTATTTTCTTTAGTATTTCCTTTGTCTTATTATGTCATATATTTTCTATGCAAGTAATACTTCTTTATTATTTTTTATTGTTTATTTTTCAGCATTTAATGTTCAATTTATTTTCCATTAAACATTGCTAATGTGTTTTTCTTATGATGAGTTTTAACCGGTGTTCAGCAAGTGTACTGAATCGACAAGTAATATAGCGAGTATAATTAAAGACCCGCGAATATCGAACCCAATGGATCTTGCAGAAGCGCGACTCGAACAGAACCAAACCTGCCACCTGCACGGAAAGGAAATCCATGCTAAGCGATAAACGCTTAGTGGGAAGAACACACAAGAATATGGACGGCCATTCACAATGGTCGCCAAGGCATAACACATTCACAATGGCAAATGCAACATTCAGAATACATATATAATCAGGCTTGCATAGTAAAGGCATTAATTCAAAAACTCACAACCATAACCATAAACTTATGTCAAGAATAGGCCAAAACAGACATAATACAATACACGATACAAGTATCATCATGCAGAACTACATACTATATCACATGAATAAACTGTAACACCCCGCCATCCCCGTTGGAAGGATGCCGGAGTGCCACGCGAGCAAACACATATAAACGAATCCATATACACATGTATAAACAAAAAAACAATAAGATGTAAAGAAACTTTTAATCATATAATAGTAAAACCTTTTTACATGTAACATATATATATCAATATCGTTTTACAAAAAGAGGCTCGTAAGCAAATACATATACAAAATAATATTTGTTCCTTTACAAAAGATTTACTTTGCTATACACAAGCCATATACAAAAATTTACAGCGGAAGACTTCAAAAAAATAACTTCATCAAAAGACTCCTAGTGGCCGACCTGCAGATATCCGACTCTGAACTGCACTCGCCACCTGCACGGGAAAAGAGCCTGTGCTAAGCGATAACGCTTAGTGGGGAGGAACAAAACAACAAGCAATATGCATATACAATATTTAATTTAATGATTCAAAAGCAAAGGCATCAAAATTACATGTAAACATATCTCCCAAAATCCTTAGTTGACATGCATAAATATATATATACAATACAACAATTCAGTATTCAAATTATAATTTTCATCATCCTAAGTATACAAATACAAGGTGCATAAAATAAAGCTATACAACACTTCATGTACATCATATACTTGTAATCATGTCAACAATACATCTAAACGTATGCAACACATTTAAACATATAGCCTGATTAGTCTAAAATACTCTCTAGAAGTGGATGCGGTCAATTGGATACTGATAGGACACAGTATCCCAAGCATATAGAGACATGAGTCTCAAACATATATTTTTCGTATAGAGACCGCAGTCTCGCAATTTAAATCCATATAGGCCAAACATGGTCGAAATAAGGATCCAAACGGACCCACGTATAGCGTTTTATCATATAGCAGCTGCACACACACACTGACCTAAGTAAGCGCTTACTTATCCACTACTATGACTATTCAGGCTTAAAACTCAACTCATTAATTCAAGCACCAATATCAATATTAAATACAACTAAAGGCAAATACATATTTCACGTGTACATGTGTCTAGATCAAAATCAGAAACATTTAAATACATCCAGTATCAATTATTGGAGGCAGAAGTACAAATAATTCACATTCAAGTCAATTTATGTTCATGTAGATTATAAACTAGTAAATTATGTACATAAATTATTGATCAAGTATACAACTCAATATTAAACAATTAATGATTACAATTCAGATTTTAAACCCAAACTTTTGTCATGTAATGCAAAAACTCTTGAAACCAGAAGTTAAAACTTCAATTTAGAAAAACAGGGCAGCAGGTAGAGGCCGGTCACGCCGTGACCATTCGTCACGTCTCGTGACGCTGGTTTCTCGCAAGCGCCATGCAGAGGAGCAGGCAGTCACGGCGTGACCATCAGTCACGTCTCGTGACGCCTGTGAGGGGAGGAAGAGAGGTCACGAGAACACGCAGGGAAAAGGAGAAGTCGCGAGGCGTGATGCTCCATCACGTCGCGTGACTTCCCAAGGAAGGGGATCACGGCGTGATGCCCTATCACGTCGCGTGACCTTCTTCAGGGAAGAGGGTCACGGCGTGATGCTCCATCACGTCTCGTGATCTTCTTCTCACATTACTTCTTCTTCTCCCTCAAACTCCAAAATTCCCAGAAAAACACCAAAAACCAGAAAAACGGGAAAAACAGAGGATAACCAAAGATCAAACCCCATTTTATCCAAAACCATTTTCCATGCAAAATTCATGCTAACATATACCTTCTAGTCTTCAAAGTACATTTGTAGCAATTATAATACCAATAACATCTTTTTACTAATCAAACAGAGGTAATACCAGAACATCGACATATTAGAATTTCTCATTCAACCTCATGCATACTGATCTCATTTAGCAACTCACGTCATTCTTTTCTACCTAAATCATGTAAACATAGAACATTTCTCATGCATTTAGATGTACAAACACACATAAATACATTAATATCCGAACTGTAAACAGGATCCAGAACAAGTAAAGACAGACACTCCCAAACCTGAATGAAGTCCCAAAAACGCCCACTGTACTCTTAGTCCACCACTTTATCCTTTCCCTTATCCTTCCTCTTCTCTTCAACAGATTACATAAACCAACGAATAAGACCCAATATTAATCCAAAGAAAACAGTATGAACAATCCTTAAACAGAGAGATGGAGAACCACTAGAAACTGACAATTACTCACCTTCTGAAGCTTCAAAGCTTAAAACCCAAACTCAAGACAGATGAACATATACATGCAAACTGAAAGAAGAACAGAAACACAAGGGAAGAGGAGTGGTTTACGTGAGAGAGAGCAAGAGAGAAAAACTTCAGATCTTTTGTTTCCAGCCAACTGAAAATTCCTCAGTCTTCTCTTTTCCCTCTCCACGTGCACACCCTCCTTCCACTTGGCACACATGCACAGTTTCACCATCCACTTAATCCTCTTTTACAATTTGATCCTAGCAATATTACTAACAAGTCCTTGACAATTACCTTTTACTCACCAAACAAAAATCTGCCATTTAAATCTTTTATTTCCTTGCAATTTAATCCTCTTTCACTAGTAAATTACCCAATTACCCTTAATTGTCCAATTAAAATTCTAATTTCCAAATAAGCCACTTGTGGGGTGTGACATAAACCTACAATGGTATCAAATATCAGTACCTTACCGTGCGAAGACACATGAGATTTACACATGCAATTGTCATAACCAAGTACCCATGCATGAACTGACAACCCAATCCAAAGCGACGTAATTACCATATGATAACGCACCCAACTATCATGTTAAGAATACTAGCTATCTAACATACTTTGACATGCCATACACACACTAGCCAAAAACCAAGGTACGACATCCAAAGCACCACATTACCGCTGCGCAACTCTAATATATAGAATATCATGCCGAAAACACTCTAATAGCAGAGACCAAAGACATAATCACATAACATCACATTCATATCATCACCATGCAGAAAACACAGTTAAATCTTACATACTTACAGCCACAACTGCTTCGGTTCACATGCTTATGTACGTAACAAAGCCAAGCTTGAGTCACATAAATGAATACATTAGTCGAATCACATTCAAGCATTCTGAAACTTATAACACAACACATGACAAATGCAGATAATAGGGTTAGGTATCCAATCATGCTTACAATGTAAAGACATACATTCCGAAGTTCAAATATACGTTCATATACATATAAACTGATTTCCCAAATCAATACCGTGCTCATTCGGATATCACATTCTTATAGTTATTTCAAAGCAAAACAAAACAAAATAACAAGGCACCTGCTGACTCACAATAGTGGATAACGAGTGTACTGATAGTACCTTACGGGTACAAATCGGCCAAAGGGTACCTTACAGGTACGAATCGAAAACCATTTTATTTGTCACAATTGAAACATTTTACTGAGGGGATCTTAAACAAGATCCAAACACATTAAAAAGGATCGTGAAGATCTGCACACATAAAGGGTTCGCGAGGAACCAAACGGGGGACCTGATCAGGGTCCAAACATCCAAAGGGCTGCAGCTAATGGGACTCTATTAGGCATGCCTAACTATCCACTAGACTGACTCTCGCAGGTCATGCATAAAACAATTCACGCTTCGAATCGCACAACACATAAATATATATATATATATCATGCATAAACCAGAGTACGATAGACATATAAATATGCTCATAAAGTCGGTCATATATCATACAATTCCTATTGCAAAACATAATACAGTCAACACACTTCAACATTAAACAATGTTCTAAAGCATGTCAAAAATCAGGTATGGAAGCACTACCATGCCAATGATTATCAAAACAAAATCCTAATCATGCGTTAGGTGAGGATAACTAAGTATAAATCATGCATAATCCAAATTACATTTAAGCCTAACACATTGAGTTCAAAGGTTAAAGCATAATAATGCCTTCAGACATCAACCATATTATTCAAATAAATTTGGCATAGCATAATATCAATCATAACTCATACAATTCATATTCTGAAGCATGCAATACTCCAATCAATCACATTGTAGCACCACTCAATATACTAAAGCATGTCAGGAACACATGTGGAATCATATTATGCAAATGGTTAATAACGCATAATCTTAATCGTGGAATGATACAATATACTCTTAAACATGGCAGGTTATTCTTAGAGGAGGATCTAACCAAGGATATGCATAACATATTGCTAATCACAAATAAATTAGGATAACCACTCATATAAGCAAAGTAATATAGCACACAGTAGGGGAAAAAAAACCATAAAAGCATTTGAAAGTCATTTTATAAGAAAACTAGTCACTTGGGGAACAAGGCAAAACAGAAAAGGCCAAACAAGAGCATATAAAAGTATGACATGAATCATACAGCAGTATAAGTCCATACAAGTCCATACATAAGAAATAGGAAATTCATTTTGGTTGAAACTGGGCTAAATCAGAAAAATGGGGCTGAAGGGGGTCGGTCACGAGCCATGTCACGACTCATGACTGGCCTCAAAGAAGGGTCACGAGTTGTGACTCTATGTCACGCCTCGTGACATGCCTCACAAGGAGGGTCACGAGTCGTGACATAGTGTCACGCCTCGTGACATGCCTCAGGGAGTTACGAGTCGTGACTTGCCTCACACAGGGCAGTCACGCGTCGTGACTGGGAGTCACGCCCCGCGACTGCTTCCAGCCCGCCGAAAAGTCATGCGTCGTGACTGGGAGACAGAGTCACGTGTCGTGACTGGGAGTCACGACTCGTGACTTGCCTCTCAGGGCAGTCACGACACACACATACTGGAAACGGAAATTCTACCAGAATCGCGATTTTTCGTTCCCAGCAAGCCCAGAATTCAAAGAACTCGACAAAAACCATTTCAATTTGACTCAAAACACTGCCAATCTCATCTTACCTTTCAATCGATCTTCCATACATCAAAAATAACATAAAACAAACTTAATTCAACAATCAAAACAACCAAAATCATGCAGAAACACATTCAAGTCCCTCAAGAACATAAACCCTAAAAATTACAGTAAGTTCAAATCCCTAACTCAGAACCTTTAATTCAATCCTTATCATGCATTACTATCACCTCTACTCACATAAATCATGCATATACACATTCCAAAACACACCAAATTCCAGAAACTAAACAATACAAACACATTTACAACCTAAGTGAGAATTAGGGCAGAGACATTCAATAATTCACAAACTGAAATTGAAGAACACAGAGCTCCCAAACCTGGAATTCTAGATCCAAAAATCACACTTATAGCTTCAATCCTCAACCCTCTACTTGTCCTTAAGCTTCTTCTTGCAATCCAAAGCTTGCACAAACAAGAAACCCACAAAATCCTTAGTTCAAACCCTAACTGAGGTAAAACCAGTAGAAGAAGAAGAAGAAGGAGAACAGCACGTAGAAAATCTTAAACTCCAACTTACCTCTTCAAGCAAAACACACTCCGAGCCAAACACAACTCCAAGCCAAAAGAGAAAGAAAGGAAAAGCAGAGAAAGGAGAAGAGAAGAAGAAAGGAGGCGTGAGAGGAGGGGACGGGAAAGCCAAAGCCAAAAATCTGTGTTCCCTCTCTCTTCCTCTCACTTCTTCTTTTTCTTCATTCAATGCCCACCTAACAATGCCACATGGCAGCTCCCAATTGGACCACAAAACCCACTTAAACTTTTCTAAACCAAAGCACCATACACTAACATGCACCCAATCCTTTCTTGAATAAATATCTCATGCCAAGGTAACAAACTCACACTTCACTAGATAAATGCCATAACCGAAACACCCTACAACCGTATACCACAAGCACACTCTAACATTTCTCTTCTTAACATACTTAATTAATTATTTACCATTAAGTCCTTATTATCCAAATTTCTCATACACAAATTACTGAAATACCCTTGCATTCCCGACTTAGCATACACATTCCGACTAGGGCTATTTTGGGGTATGACTTACAACGTTGGGAATAAAAATCAACTAGAATCCATGAGTGCACTCTTGGCTTTTCACTTAAAGCTCAAGAAACACCATATGCCTCTTCTTACGTACCAAACCTTACTAGAAGGTCATCTCCGCTAAATTGGACAAGACAGAACAAAGAATCAAGAGGTCTTACATTTCGGTTGTAACGTTACGCTTAGGTAAATTGGCTAACAAAGAGAGATCAAGTCACTAGAGAACAATGGCCACTGCCTAAACAACACCACAACCACCCAACTATACTAGTGAATATTCCCAACCCAATTACATACCATCAAAACAAATTTTGTCTTAAAGACACCTTAGCTCATCAAACTTAGCTCAAAATAATAAATGCCACATAAAATTAAACAATGATCATCACAAGGCACTAGTTCAAGTTTTATTAACTTTTGTACCCCAAACTCACATTTTGCTCAGTTAGCTAGGAAAAACTTACAATGCTTCTTCTTCTTTTTCAATTTTTTATTTATTTTTTTTAAAAGAAGCATAAAAACCAACTAGCCATTAACAATTTATGAAGTACTAAATTAATCCAAAAATCTCAACAAGAACTAAAATTGAGCTCTAATTTTGAAAAGACCAATAAACAACTTTAATCACATTGTCCCTTTGTTAACCCCAAACTCATTTCTTTAAATGGGCTCAACTCTCCATTACACACACCAATCAATCTTCAAACAAAAATTACACCAAAAATTGACAAAAACTAAACTCCCTTTCACCCAAAATACAAACCCATCCTTACTAGAGAGGCCACTCTTCAAAGGGGAGGCAAAAATCATTTAAGGCTAAAGGTAGTTTTAATATGTGTAATAATAAAACAAGCACGCAATTAGCATACTAAAATAATAGGCTCAACAGGCTAACAAGAGACTATGAAATTGAGGTAGGAAAAGTCATTTAAAATAGCTATTCAAAGAAGGGTTGCCTAAATCATTTTCTAAGTTATGCCTCATCTAAGGGTCACTTTGATGGGTAATCAGAAAGGTTCTAGTGCTCTTAGTGAGTTTTCATCTAATCCCCTAATTGTATCTAGATTTTTCTCAAATTTTAAAAATAGGCCCAAAGTGCTCAAAATTTAGAAATTGCAAAGTATAATCAAGGTTTATATGCAGTATAGCAAATAAAGATGCAAAAAGGACTATTTCTCACTCAACTTAAAATTGAATGAAACACAAATTTCTAAAATTGAGGTCAAAATTATTCACAATTGAGAACTACTAGGACAAAATAAAAATTTAAATCAAGGTTAAATCAATAAGAACAACCATAACAATTTCCATGTAAAAACTTGGCATAAACACGCCACAAACAAAAAATATAAAAAGACACAACAAACTAAAAACACACAACAAAATGAAACTGATTTTTGGTTTGAACAATTGGAATGGTACTCCACCCCAAACTCAAAATGTTGCACTGTCCTCAGTGCAAGAAAGTGAAGCACAAAAAGATATTTCTCAAAACATTTTCCCCTATGTTGCGCATAAGTTCATAGCAATTTAAAATTTATTACAATCATCTCAAAAATGGCAAATAAAAAATAATTACTGTGCAAAACTAAAAACAATGCAAAATTCCTGCATGCCACCTGTGTAAAATGAAGAAAACTCAAAACCTGTGCAAAAATACAATAATCACTGTGCAAAATAAAATACTATAAAATCTATGAGATTCATAGCCAACGCAAATAATATCTATCCTATCACACGGCATTGGCTCAGCCATACAATTCCAAAATATAACAAAGTAATAAAATCATACATTGCCTGACTACATCAATTTCATTAACTACAAAAATAAATAAATACAAAATCTGTTGTATAAGAATCACTTCCTGAAAGATATACAATATATCATTGTGGTGGTCGTCTCAAATGTGGGGAAATACAGTGGAAACAGGTGTAAAAAATCCATGAATCTCACTACTCAACCTGTTTAACTGTGTAATAATCCTCTACTGAGACGCTCCTAAGAATGTGTCTCTCTGCTCAGCTCCTAGGACCATATCTCTGCGCACCTGCTCCATCTGAGTCTCAATGGAAGCCAAACTATCCCAAGCTCTCTGCACTGATAGGTCCATGCTAGAGATCAACTGGTCATTCTAAGAGGTAGCTGCCCTGATTTCCACCAATGCTCTGCTCAACTCATCTAATCTCTCCCAAACCCTCTCCTGGAAGATTGCCTGCTCCCTCCTCGACTTACTAAAAGAATCATGAAGCATGCTAACGGAAGTCTCAAACCGTGTCATCGTAGCAGTCATGGACCGCATCTCTAATATCAAAGTCTGGACCACTGAAGCATCTAAAACTCGAACTGAGGGTGGAGGGGCTGTGGAAGAAGATGGCTCATCATGCCCCTGAGCATAGCAGCTCATATCTGGAGGGGTGAATGGAGTGCCACTCCTCTATCTCACCCTCCTACTAGAAGTAGTGGCTGTCGCTCTCTGTAGCGGAGGTGGTGGTGGAGCATCAATAGCGGGATCAACTAGCTAGTGGCCACCATCGTCAGAATCGCCCTCTCTACCATCACCAGAGTCATGGGCTTTTATCTCCTCCGCTCTCCTAAGTCTATATCCACTTTCGGAAGAAGGATCCTCTATAGCAATCCTGTACCTGAGTACTACCTCGTCGTCGAGTAAGTATGATGACCTCAAAGGTGGTCCCATGTCAGGAGTAGGCAGATATAGGGCTCTTATAATCAAGGTGATCAATCCACCAATCCCGATCCTCTTCCCTGAAGTAGCTGTAGCTCTCTTCAGTTTCTTACACAACCAAGGTACGACATTAACTCGAATGCCGGCCTCCATAGCATAAAGAAAAAATAAGTCTGGTGTGGTAACATTGCTAGGACACCCTGGTTGCATGAACACTAAAGAAGTCATCACTCTATGCAACGACTAATAGATTGGAGAAAGAGCTTTGTTGACTTGGTCTTTCTCGCATGAAAGTCCATATTGGGCTTCCCGATAATAGCCCAATGTGCAGCTGAATCACCACAATGTGCACCTCTCCATCCACTAGCAACCTCAAGTATCTAGCCAGGTCAGAAATCAATAGAAAATAAGGAGTATTGTTGACTCTAAACTGAATGGTATTTACATCATCCTTAGATAACATTGGAGAGTACTGAAAAGTACTAAGAAACTCCAATATTATCGTAGGATGAGTTGGACAATTCAGAGAAAAGAACTCCTCCCATCCAATGTTCCTCAGCAAAGATAATACCCTCTCTTGAATGCCCAGGTCAATGAGTGTCTTCATACTCATAAACCTACTAGAAACAATAATCTTTGAAGCCAGCTTATTGAATAAAGTGCGTTGTGCTGGAGTCAACCAATCAGGAGGCGGAATGGGCGCTGATGGTTGCTCCTCTCTATTACGAACCATGGTTCCTGAAAAGAAAGTATAAACTTTATCCAAAACATTCTTAGTTTCATTAAGTGCAAACCACATATATGACTAGATTGAAAGAATAATAACAAAACTCACCAAAACTTCACAACAGAAATTTGCAAAATAAATAAAATTTTCTAGCTAATGAAAATGCAAAATATGGAAAATTAAGCATCAGGCATATGTATAAACAATTTGAAGTACAAAATCAATGCACAAACTTAGTCAAAATTGGAAAATTGCACAAATTAGAATTTAAAGAAATAAAAAAAGAAAAGCACAAGGTGGAGAGTAAAAATAAGCACAAGTAATTAATCCCTAAAGTATATATGCCAAAAATTAATATAAATGCAATTTAATGGAAAATAAAAGAGAGAAATGCAAAGTTTGCTCAATCAATGCCTTATTCTTAGCAAAAATATGTAGGAAAAATTCAAAGTTGCATGTAAATAAGATTTTGAAAAATTAGCGTCCAATTCAACTCATCCTAATCCCATCAAGTCGGGAACTAGCAAACATGCATTTGTCTCATTACAATCAAGTATACTATCAATTGCATCTAAATTAAAAACTAAAGCAGCAGCAAATACTTCTAAAACAAAATAATGCCAAGCACAATCTCAACCAATTTGAATTTAACTTGCAAAATTTTCTTTCCATATTCATACTATGCATAATGCCCCAATTATCTAAAAACAATTCAGTTCAGAATTCTAAAGGTCAAAATCCCAATTCAGTAAGCTACTTTTCAAGACAAAAACGCAAGAACACATCCCATCTAGCACAATGATCATTAAGTTCAAATTCAATTCTAATGGCACCCATCAACTCAACATTTATCTTTTCTCAAAGTTTAGAACAAGTTTCAGATGATTTCTTATTTGTTGTACGAGAAATAACTTCAAGAAAAAATTTGGTCAAAATCACCCTCATTTTTTTCATAAGATTTCAAAATTGATAAAATTGCTCATTTGATACAGGTGCATATTTAAGCTATTTAAAAAGCTGTATCATCCCAAAAAGATTATTTGAAAAAACTTTGTGAAAAACTTGTCACAGCCAATAATTCTGACATGAAAATTAAAAGGAAATCAGAAGCTTCTATCCAGAATGGAAGCATCTTGGTCAAAATTTCTTCTGCTTTGCTAGAAAATATTAGTCATACTGTCATTTTTGGGACTCCATTACTCCCTATTTTGTCAATTATAATGGTATTTCTTTCAAAACTAATAGAGATAAAATTGTTTTTCCTTTCATTTGAAAACCCAGAACGATGAATTTGAATCTCTTAAAAACTGGTTTTGTTTACAAAAATGAATTGAATTGTATAATTCAAAGAAAAATAAGCATTTATCTTTTCTCAAATAGGATATGTTCTTTTTTAAAATACAAAAACAATTGGAAAATGATTTGGTAAAACAAAAAAAATTCTTATTCTCAAAAACAAATTGAAAATGAGATTTGCTCAGAATTACTAAATGCTTTCTGGAATAGAAAACAGCATATGGTTGATCTATCTTATGAAAATAATTTTTTAGAAATACAAATTCCAACAAAAGCTAGGAAATTCAAATGAATCATGAACTCGAAAAACATTACAAAAAAGAGATTAAAGATTTATAACAAAAAGGTTTAGTTACAAAATCCAGGTCTCCCTGGAATTGTACAACCTTTTATGTCAACAAAAATATTGATTCCAAGAAGGGTGAAACTTTTTGGTATCATAGCCACTAGGGGGTAGTGATTATATAAGATTAATTGTTGATAATTTGATAAATTTAATTGTTTTTTATAAGATTTAAAATTTTTATCTGGGTAATTATAGTTGCGAGGTAGTAAGTCCTGTGTTAGCCATTGAGACGCGATTAGGTTAGTAAAGCTTTAGGGCAAGTTTAGCCAGGTGAGAAAATATAATTTTTTTTCAAAAAACATTACTTTTTCAAAATTATGGACAACTTATTTTGTACAACCAATTATCTTTTTTGATTTTTTGATTTTTGAGAAAAAGAGAGAACGATTTTTCTTCTTCTAATTTTGATCAAAGTTTCAACCTTTGATCCAAGAACTGTGCTTGAGATAGAGAAATTGATTCTCTTTTCTTGAGACAGAGACTTCTTTGATTTTTTTAACAAGCTTTTGAATTTTTTAGAGAGAGATAACTCAAACTTTTCTTATTTTTCAATTTTATTTTTGTGAATCTTGACAAGGAAATGATTCACGATTCATCTTTCCGATAATTAATCATTTTGAGGGTAAATTTCTAGGTCCCAAACTCATTCTTTTACTGTTTTTTCTTTACTTTCCTCTATTGATGAACACTTTGAGAGCTTTATTGATATGAGATATTTAAATTGTTTTCATGTTTTAATTTCCATATCTAGATGTTATTTCAAATATCTAGCACAAAAACACATGAAAATATATGAAAATTGGATGGGATAATGTTGTTTTAATTTGAAAATTTGAAGAAAGTAGGGTCAATTTCACTCATGGTCACTCAACTTATCACTTATCGCGCAAAAGTAACCAATTTTTTTTTCTTACATAAATGTCACTGAACTTTTAATATTATTGCACAAAAGTCATGTTGACCGGAATCTGGCGACGACCCTTGCTGGATTGATGACTTTTTTGCAAAAATGTTAATAGTTCAGTAATATTTAAGTTGAAAAAAAAAGTTAATTACTTTTGCGAGATAAATGATAAGTCTAGTGACCGTGAGTAAAATTAATTTAAATGTAGCATTTGTTGAACTTATCAATCCGGAAATAGTCATCGTCGGATTCCGGTCAACATGACTTTTGTGCAATAATGTTAAAAGTTCAGTGACATTTAAGTAAGAAAAAAAAAGTCGGTTACTTTTGCGCGATAAGTGATAAGTTGAGTGACCATGGGTGAAATCAACCCGAAGAAAGTATACTATGGGCTTTTCTTACCTCCTTGACCTCAAGGGGCGGGAAAGAGGCCCCTCACCATTTTTTTTGTTCTTTTGTGCCTCTATAATTCTTTTTTTCCCGTTTCAATGCTTTTCGATCCATATTCGTGTGATGTGTTTTTGCATGATTTTAATATTATTTTTTTTGTCATGTAATGTTTATTTATTTTTAGTATTTTATATGGTAAGGTTTGTTTTATTATTTTATTTGATTTTTTAGATTTATTTGCTAACATTAATTTTATTTTATTTTATTTTATCTACAATTCTTATTCAACCATTGTTTGAGCATTCTTACGAGCGAATGTGGAGACAAATGAGATTTAAGAGGCTTCTTTCGGTTTGCTTATCATTTTTGTTATTTTAATTATTTTATTATTTATTTTTCCATGTAATTTGTGATAAAATCATTTATTTTATGCACGTTAAAAAGAAAATTACAAAAATATTTTATTAATAAATTGGGGGTTTTCCAATAAAATAGCATCAATAGCCTAATTTTTAGCCAATAAAATCTCACCTTAAAAAGAAAAGTTAATTTTCTCAAAATGGGATCACTTATCTCAGTTTTCTCAATAATACACAAAATAACTTTTTAATTTTTCTAAGTGTGCATAAAGAAATCAATGTTCCTCTTCCTAAATAAATTTCTCAATTTATATATGTTATTTATTTAGTTGATTTTGTTTATTTAATTTTTTTTTTGGGATTGTATTTTTGTCCCAATTTGCATCTTGTCATTTATTTTTGTAGTTTATTTTTTTATTTATTTATTGCTTTCTTCGATACTTGATGTGCGCCTTAATTAAGTTGCATGCCGTGTGAGAGAGAGATGAAAATTTAATATTAAAAACTCATTTATTATTAACCAAGACGTTAATAAGGGTTTGGCCCCCGAGGTACGATGAACTTTTCCAAATTTTGTAAATTGGGTAGTGACTCCAAAATATCTCAAAGGTGCCTAAAAGTTTCATAGGATTAGATAATTTTTCCCAATGTTCTAGTGGGTATGGATTCCATAATATCTCATGTTGCCCAAAATCTAGACACGAACCCTAAAAGTAGGCCCTCCGAGAAACATGCAGGTTCAACACACATCACACTATCTTGATTATCCAATTTCTTTGAAAGATAAAAACATTTTTAAGTCTTTGGTTTTACAAGTCAAAACCCACAATTACAAAATGCTGGAAGGATCAATTCCAGTAGCAATCATTTTCAAAGTGCATTATAAAGCTATGGTTTTTGCTTTTATTATAACAAAAAATATTGATTTCAAAAAGGGTCAAACCCTCTATTTACAAATAGATCTGGCAAGATATAATACTGTTTTTCAAAAATCTATCCTTTGGAAAGATATTATTCTTCTCAAAGAATGGATCTTAGAAGGAGTTTCAAAACCAAAATCTCCTTATCAAGCAAAACCAAGCACTCATTTGTAAGATATTACTCAGTACAATGACGAAAAAGTAAAAATAAGCTTCAGTACAGCTTCCAGCTATCGTTATTCTAATGCTGGTTCTTCCACGAGTACTATAGATTTTGGTAGAGCCTCAAATCTACCCTCTATGATTCATCTTCCTGATAGGATGGAGAATTTTCAAAACCCAAGATTTTCTTGTTCGAGCATTCCAAATGTTTCTTTTCAAAACATTGATTATTCTTCAAATGTACCCCATCAGGTCTACATAAGGCCGTAAGTGGGAGATGAAGAACATCAAAACAATTCACCACCAACTTTACCATCTTTTTTAACAATAACTTAAAATGTTATTAATGAACTAAACGTTATCAAAAAGGAATTTGAAGTTGATAGAAAATATTTGCATGAAGATTTTTATGCAACAAAAAATTTAGAGAAAAGAACTTGGTTCTTCAAAAATTTTCTGAAAGAAAGAAAGCAAATCCGAAAAGAGGTTTATGACTTTGTCTTAGAAAATAAAGTTCATATTTTATTTTTTTACTGGTTTGAAATTTTTGCTTCTCAAAACAAAATTTCATATCCATTCAAAACAAACACCAAATATGTAAGTCTTGTAACAATTAAGAACAAAATTACAGAATGGGAAATGGTAGATGGTAGGAAAACTCAATCTGATCATCCACCATTAAGATAAATCAAAATAGCACATCTAGAAACAACAATAGATGCTGCTCCTTACAAAACTCTAAGCAGTGATACAAACAAGGATATTAAAAACATCCTTTAACAAAATAATTTTACAAACACTCATCTTATTACAATTGCCAAACAATTAACTAGGATTGAAGAAACCCAGAAAACCACTATTATTTCCCGTGTACAAACAACAGATTCAAAACTAAAAAGTCTTGTTTTCAAACCTTTTTAGATTTCAAAAATAGTTCAAGGAAGGTAAATCAAACTTTACTGAAGCCCTTTGAAACTAACTCAGTAGAATAGAACGAACTTCTCTTTCTACACCAGTAGTTGTCCAGGACACCCCTAACTATAAGAAAACTGTCAATACCTTAGAATAGGTATCCGACTCCGAGGAAGAACAACAGACTCAAAATGAGGAGTTGAGCAGACTCCATTGGTAAAGAGGCTAACTGTTAGCCATAACCACGGCACCAGACCTAGGTGTAGAAAATAGACTGAACAATTTGCTTTAGTCAAAATTCAATGCCAGTATTGTTTATGAATGGAACATAGAAGCTAGGTTTGAGTACAACATCTTTAGTCTTCTCCAGCAGATGACTATGGCCTTCAATACTTACAAAGCCCAAACGAATACACCTAATAAAGCTATTGCTGAACTCCTAGTTGCAGGATTTTTAGGCCAACTAAAAGGATGGTGTGTAACACCCTTATCACTTCCGTATGATACATACATTGCATGGCTTATACTACTGTCTTAAT
This sequence comes from Excoecaria cochinchinensis, assembly GCA_947683425.1. NCBI lineage: Eukaryota > Viridiplantae > Streptophyta > Magnoliopsida > Malpighiales > Euphorbiaceae > Excoecaria > Excoecaria cochinchinensis. Next base: position 5,670,167 of record CANTUQ010000194.1, on the reverse strand, counting down.
TGTTTAATTGAAACTTATAGCAATTACGGTAAAAAAAAATTTCTACTTATTCCTTTATACCAACCTTCCACTAGTATACTACTATCAATGCTGTTCAATCATTACAATTAGCATATCATGACATTCATTATTACACAGTACAAAATCATTCCGAACTATTACATATACATGCCACTTACTAAAACCTAAATCTTACATATACATGCCACTGACATTAACAACATATTCTTCTTTGCTTTAGTCCGAAGGTCCACCTTGAGCTCAAAGCTAGTAGTACGCCTGCTCCTCAGACGTCCAACTCAATACCTGGATGGAGTCAAATAAAATATGTGCTGAGCATTAAAAATGCCCAGTGGTGATTCTGAATCTAACAATTTCCAATTCTAACTCAGGCACATACATACATGTATACACTTTGGTCCTCATATTCAAGCTTTATAATGTCATATTACTATCTAGTCTTTCATCTTTCTTTTGTTTCACAACTTACTTTTCATATGACTTTGATTACAATTTTACACTATTTTCTACCTTGCACTCTTAACTTGTTACCTTACTTGTAAACTGTCCACTTTTGCACTCTCTACTTACTCTTTTACTTACTGCTACCTTAGCCCTTAACTTTAATATTGTTCACTAATCCTCTCATCCAATTTCTCTACTTTTCATTAACGCTCTATCCTCATTTTTTTTGTTAACTAATCAATCATGTCACTTCATTTACTTTAATTAATACCTTTTACATTACAATACGTTTTATTTCTATATTACACTTACTGTCATACACTTACTTTATTCACTTCATTTCACTCTGTATACTTCTATAATGCATTTTACCTTAACTAATTCTCCAATTCCAATTAAATCACTTAATAACCTTAATCAGTGTCATTTGTACTAGACAGTCCATTTTAAATCATTTCTTTGAAATTAGATTACTCGATTTCTTATTTGATCATTTTCATTCATAAAACCTATTAATTAACTTACGTACTCCTTTTTACATCTTATTTACAATTTTGCCCTCCATAAGTCAGTCACTTACTATTATGACATTAATTCATTTAGTTCCTATAATTACCTATTATTTTCACTTCACCTTTCATTTTATTTTATTAGGTACCATTAATATGGCAAATTTTGCTTTAGTCCCTAATCTTTCAATTAATTAGAATTTTGCCATTTTACAACATAATTTTGATTTTGCCACTAGTTCATTTCTCTTTTCATTTTAAATCATTATTTGACTTACCAATTACATTTGAGTCCTTATATTAGCATCTCATGTCAAGTTACAATTTAGTCCTTAAACTCTACATTCTTTATGTAGAAGTCATTTCAATTTCAATTTCATTTTTCACTTTCATGTCACTTTTGCCTCACTTTTACACTTAATTTCTGTTTTGCCCCTGAACTTTTATCAAATTACAATATGGTCCTCTATTTAACTTTTATTTACATTTTTTTCCATTTATTACTATATTTATACATTTATTCACTTTTTTAACTTGTAATTTACCAATTAGTCTTATGACTAATTATTTTTATGGTAAATTACGTTTTAGTCCTTGAACTTTTTTCTTCGTCCTTATGAGTCATTTTTCACTCAATTTATCATTTTCACTTCAATCTTTACATTTTAAAGTCATTTTACTAGTATTACTCGCTTAACTTATTATTTGGATAAATTACCTTTTTACCCTAAACTTTTCATTTATTTTCATTTAAGTCTTTTTCTAATTAAATACTCATTTTCATATTGCTTTTCACATTTTAAAATCATTTTATATTGTCACTTTTAATTATCATTTAACTTTGTCATTTTAATTACCATTATGCCCCTAGTATCACTCTGGTAGAAATCTGCGGACCGAATAAATAGGGTGTGGATCCCGCGGTCCATAATAGTATAGAGTGACCCCCGAAGGACCACTCAATAGTATCACTGAACACTTTATCACTTTTCCCTTTTCAATTTTCACTTTGGTAGTCCGTCATTGGCCTGCCCAGTGGAGTCGTCATGACCCCACAACAGTACAGTATCCCTTTGGCTAGCCATTATATCCTGAACTAGATCAACTATGAGACACTACTAAGGGCCATCACTTTTTCAAAAGACTTTCAAATCCACTTTTACTTACAATTACAGTTCATTTCCATTTCTTTTCATTATTTACACAAAATTTTTATCAATGTTGCGCATGTCACATTATCTACTTATTTTACATAATAAGCATACTTGATCAGTAAATGGCCATAAATTCATTTCAAGCCACTATCATTATTTTCTTATTGTTTCCATCTCAATTGTTCAATTATTCAAACATTTCATTAATTATACATGTAATTGCAATCACTTTGATATTTGGCATTATATTCCCACCATGGACATAATGGGAAACTAATCTCGAAATATTCAATTAAATTCTTATAATTTCAATTAAATGCAAGTACTTTCAAATTATATACATATTCATTTTATAGATTAAATATCATTAAATATACTAATTATATCTTTGGTTAATTAAATCAAATATTCAATTTTTTTGCAATTCTTTTCACTAAACTTTCTTTTTCACTTCTAAATCATTCATTTGTCTAACTTATCACTCACATATTATATATACAATTTTTCACATATTCCCTACTAATCCATTCGGCTATCACTAGTATTTTACCCTAACATTTTATTTTTAATTCATTTAACACTTATTCCACTAAATTAAACCTCAATTCACGTATATACACCTTTCAATCACATTTATTCACTAGGTATACCAAGAATATACCAACACATACCATTATATCTCATTATCACCAAAACCTACAATTAGTTTTCTTTCAAATTAATCATTCTAATTAGCGTATCTAACTTCCTTAAACTCAATTATCACTTCAATTTCAAATATACATGCATTTTTCACACAATCATTATTTGAACATAATACAAAACCCTAAATTTCACATGGAAATACTTAGATAAAGTAATCACAAACCTTAATTCCATATTCAAGCCTTCATAACCTCCACAATTTTTGTCTTCAACCTTTGAAAAGCTTTTCCCCTTGATTTTCTTATCTATGGGAGAAAATACAACACAAACAAAAACTCATCAATTTTTTTCTTTTATGCAATATAACTTCATAACTACTCTTAATACACCTTAATCTATCATCTAGAACCAGTAATTCAAATTTAAACAACTTATTTCACTTACCCCCATTTGAAGACATAAGCTTAAATCCTTGTTTTCCTTTCTTTTAATCCACCAAATGGACATTAAAGTTTGCTATGATCTCAAAGAGAGGCTGAAATAACTTTAGAATGCTTGAATCTAAAGAGAAATCAAGCAAAGATTGAAGAAAATGGAGAGAAAAGAGAGAGGGAGGGACTTCAAGAAAAGAGCTGAGGAGATAAGGGTTATTCACCCATCAAATCGTCCATTTAATGGCTTTTATAGTGGACCAAAATTAGTTCAACCAATGGTCCAACCTATAAAACCCAAATAGCCAATCTAAGTCCATTTGATAATTTCCTATGATTTTCTCATTTTTCAACTCCAATTCATTCCAAATTTTATTCTATAATTCATATCATGTAAAAAGTAGATTGTACACAAAATTTCACTTCAATCAGAGTTCGTTTCTAGTCCAGTTCAATCAAAACAGTCCGATGAGTAAATTTTTAGTGTCCTCAAAAAATTTTCTTTTCACTACCAAAAATTTTTACATATTATCTATAGTAAATATGAAAATTTTCATCGATTTTGGAAATCATTTGCTATTTTTAATGCCGCGATCAAATCTCCGGTCAACCTCAAGTACTATTTAAACCGAAATCATGTCTTTTTCTTATTTTCTATGTGCAACGCCTTATAAAAATGACTCCATAACACTTAACATATATTCATTAGACTCAAATAATATTTTTTGACTAATCAGAAATCATCTCTCGGTTCGATAATTATTTATCAGTCCTATACTCTAATTTTCTAGTGTCACCAAAAATTAATTTTTCATTTCAATTAAAATATACTCATCAATATGAGTACGTCCATATTTTAAAATTATCTTTTTGAGGTCCGTAGCTCAAGCTATGGTTTGGTCAATTTTGGGTCAAAATCGATAAAACCAGATTGGACAGATCTCCAAATGCCCATTTAAAGATTCAGACGGCCTGGCCGTTTGTCACCCAACCGACTCCAATCTATCTACAGATGGTTGCCGGTAACGACAGATGCCCCAAACCCTATTTTCCGCTGTTTCGCACTTTTCGAACCCATTTGATCTCCGTTTGACCTTAAATTTTTACTTACGGACTACTATTGACATGTTTTATCTAATGGTCCAATAAAATATTTTTTGACTCCGAGAAGTACTATTCACCCCATTATCACTATTCACTCTCAAAAAATACTATTCACATCTATCCCGTTATTGGGGTCGTTACATGGTGGGACTATCATCTCACTGCCCAACTGCAGCTAGAAATATTAGGTGCCATTTAGACCACAAAGGAAGGAACACCCATCTTCAATGAGTTAGAAAATCCTATTCCAGATATTATAGCAACCTCAATCTACACGATTAGCTTGCACTTCATAGGAGACCCATCTCATTTAAAAGATAAAAATGCCGAGCTGCTCTCAAGCCTTAGGTGTAAAAAGTTTTCTGATTTTCAAAATTACAAAAACACTTTCTTAACTAGGGTAATGCTTAAGGAAGATTCCAATCAACCATTTTGAAAAGAAAAATCCTTGCAGGCCTTCCTACCCTTTTAGGAGAAAGAGTTAGAAACAAAAATCAAAGAAGCATGGGGAATAAGTCAAATTCATTATAACTATTTAACTTATGGGAAATTGGTTAGCTTCCCACAAAAAAGAAGGATTAAAAATCTACCAAGATTTCAAACTTCAAAAACATTTAAAGTGGGAGATGAAGAAAATTAGGCAAGAGCTAGGATTATTTTGCAAATAGTTTGAAATTTCCATAGAAAACCAGGCAAAAAACTGTAGAGGTTCCTGCTCAAAATCCTATAAGAAGCCTTACAAACAATTTTCTTCAAAACCTAACAAAGACAAGTTTTATAGAAAATCAAAACCTTAGAAACCATACAAAAAATGAAGGTTTTTCAAAAACCCTTCAAACCACAAACATCAAAACATGTCACTTGTTATAAGTGTGGAAGCATGGCCATGTTTTCAAATACTGTTAACTTAACAAGAAACTTCATGAGTTATAGGTTGAGGAAGAAACCATTGAAAAAATTGAAGCAATCCTCTTTGAAACTTCTACTAGTGAATCCCAAATAGAATCAACAGAAAATGAAGATTCTTTACAAATTAATGAATTAGCTGCCCTTAATTCCTCTAGTAGTGAGTCGATTGGTTAGTTCAAAATCAATTAATGTTTTATCAAAAGATCAATAGTTAATTCTTGATATTATCAAACAAGTGGAAGACTCCAAACTTTAAAAGGATATAATAGAAAAACTGTTAAAATCCTTTGAACCTAAACCTTCTTAAGCTTCCACATCTTCATTTTCTTATCTTCTCGCAAACAGTACTTATGATCTTATAAGGATTTTAGGTAAAAAAACAAAAGCAAAAACTCCTATAACAATTCAATCACTTCAAGAAGAAATTAGAATTGTTAAACAAGAACTGAAGACTCTTAAAGAAAAATAGGAGAATGATTCAAAACTTCTTCATGCTCTTCTATCACAAGACTCTATCTCTAGTTGTAATGAAAAAGAAGAAAAGGAAGAAAATAAAACTGTAAATCTAGACTGAGAAAACAAAATTCAAAGTTTAGAACAAGTTCATGATGATTTCTTGTTTGTTTTATGAGAAATAATTTCAAGAAAATATTTGGTCAAAATCACCCTCATTTTTTCAAAATATTTCAAAATTGATACAATTGCTCTTTTTGATACAGGTGCAGATTTAAACTATTTAAAAAGCTATGTAATCCCAAAAAGATTTTCTACAAAAACTTGTGAAAAACTTATCGCAACCAATAACTCTGACATGAAAATTAAAACAAAAATAGAAGCTTCTATCCAGAATGGAAGCGTCTTGATCAAAACCCCTTTTGTTTTGCTAAAAAATATTAGTCATACTATCATTTTAAGGACTCCATTTATCAATATGATTGCTCCCTATTCTATCAATTATGATGGTATTTCTTTCAAAACTAATAGAGAAAAAATATCGTTTTCCCTTTTATTTGAAAACCCACAATAAGGAATTTGAATCTCTTAAAAGCTTATTTTGTTCACAAAAATGAATTGAATTGTATAATTCAAGGAAAACAAAAACATTTATCTTTTCTCAAACAGGATGTATCCATTTTTAAAATACAAAAACAATTGGAAAATGATTTGGTAAAATAAAAAATTTCTGATTTTCAAAAACAAATTGAAAATGAGATTTTCTCAGAATTACTAAATGCTTTTTGGAGCAGAAAACAACATATGATTAATCTACCATATAAAAATAATTTTTTAGAAAAATAAATTCCAATAAAAGTTAGGCCAATTCAAATGAATCATGAACTCGAAGAACATTGCAAAAAAGAGATTCAAAATTTAGAACAAAAAGGTCTAATTAAAAAATCCATGTCTCCCTGGAGTTGTGCAGCCTTTTATATCAACAGAAATTCAAAGATAGAAATTGGCACACCGAGGCTTGTAATTAATTACAAACCATTAAACAAGGCTTTAAAATGGATTCAATATCCAATTCCATACAAAAAATTGCAAAAATTAAATTCTGCATTTATTTTCTCAAAATTTGATATGAAATCAGGTTTTTGGCAAATACAGATTGACCCAAAAGATCGTTATAAAACTGTTTTTAGTGTTCCTTTTGATCAGTATGAGTGGACGATTATGCCGTTTGGATTAAAAAATGCTCCTCCAGAATTTAAAAGAATAATGAATGAGATCTTTAATCCTTTTTAAAAATTTTTCTAAGAATAATGGACTTGTTGTTTCAAAAATAAAAATATTTCTTTTTCAAACAAAAATTTGTTTCTTAGGGTATTATATATCCTAGGGAACAATTACTCCGATTGAGAGGTGATTGGCTTTTGCTGATAAATTTCCAGATAGAATTCTAGATAAAACCATGCTTTAGAGATTCCTAGGAAGTCTAAATTATGTTTTAGATTTCTATCCAAATGTTAACCGATTAGCAAAACCATTGCATAATAGGTTAAAGAAAAACCTTATTGCTTAGTCTGATGAACATACTTGGATAGTTCAATAGATTAAGAATCAAGTTAAAGAAATCCCATGCCTGCATTTTGTTGACCCTTTGCCCATGATTGTTGAAATAGATGTGTTTGACTTATGTTATGGAGGCATTTTAAAACATACGGTGAATGGGAGGGAATGCATAGTCCAGTTCACATATGCACATTGGGATGATTGTCAAAAGAATTATTCTACAATTAAAAAGAAATTCTTTCAATTGTCATGTGCATTTCAAAATTCCAAAGTGATTTACTAGATTAAAAGTTTTTACTTCGCATTTGTTATAAATCTACAAAGGAACACTACAAGAAAATTAATTTTTAACGACCAAAATTTAGCGAAGAGATGAAAATTCGGTCATTAAAAAATACAAATAGTGAAGGAAAATTAATCCGGTCGTTAGTTCTTAAATTTTATTACTATGTAACGATGGGTTTAAATTCGATCGTTGAAAAACTAAAATTTTGGTGTTATTACCCTGAAAAAATTAGCGGGACCTTAAGATGCTTTACTCCAAAATAATTTTGCATTATTTGATAAAAATAAAACACAAAATTGCGATACAAATACAAAAAAATAGCAAAAAAATCCCTAACCCAAAAGATGAAGAAACAGCAAAAACACGTGAACCCTTTTTCTGTTTGCAAAAAATGCAATCCCTTTTCTATCTTCCAAACCTAAACTAAACTAAACCTAATTGAAATGGTAGTAGTAGAAACCTAGATTGCTCTCGATGTCGCTTGGTTTATGTCACACCCCAAAATAGCCCTGGTCGGATTGTGCATGCTAAGTCAGGATCGGAAGGGTATTTCAGTAATTTGTGCTTGAAAAAGTTGGAGTGTTAAGGACCTAATTGAAAAGATAATTAAGTTTGTAAGGAAAGAAATGTGTAAGTGAGTGAAGTGTTATTTGTCTAGGACTAAAGAGCATTAATTGATTTGGAATAGTTTAAGTGGAGTTTGGGGTCCAATTGGATGTTGCCAAGTGGCTTGTTAGGTGAGCATTGAAAGAAGAAAAAGAAGAAAGGAAAGAGGAAGAGAGAGGGAACACAGATTGCATTCCCGTTCTCCCTCTCACGCCATCCCTTCTTCTTCTTCTCCTCTTCCTTCTCTGCTTTTCCTTTCTTTCTCTTTGGCTTTGGCTTGGAGTTGTGTTTGGGTTGGAAGTGTGTTTTGCTTTAAGAGGTGAGTTGGAATTTCTGTTTCCTGCGTGTTGTTCTTCTTCTTCTTCTCATGGTTTTTGGTTGAGTTAGGGTTTGAAGAGTAACTGTGGATTCTTCTTTGTGCAAGTGTTTGATGTTAAGAAGAAGCAAAGTAAAGGCAAGGAAACGATTGAGGATTGATCTTGAAGCATGATTTTGGATCGTCATTTCCAGGTTTGGGAGTATTTTGAATGCATGCAATGTTTGGAAGCTTCTGTGTTCTTCAATCTCAGCATGTCTCTGCCCTATTTCTCACTTAGATGTATATGTGTTTGCATTGTTTGATTTCTGGAATATGGTGTGCTTTAGCATGTGAATGCGTATGATTAATGTTAGTAAATGTGTTAGTAATGCATAATAGGAATTGAATTGAAGTTACTGAGCTTTGGGTTTTGAACTTACTGTATTTTAGGGTTTATACTCTTGAGGAATGTGAATGTGGTTATGCTTGATTTTGTTTATTTTGATTAATTTCTGGAATGTTGAGTTTAGTTTGATCTTGAGTGTGTTGTGATATGCATTTGAGTAATAAGGTAAGAGTTTATGCATGATTGAATGATTTCTGAGAGGTTTTAGAAAGAATTTCTGGGTAACGATCGAAAATCTACATGTTTGCGACTGCGGGGAAGAAGAAGGAGGCGGCTCACGCTACGTGAGCTATGCTCACGTGACGTGAGCCATGCTCACGCTACGTGAGCTATGCTCAAGCGACGTGAGCAATGCTCACGAGGCATGAGCTATGCTCACGCGACGTGAGCAACCTTCACGTGAGGTGAAGGTTGCTCAGGTCGCCCGACTCTTCTGTTTTGCTTCTGTTTTTCTTTCCCCAAGCGACCAGTTTTTATAAAATGATTTCCAAATGCTTCTTAATGGTTTTTCCTTTACTGTGTGCTATACTACCTTGCTGATATGATTGATTATCCCAATTTGTTTGATATTAATAATATGTTATCTATGATAAGTTATATGTGGTATTTTGGAATAAGTTTTGGATTATAGTAATCCTGTTAAATGACTGTGGGATTTTAACTGTATGGTTTGGATTGAGATATGCTTATTGTTGTGATCTTTATTGCATGTCATATTTCGAATGCGAAGGATTTATGAAGGTTAACTTTCTGACTGTTTAGTTCCAAACATGTTCTGTCTTAATGAAAATTATGTTACACATATCTTTAGTCTATTTCTTCTTTAGGAATAATTGGCCATGCTTAAGATTATGTTGTAACTTTCCCTGGTTAAGATGATGCGTCTTTGGTCATTGGCATAACATGATTCCACATGTGTTCCTGACATGCTTTAGTATGATGAGTATTGCTTAAATATGATTGATGGAATTTTCGCATGCTCCAGAATATGACTTGAATGAGGTATGATTGATATTATGCTATGCTATATTTATTTGAATAATATGGTTGATGTCTGAATGCATTGTTATGCTTTAGCCTTGGAACGCATTGTGTTATCTTAAATGTAATTTGGATTATGCATGACTTATACTTAGTTATCTTCACCTAACGCATGATTAGGATTTTGTATTGATAATCATTGGCATGGTAGTGCTTCTATACCTGATTCTTGGCATGCTTTAGAACATTGTTTAATGTTAAAGTACATTGACTGTATTATGTTTTGCAATGGGAATTGTATGAGATATGACCAACTTTATAAACATATTTATATGTCTATTGTACTCTGGTTTATGCATGATGTATATATATATTTATGCGTTGTGCGATTCGTAATGTGAATTATTTTATGCATGACCTGCGAGAGTCAGTCTAGTGGATAGTTAGGCATGCCTAATAGAGTCTTGTGTAGCTGCAGCGCCCTTTGAATGTTTGGACCCTGATCAGGTCCCCCGACTGGTTCCTCGCGAACCCCCCATCAGTACGGATCCTCGTGATCCTTTTTAATGTATTTGGATTGAGTTAAGATCCCCGTTCAGTAAAATGCTTTTGTGACAAAATAAAATGGTTTTTGATTCGTACCCGTAAGGTACCCTTTGGCTGACTTATACCCGTAAGGTACTAATCAGTACACTCGTTATCCACTATTGTGAGTCAGCAGGTGCTTTGATGGTTTGTTTTATGCTGCTTTGAAATAGCTATCAGAATGTGATATCCGATTGATTATGATAAGGATTTCAGGAATCAGTTTATATGTATATGAATGTGAATATGGGCTACAGCATGTATGTCTGTATTATGTCAGCATGATTTTATAGTTAACGTGATTATCCATTCTTGTCATGTGATTTGTTATAAGTTTCTGAATGCTTTAAAATGATTCGATTGATGTATTTAAGTATATGACTTAAGCATAGTTTTGTTATATATAGTATCATGTGAACCGAAGCAGTTGTGATGGTAAGTATGTGATGATTATTGTACTTTCTGCATGTTAATGATATGAATGCAATGTTATGTGATTATGCTTTCAGTCTCCGCTATTAGAGTGTTTTCGCTTGATACTTTATATATGAGAGTTGCGCAGCGGTAATATGATGCTTTGGATTTTGTACCTTAGATTTTGACTAGTGTGTGTATTTAGCATGTCTAAGTACGTTGTTTAGCTAGCATTCTCAACATGATGATTAGGTTGTCAGTTCATGCATGGGTGCTTAGTTATGTCCATTGCATGTGTAAAGCTCATGTGACTCCGCATGGTAAGATGTTGATATTTGCTACCCATGCAGGTTTATGCATGTGATATAGCATGTAGTTCAGCATGTTGATGCTTGTAACGTGTATTGTATTATGTCTGTTTTGGTCTATCCTGGACATGAGCTTTATGGTTTGATTGTGAGTTATCGAATGAATGCCTTTACTATGCCAGCATGATCATATTTGTTATGAATATCCACATTTGTCATTTGATTGTGTTATGCCTCGGCGACCATTGTGAATGGCCATCCATATTCTGGTGTGTTCTCCCCACTAAGCATTTATTGCTTAGCACGGATTTCCTTTCCGTGCAGGTGGCAGGTTGGGTTCTGTTCGAGTCACGCTTCTGCAGGGTCGGCCACGTGGGAGTTAGAAGTTATGTATTTTGTTCAGCTTCCGTATTTCAGCTTTTGTAATTCTGTAGTATTGTATATGTAATTAATTATGTTTTGATCTTGAGTTTTCTTTTAAGAATGTAATAGTTAGTATGTTTTTATGTTTAGTTATTCCTTTGTTTTATTATTTCGCTTATGCTTCCGTTGAATGGTCATATGTATGCCTCTGGGTATGCTTCAGCTTAGTGTCTGCGTGTGCGTAAGTTATTGCATGATCAATCCGTGCCTGCAGGTAAGGTAAGTTTTTAATTAATCCGTATTTTCGTATGCATGATATGTAAGAAAGTATGCTTCCGTATTGTGCACATGCATATCTGTATGAGTGAGCGTCGGGTAGCGCGTCCATCGGTGTCCTTCCAATGGGGATGGCGATGGGGGTGTTACAGTTAGTGGTATCAGAGCCCAGGTTTGATGGTTCTGGGTGTGTTGTTTGTTATGTGTTGAGTCTTTGCATGAGAGTCGGTTTTGTGTCGTGGCCTAATGCAGATGCGTCTTGTTTTGTGTCATGTCTAGATGGAGTCTGACCCTAGTGAGAATGTGGGCGAGACAAAAGAAAGTGTGAATCGAGTTAGTGATGATCAGAATGTTTCAAAGCGTCTTCCAGTTGAAGATTCTGGTCGTGTTTCGGAAGATAGGGCTTTAGTACAAGGGTTGATTCGGATTTTGGATAGATTGACTGCTCCTCGTGCTTCTCAAGAAGTTGTGTGGCATGTACCTCAGAAGAGAAAAGGATCGGTTAGTGAAGTGCCAGCAGGAAAAAGGGGTCGAGAACTTTCGATGTGTCAATAATTTCAAAAGCAACATGGGAACAAGTGTAAGAAGTGGGTACCGTCAGTATGTCAGCACTGCCAGAAGCGACATCGGGGCCTATGTCGGAAGCTCTCAGGTGCTTGTTTCTGGTGTGGCAGTATGGAACACCAAATTGCTGATTGTCCTAAGAAGATGAGTGAGAGTATAGCTGGGCAAGCTAGAAAGGAAGTGGAGGATTTGCTCAGATCTTCGCAAGTGCCTACAGAGTTTGTAGCATCTAGCAAGGATTCGAAGGAGACTGCAGGTTCTTCTGGTAAGTTGCATTGCAAGCTTTAGTTTAAGTAAGTTTTGTTTGTTTGGGTTGTGTGGATGTAAGTGTTTCGCTGTGAATTTCGAGGACGAAATTCTTTTAGAAGGGAAGAGTTGTCACACCCCAAAATAGCCCTGGTCGGATTGTGCATGCTAAGTCATGATCGGAAGGGTATTTCAGTAATTTGTGCTTGAGAAAGTTGGAGTGTTAAGGACCTAATTGAAAAGATAATTAAGTTTGTAAGGAAAGAAATGTGTAAGTGAGTGAAGTGTTATTTGTCTAGGACTAAAGAGCATTAATTGATTTGGAATAGTTTAAGTGGAGTTTGGGGTCCAATTGGATGTTGCCAAGTGGCTTGTTAGGTGAGCATTGAAAGAAGAAAAAGAAGAAAGGAAAGAGGAAGAGAGAGGGAACACAGATTGCATTCCCGTTCTCCCTCTCACGCCTTCCCTTCTTCTTCTTCTCCTCTTCCTTCTCTGCTTTTCCTTTCTTTCTCTTTGGCTTTGGCTTGGAGTTGTGTTTGGGTTGGAAGTGTGTTTTGCTTTAAGAGGTGAGTTGGAATTTCTGTTTCCTGCGTGTTGTTGTTGTTCTTCTTCTCATGGTTTTTGGTTGAGTTAGGGTTTGAAGAGTAACTGTGGATTCTTCTTTGTGCAAGTGTTTGATGTTAAGAAGAAGCAAAGTAAAGGTAAGGAAAGGATTGAGGATTGATCTTGAAGCATGATTTTAGATCGTCATTTCCAGGTTTGGGAGTATTTTGAATGCATGCAATGTTTGGAAGCTTCTGTGTTCTTTAATCTCAGCATGTCTCTGCCCTATTTCTCACTTAGATGTATATGTGTTTGCATTGTTTGATTTCTGGAATATGGTGTGCTTTAGCATGTGAATGCGTATGATTAATGTTAGTAAATGTGTTAGTAATGCATAATAGGAATTGAATTGAAGTTACTGAGCTTTGGGTTTTGAACGTACTGTATTTTAGGGTTTATACTCTTGAGGAATGTGAATGTGGTTATGCTTGATTTTGTTTATTTTGATTAACTTCTGGAATGTTGAGTTTAGTTTGATCTTGAGTGTGTTGTGATATGCATTTGAGTAATAAGGTAAGAGTTTATGCATGATTGAATGATTTCTGAGAGGTTTTAGAAAGAATTTCTGGGTAACGATGGAAAATCTGCATGTTTGCGATTGCGGGGAAGAAGAAGGAGGCGGCTCACGCTACGTGAGCTATGCTCACGTTACGTGAACCATGCTCACGCTGGGTGAGCTATGCTCAAGCTACGTGAGCAATGCTCACGAGGCGTGAGCTATGCTCACGAGGCGTGACCAATGCTCACACAACGTGAGCCATGCTCACGCCAAGTGAGCTATGCTCACGCGACGTGAGCAACCTTCACGTGACGTGAAGGTTGCTCAGGTCGCCCGACTCTTCTGTTTTGCTTATGTTTTTCTTTCCCCAAGCGACCAGTTTTTATAAAATTATTTCCAAACGCTTCTTAATGGTTTTTCCTTTACTGTGTGCTATACTACCTTGCTGATATGATTGATTATCCCAATTTGTTTGATATTAATAATATGTTATCTATGATAAGTTATATTTTGTATTTTGGAATAAGTTTTGGATTATAGTAATCCTGTTAAATGGCTGTGGGATTTTAACTGTATGGTTTGGATTGAGATATGCTTATTGTTGTGATCTTTATTGCATGTCATATTTCGAATGCGAAGGATTTATGAAGGTTAACTTTCTGACTGTTTAGTTCCAAACATGTTCTGTCTTAATGAAAATTATGTTACACATTTCTTTAGTCTATTTCTTCTTTAGGAATAATTGGCCATGCTTAAGATTATGTTGTAACTTTCCCTGGTTAAGATGATGCGTCTTTGGTCATTGGCATAATATGATTCCACATGTGTTCCTGACATGCTTTAGTATGATGAGTATTGCTAAAATATGATTGATGGAATTTTCGCATGCTCCAGAATATGACTTGAATGAGGTATGATTGATATTATGCTATGCTATATTTATTTGAATAATATGGTTGATGTCTGAATGCATTGTTATGCTTTAGCCTTGGAACGCATTGTGTTATCTTAAATGTAATTTGGATTATGCATGACTCATACTTAGTTATCTTCACCTAACGCATGATTAGGATTTTGTATTGATAATCATTGGCATGGTAGTGCTTCTATACCTGATTCTTGGCATGCTTTAGAACATTGTTTAATGTTAAAGTACATTGACTGTATTATGTTTTGCAATGGGAATTGTATGAGATATGACCAACTTTATGAACATATTTATATGTCTATTGTACTCTGGTTTATGCATGATGTATATATATATTTATGCGTTGTGCGATTCGTAATGTGAATTGTTTTATGCATGACCTGCGAGAGTCAGTCTAGTGGATAGTTAGCCATGCCTAATAGAGTCTTATGTAGCTACAGCGCCCTTTGAACGTTTGGACCCTGATCAGGTCCCCCGACTGGTTCCTCGCGAACCCCCCATCAGTACGGATCCTCGTGATCCTTTTTATTGTATTTGGATCGGGTTAAGATCCTCGTTCAGTAAAATGCTTTTGTGACAAAATAAAATGGTTTTCGATTCGTACCCGTAAGGTACCCTTTGGCCGACTTGTACCCGTAAGGTACTAATCAGTACACTCGTTATCCACTATTGTGAGTCAGCAGGTGCTTTGATGGTTTGTTTTATGCTGCTTTGAAATAGCTATCAGAATGTGATATCCGATTGATTATGATAAGGATTTCAGGAATCAGTTTATATGTATATGAATGTGAATATGGGCTACAACATGTATGTCTGTATTATGTCAGCATGATTTTATAGTTAACATGATTATCCGTTTTTGTCATGTGATTTGTTATAAGTTTCTGAATGCTTTAAAATGATTCGATTGATGTATTTAAGTATATGACTTAAGCATAGTTTTGTTATATATAGTATCATGTGAACCAAAGCAGTTGTGATGGTAAGTATGTGATGATTACTGTACTTTCTGCATGTTAATGATATGAATGTAATTTTATGTGATTATGCTTTCAGTCTCCGCTATTAGAGTGTTTTCGCTTGATACTTTATATATGAGAGTTGCGCAGCGGTAATATGATGCTTTGGATTTTGTACCTTGGATTTTGACTAGTGTGTGTATTTAGCATGTCTAAGTACGTTGTTTAGCTAGCATTCTCAACATGATGATTAGGTTGTCAGTTCATACATGGGTGCTTAGTTATGTCCATTGCATGTGTAAAGCTCATGTGACTCCGCATGGTAAGATGTTGATATTTGCTACCCATGTAGGTTTATGCATGTGATATAGCATGTAGTTCAGCATGTTGATGCTTGTAACGTGTATTGTATTATGTCTGTTTTGGTCTATCCTGGACATGAGCTTTATGGTTTGATTGTGAGTTATCGAATGAATGCCTTTACTATGCCAGCATGATCATATTTGTTATGAATATCCGCATTTGTCATTTGATTGTGTTATGCCTCGGCGACCATTGTGAATGGCCGTCCATATTCTGGTGTGTTCTCCCCACTAAGCGTTTATCGCTTAGCACGGATTTCCTTTCCGTGGAGGTGGCAGGTTGGGTTCTGTTTGAGTCACGCTTCTGCAGGGTCGGCCACGTGGGAGTTAGAAGTTCTGTATTTTGTTCAGCTTCCGTATTTCAGCTTTTGTAATTCTGTAGTATTGTATATGTAATTAATTATGTTTTGATCTTGAGTTTTCTTTTAAGAATGTAATAGTTAGTATGTTTTTATGTTTAGTTATTCCTTGTTTTATTATTTCGCTTATGCTTCCGTTGAATGGTCATATGTATGCCTCTGGGTATGCTTCAGCTTAGTGTCTGCGTGTGCGTAAGTTATTGCATGATCAATCCGTGCCTGCAGGTAAGGTAAGTTTTTAATTAATCCGTATTTTCGTATGCATGATATGTAAGAAAGTATGCTTCCGTATTGTGCACGTGCATATCTGTATGAGTGAGCGTCGGGTAGCGCGTTCGTCGGTGTCCTTCCAATGGGGACGGCGATGGGGGTGTTACAGTTTATGTCATAGCTGCTATAATTTTCTTGGTTTTGCAAGATCTAGATTTAATTTTTGCTGGGTCAATCGGTAGGGCATTGTGCAATTGGTGATTACAGGTGAGAAATTGTAAAAACTCTTTTGTTGCCAATTGAATATCTCTTTATTTCTAATCTTCTTGCCATCAAATCGTTGATTCAATTCCACTAGAGTCAATAATCACTTCTCCAACCATTTCCAACCTCGTTATTTTTTTTCCATCGCATCGCATTCTCAGGTAATCATCTAAATTGATTATGTTTTCTTCTTTGTGATTAAAGAACCATTTGCATTTCTGTTAGGCTAATCAATCAAGTAAAATGGGTAAACAATTTTGTTTTATTTGGTTCTCATTTCTTCGAAAGTTAACCCTTACTAAATTTTTTGGGTCTTTTTGATATTTTGATTTTTTTCATTTCAAAATCGTATCTACTACTTGCTGGTTTTGCATAAATTCTCAGGTTTCATCTATAAATAGCAAAGAAGAGATTTTTAGCTTTGCTTTTCGGAGGTTCCACTGATAATCTTCTTGCTGCTGGCTCTAAATTTCAGGTTTTAATATTCTGAATTTATTATCTTCTCAATCAAGATTTTTTCTTTCTTTTTTATTTTTTTTCGATATCATATTTAGAAGGAGAACAAGTTTGGGATAGAAGCTGTGTATACTATTTTTTTCTCTGGATTTGACTATGAAAATATATTGATGAATCAAGCTCAACAAAACATGCTTGCTAAGTGATCATATTTACGCTCAGATACGTTGAAAATAAAACATAATATAGTCTATGCTCTGCGAAAACGCTATGGATAATCTGGGATTTTTTGGCTATTGTGATGTAATTCTCTTGTTTAGAGAATTTGACATTAGGCTCCTGTTGCTTGACTCCATGTTATTGGCATTACTGGATTAATATATAATGCTCTTATCTTTTAGTTTATTTGATCGATGTGATTGATCAAAATCTAATTTTAGTTTTAAATTGTTTGTTTTCATTTTTGTCTTGTGGCATATGTGGTTTTTGTTATTGCCCATTCAAAATCACACAAGTTAGATATTGTGTATGTGGGTGTTTGAGATATGTGGTTCTATTACTAAAATTCTTGTTCATGTAAAATTTAAAAACTTAAGGATCTTCATATTTAAAAAATGATTCAATTTCTGGACGTTTGTATGTACCAACTGTAATGAGATCCAGTAAGTATGAATGCATTTAAATATATCTTCCAATTTGCACGCATATATATGTGCTTGTGGCTATGAGATTTCATTAACATGTTAAAAACTGAATATTGATGCTAAATTGAGAAATGGTTTTCACCCACATATTTGTATCAACATTTCATTCATACACTTAATGTCTTTTGGGCCCCAAAATGTGACATTATGATTCTACCCCTGTTCAACACTTGATTGGATCTTCTGACCTTATATGTTGCTGTAACAAGTTGGCATTTACTGCATTTAAGCTTGTTGTCTGCATCAATTTTATGTTTTAGTGCTCTCCTTTATTTTTTAGATAATTTTTCAGTGCTCTTCATCATGTTATTCAATGTATACTTTAGTGGCAGTTGTATGCTAATATGGCAGTGCAAATGGTTTTATCTTCTAGTGGCATATAATGCTTACCTGCTGCCATTGTATTATGAATTAAAATTACTATCACCATGTCTTTTTGGGGCTGTTGTCCCGTGGCTAAGGTGTGTCCTCTATGTTAAGTTTGATGACTTGATTTTATCAAAGGAGCAAGGACTTAGTTTTCACAAGTCTTTAAATCTTCTGTAGAATAATTATGGAATCTGGATACAAACATTATCATGAAACTTTAGTTTTTCTAGTAAATAAAATTTTGAGCTTTCATATACATATTGAAATGTGTGAAGAGTTTAGAGTAACTGAAAGGCAGTGCACAGTCTATTTTGTGATTATATATGAATACATATATCAAGAGATGTCCTGGTTTTTAGTGTGGGTTTGTTGTGCTGTAACTTTTCATTGACTTGATTGAGTATTGGTGAAAATTATTCTTAGTTTGATGAGCTGTATTTTCTCTTCAGGCACTCCCTGTTTTCTAGTGCCCTGCAACTTTGCTATTTCTTTCATTTAGTTTTACTTGATATGTATCATAACTTATGTTTTTACCTTTTGAAATACAAATAATTATAAATTATAAATGCAAAGTGCTCTTATATATCTTGGGAACCCCTTGCAACCTTGAGCAAGTTCTAGATCCAGTGTAATTTCTAGGAGTAACTATTCTTTTTCTTTTTACCCATTTATGAACTAAATTAAGTAGTTAAATCTTGCAGAATAAATCAAGAATTAGAAACAAAAAGTTTTCTTCTCTTTTCCCTCTATAAAATGAAGTTTTGAACATTAATATAACTGGTTTCAAGACCTATCTTCAAGTATCTGCCTATGAAGCATTTTTATTATTTTTCTTTAATGTCACAGGGAGAATTATGGTTGTGAGGTTGTTGCTTCACTGCTGCTGTTGGTCAGGTGTGTCATCCGTGCATCAATTGGTTTAAATTTTAAGAAAGTTCTTATTTTTCCCCCTTTGAACCTAATATTTATGAATTGTTTTTAGTTTTACTGTGCCCCCTTTACATGTAATGTGTTAAGAAGTTCAAAACTTGCAGGGATTAAAGGAGTTAGAAGGCTTGGAGGAAAAGGCCAAGGCAAGTGGGGCTTGCCAATTGGTGGACTTAAAGGAAGAAAGGAAATACTTGCTAGGGACCTCAATGGCACATCCAATTATTGCAAAGGTTGGGGACTTAAAAGCTTTTATTTGTGATTCCTTATTGTGTCAGCATTTCCATAAATATGAAGCAGTATAGTAATAGTGTTCTTTTATAGCTCATATAGAAATGTTATTGCCTTCTTTTTGCCTTCTCTCAGTCTCTGATTTCCATCTGTCGCTCCTAGAAGGGATTATGGATCCTATTTGTCCTAAGTTTTTGTTGCCCTGATCTGATTGTGCTTTACTGAAGATTTAAGCATTAGTTAATTTGAACTTAGATTGATATCAACTTTTTAAATGATAATGGAGGTGCTGCCTTTGAAATGGAATGGATATAACTTCATTATAGCTATTCCATATTTATGGATTTTAAATAGATATTTACACATTCAATGTTTTGCTTTTTAGTTGTAAAAGAGCATTCAACATATTCTAGCAATTGTTATTTGAGCATCTCATTGTGCTTTGCATGATGTTGAAATCCACCAAAATATTTGCGAACAATTCTGGGATGCTCAACGTTGGCCTAAACATGTTCATTGTGGTTTCAGTTTTTAGTGTCATGATTTTAGTGCTTCTGTCAGTAAGTTTTTATTCCTGAAGCAAAAGCATTAAAATTTAAAATATCTATTGCTCTCCCTACCTCTTAGAGTATTAGCATGTAGGTGTATTATATGTATTATTTGCAGTGCAAAAACTAGATTAGGTTTGCATATTATCTTTTACCATAGTGCATATTCCTACTAGGGGAAACTAAAGTTGATTAGCTGGTTAGCTTCCTGGTTTTTAGCTGAAAGATTGTTTAAATTTTTCATATATCAGATTCAACTATTGAAGATCTATATAGAAATTGGTATATGGCATAAATTGACAATGTGCCAATTATTGGAGAACTTAATAGAGCTCAAGATCAGTTCAGAGGATACAGCTGCCAACCATGATGTGATGCAAATTGTTAAGGTTTGGCTTCTATTTTTGATATTTACATATATATATATATTTTCTAATGGCACTTTCCTTCCTATTAATGTAGGTTGTGGAGGAATATTATCGTGATCATCAACTGCTTGCTTTGCTGGAAAATATCATGAATCCCAAAGGTATCTCTTGCTTTTATTTGTATGCATTTGTGTGTCTGTATTCTTATTCTTGATTTGGTTTGCATGAGTTGTCCTATCAAATAGGATAGGATTACATAATAAGCTAAGCCTTATCTTTTTCTTAACTTAGCTTGTTTCTAAAAATCTTACATTACTTTGCCTCTATTCTTCCTGATATAATGTTGGGTTCTTTAATCTATTTATTTATATATGACTTTATTGCTTAATTTAGTTATATCTTCGTGAGTGTATATTGATGTGAGCACTACAATCAACTGCCAATATAATGTGTTGTTTAAAGAATGCCTATATCTTTGTCAATTCCATTTTTTCAGTCTTTGATATAAACATATGGAAATATGAGATCCAAGATATTTAAAGATGAGAATAACCTAATCATATATCTTTCACGATCCACAAAATAAGACTATAATAAAATTTTTGTTATGCTTCTCATCTACCGGCTACTAGATATTTATTTCAGCTTGAAACAAATTTATGTGATGCAAGGCTGGCTATTTTGATGTATGCTATTGTATTTTTAAAGTAGCTAACTCGTTCTCTATCTGTTTCTCTTTCTATTATTGATATTTTTGTTTGTGCTTGTGAATATTAATTTTAGCTTTTGTTATACATTTTGCAGGTCTTTAAAATTTTGGACAGCGAAGTTAGGAGGTTTATTTTTCACATTTTTCTCAAAAATCATTTGAATATAAATTAGTATAGAGAGGAGTTATTTTCTTGAACTTGTTATAGATAGTTTTTATACTTTGTAAATATGACTATACTTTGTAACTTTTCTTTTTCAATATATGAAAAGAGTTTATTATATTTTTATATAAAATATAATTGAATGATATGTACCATACATGTGATATTATAAAATGGTAAAAAGTATCTTCAAAAACCAAAAATTCATTGAAAATGAATAAAATTAGCAAATGGAAAATCCGATCGGTAAAATAGTATTTTTAACGATAGGAAAGGTTAAAAAGTGAATATAATTAATAAAAGAAAAATTTGGTCGCTAAAAGTATATTTAACGACCAAAAATCCTTTCGTTGAAAGTGAATATAATTAACGAAGGGAAAATTTGGTCGCTAAAAGGTATCTTTAAGGACCGAAAATGTCACACCCCAATTACCCCCTAGTAGTATAAATCATGCATATGTATACATTTGTATGTATTTTGGTATATAACAAGGGTATTTTGGGTATAGTGTATGTTATAAGGGTTATTTTAATATGTGGGTGCACATATATTAGTAGGGTGTGAATTAGTTGAGAAATATTTGTGTGTGCATGCATATACCATTGTTGGATATGAGTAAGGAAGTAGTGATTGGGTGTGGAAGAGTGTAGCATAGTAGAAGGAATCTTATGGGATTTTATAGTGTGTGGATGCTCATACCTATGTGGAGTGCATTATTAGAGGGCTTTATTGTGTGTTTTACTCACACACTAATAGGATGTGTTAAGTGGAGATATTTTGAGTGTGTGTAAGTGTATGAGAGTTGGGTGTGAGTAATTGGTTTGCACTAATGAGGAAGTGACACGTGGCAAAAGTTAGGTAAAAGAAAATGCACATGAAATGTACATGAAATGGAGAATTTATTCATTTCCCGTAAATCACTTCTTTCCCTTCATTCTCTTCTTCTTCATCATATTCTTCATCCTATTCTTCATTTCCTTCATCTTCTTCTTCACCTTCTTCATCCTTTTCTTCTTCAATTTCTTCACATCTAAAAATCCTAGCTTAAATCTAAGAAATTGTGGGTAAAAAATCAATAAATCTTGCATTAATTTAGTAAGATCAACTCCTAATTTTATCTTAATTATCCAATTTCTTTTATTTTTGTTGGATTTTAATTTAGGTTATGTGTTTTGTGTATTTTTGGTGAATTGATGATTAGTTGAGCTTCCTCCAAATTCTAAAGGCAAGGAAAAGGTTGGATCTAGTGGGATCAAGTGAAAAAAATTCAGGTTTGGGATTTTGTTTGGAAATTATTTGTGATTTGTTTGGGAATTTGATTGTTAATTTATGTGTTTTGATGGTTTGGATTAAATTTGGTGAATTGATGGTGTAAAATGGGTTGATTTGAAGTTGTTGAATTTCAAAGGGTAAATCTGTTTTTGAGGGACAGATTGACATTTGCTCATTGTTTTTAGCATAAATCGAGTTTTACAACTCTAAATGCATGATTCCAGTTGATTTAGAACCATAACATCTGTGGATAAAATTTTGTAGAAGAAACCATAATTTAATTCGGACTCTAACCATTTCAAAATCACCCATTACAGTAGCAAAAATTGTCAGGTGTGTCAGTGGAGCAGGGTATAAACATTTGAGTATATCTCTCTGAATTCAGCTCCAAACCATCTGAAATTTTGTCCATATAAAGTTAACATCTTGAGGATTAATTTTTATGAAGACCACTTGGTTTGAAAATGTCTTTTACTTGTCCAAAAATGCATTTAAAGTCAGTAAACGGATTCTGCCCTGTGTCTGGGGATTAGTTGGAAAGCACACAGATTGACCTTTGCTCATTTTTTTTTATCATAAATCGAGTTTTATAACTTGAAATTGCATAATTCCAGTTGGGTTAGAACCATAACATCCGTGGCTAAAAGTTTGTAGAAGAAACCATAATTTAATTCGGACTCTAACCATTATAAAATCGCCCATTACAGTAGAGAAAATTGTCAGGTGTGTCAGTGGAGCAGGGTAGAAACATTTGCGTATATCTCTCTAAATTCAGTTCCAAACGATCTGAAATTTTGTCCATATAAAGTTAACATCTTGAGGATTCATTTTTATGAAAACATTTGGTTTAAAAATGTCGTTTAGTTGTTCAAAACTGCATGTAAAGTCAGTAAACGGATTCTGCCCTGTGTCTGGGGACTGGTTGGAAAGAAATGTTACTTATTTTATAATTAGGTAATGAGGTTATGTAATTAAATTAACCGTGAATTAAATAAATTATTATAATGAAGAATTAATAAATATGATAATTAACCATAAATTAAACTATAAGCATAATTTGCTTTATGAACAAATACTTATTACCAGAATTAGATAATGTGTTTATATGCTTTACATCTTATAATTGTATTTTTATTATGCCTTAACTTATTGACTTAATGTGTCATGCTTAAAAATAATTAATTTATGCATGTTAAATTCAATAGATATTCATATTGAACAAATGTGAATTGTGTTATGCATGACCTGCTAGAGTCAAGTCAGTGGATAGTTAGGCATGCCTAATAGAGTCTTTTAGCTGCAGCATATATGGATGAATTATATGGATGATTTGGATCCTGATCAAATCCCCGATTGGTTCCGCACGAACCCTATAAGAAAATGTATTTGAATCCTTGCGATTCTTATTAATATGATGAATCTTGTTTAAGGGCCCCTATAAAGGTTTTATAAATATAAAATAAAAATGGTTTTCGATTCGTACCCGTAAGGTATCGCTATACGTCGATTCATACCCGTAAGGTATCGCTATGCGTATACTCGTTATCCACTATTATGAGTCAGCAGGATCTTTAATTAATATGTGATTTGTTATGTTACCGTTGATTATACAAAAGTAATAATTGAATGAGATAATATGGATATGGATATAAACATGAGATGCTGAATAGATGGTTATAAATTGGAGCCTATATGTATACATATTATGACATGAATCATGTATATGCCATTATGAATGTGATATGCCTTGACGACCACTGTGAGTGGCCGTCCATAAAATATGTGTGAATCCCCACTAAGCTTTTATCGCTTAGCACGGTGTGTCTACCCGTGCAGTTACTTAAGAAGCTTTGTTTAGAGTGAGTCGCTGCAGTCAAGCCAACACAGCAAGGTTTAGAGTTTGGAGTTTATTTTATTATGGTTGATTCTTTTATGTAAAGAACTTTTGATATTGGTTTGGAAAATAGCTTCCGCTGGTGTATTTGTATTTGGGCCTGTAATATTATTACATATATGATGAGTGATAACATGCGATGTATTATGAAAATTTTTAATTATCCTGTAATTCAGTATACATGTTTATGTATGATTATATTATTTGTATAGTATCTGTTTGGTGACACCCCGACACATACGGGTATGGGTAGGGGGTGTTACAGGTTTTGGTATCAGAGCCTAGGTGTAGTCGTTTTCTTGGTGATGTTGTGATTGTTGTGCATAAATGTGTCCATGTCTAGGACTGTGTTGGCTTATGCGGATGTGTATCGACTACAGACAGATTAACAAAGTCACAGTAAAGAACAAGTATCCATTGCCTAGAGTTGAGGATTTGTTTGATCAACTTCGAGGCGCAGGTGTTTTCTCAAAGATAGATCTTCGGTCTGGGTACTATCAACTACGGGTTAAGGATGAGGATGTGGTTAAGACTGCATTTCGGACTCGGTATGGCCATTATGAGTTCCTTGTTATGCCATTTGGTTTGACCAATGCTCCAGCAGCTTTTATGGATTTGATGAACCGAGTGTTTAGGCCATATTTTGACCAGTTTGTAGTGGTGTTTATAGATGATATCTTGGTGTATTCCAAGGATGAGCGTGAACATGAAGATCATCTTCGGATAGTTTTACAAGTTTTGAGAGAGCATCAGTTGTTTGCCAAGCTGAGCAAGTGTGACTTTTGGCTTTGTGAAGTTTCATTTTTAGGTCATATAATTTATGCTAAGGGTATTCAAGTGGATCCAGCAAAGATAGAGGCGATTGTTGATTGGAAAGCACCTAAAAATATTCAAGAAGTGAGAAGTTTTCTTGGTTTGGCGGGTTACTACCGTCGATTTGTTAAGAGTTTTTCAGTGATTGCCGCCCCGATGACAAGATTGTTGAGAAAAGGAGTCAGATTTGAGTGGTCAGATAAGTGTCAGGCTTGTTTTGAGCAGTTGAAGAAGTTGTTAGTTGAGGCTCCTATACTTACTCAACCCATCTCGGGTAAAGAGTTTGTCATCTATAGTGATGCTTCAGGTGTTGGTCTTGGCTGTGTTTTGATGCAAGAAGGCATGGTTGTGGCTTATGCTTCTCGACAGTTGAAACCACATGAGAGGAATTATCCGACACATGATCTAGAATTGGCTGTTGTGATCTTTGCTTTGAAGATTTGGCGTCATTATCTGTATGGAGAGAAATGTAGGATCTTTACAGACCACAAGAGTTTGAAATACTTTCTCACACAGAAGGAATTGAATATGAGACAGCGCCGTTGGCTTGAGTTGTTTAAGGATTACGAATGCATTGTGGATTACCATCCAGGTAAGGCCAATGTAGTCGCTGATGCTTTGAGTCGGAAGTCGATGTCGGCTTTGTTTTTGAGACGGTTTAGATGGAGATTTGATTCAAATGGGACTTTGATTGCTCAGTTGAGAGTTAAGCCTACCTTGAGATAGAAAATTATTGATGCTCAGAGGGATGATGAGAAGCTACAGCGGATTGTGTAAGAGGTCAATTTGGGAAAATAGTCAGAGTTCTCCGTTCAGGATGGAGTGCTTATGTATAGAAATCGTTTGTGTCTACCAGAGGGGGAAGAGTTAAGAAGACAGCTTATGAGTGAGGCACATGGTACAGTTTTCACTATGCATCCTGGTAGTGAGAAGATGTATCGAGACATGAAGCAGTTCTTTTGGTGGTCTGGTATGAAAAGGGAAATTACAGATTTTGTATCTAGATGCTTGGCATGTCAGCAAGTTAAGGCCGAGCATCAAGTTCCTTCGGGTTTGCTCACGCCTTTGTCTATTCCCGAGCGGAAATGGGATGATATAGCCATGGACTTTGTAACGGGTTTACCTTTAACTCAGAAAAAGCATGATTCTGTTTGGGTGATAGTGGATCGTCTTACAAAGTCAGCTCATTTTTTGCCAATTAGAATGGATTACCCGATGGATAGATTGGCCAGTATCTATGTGGATGAGATAGTTCGGTTGCATGGAGTGCCTTTGTCCATAGTTTCAGATCGGGACCCAAGGTTTACTTCTAAATTTTGGAAAGAGTTACAAGAAGCTTTGGGTACCAAGTTAAATTTCAGTACAGCATTTCATCTTCAGACAGATGGTCAATCTGAGCGGGTTATACAGATTCTGGAAGACATGATGAGGGCTTATGCTTTGGATTTTCCAGGTAGTTGGGATAAGTATGTGTCACTGATGTAATTTGCCTACAACAATAGTTATCAGTCGAGCATCGGTATGGCTCCATATGAGGTTTTGTACGGTCGACAGTGCAGAACTCCAGTTTGTTGGACCGAGTTATCTGAGAGGTCAGTGATTGGACTAGATGTGGTTAGAGACACAGAAGAAAAGATCAGAATTGTACAACGGAATTTGAAAGCGGCTAAAGATCGACAAAAGTCATATGCAAACTTGAAGAGGAAAGATGTGCATTTTGAAGTTGGGAACAAAGTTTTTCTTAAGGTATCTCCTTGGAGGAAGATACTTCGGTTTGGAAAGAAAGGTAAGCTTAGTCCTCGCTACATTGGACCGTATGAGATTTTATCTAAGGTTGGTCCGGTAGCCTATAGATTGGCATTACCGATGGAGTTGTCTAAGTTGCATGATGTGTTCCATGTTTCGATGCTTCGTCGGTATAGATCGGATCCTTCACATGTTTTGTCGGTTCAAGATGTGCGAGTGCAACCTGATTTTTCTTATGATGAGGAACCAAAAGCTATTCTAGCACGAGAGATGAGACAGTTAAGGAGTAAACAAATTCCTTTGGTTAAAGTGTTATGGGATCACCATGGAGTCGAGGAAGCTACTTGGGAAACCGAGGAGTCAATGAGAGCTCAGTATCCGCAATTTTTCATTTCAGGTGAGAATTTCGAGGACGAAATTCTTATTAGTAGGGGAGAGTTGTCACACCCCAATTACCCCCTAGTAGTATAAATCATGCATATGTGTACATTTGTATGTATTTTGGTATATAACAAGGGTATTTTGGGTATAGTGCATGTTATAAGGGTTATTTTAATATGTGGGTGCACATATATTAGTAGGGTGTGAATTAGTTGAGAAATATTTGTGTGTGCATGCATATACCATTGTTGGATATGAGTAAGGAAGTAGTGATTGGGTGTGGAAGAGTGTAGCATAGTAGAAGGAATCTTATGGGATTTTATAGTGTGTGGATGCTCATACCTATGTGGAGTGCATTATTAGAGGGCTTTATTGTGTGTTTTACTCACACACTAGTAGGATGTGTTAAGTGGAGATATTTTGAGTGTGTGTAAGTGTATGAGAGTTGGGTGTGAGTAATTGGTTTGCACTAATGAGGAAGTGACACGTGGCAAAAGTTAGGTAAAAGAAAATGCACATGAAATGTACATGAAATGGAGCGTAAATCACTTCTTTCCCTTCATTCTCTTCTTCTTCATCATATTCTTCATCCTATTCTTCATTTCCTTCATCTTCTTCTTCACCTTCTTCATCCTTTTCTTCTTCAATTTCTTCACATCTAAAAATCCTAGCTTAAATCTAAGAAATTGTGGGTAAAAAATCAATAAATCTTGCATTAATTTAGTAAGATCAACTCCTAATTTTATCTTAATTATCAAATTTTTTTTTTATTTTTGTTGGATTTTAATTTACGTTATGTGTTTTGTGTATTTTTGGTGAATTGATGATTAGTTGAGCTTCCTCCAAATTCTAAAGGCAAGGAAAAGGTTGGATCTAGTGGGATCAAGTGAAAAAAATTCAGGTTTGGGATTTCGTTTGGAAATTATTTGTGATTTGTTTGGGAATTTAATTGTTAATTTATGTGTTTTGATGGTTTGGATTAAATTTGGTGAATTGATGGTGTAAAATGGGTTGATTTGAAGTTGTTGAATTTCAAAGGGTAAATCTGTTTTTGAGGGACAGATTGACCTTTGCTCATTTTTTTTATCATAAATCGAGTTTCACAACTCTAAATTGCATGATTCCAGTTGATTTAGAACCATAACATCTGTGGCTAAAATTTTGTAGAAGAAACCTTAATTTAATTCGGACTCTAACCATTTCACAATCACCCATTACAGTAGCAAAAATTGTCAGGTGTGTCAGTGGAGCAGGGTAGAAACATTTGAGTATATCTCTCTGAATTCAGCTCCAAACGATCTGAAATTTTGTCAATATAAAGTTAACATCTTGAGGATTAATTTTTATGAAGACTACTTGGTTTGAAAATGTCTTTTACTTGTCCAAACATGCATTTAAATTCAGTAAACGGATTCTGCACTGTGTCTGGGGATTAGTTGGAAAGCACACAGATTGACCTTTGCTCATTGTTTTTATCATAAATCGAGTTTTATAACTCGAAATTGCATAATTCCAGTTGGGTTAGAACCATAACATCCGTGGATAAAAGTTTTTAGAAGAAACCATAATTTAATTCGGACTCTAACCATTTTAAAATTGCCCATTAAAGTAGAGAAAATTGTCAGGTGTGTCAGTGGAGCCGGGTAGAAACATTTGAGTATATCTCTCTGAATTCAGTTCCAAACGATCTGAAATTTTGTCCATATAAAGTTAACATCTTGAGGATTAATTTTTATGAAAACCATTTGGTTTAAAAATGTCGTTTACTTGTTCAAAAATGCATGTAAAGTCAGTAAACGGATTCTTCCCTGTGTCTAGGGACTGGTTGGAAAGAAATGTTACTTATTTTATAATTAGGTAATGAGGTTATGTAATTAAATTAACCATGAATTAAATAAATTATTTTAATGAAGAATTAATAAATATGATAATTAACCATAAATTAAACTATAAGCATAATTTGCTTTATGAACAAATACTTATGACCAGAATTAGATAATGTGTTTATATGCTTTACATCTTATAATTGTATTTTTATTATGCCTTAACTTATTGACTTAATGTGTCATGCTTAAAAATAATTAATTTATGCATGTTAAATTCAATAGATATTCATATTGAATAAATGTGAATTGTGTTATGCATGACCTGTTAGAGTCAGGTCAGTGGATAGTTAGGCATGCCTAATAGAGTCTTTTAGCTGCAGCCTATATGGATGAATTATATGGATGATTTGGATCCTGATCAGATCCCCGATTGGTTCCTCGCGAACCCTATAAGAAAATGTGTTTGAATCCTTGCAATTCTTATTCATATGATGAATCTTGTTTAAGGGCCCCTATAAAGGTTTTATAAATATAAAATAAAAATGGTTTTCGATTCATACCCGTAAGGTATCGCTATACGTCGATTCATACCCGTAAGGTATCGCTATGCGTATACTCGTTATCCACTATTATGAGTCAGCAGGATCTTTAATTAATATGTGATTTGTTATGTTACCGTTGATTATACAAAAGTAATAATTGAATGAGATAATATGGATATGGATATAAACATGAGATGCTGAATATATGGTTATAAATTGGAGCCTATATGTATACATATTATGACATGAATCATGTATATGCCATTATGAATGTGATATGCCTTGACGACCACTGTGAGTGGCCGTCCATAAAATTTGTGTGAATCCCCACTAAGCTTTTATCGCTTAGCACGGTGTGTCTACCCGTGCAGGTACTTAAGAAGCTTTGTTTAGAGTGAGTCGCTGCAGTCAAGCCAACACAGCAAGGTTTAGAGTTTGGAGTTTATTTTATTATGGTTGATTCTTTTATGTAAAGAACTTTTGATATTGGTTTGGAAAATAGCTTCCGCTAGTGTATTTGTATTTGGGCCTGTAATATTATTACATATATGATGAGTGATAACATGCGATGTATTATGAAAATTTTTAATTATCCTGTAATTCAGTATACATGTTTATGTATGATTATATTATTTGTATAGTATCTGCTTGGTGACACCCCGACACATACGGCTATGGGTAGGGGGTGTTACAGAAAATCCTTTCGTTGAAAGTGAATATAATTAACGAAGGGAAAATTCGGTCGCTAAAAGGTATCTTTAACGACCGAAAATCCCTTCGTTGAAAGTGAATATAATTAGCGAAGGGAAAATCCAGTTGTTAAAATATATTTTTAACGACCGAAATTCCCTTCGTTAAAAGTGAATATAATTAGAGAAGGAAAAATTCGGTCACTAAAAATCACTATTCAACGACAGAAAACATTTCGGTCGTTAAAGACATTAATGACCGTATTCAATATTCGGTCGTCTATACCTTTAGCGAAGGGGCTTTTACTGACCGGATTTTCCGGTCGTTAAAAGTTTTTAACGACCGGATTTCCCCTCGTTGAAGAGCATTTTTCTTATAGTAGAAGTTTTACAAAAAGATGTTCAAAACATCGCTTCAAAACAAATTTTTGCCAGATGATAAGCTATCCTTAGTATTTTAAATTTTGAAATTGAATTTATTAAAGGAGATCAAAACTCAATTCCAGATTTTCTGACCAGAGATTTCCTTCAAAACAGGACCTAAAATACCTAGAAAATCAAAAGGAAAAGAGAAGGTAGTCCAGAAGGACGAGCCATAAATTTCAAAACCTGTAACAGCTTCATCTGCTACACAAATCAAATCTTGGCTTCAAGCCATCGAAGACAAAGAAGCCCAAAATAAATATTTTTAAATCCAGCAATGGACTGAAGCCTTTTCAAAATAGCAAGAACTTGGCTTACTTTCCAAAACTTTTTCAGAGCAACAATCAGGTAAAGCTCTTCAAACCATTCCAAAAGTAGAGGAAGGACCTTCATCTTTAAAAACCTCCTCTAAAAAGATTTCAAAACCTTCACACGAAACATTTAGTTATAGAGTACTTATTAAACCCTCCGATCTAGGAGTAGTTTCTTCAAAATTCTCACAAGATGAATTTTCAAAAATCATTTTATCTCAGAATGATTCCCAGATTGTGTTATCACAATCAAAATTTAAATTGGATTATTTTGTTAAAATGGATTTTCAATATATCTAGACCATGGAAGAAGGATTTTACTTTCAAAACCTTTAAATGGCCATTTCAAAAGTTTTCCCAAAAGGCTGGTTATTTAAATCATGGGATTTAACAAAACCCTAGATACATTACAGGGCAATTCTTGAGTTGATAGGTTTTGTAACCATGAAAGACAATCCACAGAACAGCCCAGTAAATTATCCAATGGGGAAAAATCCATAAAATCCTCTCTCCTTTGGCGTGGGGATAAAACCTTCACCAACCTAAACACTTCCCCATTGATTTTAAAACAACCTATAACTATTGTAGGTCTTATACATATTGGGATTACCAACAAGCATGGTGTAATACCTTCCTTTTCCAAAATCCAAATTTCACCCATACTTGGTTGCTTTATTTCAATCTTAAACAGGAGTCAACCAAAATCCCTTTCTGGTTTGCTCATTGGTGGAAGTTGTATAGAGATTCTCCTGAAATCCCTAAACCCCAAATTGAGGAAAGCTATAACCTTTTTAAATCCTCTTCTAAACCATCTGACAGAGAAAAATGGTTTCATCCTTTATTACTTTTTGCTACAAAATTCTTTTTACCTTAGGTTATAGCCTAGTATTTAGAGTACCAACAGCAAGAAGTTCAAACAATCCTCGTCAGAAGATTTAAATTCAAATGGTGGAGAAAGTTCTCTATCCCTGATTCCATTAAAAAAACTAGCTGTTAGTCAATGGCTCTAATGTCAAGGCCTTCTAAAATCGGATCATTCAACAACACAGTTTCAGGCCTAAAAGTCCTTTGCCCAGACTCAATTAGTGGCAACAAAAACTAAAGAAGAATACTTTTCAATTATGGCCCAACTCCTCCAAAGCAACGGTTTTTCTTCGAAAGCTTCTACAAGCCCTTCTAACGCGAGATCATCCTCAAGCTCTAAGCCCATGGTAGACTTAGGCAACGACAATGAAGATGATTGTTATGGGATCTTTCCAAATTCTTATTATGGCCTATCCCATCCTATATTTTCAAACATTTGGACTATCCCATCCTATATTTCCAAATTCTTGTTATGGCCTATCCCATCCTATATTTTCAAACATTTGGACTCAATCCAAATCTTGTACGCTGAAGCCCATACTATTGTAAAAGGCCTAGCCTATCTATTAAAACAAATAAAAAGAAAAAGAGAAAAAGTCAAAAAGTCAAAAAGAAAATAGTAAAGACATCATTTTTGTTAGCCACTTTTCCACTTTTCAAATAGCCATCATAAAGCTACAAGATATTTGCATGTGAAGAATCAACTTTACAATTCATCCAGTCACTTCAAGGCTCCCATGATTGACAGAATACTCATTATAAGAAGACCCCTTTTTCCCAGTTGAAGGTAGAGATTTTTTTAGAAAGGATTCCCAATCTTCAAAACTCACACACTTAGCTTAGTGTTGTCGGTTTTTGCAAGTATACGAAATCGATTTTAGTAGTAAAGAGTGAATGAGTTATCGTTCCCACAAGGACTGATGATCAAGTACCAAAACGGTGATAATTTTCTATTATTTAGACAGGCAAAACTTAATTGATTAAAATAAATAGTAATTATGAAAATAGAACCACAAAAACAATTAAGAAATTGAAAGAAATCACTAGATGAGAAGCAGGGGTATCTTTGAGTTCACTTGAAATTACTTTTTCAATTATAACTATTAACAATCAAATTTAATTACTCAAGCAAGGAATAATAATCCTTAAATATTTAACATGCTCTCCCAAGCTAAGCTAAATTTATTCACTAATGCCTATTAATCTTTTATAACAGAGATTAATGAATGAATTTATGAATATGATTATTCTCAATAAATTCCCACAAGTCAAGTTATATTATTTCCATTCAAACTATATTCTTGTGTTGTTTACAATTCAAATTCAATCTTAAAATTTTCCTTCCGTACTAATTTTAAGAAAATAGATCAATCAATCAATGGCCAGTTAATTGATGGCATTAAGCATAATTGTAAACAATTGCAAAAGTAAAGAAAGCTAATTGAAATAATTAAAAAAAAAAGTAAAAATTCAAGTTACATCAAAGATAACCCTAAAGAAAATTTAGCTCATGTTAATCATGTTCAAGAATTCAAAATAACAATTCAAATTCAATAACATAGTTAAAGCAAACTTGAAATTGAGTAGAGATGAAAATCTTGATGCTTGAAGCTTTGATTCCAAATCTTGAGTTTCTTCAAATCGTTCTCTTGTTTTCGTCTCCCCTTTTGAGATAGAATGACCTCTTTTAATGGACAAAGTGTCCTAATTGGAATAGGAGAGCTCTAGGGCTTGTTTTGGAATAAATCAGATAGAGTTGGAATTGGAAAAGGTTTAAAACTCTTCATTCCCGTTTTTATCCAAATCACCACACCCTCAGGTGGTGATTTTTGCCCAGTGTCACCACCTCAGGTGGTGAAACAATCTGTCCATCTAACCCTCACAGCCTTGGGTGGTGAAACTCTCTGATTGCTTTCTTTCACCATTTAGCACCCTTTGTTGAACCTCTAAAACTTCCAATGAATGCTTTTTGTCTTCAAATGAACTCCTAACTCTTTAATCACTGAAGATTAATAAAATTAAACCTGAAACCACCAAGATTAACACAATTAAGCCAACTTAGCAATCAAAAGAAAAGAATTAAAAATTGTAACTAAAAGATAATGAAAATTAGCTACTAAACAACTATTTCAACCTAAAATTTACATAAAATGACCCATAAAAACCTATATAAAACCTACTAACAAAATACCCCCAAACTTGAACTTTGCTCGTCCTCGAGTAAAGAAGAATAAACCATACTTTTAAACAATTCAAACTCAGATTTTCAGATGATAGCAACCAATCTCAACCAAGATAAGTAAAAGCAATGTTTACCAATTATCACAAGTACATTGTCCGTTTTCTCTTTTATAGTCCAAATCCAACGAATTACAACTTCCTATAAACCATGACTTTCAAAGCTAAATTGACGTATCAAAAGCAGCTAGCATTTCACAATAAATTCTCATCAATCCACATTAAACATAACAAATGTCAACCAAGTTCTCAAGAATTAGATATAGAGAATTTAGAATCATGACCACACAATTAAGTTTCGATAAGAGTTCAGCCAATACATAGGGAAACATGTACTCAACCTGCCAAGATAAATAAAATTTACAAATTCGTGCAAATAAATTTAGAGAATACAGGAGCCACAATTTTTTCTTTTTTTCTAATTTTCTTTTTATTCACTTCTCCTATTTGAGGCACTTTTAATGGCTTTTTTCGAGCTTATATCGGCCCCTACGGGGGTACACTCTCCCAACACTAGTTTTTTCCATACACAAAACTCATTACCGAGACTTTGCTTAAGGGAAACAGGCCCGAACCACCTGAATCAACCAGTGATGGTGAACCATTTTTTTTCTTTTTCGTGGCAAATTTCGAGCTATGAACGGCCCCTACGGGGTAAAGCTCTCCCAGCATTAATCTTTTCCATTCACAAGGATCATTACCGAAACCTTGCTTAAGGGGAACAAGTGCCGTACCACTTGAACCGACTAATGTTGGTAAACCACTTCTCAAAAAGGAAAAGATAAACATTTATTATATATAAACATCTATTTATTTTTTTTTTCTTGACATCCCTTATTTCTAAATTCATTGCTTAAAAAATAAAATTCTATGCATATCAAGGCAAGGTTGAAATAAAGTTTTCAAATGCATTAGCATTGTCTCTTGCAAGCAAATTTAAATTTTTTTTTAACTCATACATCCTATTCTTGAGAAACAAAGTTAAAATTAATCATGCTAGATGCGAAAAGACGAGAAAAAACCATTTGTGCTAGCTTATTAAAATAAATCAATCTAGATATGAAAGTCATAATTTAGAAAGTTTGTTAATCGACAGATTGAAACTTAAGCACAAAATGATTAAGCTAACTTAGCCATTATCAACTATACTCTACCTTATCTTAGTCTTTAATTAGATGCCATCATCCGAAATCGAGCTCAAAT
Organism: Excoecaria cochinchinensis; assembly: GCA_947683425.1. Classification (NCBI taxonomy): domain Eukaryota; kingdom Viridiplantae; phylum Streptophyta; class Magnoliopsida; order Malpighiales; family Euphorbiaceae; genus Excoecaria; species Excoecaria cochinchinensis. The sequence continues at coordinate 5,634,742 of CANTUQ010000194.1, read as the reverse complement.
ACATTCAAATGCAAATGTCAACCAAGGTCCAAGCAAATTTCAAGCTTTTATTTTATTTTTTTTTTTCAAGGGCAAAATAAACCATACAAAAATAAATTACAGCCACCTACAGCCACACCCCCAAACTTAAAATATGCATTGTCCTCAAAGCATGAAAATGATAAGCATGGAAAGAAAAGAAAAAGAAATAAAATAATTAGTAAGATAAATTAGAACACTTCCCTGAAATTGTGAGGACGACAGGGCATGAGAGACTATGAAGGTGGACGAAAATATGGTACGAGAGACGCAATTAAGAACTCCACGCGATCCCGCAGGGTGGAAATTTGCGCTTGCACATCATCAATTCGAGCATCAATATGATCTTTCAATTGCTCAATAGTGAAGGTGGTGTTGGAGGAGCTTGGTTCAGTGAGTAGGAAAATCGGGCTCTCTTCATGCTCGGTTGGCTCTTCTGGGTTGTCATTCACATCCTGAACCTGGTGTTTCTCAATAGGAATAGAATTGCCATTTCTATCTAACAACATCCATTGGTTAGCATCCCATTTACAGAATTCCATAGATTGAAGAGTTTCAAAATCCACATAACTGGATCGTATTGAAAACGGACCCAAGTTTCCTATTCTAAAATGTTTTGCTATGGCTGTAACAAAGCCTCCTACAACAATTTTTCCTTTCTCTTGCTCACTCACCTTTTTGAGGTGGTTCAAAATCCAAACACCACCATTAACCAGGATACCTTGATGCATGCAATACAAAAAGAATAATTCAGATTTGGTGACAGACCCTTGGCTATTACCCCTACTACAAAAAGTATGAGATAACACCCTTTGAATATAACGAAATGCATGCAGCAAGTTAGAAGACTTACTCACAGCAGGGTGAAACTCGTCACCACTATCAGTAAGGATGCGCCAAGCACCAGACATATTAAAATCCTTAGGATATGAACGATGACCTTGGTTGGACAACTTAAAGATAGAATTCAGAGTTGGCAAATTGAGTTTGTAGTTCCTATTTCTAAGTCTAAATGTGAATGTATCGGTATCATTCATATAGTGTGGACTTATATCACATTTAAAAGAGCTTAGAAATTCTAAGGTCAGCTCATGATAACTATGATTTTCAAAATTCATGAACAAGTCCCAACCAATTCCTTTCATTAATGCATGAACATCATTGAACAAACCCAAAGTTTGAAGCATATTCTTATCAAAAAATTTCATAGCACCATGGTGTCTATTGCGAATTTGTTCATACCTGGTTTGCTGGAATGGCGTACCAAACTGAAAGTTAGGCTCACCTAATCTTCGAGGTGCGATTACTTCCTGCTCTTCGATGATGGCTGTCATCGGTCTCAATTTCTTGTCGGAAGGTTTCCCCTGTTTTTGCTTCCTTTCAGTTGTTTTCATGCCTTTTGTAGTTGACGTATTTGCACTCTTCCTTTTTACACCTTCTCTAGCCATAGGTTACCACAAAAAAAAATTTTGAACAACCTACTCTAAGTCTATCAGAGGATATGTAAAAGTTCAACAATACAAATTAGCGACAAAAACTCAAAATTCACCACAAGTTCAGTCTCAAAGTAGCAACAACAAAGCAAAACCACAAAATTAAATTATCACAAATGCACAACACAAACCACTGGTTAAGCAATTCTAACTGCAACTATACGTTAAAACAGAACTAACTAACAACCAAAGAGAAAGAAAAGAAAAAAAAATAATAAATAAACAAAAATAAGAAAATAAAATAAAACAAAGTATCAAAAAGACTGCCCTGTTCTTCGAGGTGTTGCAATGGTGAGCAGATATAGGGCGACGGATATGGGGCGGCGCTGGTTGGGGCAGGGGACAAGTGCGACACTTCGGAAGCTAAACTGGAGGCTAGGCGACGGTGATGGTGGCAGAACTCCCTCGTCGTGGTCGGTGGCACTGCTTCGTCGGAAGTTACGTCGGGAAATAAGAAACTAATATTGAGAGATGGAGTCTGATTTTTAAAATCCCCAATTAGAAAAACTAGGGATTTAAAACACAAACCCAAATGAGTAGAATCTCTGCTTAGATGAAGATGAATGAGAAGAAGAAGAAGAAAAGAGTGATCAAGATAAAATCGGGAGGGCAAAGTAAAGCAATTTGGGTTCTTTGAGAGAATGCAGTTCACGAGGTGACCTAGTGAGGTTTGAGGTTTTATTGTGCCTAAATTAAAGGAAAAGAAAGTAATTCACGGGCCAGGCATGTGAAAGGGTCTGCTTAAAAATGAAATATTGAAATAATAAGAACCCAAGACATGGTATAAACGATTTCACGGAGTGAAATCGTGAAAGCCACTGCCTTTATGCAATTGTGTAGTTTACTTTGTCTTTTATTCCAATTTTCCATTTCACACTTTATCCTCGTGGAGCCCACTGGTCACATGGTTGCAATTTGTTTAATTTTTGCCAATTCCCTTTTCATTCCACGCCATTCCCATGTGAAAGCCACTGTTCCCATTTTATTATTTTGTCTTCTTTAGCCTTGGTTTCTCACTTCTTCACGTTTGAACTTTTTCCCATTTATTTATTGTTTTTTTTTTTCATTCATTCACTTGCCCATTTAAATCTGCAAAAGAAAAAAATAATTTTAAATTTCAAAAAATTCACTAATTAATAATAAAAAAAATATATATAAATAAATATTAAGCTACTAAAAATCTACTTAAATTTAAAATAAATAAATAAATAAAATAAATTAAACTAATTAAATTTTTTTTTTTAAATGATTGGGTTGCCTCCCAATTAGCGCTTTATTTAATGTCTATAGCTAGACCAAGTTACTCCCTTTTACTCGAGTCGGAGGACTTCGATGGATGAGATGTTATCACCCTCGAAATAAGGTTTCAATCGGTGCCCGTTTACTTTAAAAGTGCGATCCTCACTTTGAACTTCAATAGCTCCATGAGGGAAAATCCTTAAAATTGTGAATGGACCAGACCAACGAGATCGAAGCTTACCTGGAAAAAGTTTAAGACGAGAGTTAAATAGCAAAACCTTTTGTCCAATATAAAACTCGTGTCTTACAATATGCTTGTCATGCCACTTCTTGGTCCGTTCTTTATAAATTTTGGCATTCTCATAAGCTTAAAGGCGAAACTCATCCATTTCATTGAGTTGTAACAATCTTTTTTCTCCTGCAGCTCCTTCATCAAAATTTAACAGCCTCATTGCCCAATATGCTTTATGTTCCAATTCCACTGGCAAGTGGCATGATTTTCCATATACCAACCGATACGGGGACATCCCAATTGGAGTCTTGAATGCTGTTCTATATGCCCATAATGCATCATCGAGTTTCCGTGCCCAATCTTTCCTAGAAGAACACACCGTTTTCTCAAGAATCCTTTTGATTTCCCTGTTAGATATTTCAACTTGTCCGCTGGTTTGGGGATGATACGGTGTTCCTACACGATGAGTCACACCATATTTCATTAGTAAGGAATCTAAGTAACGATTGCAAAAATGTTTACCTCCATCGCTGATAATAGCTCGTGGGGTTCCAAAACGGGCAAAAATATTCTTCCGTAGGAACTTCATAACGCTTTTAGCATCATTATTCGGCAACGCCACTGCTTCCACCCATTTAGACACATAATCCACTGCCATCAAGATGTACTGGTTTGAGCCAGATTTTGGAAATGGACCCATAAAGTCGATTCCCCATACGTCAAATAACTCAACTTCTAAGATGTTTCGTAGTGGCATCTCATTTCTCTTGGAAAGGTTACCTGTTCTTTGACATCTATCACAAGTAGAAACAAAATGAAAAGCATCTTTGAATAGGTTAGGCCAATAAAAACCGCATTGTAATACCTTAGCTGCTGTTTTGGAGTGTCCAAAATGACCACCACATTCAAGAGTATGACAATGTTTTAGAATATCATTCATTTCATGCTCAGGAACACATCGCCTAATAATCTGATCAGCACATAATCTAAACAAGTATGGGTCTTCCCAATAATAATATTTAACATCATAAAAGAATTTCTTCTTTTGCTGATATGTCAAATTTGAGGGAATTATTTCACAAGCTAGATAGTTGGCTATATCAGCATACCATGGCATTTGAGTTGCAAAGACCGCGTACAGTTGTTCATCAGGAAATGATTCATTAATTGAGCACTCATTATCAGTAGTTCTCTCTAATTCCAGTCTAGAGAGATGATCAGCTACCACATTCTCAGCACCTTTCTTATCTCGAATTTCAAAATCAAATTCCTGCAAAAGTAACACCCATCTAATTAGTCTTGGTTTGGCGTCTTTCTTTTGAAGGAGATACTTAATAGCTGAATGGTCAGTGAAGACTATTGTTCTATTTCCTATCAAATAAGAACGAAATTTATCAAAAGAAAAAACAATAGCTAAAAGCTCCTTTTCAGTGGTTGCATAATTAAGCTGCGCATCATTTAAAGTCCGACTAGCATAATAGATAACATGCAACTTTTTATCCTTTCTTTGTCCAAGAACAGCTCCCACTGCGACGTCACTCGCATCACACATCAATTCAAATGGCAACTCCCAATTTGGTGATGCCATAATTGGTGCCGATGTAAGCTCCTTTTTCAATCTGTTAAAAGCAATTAAACACTCTTCGTTAAAATCAAAAGGCATATCTTTGGCTAACAAAGTACAAAGAGGTTTAGTGATTTTAGAGAAATCTTTGATGAACCGGCGGTAAAATCCCGCATGCCCAAGAAAGCTTCATACTCCCTTAACCGAGGTTGGAGGTGGTAGTTTTTCAATCACTTCAATCTTCGCCTTATCCACCTCAATTCCATGCTCTGAAATCTTGTGACCTAGAACAATTCCTTCCTGCACCATAAAATGACACTTTTCCCAATTTAAGACTAAGTTAGTCTCTTCACATCTTTGTAAGACTCGGGAAAGGTTAGTTAGACAATGATCAAAAGAAGAACCAAAAACAGAAAAATCATCCATAAATACTTCAATGAAATCCTCAATCATATCAGAAAAGATAGCCATCATACACCTTTGAAAAGTCGCTGGTGCGTTACACAAGCCGAATGGCATTCTTCTATAAGCAAAAGTACCATATGGACATGTAAATGTAGTTTTCTCTTGGTCCTCCGGTGCGATGGGAATCTGTAAATAACCTGAATATCCATCTAGAAAGCAATAATATTTATATCCTGCAAGTCTTTCAATCATTTGATCCACAAAAGGTAAGGGAAAATGGTCTTTACGTGTTGCATTGTTAAGTTTCCTGAAATCAATACATACACGCCAACCTGTTACTGTTCTAGTTGGTATTAGTTCATTATTTTCATTGGCTACAACAGTAATTCCCCCCTTCTTAGGCACAACTTGTGTAGGACTAACCCAATTGCTATCTGAGATAGGATATATAATTCCTGCATCTAAAAGTTTGATGACTTCCTTCTTCACAACTTCCTTCATACTAGGATTTAATCTTCGTTGAGGTTCAATTGAAGGTTTGTGATTTTCTTCCATTAAAATTTTATGCATGCACAATGAAGGGCTAATCCCTTTAATGTCAGCTATTGTCCAACCTATAGCTCTAATATGTGATCTTAGAACATGCAATAATTTTTTCTCTTGTTCCTTAGTCAAATCAGCAGCTATGATTACAGGAAGAGTAGAAAGTTCTCCTAAAAAGGCATACTTGAGATGAGCTGGAAGTTGCTTAAGCTCTAATGTAGGAGCTCTAATAATGGAAGGTACTGCAGGGGTTGATTCTTTCTCAAGTTTCTCAAACACTTGCTTCATTTCAGCATAAGTCCTATCAAGACCTTTCTTTGATCCACTTTTTCTAGATCCTACCACCTGTACCTCATCAATATCTAGCAACTCATTAGAACACAACAATTCGGGTTGATTTAAAGTTGCTTCCACACATTCATCGATAATATCAACCCGATTACAATCAGAAAAATCAGAGGGGTATTTAGAAGCATTGAAAACATTAAAAGTTACCTCTTCTTGTCCCACTCTCAATGTCAACTTACCTTGTTCTACATCAATCAAGGCGCGTCCAGTGCGGAGAAAAGGTCTTCCTAGAATCAGTGGTACTTCTCCTTCCTCTTCCATGTCAAGAATTATAAAATCAGCAGGAAAGATGAATTTTTCGATTTTGACAAGAATGTCTTCAATTACACCCAAAGGATGTCTGATTGATCTATCCGCTAGCTGCAATGACACGGTGGTGGGTTTAACTTCCCCCAATCCTAATTTTTTAAACAAAGAAAAGGGCATTAGATTTATGCTAGCACCAAGATCACATAAAGCTTTACTACTCTCATTGTTTCCTATTTTGCAATCAATAATAAAACTCCCTGGATCTTTTAGTTTTTGAGGTAGTTTTCTCTGAATAATGGCACTGCATTCAGCTGTCAACTTCACCGTCTCATATTCTTCTAACCTTCTCTTTTTGGTAAGAATTTCCTTCAAAAATTTAGCATATGATGGCATTTCCGCTAAAGCTTCTGCAAAAGGAATGTTAATGTGCAGCTTTTTAAAGATATCTAAAAATTTAAGGAAATTCTTATCTTCTTTATGCTTTTGAAGTCGTTGAGGAAAAGGAACCGGTGGAACATAAGCCTTGACTTGCTCGGATTCTTTTTTTTTATATCCTCTTCTTCCTTCTTGTCATTGCTATCCGTTTTTTCCTTTCTTGATACATCAGCTTCCTTATTCTTTTGCTCTTCTAGCTCTCTACCATTCCTCAATGTAACTGCCTTCAATTGTTCCTTCGGATTTGTCTCTGTATTACTTGGTAAATTACCTTGAGTTCTATTTGTCATTGCTTGTGCCAATTGACCAATTTGAAGCTCTAAATTCTTGATAGAGGCTTGTTGATTTTGAAATGTTGTCTTGGTATCGACCATGAAATCTGTGGTTGCTTTGGTCAGGTTAGCAACTAAATCTTCCAATGAAGTTTTCTTCTCTTGCTGCTGAAAACCAGGTGGAGGTCTTTGCAAATTCTGCTGGTTAGTCCATGAGAAATTAGGGTGATTTCGCCATCCAGGGTTGTACGTGTTAGAATATGGATTGTGCTGTTGGCGGCCCTGATTAGCTACATAATGAGCTTGCTCCGAATTTGGCTGATTAAAAGATACCTCCTCTTGGCACTCATTTGTTCCATGTTGTCCACCACATGTTTCACATACCTGCACATAAGAATGAACAGCATTTAGTCCTAATTTATCAACTTTGCTAACTAAAGCATCTATTTTAATATTAAGAGCAAAAATAGCATCAATTTCTAGAACTCCATTGGGCTTCTTGAGGGTGCTTCTGTCGGAAGAGTTGTACATATAGTTGTTCATTGCAATTTCCTCAAGAAGCTTCATTGCATCATCCATTTCTAGTCCCATAAAAGCTCCTCCTGCTGCTGCATCTACCAAGATTCGAGTATTGGGATGGAGGCCAGTGTAAAAGTTCTGCACTAACATCCAATCTGCTATTCCATGATGTGGACACTTCCTCAAAAGATCTTCAAATCTCTCCCAAGTATCATATAAAGCTTCAGACTCTCGTTGTGCAAAGTTATTAATTTCAGACCTTAATTTTGCTGTCTTTGCTGGCGGAAAGAATTTTGTTAAGAATCTCTTAGCTAGATCATTCCAATTAGTAATTGTCCTTGCTGGTAGAGATTCCAACCAACTCTGAGCCTTGTCTCTAAGTGTAAAAGGGAAGAGTCTTAGTCTAATTGCCTCATCAGAAGCTCCGTTAGTCTTAAATGTACCACAAATAGCCAAAAATCTTGAAATATGCAAATTTGGATCTTCCGTGGTCAACCCTCCAAATTGACATGAATTTTGAAGCATAGATAATACAGATGACTTAATCTCAAAGTTGTTAGCTTCAATGGTAGGTTGCACAATGCTTGATGTTGCTCCTTCAACAGTTGGGGTCGAATAATCGCGCAATGCGCGTCTGGCTGGCTCCCCCATTACTATTTCCTTTTTCGGTTCCTTTTTTTCTCTTTGTTCCCTTAATCTAGCTTTGAAGGTGCGCTCAATTTCAGGATCAAATGGCAATAGTTCAAAACTTTTTGATCTTCTCATACACCTGCAAAACAAAATCAAGAGAGAAATTAAAAATAAAAAAAAAAAAAATCTAAAGTAATAGTAAATTATTTGGTATTGATATTAATCTAATCTGTCCCCGGCAACGGCGCCAAAAACTTGTTGTCGGTTTTCGCAAGTATACGAAATCGATTTTAGTAGTAAAGAGTGAATGAGTTATCGTTCCCACAAGGACTGATGATCAAGTACCAAAACGGTGATAATTTTCTATTATTTAGACAGGCAAAACTTAATTGATTAAAATAAATAGTAATTATGAAAATAGAACCACAAAAACAATTAAGAAATTGAAAGAAATCACTAGATGAGAAGCAGGGGTATCTTTGAGTTCACTTGAAATTACTTTTTCAATTATAACTATTAACAATCAAATTTAATTACTCAAGCAAGGAATAATAATCCTTAAATATTTAACATGCTCTCCCAAGCTAAGCTAAATTTATTCACTAATGCCTATTAATCTTTTATAACAGAGATTAATGAATGAATTTATGAATATGATTATTCTCAATAAATTCCCACAAGTCAAGTTATATTATTTCCATTCAAACTATATTCTTGTGTTGTTTACAATTCAAATTCAATCTTAAAATTTTCCTTCCGTACTAATTTTAAGAAAATAGATCAATCAATCAATGGCCAGTTAATTGATGGCATTAAGCATAATTGTAAACAATTGCAAAAGTAAAGAAAGCTAATTGAAATAATTAAAAAAAAGTAAAAATTCAAGTTACATCAAAGATAACCCTAAAGAAAATTTAGCTCATGTTAATCATGTTCAAGAATTCAAAATAACAATTCAAATTCAATAACATAGTTAAAGCAAACTTGAAATTGAGTAGAGATGAAAATCTTGATGCTTGAAGCTTTGATTCCAAATCTTGAGTTTCTTCAAATCGTTCTCTTGTTTTCGTCTCCCCTTTTGAGATAGAATGACCTCTTTTAATGGACAAAGTGTCCTAATTGGAATAGTAGAGCTCTAGGGCTTGTTTTGGAATAAATCAGATAGAGTTGGAATTGGAAAAGGTTTAAAACTCTTCATTCCCGTTTTTATCCAAATCACCACACCCTCAGGTGGTGATTTTTGCCCAGTGTCACCACCTCAGGTGGTGAAACAATCTGTCCATCTAACCCTCACAGCCTTGGGTGGTGAAACTCTCTGATTGCTTTCTTTCACCATTTAGCACCCTTTGTTGAACCTCTAAAACTTCCAATGAATGCTTTTTGTCTTCAAATGAACTCCTAACTCTTTAATCACTGAAGATTAATAAAATTAAACCTGAAACCACCAAGATTAACACAATTAAGCCAACTTAGCAATCAAAAGAAAAGAATTAAAAATTGTAACTAAAAGATAATGAAAATTAGCTACTAAACAACTATTTCAACCTAAAATTTACATAAAATGACCCATAAAAACCTATATAAAACCTACTAACACTTAGCTTATAGGTAGCTCATGTGTTGAGCGTACCCTTGTAATCCTGACCTGAGTGTTTATCTCCAAATTTGTAATTATTTTGTTATCTTCTTTCAAAACCTGTAAGTGTAGCTCATATGTTGAGCATTACACCTTATAGTTTCTTTTATATTATTTTGTTTTATCATTTTACATTATTAATATATATGTTTTCTTTATATTTGTGGTTTGATTTTCTATCTTTTAAGTATGCTATGCACTTGCAGCTTATGCTAATCTGGTGCATCAGAAACTCTGTTCATTTTCTTGCATTTTCATTTCATTTTCTTGCAGTTTCATTATTTCGTTTATACTCTTAGATCTTGTGATATATATATATATCTTTTAAAAACTTGTTCTGTTTACAAAAATGAATTGAATTGTATTATTCAAGGGAAACAAAAATATTTACAATTTTTGCAACAGGATGTATCCTTTTTTAGAATTCAAAAACAGTTGGAAAATGATTTGGTCAAAGAAAGAGTTTCTAATTTTGAAAAACAAATTGAAAATGAAATTTGTTTAGATTTGCGAAATGCTTTCTGGGATAGAAAATAGCATATGGTTGACCTACCATATGAAAATAACTTTTTAGAAAAACTAATTTCGACTAGACCTATTCAAATGAATCATTAGCTTGAAGAATACTGTAAAAAAGAGATTCAAGATTTAGAACAAAAGGGTCTAATTACAAAATCCAGGTCACCCTGGAGTTGTGCAGCTTTCTATGTCAACAAAAATTCTGAAATAGAAAGAGGAACGCCTAGGCTTGTAATTAATTACAAACCATTAAATAAGACTTTAAAATGGATTCGATATCCAATCCCAAACCAGAAAAATCTTTTACAAAATCTTCATTCTGCATTCGTCTTTTCAAAATTTGATATTAAATCAAGTTTTTGGCAAATTCAGATTGACCCAAAAGATCGTTATAAAACTGCTTTTACTGTTCCGTTCGGATAGTATGAGTGAACTGTTATGCCAGGATTATAAAATGCTCCTTCAGAATTCCAGAGAATTATGAATGAAATTTTTAATCCTATTTCAAAATTCTATGTTATTTACATTAATGATGTGTTAGTCTTCTTTGAGTCAATTGAACAGCATTTTAAAAACCTCAGGACATTGTTTAATGTGGTTTAGAAAAATGGTTTGGTGGTTTCAAAAACAAAAATCTCTCTCTTTCAAATAAAAATACGTTTTTTAGGGCATTATAAATACCAGGGAACTATTTCTCCTATGGAGAGGTCTTTGATCTTTGCCGACAAGTTTCCAGAGAAAATTTTAGACAAAACCCAACTCAAAAGGTTTCTAGGTAACTTAAATTATGTCTTAGATTTTTGTCCTAATATCAACCAGTTGGCAAAACCATTGCATAATAGGTTGAAGAAAAACCCTGTAACTTGGTCAGAAGAATATACTCAGGTTTTTCAACAGATTAAAAAAATAGGTTAAGGAAATTCCATGTCTTCATTTAGCTGATCCTTTAGCACCTAAGATTGTTGAGACCGATGCGTCTGACATAGGTGATTTTCTATTTTTAAAACTGCATAATAAGTATGCTTTGCACTTGTAGCTTATGCCGATTTGGTGCATCAGAAATACTGTTTGCATATCTTTAAAGTATATCGGCTGAAACAGTTCGACTTGCGGGCAATTGGTTTTCAAAGGGAAACTCAGTTACCATGGTTGATTAGTGCCACACACTTTCTTGATTATTTTTCAAATTTGTTAAATCTTTTTGCATTGCATTTGCGATTTAGGTTGTGAAATCCATCGATGGATATTTGTTGTGCGTTAGTTTAGGTTTAGTTATACCCTTTGATCATTGAGGCGTCCTTGGTAGATCTTTTGTAAAACTCTTCCTTATTAGGTTTTGAAGAAAATCGTTTGTGAGGCTTTTTGTAGGATTTGGAACAGGAACCTCGACAGGTTTTTGTCTAGTTTTCTGTGAAAAGTTCAAACTGTTTACAAAATGATCTTAGTTCTTGCCTAGTTTTCTTCATTTCACATTTTAAATGTTTTTGAAGTTTTAAATCTTGACAGATTTTTAAACCTTCTTTCTGGGTGAAACTAACTAATTCCCCATAAGTCAAATGGTTATAAGGAATTTGATTGATACCCCAGGTTTCCTTAATTTTGTTTCTAACTCTCTATCCTAAAAGGGTAGGAAGACCTGCTAGGAATTTTTGTTTCCAAAATGGTTGATTGGAATATTCCCTAAGCATTATCATAGTTAAGAAAGTGTTTTTATAATTTTAAAAATCAAAAAGCTTTTTGCAGCTAAGGTTTGAAAGCAATTCTGCGTTTTAATCTTTTAAATAAGAAGGGTCACCTATGAAATGCAGACTAATCATATGGATTAGGGTTGCGACTGCATCGGGAATTGGGTTGCTCAACTCATCGAGAATGGGAGCTCCATCGTCTATGGTCTGAATGGCACTTAATATTTCTAATTGCTGTTGGGCAGTGAGCTGATAATCCCACCATCCTTTCAATTATCCTGAAAATCCTGCAATGAGGAGTTTAGTAACAGCTTTATTAGGTGTATTTGTTTGGGTTTTATAGGCATTAAAAGCCATAGTTATCTGTTGTAGAAGACTAAGGATATTGCATTCAGACATACCATCTATGTTCCTGTAACACCCCTTACCTATACGTAGAGAACTTCACCCTATGAAGAGGATGAAGGTCCCCGATAGATGAGGGTTGCCACCCACAGACGCTTAAATAGAACCAATCATTGCATGCCAATTACATTGACAAATGAACAAATTAAAATTTTCATAATTCATCAAAGAATAGGCCATAGAGCAAAATATTGCATTTCATTAATATAACAAAGGCGACTTTACATATTCCAAAAAGATACAAAAGTGCCCCGGCACAACTGAATAGTTACCTATAACTAGTATCAAAATAATTTACAAAATATTCTTTACATTGATCAAAAGTACATGACTATAACATATACAAAAAGAATACAAGGCCTAAAACTACAAAATCTCTATCCTCTAGTTGTGTTGGCCCTACTGATGCGAATCACACAACTTGCTATCTCCAAAATCTTCCACACCTGGACGGATAAAACACCCGTGCTAAGCGAAATCGCTTAGTGGGGAAAACAAAGATGCACAACGACCACTCACAGAAGCGTCAACAAATAATCACACACTAATGGCATAGTCATGAAATGAGTTCTCGTAAATTAAGTCAATGCATGGAAGCTGTCACATCCCATTTGCCCCCTAGTAGAATGAGCCTGTCTGTCTGTCTGTATGGGTAAGCATTCGCATGTGTTCGGCATTTTATAAGGGTATGTCAGTAGAAATGCATGTTTTGGGTTTTATTGTGTGGGTGCATTCATGGCACTAGTATGTTAGTTAAATGAGAAATATTTGTGTGCATGTGTTCATACCATTGTATGGTATGCATAAGTTCAGAGGGTTTTAGGTGTGAGTAGTGTAGGTTATTTTGGTGTGAGTGATTAGTTTCACCAATAGGAAATTGATACATATTTAGGAAAAAGAAAAGGGAATGAAAGAAAAGGAACTTAGAGATTTACGTTTCTTTTCTCACTCTTTTTCTTCTTCTTCATTTTCTTTATTTCAAGTACTGTATTGCTGATTCAAGGTCTTATTGGTGAAATTGATTCTCTCTTTGCACCCTCTCTAGTAAGTAATTGAATTCTCTCATCTGGTTGTTTCATTTACTTCATCTTCTTCTTCCTTAAGTTTAGATTTAACTTAGGGTTTTCTTTGTGAATATTCTTGCTGTGTTTATGTTTAGCTGAAGCTCCTCACGACCCTAAGGGCAAAGAGGTTGCTGGACCTAGTGGAGCTAAGTGATAGAGGCTTAGATTTCAGGTTTGGGAATTTTTGACTGTGTTTTGTGTGATTTTAAGTTTACTGTAAAATTTAGGGTTTATATGTTCTTGAAGAATTTGAATGCAAATACCCTTGATTAGGTTGACGGAATACTGGTTTGAGTTGTTTATATGTTGTTTGAATTGTTTGGGATCTTCCTTGAAAGGTATGAATTGATTTGTATGGTTTTAAATCAAATTTGGATTGATTTTATTGTTCTGGAAATTCTGGAAATCGAGTTCTGTCAAAAATCCCGTTATTCCTGATGCTGTCGCGCGACTCGCCAAGAAGAGAGGCAAGTCACGAGACGTGACCTCAGGTCACGTCGCGTGACCTGCCAGCTTGAGGCTGGTCGCGGGTTGTGGCTACCTGTCACAACTCATGACCAGTTGAGATGAAGCCAGTCACGAGACGTGACTCCCCGTCACGCCACGTGACCGGCTGAGGGAAGGCAAGTCGCGTAACAGCTGAAGAGAAGCAAGTCACGAGACGTGACGACCAGTCAAGTTGCGTGACCTGCGAGAGTGCTGAAGCGAGTCACGAGACGTGACGTCCAGTCACGTCGCGTGACCTGCGAGGGCGCTGCGTGATCTGCGAGATCACGTCGCGTGATCTGTGAGGGACGAGGCGTGATCAGCGAGAGATGTCGTCTGATCCGCGAGGGGCAGAGCAAGTCATGAGACGTGAGCCTCAGTCACGTCGCGTGACCTGCCCTGTGAGGAGGCCAGTCACGCCTTGTGACCAGCCAATCTCGCCCGTTTCCCCCGTTCTGCTCTTTTTCTAAAATTTCCCAGCTTTTGACTCAAAAATAAATCTAGTATTTTCTTCTGGATGAATTTATACTGTGGTATAATGCCTGTCCTACTTGTATATACTCTGATTTGAATAATACCATGAATTTCTGATGAATACTATTCTGTACTCTGAAATGTGATCTGTTTGACGCATAACCTGCTAGAGTCAAGTAAGTGGATAGTTAGGCATGCCTAATAGAGTCTGTTGCTGCAGCCCATAGTTCTGTTTGGACCCCGATCAGGTCCCCGTTTGGTTCCTCGCGAACCCTTTTCTGTATTGGATCTTGTTTAAGGTCCCTTTTGAAAATATCTGTGAAAGTTAAAGTACAATGGTTTAATCGATTCGTACCCGTAACGTACTGTTTGTAATCGGCTCGTACCCGAAAAGTACTGTCTGTATACTCGTTATCCACTACCTAGAGTCAGCAGGTGTTCTTTGAATGTTTATTTGAACTGCTCTGATTTGATTTGGCTACAAATGGATTCTCTGAATGAGTATATTGGATTATTTCTGAATGAATATGATTATGAAATATTGATTGTATGGCTTTATTATATGAGCATGTTTATATGGATTATGTTATAACCTTTGCATTCTGCCATTGTGAATGTGTTATGCTTTGACGACCATTGTGAATGGCCGTCCATTATTTATGTGTGTTTACCCACTAAGCGTTTATCGCTTAGCACAGTGTTTTTACCCGTGCAAGTGCGGAAGGAGTTTTGCTTTGAGAGAGTCGCCGTCATCAAGCCAACACAGAAGAGTTTTTAGTGTAGGGCTATTTTTGTATCAGTGATGATTCTTTTGTATAGAACTCTCATGTATCAGTTTTGTTTCAGCTTCCGCTTTTGTAACTATATTTTGTATATGTAATATTTTTTAGTTCAGCTAGTTGATCAGATCATTATTGTAATAGTTTATTATAGTAGTGCATGATCAGCTTCTGCTTTCTGCATGTAAAGTTTTTAATTATTCCATATTTCTGTATGTATGTTATGAATGGATGTATGTTTTACTTTGTACTTGCTTGGTGGCACCTTTACTCATACGGCATCTCACTCCTTCTCGGATGGGATCGCCTACGTATGGGAAGGGGGTGTTACAGAAGCACAATAATCACAATAGTCATATGCTCACACACTGTATACAATTCATCACAATATACAATATTTCAAAAAATTCATATACAATAACAATGTTGCACCTACTTTAACTAAAATAGTGGATAACGAGTACGCATAGATACCCGAAGGTATCAACACTATTCTCATAACACATAGATACCCGAAGGTATCAAAACAATATTTTAATTTTGTTCCAAAAATATTTTCGCGTAGATTCAGTACACAGGGATCACGAAGATCCAGTCGGGGGACCTAATCAGGGTCCAAATCGTACACCAGCTGCAGCAACACTAACTCTATTAGGCATGCCTAACTATCTACTTATTTGACTCTAGCAGGTCATGCATCATGTAAGTTATGCTCCAAGTACAACATACAATTATACATACCATTTATTTCAAAGAATCATCAAATAAAACATATGTAAGCTCATTTCATTAAAAAAAATATATTGTGGAATACAATTCGCAATAATTATTATTTGACCAAGTTAAAATACCATTTTGTATCATTGCTAATTAATAATACACTAAATCAGAGTAAGGAACCCAAAACAAAGGAAAAAGATGTGAAAAAGGAACAATTGAAATTTTATGCAAAATGGGGACAGAAGCGGTTTACACAGCGGTATAGTCTACCTATACTGCCGTGTAAAATGGAGGAGCATGACTCGTGCTGAGGCCTCCACAAGGAGCACCAGCCATGCTCCTGGAGCACGACTTATACTCCACCTCCAGCAGGAAGCACGTCTCATGTTCCTAGAGCATGAGTCGTGCTCTCCCACTCTCTCTCTCTCTATTGTTTCTTCTGCGTGGCACACCTTTCCCAGACGCATGAAGAGCAGCACTACTCGTGCTCTCTCCTCCGACTCGGATAGGCATCCCAAGCAACAAACACACACAACGCAAAACACTCCTTGGAAAACAGAATAAATTTACACGGGGGTATACCCAACCCATACCGCCGTGTGAATCTCATAAAACCCAGAAAATACACCCTCTGTTTTTCCCAAACTGCTTCCAAAAACCCAGAATTCCAAAACCACTCAAAATCATAGTTCTAAACATAAAATCCAATACCAAACCTCTTTCTCGAACCTCTTATTACTTCCAAAACACTCAATCAAACACATTCAGATTTCCAAATTCAGTAAACTAGAAAATTCTTCAAGAATATTCATACTCATACATATTTTCATTCAATTCACCTCAATTGGGCATCACAACTCATCATAAACAATATACTCATAATTCATATACACAAACATATAACATAAGTCAACATTCACAACAGTTACACTTATATCACCATAATTCACACACAAATGCACAAAGAAGAGAATTTTCCCAAACCTGAAATTAATGAACCTCCAATTAAGGGGCTCCACTATTGCTTGCTACTTCCTTGCCCTTGGATTCTCTAGGAGGATTCTTTGAACCACAAAACCCAATAACACTAAACAAGTTCAAACCCTAACTCACAATTACAAAAACTCTTCTAAAGAAAAAGGAAGAAGAACTATTACTTATCACTTACCACAGCAGCTTAGGCTACCCAAAACTCACTAGAATTTGTAGTAAAAGGAAGAATTCAAGAAGAAATAAAGAAGAAAGGAAGAGAAGGAGCAAGGTAACGAGAAAGAGGAAGAAGAAGAAGAAGCAGCATGAAGAAGAAAGGAAACCAGCTGAAATCACTCTTTCTTTCCCCAATACTTATCCTCTCACTTGCCACATGGCACTCCCTCATAGGTGAGCTAACTAACCCACACCCAAAAACCATTCTCTTACACATACCCAATCCTACCCTCAATAAATACATCCTACTCCCATACAATCACTCACACCCAACTATAACCCACAACTCACACATAATAACTTAATTCAATTAACATAACACATACTCAACATAACCACACACATTTACACACACACAAGGCTCACTCTACTAGGGTGGTTACGGGGTGTTACAATGCTCCCCTCCTTAATAGAATTTCGTCCTCAAAATTCTCACCTGATCCAAATAGTTGAGGATACTGAGATCTCATAGCCTCTTTCGGTTCCCATGTGGCTTTCTTGACACCGTGATGTTGCCAAAGCACTTTAACCAATGGTATCTATTTATTCCGAAGCTGCCTGACTTCTCTAGCCAAAATCTCTTTCGATTCCTCATCATATAAAAAGTCTGATTGAACCCGATTATCTTGCACTGCCAAAACATGGGAACGATCTGATCGGTAATGACGGAGCATGGACACATGAAACACATCGTGTAGCTTGGCTAATTCCGTCAGAAGGGATAACCGGTAAGCCACCGGACCAATCTTTTCCAAGATCTCATAGGGTCCAATAAATCGGGGACTAAACTTTCCTTTCTTTCCAAAGCGAAGAACTTTTCGCCACGGTGAAACTTTCAAAAAGACTTTATCACTAACTTCATACCGAATATCCCTACGCTTCAAATTAGCATATGATCGTTGTTTGTCTTTGGCTGCTTTTAGATTCTATTGCACAACTCTAACTTTCTCTTCAGTGTCTCTCACTATCTCCGGACCTATCATGGCTCTTTCTGACAACTCCGTCCAGTACACTGGGGTTCTACATCTCCGTCCATACAATACTTCATAGGGTGCCATTCCGATGCTTGCCTGATGACTATTATTATATGCAAATTCCATCAAAGGCACATATTGATAACAATTTCCTAAAAATTCCAAAGCACAACCCCGAAGCATGTCTTCAAGAATCTGGATAACTCTCTCAGACTGACCATCGGTCTGGGGATGAAATGTTGTACTGAAGTTTAACCGAGTACCCAAAGCTGACTGCAACTCTTTCCAGAACTTAGAGGTAAATCTCGGATCCCGATCATACATAATAGATAAAGGAACTCCATGAAGCCTAACTATCTCACACACATATATCTCCACCAACTTGTCCATAGAATAGTCTAACAGAACAGGCAAGAAATGCGCTGACTTTGACAACCTGTCGACTATAACCCACACTGAATCATGCTTGCGCTGCGTCAACGGTAAGCCAGACACAAAATCCATCGTAACATCATCCCATTTCCATTGAGGAATGGGTAAGGGGTTAAGCAAACCCGATGGAACTTGGTGTTCGGCTTTCACTTGCTGACACACTAAACACTTCGAGACAAATTCCACTATGTCCTTCTTCATACCCAGCCACATATAATGTTGCTTGAGATCTCGATACATCTTATCTCCACCCGGATGCATAGTCAAAACCGATGAATGGGCCTCTTGCAAAAGCTCCTTCTTTACCTCACTCACATCCGGTACACATAATCGATTACCATGCCTGAGTATTCCTTCACTATCCACTAAAAATTCGGTCTGCTTACCATCTTTCACTGCTTGATAATCACGCTGTAAAATAGGGTCACTCAACTGTGCATCCATTATCAGTTGCTTCAAACTCGGTCTAGCCCTTAATTGAGCAATCAATGCGCCTTCTGAATCAAATCTCCATCTTCCTCTACTAAGCGACAAAGCCGACATTGACTTCCTACTAAGGGCATCCACTATGACATTCGCTTTACCCGGATGATAATCAATAATGTAGTCGTAATCCTTGAATAGCTCTAACCATGTTTGCTGTCTCAAGTTCAACTCTTTCTTAGTTAGCAGGTACTTCAAACTCTTGTGATCGGTGAAGATTCTACACTTTTCTCCATACAAATAATGCCGCCATACCTTAAGTGCAAACACTACCGCCACTAACTCTAAATCATGCGTCGGATAGTGTTGCTCATGAGGCTTCAATTTCCTGGAAGCATAGGCAATTACTTTGCCGTCTTGCATTAGAACACAACCCAAGCCCACTCCTGAAGCATCACTATACATGGTGAATTCCTTACCCGACACAGGCTGCGTAAGCACAGGAGCCTTAATCAACATCTCCTTCAGTTGATCAAAACTGGTTTGACATTTATCAGACCAAACAAACTTGACTTCCTTTCGGAGCAACCTAGTCAAAGGTGATGCCAACACCAAAAATCCTTTAACGAAATGGCGTTAGTAACCAGCCAAACCCAGAAAACTTCTTACTGCTGGCACATTCTTAGGTGGTAACCAGTTCACAATCGCTTCCACCTTAGACGGATCTACTCGAATACCTTCCGCTGACACTACATGCCCAAGGAAAGTCACTTCTTTTAGCCAAAACTCACGCTTACTAAGTTTGGCATAAAGTCGATGATCTCTCAACACTTCTAACACCAAACGAAGATGTTCTTCATGTTCTTTCTCATTCCTCGAATAAACAAGGATGTCATCGATGAACACTACTACAAGCCGATCAAGATACTGCCTGAAAACCCTATTCATCAAATCCATAAAGGCTGCTGGCATGTTGGTCAAACCAAACGGCATTACTAAAAATTCATAGTGACCATAGCTCGTCCGAAAAGCCATCTTTGCCACATCCGCGTCCTTCACCCTCAACTAGTAGTAACCCGATCTCAAATCTATCTTAGAGAACACTCCAGCTTCCCTCAACTGATCAAAAAGATCTTCAATCCGAGGTAACGGTACTTATTCTTTACCGTAACCTTATTAATCTGCCTGTAATCTATACACATCTGCAATGTCCCGTCTTTCTTTTTAACAAACAAGACTGGAGCACCCCACGGAGACACACTGGGCCGGATAAATCCTTTATCCAAAAGTTCTTGTAACTTACTCTTTAGTTCTTTCAATTCCACCAGAGCCATCTGATACGGAGCCTTAGAAATCGGAGATGCTCCAGGTACAATCTCCACTGACAACTCTACCTCCCTCTCTGGATGTAACCTCGGTAACTCTTCTGGAGAAACATCCTCAAATTCCCTTACAATCAGAATATCTTGTATCTTAACCTGCTCTCTTCACGAATCCAGAACTAGCGCTAAATACGCTTCACATCCTTTTCTTATAAACCTTTTTGCCTTCATCGTTGAAATGACATTATGCAACGAACTACTTCCCTCACCTTTCACAGTCACGGGTAACTGATCTTTATCTTTGAGAACCAAAACTTTCTTGTGACAATCTACTATAGCTCGATGCTTGGCTAGCCAATCCATTCCAAAAATAATATCAAACTCATGAAATGGCAACCGGATCAAATCAACTGCAAATTCCATGCCTTGAATCCTTAAGGGACAATTTCGACATACCCGATTCACAATAACACTCTGACCCAACGGGCTAGACACACAAATCTCATAATCTAACCTTTCCTCACTCCCCAAACTATCACCCAACTTACTAGAACACAAGTAAAAATGAGTAGAACCTGGATCTATCAAAGCATACGCTTCAGAATCAAACAATAAAAACTTACCAGCAATTACTTCTAGAGCGTTCTACTCATCCCTAGCTTTCATGGTGTAGGCTCTACCAGCTGTCAGAACGGGGCGGTCCACAGACTCAGATAACTCTCTCTCTCTCGAGGCCGCCCACCACGACCCCGTCCTCTACCTCTACCACGGCGTCCTTGAGGAGCATTAGATCCCGCTCAACTTGCCTCTTGCTGACCTAAAACATTCTCACGCAAATTTGGGCAGCTAGCCAAAAGATGGTCGGTACTACCACACCTGAAACACCCTCCTGTCAGCCATCGACATTCGCCCCAATGGCGCTTACTACAATGGGAGCATTGAGGTATAGCATCGCCTCTACCACCTGAACCTCCTCTACCCATGCCTGATCCTCTAGAAGAGTCCTGTCTCCTTCCTCTAGTAGCGAGACTAGCAAGAGACTCACCAGTAGGATTTCCTTGAGACTCTCTTGATCATTTCCCTGAATAGGAACTGCCTCTGGAGGTCTTTTTCCTCAAAGCTTTCTCTCTCAAAACATTCTCCGATCGCTCCGCTCTCAAGGCCGCCTGAACAAGCTGATAGTAACTAACATTCGGGGCAAACATCAAAGAAACTAACATTGCCTTTAGAGATTCATTCAAACCCGCCTCAAAGTGTTGACACCGAAACTCATCAGTAAGTATTTATGGCGGGGCATACTTGCTAAGTCGGTTAAACTCATTCTCATAGTCTGCCACTGACATTACCCTCTGCTTGAGACTTAAGAACTGTGCCCACCTGGCATCTTTAAAAGCCTTGGTTATGTACTTATTCTGAAACTCCTTCTTAAAGAACTCCCATGTCAAAGGCTCGGGAAGCTGGGGATGACTGAGCACTAACCTCCACCAATCATAAGCAGAGCCTTGTAACAACGACACTACACATTCCACTTCTCTATCTGGAGGACACCGAATCTCCCTTAACACCTGCTGTACTTTCTTAATCCAAATCTCGACTTTATCTAATTCATCTAAGCTGGTACCGAAGAAATCCTCAGCTCTAAACTTTCTCATATTCTCAATAGGTGCTCTAGGTGCGGTTACTCTCTCTAGCACCCTTGCCATATCTTGAGATATCTTGAGCATCGCTCCAAAGGGAACCGCAGGGGCCTCAGGTTGCACCCTAGGAGGTTGAGCCAGACACGAAACTGATGGATCTTGCTCTTGGCGATTCGCACTCTCGACCAACCCCCTCAAGCGATCCATGAGCAAACTCCATAACTACAAAACATAAACCACAATCCGCATTAGGCCAACACAACTCTAAACTGACTTCCTATCCTACTCTAGCCCAGAAAGTCTAAACCTACTGCTCTAATACCACAAAATGTAACACCCCTTACCTATACGTAGAGAACTTCACCCTATGAAGAGGATGAAGGTCCCCGATAAATGAGGGTTGCCACCCATAGATGCTCAAATATAACCAATCATTGCATGCCAATTACATTGACAAATGAATAAATTAAAATTTTCATAATTCATCAAAGAATAGGCTATAGAGCAAAATATTGCATTTCATTAATATAACAAAGGTAAATTTACATATTCCAAAAAGATACAAAAGTACCTCGACGCAACTGAATAGTTACCTATAACTAGTATCAAAATAATTTACAAAATATTCTTTACATTGATCAAAAGTACAGGACTATAACATACACAAAAAGAATACAAGGCCTAAAACTATAAAATCTCTATCCTCTAGTTGTGTTGGCCTTGCTGATGTGAATCACGCAGCTTGCTATCTCCAAAAACTTCCACACCTGCACGGATAAAACATCCGTTCTAAGCGAAATCGCTTAGTGGGGAAAACAAAGATGCACAACGACCACTCACAGTGGCATCAACAAATAATCACACACTAATGGCATAGTCATGAAATAAGTTCTCGTAAATTAAGTCAATGCATGGAAGCACAATAATCACAATATTCATATGCTCACACACTGTATACAATTCATCACAATATACAATATTTCAAAAAATTCATATACAATAACAATGTTGCACCTGCTTTAACCAAAACAGTGGATAACGAGTACGCATAGATACCCGAAGGTATCAACACTATTCTCATAACACATAGATACCCGAAGGTATCAAAACAGTCTTTTAATTTTGTTCCAAAAATATTTTTGCGTAGATTCAATACACAGGGATCACGAAGATCCAGTTGGGGGACCTGATCAGGGTCCAAATCGTATACTAGCTGTAGCAACACTAACTCTATTAGGCATGCCTAACTATCCACTTATTTGACTCTGGCAGGTCATGCATCATGTAAGTTATGTTCCAAGTACAACATACAATTATACATACCATTTATTTCAAAAAATCATCAAATAAAACATATCTAAGCTCATTTCATTCAACAAAATATATTGTGTAATACAATTCGCAATAATTATTATTTGACCAAGTTAAAAAACCATTTTACATCACTTGCTAATTAATAATACACTAAATAAGAGTAAGGAACCCAAAACAATGGAAAAAGAAGTGAAAAAGGAACAATTGAAATTTTATGCAAAATGGGGACAGAAGCGGTTTACACGGCGGTATGGTCTACCCATACTGCCGTGTAAAATGGAGGAGCGCGAGTCATGCTGGAGGAGCACGACTCGTGCTGAGGCCTCCACAAGTAGCACCAGTCGTGCCCCTGGAGCACGACTTATGCTCCACCTCCAGCAGGGAGCACAACTTATGCTCCACCTCCAGCAGGGAGCACATCTCATGTTCTTAGAGCATGAGTCATGCTCTCCCACTCTCTCTCTCTGTTGTTTCTTCTGCGTGGCACACCTTTCCCAGACGAATGAAGAGCAGCACTACTCGTGCTCTCTCCTCCGACTCTAATAGGCATCCCAAGCAACACACACACACAACGCGAAACACTCCCTAGAAAATAGAATAGATTCACATGGGGGTATGCCCAACCCATACCGCCGTGTGAATCGCATAGAACCTAGAAAATACACCCTCTGTTTTTCCCAAACTCCTTCCAAAAACCCAGAATTCCAAAACCACTCAAAATCACAACTCTAAACATAAAATCCAATACCAAACCTCTTTCTTGAACCTCTCATTACTTCCAAAACACTCAATCAAAGACATTCAGATTTCCAAATTCAGTAAACTAGAAATTTCTTCAAGAATATTCATACTCATACATATTTTCATTCAATTCACCTCAATTGGGCATCACAACTCATCATAAAAATTATAATCATAATTCATATACACAAACATATAACATTACTCAACATTCACAACAGTTACACTTATATAACCATAATTCACACACAAATGCACAAAGAAGAGAATTTTCCCAAACCTAAAATTAATGAACCTCCAATTAAGGGGCTCCACTCCCGCTCGCTACTTCCTTGCCCTTGGATTTTCTAGGAGGATTCTCTGAACCACAAAATGCAACAACACCAAACAAGTTCAAACCCTAACTCACAATTACAAAAACTCTTCTAAAGAAAAAGGAAGAAGAATTATTACTTATCACTTACCACACCAGCTTAGGCTGCCCAAAACTCACTAGAATTTACAGTAAAAGGAAGAATTCAAGAAGAAATAAAGAAGAAAGGAAGAGAAGGAGCAAGGTAACGGGAAAGAGGAAGAAGAAGAAGAAGAAGAAGAAGAAGTGTGAAGAAGAAAGGAAACCAGCTGAAATCACACTTTCTTTCCCCAATACTTATCCTCTCACTTGCCACATGGCACTCCCTCATAGGTGAGCTAACTAACACACACCCAAAAACTATTCTCTTACACATACCCAATCCTACCCTCAATAAATACATCCTACTCCCATACACTCACTCACACCCAACTATAACCCACAACACACATATAATAACTTAATTCAATTAACATAACACATACTCAACATAAACCACACACATTCACACACACAAGGCTCACTCTACTAAGGTGGTTGCAGGGTGTTACAGTTCCATTCATAGACAGTTGAGGCATTAAACTTAGGCTGAGATAAAACGTTTGGTCTATTTTCTATACCTAAGTCTGGAGCCATAACTATTGTCAATGGCTGGCGTTTTTACCAATGAAGTCTGTTTAACTCTTCATTTTGAGTTTGTACGTCTTCAGAATCATAAGCTTGATCTAGAGTACTAACAGTTTTGTTACGATCAGGGGTGTCTTGTACAACTACTAGAGTAGAGGTAGAAATTTGTCCTATCCTACTGAGTTGGGTTTTAAGAGTTTCGGTAAATTTTGATTTACCATCCCTGAATAGTTTTTGGATTGTCTTTGAGACCTGAAAAGGTTTGAACACTGAACTTTTCAGTTTTGAAGCTGTTGTCTCAACATGGGAAACAACAGTGGTGGTTTTCTAGCTTTCCTCAATCCTAGTCAATTGTTTCGCAATTGTATTGAGATGAGTGTTTGTGAAATTATTTTGTTGAAGAACGTTTTTAATGTTCTTATTTAAATCTGCACTTTGATTTTTGTAAGGAGCAGCATCTATTGTGGTTCCTAAATGTGCTATTTTAAGGTTCCTTAATGGCTGATGTTCAGACTGAGTTTTCCTACCATCTTTTAAATCCCACTCTGTGACCTTGTTCCTAATTGTAACAGGGTTGACAGACTTGGTATTAGTTTTGAAAGGATATGCAATTTCATTTTGAGAAGCATATAGTTCAAAGCAGTCAAAAAACAAAATATGAGCTTTATTTTGCATGACAAAATCATAAAACTCTTTTTGAATTTCTTGTCTTCTATTCAGAGAATCCTTGAAAAGCCAATTTTTTTTTTATTTTTAAATGCATAAAAATCTTTATGCAAATACTTTTTATCAACTTCAAATTCTTTTTCAAGAACATTAAGTTCATTTATAACATTTTCAGTTATTGCTAAAAAAGATGGTGAAATTGGTGGTGGATTGTTTTGTTCTTGTTCACCCACTTGTGGTCTATTGTAGACCTGATGGGGCACATTTCAAGAATAATCCACATTTTGAAAAGAAGCACTCGGAATGCTTGAGCCAAAAAATCTTGCGTTTTGAAAATCCTCCATCCTATCAGGCAAATGGATTACAAAAGGTAACTTTGAGATTTTTCCCAAATCCATAGTACTGGTGGAAGAACCAGCATCAGAGTATCGATGGCTGGAAGCTCTACTTAATCTTATTTTTACCTTTTTGTTATTTTACTGAGTAATTTCTCTCAAATGTGTATTCGGTTTTGCCTATTCAGGAGATTTTGGTTTTGAAATACCTTCAAAGATCCATTTTTCAGGAAGACTGATATCTTTCCAAATGATAGATTTTAGAATAACAGTGTTAGATCTAAACAGATCTGTTTGTAAAAATAGGGTTTCACCCTTTTTAAATTCCAAATTTTAGTTGCAGTAAAAGCAGAAACCATTGCTTTATAATGCACCTTAAATATGATTGCTACTGGAATTTATCCTTCCAGCATTTTGTAATTATGAGTCTTGACTTGTAAAATCAAAGATTTTAAAATATTCATATCTTTTAAAGACAATGAAATATCAGGATAACATTCAAAAGAGATTGGTCCTTAATAAAGGCTTGACTCTACTGACACTATCATAGAATCCTGAAAATTTAACTATCTAGCATCCCTCAAGTCACAAAGTATTGAAGTGTTTAAGCCGTCTTTGGTTAAAGGTTTAATTCCTACCTGGACAAGACCTATATGAATATAGTTGTATTTTTTGTCTCGGTGTTTTTGCAAAGTTTTTTGAGAAAAAAGTTAGATGGTTTCAAATGTTTTTGAAATTTGTACATCCCTTTCATCTATTTTAATGACATAGTCAATTTTAAAAAGGTTTTGAAACAAACCAGTTTCATAAACTTGATCTTTTTTAATTTTTAAAATTTCCCAGTTACTTAAAGATTTTTGAAAATACTCAATAGTGATTTCTTCACTATTGATTGGGCATTTAAAACTTGACTCTGTAGAGTCTGAAGCAAGAGAACTTGAAAGAGAAGTGGTTTTACAAAATAAATTACTCATAATTTTGAAAATTTAATTAATTTTTTGAAAAATTTATTTTCTTACGTGGATAACTTTGCCCTGGAATCTTACAGCCCTAAGCGCCTACCAATGGCTAAATGGGACTTACTGCCTCGCAACTAACCTTACCCAGATAGTATTTTAATTTTTCAATAAACAATTAAATTTACTAAATCATAAATAATCAACCTTATATAATCACTACTCCCCTGGCAGGAGCGCAGCCAGAAATTAAATTTAATGGGGTCAAAAATTATTGCTGATAAAAAAATTTATTCACATAAAAAAATAATAAAAAAATTGATATGTGTGTCTATTGAAAATAACTTCTATATTTTGTTCTTGTTTCATCAATGCTTCACATTTTCTCCAAGCTACATTATGAGCACTATTAGGACCTCATACATGAATATCTAATCTTTTATTTTTTTTCCAAGTATTGAAACCATATGTAGTAAATGAATCACCTCTTATTTACTTTCCAATCTCAATTCTAAAAAGATAACAACATAAGTAAAATACTACTTTTTTTTTGTATACTATACTTCAGCCAATTAGAATCTTTCTTGTACTACTTTGGATTAAAACGACGAAAAACATTCTCAATATTTTCTTGTTTGAAGGTATGTTCTTCTTAACCTGATCATTAGGAAGATATTCTGAGATTTTAATTCTCAATACAGGATCAGCAGGAAGATTATCTAAATTAATCTCATGACTAGGTTTTCTTGAACTACTTTCTTGATCTTTATTTTCAATTCATTGGTCAATTGTTTGCTCAAATGGTGATTTTCTCTTAATCACAAATTTAACCATAACTATTTCAAAACAATAAAAATGTCAATTTTAACTACAAATCTACGATCCTACCTATTTCATATATTGAAATTTTGAACTCAACTCCAATTAAAATTGAACCTAATTCTTATTTACCCAATATCACGCTACAATAAAATCAAATTACTCATTTACTTTTATAAAACAAATTATAACTTATATAAACTAATTCACAATGCTTAATTTAATCAAAAAAATTGCAAATAATTAGGATGTTCATATATTGAGGTTTGAGAATAAAACTATAATAAAAGGAGAAAAAAATTATATTATTATCATTATGTACTTTTATAAAATTGAAGTGAAAAATTTGTAATGAAACTTTATTTTTCTCCTTTAACTGTGGCATTTTTACTTCTTGCCTATCCACCTCTTTTGCTGTTAAATTCCACTTTTATTGTTGGCTTTTTAGCTTCTCTTTTAATCTTATTGTTTTTCTTCTATAGCTGCATTCTTTTACAGCTGCGTTCTTTTACATTTATTTTTGACGTTTTGCCTTCTTTTGGCACACCCTATGCAATAATCAAGTATTTTTTGGATTTTTCTTTTCTTTTATAAATATATTATTCAATTATCCACCTTAATACCAATTGTCCCATTTATTTCTATTATAATTATTTTAAAATATAAATAATAATTTTAAAATTTTCAAATATTTTATTGTGATTAATTTTTAATGAAAATATTTGAATATATTAGTGGGGTCAATTTTTAATGAGATTAATTGCTAGTGAGCTCATTTGGTGAGATTAATTTTGAAAAAAAAAATACTAAGGGTATTTTAAAATTTTTTCTCAATTGAGTGGGGTCAATTGAAGCTCCCTAGGCTTTGATACCAAGGACGCCTCAAGGATCAAAGGGTATAACTAAACCTAAACTAACACACGACAAATATCCAAGGATGGATATTACAACCTAAATCTAAAATGTAATGCAACAAGATTAACAGTTTTGAAAAATAATCAAGAAAGTACGTGGCACTAATAAACCATGGTAACCTAGTTACCCTTTTGAACCAATAGCCCACAGGTCGAACTGTTTCAGCCGATATACTTTCAAGATATGCAAACAGTATTTCTGATGCACTAGATCAGCATAAGCTACAAGTGCAGAGCATACTTATTATGTAGTTTTAAAAATAAAAAATCACAAAAACATATATATATATATATATATATATATATATTAAAACAATAATACAAAAGAAACTGTAAGGTAAAAATGCTCAACACATGAGCTACACTTACAGGTTTTGAAAGAATAAATAATTACCAGCTTTAGGAGATAAACACTCAGCTCAAGAATTATAAGGGTATTTTGCTCAACACATGATGAGCTACCTAGATTCTTTTCTAAATGTGAGACAGTTTAAAGATTGGGAATCCTCTCAAAAAAATAAGTCTCTGCGTTCAACTGGGAAGAAGGGAATCTTAAATAAGCGAGTGCACTATCAATCTCAGGAACCTTTTAGGACATGAACTGATAAGATGAGCTGGAAGTGATGCCTTCACATGCTGAGTTTCTATTGCTCCATGTTGGTTGTCTTCAAAAGAAGAAAAGAAAAAAAAAAGTAACCGACAGAAATAATGTCTTTTATTATTTTCTTTTTGACTTCATTTTTATTATTATTTTAGGCTGGGCCTTATACAAAGATACGGGCTTAAGCCTGTTTACAATATTTGGATTTTGTCCAAATGTTTAAAATGAAATGGGCTAGACCCATGTTTTATAAAAAAGGGGCTTGTTATGGGCTTAAACAAGAGTTTGGGAAAATCCCATAACAATCATCTCCATTATCATCACCTAAGTCTTCTATGGGCTTAGAGCTAGAGGATGAGGCTGCCTTTAAAGGGCCTAAAGAAGCTTTCGAAGAAGTGGTCTTGCTCTGGAGGAGTTGGGTCATAATCTGAAAGTATTTTTCTTTAGGTTTTGCTGCTACTAGCTAGGTTTGGGCAAAGGACTTCTAGGCCAAGAATTGCATTGTTGTCGCATCCAGTTTTAAGAGACCTTGAGTTTGAAGCCACTAACTTACAGCTAGTCTTTTGATGGAGTCTAGAACAGAAAATTTTATCCACCATTTGACCTTGAATCTTCTGACGAGGATGGTTTGAGCTTCCTATTGAAAATATTCTAAATACCAAGCAATTACCCAAGGTAAAAAGAATTTTGAAGCAAAAAGCATTAAAGGATGAAAACACTTTTCTCTATCAGAAGGTTTTGAAAAGGTGGTAACTTTCCTAAATTTTGGGTTTAAGGATTTGAAGGGAAGTTCCAAATAATTTCAACCAATGAGCAAACCAGAAAGGGATATTGGAAGGCTCCTATTTGAGGTTGAAATAAATCAGCCAAGTATGGGTGAAATTTGTGTTTTGGAAAAGGAAGGTATTGTATCAGGCTTGCTAGTAATCCCAATACGTATAAGTCCTATAATGGTTATACATAGTTTGCAGTTTCGTTTTCTTCCTTTTCTTCATTTTCATTTTCACTAG
This sequence comes from Excoecaria cochinchinensis, assembly GCA_947683425.1. Classification (NCBI taxonomy): domain Eukaryota; kingdom Viridiplantae; phylum Streptophyta; class Magnoliopsida; order Malpighiales; family Euphorbiaceae; genus Excoecaria; species Excoecaria cochinchinensis. Next base: position 5,604,698 of record CANTUQ010000194.1, on the reverse strand, counting down.
AACTAGTTTCCTGTGAGCGTAGCACTTGGCAAGCTTCGCCTCTGTCATGAGCGCGACAGTCGTTGCGAATGCAACTCCTTCTATTTTCAAAATGAGTTTTCTTCTGTGCTTTTGATATTTGATTTCCGACCCTGTGATGCTATTATGCTTATACATGAATGATTTTATGTACCATATGTAAATGATATGATGAATGATGTATGGCCTGTAAGAGTCAAATTAGTGGATAGTTAGGCATGCCTAATAGAGTTCCGTTGCTGCAGCCCCAATGTGTTCTGGACCCCGATCAGGTCCCCGTATGGGTCCTCGCGATCCTTAATGTGTTCGGATCTTGTTTAAGATCTCCCAATGTGAAAATGTTTTGGATGAAAAGTAAAGATGTTACTTTTGACTGTTATAGACACCGGGTCCCGAGGCGGTCCAAGATCAAGATTACTCGATGATGAAAATGATACTTGCCACAAGTAGAGGTGTCAATAATGATGTTTTCCTTGTTGAAAGTCTCCTTTGTTCTTCTAAAAATTTTAATTCAAAAATTTACATTTTTACTCTTATTTTTATTCTTTTTTATTTTTATTTTTATTTTTATTTTTTATTTTTTATTTTTATTTTTTATTTTATTTTTTTATATTTTAATTTTTTTATTTGTGCACCGCGCGTGCGGGTTCGGTAGCACGCGTGTGGGCCTTACCAGCGCGGGAGTGCCCGTAGGCGCGACGTCGCTAGGGGGGACGCACGCCCGCTGGATGCGCATCGCATTGCTTCACCCACAGGCATTCTTGCACTTGCCCCTTCTCGCGTAATCGTTTTCACCTACAAAATTGGTCAAATTTCAGACTGTTATTTCCGTTTGTTTCATGTTTTTATGTTATTTTTGGTTACTGAGATTAAAAAGAACTTTTTATCTCTTCCCATTTTGGGACAAGACAGGGAAACAAAAGGATTCTTTGTTTTCATTTGTAAGGGGCTAGAATTTTTGAACAAAGAAAAAAAGGAAAGGTTTTCTCTCAACTGGGGAGAGGGCAGACGAGGGATTCTTGAAGAAAGTTTTTAGAATTTCCAAGCTTTTATTTTTCTTCTTTTCTTCAAGAATGATTTGATTAGAGATTAAATTGAGCAAGGAAAAATTAATTTCCTTTGTTTGATTATCTCACTAAAAATATTTTCTTGGATTTTATTTGTTAAAACTTGGTTCATTTTCCAAATATCCTCGTGTTTATTACCGTAAATTCGACAAGGAGGATGGATCAAGCCATCGTTTTCTTCGATATATAAAATTTGAGGGTAAACATTCTTGGATTTATTTTTACCATTCTATTTCATCTTATTTAGTTTGCTTTATTTCTTTTTCTTATATTTATGTAGATGTGTTCCTAATATTTATTTTCTTAACACTTTTATCCATTCTATTTCATCTTATTTTTTAGTGTGATTTTAGTGGTAATCTTTTTATTTGGGCATTGTATCACCGTGTGATTATTTGCTCCTCATTTACCTTCCTCTCCTATTTGTTTCATTTCTCATGGTCATTTTGTTGTTGCTTTTTTATTACTATTGTTATTATTATTACTATTAATATTACTATTATTTTTATTCATGCTACTATTATTATTATTATTGTTAGTCTTATTGTTATTGTGTGTTATCATTATTGTTAGTATTATTTATTTTATGTTTATCTTATTGTATTATTATTATTATTATTTACCATTATTATCATTATTTATTATATTGATTTTTGCTATTGTGATTGCTACTATTATTATTATTGTTATTATTATTATTATTACTATTACTATTATTATTATTATTATTATTATTATTATTATTATTATTATTATTATTATTATTATTATTATTATTATTATTATTATTATTATTATTATTATTATTATTATTATTTGATTGTTGCTATTATTCCATGATTATTTATTGTTATTATCATCATAATTCTATTGTTGTCATTGTTTTGCCATCATTCTTATTTTTGGCATGACTTGTCTTTTTAATTGTCTTTGCATGTAAATTGTTTGTATGTTAAGTTAGCATGACCTAAATTTATTTTTTTCTTATTTGATTATTTTTTAGTATTATTACTCATATCTTTTAATGTTATTTTTTGTTTGGGGATTTAAATGTGAATTTCTTTATACGAGCGTTCTCGTGACCACACTGAGGGGTCACTACGCTAGGAGACCGTGTCATTTGGGTGAGATCTTTCCTATTCCCTTTTTCGTGTTATATTTTCTTGCAAATAAATATTTTATTTATGCACGCGTGAGATAAAAAATCATAAAAATATTTTTACAAGTAAATCAGGATTTTTGTTAATAAAATTGGGACCAATGTCCCTCATTTTAGCCAATTAATATAAAATGTCACGAATAAAACGAAGAGTTAAGTTTTCCAAAAATGGGATCACTCATCCTGATATTTTAAGCCAACAATCAAATAACTCTTCGATTTCTCTTTAAGTGAGCATGAAGGAACCAATGTTCTTAAACCAAACGAATACACCGATTTATGTACGTCTTTTTATGTTTGATTTTGTTTGCCTGTTTTACATTTATGTTCATATATTTTTGGGCCCTTGTAATTCATTATTTTGGGGCAATATAATTTATCTTTTATTTGGGATTGTATTCCATCCCAACTTTCATTTTAGCTTCCTTTTTATTTGGGGTTGTATTCCGCCCTAATTGCTCTTGTAATTGTGTGCTTGGCGTGTTTACCGCTTTCTTTTATCGCTTCATTTTATTGCTTTCTTTACAGTCTCTTATTTATCACTTTTTTGAATACTTGCAATGTGCTTTTAATTAAATGCATCAATCGTGTGAGATAAGAGGTAGAATTTTAGGAAACTAAAAACTCATTTATAATTAACCAAAACATAAAGAAGAGTGAAGTCCCAAACACCAATCTCTGGTTTAGACTAATAGAGGTTAGAGACCTTTCCCAATTCCTTGTAAATTGGGTGGTAACTCCAAAATACCTCAAAGGTACCTAAAGGCATTGTGAGGCTAGATGATCCTTTCCAACGTTTTATTGGGAAGGAGGCATCCAAAATGTTTCATGGCAACCAAGATCAAAAGACGCGAACCAATCCCTCGAGCCCTAAAAGTTGGTCTCGCCTAAGAGAGCCTTTGCTAGGTTCGGCGCGCGTCACAGTGGCGACTCCACTGGGGACCATTTTTGACTTTGTTCTGAAACTGTTTTGGTTAAAATATATAATTGGGTTTTTAAAACTTAAAATTCTATTACTTTTTAAAATTTGCATTGCATACATTAGGGCCTTAAAACTATGTTAGTTGGTCCCCTATCTTACCCCGGTGCATTCCTAAAGCACGACCCTATTTTCACTCATTATAGGGAAGTGTTAGGGAAAATCACCAGTGATATGAGTCTAAATAGATCATATTTAATCCATGTTTTAGGTTTAAAATAATGTTTATGTGTAGTTAATTGTGCTAGAATTAGGTATGTTTTATGTTTTTGTTTGAGTTTAGTGTGTGTAGGAGAAAATGGAGAAGATTGGAGAAAAGGAACAAAAATGAGCTAAGGAATAATCAATCTATCACGACCGCGACAAGCATCGCGAGCACAATAGGAAGCACCAAGCAAAGAAAGAAAGGAGAAAGGAAGAGAAGAAAGCAAAGGAAGAAGTATTCTATCGCGAGCGCGAGAGACGTCGCGAGTGCAACAAGACGTGCAATTAAAGGGACCAAAAGAGAAGAAGGAAGGGAGCTAGCGTGCGTTGTCACAAGCATGGCCGCCCATCGTGAGGTCGCAACATGGCACGAAGGAAAGCCAGCGCGAGGAAAGTGAAGTGAAGATGCAGGTGTGTTTTATCGTGATCGCGACAGAGAGGACCGTTGGGAGTTGAATTCAAATTTTGCCTTGAAGAAGTATGAATTTCCACCGAGTCTTGCAACCTTCCTAAGGGACACTTGAAGGGACATATCTTTCAGAACATTATAAATATAACCTTTAACTGTAATTTTTAGTTGTTGAATTTTAATTGTTGAATTTTTATTAAGAATTGCTGTGAGTTTGAGAGTACATTTTAGTAAAGTTTTAAGTTAGGATTTTTATGTTTTGAAGAGAAGATTACTACAAAGAAGAGGATATCCTTTGTGGGAGGGAAAAGGGTTGAGAGTTCTCCTTCTTCATTTCTTATCTTTACTTCTTCTTTGTAATTATTAAATGATATTCTTATGAACTTGAATATTTAATATTACATTTTATTATTCATATCAATTTTATTATTCTTTCTTGTAGAATTTTCTATTAGAATTTTTATGCATGATCATTATAAGTAAGTGTTTAGTTGAAAAAATGAATTCTTACTTAAATCTAATAGAATTTCATCATTGAAGTATTATTTGAGAAATTATAATATTAAATGGTTGTTATAGGTTGTTTCTCATTCTTGAAATTTGCATATATAACACTTTAATTCATTAATGAAAATTGTTAGTTAGAATTATAAATGTATGTTTTAGGCACTATAGTTTATGTTTAAAGAGTAAATTGGAATCTTATTCAACTTGGCTTGCATGATAAGAATATATTCATAATCAAGAATAATTAATTCAAGTTTTATTTATTATTTTATAATCATTAATCTATTGTCTTCTCTGATTATATATAACTAGGTTAAATAGAATTAGACATAGTATTTCCACTATCATTCAACAAATTTATGATCATTGTAAATAAGATTAAAATTGAGTAGTAATAGTGTGTAATAATTAGCACATTCCTCGTGGGATTGACATCTTTTATATTATAACTGGTATACCGTATACTTGCGAAATTAGCATGTAAAATAAGCTATTAAGTTTTTGGCGCTGTTGTCGAGGAGTGATGTTTTATTTATTGTCATTATGAATCTTGATTTATGATTTTGGATTACAATATTTATTTTATTTTATTTGTTTGTTTAGTTTGAATTAATTTTATTTTGTGTTATTTTTACAGGATTTGATAGTTCATGCCTAGTACAAGGAGTTCTCAAGAAGAGCTTGAACTTTTGAATCCTGAAATAGAGAGATATTTGTCAAGTAACTGGAAATCCAACAAAAAAGAAAAATAAAAATAAAAGACAAATCATGGTTGAAGAGGAAAATCCACCAAGGTTGATGGATTTTGCTACACCCGTATTGAGTGGTGCTCAACAAGGTGTGGTAAGGCCTACGGTAAAAGCTAACCAATTTCAAATTAAACCTTCTCTTTTGCAAATGATTAAAAATAGCATTTAGTTTTATGGTCTGGCAAATGAGGATACTAATGCTCATTTGGCAAATTTCTTAGAGATTTGCGATACTTTTAAAATTAATGGAGTTTTTAATGATGCAATTAAGCTTAGACTTTTTCCTTTCACTTTGAAGGATAAAGTCAAGGCTTGGTTGAATTCATTAACTAGAGGATCAATAACCACTTGGGACCAATTGGCCCAAGCATTTTTATCCAAATACTTTCCTCTAGCCAAAACTGCAAAAATTATAAAAGATATCACAACTTTTGTGCAAAATGACAATGAATCTTTATATGAAGCTTGGGAGAGATTTAAAGAATTGCAGAGAATGTGTCCTCACCATAACCTTCCAAGGGAGTTGCTCATGCAGACATTTTATAATGGAGTGAACCCTACAACTAGGGGTACTATTGATGCTGCAGCTGGTGGCTCTTTGATGAGGAAAACAATAGAAGCTGCCTTTGAATTGCTAGAAAAGATGGCTATGAAAAATTATATGTGGCCCACCGAAAGAGTAAGAGAATCTAATTCCAATGCTAGAGGGGTTCATGCCATAGATTATGTGGTAGCTTTACAAGCCCAAATTGAAGCTTTAACTCAAAGGGTTAGTAGCTTAGGAATGGGGGGTAGATCACAAAAGGTATGCACTATTTGTGGCCAATAAGGTCATACAAGTGAGGTATGTAATTTGGGAATAAGTAATTCGGAGGAACAAGTTAGCTTTATCCAAGGGTAAGGAAGAGGTAATCCATACTTAAACACATATAACCCTGGTTGGAGAAACCATCCAAATTTTTCATGGGGGAATAGTAGTAACCAAAATAGGGGTGTAGGATTCCAACCACCTCAAGATAGGTTTGGAGCTTTAGAGGTTAAAATGGATAGGTTCTTAGAGGGGATTAACCTAAAATTTAGTACACAATAAGAGAACCAAAAGAGGCTAGAAATAAAATTTGACCAAATCACTAAAAATGAAGGCTCATCTATCCATAACTTGGAAGTGCAAATAGGGCAAATTGCTAAAGCTTTACCTTAAAGAATGCAGGAAATTTACCAAGTAATATGGAGGAGAATCCAAGGGAACATCTTAAAGCCATTAAGTTGAGGTCAGGTAAATCCTATAATAATGAATTTGTTTCTACTAATGTGGATGAAAATGTGCAGGCAAAAAAGAAAAATTTTCAGAAGGATGAACCTTTTGTCGTGAGCGCGATAGAAGAGGGGCAGGCAGACATCACGAGCGCACTACCTTTCGCAAGCGTGAAGGCTGGCAATTCACCTACTGTCGCGAGCGCGACACCTGTCGCGGGGATGACCAAAGTTTATACTCCCCAAGTGTTCCAACCTCGTCTACCTTTTCTGCAACGCTTGAAGTAGCAACACCAAGATAAGCAATTCCAATCTTTTATAGATAAATTGAAACACTTACACATCAATTTAAATATTATTGAGGCCATTACACAAATTCCTAACTATACAAAATTTCTTAAAGATTTGATTTCAAAGAAAAGAAGTTAGGAGGATATATCCACTATAGAGTTAACTGAGGCATGTAGTTCAATAATTTCAAATAATTTGCCTACTAAGCTTAAGGATAATGGTAGTTTTACTATTCCTTACACTTTAGGAGATGTTGATTTTCCTAAATGTTTATGTGATTTGAGGGCTAGTATAAACCTTATGCCTTTGACTAACTTTAAGATGTTAGGATTTATCACATCCCAAATATGGCCTAGTAAAATTGCATGTTTAATTAGATGTGTAAAAGGGTATTTTGGTAATTGGCAAATGAAGTGGGATGTATGTTAGGAATTATAGGAGTTAGTAGAGGGTATTATGGTAAGTGAGTAAGTGGCTAGAAGACAAAAAAGCAAGAAGTCAAGAAAGATGAAAATGAGGTCCAATAGTATTGTGACATGTGTAACGGTTATTAGGTGCATTAATGGGGATTTGAAAGGAGTAGAGAGAGGGAAGGCTAGAAATTTTAGCTTCCCGTGGAAGTCAACTCTTTGGCTCACTCTCACGTTCTCTCTCTCACTTTCTCTTCTCAATTTTTCTGCTCTCAAGTTTTTCATGTGGGTGTTACAGCTTGGTAGCAAAGCACCGGTTTAGTCGGTTCTGGTTCTATGTGATTGGTTGAGTGTAGAGTCTTTGCATGAGAGTCTGTCTAAAGTCGTGGCCTAATGTAGATGTTGTTTTATGTAGTGTCTAGATGGAGTTGGATCTAAGTGAGTATATGGGTGACACGATGGAAAGTGTGAATCTGGTCGGAGATGGTAATCCGGTCGGTCAGGATAGGCCTGCACATGAGCGTGCACCAGTAAAAGGTCAGGGTTTTGATCCGGCATTAGTGCAAGGTTTGCTTCAAGTGGTAGACAGATTGACTGCTCCTAAGGCTCCTTCTAAGCTTATAAGGAAAAGGGGAGCAGAAGAATTCCATGGAACCTCTTTGGACAAATCAGATATGGCGAAATTCTGGTTGAAGAGAACAGATCGGATTCTACAAGAGATAGCTTGCCCTCCGCATCAACGAGTTACTTGTGCTGTATCGCTTTTGCAAGGACCAACGTATGATTGGTGGAACCTTGTGCTCCTCAATCCCCAGAGACCAGCTGAATTGACATGGGAGTTCTTCGTGAAAGAGTTTGAGCAGAAATATGTAACTAAGGCCTACCTATAGGCAAAGTGGAATGAATTTATCAATTTGAAACAAAGGAACTTATCGGTCATCGACTACGAGAAAAAGTTTAGCCGATTGACCAAGTATGTGCCCGGACCACTGTTGACGAAAGACTACCAGCATTTTCAGGATGGATTAAGAGAAGTCATTAGAGGTCCATTGTCAGCTATGGCAGTTATGCATTCAGTTGGATACTATCAGTTAGTGGCTGTAGCGATAAAGTTGGAAGAATCCGAGATGGCAAAGCAAAGAAAAGAACAAAAGAGGAGAGCACCAGATGGTTGATTTGTTAAATTATAATTGAGTTCAATTTTGGTATTTGCGATGTAAGTAGTTAGCGGGAAAATTTTGAAGACGAAATTTCTTAAGGAGGAGAGAGTTGTCACATCCCAAATATGGCCTAGTAGAATTGCATGTTTAATTGGATGTGTAAAAGGGTATTTTGGTAATTGGCAAATGAAGTGGGATGTATGTTAGGAATTATAGGAGTTAGTAGAGGGTATTATGGTAAGTGAGTAAGTGGCTAGAAGACAAAAGAGTAAGAAGTCAAGAAAGATGAAAATGAGGTCCAATAGTATTGTGACATGTGTAAGGGTTGTTGGGTGCATTAATGGGGATTTGAAAGGAGTAGATAGAGGGAAGGCTAGAAATCTTAGCTTCTCGTGGAAGCCAAATCTCTGGCTCACTCTCACGTTCTCTCTCTCACTTTCTCTTCTCTATTTTTCTGCTCTCAAGTTTTGCATGTGGGTGTTACAGGATTGAACTATGTTAAACCTACTTCTATGGTTTTGCAATTGGCTAATCAATCTATTAAAAAACCATATGGTATAGTGGAAGATGTGCTTGTGAAAATTGATAAATTCATTGTACCAGCTGACTTTGTTATTCTAGATTTTGCATATGATGTAAAATGTCCATTGATATTAGGAAGACCTTTCATGAGAACTGGTAGGGTTTTGGTTGATGTCTATGAGGGCACTTTAATTTTAAGAGTGGGGGAAGATAGTGTGGAATATCATATGGATAAATCCCTAAAATACCCCATGGATGAGAATGTGTGCATGAAAATAGATGTCATTGATGCTTGTGTTTTGGAAGTGATAGACAATGTAGGTCAAGAAGAGGTTGATTTTGAAGAAGAAGTCCATGAAGAGGTGGAGCAAGAGAGCTCAAGGCCTAAACTTTTATAGAGAAATGAAGCTCCATTGCCACCTTCCATTGTAAGTCCTCCTAATGTAGAATTGAAAGAGCTACCTAGTCATTTGAGGTATGCATTTCTTGGTCCAAATCATACTTTACCTATTATTATTTCTAACAAACTCACTAGTGCACAAGAGTCTTCATTGTTAGAAGTTGTTAGGAAGAGGATAAAGAGTATAGGTTGGCAAATTTCTGATTTGAAAGGAATTAGTCCTAATATAGTCATGCATAGGATTAACATGGTAGATGAATGTCAACCAAAAGCTGATAGACAAAGAAGACTTAATCCTAATATGAAAGAAGTTATTAAGCTATTAGATGCTTGGATTATTTATCCAATTTCGGATAGTTCTTGGGTAAGTCCTATTCCTTGTGTACCAAAGAAAGGGGGTATGATGGTAGTTAGAAATGAGATTGGGGAATTGATTGCTACTAGAACCACCACCAGTTGGAGGGTGTGTATTGACTATAGGAAGTTAAATTAAGCCACTAGAAAGGATCATTTTCCTTTACCATTCATTGACCAAATGTTAGAAAGGATAGCTGGCCATTCTCATTATTACTTCCTAGATGGTTAATCAAGATATTTCCAAATATTTATCTATCTTAGTGACCAAGAAAAGATCACCTTTACTTATCCATATGGGACTTTTGCCTATAGAAGAATGCCATTTGGGTTATGTAATGCACCAGCAACTTTTCAAAGGTGCATGACTTCTATTTTTGGGGATATGATAGAAGACTTCATGGAAGTGTTCATTGATGATTTTTCTGTGTACGGGGACTCATTGGAGTTATGTTTAAGTAATTTAGATAGAGTATTGGCTAGATGTGAGGAAACTAATTTGGTACTAAATTGGGAGAAATGTCATTTTATGGTTGAAGAAGGAATTGTTCTAGGCCATAAAATTTCAAGTAAAGGGATTGAAGTAGATCGAGCTAAAATAGAACTAATAGAAAAATTACCTCCACCAACTACACTTAAAGGTGTAAGGTCATTTTTGGGACATGTTGGTTTTTGTAAAAGGTTTACAAGGACTTTTCCTTAATTGCTAAGCCTTTAACTAATTTGTTGGTGAAGGATGTACCTTTTGAATTTTCTCATGCATGTATGCAAGGTTTTGATACTTTAAAGAATGCTCTTGTAAGTGTAACGCCCCGAAAACTACCCTAGTAATATGTTGGCTGATGAGGGTAATCACGTGAATTTAATAGTGAGTTTGCTAATTTGGATTTAAGAGTAATTAAGAATTGAGGACCCAATTGCATAAATAAAATTATTTAAGTGACTAAAGTAATGGACTTGAGAAATCAGATTTATGAATGGGCTCAATTTGGACTAAGGAGGCTGTGGGCTTAATCTAAATTAGATGGGTTTTGGGCTTAAGGCTTAAAGTCCATTAGTGGGACAGATTTGTAGTAGAGCCCATGATCCATTGCTGTAAATTCCACCTAGGATTATGCATGAGGGAGAGAGAATGTGACAAGTGGGAATGGCATGCATTGGAGGGAAAAGAGGTGGATTGGCATGCATTGGTTGCAAGGGGCGGCAGCTTTTATTTCCATATTCCTCTCTCTTTCATTTTCTGCTTGCTATCTCTCTCATACGTTTCCTTTCAGTTTTCTCTCAAAGATTTCTGTGTTCTTCTACTACTCCTTTCTCCATTGTTCTCTTGGCGTATTGGGTGGAAGTTCTGCTGTATTAAAAAGGTCTAGAGGAGTGCATGCGTGTGTGTGTGTTTCTGCATCTTAGAAGGTGAGTTATATTCTACCTGAAAATCACCTATCCTCATCTTTCTTGCTTTTTGATTGAGAATGAGATTCTGATCCTTGTTCTCTATTTCTGGAAATATGGGTATTGGTGGTCACGTGAAAGGAAAAACGAAAAGAAGAGGATTGATGATAAAAGTGCCATGTGAGCTTAAGAGGAGCTAAGGATAGAGAGGTTTGGGAACTAACCCTTGTTATATATGTGTAAATTAGTTTATCATGTGACAATTGAAAGATGATATAGTTGGAATATATGGTTGATTTGTGTTGGAACTGATGATTGAATTGTTGTGTGCTTAATTAAAGTATAAACCCTAGTTAGGGAAAAATTCTGTTTATATGTCACCAGACATCCGTGTAGTGTTTCGGTCAGAACTAGAGTTTTAGAACTCCAAATTAAGTTATTGTTGCGCCATTTGAACCATGACTCCCATAACTACAAAAGTCACATAAATGACTATGAGCTAATTCTGGCTCTAAGAAACCTAAAAATTGCAAAAACAGACGTGTCTCTACCTTGGTAGGCTCACTGGAACAGTCTGTATTGTTTAATTCATAACTGATGTTTTACAAATCCAATTTACCTGAAACTTGTCCCATTTGAAAGATAAGACATATATGAATATATTTTAAGAAGAGACTCTTGCCTAAAGCTGAGTTTAAGACATCCGTTTGTGCTGTACAAAACTATGATGAGAAGCAGTCCTGAAGTTTAGCTTCTGTTTTGCTTATTTTGGTATGTCACGGTCACAATGAAATTCATTGCCACCGTGACATATGTTTTTAGAGGGCAGAATGCCTATTTATGGACCTCACGGTCACAACCAATTCATTGCCACCGTGACCCCTCTCTGTTTTGTCTATTTAGGGTGTTTTTCTTTTCGAAATGCACCCGAACTTCACTACGAGTTCCCATAGCTTGTCCAATCCATGTTTATCATTATAAAATGAGTATCTTAAGCATGATGAACTATGAATGCTAATGTATATAAGTATGTATGAGCTTTAAGTGTTCTAAGGGTGATGAACTAAGTATGTGAAAGGGGATAATTAAGGATGAAAAACCATGGGTTCGAATATGATAAATGAAGTATATAGGCATATAATTGAGATGATCATGCGAATATGTTACTATGCGAAATAGAGATGCATGATAGCCTAACTAAGCTTGAATGCATCATCATGCGAACATGCGACTATGTGAATTAGATATGCATGATTAGTCTAACTATGCTTGATTGCATCATAAAGTAAAATAATTACATATGCGATAAATAACCTATGTGCTTGGATTTTAACGTGAGAAGGAATCTTGTTATGAGAATGTACACTGCCATTAGAATGAATTATTATGCAAGATATTTAAGGATGTTATATTGGTTCATGCGGATAAATGAGTGATTGTATATTATGATAATGATGAATGTGATTAAATGCTTTCAGCTTATGAGGTGATTATGAATTACATGAATGTGTACTTTGGAGGGGAATGTGAACATGATTGTATGCTTACAAATATGTGTGAGCTATTATGCATTATGAGCTATTTCAGATGACTATATGAATGAGTTATACCATGCGAATATGTTAACCATGATAGTGAATTATGAAGTGACCTACCCTGTGTATTATGTGTGTATTAAGTGATGTATATTCGCATACAAACATGATGATTCTCGAATGTGATTAACATGTGATTATCAACTATGAAAGAATGAGTTTGGAAACACAATGAGTATGCAAGTGAAGTGAATAGCTATGTGCTAAACCAAATGTGATGTTGGCCAACAACATATGTGACATGGCCTATCTACGTATGTGATGTGAAAAGTGATCAAAGCGAAATGAATAATTTGTTTAACAACTTAAGCCTGCGAGTCAAGTAGTGGATAGTTAGGCATGCCTATAGGGTTAAGTGTTGCAGCCCCATGCGTTAAATGTGTCTGATTCCATGGGAATCAGAATGCGAATATCCTTACTGGATTCTGTTATATGTGGAATGATTCAGAATGCGAATATCCTTACTGGATTCTGTTATATGTGGAATGATTCAGAATGCGAATATCCTTACTGGATTCTGTTATATGTGGAATGATTCAGAATGCGAATATCCTTACTGGATTCTGTTATATGTGGAATGATGAAAAGTACCAGAAGGTACTAATGTGTAAAAGTGATCTCGATGAGATTCTGGGTACCTAGGAGGTACCGATGCGATACCCGTTATCCGCGTCTTGAGTTGCAGGCGAAGCTTATAATAATAACAATAATAATGATGTTGTGACCATGAGCTGAGTATTATGTTAGTGAGAATGTGAATGTGATATGTTATAATTGTCATGCGATACAGTTATATGGGTATGACTCATTAGGAAGAATATATGTGTATGAGCATGAATATTTGTATAAATCAAGCTATAAATTGCTGAAATAACGTTAAGAGAATGCCAAAATATGATTAAGTGCATACCCATTGATTTAAGCAATGCAATATGCTTATTGACATAAGAGTACATGAATAATCTGCATGCAAGTTGTTATGTACCTTAACCTGCTATAAATGTCATGTACTATATAGTTTGTGATTGTAATTGATGCGGATTTGTATTAAATGGGTGTTGGTGTTGATAATTGATATTGTATAATGTAATTTAATGCATTATGAGTATAATATGTTATATCTTGAATGCTATGTCGAATCACAAGTAAATAACGGTAAGCTTTACATTAATTAATGTATATGTAACACCCCCTTCCCATACGTAGGCGATCCCATCCGAGAATGAGTGAGATGCCGTATGAGTAAAGGTGCCACCAAGCAAGTACAAAGTATAACATACAATCATTCATAACATACATTCAAAAAATACAGAATAATTAAAAACTTTACATGCAGAAAGCAAAAGCTGATCATGCATTACTATAATTAAACTATTACAATAATGTTCTGATCAACTAGCTGAAACGAAATAATATTACATATCCAAAATATAGTTACAAAAGCGGAAGCTAATACAGAGAGTTCTATACAAAAAGAATCAATAACTGATACAAAACTGAGCCCTACACTAGTCCCTTCTGTGTTGGCTTGATGACGGCGACTCTCTCAAAGCAAAACGCCTTCCGCACCTGCACGGGTAAAAACACCGTGCTAAGCGATATACGCTTAGTGGGGAAACACACATGAATTATGGACGGCCATTCACAATGGTCGTCAAAGCATATCACATTCACTATGGCATTATGCAAAGGTTATAACATAGATGCTATAAGCATGTTCATATTTTAAAACCAAACATTCAGTATCTCAATAACCATATCCAATACAGAATAATCCAACATGCATTTCATCATTAAACTCATTCAGATAATTCATTTCATAGCCAGATCAGATCAGAACAATTCCATTAACATTTAAAGAACACCTGCTGACTCTAGACAGTGGATAACGAGTGTACTGAGGGTACCTTACGGGTACGAATCGAATACTGAGGGTACCTCACAGGTACAAGCCAGATATTATATCATTTATCAAAACATGTTATTTATATACTGAGGGAATCTTAAACAAGATTCTATACTGAAGGGTTCGCGAGGAACCAAACGGGGACCTGATCGGGGTCCAAACTGAACTGAGGGCTGCAGCTAAAGACTCTATTAGGCATGCCTAACTATCCACTTACTTGACTCTAGCAGGTTATGCGTCAAACTGATCACATTTCAGGATATAGAGTATAATTCATCAGAAAATCATGCTATCACGCATATCGAAGCATCAAACAGTAAGACATGCATCATACAACAGTAAAGTCCATTCAGAAGAAATACCAAATTCAGTTCTGAGTTAAAAACCAGGAAATTTCGGAAAAACGAGCTGAGCGGAGAAACGGGAGAGATCGGCTGGTCACTGGGCGTGACTAGCCTTCTCAACAGTCAGGTCACGGCGTGACCTAGGGTCACGTCTCGTGACCTGCTTGTTTCTCGCCAATAGCGTTGCGTGATCCTCGCGGGTCACGCAATGCTTATGCAGGTCACGGCGTGACCGAGGGTCACGCGACGTGACGCTGCTTCTCCCTCGCAGATCACGTTGCGTGATCTGCCTCTTCTTCGCAGGTCACGTCGTCGCGTGACTTTCTTGTTCTTCAGCTGGTCACGCGACTGGCTTCTCAGCAGGCAGGTCACGGCGTGACCGAGGGTCACGTCTCGTGACTTGCCTTCTTCCGTAGCGAGTCACGCGACATGAAGAAATACAACAGATTCAACAGTACATCGACTTTTCCAGAATTTCCAGAATTCTCAGAATAACAATTTCAATCTCAATTTGAATTTAAACCATACAAACCTGTCTTTACCTTCCAGAAATCATCTCAATTCACATAATCAATATACATGCAACTCAATTTAGCATTTAAACAACCAAATCAAGACTAATTGATTCAAGCTCTTCAAGAACATATAAACCCTAGAATTCACAGTAAACATCAAAATCGCACAAATCACAATCATAAATTCCCAAACCTGAATTCTAAGCCTCTATCACTTAGCTCCACTAGGACCAGCAACTTCTTTGCCCTTTGGTTCGCGAGGAGCTTCAACTAATCACAAATTCAATAAGAACATTCAACAAAACAAACCCTAAGTTAAACCTAACTCAAGGAAGAAGATGAAAATGAAATAAAGGGAAACTAAGATGAGAATTGCAGTGACTTACCAAGTTAGAAGCAAGAGTGACTAATTTCCACTACCACAATTTGATCTACAGCAATAGCAATTAGGAAAGGGAAAAGAAGAAGAAGATGGAGCTAGAAAGGGAAAAACGTGAATTGATCTTCCCCTCACTCATACTTCTTTTCTTTATTCATTTCCCTAACCTAATACACATGTCAATTTCTTAGTGGTGGAATTTAATCACTCACACCCTAACTCAACACATCACACACACCAAATGCAACCTCAATTAAATGTATTCTACAATGGTATAAGCACATGCACGCAAATAATTCCCAACTAATAACACCCTAATATGGTATGCTCAAGTGTACACAAGTAATTCCTAATTAATTCACACACTAATGCCATGTATGCACCCACACAATAATAAAACCCCAAAATCATGCATTTTACTGAAATACCCTTATGAAATACTGTACACATGCGAATGCTTACACATACAGACAAACAGACAGATAGACAGACAGACAGGCTCATTCTACTAGGGGGCAAACGGGGTGTGACAGTATATGCATATGTATATGTATATGTGTATATTGCTAGGGTATGTGATTAATATTAGTAATCACTATGAGTGTTTATCCATCTTTTGTCGTTCCCCACTAAGCGATTATCGCTTAGCATGGATGTTTTGTCCATGTAGGTATTTGAAGATAGTATTTGGAAGACAGTCCAGCATTGCTAACGGCCAACACGTTAGGAACCGCTGCAATAGTAGGCTATTTTGTAATATTATAAGATGTGTAAATATAATTGATATGTGCATAAGAACTGAAGTGTTTGTAATAAAGATGTTGTATTTTGTAAAGTCACAACTGATATAAGACTATGAATGATATGAAATTTAATGTTTGGATTTTCGAAACGTAATCTAGTATTGTATGTTAAAGAAATTTTATTAATCCTGAACTTTATTTGTAAAACTATTTGATGCGCATGTGTTTGTGTTGTAACACTCCATAGTCACCTTAGTAAATCTCTACAGGTGGTTAAGGGGTGTTACAGTTAGTGGTATCAGAGCATAGGTTTAGTCTTTTCTGGGCTAGAGTAGTATAGAAATGCGTATAGTTTGTGTTGGCTGGATGCATATGTCTTAATTTCTTTCGAATGTCGAAAGATTCTTCTCCTGAAGTGATGAAAGAGATTTCTGGAAGAGATAGTTCTCGAGATTCATGTGTTAAAGTGTGTATCGATTATCTTAATTGTGATGCGTATGTGATTGGTCCTTTGGGACATGGTGTAGATGTGAGTATGCATCTGGTAACTGTTATTAAGCGATGTAATGTAAAGAGTTATCTGATAATTTGATTAAAGTGCTATCCCATGAATTTGAATTAATTCTGGGTATGGATAATTTTGGAATCTAGAATGATGTGGAGAATAAGATAAACTGGTGATATTTTGTACGCCTGTCAGCTATCTCGATGAAATCATCTGAACATGAGCATGTAAAAACATGGGGATGGGAAAAGTGCATTAATATTGCATTAACTGCATTATTGCATCATTTTGCATACATATAACATCATATAATCATTCGCATTCCTTGACCATGTGTGTAAAAAAAAAAAGTGTATGTGACTCATTTGAAGAGAAAGCTGACAGGATGTACCTACAATGTGTAGTGTTGGAACAGGATTTTTGAGGAAAAGCGATGTGTTTGTTATGAAAGTTTGAAGTGTGAATAATTAAAATTAAGAAGAAGAAGTCAATTATAAAGTTTAAACAAGTGACTGTGAATAAGGTTTAGATGAAGAAAGAATAACAGGAGTGAGAGTAGTAACTGGAGTATCTCATAAATTGATGTGTTAAGGAATTTGGTAATAAGAATGTGAAATTAAAAGTGTTTATTGAAGAAGTATATGTGTTTGGGTTTCTGATGTGTGTTAAGGGTTGCCTTAGTGGTGCAAAAAAAAAATAAAGAGAAAGGTGACCTTAATTGTTAGATTGAGTTTGAATTTCGCGGACGAAATTCTTTTAAGGAGGGGAGAATTGTAACGCCCCGAAAACTACCCTAGTAATATGTTGGCTGATGAGGGTAATCACGTGAATTTAATAGTGAGTTTGCTAATTTGGATTTAAGAGTAATTAAGAATTGAGGACCCAATTGCATAAATAAAATTATTTAAGTGACTAAAGTAATGGACTTGAGAAATCAGATTTATGAATGGGCTCAATTTGGACTAAGGAGGTTGTGGGCTTAATCTAAATTAGATGGGTTTTGGGCTTAAGGCTTAAAGTCCATTAGTGGGACAGATTTGTAGTAGAGCCCATGATCCATTGCTGTAAATTCCACCTAGGATTATGCATGAGGGAGAGAGAATGTGACAAGTGGGAATGGCATGCATTGGAGGGAAAAGAGGTGGATTGGCATGCATTGATTGCAAGGGGTGGCAGCTTTTATTTCCATATTCCTCTCTCTTTCATTTTCTGCTTGCTATCTCTCTCATACGTTTCCTTTCAGTTTTCTCTCAAAGATTTCTGTGTTCTTCTACTACTCCTTTCTCCATTGTTCTCTTGGTGTATTGGGTGGAAGTTCTGCTGTATTAAAAAGGTCTAGAGGAGTGCATGCGTGTGTGTGTGTTTCTGCATCTTAGAAGGTGAGTTATATTCTACCTGAAAATCACCTATCCTCATCTTTCTTGCTTTTTGCTTGAGAATGAGATTCTGATCCTTGTTCTCTATTTCTGGAAATATGGGTATTGGTGGTCACGAGAAAGGAAAAACGAAAAGAAGAGGATTGATGATAAAAGTGCCATGTGAGCTTAAGAGGAGCTAAGGATAGAGAGGTTTGGGAACTAACCTTTGTTATATATGTGTAAATTAGTTTATCATGTGACAATTGAAAGATGATATAGTTGGAATATATGGTTGATTTGTGTTGGAACTGATGATTGAATTGTTGTGTGCTTAATTAAAGTATAAACCCTAGTTAGGGAAAGATTCTGTTTATATGTCACCAGACATCCGTGTAGTGTTTCGGTCAGAACTAGAGTTTTAGAACTCCAAATTAAGTTATTGTTGCGCCATTTGAACCATGACTCCCATAACTACAAAAGTCACATAAATGACTATGAGCTAATTCTGGCTCTAAGAAACCTAAAAATTGCAAAAACAGACGTGTCTCTACCTTGGTAGGCTCACTGGAACAGTCTGTATTGTTTAATTCATAACTGATGTTTTACAAATCCAATTTACCTGAAACTTGTCCCATTTGAAAGATAAGACATATATGAATAAATGTTAAGAAGAGACTCTTGCCTAAAACTGAGTTTAAGACATCCGTTTGGGCTTTACAAAACTGTGATGCGAAGCAGTCCTGAAGTTTAGCTTCTGTTTTGCTTATTTTGGTATGTCACGGTCACAATGAAATTCATTGCCACCGTGACATATGTTTTTAGAGGGCAGAATGCCTATTTATGGACCTCACGGTCACAACCAATTCATTGCCACCGTGACCCCTCTCTGTTTTGTCTATTTAGGGTGTTTTTCTTTTCGAAATGCACCCGAACTTCACTACGAGTTCCCATAGCTTGTCCAATCCATGTTTATCATTATAAAATGAGTATCTTAAGCATGATGAACTATGAATGCTAATGTATATAAGTATGTATGAGCTTTAAGTGTTCTAAGGGTGATGAACTAAGTATGTGAAAGGGGATAATTAAGGATGAAAAACCATGGGTTCGAATATGATAAATGAAGTATATAGGCATATAATTGAGATGATCATGCGAATATGTTACTATGCGAAATAGAGGTGCATGATAGCCTAACTAAGCTTGAATGCATCATCATGCGAACATGCGACTATGTGAATTAGATATGCATGATTAGTCTAACTATGCTTGATTGCATCATAAAGTGTCACACCCCAACCTATAACAAGGAGACTTCCTTACAGATTGCAGGAGAGGCCTCCCCGGGATAGATAGGAGTGTCACACCCCACTAGTAAAAACATGCCAACATGACATATATAGAGCGATATATCAGAAATAATTAAAACTTCAATACAGAAAAGAATGATTTTGAACAAAATGTATACTTTATTAATATACCAAAAGAAGATCTTTACATATTACATCATATTACAAAAAGAAGCAATTTACAAAAGCCCAATATATGCTGTTCAAAAGGGCTAACAAAACATTACATCTATTACAAAATAGAGGAAAGCCTATACTATAAAACTTCAGGACTCTAATTGCGTTGGCCTTCCCGATGCGACACGCCCAACCCGAGGCAATCGAAAACCTTCCACACCTGCACGGATAAACACCCGTGCTAAGCGAAATCGCTTAGTGGGGAAACACACAATGCATGACCGTCACTCACAGTGACGGTAACAGAAAACGCATGGAAACAATACAATTATGAGCATATAATCATATATAGTTCATTCAGATATTAGCATTCTCATCCAAAGATTCTTGTATAAAATACAATGACACCTGCTTAATCACAATGAGTGGATAACGAGTACATATAGATACTTGAGAGTATCGGTATCGTCACATATACATATAGATACCCGAAGGCATCAAATCATTCTTTTTATTTTGTTTTCAAATCGTTTTTACGTGGAATCTTAAGAAAGATTCAGACAGAGGGATCACAAAGATCCATTCGTGGGACCTGATCAGGGTCCAAGTCGTACATATAGCTGCAGCGGCACTTAACTCTATTAGGCATGCCTAACTATCCACTTATTCGACATTAGCAGGCTATTCCAAATCTTGTCAAATTAACATACATATTATTCATTTAATTAGATATTCAAGGCTTTATATCACAGAGCACATGCAAAAGAAACTAAGTCTTTAAGCAAAACGGAGAAGAAATCAAATTTGGAAGTCATGTCTGTCGCGCTCGCGACGACTGTCGCGCTCGCGACAGAAGCCAAGCTACATTTCCCCGCCTCTTCTCGCGATCGCGAGAGATCTCGTGGTCGCGAGAGGACGTAGGGATTTCTCTTCTGTCGCGCTCGCGACAGAAGGGAACCCCGCACAAGCTCGGAGCTCGAGCACTCTGTCGCGGTCGCGACAATTGTCGCGCTCGCGACAGAGAGCTCCCTCGAGTTCTTTGGCGCGACACTTCTCGCGCCGGCGCGAGGGTTGAAACCTCCGCATTCTGTCGCGCTCGCGACGATGTCGCGATCGCGACAGACACGGGTTTTTCAACTCTTACGCCCAAAATCTGCAGAATTCTCACACAATTCACATCCAAACTTCCAAAATTGATTCCAAACCTCACAATTCAGCAATACACTCATCCACAACTCATAGTATGATTAAAAACCCAGCTTTACCATAATTTATCTTGATTAAATCAAATCAAATACATGCCCAATTCCAAGAAATCCCAAAACAGCAAATTCTACAACACTAACAACCATTCACATGATCTCTCACAAATCATTCAACCATATTCATTCTCAAGCATCTCATATCATGCTTAATATAGTTCAAATTACAAAAAAACACATCTTACAGCTCAAATCAAAGACAAATCACAATTATCATTAAAAGTCAAACATTCCCAAACCTTCTCTCCTTAGCTCCTAATCGCGAGCTCCACTTCCGCTAGCGATTCCTTTTCCTTTGTCAGGTCTAGGAGCCTCCTCTGAACCATAATCCCATAACAATCAAAATCAAATCTAAAGCAACCCACAAATAAATACATACAAATTAAAACCTAGAGAAGAGGAAGAAGAAGAAATCTATAACCCCAACTCACCTTAGAACTTTAAATCCACAAGCTAAGCAATTCAATCTACTCAAGGGAAAGAAAAAGGAAGCAAGATCGGGCAAAGAAAAAGAAGAACGAAGAAGAAGAAAGAAGAAAAGGAGAATGGCGTGAGGAAGAGAAGAAGAACGGGAAAATGAAAGGGAAAGGCTGATTTCTCACTCTTCACCAACCCATTAAATGTCCTCTTATCCACATGCCACATGTCACACTCTCCTTAAGCCACATGCCCTTTAACACACCCTACTCCCAAACTTGACTATACACTCTAGGCTAACCCTTACTCATACTTTTACTTCTATACACTCATATGTACACTAAGGTTTTCCTTATTCACACTTAACTTCTATACATCCACTTATACTAGATCCTAACTCCTCTTCTCAAATTAATATATATAAATTAAATAAATAAACCAATTTAACACACACATGCAACACATAAAATACACACATACAAACACAGACAGGCTCAAACTACTGGGGTGATTTTGGGGTGTTACAATGCTCCCCCACTTAACAGAATTTCGTCCTCGAAATTCATACCTGTTCCGAATAACTGAGGGTATTGTAATCTCATAGCTTCCTCTGGTTCCCATGTAGCTTCTTCAATACCGTGATGCTGCCACAGAACTTTGACTAACGGTATCTGCTTATTCCGAAGCTGTCTGATTTCTCTATCCAAAATCCTCTTCGGTTCTTCATCGAAAGAAAAGTCTGACTGAATCCGAACATCTTGCACTGGTAGCACATGCGAAGGATCTGACCGATATCTCCGAAGCATAGACACGTGAAAAACATCATGTAGTCTAGCCAACTCCAAAGGCAAAGCTAACTGATACGCTACTGGACCCACTTTCCTCAAAATCTCATACGGTCCAATAAAACGTGGACTTAGTTTGCCTTTCTTACCAAAACGGAGAACCTTACGCCATGGTGACACTTTCAAGAAAACTTTATCACCCACTTCATACTGAATGTCCCGACGCTTCAGATTAGCATAAGAACGCTGTCGGTCTTTAGCTGCCTTCAAGTTCTGTTGCACCACCCTTACCTTCTCTTCGGTATCCCGCACTATATCCGGACCAATCATAGCCTTTTCTGACAGTTCAGTCCAACACACTGGTGTTCTACATTTCCGTCCATACAGTACTTCATAAGGGGCCATACCAATACTTACTTGGTAGCTGTTATTATAAGCAAACTCCATCAAAGACACATACCGATCCCAGCTTCCAGAGAACTCTAAAGCAAAACCTCGGAGCATATCTTCTAAAATCTGAATAACCCTCTCTGACTGACCATCGGTCTGCGGATGGAAAGCAGTACTGAAATTTAACCGTGTTCCCAAAGTTGTCTGAAGTTCTTTCCAAAACTTGGATGTAAAACGAGGATCTCGATCTGATACAATGGATAATGGAATCCCATGCAATCGGACTATCTCATCCACATACAGTTCTGCCAACTTGTCCATCGAATAATCCATTCGCACAGGTAGAAAATGTGCAGACTTCGACAATCGATCTACAATGACCCATACAGAATCATGCTTACGCTGCGTCATAGGAAGACCAGACACAAAATCCATCGTGATGTCATCCCACTTCCATTGAGGAATGGGTAAGGGATGAAGCAATCCCGATGGCACTTGATGCTCGGTTTTCACTTGCTGACAAGTAAGACACTTTGAAACAAATTCTGTTATCTCTCTTTTCATTCCAGGCCACCAATAGTATTGCTTCAGATCTTGATACATCTTATCTCCACCAGGATGCATAGTGAAGACTGAAGAATGAGCTTCTTGCAACAGTTTCTTTCTTAATTCAACCACATTAGGTACACATAACCGATTACCGTGCCTCAACACTCCTTCACTGTCTAATAAGTACTCAGACTGCTTGCCCTCTTTCACTGCTTGAGAAACACGCTGAAGCACATGATCATCCAACTGAGCCTTTGCAATTTCTGATCTCAAACTTGGCTTAACTTTAAGCTGAGCAATCAGAGCACCTTCAGAATCAAATCTCCATCTGCCTCGACTAATCAGCAAAGCAGACAAAGACTTCCTACTAAGAGCATCCGCTACCACGTTAGCTTTGCCCGGATGGTAATCAATGATACAATCATAGTCCTTGAATAATTCTAACCATCTCCGCTGCCTCAAATTCAACTCCTTCTGAGTTAACAAATACTTGAGACTCTTATGATCGGTGAAAATTCTGCACGTCTCTCCATACAAGTAGTGTCGCCAAACCTTAAGCGCAAACACTACCGCTGCCAACTCCAGGTCGTGAGTCGGGTAATTCCGCTCATGAGGCTTCAACTGTCTCGATGCATAAGCTACTACTTTATTCCCTTGCATTAAAACACAACCTAACCCAATTCCCGAAGCATCACTATACATAGTGTATTCCTTACCCGACACTGGCTGTGTGAGCACAGGAGCTTTAACCAACAATTCCTTTAAACGATCAAAACTGGCTTGACACTTTTCAGTCCACACAAACTTGATATCCTTCCGAAGCAGCTTGGTCATAGGAGATGCTATCACTGAAAACCCCTGAACAAACCGTCGGTAATACCCTGCTAACCCCAGAAAACTCCTCACTTCTGGCACATTCTTCGGAGGCATCCAATTAACAATCGCTTCAATTTTGCTAGGATCAACCCGTACACCTTCCGCTGACACCACATGTCCAAGAAAGGCCACTTCTTTCAACCAAAACTCGCACTTACTGAGTTTCGCATACAGCTGATGATCTCTCAACATTTGCAACACCAGCCTTATATGTTCCTTATGTTCTTGTCGATTTTTGGAATACACCAAAATGTCGTCAATGAATACCACAACAAACTTATCCAAATACGGTCGGAAAACTCGGTTCATCAGATCCATAAAGGCTGCAGGCGCGTTGGTCAAACCAAAAGGCATTACTAAAAATTCATAATGACCATAACGCGTCCGGAAAGCCGTCTTAGCCACATCTGCTTCCTTAACCCCTAACTGATAATAACCTGACCTCAAATCTATCTTCGAAAATACCCCAGCTCCTCTCAACTGATCAAAAAGGTCTTCAATCCTTGGCAATGGATACTTGTTCTTGATAGTCACTTTATTAAGCTGTCGGTAATCAATGCACATCCGAAGGGTTCCATCCTTTTTCTTGACAAACAATACTGGAGCACCCCACGGTGACACACTTGGCCGAATAAATCCTTTATCCAACAACTCTTGCAACTGACTCTTCAATTCTTTCAATTCCACTGGAGCCATTCTGTAAGGAGCCTTAGAAATCGGAGCGGTACCTGGAACAATCTCTACTGACAATTCAACTTCCCTCTCGGGAGGTAACCCCAGTAACTCCTCCGGAAAAACATCTACAAAATCTCTTACAATCGGAATATCTTGAATCTTAACTTGACTTCTCCGAGAGTCTAAAACTACAGCCAAAAATGCTTCACATCCCTTCCTGATAAATCTTCTAACTTTCATAGCTGATACCACATTATGCAAAGAACTGCTTCCAATTCCCTTCACAATAACAGGCAAATGATCTTTATCTTTCAAAACCATTACTTTCCTATGACAATCTACCACTGCACGATGCTTTTCTAACCAATCCATACCCAGAATAATATCAAACTCGTGGAATGGCAAACAAATCAGATCTACTACAAACTCAGTACCCTGAATCTTTAAAGGACACTTTCGACACACCCGATTAACCATAACACTATGACCCAACGGACTGGATACACAAATCTCATATTCCATCTTCTCCTCACTACCCAAACTATCCCACAACTTACCAGAACACACATAAGAATGGGTAGAGCCCGGGTCAATCAAAACATAAACTTCAGAATCAAACAAAGAAAACTTACCGGCAATCACTTCAGGAGCATTCTGTTCCTCTCGGGCCTTCATAGCATAAGCCCTACCAGATGATGGCACAGGGCGATCTACTGATTCTGAGGCTTCTCTATCTCGAGGCCGTCCACCTCGACCCCTTCCTCTACCCCTATTACGACTCCCTTGGGGTACATTAGATCCAGCTCGGCTCCCTTCTTGTTGTCCCGAAGGATCTCCAAGGCGGTTCGGACAATTTGCAAGTAAATGATCCGTAGAGCCACATTTAAAACAGCCTCCTGTTAACCACCGACATTCACCCCAATGTTGTCTATTACAATGAGAACATCGGGGAGGGCCATCACCTCTACCTGAGCCTGCTCCCCTAGAAGAACCCTGTCTTCTCCCTCTAGGGGCCGGATTAGCTGTAGATTCATCAGCAACATTTCTTGTGATTCCCTCGGTCTCTTACCTGAAGAAGAACCACCTCTTGCAGACTTTCTTCTCTGAGCCTTTTCTCTCAATATATTTTCAGAACTCTCCGCCCTCAAGGCTGCTTGAACTAACTGATAATACCTCACATTTGGAGCCGACATCAATGATATTAGCATCACCTTCAACGACTCATTTAAGCCTGCTTCAAAATGCTGACATCGAAACTCTTCTGTAAGGACCCTTGGCGGCGCATACTTACTGAGCTTATTAAACTCATCCTCATACTCAGCCACAAACATTGTTCTTTGCTTAAGAGTGAGAAACTGCGCCCACTTAGCATCCTTATAAGCTTTGGTCACATACCGGTTCTGAAACTCATCCTCAAATAACTCCCATGTTATCGGTTCAGGAACTTGCGGTTGACTAACCACCAACTTCCACCAATCATAAGCTGAACCTTGTAATAAAGACAAGGCACACTCCACTTCTTGCTCCGGCGGGCATCTTATCTCCTTAAGTACTCTGGCTGTCTTCTCTAACCACATCTCTGCCTTGTTAGATTCATCTATACCAGTACCAAAGAAATCCTCGGCACCATGCTTCCTTAGCCTCTCAATAGGTGCACTAGGCGCTGTTACCCTTTCAAGTACTCTTGTCATACTCTGGAGCATCGCTTCCATTGGTCCCAAAGGCACCTCAGGATAACCCCTAGGAGGTTGAGCCGGACCAGAAACTGAGGGATCCTGCTCTTGGGGATTCGCACTTTCCGCTGACCCCTCAAGCGATCCACGGGCGGACTCCATAACTACAAAACATAAACGCAGTGCGCATCAGGCCAACACAACTCCAACAACTAACTAACACACTGAAACCCAGTAACATCTAAACCAATTGCTCTGATACCACCTAATGTCACACCCCAACCTATAACAAGGAGACTTCCTTACAGATTGGAGGAGAGGCCTCCCCGGGATAGATAGGAGTGTCACACCCCACTAGTAAAAACATGCCAACATGACATATATAGAGCGATATATCAGAAATAATTAAAACTTCAATACAGAAAAGAATGATTTTGAACAAAATGTATACTTTATTAATATACCAAAAGAAGATCTTTACATATTACATCATATTACAAAAAGAAGCAATTTACAAAAGCCCAATATATGCTGTTCAAAAGGGCTAACAAAACATTACATCTATTACAAAATAGAGGAAAGCCTATACTATAAAACTTCAGGACTCTAATTGCGTTGGCCTTCCCGATGCGACACGCCCAACCCGAGGCAATCGAAAACCTTCCACACCTGCACGGATAAACACCCGTGCTAAGCGAAATCGCTTAGTGGGGAAACACACAATGCATGACCATCACTCACAGTGACGGTAACAGAAAACACATGGAAACAATACAATTATGAGCATATAATCATATATAGTTCATTCAGATATTAGCATTCTCATCCAAAGATTCTTGTATAAAATACAATGACACCTGCTTAATCACAATGAGTGGATAACGAGTACATATAGATACTTGAGAGTATCGGTATCGTCACATATACATATAGATACCCGAAGGCATCAAATCATTCTTTTTATTTTGTTTTCAAATCGTTTTTACGTGGAATCTTAAGAAAGATTCAGACAGAGGGATCACAAAGATCCATTCGTGGGACCTGATCAGGGTCCAAGTCGTACATATAGCTGCAGCGGCACTTAACTCTATTAGGCATGCCTAACTATCCACTTATTCGACATTAGCAGGCTATACCAAATCTTGTCAAATTAACATACATATTATTCATTTAATTAGATATTCAAGGCTTTATATCACAGAGCACATGCAAAAGAAACTAAGTCTTTAAGCAAAACGGAGAAGAAATCAAATTTGGAAGTCATGTCTGTCGCGCTCGCGACGACTGTCGCGCTCGCGACAGAAGCCAAGCTACATTTCCCCGCCTCTTCTCGCGATCGCGAGAGATCTCGTGGTCGCGAGAGGACGTAGGGATTTCTCTTCTGTCGCGCTCGCGACAGAAGGGAACCCCGCACAAGCTCGGAGCTCGAGCACTCTGTCGCGGTCACGACAATTGTCGCGCTCGCGACAGAGAGCTCCCTCGAGTTCTTTGGCGCGACACTTCTCGCGCCGGCGCGAGGGTTGAAACCTCCGCATTCTGTCGCGCTCGCGACGATGTCGCGATCGCGACAGACACGGGTTTTTTAACTCTTACGCCCAAAATCTGCAGAATTCTCACACAATTCACATCCAAACTTCCAAAATTGATTCCAAACCTCACAATTCAGCAATACACTCATCCACAACTCATAGTATGATTAAAAACCCAGCTTTACCATAATTTATCTTGATTAAATCAAATCAAATACATGCCCAATTCCAAGAAATCCCAAAACAGCAAATTCTACAACACTAACAACCATTCACATGATCTCTCACAAATCATTCAACCATATTCATTCTCAAGCATCTCATATCATGCTTAATATAGTTCAAATTACAAAAAAACACATCTTACAGCTCAAATCAAAGACAAATCACAATTATCATTAAAAGTCAAACATTCCCAAACCTTCTCTCCTTAGCTCCTAATCGCGAGCTCCGCTTCCGCTAGCGATTCCTTTTCCTTTGTCAGGTCTAGGAGCCTCCTCTGAACCATAATCCCATAACAATCAAAATCAAATCTAAAGCAACCCACAAATAAATACATACAAATTAAAACCTAGAGAAGAGGAAGAAGAAGAAATCTATAACCCCAACTCACCTTAGAACTTTAAATCCACAAGCTAAGCAATTCAATCTACTCAAGGGAAAGAAAAAGGAAGCAAGATCGGGCAAAGAAAAAGAAGAACGAAGAAGAAGAAAGAAGAAAAGGAGAATGGCGTGAGGAAGAGAAGAAGAACGGGAAAATGAAAGGGAAAGGCTGATTTCTCACTCTTCACCAACCCATTAAATGTCCTCTTATCCACATGCCACATGTCACACTCTCCTTAAGCCACATGCCCTTTAACACACCCTACTCCCAAACATGACTATACACTTAGGCTAACCCTTACTCATACTTTTACTTCTATACACTCGTATGTACACTAAGGTTTTCCTTATTCACACTTAACTTCTATACATCCACTTATACTAGATCCTAACTCCTCTTCTCAAATTAATATATATAAATTAAATAAATAAACCAATTTAACACACATGCAACACATAAAATACACACATACAAACACAGACAGGCTCAAACTACTGGGGTGATTTTGGGGTGTTACAATGCTCCCCCACTTAACAGAATTTCGTCCTCGAAATTCATACCTGTTCCGAATAACTGAGGGTATTGTAATCTCATAGCTTCCTCTGGTTCCCATGTAGCTTCTTCAATACCGTGATGCTGCCACAGAACTTTGACTAACGGTATCTGCTTATTCCGAAGCTGTCTGATTTCTCTATCCAAAATCCTCTTCGGTTCTTCATCGAAAGAAAAGTCTGACTGAATCCGAACATCTTGCACTGGTAGCACATGCGAAGGATCTGACCGATATCTCCGAAGCATAGACACGTGAAAAACATCATGTAGTCTAGCCAACTCCAAAGGCAAAGCTAACTGATACGCTACTGGACCCACTTTCCTCAAAATCTCATACGGTCCAATAAAACGTGGACTTAGTTTGCCTTTCTTACCAAAACGGAGAACCTTACGCCATGGTGACACTTTCAAGAAAACTTTATCACCCACTTCATACTGAATGTCCCGACGCTTCAGATTAGCATAAGAACGCTGTCGGTCTTTAGCTGCCTTCAAGTTCTGTTGCACCACCCTTACCTTCTCTTCGGTATCCCGCACTATATCCGGACCAATCATAGCCTTTTCTGACAGTTCAGTCCAACACACTGGTGTTCTACATTTCCGTCCATACAGTACTTCATAAGGGGCCATACCAATACTTACTTGGTAGCTGTTATTATAAGCAAACTCCATCAAAGACACATACCGATCCCAGCTTCCAGAAAACTCTAAAGCACAACCTCGGAGCATATCTTCTAAAATCTGAATAACCCTCTCTGACTGACCATCGGTCTGCGGATGGAAAGCAGTACTGAAATTTAACCGTGTTCCCAAAGTTGTCTGAAGTTCTTTCCAAAACTTGGATGTAAAACGAGGATCTCGATCTGATACAATGGATAATGGAATCCCATGCAATCGGACTATCTCATCCACATACAGTTCTGCCAACTTGTCCATCGAATAATCCATTCGCACAGGTAGAAAATGTGCAGACTTCGACAATCGATCTACAATGACCCATACAGAATCATGCTTACGCTGCGTCATAGGAAGACCAGACACAAAATCCATCGTGATGTCATCCCACTTCCATTGAGGAATGGGTAAGGGATGAAGCAATCCCGATGGCACTTGATGCTCGGTTTTCACTTGCTGACAAGTAAGACACTTTGAAACAAATTATGTTATCTCTCTTTTCATTCCAGGCCACCAATAGTATTGCTTCAGATCTTGATACATCTTATCTCCACCAGGATGCATAGTGAAGACTGAAGAATGAGCTTCTTGCAACAGTTTCTTTCTTAATTCAACCACATTAGGTACACATAACCGATTACCGTGCCTCAACACTCCTTCACTGTCTAATAAGTACTCAGACTGCTTGCCCTCTTTCACTGCTTGAGAAACACGCTGAAGCACATGATCATCCAACTGAGCCTTTGCAATTTCTGATCTCAAACTTGGCTTAACTTTAAGCTGAGCAATCAGAGCACCTTCAGAATCAAATCTCCATCTGCCTCGACTAATCAGCAAAGCAGACAAAGACTTCCTACTAAGAGCATCCGCTACCACGTTAGCTTTGCCCGGATGGTAATCAATGATACAATCATAGTCCTTGAATAATTCTAACCATCTCCGCTGCCTCAAATTCAACTCCTTCTGAGTTAACAAATACTTGAGACTCTTATGATCGGTGAAAATTCTGCACGTCTCTCCATACAAGTAGTGTCGCCAAACCTTAAGCGCAAACACTACCGCTGCCAACTCCAGGTCGTGAGTCGGGTAATTCCGCTCATGAGGCTTCAACTGTCTCGATGCATAAGCTACTACTTTATTCCCTTGCATTAAAACACAACCTAACCCAATTCCCGAAGCATCACTATACATAGTGTATTCCTTACCCGACACTGGCTGTGTGAGCACAGGAGCTTTAACCAACAATTCCTTTAAACGATCAAAACTGGCTTGACACTTTTCAGTCCACACAAACTTGATATCCTTCCGAAGCAGCTTGGTCATAGGAGATGCTATCACTGAAAACCCCTGAACAAACCGTCGGTAATACCCTGCTAACCCCAGAAAACTCCTCACTTCTGGCACATTCTTCGGAGGCATCCAATTAACAATCGCTTCAATTTTGCTAGGATCAACCCGTACACCTTCCGCTGACACCACATGTCCAAGAAAGGCCACTTCTTTCAACCAAAACTCGCACTTACTGAGTTTCGCATACAGCTGATGATCTCTCAACATTTGCAACACCAGCCTTATATGTTCCTTATGTTCTTGTCGATTTTTGGAATACACCAAAATGTCGTCAATGAATACCACAACAAACTTATCCAAATACGGTCGGAAAACTCGGTTCATCAGATCCATAAAGGCTGCAGGCGCGTTGGTCAAACCAAAAGGCATTACTAAAAATTCATAATGACCATAACGCGTCCGGAAAGCCGTCTTAGCCACATCTGCTTCCTTAACCCCTAACTGATAATAACCTGACCTCAAATCTATCTTCGAAAATACCCCAGCTCCTCTCAACTGATCAAAAAGGTCTTCAATCCTTGGCAATGGATACTTGTTCTTGATAGTCACTTTATTAAGCTGTCGGTAATCAATGCACATCCGAAGGGTTCCATCCTTTTTCTTGACAAACAATACTGGAGCACCCCACGGTGACACACTTGGCCGAATAAATCCTTTATCCAACAACTCTTGCAACTGACTCTTCAATTCTTTCAATTCCACTGGAGCCATTCTGTAAGGAGCCTTAGAAATCAGAGCGGTACCTGGAACAATCTCTACTGACAATTCAACTTCCCTCTCGGGAGGTAACCCCGGTAACTCCTCCGGAAAAACATCTACAAAATCTCTTACAATCGGAATATCTTGAATCTTAACTTGACTTCTCCGAGAGTCTAAAACTACAGCCAAAAACGCTTCACATCCCTTCCTGATAAATCTTCTAACTTTCATAGCTGATACCACATTATGCAAAGAACTGCTTCAAATTCCCTTCACAATAACAGGCAAATGATCTTTATCTTTCAAAACCATTACTTTCCTATGACAATCTACCACTGCACGATGCTTTTCTAACCAATCCATACCCAGAATAATATCAAACTCGTGGAATGGCAAACAAATCAGATCTACTACAAACTCAGTACCCTGAATCTTTAAAGGACACTTTCGACACACCCGATTAACCATAACACTATGACCCAACGGACTGGATACACAAATCTCATATTCCATCTTCTCCTCACTACCCAAACTATCCCACAACTTACCAGAACACACATAAGAATGGGTAGAGCCCGGGTCAATCAAAACATAAACTTCAGAATCAAACAAAGAAAACTTACCGGCAATCACTTCAGGAGCATTCTGTTCCTCTCGGGCCTTCATAGCATAAGCCCTACCAGATGATGGCACAGGGCGATCTACTGATTCTGAGGCTTCTCTATCTCGAGGCCGTCCACCTCGACCCCTTCCTCTACCCCTATTACGACTCCCTTGGGGTACATTAGATCCAGCTCGGCTCCCTTCTTGTTGTCCCGAAGGATCTCCAAGGCGGTTCGGACAATTTGCAAGTAAATGATCCGTAGAGCCACATTTAAAACAGCCTCCTGTTAACCACCGACATTCACCCCAATGTTGTCTATTACAATGAGAACATCGGGGAGGGCCATCACCTCTACCTGAGCCTGCTCCCCTAGAAGAACCCTGTCTTCTCCCTCTAGGGGCCGGATTAGCTGTAGATTCATCAGCAACATTTCCTTGTGATTCCCTCGGTCTCTTACCTGAAGAAGAACCACCTCTTGCAGACTTTCTTCTCTGAGCCTTTTCTCTCAATATATTTTCAGAACGCTCCGCCCTCAAGGCTGCTTGAACTAACTGATAATACCTCACATTTGGAGCTGACATCAATGATATTAGCATCACCTTCAACGACTCATTTAAGCCTGCTTCAAAATGCTGACATCGAAACTCTTCTGTAAGGACCCTTGGCGGCGCATACTTACTGAGCTTATTAAACTCATCCTCATACTCAGCCACAAACATTGTTCTTTGCTTAAGAGTGAGAAACTGCGCCCACTTAGCATCCTTATAAGCTTTGGTCACATACCGGTTCTGAAACTCATCCTCAAAGAACTCCCATGTTATCGGTTCAGGAACTTGCGGTTGACTAACCACCAACTTCCACCAATCATAAGCTGAACCTTGTAATAAAGACAAGGCACACTCCACTTCTTGCTCCGGCGGGCATCTTATCTCCTTAAGTACTCTGGCTGTCTTCTCTAACCACATCTCTGCCTTATTAGATTCATCTATACCAGTACCAAAGAAATCCTCGGCACCATGCTTCCTTAGCCTCTCAATAGGTGCACTAGGCGCTGTTACCCTTTCAAGTACTCTTGTCATACTCTGGAGCATCGCTTCCATTGGTCCCAAAGGCACCTCAGGATAACCCCTAGGAGGTTGAGCCGGACCAGAAACTGAGGGATCCTGCTCTTGGGGATTCGCACTTTCCGCTGACCCCTCAAGCGATCCACGGGCGGACTCCATAACTACAAAACATAAACGCAGTGCGCATCAGGCCAACACAACTCCAACAACTAACTAACACACTGAAACCCAGTAACATCTAAACCAATTGCTCTGATACCACCTAATGTCACACCCCAACCTATAACAAGGAGACTTCCTTACAGATTGGAGGAGAGGCCTCCCCGGGATAGATAGGAGTGTCACACCCCACTAGTAAAAACATGCCAACATGACATATATAGAGCGATATATCAGAAATAATTAAAACTTCAATACAGAAAAGAATGATTTTGAACAAAATGTATACTTTATTAATATACCAAAAGAAGATCTTTACATATTACATCATATTACAAAAAGAAGCAATTTACAAAAGCCCAATATATGCTGTTCAAAAGGGCTAACAAAACATTACATCTATTACAAAATAGAGGAAAGCCTATACTATAAAACTTCAGGACTCTAATTGCGTTGGCCTTCCCGATGCGACACGCCCAACCCGAGGCAATCGAAAACCTTCCACACCTGCACGGATAAACACCCGTGCTAAGCGAAATCGCTTAGTGGGGAAACACACAATGCATGACCGTCACTCACAGTGACGGTAACAGAAAACGCATGGAAACAATACAATTATGAGCATATAATCATATATAGTTCATTCAGATATTAGCATTCTCATCCAAAGATTCTTGTATAAAATACAATGACACCTGCTTAATCACAATGAGTGGATAACGAGTACATATAGATACTTGAGAGTATCGGTATCGTCACATATACATATAGATACCCGAAGGCATCAAATCATTCTTTTTATTTTGTTTTCAAATCGTTTTTACGTGGAATCTTAAGAAAGATTCAGACAGAGGGATCACAAAGATCCATTCGTGGGACCTGATCAGGGTCCAAGTCGTACATATAGCTGCAGCGGCACTTAACTCTATTAGGCATGCCTAACTATCCACTTATTCGACATTAGCAGGCTATACCAAATCTTGTCAAATTAACATACATATTATTCATTTAATTAGATATTCAAGGCTTTATATCACAGAGCACATGCAAAAGAAACTAAGTCTTTAAGCAAAACGGAGAAGAAATCAAATTTGGAAGTCATGTCTGTCGCGCTCGCGACGACTGTCGCGCTCGCGACAGAAGCCAAGCTACATTTCCCCGCCTCTTCTCGCGATCGCGAGAGATCTCGTGGTCGTGAGAGGACGTAGGGATTTCTCTTCTGTCGCGCTCGCGACAGAAGGGAACCCCGCACAAGCTCGGAGCTCGAGCACTCTGTCGCGGTCGCGACAATTGTCGTGCTCGCGACAGAGAGCTCCCTCGAGTTCTTTGGCGCGACACTTCTCGCGCCGGCGCGAGGGTTGAAACCTCCGCATTCTGTCGCGCTCGCGACGATGTCGCGATCGCGACAGACACGGGTTTTTCAACTCTTACGCCCAAAATCTGCAGAATTCTCACACAATTCACATCCAAACTTCCAAAATTGATTCCAAACCTCACAATTCAGCAATACACTCATCCACAACTCATAGTATGATTAAAAACCCAGCTTTACCATAATTTATCTTGATTAAATCAAATCAAATACATGCCCAATTCCAAGAAATCCCAAAACAGCAAATTCTACAACACTAACAACCATTCACATGATCTCTCACAAATCATTCAACCATATTCATTCTCAAGCATCTCATATCATGCTTAATATAGTTCAAATTACAAAAAAACACATCTTACAGCTCAAATCAAAGACAAATCACAATTATCATTAAAAGTCAAACATTCCCAAACCTTCTCTCCTTAGCTCCTAATCGCGAGCTCCGCTTCCGCTAGCGATTCCTTTTCCTTTGTCAGGTCTAGGAGCCTCCTCTGAACCATAATCCCATAACAATCAAAATCAAATCTAAAGCAACCCACAAATAAATACATACAAATTAAAACCTAGAGAAGAGGAAGAAGAAGAAATCTATAACCCCAACTCACCTTAGAACTTTAAATCCACAAGCTAAGCAATTCAATCTACTCAAGGGAAAGAAAAAGGAAGCAAGATCGGGCAAAGAAAAAGAAGAACGAAGAAGAAGAAAGAAGAAAAGGAGAATGGCGTGAGGAAGAGAAGAAGAACGGGAAAATGAAAGGGAAAGGCTGATTTCTCACTCTTCACCAACCCATTAAATGTCCTCTTATCCACATACCACATGTCACACTCTCCTTAAGCCACATGCCCTTTAACACACCCTACTCCCAAACATGACTATACACTCTAGGCTAACCCTTACTCATACTTTTAATTCTATACACTCATATGTACACTAAGGTTTTCCTTATTCACACTTAACTTCTATACATCCACTTATACTAGATCCTAACTCCTCTTCTCAAATTAATATATATAAATTAAATAAATAAACCAATTTAACACACACATGCAACACATAAAATACACACATACAAACACAGACAGGCTCAAACTACTGGGGTGATTTTGGGGTGTTACAATGCTCCCCCACTTAACAGAATTTCGTCCTCGAAATTCATACCTGTTCCGAATAACTGAGGGTATTGTAATCTCATAGCTTCCTCTGGTTCCCATGTAGCTTCTTCAATACCGTGATGCTGCCACAGAACTTTGACTAACGGTATCTACTTATTCCGAAGCTGTCTGATTTCTCTATCCAAAATCCTCTTCGGTTCTTCATCGAAAGAAAAGTCTGACTGAATCCGAACATCTTGCACTGGTAGCACATGCGAAGGATCTGACCGATATCTCCGAAGCATAGACACGTGAAAAACATCATGTAGTCTAGCCAACTCCAAAGGCAAAGCTAACTGATACGCTACTGGACCCACTTTCCTCAAAATCTCATACGGTCCAATAAAACGTGGACTTAGTTTGCCTTTCTTACCAAAACGGAGAACCTTACTCCATGGTGACACTTTCAAGAAAACTTTATCACCCACTTCATACTGAATGTCCCGACGCTTCAGATTAGCATAAGAACGCTGTCGGTCTTTAGCTGCCTTCAAGTTCTGTTGCACCACCCTTACCTTCTCTTCGGTATCCCGCACTATATCCGGACCAATCATAGCCTTTTCTGACAGTTCAGTCCAACACACTGGTGTTCTACATTTCCGTCCATACAGTACTTCATAAGGGGCCATACCAATACTTACTTGGTAGCTGTTATTATAAGCAAACTCCATCAAAGACACATACCGATCCCAGCTTCCAGAGAACTCTAAAGCACAACCTCGGAGCATATCTTCTAAAATCTGAATAACCCTCTCTGACTGACCATCGGTCTGCGGATGGAAAGCAGTACTGAAATTTAACCGTGTTCCCAAAGTTGTCTGAAGTTCTTTCCAAAACTTGGATGTAAAACGAGGATCTCGATCTGATACAATGGATAATGGAATCCCATGCAATCGGACTATCTCATCCACATACAGTTCTGCCAACTTGTCCATCGAATAATCCATTCGCACAGGTAGAAAATGTGCAGACTTCGACAATCGATCTACAATGACCCATACAGAATCATGCTTACGCTGCGTCATAGGAAGACCAGACACAAAATCCATCGTGATGTCATCCCACTTCCATTGAGGAATGGGTAAGGGATGAAGCAATCCCGATGGCACTTGATGCTCGGTTTTCACTTGCTGACAAGTAAGACACTTTGAAACAAATTATGTTATCTCTCTTTTCATTCCAGGCCACCAATAGTATTGCTTCAGATCTTGATACATCTTATCTCCACCAGGATGCATAGTGAAGACTGAAGAATGAGCTTCTTGCAACAGTTTCTTTCTTAATTCAACCACATTAGGTACACATAACCGATTACCGTGCCTCAACACTCCTTCACTGTCTAATAAGTACTCAGACTGCTTGCCCTCTTTCACTGCTTGAGAAACACGCTGAAGCACATGATCATCCAACTGAGCCTTTGCAATTTCTGATCTCAAACTTGGCTTAACTTTAAGCTGAGCAATCAGAGCACCTTCAGAATCAAATCTCCATCTGCCTCGACTAATCAGCAAAGCAGACAAAGACTTCCTACTAAGAGCATCCGCTACCACGTTAGCTTTGCCCGGATGGTAATCAATGATACAATCATAGTCCTTGAATAATTCTAACCATCTCCGCTGCCTCAAATTCAACTCCTTCTGAGTTAACAAATACTTGAGACTCTTATGATCGGTGAAAATTCTGCACGTCTCTCCATACAAGTAGTGTCGCCAAACCTTAAGCGCAAACACTACCGCTGCCAACTCCAGGTCGTGAGTCGGGTAATTCCGCTCATGAGGCTTCAACTGTCTCGATGCATAAGCTACTACTTTATTCCCTTGCATTAAAACACAACCTAACCCAATTCCCGAAGCATCACTATACATAGTGTATTCCTTACCCGACACTGGCTGTGTGAGCACAGGAGCTTTAACCAACAATTCCTTTAAACGATCAAAACTGGCTTGACACTTTTCAGTCC
Source organism: Excoecaria cochinchinensis (assembly GCA_947683425.1). NCBI lineage: Eukaryota > Viridiplantae > Streptophyta > Magnoliopsida > Malpighiales > Euphorbiaceae > Excoecaria > Excoecaria cochinchinensis. The sequence continues at coordinate 5,566,665 of CANTUQ010000194.1, read as the reverse complement.
ACACAAACTTGATATCCTTCCGAAGCAGCTTGGTCATAAGAGATGCTATCACTGAAAACCCCTGAACAAACCGTCGGTAATACCCTGCTAACCCCAGAAAACTCCTCACTTCTGGCACATTCTTCGGAGGCATCCAATTAACAATCGCTTCAATTTTGCTAGGATCAACCCGTACACCTTCCGCTGACACCACATGTCCAAGAAAGGCCACTTCTTTCAACCAAAACTCGCACTTACTGAGTTTCGCATACAGCTGATGATCTCTCAACATTTGCAACACCAGCCTTATATGTTCCTTATGTTCTTGTCGATTTTTGGAATACACCAAAATGTCGTCAATGAATACCACAACAAACTTATCCAAATACGGTAGGAAAACTCGGTTCATCAGATCCATAAAGGCTGCAGGCGCGTTGGTCAAACCAAAAGGCATTACTAAAAATTCATAATGACCATAACGCGTCCGGAAAGCCGTCTTAGCCACATCTGCTTCCTTAACCCCTAACTGATAATAACCTGACCTCAAATCTATCTTCGAAAATACCCCAGCTCCTCTCAACTGATCAAAAAGGTCTTCAATCCTTGGCAATGGATACTTGTTCTTGATAGTCACTTTATTAAGCTGTCGGTAATCAATGCACATCCGAAGGTTTCCATCCTTTTTCTTGACAAACAATACTGGAGCACCCCACGGTGACACACTTGGCCGAATAAATCCTTTATCCAACAACTCTTGCAACTGACTCTTCAATTCTTTCAATTCCACTGGAGCCATTCTGTAAGGAGCCTTAGAAATCGGAGCGGTACCTGGAACAATCTCTACTGACAATTCAACTTCCCTCTCGGGAGGTAACCCCGGTAACTCCTCCGGAAAAACATCTACAAAATCTCTTACAATCGGAATATCTTGAATCTTAACTTGACTTCTCCGAGAGTCTAAAACTACAGCCAAAAACGCTTCACATCCCTTCCTGATAAATCTTCTAACTTTCATAGCTGATACCACATTATGCAAAGAACTGCTTCCAATTCCTTCACAATAACAGGCAGATGATCTTTATCTTTCAAAACCATTACTTTCCTATGACAATCTACCACTGCACGATGCTTTTCTAACCAATCCATACCCAGAATAATATCAAACTCGTGGAATGGCAAACAAATCAGATCTACTACAAACTCAGTACCCTGAATCTTTAAAGGACACTTTCGACACACCCGATTAACCATAACACTATAACCCAACGGACTGGATACACAAATCTCATATTCCATCTTCTCCTCACTACCCAAACTATCCCACAACTTACCAGAACACACATAAGAATGGGTAGAGCCCGGGTCAATCAAAACATAAACTTCAGAATCAAACAAAGAAAACTTACCGGCAATCACTTCAGGAGCATTCTGTTCCTCTCGGGCCTTCATAGCATAAGCCCTACCAGATGATGGCACAGGGCGATCTACTGATTCTGAGGCTTCTCTATCTCGAGGCCGTCCACCTCGACCCCTTCCTCTACCCCTATTACGACTCCCTTGGGGTACATTAGATCCAGCTCGGCTCCCTTCTTGTTGTCCCAAAGGATCTCCAAGGCGGTTCGGACAATTTGCAAGTAAATGATCCGTAGAGCCACATTTAAAACAGCCTCCTGTTAACCACCGACATTCACCCCAATGTTGTCTATTACAATGAGAACATCGGGGAGGGCCATCACCTCTACCTGAGCCTGCTCCCCTAGAAGAACCCTGTCTTCTCCCTCTAGGGGCCGGATTAGCTGTAGATTCATTAGCAACATTTCCTTGTGATTCCCTCGGTCTCTTACCTGAAGAAGAACCACCTCTTGCAGACTTTCTTCTCTGAGCCTTTTCTCTCAATATATTTTCAGAACGCTCCGCCCTCAAGGCTGCTTGAACTATTTGTCATGTAGTGCAAAAATTCTTGAAATCAGAAGTTAAACTTCAGTTTTAATAAAATAGGGCAGCAGGGGAAGACTGGTCACGCCGTGACCATTCATCACGTCGCGTGACACAGGCTTCACGCGAGCGCCAGGCAGAGGAGCAAGGCAGTCACGGCGTGACCACCAGTCACGTCTCTTGACGCCTGTGAGAGGAGAGGGAGAAGTCACGCAGGAAAAGGCGAAAGTCACGGCGTGATGCCGCTTCACGCCACGCGACCTTCAGCAAAGAAGGAGTCACGGCGTGAAGCTGCTTTGCGCCTCGTGACCTTCAACCGAGAAGGGGGTCACGGCGTGATTCTTCATCACGTCACGTGACCTTCTTCTCACACTTCTTCTTCTTCTCCACTCAGAGTCTCAGAATTTCCAGAAAATGTTGAAAACCAGAAATCGCAAAACCAGAGTACAACCAAAGATAAAAACCCCACTTTGTCTAAAACAAATTTTCATACAATAATGTTTCGAATACATACCTTCAAGTCTCCAGAGCACATTCACAGCAATTAGAATACCAGTATCACATTTTTACAACTAACACAGAAGCAATGCCAGAATATTAACTTTCCAGAAAATTCATATTCAAACTCTTGTATATGCCTTTAAATGACAAACTCTATATTACTCTTCTCTACAGAAATCATATATACACATCACATTACTCATGCATTTCATTAAACAACATACACAAATGCATTAATACCAACACTGAAAGCAGGATCCAAACTGAGAAAATCAGACAGTCCCAAACCTGTTACTGAAGTTCCTAAAAACGTCCACTGTACCTCCTCCTCAATCAACCACCTTATCTTTTCCCTTCTTTATTCTTCTATCTTCCAGTACTTGCAACAGACAAACCGATACCCAGTTAATCCCAAGAACCACTATATATATAACTCAGAATAATCCCAGAAAAGATGAAGATCAAGAACCCAAAGTAAGACCAGTAGCTACTTACCCTGCTGAAGCTTTAAAACCTAAAACCCAAGCTCTCCAAACAGATGATCATACACATGCAATGGGGAAAAGAAAGAACAGAAGCACAAGAGAAGAGAAGTGATTTATGAGAGAGAGAGAGAGAGCAAGAACGAGAAAAACCTCAAGTCTTTTGTTTCCAGCCAACTAGAATTTCCTCAGATCTTTCTTTCCCTCACCCACGTACACACCCACTCTCCACTTGGCACACATGCACAATTCCTCAAATCCACTTAATTCCTCTTTTACAATTTGATCCTTCAAATATACTAATAGGTCCTTTACAATTTCTTTTTACTCACCTGTATAAAATCTGCATTCTAATTAAATCCCATCTAGCAATTAAATCCTCTTTCATTTATAAATTACTCAATTGTCCTTAAATATCCATTTAAAATTTCTAATTTCCAATTAAAATTGCCAATTTCCGATTAGGCCTCTTATGGGGTGTGACAACTCTCTCCTCCTTAAGAAAATTTCGTCCTCGAAATTTCCTCGCTTATCACTTGTAGGTAAATCTTTAAACAAATCTCTGAATCGCTATCACTTATACCATACAACTATCAAATCATGTACACTCCACACTTTCCTTAACACACTACACTCTAATCCATATACCTCTTCTAATCATCAAGTACTCGATGTATATCCTGTCAGCTTCTTTCAGTGAAGTGCATACAATGATGCTGTTTACATACAAATGAGGGATGCGGATGAAATGATCATGTAATGATTTATGTATGCGAGATGATGCGAAAATGCAATGTAAGTTATTATAATGTACTTTTCCCATCCCCATGTTTCACTATGCTTATGTGCACATGCTTTCAAGAAGATAGCTGACAGGAATACAGAGTGTCACCTCGAACTCTTATCAATTCACATATGCCACTGCCTCGTCTATGCTCTCACGCAAGTCGGACTCCATCTATACTTTACACAAATGACATCTGCATTAGGCCACTATAAAAAACTGACTCTCATGTATAGACTCGACTCTATACTCAAACAATCACAACATAACCCAGAACCACCAAACCTGGGCTCTGATACCAAGCTGTAACACCCCGCCATCCCCGTTGGAAGGATACCGGAGTGCCACGCGGGCAAACACATATAACAAATCCATAATCACATATATAAATAAAACCAAATGAGATTTAAAGAAACCTTTAATCATGTAATAGTAATTCCTTTTTACATATAACATATATCCGTACTGTTTTACAAAATGAGGCTTGTAATCGAATACATATACAAAAATAATATCTGTTCCTTTACAAAAGATTACTTTGCTATATACAAGCCATAAACACAAAAATTACAGCGGAAGACTTCAAATAACTTCATTTTAAAAGATTCCTAGTGGCCGACCCGCAGATATCCGACTCCAAATCCAGACTCGCCACCTGCACGGGAAAAGAGCCCGTGCTAAGCGATAACGCTTAGTGGGGAGGAACAAAACAAACTAACAAAGTGTATATACAGTATATATAACAATACAATAATCCAATGGTTCAAAATCAAAGGCATCAAATCATCTATAAACATATCTCCAAATTCCTTACTTGACATGCATAAATATATATATATAATATCAGCAATCAAGTATTCAATTCATAATTCTCATCATTCTAAGTATACAGATTCAAAGTGCGATTTAAAGCTATGTAAGAATTCATGTGCACTATATACTTGTAATCATGTTAACAATTCATCTCATCTTATGCAACACAATTAAACTCATAGCCTGACTATCCTAAAATAATGCATATACAATATTTACAACAACACTACGATCTCATCCCAACCATAAACATATATTACAAGTAATTAACTATTAAAATATAAATTAAATCTACATATTTCTCACCGTTCCAAATACATATATATATACTCAAGGTATATAAACACAAAGTTATACTATATTTCATATACAACATATACCTTTAATCTTGTCAATAAACATCTCAACATATATATCACATATAAACATGTAGCCTGATTAATCCGAAATACTCTCTAGAAGTGGATACGGTCATTTGGATACTGATTGAACACAGTATCCCAAGCATATAGAGACATGAGTCTCAAACATGTATTTTCCATATAGAGACCGGAGTCTCGCTTTATTTTCATATAGACCAAACATGGTCGAAACAAGGATCCAAATGGACCCGCATATATCGTTTTATCATATAGCAGCTGCACACACACTCTGACCTAAGTAAGCGCTTACTTATCCACTACTATGACTATTCAGGCTTAAAACTCAACTCAACAATTCAAGCACTAATATCAATATGAATATTGAAGATAATACTAATTTATGGTCCATGTATACAGGTATACAGATCACATTTAAAACAAGTAACTATAAATATTAAAACAACTAAATGCAATTACATATTTCACGTATACATGTGTCTAGATCAAATTCAGAAACATTTAAACATATAAATATTAACTACAGGAGGTAATAAGAACAAATAGCTCATATTGAAAAAGTCCCTGTTAAATAAACTATAAACATGTAAATCATGTATACAAAACCCAATATTAAGCAATTATTAAAACACAATACAGATTTTAAATCAAATACTTGTCATGTAGTGCAAAAATTCTTGAAATCAGAAGTTAAACTTCAGTTTTAATAAAATAGGGCAGCAGGGGAAGGCTGGTCACGCCGTGACCATTCATCACGTCGCGTGACACAGGCTTCACGCGAGCGCCAGGCAGAGGAGCAAGGCAGTCACGGCGTGACCACCAGTCACGTCTCTTGACGCCTGTGGGAGGAGAGGGAGAAGTCATGCAGGAAAAGGCGAAAGTCACGGCGTGATGCCGCTTCACGCCACGCGACCTTCAGCAAAGAAGGAGTCACGGCGTGAAGCTGCTTTGCGCCTCGTGACCTTCAACCGAGAAGGGGGTCACGGCGTGATTCTTCATCACGTCACGTGACCTTCTTCTCACACTTCTTCTTCTTCTCCACTCAGAGTCTCAGAATTTCCAGAAAATGTTGAAAACCAGAAATCGCAAAACCAGAGTACAACCAAAGATAAAAACCCCACTTTGTCTAAAACAAATTTTCATACAATAATGTTTCGAATACATACCTTCAAGTCTCCAGAGCACATTCACAGCAATTAGAATACCAGTATCACATTTTTACAACTAACACAGAAGCAATGCCAGAATATTAACTTTCCAGGAAATTCATATTCAAACTCTTGTATATGCCTTTCAATGACAAACTCTATATTACTCTTCTCTACAGAAATCATATATACACATCACATTACTCATGCATTTCATTAAACAACATACACAAACGCATTAATACCAACACTGAAAGCAGGATCCAAACTGAGAAAATCAGACAGTCCCAAACCTGTTACTGAAGTTCCTAAAAACGTCCACTGTACCTCCTCCTCAATCAACCACCTTATCTTTTCCCTTCTTTATTCTTCTATCTTCCAGTACTTGCAACAGACAAACCGATACCCAGTTAATCCCAAGAACCACTATATATATAACTCAGAATAATCCCAGAAAAGATGAAGATCAAGAACCCAAAGTAAGACCAGTAGCTACTTACCCTGCTGAAGCTTTAAAACCTAAAACCTAAGCTCTCCAAACAGATGATCATACACATGCAATGGGGAAAAGAAAGAACAGAAGCACAAGAGAAGAGAAGTGATTTATGAGAGAGAGAGAGAGAGTAAGAACGAGAAAAACCTCAAGTCTTTTGTTTCCAGCCAACTAGAATTTCCTCAGATCTTTCTTTCCCTCACCCACGTACACACCCACTCTCCACTTGGCACACATGCACAATTCCTCAAATCCACTTAATTCCTCTTTTACAATTTGATCCTTCAAATATACTAATAGGTCCTTTACAATTTCTTTTTACTCACCTGTATAAAATCTGCATTCTAATTAAATCCCATCTAGCAATTAAATCCTCTTTCATTTATAAATTACTCAATTGTCCTTAAATATCCATTTAAAATTTCTAATTTCCAATTAAAATTGCCAATTTCCGATTAGGCCTCTTATGGGGTGTGACAACTCTCTCCTCCTTAAGAAAATTTCGTCCTCGAAATTTCCTCGCTTATCACTTGTAGGTAAATCTTTAAACAAATCTCTGAATCGCTATCACTTATACCATACAACTATCAAATCATGTACACTCCACACTTTCCTTAACACACTACACTCTAATCCATATACCTCTTCTAATCATCAAGTACTCGATGTATATCCTGTCAGCTTCTTTCAGTGAAGTGCATACAATGATGTTGTTTACATACAAATGAGGGATGCGGATGAAATGATCATGTAATGATTTATGTATGCGAGATGATGCGAAATTGCAATGTAAGTTATTATAATGTACTTTTCCCATCCCCATGTTTCACTATGCTTATGTGCACATGCTTTCAAGAAGATAGCTGACAGGAATACAGAGTGTCACCTCGAACTCTTATCAATTCACATATGCCACTGCCTCGTCTATGCTCTCACGCAAGTCGGACTCCATCTATACTTTACACAAATGACATCTGCATTAGGCCACTATAAAAAACTGACTCTCATGTATAGACTCGACTCTATACTCAAACAATCACAACATAACCCAGAACCACCAAACCTGGGCTCTGATACCAAGCTGTAATACCCCGCCATCCCCGTTGGAAGGATACCGGAGTGCCACGCGGGCAAACACATATAACAAATCCATAATCACATATATAAATAAAACCAAATGAGATTTAAAGAAACCTTTAATCATGTAATAGTAATTCCTTTTTACATATAACATATATCCGTACTGTTTTACAAAATGAGGCTTGTAATCGAATACATATACAAAAATAATATCTATTCCTTTACAAAAGATTACTTTGCTATACACAAGCCATAAACACAAAAATTACAGCGGAAGACTTCAAATAACTTCATTTTAAAAGATTCCTAGTGCCGACCCGCAGATATCCGACTCCAAATCCAGACTCGCCACCTGCACGGGAAAAGAGCCCGTGCTAAGCGATAACGCTTAGTGGGGAGGAACAAAACAAACTAACAAAGTGTATATACAGTATATATAACAATACAATAATCCAATGGTTCAAAATCAAAGGCATCAAATCATCTATAAACATATCTCCAAATTCCTTACTTGACATGCATAAATATATATATATAATATCAGCAATCAAGTATTCAATTCATAATTCTCATCATTCTAAGTATACAGATTCAAAGTGTGATTTAAAGCTATGTAAGAATTCATGTGCACTATATACTTGTAATCATGTTAACAATTCATCTCATCTTATGCAACACAATTAAACTCATAGCCTGACTATCCTAAAATAATGCATATACAATATTTACAACAACACTACGATCTCATCCCAACCATAAACATATATTACAAGTAATTAACTATTAAAATATAAATTAAATCTACATATTTCTCACCGTTCCAAATACATATATATATACTCAAGGTATATAAACACAAAGTTATACTATATTTCATATACAACATATACCTTTAATCTTGTCAATAAACATCTCAACATATATATCACATATAAACATGTAGCCTGATTAATCCGAAATACTCTCTAGAAGTGGATACGGTCATTTGGATACTGATTGAACACATTATCCCAAGCATATAGAGACATGAGTCTCAAACATGTATTTTCCATATAGAGATCGGAGTCTCGCTTTATTTTCATATAGACCAAACATGGTCGAAACAAGGATCCAAATGGACCCGCATATATCGTTTTATCATATAGCAGCTGCACACACACTCTGACCTAAGTAAGCGCTTACTTATCCACTACTATGACTATTCAGGCTTAAAACTCAACTCAACAATTCAAGCACTAATATCAATATGAATATTGAAGATAATACTAATTTACGGTCCATGTATACAGGTATACAGATCACATTTAAAACAAGTAACTATAAATATTAAAACAACTAAATGCAATTACATATTTCACGTATACATGTGTCTAGATGAAATTCAGAAACATTTAAACATATAAATATTAACTACAGGAGGTAATAAGAACAAATAGCTCATATTGAAAAAGTCCCTGTTAAATAAACTATAAACATGTAAATCATGTATACAAAACCCAATATTAAGCAATTATTAAAACACAATACAGATTTTAAATCAAATATTTGTCATGTAGTGCAAAAATTCTTGAAATCAGAAGTTAAACTTCAGTTTTAATAAAATAGGGCAGCAGGGGAAGGCTGGTCACGCCGTGACCATTCATCACGTCGCGTGACACAGGCTTCACGCGAGCGCCAGGCAGAGGAGCAAGGCAGTCACGGCGTGACCACCAGTCACGTCTCGTGACACCTGTGAGAGGAGAGGGAAAAGTCACGCAGGAAAAGGCGAAAGTCACGGCGTGATGCCGCTTCACGCCACGCGACCTTCAGCAAAGAAGGAGTCACGGCGTGAAGCTGCTTAGCGCCTCGTGACCTTCAACCGAGAAGGGGGTCACGGCGTGATTCTTCATCACGTCACGTGACCTTCTTCTCACACTTCTTCTTCTTCTCCACTCAGAATCTCAGAATTTCCAGAAAATGTTGAAAACCAGAAATCGCAAAAACAGAGTACAACCAAAGATAAAAACCCCACTTTGTCTAAAACAAATTTTCATACAATAATGTTTCGAATACATACCTTCAAGTCTCCAGAGCACATTCACAGCAATTAGAATACCAGTATCACATTTTTACAACTAACACAGAAGCAATGCCAGAACATTAACTTTCCAGGAAATTCATATTCAAACTCTTGTATATGCCTTTAAATGACAAACTCTATATTACTCTTCTCTACAGAAATCATATATACACATCACATTACTCATGCATTTCATTAAACAACATACATAAACGCATTAATACCAACACTGAAAGCAGGATCCAAACTGAGAAAATCAGACAGTCCCAAACCTGTTACTGAAGTTCCTAAAAACGTCCACTGTACCTCCTCCTCAATCAACCACCTTATCTTTTCCCTTCTTTATTCTTCTATCTTCCAGTACTTGCAACAGACAAACCGATACCCAGTTAATCCCAAGAACCACTATATATATAACTCAGAATAATCCCAGAAAAGATGAAGATCAAGAACCCAAAGTAAGACCAGTAGCTACTTACCCTGCTGAAGCTTCAAAACCTAAAACCCAAGCTCTCCAATCAGATGATCATACACATGCAATGGGGAAAAGAAAGAACAGAAGCACAAGAGAAGAGAAGTGATTTACGAGAGAGAGAGAGAGAGCAAGAACGAGAAAAACCTCAAGTCTTTTGTTTCCAGCCAACTAGAATTTCCTCAGATCTTTCTTTCCCTCACCCACGTACACACCCACTCTCCACTTGGCACACATGCACAATTCCTCAAATCCACTTAATTCCTCTTTTACAATTTGATCATTCAAATATACTAATAGGTCCTTTACAATTTCTTTTTACTCACCTGTATAAAATCTGCATTCTAATTAAATCCCATCTAGCAATTAAATCCTCTTTCATTTATAAATTACTCAATTGTCCTTAAATATCCATTTAAAATTTCTAATTTCCAATTAAAATTGCCAATTTCCGATTAGGCCTCTTATGGGGTGTGACAATTTTGATGTGACAATTTTTATTTTGGATGGAGAAAATTGAGACATTGGTCCCAATTTTATTGGGAAAAGTTTCAAGTTAATTAATAAAAATGTTTTTGTGATTTTCTTTTAGCGTGCCAAAAATAAACAATTTTACATAAATACACAAATACGACAAATAAATCAAAATAAAGGAAAATGCGGAATTTAAATATGCAAACCAAAGTGAGATTCTTAATCCTTCGATCTCGCATCTTTGTCCATGGACAATGCTCAAATAAAAAAGAGGCAAGTGTTATAGACAAGAGGAAAAAGAAAATTAAAGTTTGTAATTAAGTCAAATCGAATCAAATACAATAAATAAAATGGATCAATCAAATTAAATTAAATAAAATAAAACTAACAAAAATATTAATTAAGCCAATCAAGTGAGTAAAACGAATAAATAAAAAGAATAAAAACACATAAGTGTGAGTAATGAAAGGATTTAAAGATACAAAATTGATTTAATTAGATTAACTATTTACATGTTATCAAGATTAGCATAATATTATTAAATGGCAAAGAAAATCAAAGAAAATTATTTACATGTTAAAAATAATGAGAAATCAAAGAAAAAATAAATTATTTACATGTTAGCAATAATAAGAAACCAATATTTACATGTTAGAAATGATAAGAAAACAATATTTACATGTTAGAAATGATAAGAAATCAATATTTACATGAACAAAAATAATATATTAACATATTAAATGAGACACATATAAAAATAATAGAATAAATGAATAAATAAATGAAAATAATAAAAATAACATAATATACATGTTAATAAATTAAATATGAACAAAATAATAAAAAATAAAAAATCAATCCCAAAATGTTTACCCTCAGAGTTTCGAATTCGATGAATGTAAAAATAATGATTAATTTGCTTGTTCTTGATTTGCCAGATTAGAATTGAATAATAAATCAAATGAAAACAAGAGATTTTAGGAACAAACAATTATTTGGTTTGCCCCAAAATCCATTGTTCATCAAAAAGGGATTCAAAATAATAAAAAAACACCTTGAAAAAATTTAATTGAAAACAAATAAAAGGTTAAAAGTGAATTTTGAGAGCAAATAATTATTTGATTTGTCCCAAAATAAAATCCATCAACAAAACTCCTTCTAAAAATATATTTAGAACAAATTCTATTGGAAAAAGGAAGAAGAATTGAACTACTTTTATTTTTTGTTGGGGAAAAAATCAATCCAAGGTAGAGAGAATTTTTGAGAGGAAAAAGAAGAGAAAAGATGAAGAAAAACCCAAAAAAAAAATCCCCCAATTTCTCTTTCCATCTTTTTCTTTTTATATTAAGAAAAAATGAAAAAATAAAATTAATTAAGGAAAAAACTAATTAATAATTAATAATATAATTTATGTAAGTTTTAAATTTGAAAAAAAACCTGAAAATCCCTTAAAAAGGGATAAAAAATCGAATTTTATGGCAAAAAATCGAAAAAATGATTTTTGGGGCGAAATGGGCGTTTTGCGGCAGAACAGGGGCGACCGACGCCCGTCGGCTGGCGCGACAGGCCTCGGACGCGTGCTCCGCACGTTGTACGTCACCCGTGCCACGTCACCCCGTGCGGGTGACGCCCTGTGTGCCGCTCGCGCTAGGGGTGAGCAAAATTCGGTTAAAACCGAAAAACCGAACCAAACCGACCGATTTTTAAAATTCGGTTTTGGTTTTAAATTTATAGGTACATCGGTTATTTCGGTTCGGTTCGGTTTTGAAAGGCAAAAACCGAAGAAAAATCGAACCGACCGAACTTTTAAATTTATATATTATTTTATTCAATTTTTACATTAAAAAAATTATTTTTGTATTTTTTTTATCAATTTAAGGGGTTTGAAATTAAATTATATATGTACATTTTTTTAATTTTAATTTTATGATTTATAATTTTGTATAATTTTTTAGATAATTTTTTTAATTATAATTTTCGATTTTCGATTTTTTCGGTTAACCGAACCAAACCGACCGACATATTCGGTTCGGTTTGAATTCGGTTATTATACAAATTCGGTTCGGTTCGGTTTCGTAAAATATTATAATTTTGGTTTTCGGTTATTTCGGTTTGGTTCGGTTATTGAACCGAACCGACCGTTGCACACCCCTAGCTCGTGCGCGTCGACATTCGCGAAAAAATATATATATATATATATATATATATATATATATATATTTAAATTAACTAGAAAAAACTATAATTTCTAAACCCCATTTTTCAAATTCAATTTTCAAAATATTTTTTATCATTTTTTATTTTTTCACTCTAAAATGCAAATTTGACTAGGAAATCATCATTTTTAACCTTTTTGCCTGTGAGTAGGCATCTTATCATCATTGGGGAACTATGATCTAGGCTGCCTCAGGACCTAGTGTCTATAGTTGCCCCCAATTTTGGAAAAACTAGTGCACTAGTGCCTAGATGAGCCAAAATTCAAAGAAAAAGGAAAGAGATGCGTACCTGAGGTAGCCCTTACCTTTTTGCCGTGTGGAATGTTGCGACTTGTTGCCGTTGAGCTATAGTGTTATCCGACTGTGGCTCATTTGCAATCTTTTCTATCGCATTGTCCCGCTCACCTCCGGTCGGCTTGCACGGCGTCTGTGAGATGCGGTGTCCTCTAACCACAATCCCGTTGCGATCTGTTCTATCGCGTTTGCCCCACTGTCCTCGTCTTGGCATGCACGGTGGCTGATCTATCCCGCTGGCCTCATCTCAGCTTGCACGATGTCTGTGAGATGCAGTACTCTCTGACTACAACCTCTGTTTGTGATCTGTTCTATCATTGGTGTCCCGCTAGCCTCGTCCCAGCCATCACGGTGTCTGTGAGGTGTAGTACTCTCTAACTACAACCTCTATTTATGATCTGTTCTATCGCTGGTGTCGCACTAGTTTCATCCCGGCCTGCACGGTGTCTATGAGATGCAGTACTCTCTGACTACAACCTCTGTTTGTGATCTGTTCTATCATTGGTGTCCCGCTAGCCTCGTCCCGGCCTGCACGGTGTCTTTGAGGTGCAGTACTCTCTGACTACAACCTCTGTTTGTGATCTGTCTATCGTGTGTATTTTACTGGCCTCAGCTCGGCTCGTGCAGTATCTATTAGATGTAGTGTTCTCTAACTGCAACTCAGTTACGATCTGTCCTACCGCATGTGTTCTGCTGGCCTTGTCTCGGCTCGCGCAGTGTCTATGAGATGTAGTGTTCTCTAACTACAATCCCGATTGCGATCTGTTCTACCGCATGTGCTCTGCTGTTCTCATCTCGGCTCGCGCAGTGTCTATGAGATGTAGTGTTCTCTAACTACGATCCCGGTTGCGATCTGTTCTACCGCATGTGCTTGAACGTTCTGTCTTGGTAGCCGCTTCTGGGCTTGCACAGCATAACCTTGGTAACCTCCAACTGATCCGTGTAACATCCTATCTGCGAACCATTATTCGGTCAATGTAATATCTGATCTGCTAACCACCATCCGGTCAGTGTAATATTTGATCCGTTAACCACCATCCGGTCAGTACAATATCTGATCTTCTAACCACCATCCGGTCAGTACAATATCTGATCTGCTAACCACAATCCAGCTAGTACAGTGTCTGATCTGCTAAGCACAATCCGGCTAGTACAGTGTCTGATCTGCTAACCGCCATCCGGCTAGTACAGTGTCTAATCTGCTAACCCCCATCTGGCTAGTATAGTGTCTGATCTGCTAACCCCCATCAGGCTAGTACAATATTCTGATCTGCTAACCCCCATCCGGCTAGTACAGTGTCTGATCTGCTAACCTCCATCCGGCTAGTACAATATTCTGATATGCTAAACCCCATCCGGCTAGTACAATGTCTGATCTGCTAACCCCTATCTGGCTAGTACAATATTCTGATCTGCTAACCCCCATCCGGCTAGTAGAATATTCTGATCTGCTAACCCCCATCCATCTAGTACAATATTCTGATCTGCTAACCCCCATTGGCTAGTATAATAGTCTGATCTGCTAACCCCCATCCGACAAGTATAACATCTGATCTACTAACCCCCATCCGACTAGTACAATGTATGATCTGCTAATCCCCATACGGCTAGTACAGTATTCTACTATCGACCATCCTTAGGTCAGCATAGTGACTCACTCGTTATTGTCTTTACTAGCGCTTATCATGAACCTTTTTTCTATAATAAAGGACAAAGCAAATACACAGGGTATATAAAAGAGGTATTTACCTGTGGCAGTACATACCTGTTGGGGCCGATGTCAGACGGGTGCCCCTTGAAGGACGGTTGGTTTTTCCCAAATATCGACTCCTCTATCATCTCCAACGTAGCCTCCTTGTTGAAAAGACCTGCGTACTTCTCAAGAGGGTGAGAGAATTTGATGTTGAGCCTCCAGAGATGAAAATAGATTTGAGCCTCCTCAAAGGAAAATTAGATTGGAGGTTTTATTGCTTGCCTGCAGGCGGATAGGTTTCAATGTCTTTAAAATGATATTTGTTTTTGTTTTTTTGTTTGTTTGTTTGTTCTTATTGTTTTTGGAATTTTTACATTTTGGATGTATTTGAATTTTTACAGTATATTAGATTTTCAAGGCCTTAAAAATATCTTCTTCTTTTTTTTGTTGTTTTGTTTTTGTTGTTTGTGTTTGAGGATTTGTATTCTTTGTACAATTGAATTTGGATTTTGTACACTTTGTGTGATGTGTGTGAACGTGCCTCTTATGATAGAGAAACTTACTTAATTGCCCCCAGCATGGCATGTATGAATAGGCTTGCTTTTCTGGATAGTGCTTGACAATGTTGAGCTAAACCCATCTTTTGGATCACCTTGGACTGATGGGATTTGGGACATTTTTTTTTTAAAATAACTTAATGCTCCAAAGAGACTGAGAATGTCTTGGAAAGGATTTGAAATGCCTTAAGAAAAGGGCTTAAAGATAATGCTCCGAAGAGGCTGACAATGCATTAACAAAAGGGCCTAAAGATAATGCTCCGAAGAGACTGAGAATGCCCTAAAAAAGGTCTTAAAGATAATGCTCCGAAAAGATTGAGAATGCCTTAAAAAAGGTCTTAAAGATAATGCTCCGAAGAGACTGAGAATGCCTTAAAAAAGGGTCTTAAAGATAATGCTCCGAAGAGACTGAGAATGCCTTAAAAAAGGTCTTAAAGATAATGCTCCGAAGAGATTGAGAATGCCTTAAAAAATGTCTTAAAGATAATGCTCCGAAAAGAATGAGAATGCCTTAAAAAAGGTCTTAAAGATAATGCTCCGAAGAGACTGAGAATGCCTTAAAAAAGATCTTAAAGATAATGCTCCGAAGAGACTGAGGATGCCTTAAAAACGGTCTTAAAGATAATGCTCCGAAGAGACTGAGAATGCCTTAAAAAGGTCTTAAAGATAATCCCTTCATGGGCTCACATGATTTCGACTTGCGTGGGCTTTATCTTAAATTCATCTTGCCGAAGTTGTCCTTTGGTTTGGCCTTTTCCCTGTAAAGTTATTGGCACAAAAGTATGTACAAAAGATTGTGTGTGCGTAATGTGTGTGAAATGTACACATAAAATAATATACACAAGACACGAGCAAAGGATTAATGTACAAGAGTTTTGTGTGCATATCTATACGCATAAAGGATTGAATGCACGTGATGTCACACCCCAAATCGGGCCTAGTCGGATTTGACAAGCTAAGTCGGATAAGTGGTGGGCATTTCGATAATTGGTGCACGAGGAATTTGGACGATAAGGACTTAATTACAAAATTAATTAAAAATGTTAAGTGTAGGAGTTATCTAGTGTGTGTGTTGTTTGGTAACAAGGATGTAAGGCAATTATCTAGTGAGGTAGGCGTATGGTGCAAAGGTTAAGAAAGTCAAAGGAGGAATTATTGGTCTAATAGTAGGCTGCCATGTGGATTTGGTTGGTGGGCGATTAATGGGAAAAGAAGAAAAATGAAAAAGAAAGAGAGGGAGAAGGAGATCACGTTTCTACCCTCCTAGCTCCTCCTCCTTGTTTTTCTTTCTTTCTTTTCCCGTTGAGTACGCTCCTCTCCTTGGCTGTGTGTGAGTTGGTGTCTTGGTGGAGCTTGAGGATTGCTTGAAGAGGTATGTATATGGGTCTTGGGTGCTAAGGATCTTGCATTTTCGGTTTTTCTTATTCTTCTTCTTCTTCTTCTTCTGGTTTTTGTTTAAGTTAGGGTTTAGAAGAGTAATTTGTGGGTTTTGGTTTGTGCAAGCTTTGGATTACAAGAGGAAGCTTAAGGGCAAGGATAGGATTGAAGATTGAAGCTTGAAGAGTGGTTTTGGATCCTTCAATTTCAGGTTTGGGAATTTTGCATTTACCTAGTTTTGATATTGTGAGTTTTAATTTTGCTATTCCCTGTTTTGGATGGGTAACTATTAAGGAAGTGATTTTGTATTATTTATTTTGGGTTTTGCATGCTTGAGGAAGCTAATTTCAGGTAAGAATGAGTTGGAGTTGAGTGGGATGATTTCTGGAAATTCTGGGTTCTGTATGAATTTCAAGATGTTAGGGTTTTTGCAAATAGAATCTGGGAGGAAGAAGGCAAGTGAGCAGCTCACGATGTGTGAGCAAGGCTCACGAGTTGTGAGCCATGCTCACGAGTCGTGAGCAATTGCTCATGAGTCGTGAGCAACCTTCACGACTCGTGAAGGTTGCTCAGGACTCCCTTTTCGGCTTTTCTGTTTTGCCCTTTTCCCAACGTGACCAGTTTTCTTATAAAATGACTTTTAAATGTTTTTATGGCTTTTTCCTCTACTGTGTGCTATATTACCTTGCTTATGTGAATGGTTATCCTAATTTATTTGCGATTAATAAAATGTTATCCATGATAAGTTGTATGTGGTATTTTTGGAATAAGTTTTGGATTATAGTGATCCTATTAAATGATTGTGGGATTTAAATTGTATGGTTTGGATTTAGATATGTTAATTGTTGTGATTTGTATTGCATGTCGTATTTCGAATGCGAAGGAATTATGAATGCCAAGTTCATGATTGTTTAGTCCCGAACATGTTATATTAAAATGTAAAATATGTTTTGCATATCTTTAATCGAATCTTTTTCTAAGAATAATATGCTATGCTTAAGTGTATATTATATCATTCCATGATTAAGATTATGCGTCGTTAATCATTGGCATAATATGGTCTCACATTTAATTCTGATATGTTTTAGAATATTGAATAGTTCTAAAGTGTGTTGATTGAATTATATTGCATGCTCCATAATATGAATATATGTATTTGTCTATTAGACTCTGGGTTATGCATGATGGCCTATATTTGTATATATATAGATATATATATATTTTGCGAATCGACACATGATTTAGATGATGCACGTGGATAGTGTAAACTTATTATATGTCTATTATACTCAGTATTGTGCATGATGACCTATGTCATGTGACTTGAAACATGCTTTCGTTTATGCTTGACCTGCGAGAGTCATTCTAGTGGATAGTTAGGCATGCCTAATAGAGTCTCTTAGCTGCAGCCCTCAGTTACGTTTGGACCCTGATCAGGTCTCCTGTTTGGTTCCTCGCGAACCCTTTTAAAGTATTCGATTCGCACCCGTAAGGTGATGTCCGTATTTGATTCGCACCCGTAAGGTGATGTCAGTATTCAATTCGCACCTATAAGGTGATGTCAGTATTCGATTCGTACTCGTAAGGTACTGTCAGTTCACTCGTTATCCACTATTTTGAGTCAGCAGGTATTTTGTTTGTTTTGTCTATATGAACAAGAGAATGTGATATTCGAATGAGCATGATTTTGGACATGTGAATCAGTTATGTATCCGAATGTGATTATGAATCTCTGAATGGGTTGGGTGTGACTTAAACATGTGAATTGGACATATTTATCTGTATATACGTATATACATATATCCTATTGTGAATGTATTTGTATGCCATCAGTTATGGATATAAGTACTGGAATTAAGACGTGTATGACTGTGACCATGATCTTTCAAATGCCATGAATATATTTTATTATGCTTATGAGATTGTGAGTCCGACTAGTTAGGTTATAAGCATATGAAATAATATGTATATGAATGTGATTCTGTACTGTTAACTATTATGGTAGCATGTGAGTTAGTATGCATAATAAGGCGACCTAGACTATTGAATAATCACATATGTATTATTTGGGGTGCAATGCATGTGGATCGGCTTCAGTAAGTGTATGTGCAGTAATGGATGATGATAAGGCAAGTTAAAGTGTATAAGAATCTGATCTTGAACTAGTGTATGCTCTGAATGTAATATTTGGCTATATGTTCCTCTGGTCTCAACTATTGTAGTATCTTCGGCATGTTGTCATGTGTCTACTTTCACGACATGATATTTTATATGATAGAGTTGTGCAGTGGACGTGTGGCGTTTGATGTCTTCCCTTGAGTTCAGCTAGCGTGGGTGTTATGGCATGACAAAAGTATGTTTAGATAGCTAGTGTTCTTAGCATGATAGTTGGGTACGTTATTATATGGTAATTGTGTCACATGTGAATGGATTTTCAGTTAATGCATTGGTACTTTGGCATGATAGTTGCATGTGTAATATCTCTTGTGACGATGCACGGTAAGGCACTGATACTTGATACCTTGGTAAGTATATGCATATGAGATTGTATGTAGTTCGGCATGATAATACTTGTATCGTGTATGGTGTTATGTCTGCTTCGGCTTATTTTCGACATAAGTATATGGATGTGAGTTTTCGAATGAATGCCTTTCTATGCAAGCCTGTTATATATGTGTTATGAATGTCCGCATCTGCCTTTGTGAATGCGTTATGCCTTGAGGACCATTGTGAATGGTCGTCCATATTACTTGTTTGTTTTCCCCACTAAGCGTTTATTGCTTAGCACGGGTTCTTTTCCCGTGCAGATGGCAAGTTTGGTTCTGTTCGAGTCGCGCATCTGCAATGTCGGCCACATAGGAGTTAGAAGTTTTGTATTTTGTTCAGCTTCTGTATTTTGGATCTTGTATTTCTATAGCCTTTTGTATATGTAATTATTATGCAATCATTTTGATGTAATATTTTTGATGATGTAAGCATTAAAAGGCTTATGTATTGAGTTATTCCTCGGTTTTATTTTTCGCCTTATGCTTCCGCTAATTGAAAGAGTGTATGTGTGTGTGTATGTGGTTACGCTTCCACTTAGTGCTTACGAGTGTGTGAGTTAATGCATGACCAGCTTTTGCCCGCAAGGTAAGTTTTTAATTAACCCGCATTTATGCATGTATGATTATGTATGAATGTATGCTTCCACATAGTGTATGTGTGCATGTTTGTGGGTGAGCGTCGGTAGCGCTCTCTGGCATCCTTCCAATGGGGACATAGGGGGTGTTACACGTGAGATGCATGTGATATACAAAAATTGATAAACCACATCCCAGGTGGTTAAAGGATTCATCGAGGGTACTGCTCGGCTGCTCACATTGTCTGATGTCTCCCAAGGATCTAAAAAAGCATTATCTTGGCTTTACGGACTCTGACCCATAATCTTTTCAAAGAGAACTGACCCGTGCGCATCTTTGCCCTCCGGTCAATGAGCATTTCCCCCCCCCCCCCCCCCCCCCCCCAGGACTCTGAATCAAATTCGGCATTATGCACCACCTGCCTAAAGGAAATTTATTTGGAGTAATGCTGCCTTATCACTCCAGGCTTCAAAAGTCATTATTTTAAAGGTAGCGTGTCCCTTGTGGATTTTCACACTAGCTTTCTTTAGCGGGAAATGTGTCCTTTTAGGAATTTTCACATAACCCTGTGCCTAATTTTTGGTTGAAATGAACCCAACTCATTCCAACGGCTTTTATTCATTTTTGTTGAATGACAGACTGCCTGTTCCCTGGTTTTCACCCTGCCCTTTTGGCCTAACTTTTGCTTAGAGAGCCAGTCAAGCTTTTTATCTCTAACGGCCTCTCTTTTTTTTTCTTTTTTTTTAAGAGTAGGAGGAAGATTTGTCACAAAAAGATTGTTATTACTGCATTGAGAATTGTTCCAGCATATGTCCTTATGCCTGCAATAGGTTTCTCTTAACCATTTAATTGCATGTTTACGCCTAGCTTATGCATGCATTTTTATCTCTATGCACCATATAGCAATAAGAATGACCCCGACTAGACATGTGATACAAAAACACTAGTTTTATTCAATTTCAATGAGTAACAACTTAGGTGCATCCTACTCCTATTATTATCAGCCCTCTCGGGTTTTCTTGATTAAATATTTTCTCTGAAGCCTCTAATTTTTGCCTAGGGTGCCTTTTTTCGGTTTTCACCCTGACGGGATGCCCATTTTTAGCAAGGCCACCTTTTTCAGTTTTCGACCCACGGGGCTTTTATTCTCTTCTTTTGATTTTTAAGTCTTTATCCATGGATCCTCTTGAGTCTGTCAATGTTGACCGATTCTTTGAAGTTATCTTCATTGTTGTCCATTGCTGCTCCCTTGGATAACAATCTCTGAAGAGCAAAAGGACCTTCTAATGTTAGCCTAAACCTATCCCGTATGCTCGGAGCACCTGGTCTCATTTGCTTGACAATTGAATCTCCCTCTTTCATCGGATGCTTTTTGGTCGTCTTTTCAAATGATCAAGCATAATATTTTCTGATAGATCTGACCATGGCAATAATCCCATAACCTATCCTTGTCTGACTTGTTCAATTGCTGCTGCCGTTGCTGTGCCCTGTTGGCTTCCAAAATTTGGGCTTCCATGACTGTCCTTAAAGATTTGAGCTTTACATCTATTGACCATACTACTTTTGCCCCCTGTGTTGAGGAATAATAGATGACTCTTGTAGAGGTTCCAATGGTGGCTCTCTAGCCTCGAAGTGCAAAAGGGTCATTTCTCTGCCCAATCCTTGTCTCTTGATCTTTTCTGCCAGCATTAAACCGTTCATATAGCCTGTACAAATTCTGGCATGAATTTCTTCCATGACCTTCTTAGCTCCTTTCTCGTCCACGCATCTCAACTGAATGTCATCGACTTGCCGCTTGTATAGTACACCCCTTAGACGATTTGTTAATTAGTCTTTTGGTCCTTTTTTGTTAGCCAAGAAGAATGGCAAGGTACGGGCATGTGTAGATCAATGGGATTTGAACAAAGCTTGCCCCCAGGATTGCTTTCCTTCTCTCTCTCTTTTTTTTTGTATTTTATTTTTCTCTTATTTTTTTTCTTTTTTCTTTTGTTCTTTTTCTTGTTCCTTTTCTTTCGTTCTTTTTGTTTTGTTCTCTTTTTTTTTTCTCTCCTTTTTGTTTTTGGATAAGCTTTGTTCAAATTCTGATAGCTCGTACTTTTTCTCTCTTCTTGACTATTAGGATGATGCTAACCAAGCGGGGTGTTGTATAAAGAATTCGGCTTCATCTCAGCTTGTGGATTTCTTCTTTTGACCTTTTTTGCCCCTTTCGACCTGGGTCTTCTGAGCTTCTGCTTGAATGGTCCATGATCGGCGTATGTTGGAATGATGTGCTTGATGACTTCATGATCATCTCCTAGCATGTCTTCATAGGTCCAGGCAAATGCTTCTCCAGACCCTCTTTTTTTCCCTTTTTTTTTATTCTCTCAAATTTTATCTCGCTTCAGGAGTCAAATTGGATGCAACCAAGATTACTATTTATTGAAACTGAATGAAACAGTGTTTAACCCAATGTCTTAATCATGATTATCATTTATGCTCGATGCCATAAGATATGATAATGCATATATAAGGAAAGCCCATATTATTAAAATAGAAAAGAAAAACAAGTGCATAGTTCAGGAATACACTTTTAAAATAAGAAAGGCCTTGTAACAACTCTAATTCTTTCTTTCTTCCTCCAGCCCAGGCACCAATTCTTGAATGCGATCCCTTAGAGGATGATAATAGTCTGTTCTATACCCTGTGTACTGGTGATACGCACAATACCAGTCTGTTCTGTGCCTAGGCTTTCCTTAACATAGGGCAGGCCCAGCTGGCAAGGGTTGTAACTTCCCTTCCTTAATGAGATGGGTGAAGTGCCAAGATAATGGCTTGTTCGAGATAGTGAGGTGTTTGGGAGTCGTTCCGATAGTTGAGACTTCTGCTGCCCTAGTATTACCCCCATTACCACTGCTGCTTCCCTTGTTCTTACCCAAGGCTAGGTTTGCAGATTTAGCCATTTTATCCAGATGCTCAGCCTCAACTTTGATAGCTATGTCTTTCAGGGACTCCCAGTCCTTCAGCCCCTTCATCTTTAACCCATCCTTCAAATATGGGTTGGCATTCCTAATAAACAGCCTGATCTGGTCTGGAGTATCCGGCTTCTTCTTCATCTCTATTACCCGATTCCTCCATCGGGTCAGGTACTCATGAAATGACTCATCTGCCTTTTATTGCAGTAGCTCTAGATCTTTCAGAGTGACCTCCATCCTTGTACTATAGTCATATTGCTGGAGGAACTCCTCCGTCAGTAGGTCCCAGTCTTCCTTTATTCTTCGTTCCAGCCCATAATACCAGTCCACCGCAGGACCTAACAAACTCAAACAGAAGTATTCAATCTTCTGCCTCTTTGTTAGCGTCGTCCCCTTCATCACCAGGAAGTATTGCTTAATATGAGCGGTGGGGTCCGATGTGCCATCAAACTTTGAGACATTAGGCATTTTAAATTCAAAGGGATTAGATCCTCCCCGTCCAGCTCTTTGTGTCACACCCCGTTTGCCCCCTAATAGCATGAGCCCATTTGTGTGTACATGCATGGTATGTGTTTGGCATGTTATAAGGGTATTTTGGGTAGAAATGTATGTTTTAAGAGTTTTGTTAGCATATGGGTGCATGTATGTTAATAGGGTGCGAATTAGTTGGGTTGCATTTGAGTGTATTACTCACATGGTGTTAGGGTATGAGTAGTTGAGTTGTGGTTGTGTGCTTTATTCACATATTAGTAGGGTGTGCATTAGTTAGGAGATCATTGTGTGTGATGCGTGTAGGTCATTTGGGTGTGAGTGATTAATCTCCACCAATAGGGAGTTGACACTTGTCTAGCGTTAGGAAAAGAAAAAGAAAAAGGAAGAGCAAAAGGGAAGGAGGCAGAACTGCTCTTCATTCCCATTACCCCTCTTTCCCACTCTCCTTCTTCCTTTTCTCTTCTTTAGAAACCCTTGCTTAGATTCAAGTTACTATTGGTGGAAATTAATCGTCTCCTTGCATCCCTTTGGTAAGTTATTACATTTTTCATCTTGTTTCCCTTTTTGTTCATCTTTTTCTTGATTTCTGGGTTTAGATTTAACTTAAGGTTTGTATTTTGGGTGTTCCTCGGTGTGTTGTGTTTAGCTGAGCCTCCTCGCAATCCCAAGGGGAAAGAGAAGGCTGGGAGTAGTGGAACTAAGTGATTGAAGCTAGGATTACAGGTTTGGAAATTTCTACATTTTTGTGTTTATGTTGTGGTTGAATGATTTGTGGTAAATTGATGATCATTGTGACGCATGCTGGAAGTAATGTAATGTATTTTGGTTGATTTAAGTTTCAAACCAAAAGAACGGATTAGTGTGTTTTGGGTTTACTATGACTTTTCTGGGTTGCTGCGATCGAAATTTGCTTTTGTTCAAATGTGATCTAATTGTGTTAAGGGTGTTAAAAGTTGTGTCTGTGCATTGCTGGTGGCGAGGAAAGTAGCGATCTAAGGTAAGTGATTTTTGAAGAAATGTTTTTCAATGTTCTGGGCAAGTTTAGGAACTAAGGATTTCTGCAGAGTTTCTGTAGTTGTGAATGCAGAAAATCAGTCAGTCCAAGTCTCGATCGGCCTACCATCTTCCGATCGAAAATGCCTTGAGTGCATCAAGCTCGGCTATCGATCAAAAGATGGGAAGTTCCAATCAGGAGAGTGGATCTCTTCACTCTTGACCCTAGTTTTTCCTCCCCGATCGGCTGTGGATGCTCAGTTGCTCGTGTGATAGAGCAATCGACTGTCGAGCGGAAAGGAGGGAGATCTGATCGGCTGTGTAAGGAGAGACCAGTCACGAGTTGTGATTGCCAGTCACGACTCGTGACCAGCCAAGAGGCCAGTCACGAGTTGTGATTGCCAGTCATGACTCATGACAGACCAAGAGACCAGTCACAAGTCATGATTGCCAGTCACGACTCGTGACCGGCCAACCTTGTGCGATTGGTCACTGTCGTGAATGCGACTCATGTTGCGATCGCGACAGTGAGCCTGTGTTTGGCTTATGTTCTGAAATTGCCCAGTTTTAACTAAAAATGAATTTCGTATCTCTTCTGAATGGACTTATACTACTGTATGATACATGTCATGCTTTTATATGAGTAATACCATGATTCTTCAGATGAATTGTATGCTGCACTTTGAAATATGATTTGTATTATACATGACCTGCGAGAGTCAATCTAGTGGATAGTTAGGCATGCCTAATAGAGTCTTTAGTTGTAGCCTCAGTTTCATTTGGACCCCGATCAGGTCCCCGTTCGGTTCCTCGCGAACCCTCAGTATCGGATCTTGTTTAAGGTCCCCTCAGTAAAATGTTTTGAAAATGATAAAGTAAAATGGTTTTCGATTCGTACTTGTAAGGTACTGTTAGTTATCGATTCGTACCCGTAAGGTACTGTCTGTATACTCGTTATCCACTATTATGAACCAACAGGTATTATATGTTCTGTTGCTTTGTTTTGTTACGATGTGACTATACGAATGTTTATTCAAATGAGTGCAATGCTGAAATGTATATCCAGTTAATATGATTATGAACACGAGTATGTGATGCAAAATGTATGGCTTAATATACAAGCATGTTCATATATATATATGATGTTATGTTATGGGTATTTGCATTTGTCACTATGAATGTGTTATGCCTTGATGACCATTGTGAATGGCCGTCCACTCTTTTATTGTGTGTTCCCCACTAAGCATTTATCGCTTAGCACGGTGTTTTATCCGTGCAGGTGCGGAGGATGGTGTTCTTTGGGAGAGTCGTTGCCAGTCAAGCCAACACAGAGGGATTAGTGTTAGGGCTTATTTTTGATAGCATGTTAATTCTTTTGTATCAGAACTCTCTTTACACCATTATTTTGTAAAGCTTCCGCATTTACATACTTTGGGATATGTAATTATTTTTTTCTGGCTTTTGATCAAAACATTTTTTTAACGAATTTTGCTATTGTAATGATGGATTATTCTGATGCTTATGAAGGTTTTAATTTCCCCGTAATGATGTATGGTTATTATGTATGAATGTATGCTTTGTATCTTTATCAGTTTGATGACACACCCGGCTCATACGGCTTCTCACTGCTTGAGGATGGGTACGCCTACGTATGGGAGGGGATGTTACACTTTGTCCTCAGGGTTCATCCCTCGACCCCTTGTCAACATCTTTGCTATTGCCTCAAACTTTTCTTCCATCTTCTTCCAGATGGCCTCTTCTTTCTGGGGTGCCTACCCTCTCTCTGACACTGGCTCTTCATATTCATCCTTTTCTAAGTCATCTTCCAACCTCTGGGCTGGCCTTATCCTCTGGACCCTTGACGTTGTTGCTCTTAAGTCTATAGGTGGTGGGCAAATTTCCTCTTGCCTATCTTCTCTATCCTCCTCCCGTTCATTTTGCCTCATAGGAGGAGGAGGTGGGTTTTATGGTGCAGCTGGCTGACCCAATGTAGCCATCATGGCCATCATCCGGTTCTCAAATTCTTCCAGCCTTCAACCCACTTCTTCTACTATCATAACCCTAGTAGCATCTGTCCCTCTTGGTGAGTTGGTCATTTCTGAATTTATGGAGAACTGGGATGATATAGTGTGACTGCTTTTTGAAACTGAGTCAGAGAACTCTACCCTTTCTAGCAGCTCAAAGAATGGATTCCCATGTAGTCGCCCTTGGGGACCTCGTGACCACCTGGGCCGATCTATGATGGCTGCAAAACACACTTGTTAGAATGATGCATGAATGACGTATAAGATGCATGATCGTGCTTATGTAACATCCACAAATCACATGCAAGCACATACGTCCTTCCAACCTTGTTACTCCCGCACACAAGGTCATAGTCTCTTTCCTAGGTGGGATTGGCCCATGGGTCAACAGGGAACCCGATGGGCGCATATGGTGCACGATGGGAAACCGGCAGCATAACCTCTCTTAACTAATGCACAGGCGCATGAGTTGTGATCATTGTGTATTTAGGCAATCCGAATAAATTGACATGGGCCTATCTGGGCATGACAGCCTTTGATTAGGTGATCAATCAAAATATCTGGGTCTATCCAATACATAATGATCCATATAATAAGCGAGGTATTATGGTTCATACCACCTAGGGGAAGTATCTATTGCCATTAGATGAGCTTTAGCCAAGGTGATGTTATTTTAGGGCTACCCAAGCATGGTCCCTGCCAATGGGTCTAGCTCATCCCGAGCGTAACGACCAATCGGGTCTCTATTTAATATACCGTGATGGTACGAGGCTTGGACTGGTGATTATCCTTAACACTTCCCTACATTGAGTGAACGTAGAGTGGTGCTTCGGGAATGCACCGGGGTTAAAAGAGGGACCAAACAAGCATAGATCTAAGGTTCTAATGAGATGCAATGCAGTTTCGAAAAAGGATAAAATTTTTAAATTAAAACTCAATTGTAAATTTTAACCAATGCACTTTCGAAGTGAAGTCTCGAGTATTATCCCCAGCGGAGTCGCCACTGTGACGTGCACTGAACCTCGGGGCACCCCGAACCACCCGCTTTCAGGGCTTTCGGGATGAGGTTCATAAGAACTTGTAAGAAATTACAAGTGCGTCCATTTTGCGCACAAAGAGGTTTCTTGGAGCTGCCACCCAATAGAACATTGGAAAAGGTCTTCTAGCCTCAGTGAGCCTAAGACAGCACTGCTATATCCATTTTAGGCAAGCCGGAGGTGTCTTGGAGGCTTCCACCTAATGATAGAATGGTCCTCTAGCCTCACGCTTGGACAAACCAGAGGTGTCTTGGAGGCATCCACCCTAATAGAACATTAGGTTGGCCCTCTCGCCTTGTGGAGCCTAGGACTATGCAATTTTGAACCTTTTACGGGACACAAGAGGTGTCTTGGAGGCCCCATCCCAATAGAACATTGAGTTGGCCCTCTCGCCTCGTTGAGCCCAAAGACCAAAAAATGTTCGGGACATCCCATTTATTCATACCTTGGTAAATTTTATAATTGAGCTTTGAGTTTAGCGTTTCGTCCCTTTTCTCATTCAATTCGGTGCAGTTTAATTAAAGCGCAAGTTATTCATTCAAAGGAAGCGATAAAAGCATAATTAAAATGAAGCGCATGAAAATAAATTACAATAAAACTAGGGGCAGAATACAATCCCCATTGTAAATAAAATACAAATCATACATAAAACGGGATATATATTAAAGATGAGGACATTGGTCCTCGCGTGCATATTTATTATAAAACAATTTTGATGTGAAAATTTTTATTTTGGATGGAGAAAATTGAGACATTGGTCCCATTTTTATTAGGAAAAGTTCCAAGTTAATTAATAAAAATATTTTTTTGATTTTCTTTTAGCGTGCCAAAAATAAATAATTTTACATAAATACACAAATACGACAAATAAATTGAAATAAAGGAAAATACGAAATTTAAATATGCAAACCAAAGTGAGATTCTTAATCCTTCGATCTCGCATCTTTGTCCATGGACAATGGTCAAATAAAAAAGAGGCAAGTGTTATAGCCAAGAGGAAAAAGAAAATTAAAGTTAGTAATTAAGTCAAATCGAATAAAATACAATAAATAAAATGGACCAATCAAATTAAATTAAATAATATAAAATTAACAAAAATATTAATTAAGCCAATCAAGTGAGTAAAACGAATAAATAAAAAGAATAAAAACACATAAGTGTGAGTAATGAAAGGAATTAAAGATACAAAATTGATTTAATTAGATTAACTATTTACATGTTATCAAGATTAGCATAATATTATGAAATGGCAAAAAAAATCAAAGAAAATTAATTACATGTTAAAAATAATGAGAAATTAAAGCAAAAATAAATTATTTACATGTTAGCAATAATAAGAAACCAATATTTACATGTTAGAAATGATAATAAATCAATATTTACATGTTAGAAATGATAAGAAATCAATAATTACATGAACAAAAATAATATATTAACATATTAAATGAGACACATATAAAAACAATTGAATAAATGAATAAATAAATGAAAATAATAAAAATAACGTAATATACATGTTAATAAATTAAATATGAACAAAATAATAAAAAATTAAAAATTAATCCCATAATGTTTACCCTCAGAGTTTCAGATTCGATGAAGGTGAAAATTATGATTAATTTCCTTGTTCTTGATTTGCCAGATTAGAATTGAATAATAAAAATGTTGGAATTTTATTCCAAGGAAAAATATACTTGAAAAAAAAAACTTGTTTTTAGAAAATCAAATGAAAAAAAGAGATTTTAGTAACAAACAATTATTTGGTTTGCCCCAAAATCCATTAGTCATCAAAAAGGGATTCAAAATAATAAATCGAATGAAAAAAAGAGATTTTAGGAACAAACAATTATTTGGTTTGCCCCAAAATCCATTGTTCATCAAAAAGGGATTCAAAATAATAAAAAAAAAAACCTTGAAAAAATTTAATTGAAAACAAATAAAAGGTTAAAAGTGAATTTTGAGAGCAAATAATTATTTGATTCGCCTCAAAATCAAATCCATCAACAAAACTCCTTCTAAAAATACGTTTAGAATAAATTCTATTGGAAAAAGGAAGAAGAATTGAACTACTGTTATTTTTTGTTGGGGAAAAAATCAATCCAAGCTAGAGAGAATTTTTTAAGAGGAAGAAGAAGAGAAAAGATGAAGAAAAACCCTAAAAAAAATCCCCCCATTTCTCTTTCCATCTTTTTCTTTTTGTATTAAGAAAAAATGGAAAAGTAAAATTAATTAAGGGAAAAACTAAATAATAATTAATAATATAATTTATCTAAGTTTTAAAATTGAAAAAAAAAACTGAAAATCCCTTAAAAAGGGATAAAAAAAATCGAATTTTGTAGAAAAAAATCAGAAAAAATGATTTTTGGGGCGAAATGGGCGTTTTGCGGCAAAACAGGGGCGACCAATGCACGTCGGCCGCGCGCTGCACGTCGCCCCTCGCGGGTGACGCCCTACGCATCACTCGCGCACGAGCGACAAGCTCCGCGTAGCACCCGCGCGTTGACATTCGCGGAAATATATATATATATATATATATATATATATATATATATATATATATATATATATATATATATATATATATTAAATTAACTAGAAAAAACTATAATTTCTAAATCCCATTTTTCAAATCTAATTTTCAAAATATTTTTTATTATTTTTTTATTTTTTCACTCTAAAATGCAAATTTAACTAGAAAATCATCATTTTTAACCTTTTTGCCTGTGAGTAGGCATCTTATCATCATTGGTTAATTCTGATCTGAGCTGCCTCAAGACCTGGTGTCTACAGTTTGTTATTTTCACACAATGAGGACGTTGTGTCCTTTAAGTGTGGGGGCGTTATTGTTATGTTGTGTTTATTTTTTTGTGTTTAGTGTAGCTTGTGTTATGCATGCGCTGTTAGGTTGTTAATATTAGGAATGTTGAGTTTGATTTGCACATATGTGTATGTAGGGTTATGTATTATTATTTTATGTATAGGTTGTTTTGTGCATTTTATTTTGGAGCTTATATATTTGATGTATATTTGGGAATATATGCATGATTAAACTTTTATTTATTTTAATAAAGTCTATATATGCCATATCTTGAAAAATATCATTTTCATTTTTACTTGGACAATTACATGTACATAGTGAAGCTCATGACTTGGCAAAGAACTTTAGTGTAGGGTCTTTTTAAGTTGAGTATCTTTTCACATGTATATAAGGATTATTTTGCCAATGCATTGCTTAGGGTAGTTTGACCTATAGCTTATGTGAGCTTTTAAGCCTTATACTTTGAAAATTTTCTTGTATAAGAGCCTTAGTTTGCCATATCCTCTAGAACTTGTCTTTAGTAAATTTTGAGATTACATTTAGTATGAGATGTGCATGAGAAATGAAAAGGGCAATTAGATTAAACCACTTTGGCTTACTTTAAAAACCTAACCTTTTTTACTTTAGGTAGCCATTTTGAGCCTTAACCTGTTTTTATTGTTAAGCATATTATTAACCAAATCCTTTGCTAAACAATAACTACTCATTTTTTTTGCCCTTGTTGTGATGAGAATTAGGATTATTATACCATGGGGATGCATTTGTTAGTAGAAGCATGATTATAGTAAGGTATAAGTTGAATTCCCTTATTTATGTATCAAAAGTCCATTATTAGAAAATTCTAGTTTCTACAAGGAAAAGAAAAAAAAAAAGAGAGAAAAAAACAAAATGGGATAGAGCATAAAATGCACCCATAAAAATAAAAAAAAAAAACAATAGAAAAAGAAAAGAAAAGCAAATGAAACTAGAGGAAAAGGGTGGACGTTAAGAAGGGAATTAGAATAGATAGTTTGAATATCATGCTATACTTAGTTTTTACATTTCTTGTGGTATAGTGGTTGTAACACCCCCTACGTCTCTGTTGGAAGGACGCCGGAGAGCGCTACAGACGCTCACTCACATACACTATGCAGAAGCATACATTCACACATAATCACACATGCATAAATACGGGATAATTAAAAACTTATCTTGCGAGCAAAAGATGGTCATGCATTAACTCACACACGCGTAGGCACTAAGCGGAAGTATAAGCACATGCATACCCCCATTCACTCATTCAATCAGCGGAAGCATAAAACAAACGATAAAACCAAGGAACAACTTTTAACATAAATATAATAACATTTAATTAGCCCAAATATTACATCCAGATCCTTACATATAATTACATATACATAATACTACAGAAATACAAAATCCAAAATACAGAAGCTGAATAAAGTACAAAACTTCTAACTCTTATGTGGCCGACCTTGCAGATGCGCGACTCGAACAAAACCAAACCTGCCACCTGCACGGGAAAAGAACCCGTGCCAAGCGATAACGCTTAGTGGGGAGAACACACAAGAATATGGACGACCATTCACAATGGTCGCCAAGGCATAACACATTCACCATGGTAAATGCATAAAGTCCTAACAGATAGATATACATGTTTGCATAATATAGCCATGCGTTCATATGATCAAAACCGCATTCATATACTTATTACCGTGTTGCTACTCTTGCCATCAAATTCGTGCGGTTACCCTGTTCTTATAATCATGTCAAAATAAACCGAAGTAGACAGAATACCATATAAGATACAAGTATCATCATGCAGAAACACATACAATCTCACATGCATATACTTACCGAGGTATCAGATATCAAAATCGCATCATGCTTAGTGACTCAACAGCTAAACATGCAGCCATCATACCAATAACCCAAATGTTAACTGAAAACCCATACACATACAATAAGATTACCATACAATAACGCACCCAACTATCATGCAAAATCACTATATATACAAACATACTTTTGTCATGCCATAAGACACATACACTAGCCGAAACCCAAGGGACAATGCCCAAACACCACACTTCCACTGTGCAATTCTTTTACATAAAAATATCATGCCATGAAATATAAACACATGACAACATGCCAAAGGTATTACGATAGCCGAGACCAAAGAAACATATAGCATAGTATTAAATTCGTTACATTCGCTAGTTCAAAATCATATTCATACGCATACTAATTCACATATTAACCATAACAGTCAACAGCACAAAATCACATTAATATACATACAAATTGCAAATTGTCCATAGCATTCAGAAATTCTAGCTCACATTCATATACATATTAAATTATCCCATCACTATAGGGGAGAGCAGTATACATATTTACGATATACATACTTGAGTTACATTATACCCGTTCAGAGATTCGTAATCACATTCAGATAAATAACTGATACATATATCCAAAATCATGCTCATTCGGATATCACATTCTCATATTCACATCAGATAAAGCAAACAAAATGCCTGCTAACTCACTTTAGTGGATAACGAGAGAATACAGTAGCGTACCTTATGGGTACAAATCGAAAAGTAACATTATTTTCCACATTCAAAAACATTTTACAAAAGGGACCTTAAACAAGATCCGTACACATTAAAGGGTTCGCAAGGAACCAAATAGGGACCTGATCAGTCCAAACATCCAATGGGCGCTGCAGCTATGGGGCTCTATTAGGCATGCCTAACTATCCACTAGATTGACTCTCGCAGGTCATGCATAAAATAATTCATGTTTCGAATCGCATAATGCATATATATATATATATATATATATATATATATATATATATATATATATATATATATATATATATCATGCATAAACCAGAGTACAATTTACACTTAAGCATAGCATAATATTCTCAGAGGAGGATCATGAGTACAGATATGCATAATACATTTCACATTTTAATATAACATGCTCATGATAAACAACCATGAAATTGGCATTCATAACTCACTCGTATTCAGATGGCAATATGCGATACCACCCACAACAACTAACATTAATAAATCACATCAAGCAACCTCACTTCACTTGATATCCTTTATATGTGTATAACTTAATCTCAACTCATAATTATGCTTACCTATTCATGTTACGCATGCTCATACAGATTAAGGTATTAAAACCCTTAAATGTCATTTAACTTGACTAGATTCTATTCATACAATTACACCTCATTACTTCATTAGTTTGTATTAATCTTAATCCTATTCATATTTATTTTCCAAGTAATAACTATTCTTTTACTCATTTAATAGTCCCAAATATGCATCGGATAAATCCTAGAAAGTTTCGGTGCGATACGGATTCAATTTGGAAAGAAAAACACATAAAATGGTCAAAACAGAAGAGGTCACAGTGGCAATGACTTTGGTTGTCACCGTGAGGTCC
The DNA here is from genome assembly GCA_947683425.1 of Excoecaria cochinchinensis. NCBI lineage: Eukaryota > Viridiplantae > Streptophyta > Magnoliopsida > Malpighiales > Euphorbiaceae > Excoecaria > Excoecaria cochinchinensis. Next base: position 5,533,014 of record CANTUQ010000194.1, on the reverse strand, counting down.
AAAAATAAGCATTCTGCCCTTGAGCTTCCTCTTGCCACCCAAAGCTTGCACAAACCAAAACCCAGAAAATTACTCTTAATCCAAACCCTAACTCAAATAAAACCAAAAGAAGAAGAAGAGGAAGAATCCAAACGCCCAAATGTAGGAAACCCTAAACGCCACACTTACTTCTTCAATCTTGCTCCAAAAACTCAATCAAAACACCCCTTAGTAAGCACAAACTCTTGCCAAAAAGGAAAGCAAGGAGGAAGATAAGAAAATAAAGAAAGGAAGAAGAAGAGAAAACGTGAGAGGGAGGAGAACGGGAATGCAGATTTTCCTGTGTTCCCTCTCTCTCTCTTCTCTCTTTTCTTTCTTTCACATTTAATGCCCACCAACTAAGTCCACTTGGCAAGCTCTCCTTAGACTAATAATTCCACTATCTTGACTTTCATACATTAAGGCACCAAACACATACATACACCACATAATTACTTAAGTAGATATTTAATGCCTTGGTACAATACTCACACTTCACTAGATACTTCCTCCACTTAACATATTGGATTAATTATTGCACAAAATTCCTTAATGTCCAATATTCTCATACACAAATTATCGAATTACCCTTGAAATCCTGACTTGGCATGCACATTCCGACTAGGCCCGATATGGGGTGTGACAGTGGTACTTATTCTCTACGCAATATTAGCTACTTAAACCAAAATTACCTTACCTTTACCTAAGCCAAGTTACAATCTTTTTAAGACCCTTTGATTTCATATACTACTTTACACTAGTAGTGGAGATTTTTACTATTTACAAGCTTATGGTATGCAATGGCATATTTAAAGAATGAGAGAAACACTAACCTTTAAACACATTGAGTGATTGAGTGCTTACGAAAAATAGTGTTTGAGTGAGAATTACTTTAGGCAAAATCTTGTGTGAAATAATCTTTACATGTATTAAGATATTCAAATTCTTGAGGTCAAACATTCTTGTATTTTGCAACTTTATGGTTTTCCAAAATGTGCATGATTGTTCAAGTATGATGGATAATGGTATTGATTGAGATGTTGCATATTTAGACTAATTTGTTAAGAGATAAAAGCTTATACATGTCATTTCCAAATGTAAATCAAATATAGAAGGGAGCTCCACAATTGTGTGCATCTTATTATGTGTTATGTGTTTATGATGTTTTAGTGTTTGTTATGTTTTGCTTGGGGACAAGCAAATCTTTAAGTGTGGGGGTTTGATATGAGTCTAAATAACTCATATTTAATCCACGTTTTAGGATTAAAATAATGTTTATGTGTAGTTAAATGTGTTAGAATTAGGTATGTTTTATGTTTTTGTTTGAGTTTAGTGTGTGTAGGAGAAAATAGAGAAGATTGGAGAAAAGGAGCAGAAATGAGCTAAGGAAGAATCAATCTGTCATGAGCGCGACAAGCATCGCGAGCGTGATAGGAAGCGCCAAGCAAAGAAAGAAAGGAGAAAGGAAGAGAAGAAAGCAAAGGAAAAAGTATTCTATCGCGCGCGCGACAGGACGCACAATTGCAGGGAGACAAAGAGAAGAAGGAAGGGAGCTAGCATGCGTTGTCGCAAGCAAGGCCGCCCATCGCGAGGTTGCGACATGGCACGGAGGAAAGCCAACGCGAGGAAAGTGGAGCGAAGATGAATGCCTGTTTTGTCGCGAGCGCGATAGACGTTGCGATCGCGACAGAGAGGACCATTGGGAGTTGAATTCAAATTTTGCCTTGAAGAAGTATGACTTTCCACCAAGTCTTGCAACCTTCCTAAGAGACATATCTTTTAGAACATCATAAATATAACCTTTAACTGTAATTTTTAGTTGTTGAATTTTAATTGTTGAATTTTTATTAAGAATTGCTGTAAGTTTGAGAGTACATTTTAGTTAAAGTTTTAAGTTAGGATTTTTATGTTTTAAAGAGAAGATTACTACAAAGAAGAAGATATCCTTTGTGGAAGGGAAAAGGGTTGAGAGTTCTCCTTCTTCATTTTTTATCTTTACTTCTTCTTTGTAATTATTAAATGATGTTTTTATGAACTTGAATATTTAATATTATATTTTATTATTCATATCAATTTTATTATTCTTTCTTGTAGAATTTTCTATTAGAATTTTTATGCATGATCATTATAAGTAAGTGTTTAGTTGAAAAAATGAGAAATCATAATAATAAATGGTTGTTATAGGTTGTTTTTTATTCTTGAAATTTGCATATATAACACTTTAATTCATTAATGAAAATTGTGAGTTAGAATTATAAATACATATTTTAGGCACTCTAGTTTATGTTGAAAGAGTAAATTGGAATCTTATTCAACTTGGCTTGCATGATAAGAATATATTCATAATCAAGAATAATTAATTCAAGTTTTATTTATTATTTTATAATGATTAATCTATTGTCTTCTCCAATTATATATAACTAGGTTAAATAGAATTAGACATAGTATTTTCACTTTCATTCAACAAATTTATGATCATTGTAAACAAGATTAAAATTGAGTAGTAATAGTGTGTAATAATTAGCACATTCCTCGTGGGATCGACATCTTTTGTACTATAATCGGTACACCGTATACTTGCGAAATTAGCATGTAAAATAGGCTATCAACCAGCCCAAACCTAGTACCTTTCGGTATTTCCAATGGAGACCCAATTGGTGGCTATGCTCGTGATGAGCTAGACCCGTTAGCAGGTACCATGCTTGGGTAGCCCTAAAGTATCATCACCATTGACGGAAGCCCATGTAATGACAAATAGAAACTTCCACTAAGTGATATGCTCCTTAATACGATGCCTGTGATATGGGTCATTGTGTATTGAACAAAATCAAGTGAATTAAGTGGTCCCTTATCATGCCCCGATAGGCCCATCTTGATAAGATTGAAACGTTTGAATACGTAATGGCCAAAACTCATGTGAATGCGCATTAGATAAGAGATGTTATGCTGCCGATTTTTCATCGTGCACTTCACACGTTCATAGAGTCCCCTGTTGACCTATGGACTAAGCCCGCCTAGGGAAGAGACCGGACTACCCCATGTGTGGGAGAAATAAGGTTGGATGGATCTATTTGCTTGCATGTGATTGTGGATGCTGCACCAACATGACCATGCATCTTTAATGCTATCCATACATCATGCTAACAGACTAGATTTTTTCAGCCATCATAGATCCATTCGAGTGGTCTAGGGATCCTAGCGGAAGATTGGTCAGAAATCCAGTAGCTGGGCTATCAGGGTTAACGCTTATGTTAGGTTCAGATTAGGATAGAAACTCAGACTCTTATTCAGAACAATCCTCTGGGTCAGTGATTGCAGATTTACCGCAAGATTCGGGTGCTTTGACAACACAAGATTTGGTTAAGAGGTTTGAGGACTTCGAAAGGAAGATGTTGGTTATGATGGGTAACCTTGTCGCTCAAATGGCACCGAATGCTGCACAGCCATCTGTAGCTTCGGCTGTTGAGCCAGCTGAAACACCTATTGTGGGGGAGATTCCCATCCCAATGCAACAACCAGTCGTTGAGCCTAAAGCGGCAGGACTAGCTGAGCAGAGAAGGGATCCAAGGGATGACTTCTTAGAGGAAGAGGAAGATGAGTCGATAGTCCCTCAAGTTGTGAGGTGTAGAGTCCCTAAGGTAGAGAATGACGTGGTGAGGAAGATGGAAGAAAAGAAGGAGGCTATCGCGCGCCTGCTGTCAGCTGGAAAGGGGGTTATCCCCGAAGACATAGATCTGGGTGAGGAAGAGTTGCTACCCCAGAGGTTCAAAATGTCGGGTTTAGCAAAGTTCAACGGTACTTCGGACCCCTCGGTAAACATCAAGCAGTACGCCCTGATCATGAAGGGCACGGGGCTCATAAAGAAGCAAAAGGTGGAGTACTTCTGCCTTAGTCTGATGAGGCCGACGGTCGATTGGTTCCATGGATTGGATAGAAGGTCAAAGGAAGATTGGGATCTATTAATGGGAGAATTTATGAGACAGTATGATTGTAGCACCTGAATACAGCCGAAGTCTGGTAAGTCTTTCCATGAATACCTCACTCGATGGAGGAATCGAGTTATGGAAATGAAGAGGAAACCCGACACCTCGGATCAAAACAAATTGTTCATCAGGAATGCGAGCCTGTATTTGAGGGAAGGGCTTAAGATGAAGGGGCTCAAGGATTGGGAATCCTTGAAGGATATAGCCATAGAGGCCGAAGTAGAGTACCTGGCGAAGAAGGCTAACATTTTCGCTCGGAAGAACTATGGGCCCCAAGGAGGAAGTAGGTTGAGTGGCGCAGGAAGCAGCAATAATCGGGTGGGAAAAATAGTGGAATTTTCAGCCACTGATGCGAGCCAGAGACACTACTCGAATTTGGGAAGGTCGCTATCTTGTGTTTTGGAGTGACTGATGAAAGAAGGGAAGCTCCAACCATTTCCAGCTAGACCAGCTAAGAATCATGGGCAGCCAGGCCACTGGGGGGATCAATATTGTGATTTTCATCAGCACACTGGCCATCTCACTGACTATTGCAAAACCTTAAGGGACCGAATCCAAGATCTCATCGATAGTAAACAGATTTTCGACCCTGACAAGAGAGAAAAGAAAAAGAAGGCCGGGTATAATGTTGTTCCTCTGCCTATTTTTATGATAGGCTCAAGTCTGCCAGAATGGTACTTGTTAAGGGACCTTTATGGTAATGATTATGTGGTTGTTGCCCGTCTCGAGCAGGGGGTTAGTGAAGAGAAGCCTCAGGTCGGCATGATAGAATGTTGGGATTCGACCAGCGAAGGCGAGGATGGAAAAGTTGATGAGCTCGAGGATGTTGGGATTCCGGAGATAAAGAGGAGGTACAAGAGGTACAAGCTGTGACCCGAAGTGGTAGGGTGATTCCAGAGGTAGAGATGCCTCAAGATCCAATGCCTACTGTAAGCACCGTGTCCCGGGGGGTTCAAGATCAGAGATTACCCAATGAAGAAACCGATGTCTGATCCCGAATGAGTGGATGGAACTCAAAAATTTTGATCCTTTGGGCTCATGAGAAGTAAAAGGAAGAAGAATTTGAAAAATTGGGAGTTTTAACTTAAAATTTGAGTTTTTGCTCCACGGACGGCCTGCCCGTCTGTCGTTCACATCCTGTCGATCGTCGAGGCGGTCACTGCCTCTCTCAGGGATGGACAACCCGTCGGTGACTCACACGCCCGTCGGTCGTTGAGCCGGCCACTATTTTTTCTTGGGAACACGTTTCCCGTCGCTCAGCGAGAGATGGACACGTGTCCCGTCGGTGGCTTAGGCATGCCCGTCGGTGAGTCAAGGCCTGCCCGTCAGTCATGCCTATAAATAGTAAATCTTTTCCTTTGAAAAGGGTTCGGATTTTCTTTAAAAAATTCACAAAAACAAGCTAAAAAAGGCTACAAAGAAGAAAATAAACTACTTGGATTGGGAAAACTCTTACAAAATTAAAAGGCAAATTTTCTTCTTCTCGAGTTTTCTTTTCTTTATTTGTTTAAATTCCCATATTTTCCTACTTTTTCTCTCGTTTTATTTTGCTTTTAAGTGAATTTATTTTACTTGGAGAAAGCTAAATCCATTAGTTTTCATCCATTTTGTGGATTCAAACATTTCGAAAATTTGGTAAAAATCAAGGGAAAAATATAGACATTTTTCTTTCTTGGTTTTTGCTTTCTTCTCGTGAGACGCGCAAGGTTCGAGTCAACCGAAGTTTCACTCCAAAAAGGTACAATCTAAGGGTAAATATTCTGGACACTTGCTTTATTAATCTATTACATTCATTTCCACATTTATTGCATTTATTTACCTTTTATTTAGCTTTTATTTGCCTTTATTTTGTTTGAAAGTTGTTCATTTAAAAAGAGAAGAGAAAAAGAAGTTTTTTGCTTATTTATTCGGAAACCAGAGGCGACCGACGGCCAGTAGCTCACCGACGCCCGTCTGTCGCTCGAGCGACGGGCAATAAACCCATTTGTCGTTCGAGCGACGGTGTGTGAGGCCCATTGTCCGTCGATCACATGAGGGACGGCCGTCGGTCGGCCACTAAGCCCGTCTCTCGTCTTTGTTTTCCCATTTTTTCCATTTTTTCCTTTTATTATTTCTTCCTCTTATTAATTCTTATTTTATTTTCAAAATGTTTTTTACTTCAACAATTCTATTTTTTATGTATTTTATTTTTTATTTTTTATTTATTTTATTTTATTTTACTCTTTACTTACATGTGTATCGCTTTAATTTGTAAATATTAATATTTCTTTTATTTTGTGAGTATTATATTTTCCTTTTCTTGGATGGATTGAGCTGTGGAGAAAAACGATCATGCCATCATGGAAAGCCTATCTTTGGTTTAGTTTTCCTATCCCTTTTTATTTATTTATTTATTTTCCTTATTCCATATTCTGTTTATGTAATTTTTTATTTATTTTATTTTGCATAAATTAAAAATGGATACTTGTTTTATATTAATTAAAATTGGGATTATTTCATAAAATTAAAGGGCCCAATGTCCTATTTTAGCCCATAAAAATTAGTTTTTTCATAATAAATGCATGTGAGGGACAAAGCCCTCAAAATAAATGAATTTCCCGTCTCTTTGTATGTATATATATATCGTACCTTTAAAATGGGAGTTGTGCTCCTAGTTTTATTATAATTTAATTTCGAACATTTATTTCATTTATTTTTATTTTTATTTTTATTTATGTATATTTACCGCTTTTAATGTGAATATTTGTACTTTTAATTAAAATTTGCATCGTGTGGAGAGAGAAAACGAACTAATAAATTCAAAACTTAAATGTAAAGTTAAATCAAGGTAGAAATATATGAGAAGTCCCGAACGCAGCTCTGGTCTTTGGGCTCAACACGGCGAGAGGTCTATCCGATCACTCATTGGAACCTCCAAGACACCTCTTGTGTCCCATCAAATGGCTTAATTAATAATCCTAGGCTCCATAGGGTTTAGAGGGTCATTCTCAATGTTCTATTGAGGTGATTGCTTCCAAGATCCCTTTGGTTTGCCCAAAATGGAAATATGCGCCGTCTTAGACTCACTAAGGCGAGACGAACTTTCCCAATGCTTTATTGGGTGGCGACTCCATGAAATCTCCTTGTTGCGCAAAATAGACGCACTTGTAATTCATTGCAAGCTATCAATGGACCCCTCATTTGCCCGATTGCCCTCAAGCAGGCATTCAGAGGGGCACCCGCAGGGTCCGGCGCGCGTCACAGTGGCGGCTCTCAGCTGAAGAACACAGGAAAAAGAAAGGAAAAGAAAAAGAAAGAAGAAGTGAGCAAGAATAGTGGTGGTCGGCCATAGAAGACCATGAAAAGAAATAGAAAAGAAGGAGATACAGAGAGCAAGAGGGAGATAAGAGCAAAAGAAAAATAAAGAGAGAGTAAGAGAGATCAAAGGCCAAGAAGAAGAAACCAAAATAAAAGGAAAAGAGAAAGAAATAAAGAGGGAGGACAAGCAGCCAACGGGAACCAACGACGCCGGAGGAAGAAAGAAAAAGAAGAAAAAGGAGAGGAGGTGGCGGGGGCTCGGCCGACCAACCACCACCGCACACGGCGGCACGCACCCCACCGGAAGAACCAGCACATCCGGACACTTCAGACGATGGCTGCCGTTCCTCTGTCAGTTGCCGGCAGCATGGCGCGTGAGGGAGAAGAATCGAGACGTTGCGGCGCGTTTTTCAGTGACGGTGAACCTCCAATTGGCGCGTGACCAGCTCCGGTGAGCTCCTCGGGCGCCGATCTACCTTCCGGCATGGGTGGTGTCGGCCACTGCCGCTCCGGCGAGCCTCCAGTGACCGGTAAACCTCCTTTCTCCCTTTTATTTAATTTTCTGTTTTTATATATTATTATTATTATTAATTAGTATTAATATTAATATTATTATTATTTCGGTTATTTATTATTATTTATTATTCTGTTTTATTATTATTATTATTATTATTATTATTATTATTATTATTATTTGACTTATTTATTGTTAATGTTACTGTATTATATTGATATTTTGTTATTGATGTCATTTAATTTATGTTTATTGGTATTATTATAGTATTTACTATTATTATATATATTTAGCTATTGTTATTTATTATTGTGTTTTGATATTATCATTTTAATATTATTATTATTATTTTGAGGGTTGTGTTTATATTATTGTTGTGATTATTATTTGTTTATTATTATTATTTTTCATTATTATTTTATGTTTGACGCATTTTATAGCTATTATTGTTATTAGTATTATTACCTGTCTTATTATTTTTATCATTATCATTTTTTATTGCATTTGATTATTACAATTGTTACTATATTTTCCATTCATCAATTCTTTTAATTTAATTCATTCAAATTATTTGTTTATTTATTTATCCAATTATTTATTTATTCATTACTAACCAATATCATTTTCCTTTTATGACCGAAACCGCGAGTATCACATGGCTCGTCCACGAAGCACGGTCGAGGTGAGTAGATTAGGATTTATTTATTATTATGAAATACGTAATTATTATTTTATTTTATTCGCTTGTGGTCTGTAATAATAAATGATTTTTTGACCGAGTTTCAAAAGAACCACCACACAAATGTTTTCTACCAAAATGAAATTTATTAATAAAACTGGACCAACGTCCTGGTTTTCATCCCAAAACAAAGGTTTAAATCGATTTGAGAATTTTATAATTTTTTATAAAACAAGTAGTTGGGAACCAATGTTGCCATCTAAATGAATAGCTCGATTTATGTATGTATTTTCAGTCTATCATTCTTTTATGGTTTTTTGGATAACTGTAATAATATTTTATTTATTGCTTTATTTATTGCTTTTTATACATGCTTGTAATGCGCTTTATATTTATTGCATAATCGTGTGAGGAGAGAGATAAAATAAGTGACCCTAGAAATCCATTCACATAATATTAACCAAAGGTATGAATAAGAGTGAGGTCCCGAACCCTCTCTAGTTTTGGGCCTCATAAGGTTAGATTTATTTCTCGATATTTTATCGGCTGGCGACTCCGTGATCCTGCCTTATGATAGCCAATAGACGGTGAGGTCGTCTACACCTACGCCTGCAGAAAGGGAACCCGAGGAGGATGGGTTAATGAGACAGCTGAAGAAGATGACGGCGCAGATATCCATCTGGGATTTATTAAGACAATCTCCATCACATAGGTAGAAGTTAGTGGAGGCCTTATGTGAGTCCACTGTTGCCACCACCATCTCACTGCCTGAATTGCTGGGTTTAGTTAAAGGGAACTCGGGGGAAATTTTGGTTTATTCTGATGCGGATTTGCCACCAGAGGGCCGAAAACACAATCACCCTTTATACATTAAGGCACAGATCAACGGCAAGCATACCGCTTGTGTGATGGTAGATGACGGCTCCTCTATAAATGTGTGCCCCTTGGTTGTGCTTCCGACCTTTGGTTTGAATGAAGGCATGCTAAGCAGATCTCACTTAACCATCATCGCCTATGATAATTCAAGGAGGCAGGCTGCCGGGACTTTCAAGGCACAAGTGAGGACCGGGCCAGTTGAGATAGAGACTGAGTTTGTAGTTCTTCCTATACCAGCCAACTTCGCGGTACTACTAGGGAGGCCCTAGTTTCACAAGCTTGGAGGGGTTCCGTCTACCCTCCACCAGATGATCAAGATCCCTAATGAGGGCCAAGTAGTGACAGTCAAGGCAGCCAGCGATAACCAAGTATCAGTCCTCGGGATTTCCAATCAACCCTTTAGTGTGTTCCATGTGGCTGTGGTGAACAAAGAGGATGGTTTAGTGGGGAGCCATCAGGTGGTCAACATGATGAAGAAAATGAATTTCCTCCCTGGGGCCAGTTTGGGCAAAGAATCGCAAGGGCCTCAGACGCCTGTCGCCATAAGGGGGCAAAAGGACATAAGAGGTTTGGGTTACACCACCGAAGCTAAGAAGAACAAACTCAGGGAGAAGCCTGCAGGGATCCCGTACATTTTAGAGAGCTTTGTGCCAGCTACATCAGCAAGTGCTTACTGTGGAGAAGCCGAGCCACAGTGGATTGGTGGTAAGATCACCCTAGGCTTCGAGATTTTCAATGATGTTTTTGACTGGTCCGACGTAATGGTTAAATCAGTAGAAGGCTTCTGGGATGAAGAGGTCTTCAACCAAAGTTTGGATTGCGATCGAGAAGTTCCTTAATAGATCATCACCGACAGTCTACTGGCCACCCGGGTGAAAGGAAATGGAAAAACGGAAGATGAGGTGGCGGTGCCAAAATTGGAGAACTTGAATATCGCATACAACCAAGACGGCGGGCCATCAATTTCAGTGCCGGCAGCAATGAAAGATGTTAATGATAGTGTAGACACTGGGTCATGAGGCAGCCCATATTAGAGTTACTCAATGATGATAAGATGCCTACTCACAGGCAAAAAGGTTAAAAGTGATGATTTCCTGGTCAAATTTGCATTTTAGAGTAAAAAATAAAAAAATAATAAAAAAAAATTTTAAAATTATATTTGAAAAATGGGGTTTAGAAATTATAGTTTTTTTAGTTAAATTTAAAAAAAAAAAATTGGGGAATGTCGATGCACGGCAGCTGCCTGCGGAATCACGCGAGCGACGCGCAGCCCGCGCGCTGGGCGAGCGTGCGCGACCGACGCCCATCGCGCTCGCCGACTGGCGTCGGTTGCCCCTATTCTGCCGCAAATCGCCCAAATTCGCTCGAAATTGATTTTTTTCGGATTTTTCACCCAAAAATCTGTTTTATCCCTTTTTTAAGTGATTTTCAGGTTTTGTTTCATTTTTAAAACTTAGATATATAATATTTTGAATTTATTAATTAGTTTTCCTTAATTAATTTTATTTTCTATTTTTTAATATAAATAGAAAAAGATAAAAAATGAATAGGGGGATTTTCTTAGGGTTTTTTTGAGGTTTTCTCTTCTTTTTCCTCTCAAATTCTCTCTAAAATTTTTAGATTTTCCCCAATAAAAAATTTAAAAATTCAGTTCATCTTTTTGGTTCTTTTTCCAATAGAATTTCTTCTAAACATTTTTTAGAAGTAGTTTTATTGATTGATTTCAATTTTGAGACAAACAAAATAAATTGTTTGCTCTCAAAATTCATTTTTTTTAACTTGTTATTTGTTTTCAATCAAACATTTTTTCAATAATTTTTGAATCTATTTTTGATGAAAAAATAATTTTGAGACAAACAAAACAATTATTTATTATCAAAATCTATTTTTTTTTATTTGATATTTTAAAAATAAGATTTTTTCTTTTTTCATATGTTTTATTTCTTAAGACAAACAAAATAATTGTTTGTTCTTAGGATCATTTTTTTTAATTAATAAAAATCTTTCTTTAGGCAAAAGAATTAATTTTTTGTTCTTAAAGAATATTTGATCATTTTTTTTAATCTTTTTTTTCTTGGAATAAAATTTCTACATTTTCACCATATCTCAACTCTAATCTTGCAAATCAAGAATAAGGAAATCAATCATCATTTTTACCTTCATCGAATCCGAAACTCTGAGGGTAAACATTCTGGTCCTAATCTTTTTTTTTATATATTTTTATTATTTTGTTCATATTTAATTTATTAGCGTGTATATTATTATTATTTTTAGTATTTTAATTAATTAATTAATTAATTTATTCTATTGTTTTTATATTTGTCTCATTTAATATGTTTATATATTATTCTTGTTCATGCAAATATTGATTTCTTATTATTGCTAACATGTAAATAATTTATTTTTGCTTTGATTTCTCATTATTTTTAACATGTAATTAATTAATTTATTTTGATTGATTTTTTTTAACATGTAAATGTTTTATCTTAATTGGGATAACATTAATTAATCACATCATTTATTTAATTATTTTCATCATTCTTTTATTGATTTTTTTATCATTCATTTTAATTGCTATTGTTGTACATTTATTGTTTATTCATTTATTTGTTTATTTTCATTATTCATTATTATTATCATCATGTTCATATTTTTATGTATTAATTCATTAATATTTTTTATTTATTTCAATCACGTCATTTAATTCATTTGTCATTCATAATACATTTTTCTCATTTATTTTAAATTTTTAACATGGTAATTCATTTGTCATTATGATGTCATCTTATTTTATCTTATTTTATTTTATTTTATCTTTCATTATTTTATATGTTTAATTGATTTTATTGATTTAATTACTAACGTTATTTCATTTGTGTTATATTTTTTTATGTCAAAACTTATTTTCTTTACTTGGGCATGTTTGCGAGCACCCGAGGAGATCCAAAAGGCTTGTTTAGGTTAAATATTTAATTACTTTATTTGTAATATTTCATTTATTTGGATTTTTCATATATTTTGCCATGTAATTTTCTTATAAAATTGTTTATTTTAGGCACGCTAAAAAGAAAAACACAAAAACATTTTCAATAATTAACTTGGAATCTTTCCTAATAAAAATGGGACCAATGTCCCAATTTTCTCCATCTAAAATAAAAATTATCACATCAAAATTGTTTCACAATAAATATGCATGCGAGGACCAATGTCCTCATCTTTAATGTATATCCCGTTTTCTGTATGATTTGTATTTTATTTACAATGGAGATTGTATTCCGCCCCTAATTTTGTTGTAATTTATTTTTATATGCTTCATTTTAATTATGCTTTTATTTATCGCTTCTTTTGAATGAATTGCTTGCGCTTTAATTAAACTGCACTAATTGAATGAGAAATGGGATGAAACGATAAATTCAAAATTCAACTATAAACCTAACAAAGGTATGAATAAATGGGAAGTCCCGAACCTTCTCAGGTCTTTGGGCTCAACGAGGCGAGAGGGCCATCTCAATGTTCTATTGGGATGGGTCCTCCAAGACACCTCTTGTGTCCCGTAAAAGGCTCAAAATTGCACAGTCCTATGCACCATGAGGCGAGAGGGCCATCCTAATGTTCTATTAGGGTGGATGCCTCCGAGACACCTCTGGTTTGCCCAAGCGTGAGGCTAGAGGACCATCCTATCATTAGGGTGGAAGCCTCCAAGACACCTCCGGCTTGCCTATAATGGACATATCAGCGTTGTCTTAGGCTCACTGAGGTTAGACGACCTTTCCCAATGTGCTATTGGGTGGCGACTCCAAGAAACCTCCTTGTTGCCTAAAATGGACGCACTTGTAATTTCTTACAAATTTTCAATGAACCTTATCCCAAAAGCCCTAAAGGCAGACGGTCCGGGGCGCCCCGGGGTTCGACGAGCGTCATAGTGGCGACTCCACTGGGAAAAATACTTGAGACTTCTCTTCGAAAGTACCTTGGTTAAAATTAACAATTGAGTTTTAATTTAAAAATTTCATCCTTTTTCGAAACTGCATTGCATCTCATTAGAGCCTTAGATCTATGCTAGTTTGTTGCCTCTTTCAACCCCGGTGCATTCCCGAAGCACAACCCTACGTTCACTCAATGTATGAAAGTGTTAAGGATAATCACCAGCCCAAGCCTCGTACCATCATGGTATATTAAATGGAGACCCGACTGGTCGTTACGCTCGTGATGAGCTAGACCCGTTGGCAGGGACCATGCTTGGGTAGCCCTAAAGTAACATCACCTTGGCCAAAGCTCATATAACGGAAATAGTTACTTCCCCTAAGTGGTATGAACCTTAACACTATGCTTTCTATATAGATCATTTTGTATTGGAAAAACCCAAATAATTTGATTGGTCACATAATTAAAGGCTTTCATGCCCCAATAAGCCCATGTCAACTTATTCAGACTGCCCAAATACACAATGATCACAACTCATGTGCCTGTGCATTAGTTAAGAGAGGTTATGTTGTCGGTTTTTCGCCGTGCACCATGCGCATCCATCGGGTTCCCTGCTAACCCATGGGCTAAGCCCACCTAGGATAGAGACTATGCGACCTCATGTGTGGGGCTAATAAGGTTGGAAGGATCTATTTGCTTCCATGTGATTGTGGATGATGCATTGCATATTCATGTCATTCATGCACAAATAAAATTTTTTAATTTCTTCCCTATATATACATCCTATTCTTTGCATATAATTATTACATCTACATATCAACCTATTTATAGTTTTTACATATGTAACGTGTATCATTGTAGTCTCTTTTAGCCATCGAGGACCACTTGCATAGCACGATCATGCATTACATATCATTTATGCATCATTCTAACTCCTTGCTTTTCAGCCACTGAGGACCATTTGTTTGGGTGGTTTAGGGATTCCAATAATTGTCTAAAGAGCGAGCAGAGTTCACATGGGCCAATAAAGATTTAACATCCTTACCAGAGCATCTAAAGGTATCAGAAATGGCTGGCCCCGTACAACAAACTGAAGAGACTCATGCCCTAATTGCCCAGGAGTTAGATAGAAGGTTCGAGGAGCTTAAAAGAAAGATGCTGGCCGTGGTCAAAGAAAGGATGGATGCCATGGCGCTTGTTCTGCAAGCTCAACTTATGACAACTACTACACTTAACCAGGTTGAGCCGGCCATTGTCAAGAAGGCCTATACCGCAACGGTTGCAGCATCTCCTTTTGCTTGTGAACCTAGAGCCAAAGGGCTATTTATTTTGCCATTTGAATAAAGAAGAGGCAAGAAGCCAGCTCTAGAATACGACTGTATTCCTGAAGAGGAAGACATTTCAGCAGTGATGCAAGTTCCAAATAATAAAGCGTTAAGGGCGGGATATGATTTAAGGTCAGGCTCAGGTCTACACTTAGGTGAAGCATTGGAGGGGTCTTTGATGCGATTACAAGAACAAGTAAGAAGGCCAAAAGGAATAGAGCCTTCACAGTCAATAGACATCCCTAGGTCCTCAAGCACAAAAAAAGAGACAGCTGGTCTTGAAAAAGAAATTATGAAGTCCAAGCTTGCAACTACCCGAGTGCCTCTCAATAAGATTGTTATTGGTCCTGCAAGTCTAAGAGTGGGTTATTATGATAATAACAGTGGTGCCCAAACGATAGGAAAAGCGCCAACCACAAAAGTGAATCGAAGGAATTTTTCTAATTTAGGCAGATCTTTATCCTGGGTCCTTAAGAGGCTAATAAAGGAGGGGATGTTACAGCCATTGCTAGCTAGGCCTGCCAGAAGCCAGGGACAGCCCGATCATAAAGGGGATTAGTATTGCGCCTTCCACCAGCACACCGAGCATACCACAGATTATTGCAAGGCCTTATGACATGCCATTCAAGATCTAATTGAATCCAAGAAGATCTCCAACCCAGAAAAGTGAGAGGGAAAGAATAAGATGGACTAAGTGCCTAAGTGAAAAGGCAGGACGGTTCTTAGGGATGATAATGGACCATCGAATGCAATAGCTGTGTTGGCAAAAATGGAAGTTGGTTAGCTGTTTAGAATGTTCTTTTTATTTTTGAACTATTTAATAATGACATTTTAGCTTCATTAATAAGATGAACGTTTTTGCTTACTTGTGTTATGTCTCTTATGATTTTACTAGGTATAATCATGAGTATGACTCATTCATATTTGACATTAATTCAATTGATGCTACTCTATTTAATCTCAGAAAATTTGGAAAGTCCAAAGAAAAGCTTGATAGCATCTAATGTAACTCCTGAAGATAGATCAAAACTTGAGAGAAATTCATCAAAACTTGAGAGAAATTCATCAAAATATAAAAAAGGTCTTTGCTTGGACATATGAAGACACGCCAAGAGTCGATTGTGGAATCACTAGGCACATCGTTCAAACACGCCACAATCATGAACCGGCCATGCAGAAGCTCGGAAGATTGAAGCATGAAAGGGAGGAAAAGATCAAAAGGAGGAGTCAACAAGCAGAGATGAAGACAACATTTCTAATCGAAGTTCAATGCCAGTCTTGGTTGGTCAATGTCGTACCAAATTGAGAAGAGGAGGAGTGCGTGTATGTGTAAACTATTAGGATTTGAATAAAGCTTATCCTTAAAAGAACAAAAAGAAAAAAAGAATCAAGGGAAGAAAAGAGAAAAATAAAATACAAAAAAAGAGAGAAGGAAAAGAATCAATATGTAGATTAGAAAACCATCATGGGGGCAAGCTTTTTTCAAATCCCGCTGATCTACACGTGCCCCTACTTTGCCATTTTTCTTGACTTCTGAAAAGGGACTACAAGAATTATATCAACTTGCAAGGGATATAGGTTGCTCGAGCTTGGAAATAGACATTATAGGGGAGGTGCGCCCTACAGCCCCAACGGACAGAGTCATGTCAAGATGGTCTCCTGTACCACACAGGGTTCAAGGACAGAAGGACATCTTATGGTTAAGGCTAGGGAGTTGCTCCAGACGTATGGCATTAAAGACCACAAGTCCTCTCTGTATTGCCCTCAAACTAATGGGGCAGCAGAGGTTACTAACAAGAAGATCTTGGTCAAGATGGTTCAAAACTTCAAGGATTGGGCAGAGAAATGGCCTTTTGCACTTTGAAGCTAGAGAACCGCCATCGGAACCTCTACAAGAGTCACTTTTTATTCCTCGATACAGGGGGCAGAAGCAATATAGCCAGTTGAAGTAGAGCTCAAATCTTTAAGGATGGTCATAGAAGCCCAGATTTCAAAAGCCGACAGGGCGCGATAATGGCAGCAACAGTTCAACACATCGAATAAGGACGAGTCATGAGATTACTACCACAGTCAGATCTATCAGAGAAAACTCTGCTCGATCATTCGAGAAGAAAGTCAGAAAGTGTCCACTGAAGGAGAGAGGTTCAGCCCTTAAGCAAACGAGTCCAAATATTCCAGAAAAATGAGGCAAGTTCAAACCAGTGCAGGAAGGCCTATTTGTTCTTGAGAGGTTATTGTCCAAGGGAGCAGAGTTTCAAACAGACAGCGATAAAGATAACTTCAAAGAACCGATCAACATCAACAGGCTCAAGGAGGTCCATGGCTAAGGACTAAAAATCAAAAGAAGAGAATAAAAGCCCCATGGGTCGAAAACCGAAAAAAAGGCGGCCTTGCTAAAAATGGGCGCCTTGTCAGGGTGAAAACCGAAAAAAGGCACCCTGGGAAAAATTAGAGGCTTGAAAGAAAATATCCAATCAAGAAAACCCAAGAGGGCTGATTGGAGATAGGAGTTTGATGCTTATAAAATATACTCTGAGATTAGATGTAGTTTTGCATTTTGAGTCAATGTTAGATAATGATCATGTATAAAAAAATCATACCGAAATGTACACAATCTTTGCAACTACATGTGTTCATTATTTTCTAGTTCATTTATAAAAAGAGAAATGTTGTTCATTGCTGAATGCATGAAATCTAAATGGCTACACTCTGCTACTGCTCTCACCATCCGGATGTCTAAGTTGATGAGTTCAGCTATCGATTGCGGGACTGAGTACCTACCTCTTGAGTGCATTAGTGGGAGTGAAAGAACAACCCCCGATAGATGGCATAATAGTCTTCATCAGCAGCTTGCCCAGAGGCTATGGTATCTGGAGGTAAAAGCCAAAGATAAGGTCCACCTTGGAAAGATAAGGATGCCTCATTACATTATTAATCCCTCTGAACTATCGAGCATAATGGGTAGGTAAGGTAAAAAGGCAGCCTCCTGAAGTCCTGAAGAACCCGATCCTCATCTGCTACCTCACCCAATCTAGCAATACATTCATTAAGGGAGGCCATGGAATGCAGTCGATGCCTAAGAAGAAAAAGCCTCGGTGAATAACTGCTGATTACTCTAGAAGGGGGCTCTGATAGTAGCTTCAACTTTTCTTACAGTTATACCCTTTTTAAAAAAATAAAAAAGAAAAGAAAAGAAAGGCCATTAGAGATGAAAACCGTGATTGGCTCTCTAAGCAAAAGTTAGGCCAAAGGGCATGGTGAAAACCTGGGAACATGCAGTTTATCCTTAAAAAAATGAAATGAATAAAAGCCGCTGGAGTGGGTTGGGTCCATTCCAGGCAAAAATTAGGCACGGGGTCTTGTCAAAATCCCCAAAGGGACGCATTTCCCATTAAGAAAAGCTAGTGTGAAAATCCACAAGGGACACACTACCTTTAAAACAATGACTTTTGAAGCATGAAGCGATAAGGCATCATTACTCCAAATAACTTCACTTTAGGCGGGTAGTGCATAATGCAGAACTTGATTCAGAGTTATGGGGGGCAAAATGCTCATTGACCGGGGGGCAAAGATGCGCACGAGTCAGTTCTCTTTAAAAGATTATGGGTGGTCAGAGTTCGTAAAGCCAAGACAATGCTTTTTTAGATCATTGGGGGCATCAGACAATGTGAGCAGCCGAACAGTACCCTCGACGAATCCCTTAACCACCTGGGATGTGGTCTATCCATTTTTTCATATCACATGCATCTCACGTGCATTCAATCCTTTATGCGTATAGATATGCACACATAACCCTTGTACATTAATAATTTGCTCGTGTCTCATGTATATAGCTTTATGTGTACATTTCACACATATTATGCACACACAATCTTTTGTATGTACTTTTGTTCCAATAACTTTACAGGGAAAAGGCTGAACCAAAGGACAACTTCGGCAAAATGAATTCAAGATAAAGCCCACGCAAGTCAAAATCATGTAAGCCCATGAAGGGTTTATCTTTAATAACTTTTTTAAGGCGGTATCAGTCTCTTCGCAGCATTATCTTTAAGACCTTTTTTAAGGCATTCTCAGTCTCTTCGGAGCATTATCTTTAAGACCTTTTTTAAGGGATGATCAGTCTTTTCGGAGCATTATCTTTAAGACCTTTTTTTAAGGCATTATTAGTCTCTTCGGAGCATTATCTTTAAGATCTTTTTTAAGGCATTCTCAGTCTCTTCGAAGCATTATCTTTAAGACCTTTTTTAAGGCATTATCAGTCTTTTCGGAGCGTTATCTTTAAGACCTTTTTTTAAGGCATTCTCAGTCCTTTCGGAGCATTATCTTTAAAACCTTTTTTTAAGGCATTATCAGTCTCTTCGAAGCATTATCTTTAAGACCTTTTTTAAGGCATTCTTAGTCTCTTCGGAGAATTATCTTTAAGACCTTTTTTAAGGCATTCTCAGTCTTTTCGGAGCATTATCTTTAAGACCTTTTTTTTTAAGGCATTCTCAGAGAATTATCTTTAAGACCTTTTCTTAAGGCATTCTCAGTCTCTTCGGAGCATTATCTTTAGGTCCTTTTATTAAGGAAATGTCAGACTCTTCGGAGCATTATCTTTAAGTCCTTTTCTTAAGTCATTTCAAATCTTTTCCAAGACGTTCTCAGTCTCTTCGGAGTATTAAGTTATTTTCAAAAAGATGTCCCAAATGCCTTCAATCCAAGGTGATCCAAGAGATGCGTTTAGCTCAACATTGTTAGGCACTATCCAGAAAAGCAAGCCTATTCATGTACACCATACCGGGGGCAATCAGGTAAGTTTCTCAATCATGAGAGGCACGCTCACACACATCACACAATAAATGTACAAAATCCAAATTCAAATGTACAAAATCTCAAACAAACGAACAAAACAACAACAACAATAAAAGCAAAACAACACAAAACAAAAAGAAGAAGATATTTTCAAGGCCTTGAAAATCCAATATACTGTAAAAATTCAAATACATTCAAAATGTAAAAATCCCAAAAAATTACAGAAATAAAAACAAAAACAATGATCATTTTAAGAGACGCTAAAGATATTGAAACCTATCCGCCTGTAGGCAAGTAATAAAACCTCCAATCTAATTTTCCTCTGAGGAGGCTCAAATCTATTTTCCTCTCTGGAGGCTCAACATCAAATTGTCTCACCCTTTTGAGAAGTATGCATGTCTTTTCAACAAGGAGGCTACGTTGGAGATTATAGAAGAATCGATATTTGGAAAAAAACCAACCATCCTTCAGGGGGACACCCGTCTAACATCGGCCCCAATAGGTATGTACTGCCATGGGTAAGTACCTCTTTTATATACCTTGCACATTTGCTTTTCCCTTTTTTGTAGAAAAAAAAAGAGGAGGCTCAGGATAAGTGCAAATAAAGAAAATAACGAACGAGTCACCATACCGACCTAAGGATGGTCAGCAGTCAGGCTTTGGGTTAACCGGAGGGTGGTTAGTAAATCAGACACTACATCATGGTGGTTAGCAGATATTGTACTAGCTAGATGGTTGTTAGCAGATCAGACATTGTACTAGCCGAATGGGGGTTAGCAGATTAGAATATTGTACTAGCCGGATGGGGGTTAGCAGATTAGACATTATACTAGCCGGATGGGGGTTAGCAGATAAGAATATTGTGCAAGCCGGATTGTGGTTAGCAGATTAGACATTATACTAGCCGGATGGGGGTTAGCAGATAAGAATATTGTGCAAGCCGGATTGTGGTTAGCAGATCAGATATTATACTGACCGGATGGTGGTTAGCAGATCAGATATTGTACTGACTGGATGGTGGTTAGCAGATTTTACACTGAACGAATAATGGTTAACAGATCGAATGTTATACGGATCAGTTGGAGGTTACCAAGGTTATGCTGTGCAAGCCCAAAAGCGGCTACCAAGACAGAACGTTCAATCACACACGATAGAACAAATCGTAACAGGATTGTAGTTAGAGAACATTACCTCTCACAGACACCATGTAGGCCAGGATGAGGCCAGGATGAGGCCAGCGGGACACCAACGATAGAATAGATCGCAAACAGAGATTGTAGTCAGAGAGTACTGCATCTCATAGATTCCGTGCAAGCCGAGATGAGGCCAGCGGGACAGACCACCCACCGTGCATGCCGAGATGAGGACAGCAGGGCACACGCGATAGAGCATATCGTAACGGGACTATGGTTAGAGAATACTGCATCCCATAGACACCGTGCAAGCCGAGATGAGGCCAGCAGGATAGATTAGCCACCGTGCATGCCGAGATGAGGACGGCAGGGCACACACGATAGAATCGATCGCAACGGGATTGTGGTTAGAGGACACCGCATCGCACGGATACCTGCAAGCTGAGATGAGGCCAGCAAGATAGACAAGCCACTGTGCATGCTGAGACGAGGACAGCGGGGCACACGCTATAGAACAGATCGCAACGGGATTGTCGTTAGAGGACACCGCATCTCACAGACGCCGTGCAAGCCGACCGGAGGTGAGCGGGACAATGCGATAGAAAAGATTGCAAATGAGCCACAGTCGAATAGTACTACAGCTCAACGGCAACAAGTCGTAAAAGGTAAGGGCTGCCTCAGGTACGCATCTCTTTCCTTTTTCTTTGAATTTTGGCTCATATATGCACTAGTGCACTAGTTTTCCCAAATTGGGGGCAACTATAGACACCGGGTCCTGAGGCAGCCCAGTTTAGAGTTACTCAATAATGATAAGATGCATACTCATAGGCAAAAATGTTAAAAGTGATGATTTCTTGATCAAATTTGCATTTTAGAGTAAAAAATAAAAAAATAATAAAAAATATTTTTAAAATTATATTTGAAAAATGGGGTTTAGAAATTATAGTATTTTTCAGTTAAATTTAAAAATAAAAAAAATCCGCAAATGTCGATGCGCGGCAGCGCACAGGCGGGCGGGCGCTGCGCGGCGCTCGCACGCGAGCGAAACGCAGGGCGTCGCCCGCGTGCACCAATGGGCGTTAGTCACCCCTGTTCCGCCCCCAATTGCCCATATTCGCTCGAAATTGATTTTTTTTCGGATTTTTCACCCAAAAATCTAATTTTTATCCCTTTTTAAGGGATTTTCAGGTTTTGTTTCATTTTCAAAACTTAGATAAATAATATTTTGAATTTATTAATTAGTTTTCCTTAATTAATTTTATTTTCCATTTTTTTAATATAAATAGAAAAAGATAAAAAATGAATAGGGGGATTTTCTTAGGGTTTTTTTTTTTGAGGTTTTCTCGTCTTCTTCCTCTCAAATTCTCTCTAAAATTTTCAGATTTTTACTAACAAAAATATTAAAAATTCGGTTCATCTTTTTGGTTCTTTTTCCAATAGAATTTCTTCTAAATATTTTTTAGAAGTAGTTTTATTGATTGATTTCAATTTTGAGTAAATTGTTTGCTCTCAAAATTCATTTTTTTACTTATTATTTGTTTTCAATCAAACTTTTTTTCAATAATTTTTGAATCTATTTTTTATGGAAAAATAATTTTGAGAGAAACAAAACATTTGTTTGTTATCAAAATCTAATTTTTTCATTTGATTTTCTAAAAATAAGATTTTTTTCTTTTTTCATATGTTTTGTTTCTTAAGACAAACAAAATAATTGTTTGTTCTTGGGATCATTTTTATTTTTTTTAATCAATAAAAATCTTTCTTTAGGCAAATGAATTAATTTTTTGTTCTTAAAGAATTTTTAATCATTTTTTTAAATTTTTTTTCTTGGAATAAAATTTCAACATTTTCACCATATCTCAACTCTACTCTTGCAAATAAAGAATAAGGAAATCAATCATCATTTTTACCTTCATCGAATCCAAAACTCTGAGGGTAAACATTCTGGTCCTAATATTTTTATTTCTATTTTTATTAATTTGTTCATATTTAATTTATTAATATGTATATTATTTTTATTTTTATTATTTTCATTTATTTATTCTATTGTTTTTATATTTATCTCATTTAATATGTTTATATATTATTTTTGTTCATGTAAATATTAATTTCTTATCATTTCTAACTTGTAAATATTGATTTCTTATTATTGCTAACATGTAAATAATTTATTTTTGCTTTGATTTCTCATTATTTTTAACATGTAATTAATTAATTTATTTTGATTGATTTTTTTTAACATGTAAATGTTTTATGTTAATTGGGATAACATTAATTAATCACATCATTTATTTAATTATTTTCATCATTCTTTTATTCATTTTTTTTATCATTCTTTTTCATTGCTATTGTTGTACATTTATTGTTTATTCATTTATTTGTTTCTTTTCATTATTCATTATTATTATCATCATGTTCGTATTTTTATGTATTAATTCATTAACATTTTTTATTTATTTCAATCACATCATTTAATTCATTTGTCATTCATAATACATTTTTCTCATTTATTTTATATTGTTAACATGATAATTCATTTGTCATTATGATGTCATCTTATTTTATCTTATTTTATTTTATTTTATCATTCATTATTTTATATGTTTAATTGATTTTATTGATTTAATTACTAACGTTATTTCATTTGTGTTTTATTTTTTTATGTTAAAACTTATTTTCTTTACTTGGGCATTTTTGCGAGCACCCGAGGAAATCCAGAAGGCTCGTTTAGGTTAAATATTTAATTACTTTATTTGTAATATTTCATTTATTTGGCTTTTTCATTTATTTTGCCATGTAATTTTCTTATAAAATTGTTTATTTTAAGCACGCTAAAGAGAAAATGACAAAAATATTTTCAATAATTAACTTAGAATCTTCCCTAATAAAAATGGGACCAATGTCCCAATTTTCTCAATCCAAAAGAAAAATTGTCACATCAAAATTATTTCACAATAAATATGCATGCGAGGACCAATGTCCTCATCTTTAACGTATATCCCGTTTTCTGCATGATTTGTATTTTATTTATAATGGGGGTTGTATTCTGCCCCTAGTTTTGTTGTAATTTGTTTTTATACGTTTCATTTTAATTATGCTTTTATTTATCGCTTCCTTTGAATGAATAGCTTGCGCTTTAATTAAACTACACTAAATTGAATGAGAAATGGGATGAAACGATAAATTCAAAACTCAACTATAAACCTAACCAAGGTATGAATAAATGGAAAATCCCGAACGTTCTCTGGTCTTTGGGCTCAACGAGGCGACAGGGCCATCTCAATGTTCTATTGGGATGGGGCCTCCAAGACACCTCTTGTGTCCCTTAAAAGGCTCAAAATTGCACAGTCCTAGGTGCCACGAGGTGAGAGGGCCATCCTAATGTTCTATTAGGGTGGATGCCTCCAAGACACCTCTGGTTTACCCAAGCGTGAGGCTAAAGGACCATCCTATCATTAGGGTGGATGCCTCCAAGACACCTCTAGTTTGCCCAAGCATGAGGCTAAAGGACCATCCTATCATTAGGGTGGAAGCCTCCAAGACACCTCCGGCTTGCCTATAATGGACATAGTAGTGTTGTCTTAGGCTCACTGAGGCTAGACGACCTTTCCTAATGTTCTATTGGGTGGCAACTCCAAAATACCTCCTTGTTGCCCAAAATGGACGCACTTGTAATTCCTTTCAACTTTTCAATGAATCTCATCCCGAAAGCCCTAAAGGCGGGCGGTTCGGGGCGCGTCGGGGTTCTGCACGCGTCACAAATAGCTTTTCTAATATACTCTTTATCCCTGAACTATTTGACAATTATACTTGTAACTCTGAATTTGTCAATGAGATGAATGGCTTTGCTTACTTGTGTGATGTTTCTCATGATTTCATTTTGCATGATCACGAACATGAATCATTAACTCAACTAATACTACCTCATTTAATCTCGGGCCTTTAAAAAATCCCAAGGAAATCTTGACAGCATCCGACATAACTCCTGAAGAGAGGATAAAATTTGAGAGAATTCTGAAAAAATATGAGAAAGTCTTTGCCTGGACCTATGAAGACATGCCAGGGATTGACCAAGAAGTTGCTGAACATGCCATCCCTACCTATCCAGAATGCAGGCCAGTTAAGCAAAAGCTCAGGAGGCTAAGACCAGAGTGGGCAAAAAAGGTAAAGGAAGAGGTGCACAAGCAGATTGAAGCTAAGTTCTTGATAGAGGTTTAGTATCCAACATGGTTAGCTTATGTTGTTCCCGTAGCGAAAAAGGACGAAAAGGTTCGAGTATGTGTTGACTACCGAGACCTAAATAAAGCCTGCCCAAAAGATGACTTTCTTTTGCCCCATATCGATGTACTAGTAGACAGTGTGGCTGCTTACATGATGTACAGTTTTGTGGATGGGTATGCAGGGTACATCCAAATCCTCAATAGGATCATGGATCGAATTAAGACAACATTCATCACTGAGTGGGATACGTTCACTTATATGGTCATGCCTTTTGGATAAAAAACGCAGGAGCAACATACCAAAGGATGGCTACTAAAATCCTTGATGACTTGATCCACAAAGAGGTGGAAGTGTACATCGATGATATGATGATTAAGTTGGCTACCCGAGAGGGGCCTTTTGAGGATTGACAAGTATAATCTTCGCCTCAACACCAAGAAATTCATTTTTGGAGTTACCTCGAGTAAGTTGTTAGGCCACATGGTGAGTCAGAGGGGAATTGAAGTGGACCCCGATAAGGTCAGGGCAATCGGGGAGATGCCAACACCTCGGAAGGAAAAAGAAGCCAAGAGTTTTTTGGGAAAGCTGCAGTAGATCAGCAGGTTCATTTCCAAGCTTGCTTCAGTATGTGAACCGATTTTTAACCACCTCAGGAAGAATCAGCTAGTTCGGTGGAACGATGACTGCCAAAAAGCTTTTGATATTATTAAAGATTACCTCCTGAACCCCCCAGTTCTACGGCCGCCCCGGCATTTAATTCTTTACCTAGCAATAGAGGAGAATTCTGTGGGTGCTATGATAGCCCAGGAAGATGAATTCGGGGTTGAATTTGTGGTTTACTATCTCAGTAAGAAATTCCTTCCTTATGAAGCCAAGTATGTTGAAGTGGAAAAGATTTGTTTAGCAGTAATCTGGGCTTCAAAGAAACTGAGACACTACTTTATTCATACAAAGTGCAGGCAGTCGCCAAACAAAACCCTCTTCGATACCTTCAGGAGGCACCCTCTTTGCTTGGAAAAATGAGGAGGTAGCTAGTATTACTACAAGAATTTGATGTGGAATACATCACCAGAAAGACCATTAAGGGTCGGGCAGTTGCAAAATTCCTAGCCGACCATCCGGTGGAAAGTGACCAATTTGAGTATGAATTCCTAGATGAGGACGTGGCAGCCATCACAGTGCAGAAGTGGCAGATGTACTTCGACGGGGCAGTGAATAACAAAGGAGCCGGAACAGGGGTAATTTTAGTAACCCCAGAGGGTGAGAAACTCCCCTTAGCTAAGAATTGAGGTATAGAGCCACCAATAAAGAAGCTGAATACGAAGCCTGCGTCTTCGAGTTGGAAGCACTCTCAGCAGTGGGGGAAAAAGTAGTAGAGGTCTTCTTAGACTCATCTTTGGTAATCCATCAGGTCAGGGGTGAATGGTCCATTAAGGAAGAACGGTTGTTACCGTACGTAAGGTGCTTAAAGGAATTAAGTGGTCAATTTGAAATTTGCACTTTTAACTATATGCCCCGAGATGAGAACCAATTAGCGGATGCCCTAGCCACTCTAATGTCTATGTGGGATAACCCAGAAGGGATAGCCATGAAGCCTGTACTCATTTCTAGTTCAGACAAGTCATACTTTGAAACTGAGCAGGTCGGGGATGTTGAGGCTATTGACTGAAAGCCGTGGTACTGTGATGTCCAGAATTATTTGGAAAAGTCGGTGTTCCCAGAAGAGGCCACTGAAAAAGACCAGAGGATGATTCGCAAGCTATCCACTCAGTTCATCAGTGTAGACGGTGTGCTGTACAAAAGGCAAGTTGATGGCATACAACTAAGGTACTTGGATGAGAAGGAAGACAAGAGGGTTATGGAGGAAACCCATGCAGGGGTCTGTGTAGCCCATAAGAATGGTCTAGCTCTGGTAAAGAAAATCTTGCGACAGGGGTTCTTTTGACTGACAATGGACACAGATTATTCCAAGTATGCGAAGCAGTGCCAACTGTGCCAACAATATGCCAATCTAAGGCACCTGCCAGTTTCAGAATTGTGCAACCTCACATCTCCATGGCCATTCGCAGCTTGGGGGATTGACATCATAGGGGAAATACATCCGACAGCCTCTAACGGGTATAGATTTATCGTGGTCGCCATTGACTACTTCACTAAGTGGGTAGAAGCTGAATCCTTCAAAAAACTGGGTGCCCGAGAAATGGTCATATTTATTGAACAACATCTGATCTATAGGTACGGGCACCTGCAGCACATCGTGTCGGATAATGGGGTACAGTTCCAAGCTGAGACCAAGCAAATGCTCAAGAAATATACCATCCAAGATCATAAATCCTCTCCTTATCGACCATAGGCTAACGGGGCAGTCGAGGCAGCGAATAAAAATATCAGGAGGATACGAGCTAAAATGGTGCAAACATATAAAGATTGGGCCGAGAAACTGCCATTTGCCCTGTGGGGCTACAGGACCACTACCAGAACTTCTACAGGAGCTACACTTTTCTCTCTGGTCTATGGGATACAAGTAGTTCCGTAAGTAGAAATCTAACTCCAATCCCTGAGGGTGGTAACGGAAGCCAAGTTACCAGAAGCAGAATGGGCACAGCAGCGGTTGCTACAGTTGAACCTATTAGATAAAGATATGATGCGAGCATACTACCATAACCAGATCTACTAGAAGAGACTGGCTCGATCATTTGGGAAGAAAGTCAGGAAACAACCACTAAAGGAATGCGATTTGGTCTTCAAGCAGATGAGGCTAGGGGTTCCGGACCTTTAAGGCAAGTTTAGACCAACTTGGGAAGGCCCTTTCATTCTAAAGAAGCTTCTGTCTAAAGGAGCTGTGATCCTGACAAATAGTAATGGAAATGAATTCAGGGAGCTGATCAACATCGATAGATTGAAAAGATTCCATGTCTAAAGGCTAAAAGAAAATATAATAATAGCAAAAAAAAAAAATCTTGAGAAAAAATATTGAATCAAGAAAACCCGAGAGGGCTGATTGATAACAGGAGTTTTGATGCTTTCAAGATCCATCTCGAGATTAGACGTGGTCTGGTATTTTGAGCTTAATGTTAGATAATGATCATGTATAATGAAATCACACAAAAACATGTATATGGATGCAATTGTACGATTGGAGTAATGCTTTTCGTTCAATAAAGGTCAATAGTTTTCTCCGAGAAGGTAATACATCTCTTCCCATTTAATGCGCACAATTTATCCATCGTTGTTATAGCCGGCGAGGAGCTTTATCCATAAAAAAATGAGGCTGTTAGAGATGAAAATCGTAACTAACGATCTAAGCAAAAATCAGCCCAAAGGGCAGAGTGAAAACCTAGAAACAGGCAGTCTGCCCCATAAAAAAATAAAATGAATAAAAGCCGCTGGATTGGGTTGGGTCCATTCCAGGCAAAAATTAGGCACAGGGTTCTGTGCAAATCCGGAAAGGACGCACTTCCCGCGAAGAAAAGCTAATATGAAAATCGACAAGGGACAGACTATAACACCCCCTACCCGTACTAAGACGATCCCATCCGATACGGAGTGAGATGTCGTACGAGTCGAGGTGTCAACATGCATGTACGAAACAAACTATACAATAAAACATATAATCATACATAACATGTATACTTAAACACAGGTTAATTAAAATTTTTTTCACAATAAATTACAGCAAATCACGCATCGTGTAATAATATTACATGCCAAAGGCCATCACAATAATTCTGATCAACAAGCTGATACCAAAATAATATTACATGTCCGTATATGAATATAACAGCGGAAGCTATATAAAAATATTACATAGAATAAAATCCCTAACTCTAGTCCCTGCTGTGTTGGCTTGACCGCAGTGACTCACTCTAATAAAGCTTCTTATTTACCTGCACGGGTAAACACACCGTGCTAAGCGATAAACGCTTAGTGGGGATACACACATATCATATGGACGACCATTCACAATGGTCGTCAATGCATAACACATTCATGATGGCATATTTTTAATACGGTCATAATATGTATACACTTAGGCTCGAATTCATAATCATATATTCCGCATCGCATGCTTATATTCATCTCCATATTATCTCATTCAATAATACTTTTGTACAATCAACATATAACAGAATAAATCACATATCACATAAAGATCCTGCTGACTCATAATAGTGGATAACGAGTATACGGACAGTACCTTACGGGTACGAATCGCTAAATCTATCATTTTATACAGACAGTACCTTACGGGTACGAATCGCTAGATCTATCATTTTATCCAGACAGTACCTTACGGGTACGAATCGCTAAATCTATCATTTTATACAGACAGTACCTTACGGGTACGAATCGCTAGATCTATCATTTTATCCAGACAGTACCTTACGGGTACGAATCGCTAAATCTATCATTTTATACAGACAGTACCTTACGGGTATGAATCGCCAGATCTATCATTTTATCCCGATAGTACCTTACGGGTACGAATCGCTAAGTCAAAACTTCTTTTATTTTTCTTTTCAAAGCACTATAAGAGGGACCTGATCGGGGTCCAATCCAATCAAAATGCTGCAGCTATAAACTCTATTAGGCATGCCTAACTATCCACTTTCTAGACTCTAGCAGGTCATGCATAACACAAGCTAAAATAAATCATCAATATAATATCATAAGTAATTACATAGCTTAACATGTATTATTCAATCACACAACTAATCATGGCATGATATAGCATATGAACACTAACTATATCATTCAAGGATGCTCATAACACATAATCAGCTTATAACTCTTTTATCTAATTCATATGCAACATGTCATTTCAAAATAAAGCTATATAATAGAATTTATCAAATATGCATAGCTATAAAATCAATTAAAGGATACAAATCATGTTAAAAGACACTCACATAGAACTCAACATACAAGTATACAATATATTATTCATTTCCATATTCATGGGTTTTCCATTCATAAACTTATATATCATAACATAAATTACATATATTTCCACTAGAAATACATTTATATACTCCTTTTATAATGTTAGACATGAGTTGGATAAGTGGTGAGAACTTCCGGGGAGATTCGGGATTGATTCGGGAGGGAAAAAGTACATTTTCGGGGCAAAAATGAGGTTACACGGCGGTATGGCAACTCATACAGCCGTGTGGGACGTGAAATTTGGGTAAAAATGGACAGAATGGTTTTACACGGCGGTAAGGAATTCCCTTACCCCCGTGTAAACCCATTCTGCCTCACTTCGAGAGGCAGACCCCAAACTGGTATCAGGTCCAAACTTGCAATGCATTTTACACATAGTTAAAAACATTTTTAGGAAAAACGTCCTTCTTAACATTTGTTCCCTATGATGTTAGCTTTAAAATGGGATAAGTTTCAGGTCATTTGGACATCTGTAACTCCAGATATGATCTAAAAACTCTATACTGTTCTAGTGAACCCACCTAAGCAGAGAGGTCTCGGTTTTTAGCATTTTTGAAGATCCTAAGTCCAGAATTAGCTCCAGAACTCTCTTAGAAAATTTTAGATACGGGTCTTAGCTGTCAGATGCAATTTGAATCAACTCAATTTAGGCTCTATAACTCTACTTATTATAAAAACATCACACTGAGGTCAGATAAAAACTGAATAAAATTTCAGAACACAAACATCAACATTGAACAAATAAATCCCAAACAAATCACAATTAATTTCCAAACAAAATCCCAAACCTGAATTTTCACTTCTAATGTTTTGTTCTACTTGATCCAGCAATTTCTTTGCCTTTAGGATTTGGAGGAGGTTGAACTAATCAAGAATTTACCAAAATACACAAATATAAATTCTAGATTAAAATTCAATAATTGAAAAAAAGAAATTGAAGAATTAAATGAAATTAGGAGTTGATCTTACCAAATTGATGTTAAATCAATTAATTTCTACTCTCAATTTACTTAGATTTTTGTTAGGATTTTTAGGTGAATTGAAATGAAGAAGAAGAAATGAAGAAGAAGAAGAAGAAGAAGAATAAGAAATGGAAATGCATTTACGGGAAATGAAAGAATTCCCTCATCTCATACATATTTCATGTACATTTCATTTAATTTCATTTACATTTCATTTGCATTTCATTTCACCTAACTTCATTTGCATTTCATTTCACCTAACTTGATTTGCCACATGTCACTTCCTCATTGGTGAACACTAATCACTCATACCCAACTTCCATACACTTGTACACATTCTAATCATCCTCACATGACACACCCTACTAGTGTGTGAGCAAAACACAATAACATACCCTAATAATTCACTCTACATAGGTATGAGTATCCACATACAAACACTACCCCCC
Organism: Excoecaria cochinchinensis; assembly: GCA_947683425.1. Classification (NCBI taxonomy): domain Eukaryota; kingdom Viridiplantae; phylum Streptophyta; class Magnoliopsida; order Malpighiales; family Euphorbiaceae; genus Excoecaria; species Excoecaria cochinchinensis. Next base: position 5,501,895 of record CANTUQ010000194.1, on the reverse strand, counting down.
CCCCCCTCACTCATACCCTACAAGGGTATATGCATGCACACCTAATTATTTCCCAACTAATTCATACCTTATTAGCATATATGCACTCACATGGTAATAAAACCCTTATAACATGTAAACTACCCAAAATATCCTTGTTAATTATCAAAATACATACAGTTGTACGTATATACATGATTTATACTACTAGGGGGTATACAGGGTGTGACAACTCTCCCCTACTCATAAAAATTTCGTCCTCGAAATTCTCACCTGAACTGAATAATTGCGGATACTGAGCTGTCATTGACTCCTCGGTCTCCCAAGTCGCTTCTTCGACTCCGTGATGATTCCACAACACTTTTACCAAAGGAATTTGTTTATTTCTCAATTGTCTCACCTCTCGAGCGAGAACAGCTTTTGGTTCCTCATCATAAGAAAAATCTGGTTGCACTTGCACATCCTGAACCGACAAAACATGTGAAGGATCTGATCTGTATCGACGAAGCATCGACACATGAAACACATCGTGCAACTTGGACAACTCCTTCGGTAATGCCAATCTGTAGGCAACTGGACCAACTTTAGCCAGAATCTTATACGGTCCAATGAAGCGAGGACTAAGTTTACCCTTCTTGCCAAAACGAAGTACTTTTCTCCAAGGAGATACCTTAAGGAAAACTTTATCCCCAACTTCAAAGTGCACATCTTTCCTCTTCAAGTTTGCATATGACTTTTGTCGAGCTTTAGCCGTTTTCAAATTCCGTTGCACAACTCTGATCTTTTCCTCTGTGTCTCTAACCAAATCTGGTCCAATAACAGATCTCTCAGATAACTCGGTCCAACAAAGTGGAGTCCTACACTGCCGACCATACAAAGCCTCATATGGTGACATGCCGATACTCGACTGATAACTATTATTGTAGGAAAACTCCATAAGTGTTACATATCTATCCCAACTACCTGGAAAATCCAAAGCACAAGCTCTCATCATATCTTCTAGAATCTGAATAACCCGCTCGGACTGACCGTCTGTCTGAGGGTGAAATGCTGTACTGAAGTTCAACTTGGTACCCAAAGCTCGTTGTAACTCTTTCCAAAACTTAGATGTGAACCTCGGGTCCCGATCTGAAACTATGGACAAAGGCACTCCATGTAACCGAACTATCTCATCCACATAAATACTGGCCAATCTATCCATCGGATAATCCATCCTAACTGGTAGAAAATGAGCTGACTTTGTAAGTCGATCCACTATCACCCAAACTGAGTCATGTTTCTTCTGAGTTAAAGGTAAACCTGTTACAAAGTCCATGTGTCACACCCCAACCTATAACATGGATACTTCTACTCGTGATTAGAGATAGAAGGACCCAAGATAGATAGGAATGTCACACCCCACTAGTACAAACATACAAACATCACATAGGAATAAGATATCCAGCGTAAATAAAAAAAACTTTAAAAGAAAGAAGAGGGATACAGAACAATAGGAACACTTTTATTAATATACAGAAATAGTTCTTTACATATTACATCAAATTACAAAAAGAACCAATTTACAAAAGCCCAACATACGTAGTTTAAAAGGGCTAACAAAACATTATACTATTACAAAAGAAGGAAAGCCTAAACTATAAAACTTCTGAACTCTAGTTGTGTTGGCCTTCCCGATGCGACACACCCAGAATCCTCGTACCAAAACCTTCCACACCTGCACGGATAAACACCCGTGCTAAGCGAAATCGCTTAGTGGGGAAAACATTGAATGCACGACCGCCACTCACAGTGACGGTAACAGAAAACACATGATAACAATACAAATATATTTATATATATAAATCATCATACATAACCAATTCGTTTATTTGCATTCTCATTCAGAATTCTTGCACAAAGGTACTCAATAACACCTGCTTAATCATAATGAGTGGATAACGAGTACACATGGATACTTGAGAGTATCGGTTCTATAAGATAAACACATAGATACCCAAAGGTATCAAACATTCTTTTCATTTCATTCCAAGTTATTACACATAGAATCTTAAGAAAGATTCGACAGAAGGATCGCGAGGATCCAGTCGAGGGACCTGATCAGGGTCCAAATCGTACACATAGCTGCAGCGGCACATAACTCTATTAGGCATGCCTAACTATCCACTTATTTGACATTAGCAGGTTATGCAAAATCTTATCACATTTTCATACATATAATTCATGTAAATAGACAGTCAAAGCTTTAGTGAAAACTGCACACAAAAGAGATTAAGCTATTAAGCAAAAAGGAAAAGAAATCAAATTTGGAAGCTGCGTCTGTCGCGCTCGCGACGGTTGTCGCGATCGCGACAGAGACCAAACACATCGACCCGCCAAGATCAATTCTAAAACAACCCATAAACAAAATACATATAACTAAAACCTAGAGAAGAGGAAGAAGAAGAATCTAAAACACCCATACCCCAACTCACCTTTAAGCTTTAAATCCACAAGCCAAGCAACTCTAATTACTTCAAATGAAGACAAGGGAGCAAGATCGGGCCAAGAAGGAGAAGAAAGAAGAAGAAGCAAGAAGAAAAGAGGAAATGGCGTGAGGAAGGAAGAAGAAGAACGGGAATCAAAGGGCAAATGGCTGATCTCTCTCTCCTCACCTAACCCATAAATGCTCACTTATCTCCTTTGCCACTTGTCACTTCCCCAATAAGCCACATGTTTCAAAATACACCCTACTCCCAAACTCTCATATACACTCTAGAATATCTCTCACTTATACCTCTACTTCTATACACACCCATATATTCTAGTCTAATTTCCTCTTCTCACTAATACACACACATATACAATAATTAAATAAATAAACCAATTTGACACACACAAGCGACACATAAACATACACATACAGACACAGACAGGCTCAAACTACTGGGGTGGTTTTGGGGTGTTACAATACTCCCCCACTTAACAGAATTTCGTCCTCGAAATTCTTACCTGATCCAAATAACTGAGGATATTGCAATCTCATGGCTTCTTCTGGTTCCCATGTAGCTTCCTCAATACCGTGATGCTGCCACAAAACTTTGACTAACGGTATTTGCTTATTCCGAAGCTGTCTCACTTCCCGATCCAAAATTCTTTTCGGTTCTTCATCAAAAGAAAAGTCTGACTGAATCCGGATATCTTGCACTGGTAATACATGTGAAGGATCTGACCGATATCTCCTGAGCATAGATACATGAAAAACGTCATGTAATCTAGCTAACTCCATAGGCAAAGCTAGTTGATACGCTACTGGACCTACTTTCTTTAGAATCTCATACGACCCAATAAAGCGTGGACTTAACTTGCCTTTCTTTCCGAAACGGAGAACCTTACGCCACGGTGACACCTTCAAGAAAACTTTATCCCCCACTTCGTACTGTATATCTCTGCGCTTCAAATTAGCATAAGAACGCTGTCGATCTTTTGCTGCTTTCAAGTTCTGTTGTACAACCCTTACTTTTTCTTCAGTATCCCGCACTATATCCGGACCTATCATAGCCTTTTCTGACAACTCAGTCCAACATACTGGCGTTCTACACTGCCGTCCATATAACGCTTCATAAGGAGCCATACCAATGCTCACTTGGTAGCTGTTATTATACGCAAATTCCATCAAGGACACATACCGATCCCAGCTTCCTGAAAACTCTAAAGCACAACCTCGAAGCATATCTTCTAGAATCTGAATAACCCTTTCTGATTGCCCATCAGTCTGCGGATGGAAAGCAGTACTGAAATTCAACCGTGTTCCCAAAGCTGCCTGAAGTTCTTTCCAAAACTTAGATGTAAAGCGAGGATCTCGGTCTGATACAATGGATGACGGAATCCCATGCAACCGGACTATCTCATCCACATACAATTCCGCCAATTTGTCCATCGAGTAATCCACCCGCACAGGTAGAAAATGTGCAGACTTTAACAATCGATCTACTATAACCCATACCGAATCATGTCTACGCTGAGTCATAGGCAAACCAGATACAAAATCCATCGTGATGTCATCCCATTTCCATTGAGGAATGGGTAAGGGATGAAGCAATCCCGATGGTACTTGATGCTCGGTTTTCACTTGCTGACAAGTGAGACACCTTGAAACAAATTCTGTTATCTCTCTTTTCATTCCTGGCCACCAATAGTATTGCTTCAAATCTTGATACATCTTATCCCCGCCAGGATGCATAGTGAAGACTGAAGAGTGAGCTTCTTGTAACAATTTCTTTCTTAACTCGCCAACATCAGGCACACATAACCGATTCCCATGCTTAAGTACTCCTTCACTGTCTATCAGATATTCTGTCCGCTTGCCCTCTTTCACTGCTTGATAAACACGCTGAAGCACATGATCATCCAACTGAGCCTTTGCAATTTCTGATCTCAAACTTGGCTTAACTTTAAGTTGAGCAATTAGAGCACCTTCAGAATCAAACCTCCATCTACCTCGGCTAGCCAGCAAAGCAGACAAAGACTTCCTGCTCAGAGCATCAGCTACCACATTAGCTTTGCCCGGATGGTAATCAATGATACAATCATAATCCTTGAATAACTCTAACCATCTCCGCTGCCTCAAATTCAACTCCTTCTGTGTTAACAAATACTTGAGACTTTTGTGATCCGTAAAAATCCTGCACGTCTCTCCATACAAGTAGTGCCACCAAATCTTAAGCGCAAATACTACCGCTGCTAACTCCAAATCGTGAGTCGGGTAGTTCTTCTCATGAGGCTTCAACTGTCTGGATGCATAAGCTACAACTTTATTCCCTTGCATCAGAACACAACCTAAGCCAATACCCGAAGCATCACTGTACATAGTGTACTCTTTACCCGAAACCGGCTGTGTGAGCACAGGAGCTTTAACCAACAACTCTTTTAAACGATCAAAACTGGCTTGACACTTCTCAGTCCAAACAAACTTGACATCCTTCCGAAGAAGCTTGGTCAAAGGAGATGCTAACACTGAAAACCCTTGAACAAACCGTCGATAATACCCTGCTAAACCCAGAAAACTTCTCACCTCAGGTACATTCTTCGGAGGCATCCACTTAACAATCGCTTCAATTTTACTTGGATCAACACGTACACCTTCTGCTGATATCACATGTCCAAGGAAGGCCACTTCCTTTAACCAAAACTCACACTTGCTGAGTTTCGCATACAGCTGATGATCTCTCAACATTTGCAACACCAGCCTTAAATGTTCCTTATGTTCTTATCGATTTCTGGAATACACCAAAATGTCGTCAATGAATACCACAACAAACTTATCCAGATACGGTCGGAAAACTCGGTTCATCAGATCCATGAAGGCTGCAGGCGCGTTTGTCAAACCGAAAGGCATCACTAGAAATTCATAGTGACCATAACGCGTCCCAAAAGCCGTCTTTGCCACATCCGCTTCTTTAACCCCCAACTGATAATAGCCTGATCTCAAATCTATCTTAGAGAATACCCCTGCTCCTCTTAACTGATCAAAAAGATCTTCAATTATCGGCAAGGGATACTTATTCTTAATAGTCACTTTATTAAGCTGTCGGTAATCAATGCACATCCGAAGGGTTCCATCCTTTTTCTTGACAAACAATACTGGAGCACCCCACGGTGATACACTAGGCCGGATGAATCCTTTATCCAACAATTCCTGTAACTGACTCTTCAATTCTTTCAATTCCATTGGAGCCATTCTATAAGGAGCCTTTGAAATCGGAGCTGTGCCCGGCAGAATCTCTACTGACAGTTCAACTTCTCTCTCAGGAGGTAACCCCGGTAACTCTTCCGGAAAGACGTCGACAAAATCTCTTACAATCGGAATATCTTGAATCTTAACTTGACCTCTCCGTGAATCCAAAACCACAGCTAGAAAAGCTTCACATCCTTTCCTGATGAATCTTCTGGCTTTCATAGCTGATACCACATTATGCAAAGAACTACTTCCAATTCCTTTCACAATAACTGGCAAATGATCCTTATCTCTCAAAACCATAACTTTCCTATGACAGTCTACTACTGCTCGGTGCTTATCTAGCCAATCCATCCCCAAAATAATATCAAACTCATGAAAAGGCAAACAAATTAAATCCACAACAAACTCTATATTCTGAATCTTCAAAGGACATTTCCGACAAACCCTATAGTACTCTGACCCAACGGGCTGGATACACAAATCTCATATTCCATCTTCTCCTCACTACCCAAACTATCCCATAACTTACCAGAACACACATAGGAATGGGTAGACCCCGGGTCAATCAAAACATAAACTTCAGAATCAAGCAAAGAAAACTTACCGGCAATCACTTCAGGAGTATTCTGTTCCTCTCGGGCTTTCATAGCATAAGCCCGACCAGATGATGGCACAGGGCGATCCACTGATTCTGAGGCTTCTCTATCTCGAGATCTTCCACCTCGACCCCTTCCTCTACCCCTATTACGACTTCCTTGGGGTACATTAGATCCAGCTCGACTCCCTTCCTGTTGTCCCAAAGGATCTCCATATCGACTCGGACAATTCGCGAGTATATGATCCGTGGAACCACATCTAAAACAGCCTCCTGTTAACCATCGACACTCACCCCAATGTGGTTTATTACAATACGAACATCGGGGAGGGCCATCTCCTCTACCTGAGCCCGCTCCCCTGGACGAACCCTGCCTTCTCCCTCTAGGGGCCGGACTAGCTACTGACTCATCAGCAAAGTTTCCTTGTGATTCTCTTGGCCTCTTGCCTGAAGAAGAGCCACCTCTTGCAGATTTTCGTCTTTGAGCTTTCTCTCTCAAAATATTCTCAGAACGCTCCGCCCTCAAGGCTGCTTGTACCAACTGATAATATTTCACATTTGGAGCCGACATCAATGATATTAACATCACCTTCAGAGATTCATTCAAGCCTGATTCAAAATGCTGACATCGAAACTCTTCGGTAAGAACTCTTGGCGGCGCATATTTGCTCAACTTGGTAAACTCATTTTCATACTCAGCCACAGACATCATTCTTTGCTTAAGAGTTAAAAACTGCGCCCACTTAGCATCCTTATATGCTTTGGTCACATACCGGCTCTGAAACTCACCTTCAAAGAATTCCCAAGTAATCGGTTCGGGAACTTGCGGTTGACTAACCACCATCCTCCACCAATCATATGCAGAGCCTTGCAATAAGGACAAAGCACACTCCACTTCTTGCTCCGGTGGACATCTTATTTCCCTAAGTACTCTGGATGTCTTCTCTAACCACATTTCTGCTTTAGAAGATTCCTCTATACCGGTACCAAAGAAATCCTCTGCACCATGCTTTCTCAACCTTTCTATAGGTGCACTAGGTGCTGTCACTCTTTCAAGTACCCTTGTCATGCTCTGAAGCATTGCTTCCATTGGTCCCAAAGGCACCTCAGGTCGTCCCCTAGGAGGTTGAGCCGGACCAGAAACTGAGGGATCCTGCTCTTGGGGATTTGCACTTTCCGCTGACCCCTCGAGTGATCCACGAACAGACTCCATAACTACAAAACATAAACGCAGTGCGCATCAGGCCAACACAACCCCAACAGACAGACTAACACACTGAAACCCAGTAACACCTAGAACCAATAGCTCTGATACCACCTAATGTCACACCCCAACCTATAACATGGATACTTCTACTCGTGATTAGAGATAGAAGGACCCAAGATAGATAGGAATGTCACACCCCACTAGTACAAACATACAAACATCACATAGGAATAAGATATCCAGCGTAAATAAAAAAAACTTTAAAAGAAAGAAGAGGGATACAGAACAATAGGAACACTTTTATTAATATACAGAAATAGTTCTTTACATATTACATCAAATTACAAAAAGAACCAATTTACAAAAGCCCAACATACGTAGTTTAAAAGGGCTAACAAAACATTATACTATTACAAAAGAAGGAAAGCCTAAACTATAAAACTTCTGAACTCTAGTTGCGTTGGCCTTCCCGATGCGACACACCCAGAATCCTCGTACCAAAACCTTCCACACCTGCACGGATAAACACCCGTGCTAAGCGAAATCGCTTAGTGGGGAAAACATTGAATGCACGACCGCCACTCACAGTGACGGTAACAGAAAACACATGATAACAATACAAATATATTTATATATATAAATCATCATACATAACCAATTCATTTATTTGCATTCTCATTCAGAATTCTTGCACAAAGGTACTCAATAACACCTGCTTAATCATAATGAGTGGATAACGAGTACACATGGATACTTGAGAGTATCGGTTCTATAAGATAAACACATAGATACCCAAAGGTATCAAACATTCTTTTCATTTCATTCCAAGTTATTACACATAGAATCTTAAGAAAGATTCGACAGAAGGATCGCGAGGATCCAGTCGAGGGACCTGATCAGGGTCCAAATCGTACACATAGCTGCAGTGGCACATAACTCTATTAGGCATGCCTAACTATCCACTTATTTGACATTAGCAGGTTATGCAAAATCTTATCACATTTTCATACATATAATTCATGTAAATAGACAGTCAAAGCTTTAGTGAAAACTGCACACAAAAGAGATTAAGCCATTAAGCAAAAAGGAAAAGAAATCAAATTTGGAAGCTGCGTCTGTCGCGCTCGCGACGGTTGTCGCGATCGCGACAGAGACCAAACACATCGACCCGCCAAGTCTCGCGGTCGCGAGAAGGGTCTCGCGCTCGCGAGAGGACAAAGGCATCACCCTCTGTCGCGCCCGCGACGGACGTCGCGCTCGCGACAGAAGACAATCTTCCCATTCTATCGCGCTCGCGACTACTGCGCGCTCGCGACAGAGGGGAATCCTGCATTCACTCGGAGGTTAAGCGCTCTGTCGCGCTCGCGACATATGTCGCGGTCGCGACAGAGAGTTCCCTATCGAGCTCTGGGCGCGACACTTCTCGCGCCGGCGCGAGGGTTGAAAGCTCCGCGCTCTGTCGCGCTCGCGACAATGTCGCGATCGCGACAGACACGGGTTTTTCAACTCTTACGCCCAAAATCTGCAGAAATCTCACACAATTCACATCCAAACTTCCAAAAATCGATTCCAAACCTCAAAATTCAGCAATCCAAGCATTCACAATTCATAACATAAATAAAAACCCAACTTTGTCACCATTTATCTCAATTAAATCGAGTCAATTACATGCCCAATTCTAAGAATTTCCAAAACAGCAATCTTGACAACAATTATAACTATTCACATAATTTCCCATCAATACTTCGATAATATTCATTCTTTCACACCACATATCACACAAATCTCAATTCAAGTTATAACAACACAACTCATAATCTCAATTAAAGAAAAAACATATTTATCAAACTCAAATCACAAATGCACAAGAGATGAACAATCCCAAACCTTCTCTCCTTAGCTCCTAATCGCGAGCTCCGCTTCCGCTTGCGATCCCTTTCCCTTTATCAGGTCTAGGAGCCTCTTCTGAACCGCAAACCCATAACAATCAAGATCAATTCTAAAACAACCCATAAACAAAATACATATAACTAAAACCTAGAGAAGAGGAAGAAGAAGAATCTAAAACACCCATACCCCAACTCACCTTTAAGCTTTAAATCCACAAGCCAAGCAACTCTAATTACTTCAAATGAAGACAAGGGAGCAAGATCGGGCCAAGAAGGAGAAGAAAGAAGAAGAAGCAAGAAGAAAAGAGGAAATGGCGTGAGGAAGGAAGAAGAAGAACGGGAATCAAAGGGCAAATGGCTGATCTCTCTCTCCTCACCTAACCCATAAATGCTCACTTATCTCCTTTGCCACTTGTCACTTCCCCAATAAGCCACATGTTTCAAAATACACCCTACTCCCAAACTCTCATATACACTCTAGAATATCTCTCACTTATACCTCTACTTTTATACACACCCATATATTCTAGTCTAATTTCCTCTTCTCACTAATACACACACATATACAATAATTAAATAAATAAACCAATTTGACACACACAAGCGACACATAAACATACACATACAGACACAGACAGGCTCAAACTACTGGGGTGGTTTTGGGGTGTTACACCATGGCTATATCATCCCATTTCCACTCGGGAATAGACAAAGGCGTGAGCAAACCCGAAGGAACTTGATGCTCGGCCTTAACTTGCTGACATGTCAAGCATCTAGATACAAAATCTGTAATATCCCTTTTCATACCAGACCACCAAAAGAACTGCTTCATGTCTCTGTACATCTTCACACTGCCTGGATGCATAGCAAAAACTGTACTATGTGCCTCACTCATAAGCTGTTTTCTTAACTCTTCATTTCCCGGCACACACAAGCGATTTTTATACCTAAGTACCCCATCCTGAACTGAGAACTCTGACTGTTTCCCATTTTTAACTTCTTGCAAATTTCGTTGTAGCTTCTCATCATCACTCTGAGCATCTATTATCTGTTGTCTCAAGGTAGGCTTCACTCTCAATTGAGCAATTAAGGCCTCATCTGAATCAAACCTCCATCTGAACCGTCTTAAAATCAAAGCCGACATCGATTTCCGACTCAAAGCATCAGCGACTACATTGGCCTTACCTGGGTGATAATCCACAATGCAGTCATAATCCTTAAACAACTCAAGCCATCGTCGCTGTCTCATGTTCAACTCCTTCTGTGTGAGAAAATACTTCAAACTCTTATGATCTGTGAAGATTTTACATTTCTCTCCATACAGATAATGGCGCCAAATCTTCAAAGCAAAAATCACAGCAGCCAATTCCAAATCATGTGTCGGATAATTCCTCTCATGTGGCTTCAACTGTCGAGAAGCATAAGCCACAACCATGCCTTGTTGCATTAAAACACAGCCAAGACCAACACCTGAAGCATCACTATAGATGACAAACTCTTTACCCGAGATGGGTTGAGTAAGTATAGGAGCCTCAACTAACAACTTCTTCAACTGCTCAAAACAAGCCTGACACTTATCTGACCACTCAAATTTGACTCCTTTTCTCAACAATCTTGTCATCGGGGCGGCAATCACTGAAAAACTCTTAACAAATCGACGGTAGTAACCCGCCAAACCAAGAAAACTTCTCACTTCTTGAACATTTTTAGGTGCTTTCCAATCCACAATTGCCTCAATCTTTGCTGGATCCACTTGAATACCCTTAGCAGAAACTATATGACCCAAAAATGACACCTTCTGAAGCCAGAAGTCACACTTGCTCAGCTTGGCAAACAATTGATGCTCTCTCAAAACTTGCAAAACTATCCGAAGATGTGCCTCATGTTCACGCTCATCCTTGGAATACACCAAAATATCATCTATAAATACCACTACAAACTGGTCCAAATATGGCCTAAACACTCGGTTCATCAGATCCATGAAAGCTGCTGGAGCATTGGTCAAACCAAATGGCATAACAAGGAACTCATAATGGCCATAACGAGTCCGAAATGCAGTCTTAATCACATCCTCATCCTTTACACGAAGCTGATAATATCCTGACCGAAGATCTATTTTCGAGAAAACACCTGCACCTCGTAGTTGATCAAACAAATCCTCAACTCTAGGCAGCGGATACTTGTTCTTTACTGTTACTTTGTTGATCTGCCTGTAGTCTATACACATTCTCAAGGTTCCATCCTTTTTCTTGACAAACAGAACAGGAGCTCCCCAAGGAGATATGCTGGGGCGAACAAATCCTTTATCCAATAGCTCTTGTAGCTGAGTTTTGAGTTCTCTCAACTCTACAGGAGCCATCCGATAAGGTGCTCTCGATATGGGTGTAGTACCCGGCATAATCTCTATGGCTAACTCAACTTCTCTCTCTGGTGGCAAACCCGACAATTCACTTGGGAAGACATCACCAAACTCTCGCACAACTGGTATATCATCAATCTCTACTTGATCCCTCTTGGAATCCAGAACCACAGCTAGGAATGCTTCACAACCTTTTCTGATAAACCTCTTGGCTTGTATTGCAGATATCACATTATTCACTGAACTAGCACCCAAACCTCTTACAAAAACTGGATCTCGATTTCTATCTCGAAGCACAAAAGTCTTCCTATGGCAATCAACAACAGCCCGGTGTTTATCCAGCCAATCCATACCCAAAATCAGATCAAATTCTCTGAATGGTAGCTCTATCAGATCCGCAGGAAACTCAACTCCCTCGATCATCAAAGGACAATTCTTGTAAACTCTACTCACATTGACACTATGTCCTAATGGACTGGTCACACATATCTCATGTTCTAGCTGATCTATCACATGCAGTTTATCAATAATTTTATCTGTGCACAAATATGAGTGTGTGGAACCAGGATCTATTAAGGCATATAACTCAGTGTCAAGGAGTAAAAACATACCAGCAATCACATCAGGACCATCCTGCTCCTTTCTAGCTCTGGCGGCATAAGCTCTGGCTGAACCAGGTGGAGGACGCTCCACTGACTCAGAAACAGCTCCACCTCTAGGTTGACCACCTCGACCTCTACCTCTACCTCTACCTCTAGAGAATGAGGCATTCGATCCAATTCCACTGACTCGATTCTGTGGACCTGAATCCTCAATCATTTGTGGACAAGTAGCCAAACGGTGCTCGAATCTTCCACATCTAAAACACCCTCCAGTGAGCCATCTACACTCACCTCGATGTGCCTTATTACAATGTAAACACACTGGTGGAGGCTCAAATCTACCACTTCTACCAAAACCAGATACTGCAGAACCCTGTCTTCTGCCTCTTGTAACTGAACCAGTAGAGAACTGATGATGCGAGTCTCTAGATCTCTTACCAGAAGAAAAGGAAGGACCACCCCTTGAAATATTTCTTCTCTGAGCTTGTTCTTTCCTCACTATTTCATTTGTCTCCGCCAACATTGCAGCCTCGGTAAGCTGATAATAAGTAACTCCCGGCATACACCTCAAAGGAATCAAAGGCACCTTCAGTGATTGATTCAATCCAGCCTCAAAGTGCTTACATCTAAAGTCCTCTGTCATAATTCCAACCGGAGCATACTGAGCCAACCGAGTACACTCTTTCTCATACTCAGAAACAGACATACCCCTTTGTTTCAAGTTTAGAAATTCTGCCCATCTTGCACTTTTATAAGCTTGGGTGATATATTTCTTTTTAAACTCCTCTTCAAATAACTCCAAAGACACAGGATCAGGTATTTGAGGTTGATTACTCACCAAACCCCACTATGCATATGCTGCCCCTTGTAATAGTGCCACTGCACACTCTCCTTGCTGCTCAAGGGGACATCTGACTTCCTTCAAAGCCCTTTTTAATTTATCAAGCCATTTTTCGGCTAACTCTGATTCACCTAACCCTGTTCCATAAAAGTCTTCAGCACCTGCTCTTCTCAAACTCTCTAAAGCAGCTCTCGGAGTAGCCATTCTTTCTAAAATCTGGGCCATATTCTGATTCATTCTGAACATAGCCTCAAAAGCAGCAGCAGCAGGCTCGGGTTGCACCCTAGCTGGTTGTGCAGACAAAGATGCTGAAGGATCAACTGCTGGAGGATTTACACTTTCAGCCGATTCCTCAAGTAAACCACGATTTGAATTCGAGGCCATCTATAACAAATCAAGAAACAACTGCATCAGCCAACACAGCCCTAGACATAGACACATTTACGCACAACAATCACAACATCACCCAGAAAACGCCTAAACCTAGGCTCTGATACCAAAACTTATAACACCCCCTACCCGTACTAAGACGATCCCATCCGATACGGAGTGAGATGTCGTACGAGTCGAGGTGTCAACATGCATGTACGAAACAAACTATACAATAAAACATATAATCATACATAACATGTATACTTAAACACAGGTTAATTAAAATTTTTTTCACAATAAATTACAGCAAATCACGCATCGTGTAATAATATTACATGCCAAAGGCCATCACAATAATTCTGATCAACAAGCTAATACCAAAATAATATTACATGTCCGTATATGAATATAACAACGGAAGCTATATAAAAATATTACATAGAATAAAATCCCTAACTCTAGTCCCTGCTGTGTTGGCTTGACCGCAGTGACTCACTCTAATAAAGCTTCTTATTTACCTGCACGGGTAAACACACCGTGCTAAGCGATAAACGCTTAGTAGGGATACACACATATCATATGGACGACCATTCACAATGGTCGTCAATGCATAACACATTCATGATGGCATATTTTTAATACGGTCATAATATGTATACACTTAGGCTCGAATTCACAATCATATATTCCGCATCGCATGCTTATATTCATCTCCATATTATCTCATTCAATAATACTTTTGTACAATCAACATATAACAGAATAAATCACATATCACATAAAGATCCTGCTGACTCATAATAGTGGATAACGAGTATACGGACAGTACCTTACGGGTACGAATCGCTAAATCTATCATTTTATACAGACAGTACCTTACGGGTACGAATCGCTAGATCTATCATTTTATCCAGACAGTACCTTACGGGTACGAATCGCTAAATCTATCATTTTATACAGACAGTACCTTACGGGTACGAATCGCTAGATCTATCATTTTATCCAGACAGTACCTTACGGGTACGAATCGCTAAATCTATCATTTTATACAGACAGTACCTTACGGGTATGAATCGCCAGATCTATCATTTTATCCCGACAGTACCTTACGGGTACGAATCGTTAAGTCAAAACTTCTTTTATTTTTCTTTTCAAAGCACTATAAGAGGGACCTGATCGGGGTCCAATCCAATCAAAATGCTGCAGCTATAAACTCTATTAGGCATGCCTAACTATCCACTTTCTAGACTCTAGCAGGTCATGCATAACACAAGCTAAAATAAATCATCAATATAATATCATAAGTAATTACATAGCTTAACATGTATTATTCAATCACACAACTAATCATGGCATGATATAACATATGAACACTAACTATATCATTCAAGGATGCTCATAACACATAATCAGCTTATAACTCTTTTATCTAATTCATATGCAACATGTCATTTCAAAATAAAGCTATGTAATAGAATTTATCAAATATGCATAGCTATAAAATCAATTAAAGGATACAAATCATGTTAAAAGACACTCACATAGAACTCAACATACAAGTATACAATATATTATTCATTTCCATATTCATGGGTTTTCCATTCATAAACTTATATATCATAACATAAATTACATATATTTCCACTAGAAATACATTTATATACTCCTTTTATAATGTTAGACATGAGTTGGATAAGTGGTGAGAACTTCCGGGGAGATTCGGGATTGATTCGGGAGGGAAAAAGTACATTTTCGGGGCAAAAATGAGGTTACACGGCGGTATGGCAACTCATACAGCCGTGTGGGATGTGAAATTTGGGTAAAAATGGACAGAATGGTTTTACACGGCGGTAAGGAATTCCCTTACCCCCGTGTAAACCCATTCTGCCTCACTTCGAGAGGCAGACCCCAAACTGGCATCAGGTCCAAACCTGCAATGCATTTTACACATAGTTAAAAACATTTTTAGGAAAAACTTCCTTCTTAACATTTGTTCCCTATGATGTTAGCTTTATAATGGGACAAGTTTCAGGTCATTTGGACATCTGTAACTCCAGATATGATCTAAAAACTCTATATTGTTCTAGTGAACCCACCTAAGCAGAGAGGTCTCGGTTTTTAGCATTTTTGAAGATCCTAAGTCCAGAATTAGCTCCAGAACTCTCTTAGAAAATTTTAGATACGGATCTTAGCTGTCAGATGCAATTTGAATCAACTCAATTTAAGCTCTATAACTCTACTTATTATAAAAAAATCACACTGATGTCAGATAAAAACTGAATAAAATTTCAGAACACAAACATCAACATTGAACAAATAAATCCCAAACAAATCACAATTAATTTCCAAACAAAATCCCAAACCTGAATTTTCACTTCTAATGTTTTGTTCTACTTGATCCAGCAATTTCTTTGCCTTTAGGATTTGGAGGAGGTTCAACTAATCAAGAATTTACCAAAATACACAAATATAAATTCTAGATTAAAATTCAATAATTGAAAAAAAGAAATTGAAGAATTAAATGAAATTAGGAGTTGATCTTACCAAATTGATGTTAAATCAATTAATTTCTACTCTCAATTTACTTAGATTTTTGTTAGGATTTTTAGGTGAATTGAAATGAAGAAGAAGAAGAAGAAGAATAAGAAATGGAAATGCATTTACGGGAAATGAAAGAATTCCCTCATCTCATACATATTTCATGTACATTTCATTTAATTTCATTTACATTTCATTTGCATTTCATTTCACCTAACTTCATTTGCATTTCATTTGCATTTCATTTCACCTAACTTCATTTGCCACATGTCACTTCCTCATTGGTGAACACTAATCACTCATACCCAACTTCCATACACTTGTACACATTCTAATCATCCTCACATGACACACACTACTAGTGTGTGAGCAAAGCACAATAACATACCCTAATAATTCACTCTACATAGGTATGAGTATCCACATACAAACACTACCCCCCCCCCCCTCACTCATACCCTACAAGGGTATATGCATGCACACCTAATTATTTCCCAACTAATTCATACCTTATTAGCATATATGCACTCACATGGTAATAAAACCCTTATAACATGTAAACTACCCAAAATATCCTTGTTAATTATCAAAATACATACAATTGTACGTATATACATGATTTATACTACTAGGGGGTCTACAGGGTGTGACACAGACCACCTTTAATCAATGACTTCCGATGTCTGGAGCGATAAGGCGGTGGAATTTCAGAAGACCTCCCTTCGAACGGATGAGGTATAGACTCCTGGCGCCTGGAGCAATAAGGCAGCATCACCTTAGACAAGATAACGCATAATTCAAGAATTGGGTAAGAGTCCCTAGGCCAAGATAACACTTCCAAATCCTTGGGGGCATGATCGAGCAAACCGGGCCCTGAATCATTGCAACTGTGGTTATCGCACCTCAACGCCTGGGCCGCTCAGGCGAATGGTTTCACTCGCATTTTACATAGAATATGCACTTTCATATGCATAACTTACCCTTGCATATAAATTTCTGTTGACTTCACAGGAAAAGTTTGATGACTTCACACACCGACAAGCTGGTGTTTATTAGTCGCTCAATTGTGGTTTCACACACCGACAAGCCGATGTTTCATTAATCATGATCTTCAAAGTCTGGAGGCTTCACACACCGACAAGTTGGTGTTTATCAGTCGCTCGGCCTTGGTTTTACACACCGATAAACTAGCGTTTCATCAATCACGATCTTAAAAGTTTGGAGGCTTTACACACCGATAAGATGGTGTTTATCAGTCGCTCAGCCGTGGTTTCACACAACGACAAGCTGGTGTTTCATCAATCACTATCTTCAAAGTCTGGAGGCTTCACACACCAACAAGTTGGTATTTATCAGTCGCTCAGTTGTGGTTTCACAGACCGATAAGCCGGTGTTTCATCAATCACGTTCATCAAAGTCTGGAGGCTTCACACACCAATAAACTGGTGTTTATCAATCGCTCAATTGTGGTTTCACATATCGACAAGCTGGTGTTTCATCAATCACGATCTTCAAAGTCTGGAGGCTTCACACACTGACAAGCTGGTGTTTATTAGTCGCTCAACCGTGGTTTCACACACCGACAAGCTGGTGTTTCATCAATCACGATCTTTAAAGTCTGGAGGCTTCACACACCGACAAGCTGCTGTTTATCAGTCGCTCAGCCGTGGTTTCACACACCAACAAGCCGGTGTTTCATCAATCATGATCTTCAAAGTCTGGAGGCTGCACACATCGACAAGCTGGTGTTTATCAGTCGCTCAGCCGTAGTTTCACACACTAATAAGCTGTTGTTTTATCAATCATAATCTTCAAAGTCTGGAGGCTTCACACACCAACAAGCTGGTGTTTGTTAGTCTCTTAGCCATGGTTTCACACACCTACAAGTCGGTGTTTCATAAATCATGATCTTCAAAGTCTAGAGGCTTCACACACCGATAAGCTGGTGTTTATCAGTCGTTCAGCCGTGGTTTCACACACCAACAAGCTGGTGTTTCATCAATCACGTTCTTCAAAGTCTGGAGGCTTTACACACCAACAAGCTGGTGTTTATCAGTCGCTCAGCCATGGTTTCAGACACCGACAAGCTGGTGTTTCATCAATCATGATCCTCAAAGTTTTAGAGGCTTCACACACCGATAAGCTGGTGTTTATCAGTCACCCAACCGTGATTTCACACACCCACAAATTGGTGCCTATCAATCATGCAACTCAACCATGTTTTAACGCGTCGACAAGCTGACATTCATCAATCACATAGCTTGGCAATGGTTTCGAACGCCGACAAGCTGGTAAGGAACTAATCACAGCAATCGGGGATGACAACGCAGCAGGTAGGTCACCGCTTCAGGTACGCGCTTTGTTCCTCTCTTTTTTCTGAATTTTGACTCATCTAGGCACCTAAGTTCTAGGTTCCCCAAAATTGGGGCCAACTGTAGACATCAGGTCCCGAGGCGGTCCAAAATTCGGATTACTCGATGATAAAAATGATACTTGCCACAAGTAGAGGTGTCAATAATGATGTTTTCCTTGTCAAAAGTCTCCTTTGTTCTTCTAAAAATTTTAAAATGCCCGATGTTCCAAAATTTAATGGTACAACAAACCCTTTAGCACATGTTAAGCATTACGCATTGGTGATGAAAGGTATGACTTTAACCAGAAAGTAGAAGATAGAATACTTCTACTTGAGTTTAATAGGGCTCGGAATTGACTGGTATAATAAGATCGATAGGAGGATGAAGGAAGGTTGGAACCTGCTGACTGAGGAATTACTTAAAGAGTACGATTATAGTACGAGGATGGAGGTCACCCTGAAGGACTTAGAGCTCCTACCATAGAGGCTGGGAGAGTCATTCCACAAGTACCTTACTAGGTAGAGTAATCAGGTTATGGAGATGAAATGCAAACTCGACAATCCCAATCAGATTGGACTGTTTAGGAACACCTGTCCGTACCTAAAAGAGGTGTTGAAAATGAAGGGGCTAAAGGATTGGGAGTCATTAAAATACATTGCCATAGAAGCTGAAAGCTAGTACCTGGTGAAGAGGGCAAGCAATGACTATGCTAAGAAAAGGTATGTCAGTTAAGGGGCAGACAAGTCAGCAAATTCCAGTGGTAATAGAATAGGAAAGACTGCAAAAGGTTCAGCCACAGAGGTGAGGCCAAGATACTACTCGAACTTAGGTAGATCTTTTTCATGGGTATTGAAGAGATTGATGAAAGAGGGGAAGCTGTAACCATTACAATCCAGACCCGTTAGGAACTAAGGGCAATCGGGGCATAACAGTTATGGATATTGTGCATATCACTAACACACAGGGCACGCAATAGGTAGTTGTCGGACTGTGACGCGCGCCGAACCCCGTGGCTTCCCGAAGGCCCGCTTTAGGTCTATCAGGAGAGGTTCATTGAAACTTATAAGGTATTTACAAGTACGTATATTTTGGGTAACAAGGAGATTTCATGGAGTCGCCACCCAACAAAACATTGGGAAAGTTCATCTCGCTTCAGTGAGCCTAAGACGGCACTGCTATGTCCATTTTGGGCAAGCCAGAGGGGTCTTGGAGGTCCCATCCTAATAGAACATTAGGAGGGCCCTCTCGCATAATGGAGCCTAGGACTATGTAAGTTAAAGCCTTTTTACGGGATATAAGAGGTGTCTTGGAGATCCCATTAAAATAGGTCTCTCGCCTCGTTGAGCCCAAAGACTAGAGACAGGTTCGGGACTTCCAATTTATTCATACCTTGGCTAAGTTTATAATCAAGTTTTGAATTTAGCGTTTCATCCCATTTCTCATTAAATTTTAATGCAATTTAACTAAATGCATATCAATCATATAATAAAAGCGATAAATAAAGTAAATGAAAGAAAAATAAATTACAACAAAACTAGGGGCAGAATACAACCCCCATTTGTAAATAAAATACAATTCATACATAAATCGGGTAATTTATTAAAATGAGGACATTGGTCCTCTCATGCATAATTAAAGAAAATAATTTTAAAGTGATAATTTATTTTGGATGAAAAAAAGTTAGGACATTGGTCCCATTTTATTTAGAAAAAAAAAGATACATTAATTAAGTAGAAATATTTTTATGGTTTTTTAATTAACGTGCATAAAAATAATTTATTACAAATTACATATTAGAAATAAAATAATGGAAGCAAAAGAAATGAAAATAACAAAAATTAATAAATCAACTCCCAAATGGATCTTCAAATCATCATGGGCTCCCACTTGGTATTGAAAAGACTCACACATAAAAATAAATATTAAAAATAAAAGAAAAAACAAATAAAAGTGAAGTTAGTAAAAAGTTAATTAAACATATAACATGAAAATAATTATACTAAAGCAATCAAAATTGCATCATGTATGACAAGCCAATTAAAATGACATAATAAAAATATGCAATTTAACAAATTAATAAAATCAACATGCTAAAAAAACATAAAATAGTGTTAATAAAATTTAACATGCATAAAAAGCATAAAATAATGATGATAGAATTTAACATTCATAAAAATACAAAATAACAACAATAACATCCAATCATGCATAAAAAGCAAAAGTAATAATAAAAAATCAGCATGCATAAAACATAAATAATAATAGTAATAATAAAATTAAACAAGAATAAGGATAATAATAATAATAATACTAATAATGGTAATAACTACAATAATAATAACACAATAATAACAAAGAATATGAACAATCAAATACAATAACAATAATAATAATAATAATAATAATAATAATAATAATAATAATAATAATAATAATAATAATAATAACAATAATAATAATAATAATAATAATAATAATAAAAGAAGATGAACAATTCAATTAAATATGGAAGAACAATATAAAAATAAAAATAAGCCAATTATGCTAAAACATGTTAAATGATAATACTAATAATGTATGTGAACAAAAATGATGACAATGATATGAACATGAACAATTGAAGAAGAAATAAGAACAAGAAATAATAGTATGAACAATTGGATAAAAAATAAGAAGTAAAAATATGAACAATTAAATAATAGATATAAAAGAATTTACATGATGATTAATTAAATAAAATCAAAAGAATAAAAAAGAAAATAAAATGATAGAACTAAAAGAATTTACATGTTAATTAATTAAATAATAACAAAAGAATGAAATTAAAATTAAATGAAGAAATTGAGCCAAGAATAATTACCCTCAAATTTATCTTGAAGAAATGAAGGTAAATGATCTAATTCCTTGTCTTGATTTGAAGAATATGATTAAAAAAATAAAGTATTGAAAGATGAATTTTACTCAAGAACAAACAATTAATTTATTTGTCTTAAAGTAAAAAAATTACTAATTGAAAAGAAGAAAGTCACCAAGAACAAAAATTATTATTTTTTTTGCCTTGATAATCTTCTTGGAAAAAATTCTTTAGAAATTGAGAGAACTTGTTTGAGAGAAGAAAAAAAGAAGAGAATAATTTTCTAAAGAAAATTCCCCCTTTTAATTTTCCTCTAAAATTCATCTTATTCCTCTCCAAAATTCAGAATTTTTAATTAAGAAATTTAAATTAATTTAATTCCCATAACTACAAAACAAACAGCTGAATTTCAAGGGTTGGAAGATAAAAGGCTTTTTGAATTAAATTTTGCAAAAAAATGAATTAAAAAGTATTTAAGATGAAGAAAATATGGCCAAAAAGGCCATAGGGGCGAAATGGGGCGTCCGACGGGCGTCGGAGCGCCCGACGGTCATTGGAGCGCACGCCCAGCGCGCTGCCGCAGCCCGACATTTGCGATTTCCGACTTTTTTTTTTAAATTTCCATAAAACACAAAAAATTAAAAATTCATTTTTTTACCCCAAAATAATTTTTGAAACATTTTTAAAATATTTTTAAAATACATTTTTATTCATTCCTAACAAATCAAAACGACAAGGAAATTATCACTTCCAACTTTCATTCTTTTTGCCTATAAATCGGCACACTTAATTTCATTATTGGGTAATTCTGATCAAGGCTACTCGGGGCCCGGTGTCTACACGGACCTTGCGAGACAAGATCCAAGATCTTATTGATACCAAATAAATCACTGATCCAGAGTGGAGGGAGAGCAAGAACAATTCCGGATATAATAATGTGCCCCCATCAATTTTCATGATCTGATATTGCTTGCCCGAGTGGTATGTCTTGGAAGACCTTTTTGGGAATGAATGCATCGCTATCACATGCCTTGAATAGAAGGTGAGTAAAAAAGGGATGCCTATGGTGATGATAGATTATTGGTCCACTAGTGAGAGTGGAGAAGATGGGGAAGAGGATGACGAGCCCTCTGACGATGAAAAGATCATAGTAGTGACTACTAGTGGAAAGGTAGTTCCAAAGGTTGAGAAGAAGTAGGAACCAGAACAGCCACTTGTGGAGAAAGAGCTAGAAAAAAACTCGATAATAAAGCAGTTGAAGAGGTCATCGGCTCAGATATTGATATGGGACTTGCTAAGACAATCACCACCGCATAGGCAAAAGTTAGTAGAAGCTTTGTGTGAATCCACAGTACCAACCACCATCTCCCCAATGGAACTTTTGGACATTGTAAAGGGGAGTTCTGGAGAAAGCCTTGTGTATTTAGATGTGGACTTACCAGTGGATGGTCGCAACCACAATCACCCGCTATATATAAGGGTAAAAATAAACAAAAAATACACTACATGTGTAATGGTCGATGACAGCTCTTCTATAAACATGTGTCCATTGGTAGCCATCCCTATATTCAGTCTAAATGAGGGTATGTTGAGAAAGTTAGATCTCACAATCACTGACTATGACAATTCTAGGAGATAAGCATCAGGAACCTTCAGAGCGGTAGTAAAGACAGGCCAATAGAGACAAAAGCAGAGTTCGTGGTCCTCTCAATTCTTGCTAACTTCTCAGCATTATTCGGGAGGCTATGGTTCCACAAGATAGGAGGGGTACAGGTTATGACCATTAGAGCTGCAAGGAAAAACCAGGTCTCCTCGCTAGAGATTTCAAAACAACCCTTTAGTAGTTTCCACGTGGCTATGATCAGTGAGGAGAAGGACATTGCATGAAGCTCCCAAGTGGTCAACATAATGAAGAAGATGTCCTTCCTTCCAGGGGCAAGCTTGGGAAGAAACTCTCAAGGGCCATAAATGGCTATCGCAACGAGGGGTTAAAGGACCGAAAAGGTTTAGGGTATGAAGGTACCACTATGAAGAGTAAGAAGAAGGCGAAGGCAATCCCCCATATTAAGGAGAGTTTTGTACTAGCAACCTCAATTTGTGCTTACACCGGAGAGGCTAAGCCCCAATAGATCGGTGGCAAGATCATTCTGGGGTTCGAGGTCTTCAACGATGCCTACGATTGGGACATCGGAGTAGTTAAGCCAGTGAAGGATTTATGGGATGAAAAAATTTTAAACCAAGCTGTTGTCTGGGATTGAGATGAACCCGAGAAAATTATCATGGATAGACTTATGGCATCCAAGTAAAAGGAAAGGGGAAGCTGGAAGACGAAGCTTTAGCCCAGAAGCAAGAGAGCAAGATTCAATCGGAGACTACTAAAAAGCCTCCAAAGAGCCAGGATATCATCACCCAACCATCAACTGCGACATCTGCATCGGTGGGAAATCATGATGATAGTTTTTTAGATGTTATTTTTATTCCTGAACTTTTTGATATTGATGTTTCAAATTCTATTATCAATAAAATGAATGATTTTGAGTACTTGTGTGACGTTCATTATGATTTCAATATACATAATGACGAACATAAATCATTCATATTTGACATTAATTCTATTAATGTTACACCATTTAATCTCGAGACCTCGGAGAACCCGAAGGAATCTTAATAGCATATGACGTAACTTCTGAAGAGAGAAAAATTTGAGAAAATAATAAAAATATATGAAAAAGTCTTTGCCTGAACCTATGAGGACTTGTTAGGAATTGATTAAGAAATTTCAGAACATGCCATCTTGACCTATCCCTATTTTAACCCAGTGAAGCAGAAAATAAGAAGACTCTGGCCAAAATGGGCACAAAAGGTGAAAGAAGAGATACACAAACAGATCGAGGCTAAGTTCTTGATAGAAGTACAATACCCAACGTGGTTAGTCAATGTAGTCTCCGTAGCTAAAAAGGGTGGAAGAGTTTGTGTATGCATGGATTACTGCGATTTAAATAAAGCTTGTCCAAAGGACGACTTCCCTTTACCTCACATTGATGTTTTGGTTGATAGTGTTGCTACTTGTGCAATGTATAGCTTTGTGGACGGAGACGCTAGGTACAATCAGATCCTCAACAAGATTGCAGA
Organism: Excoecaria cochinchinensis; assembly: GCA_947683425.1. Classification (NCBI taxonomy): domain Eukaryota; kingdom Viridiplantae; phylum Streptophyta; class Magnoliopsida; order Malpighiales; family Euphorbiaceae; genus Excoecaria; species Excoecaria cochinchinensis. The sequence goes on along the minus strand of CANTUQ010000194.1, from coordinate 5,477,457 downwards.
TCATGTCAAGACTACTTTTATCACTAAATGGGGAATGTTTTCCTACAGAGTAATGCCTTTTGGCTTAAAAAATGCCGGAGCTACCTAATAAAGGATGGCCACTAAGATTTTGGATGATTTGATCCACAAGGAAGTAAAAGCGTACATCGATGACATGATGATCAAATCGGCCACTCAAGAGGTTTATTTTGAGGCCTTAGAAAAATTCTTCCAAAGAATTGATAAATACGATCTCCATCTAAAGCCTAAGAAATGTATCTTTGGAGTTACCTTAGGAAAGCTACTGGGTCACGGCGTAAGTCAGAAAGGCATTGAAGTCGATCCTGATAAAGCTAAAGCCATCAGAGAAATGGCAATTCCCCAAAGGAAAAGGATCTCAGGAGTTTCTTAGGAAAATTGCTGTACATTAATAGGTTCATTGCTAAGCTTATTTCGATCTACGAACCGATATTTAAGCTCCTCGAAAAAAACCAACCCGTGGTATGGAATGTTAACTGTCAAAGGGCTTTTGATAACATAAAAGCTTAATTGTTAAACTCGCCGATCTTGAGGCCACCCCAGCCAATTAAATCCCTAATCCTGTACTTAGCTATAGAAGATAGATTTGTAGGCGCAATGATGTCCCAAAAGGATGAGTTCAGGGTAGAATTCTCGGTGTATTACCTTAGTAAGAAGTTTATCCCTTATGAAATTAAGTATGTGAACGTTGAGAAAATTCGCTTAGCTATGATCTAGGCTTCTAAGAAATTAAGGCATTACTTCCACTCTTATAAGGTACAGGCTGTGGCTAAATAGAATCCTCTCAGATATCTTCAAGAGGCACCTTCATTATTAAGGAAGATGGGAAGATGGTTATTGTTCTTGCAAGAATTTGACATCAAGTACATCACTAGAAAGACCATTAAGGGGTGAGCTGTAGAAGAATTCCTAGCAGAGCATCCCATCGAAGGGTATCAATTTGAGTACAACTTTCCTAATGAGGACATCATTGCCATCTCAATATAGGGGTGGCAGATGCATTTTGACAGAGCGGTTAATAGTAAAGGCGTAGGGATAGGAATCATTCTTACCACTCCAGATGGAGAAAAGCTGCCATTGGCTAAGAAGTTAAGATACAAGGCTACTAATAACAAAGCCGAGTATGAAACCTGCATTTTTGGTTTGGAAACACTATTACCCTTAGGGGCAAAGAAGGTGAAGGTATTTAGAGATCCATTGCTGGTAGTTCATCAGATATGAGGTGAATGGTCTATAAAGGAAGAATGGTTAATGCCATATGTAAAGCACCTGAAGATGTTGAGCAATCAGTTTGACACTTGCACTTTCCACTTCATTCCAAGGGACAAGAACCAGTTGGCGGACAACCTCGCAACTCTAGTGTCCATGTGGGATAATCCCAAAGGCGTGATCATGAAACCACTATTAATCTCAACCTCAAATAAATCTAGTTTTGAATCCAAGCAGGTAATAGAGGTTGAGCCTACCGACAGGAAGCCATGGCATTATGACATCTAGAATTACTTAGAGAAGTCAGAGTTCCCAGAAGAAGCCACTGAGAAGGATCAGAGAATGATTAGTAAGCTTTCAACCCAATTCGTAAGTGTAGGTGGGACTTTGTACAAAAGGTAAGCCGATGGCATTCAGCTATGGTGTCTGAACGAAAAAAAAAAACCCAAGAAAGTTATAGACGAGACATATACTGGAGTCTATGGAGCTCATAAGAATTGGTTGACATTAGCCAAAAAGATTATACACCAAGGTTTCTTTTGGCTCACAATGGATACAGATTGTTCCCTGTATGTAAGGCAGTGCCAATTACGCCAACAGTACACAAACTTGAGACACCTACTGATTTTGAAACTCTACAACCTTAAATCTCCATGGCCTATCACAACTTGGGGAGTCGATATCATGGGAGAAATACACCCGATGACTTCCACAGTACATCGATATATTATAATTGCTATTGACTACTTTACAAAATGGGTATAAGCAAAACCCTTCAAGAAGGTGGGCGCACGAGAAATTGCCAGGGTTATTGAAACGAACTTATTTTGTAGATATGGCCTTCCGTATCATGTTATGTCTGACAATGGGGTTCAATTTCAAGTAGGAACCAAGAAATTACTCCAGAAGTATGGCATCGAACATCATAAGTCCTATCCATATTGCCTGCAGGCTAATAGTGCAGTCGAAGCAGCTAATAAAAATATCAAGAGGATCTTATCTAAAATGGTTCAGACATATAAGGACTGGGCAGAGAAGCTGCCATTTGAACTATGGGGTTACATAACCATTGCTAGGACCTCAATAGGGACTACCCCATATTCTTTAGTTTACGGAACAGAAGCAGTGCTGCCAGCGGAGATTGAACTATAGTCATTTAGAATAACCTTGGTGGCTAAAATTATAAAGATCGAGTGGGCTCAATAATGGCCGTTGCAGCTAAATCTGTTATATAGAGATAGGATGCGTGCTTACTATCATAATTAGGTTTATATGAAAAGGATAGCCAGATCATTTGGAAAGAAGGTTAGAAAACACCCACTAAAAAAGGAGATTTAGTCTTTAAGCAGATGAGGCCAAGTGTTCCCGATATACATGGCAAGTTCATACCAACTTGGAAAGGTCCATTTATGCTGGCAATCCTGACAGACAGCAATAGAAATGAATTTAAAGAACTGATAAATATCAACAGACTTAAAAGTTTCCATAGCTAAGACCAAATATCAAAAGAAGGGAATGAGAGCCCAGTGGCTTAAATATTAAAAAATAGTGGCCTTGCTAAAATTGGGCACCTCACCAGGGTGAAGATCGAAAAACGGCACCCTGGGCAAAAATTAGGGGCTGAGAGAAAATATCCAATAAAAAAAACTTGAGAGGGTTGTTTGGAAACAGGAGTTTGATGCTAGTGAGTTTTACCTTCAGATTAGACGTTGTTTTTGCAATTTTTAGATTCATGTCAAAGAATAATTATGTGTAATGAAATCATATCAGAAATGTATGCTATTTTGACGATAAAATTCAAACCAGAATTCAATTCATCACATTCAGTTCTAGCATAAAAATAAAAACATTATTTATATCTAACAAGCTATTTTCTACTTCTCTCGCCACTCAGATGCTTGAGTCAATGAGTTCTGTTGTCGACTGCAGGGCTGGTAACCCATCTCTTATACGAAGTGGGAGTAGTGAAATCACAATCCTCGATCTGAGGGGTAATCTTCCTCACAGGAAGCTAAGCCAAAAGATCATGGTACCGAATGATAAAGGCCAAAGATTGTACACCTCCCTAAAAAGATAACGGGCATCTCACAATGTCTTGATGACTCCCAAACTGTCGAACACAATAGGCAGTGACATAAAAAGTTCCTTAAGGAGTCCACACAAAGGAATGAATCCTAAAGAACCATCCTGAGTCGTAAAGGTAAGAGGTAGCTAGAGACATATAAAACTCAAATCTCCATCTGTAAGGGTCGACAGTCGAGTGAAGCCGTCGTCGAGTGACTCAAAGATGTATAACCATTATCAAGGAAGAAAATGCCTTAAAGAGTAAGTGCTGATCGCTCAGGGATGAAGTTCGGATAATAGTTTCAGTTTCTCTTGCAACCATATCTGTTAACCAGAAGAAGATAGAGAAATTAGAAATACTTAAAACACCAAGCTTGAATATCATACAGAGCTTTGTTTGATTTTATGTTGTTAATGTGAATTTGAGATAATGAGATACCAAACTTTATTCTTAACCTTGTGTTTTGAATCTAAAACTAAACAGGTTTCACGCATGAAAAAAAAGCTGGTAGATCTAGTTGGGTCCATTCTAAGCAAAAATAAGGCACAAGGTTATGTGAAATTCCGAAAGGGCGCATTTCCCGCAAAGAAAAGTTAGTGTGAAAATTCGGAAGGGATGTGTGACGCGCGCCAAACCCAGCAAGGGCCCTCGCTTTGAATCCGCTTTAGGATTCGAGGTATGAAAGGTTCGCGTCTCTTGATCATGGGCGCCATGAGGCATCATCGGTGTATCCCTCCCAATAGAACATTGGGGAGAATGACCTAGCCTATTGACGCCTAAAGGCACCTTTTGAGGTATTTGGAGTCGCCACCCAATTTGCAAGAAATTAGGAAAAGGTTTCTCACCTCTAACGGTCTAAACCAGAGTTATGGTGTCCGGAACTTCCCTCTTATTCATGCTTTGGTTAATTATAAATGGATTTTTAACTTCTTAAGATTATATCTCTCATCTCACGCGATTGATGTATTTAACTTAGATAGCGCATTGAAAGCACGTAAGGAAAATAAATAAAAGCAATAAGCAAAGTAAATTGAGAAAGCGGTAAACACCCAAGCACTCAATTACAAGAGAAATAGGGGCGGAATACAACCCCAATAAAAGGAAATTAAGAATACGAATGGGGGCGGAATACAACCCCAAAAATAAATAAAGTTGCCCCAAAATTAATTACAAGGGCCCAAAATGAAAGAAAATAACTTTAAACACTCACCCAAAAATGAAAAGACATGCATAAATCGGGACATTATTTTAGGAACATTGGTTCCTTCGCACTTGTTCAAAAATTTAGGAACATTGGTTCCTTCGTATTAAATTGAAGAGGGTTCGAAGAGTCATTTTTTATTGTTTGCATTGAAAAACCGGGATGAGTGATCCCATTTTATTGAAAATTGACTCTTCGTTTTAATTATGATGATTTTATTCTTGGGCTAAAATAAGGGACATTGGTCCCGATTTATAAGCAAAAATCCCGATTTAGTAGTAAAAGTATTTTTGTGATTTTTTTATCGCACGCGTGCACAAATAAAATTAATATTTACAAATAAGCACATAACACATAAAAAGGGAGTTGGAGGGATCTCACCAAACCGATGTGATTCTCCGCGAGTTGCGACCCATCCGGGGAGCCGCGGGGACACTCACATAACCCGACTCAAGTTAAATTTCAGACAGAAAAATAATATCAAAAAAAAAGTATTAGTAAACATTCAAAATAGATTAGTCAAAAAAAGCAAAATATATTAATAACAACAATGATAGCCATGACACTAATAATAAAAATAATACGAAATATTAAATAATAATACCAATGACAATAATGTTAACTAGTCAAATAGTTGGTAATAATAGCACTAACAATACTAAAACAGAATAATACTAGCAAATGAATAAATAACAATGATAGTAAAATAGAGAATTAAATAATAATAATGATAATAATAATAATGATAATAATAATAATAATAATAATAATAGGAAACAAATTAACTTTAAATAATAATGATGGTTAAACTAAATAAAAAACAATAAATTAATAAAAGAAAATAAAAGAATAAAACAAAAGAGAATAAAATATCTATAAATGAAGAAAACTACAACAAAAGTAAAATAAATGAAGTGAAGAAAAAGTATGTAAATCCGTGGAAGGCAAAGCAAAAAAAACAAAACAAAGAAAGTACTATAGATTGGCCCAAAATATATGAAATGCAATGCAAAAATGAAGGAATATAGTGACAGTGGAACATGCATTAACATAAAATAGGACTTAACAAATAAGGATAATGATGAAATAATAAATTTAACAAATTAATACGACATATAAAACATGTTTATTAAATAGAATAAAAAATGATAATAGAATAGAAATTATATAAAATAAAGAAAAATGTGGACAAATAAAAAATCAAATAAATAAATGAGAACAAGTCCAAGAATGTTTACCCTCAGAATTTTTGAGATTGGAAGTAGGATGTTTCGATCCGTTCCCTTGTCGATTTTTTTTTTTATGATAATAATATTCAAAGAGAAATATGAGTTCTAAATAAATTTTTTTGAAAAATATATTTTGAAGTGAATATTTTTGAAGGAAGATTTGAGCAGAGAAAATTGATTTTTCTAGCTCAAAAAAATCCAAAAAGGAGGTATCTTCCCTGAAGGAACACCTAGAAATTCAAGTTTGAGAAGACCAAAACTTGAAGTATTTTTGAAGAATTTTTAAGAAATAAAACCAACCTCCTGGAAAGTAGAAAGGCTAGAGAGAAAAAGCTAAAGCCTTCTTGAATTAATTCCTCCGTCCTCAAAAAATGAAGTGCCAACCCTCATTTAATCCTGTCTTGGCCAAAAATGGCAAGAGACAAAAAAAACTTTCATTTTTAGTTAATCTAAAATAACATAAAATGGTGAAACAATGGAAACTGAAAAAAAACAGAAAATCAGACTGAAAGCAGCGCAAAAAACGGACAGGCGAAACAGGTCGCGCGGAGGAGCCAAGGGCGCGCGGCAGCCTGCGCGTGGTGCCTTGGCACCGCGCGCGGCAGGCTGCTGCGCGCAGGCAGGTCGCGCGAGGCAGCTGCCTCGCGCGCAGGGGGGTCGCGCGAGGCAGCAGGCCTCGCGCGCAGGGGGGGTCGCGCGGAGTGCCCGCTCCTGCGCGCAGGGGGGGGGGCCGCGCGGAGTGCCCGCTCCTGCGCGCAGGGGGGGGGCCGCGCGGAGCGCCCCGCCTCGCGCGCAGGGGGGTCGCGCGAGGCGCCCGCCCCTGCGCGCAGGGGGGGGGTCGCGCGGAGCGCCCGCCCCTGTGCGCATGGGGGGGCGCGCGGAGCGCCCCGCCTCGCGCGCAGGCGCCCCTGCGCGCTGGGGCGGCCTGCCTCGCAGGCGCCCCTGCGCACTGGGGCAGCCTGCCGCGCAGGCGGCCCCGCGCTGCCGCAGTGGCACTCGCGATAAATTTTTTTTTTTTTTTTATTTTTAATTTTGACACAATATTAATATTTTTTCCCATTTTAAATTTTAATCCCTAAAATATATATTTTAAAATTATTTTTCGAAAAAACACAATCTTGACAAGGGAACGGTCGATTCTCACTTTTCTTGCCGAAAGTCGGTCTTTTGTTTCATCATCGGGTAATTCTGATCTTGGACCGCCTCGGGACCCGGTGTCTACAGTTGCCCCCAATTTTGGGGAACTTAGAGCGCAGGCGCCTAAGTGAACCAAAATTCAGAAAAGAAGGGAAGAGATGCGTACCTGAGGCGGTCGCTTTCCGAACTTGACATTGCCAGCTTGTCGGCATCATAGGACTACTCCGGTCACATGATTGAGGAACGTCAACTTGTTGACGCGAAACCAGGGCTGAGCGACTGATAAACACCAGCTTGTCGGTGTGTGAAGGCGCCAGACTTGGAAGAACGTGATTGATAGAACACCAGCTTGTCGGTGTGTGAAACCACGACTGAGCGACTGATAAACACCAGCTTGTCGGTGTGTGAAGGCGCCAGACTTTGGAGAACGTGATTGATAGAACACCAGCTTGTCGGTGTGTGAAACCACGGCTGAGCGACTGATAAACACCAGCTTGTCGGTGTGTGAAGGCGCCAGACTTTGGAGAACGTGATTGATAGAACACCAGCTTGTCGGTGTGTGAAACCACGGCTGAGCGACTGATAAACACCAGCTTGTCGGTGTGTGAAGGCGCTAGACTTTGGAGAACGTGATTGATAGAACACCAGCTTGTCGGTGTGTGAAACCACGGCTGAGCGACTGATAAACACCAGCTTGTCGGTGTGTGAAGGCGCCAGACTTGGAAGAACGTGATTGATAGAACACCAGCTTGTCGGTGTGTGAAACCACGGCTGAGCGACTGATAAACACCAGCTTGTCGGTGTGTGAAGGCGCCAGACTTTGGAGAACGTGATTGATAGAACACCAGCTTGTCGGTGTGTGAAACCACGACTGAGCGACTGATAAACACCAGCTTGTCGGTGTGTGAAGGCGCCAGACTTTGGAGAACGTGATTGATAGAACACCAGCTTGTCGGTGTGTGAAACCACGGCTGAGCGACTGATAAACACCAGCTTGTCGGTGTGTGAAGGCGCCAGACTTTGGAGAACGTGATTGATAGAACACCAGCTTGTCGGTGTGTGAAACCACGGCTGAGCGACTGATAAACACCAGCTTGTCGGTGTGTGAAGGCGCCAGACTTTGGAGAACGTGATTGATAGAACACCAGCTTGTCGGTGTGTGAAACCACGGCTGAGCGACTGATAAACACCAGCTTGTCGGTGTGTGAAGGCGCCAGACTTTCCTGCGAAAACAAAAGAGATTTGTATGCAAAGGTAAGTTATGCACGTGCATATGCATATGTCATGCGGAATGCAGGTGACACCGATCATCTGAGTGGCCCAGTGGTCGAGGTGCGATAACTCTCGTTGAAACGACTCGTGGCTTCGTCTGGTCCATTATGCCCCCAAGTGCCGGAGGGCGCTGTCCTGATTCAGGGGCTCTGACTCATAATTTTCAGGGAGGTTTGCCCGATGTGTGTCTTTGCTTGAAAGGGGTTGCCCAAGGTAATGCTGCCTTATCACTCCAAGCGTCATTGTTTTAAAGGTAGTGCGTCCCTCGTGGATTTTCACACTAGCTTTTCTTAGCGGGAGATGCGTCCTTGTCGGATTTTCACATAACCCCGTGCCTTATTTTTTGCCTGGAATGGACCCAACCCAGTCCAGCGGCTTTTATTTATTTCATTTTTTTTTTGTAGGGCAGACTGCCTGTTGCCAGGTTTTCACCCTGCCCTTTGGCCTAACTTTTGCTTAGAGCGCCAGTCGCGGTTTTCATCTCTAACGGCTTTTTTTTTTTTTTTTTTTTTTTTTTTTTTTTTTTGCCACAGAATCTTTTCAATCTGTCGACGTTGACCGGCTTCCTGAATTCGTTCCCATCACCATCTGTCAGGATCGCAGCCCCTTTAGACAAAAGCTTCTTCAGAATGAAAGGTCCTTCCCAAGTGGGCCTAAACTCGCCTCGAAAGTCCGGAATCCCTGGCCTCATCTGTTTAAAGACTAGGTCTCCTTCCTTCAATGGGTGTTTTCTTACTTTCTTCCCAAATGAGCGAGCTAGCCTTTTCTGGTAGATCTGGTTGTGGTAATATGCCCCATAGTGCGAATGGCAATTTCTCGGCCCAGTCTTTATAGGTCTGCACCATCTTAGCCAATATCTTCTTTACGTTCTTATTAGCTGCCTCGACTGCCCCGTTGGCCTGTGGTCGGTATGGAGAGGACTTATGGTGTTGGATGGCGTACTTCTTGAGCATCTTCTTAGTCTCAGCTTGGAACTGTACCCCATTATCTGACACGATGTGATGCGGGAGCCCGTACCTACAGATCAAATGTCGCCCGATGAACTCGGCCATTTCCCGGGCGCCCAACTTCTTGAAGGATTCAGCCTCAGGCTATTTGGTGAAATAATCAATAGCAACCACAATAAATCGGTGTCCATCGGAGGCTGTCAGGTGTACTTCTCCTATAATGTCAATTCCCCATGCTGCGAACGACCATGGAGATGCCAGGTTACACAACTCCGAAACTGGAAGGTGTCTAAGATTAGCGTATTGTTGGCATAATTGGCACTCCTTCACATATTTAGAGCTGTACTGCATTGTCAGCCAGAAGAATCCTTGCCGCATTATTTTCTTTGCTAGGGCCAGACCATTCATATGGGCCCCACAGACCCCTGCATGGGTTTCCTCCATAACCCTTTTAGCCTCTTTTTCATCTAAACATCTGAGTTGCATGCCATCGGCTTGTCTATTGTACAACACCCCATCTACACTGATGAATTGAGTGGACAACTTGCGAATCATCCTCTGGTCTTTTTCAGTGGCTTCTTCTGGGAGTACCGCCCTTTCCAAATAATTCTGGACATCATAGTGCCATGGCTTTCTGTCCGTAGCCTCGACATCCCAACTCATTCAGTCTCAAAGTATGGCTTGTCTGCACTAGAAATGTGCACAGGCCTCACGGCTATTCCCTTGGGGTTATGGATACCAGGGTGGCTAAGGCATCTGCCAATTGGTTCTCATCTCGGGGCACGTAGTTAAAAGTGCAGACTCCAAACTGGCCACTTAGTTCTTTTAAACACCTCACATATGGCAACTGCCGCTCTTCTTTAACGGTCCATTCACCCCTGACTTGGTGGATTACCAAGGACGAGTCCCTAAAGACCTCTACTACTTTTGCCCCCATGGCTGAGAGTGCTTCTAACCCAAAGATGCAGGCTTCGTACTCAGCTTCGTTATTTATGGCTTTATATCTCAGTTTCTTAGCTAAGGGGAGCTTCTCACCATGTGGGGTTTCTAGAATTACTCCTGTCCCGGCCCCTTCGTTATTTACTGCCCCATCAAAATACATCTGCCACTTCTGTACGGTGATGGCCACCACATGTTTGTCGGGGAATTCATATTCTAGCCGGTCTGCTTCAATTGGATGGTCGGCAAGAAACTCCGCAACTGCCCGACCTTTGATGGTCTTTCTCGTGACATACTCCACATCAAATTCCTGCAGCAGTACCAGCCATCTTCCCATCTTCCCTAACAACGAGGGCATTGCTAGATTCAGTGAGATATCAGATGCAGTCGTCGATGGATTTTCGGGGTGTGTTCTCCTGTGCGGGCTTTGTCAAGCTACTTTCTGTATCATTGCCCGACGTGCTCGTCAGCTCGGGATGACCCAGGACCCAGCTAGGGACCCATTATCGTTCCGGGGAGGAACCCTTTTTGCAACCTCTACCTCTCGCTATCAGGATCTTTGGAGCCAACCGCCAGCGAAAACTGTCATACCCCTTTCGGTACCCATTCTGTAACTTCTACTGGTGAGTGCAAAAGATGGATACTCAGTCCGGCACCTGACACGACAACTTAGGCATCTGGCTGGCGAGAGCAGGAGTAGAGTAGCCACTTAGATTTTACTTTTTATAAAAGAACTAGGAAATGATGATTTAAACTGCTTTTGCTTTATGTATTTGCATAAAACTGTGTGCATTTCAGCACGATTTCTCTATACATAATCATCATTTAACATGGATTCAGAATGCAAGAATTACATCTAATCTCGGATTGGATCTTGTAAGCATCAGACTCCTGTTTCCAATCAGCCCTCGCGGGTTTTCTTGATTGAATATTTTCTCTCTTTTTTTTTTTTTTTTTTAAGCCTCCGCCATGGACCCTCCTTCAGTTTCTCAGCATTGGTTGAATTCGCTTTCATCTTCATCTGCTGGGGGGACTGCTGCTTCTGAGGGTGGCTCCTCTTGGTATCAAAGTCTTGGTCTTAACCCTTGTGCAGACTGGTCGAGGTAATGGGTTCCTTTTTTGGGGTTTGAATATGAAGTTTCGCGTTTGGCCTTTGTTGGCTTTGGTGGGTCAACCCTGGAATGGCCTTTCAATGGCTGAGATAGGGTGACAAGTTGGGCTTGGATGATCTGGGGTACTTTTATCGATTTTGGTGGTTCGAACCCTGGAATAGCCTTTCAACGGCCGGGATTGGATGGATGGTTTGTGGGTTAGCCTTTTAGATCCTTTTCAGTAGCTAAGAAGAATGACAACGTGCAGGCATGTGTAGATCAACAGGATTTGAGCGAAGCTTTTCTTCAAATAGCATTCCCTTGGGCCCTGATCAATTCTCTCTTTTCTTCATCATTTTTTTTTTAATTTTTTTTTTCAATTTTTTTTTTAAATTTTTTTTTTTTTAAATTTTTTCAATTCAATTTTTTTTTTTTTTTGAATATTTTTTTTTTTTTTTGCAACCCAATTTTTTTTTTTTTACAAACTTTGCTCAAGTCCTTAATTTTACACATACATGCACTTCCATCTTAACCAATGGGACCATTGTTGCTCAATCTAGTCGAGCATATAGTTTTAGCAAGAATTTTGGCTATGAGGGTTCTGGATGGTTAAGAGTCGATCGTAATTGTTTTTTTTTTTTTTTTTTTTTGGGGTACACATTTCAAATGGTTGAGAGGAAAGGGTTCACGTTGTTTGGTTTTGATGAGTTGTATTCTGGTGAGTTATGTTTTCTTTGTGAAGGTCTTGAGTCTCATTCGCCTAATTCCTGATGCAGCTTTCGAAGCTTGATCTTATTTGGTGGCACCATATGCATCCCAGATGTCGTGGGAGTGCAAAGAAATGGCTTTCAACATTCGGTTCGTCGTCATGTTGGCTCGTGGAAGTAGTATTGATCTCAAGAATGTCTTTGTCAATTTTCAGCACGTCATACCAGGTCCAGGCAAAGGCTCTTTTTATTTATTTTATATTTATTTTTATATATTTTTTTTTATCTCTCAAATTTCATCTCTCTTCAGGAGTCATAACAGATGCTATCAAGATTTTCTTCGGGTTCTCCCAAAGTTTCCGAGATTGAATGGAATGGCATTAGCTGAACCAATGTCAAATGTAAATGTGCCATGATTATGCATAATGAAATCATAAGAAACATCACACAAGATAGCAAAACCATCCATTTCATTCAAGAAAAACTATAATTAAAACTGTCATCATTAAATAGTTCAGAAATAAAAAAGAACATCTAAATAGCTACTTCCTTCTTCTCTTGCCAATGCGGACGCTGCAGTCGACAGTCTATTATCACTTTTGGGAACCATTCTCCTCACTTCTCAGCTCCTCATCGATTAAGTGTAGAATTTGCCTCCTCAGAATTCGGCACTCGTCAGTCTCGTGCCCGGTACGCTGATGGTAGGCACAATACAGATCTGCTCGGTGATTGGGGCGCCCTTGGCCCCCGGCAGGTTGGGTCGGCATTGACTGTATTTTCCCCTTACTGACAAAATGGGCGAAGTGCTTGGCCAGGGGTTTTTTTCAGTATGGCATAGTGACTCTGAGTCATTCCGAAGGTCGGGGTCCTTGTGGCTCTAAAACCTTCTCCATCGTCCACTGTAAAACTTAAGCTCCCCTCACTACCCTGGCGGCATTCAGGATTTGTGATCAGGTTGCTATCGATCAGATCCTGAATCTGGTGCCTCAGCCTAGCACAATTATCCGTCATATGGCCAGTGTGTTGGTGGTAGGCGCAGTACTCGCCTTCCTTGTGCCCGGGCTGCCCCCAGGTCTTTGCCGGCTTGGACGGCAATGGTTGTAACACCCCCTTCTTGATCAGCCTTTCCAGGACCCAAGACAAAGGTCTGCCTAAATTAGAGTAACGCCTCTGAGCCATCTCAACCATTGGCGCTTTCCCCATCCTTTTTGTACCTCTGCTATCACCATAGTAACCAATTCCGAAACTTGCAGGGCTAGTAACGGCTCCATCGGGAGGTGTCCGGGTAGTTGCAAGCTTGGACCTCATGATCTCCTCCTCAAGATCAGCTAATCTCTTTTTAGTGTCTGCGGGACTGAGAGGACCCATCGGCTGTAAGGGCCCTAGTCCTTTCCCCCTTTCCACTTGTTCGATCAGTGAGTTGGGTGTCGTCTCGCCCCTAGGCTCAAGAGCGAATTAAGACATTACAGCCATCGTCTCACACTCCTTTTTGGTCGTGGCTAGCTCAAATCGGTTAAGTGTAGCTGCAGTGACTTGAGCTTGAAGAATTAGTGCTGCGGCGTCCAACCTTTCCTTAATTGTGGCTGACAACCTCCCTTCAAGTTTTTCAAACTTTTCATCTAGTTCTCGGGCAATCATGACACGGGCCTCTTCAATCTGTCGCGAAGGACCAGCCATTCCCAATGTCTATGGATGCTCTGACTAAGACAGTAGATCTCTGCCAACCACTTCGAATTCTGCTTACTCTTCAAATAGCTATGAGGACCCCAGAACCTCCCCGGTGAATGGTGTATGATGGCTGAAAAATCAAAGGGGTTAGAACGATGCATGGATGACATGTGATGCATGAGCATGACGTGCAACATTTACAACCACATGCAGACAGGTAGATCCTTCCAACCTTATCACTCCCACACACGGGGTTGTGCGGTCTCTTTCCTAGGTGGGCTTCATCCGAGGGTTAACAGGGAACCCATCGGACACGTATAGTGCACGGTGAAAAAACCGGCAGCATAACAACTCTAGTCTAATGTACACGCGCATGAGCTTTGGCCATTACGTATTTGGACAATTCAATCAAGTTAAGGGGGGCTCACCGGGGCATGAAAGCCTTTGATAAAAGACCACTTAACTTGCTTGATTTTGTTTAATGCGCGACGGCCCATGTCACAAGCATCATATTAAGGAGCATACCACCTAGGGGAAGTTTCTACTTGCCATTACATGGGCTTTAGTTAGGGTGATTTTCTTTAGGCTACCCAAGCATGGTTCGCGCCAACGGGTCTAGCTCATCACGAGCATAACGACCGATTGGGTTTCCATTTTGATATACCAAAAGGTACAAGGCTTGGGCTGGTGATTATCCTTAACACTTCCCTACAATGAGTGAAAGTAGGGTCGTGCTTCGAGAATGCACCGGGGTAAGATAGGGACCAACTATCGTAAGTCTAAGGCTCTAAAATGATTATGATGCTATTTTCGAAAAGAGATAGAATTTTAAGTTTCAAAAACCCAATTATAAATTTTAACCAAAGCACTTTCGGAGGGAAGTCTCAAACACAGAGTTCCCCAGTGGAGTCGCCACTGTGACGCGCGCCGAACCCAGCAAGGGCCCTCGCTTTGAATCCGCTTTAGGATTCGAGGTATGAAAGGTTCGCGTCTCTTGATCATGGGCGCCATGAGGCATCATCGGTGTATCCCTCCCAATAGAACATTGGGGAGAATGACCTAGCCTATTGACGCCTAAAGGCACCTTTTGAGGTATTTGGAGTCGCCACCCAATTTGCAAGAAATTAGGAAAAGGTTTCTCACCTCTAACGGTCTAAACCAGAGTTATGGTGTCCGGAACTTCCCTCTTATTCATGCTTTGGTTAATTATAAATGGATTTTTAACTTCTTAAGATTATATCTCTCATCTCACGCGATTGATGTATTTAACTTAGATAGCGCATTGAAAGCACGTAAGGAAAATAAATAAAAGCAATAAGCAAAGTAAATTGAGAAAGCGGTAAACACCCAAGCACTCAATTACAAGAGAAATAGGGGCGGAATACAACCCCAATAAAAGGAAATTAAGAATACGAATGGGGGCGGAATACAACCCCAAAAATAAATAAAGTTGCCCCAAAATTAATTACAAGGGCCCAAAATGAAAGAAAATAACTTTAAACACTCACCCAAAAATGAAAAGACATGCATAAATCGGGACATTATTTTAGGAACATTGGTTCCTTCGCACTTGTTCAAAAATTTAGGAACATTGGTTCCTTCGTATTAAATTGAAGAGGGTTCGAAGAGTCATTTTTTATTGTTTGCATTGAAAAACCGGGATGAGTGATCCCATTTTATTGAAAATTGACTCTTCGTTTTAATTATGATGATTTTATTCTTGGGCTAAAATAAGGGACATTGGTCCCGATTTATAAGCAAAAATCCCGATTTAGTAGTAAAAGTATTTTTGTGATTTTTTTATCGCACGCGTGCACAAATAAAATTAATATTTACAAATAAGCACATAACACATAAAAAGGGAGTTGGAGGGATCTCACCAAACCGATGTGATTCTCCGCGAGTTGCGACCCATCCGGGGAGCCGCGGGGACACTCACATAACCCGACTCAAGTTAAATTTCAGACAGAAAAATAATATAAAAAAAAAGTATTAGTAAACATTCAAAATAGATTAGTCAAAAAAAGCAAAATATATTAATAACAACAATGATAGCCATGACACTAATAATAAAAATAATACAAAATATTAAATAATAATACCAATGACAATAATGTTAACTAGTCAAATAGTTGGTAATAATAGCACTAACAATACTAAAACAGAATAATACTAGCAAATGAATAAATAACAATGATAGTAAAATAGAGAATTAAATAATAATAATGATAATAATAATAATGATAATAATAATAATAATAATAATAATAATAATAGGAAACAAATTAACTTTAAATAATAATGATGGTTAAACTAAATAAAAAACAATAAATTAATAAAAGAAAATAAAAGAATAAAACAAAAGAGAATAAAATATCTATAAATGAAGAAAACTACAACAAAAGTAAAATAAATGAAGTGAAGAAAAAGTATGTAAATCCGTGGAAGGCAAAGCAAAAAAAACAAAACAAAGAAAGTACTATAGATTGGCCCAAAATATATGAAATGCAATGCAAAAATGAAGGAATATAGTGACAGTGGAACATGCATTAACATAAAATAGGACTTAACAAATAAGGATAATGATGAAATAATAAATTTAACAAATTAATACGACATATAAAACATGTTTATTAAATAGAATAAAAAATGATAATAGAATAGAAATTATATAAAATAAAGAAAAATGTGGACAAATAAAAAATCAAATAAATAAATGAGAACAAGTCCAAGAATGTTTACCCTCAGAATTTTTGAGATTGGAAGTAGGATGTTTCGATCCGTTCCCTTGTCGATTTTTTTTTTTATGATAATAATATTCAAAGAGAAATATGAGTTCTAAATAAATTTTTTTGAAAAATATATTTTGAAGTGAATATTTTTGAAGGAAGATTTGAGCAGAGAAAATTGATTTTTCTAGCTCAAAAAAATCCAAAAAGGAGGTATCTTCCCTGAAGGAACACCTAGAAATTCAAGTTTGAGAAGACCAAAACTTGAAGGATTTTTGAAGAATTTTTAAGAAATAAAACCAACCTCCTGGAAAGTAGAAAGGCTAGAGAGAAAAAGCTAAAGCCTTCTTGAATTAATTCCTCCGTCCTCAAAAAATGAAGTGCCAACCCTCATTTAATCCTGTCTTGGCCAAAAATGGCAAGAGACAAAAAAAACTTTCATTTTTAGTTAATCTAAAATAACATAAAATGGTGAAACAATGGAAACTGAAAAAAACAGAAAATCAGACTGAAAGCAGCGCAAAAAACGGACAGGCGAAACAGGTCGCGCGGAGGAGCCAAGGGCGCGCGGCAGCCTGCGCGTGGTGCCTTGGCACCACGCGCGGCAGGCTGCTGCGCGCAGCCTGCCTCGCGCAGGCAGGTCGCGCGAGGCAGCTGCCTCGCGCGCAGGGGGGTCGCGCGAGGCAGCAGGCCTCGCGCGCAGGGGGGGGCGCGCGGAGCGCCCCGCCTTGCGCGCAGGGGGGTCGCGCGGAGTGCCCGCTCCTGTGCGCAGGGGGGGCCGCGCGGAGCGCCTGCCCCTGCGCGCAGGGGGGGCGCGCGGAGCGCCCCGCCTCGCGCGCAGGGGGGTCGCGCGAGGCGCCCGCCCCTGCGCGCAGGGGGGGGGGGGGTCGCGCGGAGCGCCCGCCCCTGCGCGCAGGGGGGGCGCGCGGAGCGCCCCGCCTCGCGCGCAGGCGCCCCTGCGCGCTGGGGCGGCCTGCCTCGCAGGCGCCCCTGCGCGCTGGGGCAGCCTGCCGCGCAGGCGGCCCTGCGCTGCCGCAGTGGCACTCGCGATAAATTTTTTTTTTTTTTTATTTTTAATTTTGACACAATATTAATATTTTTTCCCATTTTAAATTTTAATCCCTAAAATATATATTTTAAAATTATTTTTCAAAAAAACACAATCTTGACAAGGGAACGGTCGATTCTCACTTTTCTTGCCGAAAGTCGGTCTTTTGTTTCATCATCGGGTAATTCTGATCTTGGACCGCCTCGGGACCCGGTGTCTACAGGATGCACTACCTCTAAAATAATGATGGATACATACCTGGAGTAATAAAGGGCTCCCTGTGAAGAAAGTAGAAGGATCGACACAGATAGCATCTAAACCCATAATAGCCTCAAGAAGGATCAACGAAAAAGTGGTCAACCTACGGCAAATACCTTTTATGATATCAAACAGTTGGTAATCACCAGCTAGACTCTCGATGGTAATTGTTAGGTATCTAGATTAACAAAATGTCAATATAATGCTAGACGGATAAGTAGGCACGTTAGGAAAGTCATCTAATACCTCAATTTGAAGCTCTAAGTCAAAGAGTGCAGCCTGGGGTGCTAGTCTCATAGCTATAGATGGCGAAATGCCCAATGTCAGTGCTACATCTCTTGCGCAAATCAACCCACAGTTCTAAATGCAGGGAAGGGTGCCGGGAGAAAATCTCAAACCAAGAACAACAGCAAACTCTTCATGCAGGGGGTGTAATTCTTGGTGAGAGAATCTTAAAACATGAAATTGAGGGTCCCAAAGATGGACAGCGGCTAACAAAAGGTTTTTATCATGTTTGACCCATCGCAAAAATTTCAGACCACAATAGGGAGCTAAAACAAAATTTTCCCAAGACTGGGAATCATCCATGGTTCGATAAATTTTATTAAGGGCTGGTGTAGACATATTCAAGAAGTCTAGGCAAATTTGAAAATAAGCAAGGGAAAAATAGCAATGAAAAAGAAGAGAAGGAAAATACTTGGAAAAGAGCGCTGATCAGGAGCCTAGAATGTGGAAAGCACAAAATCCAAGGAGAAGAAAGCCTTTTATATGAGTTCGACGAGCGACGGGCGTCGGGTGAGGCCCGGCCATCCCTTCGCTCAGCCCTGGATCGTTTAGACACCCTTTCCTTTTTGCATTTTGCCTGCATGTCTCATGAATTTCACCTGCATAAATACATTTCTATGCATTTGAACTATTTTTTTTCTTTTTTTGTAGTATGGGTGTCGAAAAGTCAAAGATCATTATATTCAGGGAGTATTTTCAATAGGTTTTGGCCAAAAGAAAAGGGAGTTTTGAATGACCAACTGGCTTAAGGCATTGCTCGTCACTCGCTAAAATGGTGGACTGCCCGTCGGTCATGCGAAACTATATAAAGGCACCCTGCGCTGCCTCAAACTGTCGCTTTCCTTTTTCTTCTTTTCTCCTTCGCACAAACCATTTCTTTCCTATGGTTTTTTCCACTTTTTTTTGCCATTTCTTACTCTTTTCATATGTCGTTTGCGCTTAAGTGCTCCCCGAGTAATTGCGCATGTATAGGACTAGGTTTTTTGAGTTCTTTTGCAGTTTATTTTGTCGGCTTACAGGTTAGTTTTTTTAACTCTTCATCTTCTCTTCATTTTATCTCTTTTAATTATGCCTCAATTGTATTATGAATGTGCATGCTATTGAATATTGGCCAAATTCTACATTATTTTGTCATTTTTTTAGTTTATTGTTAAAAAAGAGAGAGAGAAAAAACTATCAAAGAAAAGAAAAGAATATAAATAGTAACAAAAACAAGAAAAAATAATAATTTGGATGATATGGTTGAAAATATGTATATGTGAAAGTTACCCGAAATAAAACCCATTTCTTATTGAATATATGATTGCAACCTGAGGCCTTTATTGTATGTTTGGGGCTCAAGGTCGGTCCTTTTTATATCCTAGCTGGGATGCTATCAAAATGTTTTTGGTTAAGCGCACCTGGCCGGGATGCTGAAAAAGTTTTTGTAGATAATAAATTTGAAAACTATGAATTGAAATGCAAAATGTGATTATTGGGGCCTGAAGCCTATGCTTATGCAGGTTAGTTGAGGCACGTCCTCGAAGGGATGCTGCCAATTTTTTAGTCTACAATAAAATCAAATAACTACAAATGAACTAATTCGTGGTTTTTTCTTGCAAGATGCCACTGAGACGTAGCCAGCTGCAGCAACACCCAGAGATTCAGGCTCTAGAGTGGATGACCCCAGACCAGAGAAAGAGGTTTGAGGCACTGCCACAGGCTCGATTCCAATCCAACAGATATATCTTCAGGTCATTTCTCCAGTAGATGGGGATGTTGGAGGAGGTGGATAGGTTGGTGGACGCCGTAAGATGGACAGAGTTAATAAGATCAGCATTCCAGACATACTCCGAGATAGCTAGAGAATTTTTGGCTATGCTCCACTATAAGGGGTTCTAGAGACTCGATACCGACGAAGGAGTGATCCAATTCAGAGTTTGGGTTCTAGAGACTTCGCCCAGGCTCTAAGTCTCTCGGCAGGAGTAGATGCCTCAACCCCAGAGAGACGGGTCTGCAGGCAATATTGGGAGACCATTATGA
This sequence comes from Excoecaria cochinchinensis, assembly GCA_947683425.1. Taxonomy (NCBI): domain Eukaryota; kingdom Viridiplantae; phylum Streptophyta; class Magnoliopsida; order Malpighiales; family Euphorbiaceae; genus Excoecaria; species Excoecaria cochinchinensis. Next base: position 5,457,632 of record CANTUQ010000194.1, on the reverse strand, counting down.
TGCTTGAGATTCCTTACAACCATGAAACAGTGAAGAGCACCATGATCTCTTCACAGGCCCTTCGATATCTATGCAGGGTCTTTTCTAGCTCTTACCTGGAAAGAGCAGGGAACCCAAAGACCATCAACTCAGCTGAAGTTTGGAGCCTATAAACTCTGGTACTAGGCAAACATCAAAACATTAGCCACAAAATTGTTGTTAATCTTGTTAGATTGGCTCAAGGAATAGCCCCATTTATACGTGCTGGGGGAGTGATTACCAGGATGATACTTTACTTAGGAGTTAACGTCACTGACTTTGGACCTCCACTAGATGAGGGTGTATATTTAGATCTGGGGGCAGCTCAGACTATGAGAATGGTGGCCTAAGTACCAGGTCAAGTAGGTGACTATAGGCTATTGACGGTGAAAGAGACCCGATGCCTTTTTCATTTTCCTCTAGTCCATCCGAAAGTAGAGGCCCCAAAAGAGCCACAATTTGAGCAGCCACCTCTTCAGCTATAGCCCGAGCAATAGCCATAGTTGGATGAGCCCCACACCCCGGAAGGGATGGGTTTAGACTTTGATATTGAGGACATGATTAGCACTCCAGCTTCACAGTGGCATCCCTCAGAGGTACCGAGTCTAGTTCCATCACCATCCCCACTGTGAGCGGACACTAGAGCATAGAGGAGTTGCCACCCATATAGTCGTCCAGGCCATCCAAGGGCATCCACCTCTACTGCTCCACTGCCACTCTAGCCACATGCAGAGCCTGCACTAGTAGCCACCCAGTTATCTACTCAGGACATCATAGCGACCATGACCACTAAGATGGCCGCATTGGATCAGTACATAGACGAGAGGTTCACCAAACTGGAGAACATGGTGACTGGGTAGGATGAGCACCTAGACATTTAGAGAGAGCGGATAGTTAAGCTAGAGAACCCTTCGATGAGTTCTCAGGCTGCCTCAGCACAGAGAATAGATGAGGCCATCCAGATGGTGGATGAGTCAATTGGCAAGGTGAGGCTGCAGACTGAGAGGATTGAGAACACCTTCCCTAGCATATTTGGAACTCTGAGAGAGATGCGAGGGGAGATAGATGCACACTTTTCGATGGTAGTAGACTACTCCAGGTAACAAATGGGGGAGCAGATCCATGCTGTCAACAAATTCTAGGAGGGTGTCTCTGACCTTGTGAGATTCTTAGGAGACTGTGTATGCCCATTTGCAAAAGATCAAACGGAGGTTTAGTTCTGCCAGCCACTGTAGCCAGAGTATCCAGCAGCTTTTTAGGCCCCTTCAGAAGATATCACTCATCACCCGTCCACCTCTAGTCACCAGCCATTCTCTTTTATAGCCCAGCCTGATCGGTCGTCACGTTCCAGGGCCCCTCCAGTACTTATCAGTGCTTTGTCCTCATCAGAGTCGTTAGGTCCTTTCGAAGATTACCAACCTTATTCCCCTTAAGCCATGTAGTTCAGGGAGTTTTGTATATGTATACATTTGGTTGTATTTTTTACTTTAAAGTTTTTTATTCTAAACATGTTTATGTTATCGCTTACTCTTTCAAATTTTAGAAAAAAAGGAAGAAAAGAGAATGAAGAACAAAAGAGAAGAAACAATAGCAATAACAAGAAAGAAAAAGAACAACAAAAATATATATAACAAATAATAAAAAATGATTGATTAACAATAATTTGACAAAAAATTTGATAATCGCAGGAACATAATGCCTATTGACAAAATCAGTTTTCAAACAACTGTGATTCTTTTTGCCAATAAGCTGGTGATAATCAGACCCAAAATAACTGTGATTCTTCATGTTGACAAGCTGGCGACACCCAAATAAACCATGGTTCTTCATGCCAACAAGTTGGAAATAATCACACCCAAATCAACCGTGGTTCTTCATGCCGACAAGCTGGCAATAATCACACCCAAATATACCATGGTTCTTTATCCCGATAAGCTGGCAATAATCACATGTAAATCAACTATGATTCTTCATGTCAACAAGCTGGTGATAATCACACACAAATGAACCGTGGTTCTTTATGCCGACAAGCTGGCGATAATCACACCCAAATCAACCGTGATTCTTCATGCCGACAAGCTGGCGATAATCACACCCAAATCACTGTGATTTTTCATGCTGACAAGCTAGCAATAATCACATCTAACATCTAACAGCCGCAATTTTCATACTGATTAAATATGTGTTAATCAAGGCTCCAATTTTCGACTGTGACTTGTATGCCAATTAAATGTGCGTTAGTCATAATCCAAAAAACTATGATTTTCATGTCGATTCAACGTGCGTCAATCACAACACCCTCTTAATATGCCAACAAGCTAGCATCCAAGGGTAAGGACTACCTCAAGTGCGCATTTCTTCCCTCTTCTCTAAATTTTGGCTCACCAAGGCACCAGTGCACCAGCCTTTCCAAAACTGGGGGCAACTGTAGACACCGGATGCTGAGGTTGTTTAGATAAGAGTTGCCCAATGAGGACACTTATGCTTGTTTGATAGGTGAAGGGCTAAATTTGCGAGTTTCTACCTTGAATTCACAAAGGTTGGATTCATTTATAGCTAAAAATCCTTTTGTCTTATTACTGATTTTAAAAATTGTAAATTTTGGTGAAAAGTTTGAATTTTGGGTGACTAATAGCCATCCCTCATGACAGACACTGTAGACACCGGGTCTCGAGTAGCCTTGCTCAGGATTACCCAATGATGATAATTGCCTTTACAGGCTTAAAAGGTTAAAAGTGATGATTTTCTCGTCAAATTTGCATTTTAGAGTGAAAAATTAGAAAATAATAAAAAATATTTAAAAAATTAATTTTGAAAAATGGGGGCTTAAAATTATAGTGTTTTTAGTCAATTTATAATTTAAAAAAAAAATAAAAAAAAAAGTCGGATCACGAGTGCCGGGCGCGGCGGCGCGCTCGCGCCCAGCTCGCAGGCGCCTGGGCGCCCATCGCGCTGCGAGCGCAAAGGCGACGCTCAGCGTCGCCGATGCTGCGCGCCGCTAAAGGCCCGCGGCATCGTGCACGCTGAGCGCCGCACGGAGCGCTCGTGCACGAGCGCCAGCGCGCGAATCTCGCCTGGTTGCCGCTTCGACGCCCGCCCCTCTATAGCGACGGGCATCCTGGCCGTCGGTATAGGGTCTGATACCCTATTTTCCCATTTTTCAGCCCTTTTTCCGATTTTTTCACCCAAAAATCCATTTTTATCCCAAAATTAAGGGTTTTTGACTTCAAATAAAATTCCAAAATATTTTTTATGGATTATTAATTAATAAAACTTGATTTTATCCCAAAAATAAAGGAATTTGAATAAAATTAGGTTTGTTTTCCTTAATTAAATTAGGGCAACATTTTCTATTCTTTAAATACTTTATGATGAAAAATCAAAGGGAGCCTCCACTACTACTATTTTATTTTTTTTTGACATCAGAATTTCCAGGATTTCTCTTCCTCTTTGATTTTTCTTCTAAACATTTTGAGATTTCTTTTTGAATGAAAAAGGTTTAATTGAAATTGAAAGATCAATTTTCAATTCTTAATTATTCCAATTAATTTATTTGTTTTTCCTCCATAAATACAAGAAATTAATCATCAATTTGACATCAATTTCAATTTCAATCTTAAGCAAACAAATCAATTCCTTTGTTTTCTCCATAAACAAAGAGAATTAATTTTATTGCTAAAATTATTCTTTCAAGCAATTTTCCGGAAAATCATCACTTTTCCTTCATCAAATCCAATACTCTGAGGGTAAATATTCTAGGCTCAATTTCTATTATATTTTATTTTTATTTAATTTATTCATATATATTTTATTGTTTTTATTGATTTATTTATTGTTTTCATCTATTCATTTGTTGTATTGATCTTATATTTGTTCCATTTAATTGTTTATATATGATTTGATTTTTATTCATGTGAATATTGTTTTTTTTTTAATTCCTAACATGTAAATAATTTATTTTGATTCCTCATTATTTTTAACATGCAAATAATTAATTAAATTAAATTAATCTTTTTGCCATGTAAATAGTTTGTATTAATTATGAACACATCAATTAACCTTGTTATATATCATTATTATTTTCATCATTCCTTTGTTTACTAATTTTTATCATTGTTACATGATTGATTTATTATGATTGATTGATTTATTCATTCATTATTTTTCACTTATCATCATTATTTTCATCATGTTCATATTTTCATGTACTAATTAATTAACATGTTTTATTTTATTTTCATCACATCATTTAATCATTTATCACATATAATCCATGTTTCTCATTTTATTTTGGTTTGTTAATATTTTTGATTCAATTATCATTCTTTTCATATCATCTTATTTTATTTTAATTTGTTATTCATTATTTTGTATGTTTAATTGTTTTAATTACTAACATTATTTTATTTGTATTTTGTTTTTATGTCTAAACTCATTTTTTTTTCGCTTGGGCGTTTTTGCGAGCACATCGGGAGGTCCAAAAAGGCTCGTTTGGTTCATATATTTATTTTCTTTTTTTTGTAATTTTTTATTTAATTTTGCCATATAATTTTCTTGTAAAATTCTTTGTTTAGGCACGCTAAAAAGAAAATCACAAAAACATTTCTATTAGTTAACTTGACATTTTTTTTAAATAAAAGGGGACCAATGTCCTAGTTTTTCGTACCCAAATAAATCATCACATCAAAACCGTTTTATAATAAATATACATGCGGGGACCAAAGTCCTCAAAATAAATGAATAACCCGTTTTATGCATGTATAGCACATTTACAAACGGGAGTTGTATTCCGCTCCTTGTATTATTGTAATTTATTGCTCTTGATATTTATTTGCCCATTTACAGCTTTTGAAATGAATGAATGCGCCTTCAATTAATTGCATCGTGTGGAGAGAGAGCGAATCAATGGTATTAAAATTTGATCATAAAATAATCGAGGTAGAAATAGATGAGAAATCCCGGACCCAGCTCTGGTCTTTGGGCTCAAAGAGGCTAGAGGTCTACCCTCCAAGACACCTTTTTGTGCCATGAGACTTTAGCGCTAATCCTAGGCTCTTTAGGGCGAGAGGTTTACCTTCCAAGACCCCTCTGGCTGGCCCAAAATGGATACCAAGCGCAGTCTTAGGCTCTCTGAGGCGAGAGAAACTTTCCCAATGTTCTATTGGGTGGCGACTCCATGAAATCTCCTTATTGCCCAACATAGATGCACTTGCAATTTATTGCAAGATGTCAATGGACCCACAAATGCCCCGATCGCCCACGTGCGGGCGGTCGAACGGGCGGCCGCGGGGATCCGGCGCGCGTCACAGTGGCGACTCCACTGGGGACGTTTATGGTTCGAGATTTCGATTCGAAAATACCTCTTTTAACATTTATGATTAAAATTTAATTCATAAATTCACCTTCTCTCATATTTGCATTTGCATATCATTAGAGCCTTAGAATACGCTAGTTTGGTCCCTCTTTTAGCCCCGGTGCGTTCCTGAAGCACCTCCTCATTTTCACTCAATTTGGGGAAGTGTTAAGGATAATCACCAGCCCAAGCCTCGTACCTTGATGGTATATCAAAATGATGACCCGATCGGTCGCTATGCTCGTGATGAGATAGACCTGTCGGCAGGGATCATGCTTGGGTAGCCTTAAAGTAACATCTCCCTTGTCCAAAGCTTATATAATGGCCATAGCTACTTTCCACAGGTGATATGAACCCTAATTCCATGCTTGCTGTATGGATCCTCATGTATTGGGTGAGTCCAGATGTCTCGCTTGGTAACCTAGCCAAAGGCTTCTATGCCCCGGTAGGGCCATGTCGAAATTTATGGAACGTCTAAGTATATGACGATCACTATCCATCCGCTTGTACATTAGTATAGGAGTGTTATGCTGTCGGTTTTTCACCGCGCACCATACGTGTCCATTAGGTTCCACGTTAATCCATGGATCAAGCCCACCTAGGAAAGAGACCGCACTACCACGTGTGTGGGAGATATAAGGTTGGAAGGATCTATCTGCTTGCATGTGTTTGTCTATGTTGCATAAGCACGAGTAGGCATTGAATTTTAATCATGCACCATCTTAACAATTTTTGCATTTCAGCCATCATAGATTCTCCTGGGTGGTCTAGAGGTCCCGACGGACGGTTAAGAAGGACGCCGCTTTTGGGGTTAACAGAGTTAGTGTTGGATCAGAGTTCAGATTCAATCTCAGAAAATAGTGTGGGGTTTTCTCTCGAATCATCAACAGAAGTAAGCATGGCTAATCCATTAAATGAGTCTGATGCAACCCGGGCAATAATTGCTGAGGAGGTAGGAAAGAGAATGGAGGAATTTGAAGCCCGCATGATTGCAATGATGGGCAATCTTGCCACCACAATAGCTGGGCAATAAGCTGCTGCTGCCCCTATCCGAGTACCAGCTGAACAAGGGGTTGTAAGAGAAGAGCATCCTGCTGCAGTTAACCAACCAATGGTTGACCCGCCTGTTGTTGAGCAAAGAGTGCCTGCACCTATTGAGCGCAGAGAGGGCCCCAGGTCTGAAGCTGAGTTTGGGGGAGATGAGCTAGAGGAGCATATAGTAGCTAAAGAGAAGTCACTGAAACTGGATGAGGCAATGTGGAGGAAAATGGAAGAGAGATTTGAGGCCATGGCAAGGATGATGACCGTGGGAAAAGGAATGAACCCGAAAGACCGAGAGCTAGATGGGGATGACCTGATTCCCCAGAATTTTAAGATGTCGGATATTCCCAAATTTGATGGCACCTCTGATCCTGCCGCACACATCAAGCAATACTCGCTGGTCATGAAGGGAACGACCTTAACAAGAAAGCAAAAGATAGAGTATTTCTGCTTGAGTCTCGCAGGAGCTGCTATTGATTGGTACCATGGGCTTGAGAGGAGGTCCAAGGAGGATTGGGACTTGCTAACCGAAGAGTTCCTTAAGCAGTACGATTGCAGTACCCGGATGGAGGTCACTTTGAAAGATCTCGAGTTGCTACAACAGAAGGCTGGGGAGTCCTTCCACGAGTACCTTACTCGGTGGAGAAACCGGGTTATGGAGATAAAATGCAAACCGGACACTTCTGATCAGATCCGGCTGTTCATTCGAAATGCCAGCCCTTACTTGAGAGATGGATTGAAAATGAAGGGACTGAAAGACTGGGAATCCCTGAAGGATATCGCCATAGAAGCAGAGGGAGAATATTTAGCCAAGAGGGCAAACAGCGAGTCCTATGCCAGGAAGGGATACAGCAATCAAGGGACAGCCAAGCCAGCAAGTTCCAGCAGTGGTAACAGAGTTGGGAAGACTGCCGAGGTGTCTGCAACCGGGGTAAATCAGAGGTATTTCTCCAACTTGGGTAGGCCTTTATCATGGGTACTGAAGAGGCTAATAAAAGAAGGAAAACTGCGGCCCCTATCACCTAGGCCGGCCAAGACCCAAGGACAGCCAGAGCATAAAGAGAATGAATACTGTGCATTCCACCAACATACCGGGCATTTGACGGATGATTGTATAACACTAAGACATCGGGTCCAAGATCTAATTGACAACAAGCAGATCACCGATCCTGAGCAGAGGGAAAGCAAGAAGAAGTCCGGTTATAATACAGTGCCACCTCCAGTCTTTATGATTGGATCGAGCCTATCAGAATGGTATGTGATGCAAGACCTATATGGAAATGAGTATGTCGCTATTACTCGCCCTGCAGTGGATGGAGAAGGGGTTTCCGTGGCAGCAATAGACTGTTGGTCCACTAGTGAGAGTGGAGATGATGAAGATGAGAAAAATGGAGAGTTTATGGATCCGTGGGATTCAGAGGAAGAAGAAAGCGTAGAAGCAGTAACAAGAAGTGGGAGGGTCATTCCAGAAGCCGAGAAGCAGCAGGACCCAACACAAGCAATCGCAGAGAAGGAGCCGGAAGAAAATTCAATATTGAAGCAACTAAAAAAGACCACGGCTCAGATATCTATTTGGGACCTCTTGAGACAGTCCCCCTCTCACCGACAGAAGTTAGTTGAAGCATTGAGTGTATCCACCGTAGCAACTACAATCTCTCCATCCGAGCTTTTAGACCTTGTAAAGGGGGGATCCGGGGAGAAGTTGGTTTTTTCTGATGCAGACCTACCAACAGAGGGTCGCAGCCACAATCGACCTTTGTACATCAAGGCACAGATCAATGGTAAACACACCGCTTGCGTCATGGTTGATGACGGGTCGTCAATTAATGTTTTCCCTTTGGTAGCGCTTCAGGCCTTCGGGATGGATGAGAGTATGTTAAGCAAATCTGACCTGACCATCACTGCCTACGACAATTCTAGGAGGCAAGCATTGGGAACTTTCAAAGCTTTGGTAAAGACGGGGCCTATTGAGACAGAAATGGATTTTGTGGTTCTACCGATCCCAGCAAACTTCTCAGCTCTACTTGGAAGACCGTGGTTCCATAAGTTAGGAGGAGTGCCATCTACCTTACACCAGATAATTAAGATACCTCATGAAGGAGAGGTAGTGACCATTAAAGCAGCAAGAGAGAACCAAGTGTCTGCTTTGGAGATCTCTAATCAGCCATTCAGTGGCTTTCATGTATCAGTGATCGGAGAAGAGCAAAGCTTAGAAGGTAGCCCTCAAGTGGTGAATATGCTGAAAAAGATGCACTTCCTCCCAGGGGCTGGTTTGGGAAAAGAGTCACAAGGACTGCAGGATGCTATCACTACACGTGGTCAAAAAGATCGAAAGGGGTTGGGCTACAAAGGAAAGTATGGTAAGAAGAAAGTGTCAGGGAAGATTCCCCATATTTCGGAGAGCTTTGTGCCATCATCATCGGTTTGTGCTTACACCGGAGAAGAAGAGCCGCAGTGGGTAGATGGGAAGATTACCCCGGGTTTTGAAATTTTCAATGATGTCTTCGATTGGGAAATCGGAGTTGTTAAAGCTATAGAGAACTTTTGGGATGAGGAGATTATGACCCAATGCAACATCTGGGATAGAGGTGAATTCGAAGAGATTGTAACTGATAAGCTGTTAGCCACCAGACTTAAGGGGAAGGAGAAGATAGTGGAACTAGAGCCGAAGAGTGAAGATCTCAAGATTTTACCAAGCCAGGAAGCCAAAGCACAGTCAGCTGCAGCATCGGCGTTGACTGAAGTTGATAGTCATTTAGATTCTCTTTTTATACCAGAACTCTTTGAGGACAATGTTAATGTTTCTGATTATGTTAATGAGATGAATAACTTTGCTTACTTGTGTGATGTTTCTGATGATTTCATTTCGCATGATCATAAGCATGATGCATTCATTTGTGATATCAATTCAACTGGTACAACCACATTTAATCTCGGAACTTTGGAAAATCCAAAGGAAATTTTGCTAGCATCAGACATAACTCCTGAAGAGAGAATAAAATTTGAGAGAATATTAAAAAAATATGAAAAAGTCTTTGCCTGGACCTATGAGGATATGCCGGGAATAGATCGAGATGTTGCTGAACATGCCATCCCAACTTACCCAGAGTTTAAACCAGTCAAGCAAAAGCTTCGGAGGCTTAGGCCAGAGTGGGCACAGAAAGTGAAAGAGGAGATCCATAAGCAGATTGACGCTAAGTTCCTGATAGAGGTTCAATACCCAACATGGTTAGCTAATGTGGTTCCTGTAGCTAAGAAGGACGGTAAGGTTCGAGTATGCGTTGACTATCGAGACCTGAACAAGGCCTGTCCGAAAGATGATTGTTGTTGGTTTTTTCTAATTATGCAACATACCACAAGTATACGGTGTACCGCAATAGTACTTAAGATATCGATCCCACGAGGAACGTATTTACACACTATTACTAATTGATTTTAATCTTGTTTACAATGATCATAAATTTGATGGTTGAATTAGAACTACTTAATTTAAACCTAATTTATGTTTATCAGAAGAAGATAAATAGTATATGAATGAAGAACTAAACATAATGAATTTGATCCATCATTTTGATTAACAATTATTCATCTTTCATGCAAGCCAAGTTAGAATAAATTTTTAACTCACTCTCTCGACATGAATTAAAATGCCTAAAACATACAATTAAAATTCTAACTCACAATTTTCATTAATGAATTAGAGGTTTCTAATTACATATTTTAAGAATAGACACTAACCTATAGCAATTAGCTGAATATACCAATCTCTTAAATATATCTTAATAATGAAATTCTATTAGATGTCAGATAAAGCAAACTCTCGAATTACTTTAACTTATAAAAATCATACAAAAGATACTAATAGAAAATCTACAATGAAAGACTATTAAAGTAGATGAAAATAGAAAGAATAAAAACATGTAAATTCATTAAAATGATATTCATAGAAATATTGGAGAAGAATTAAAAATAAGAGAATAAGATAGAAGTTCTTCAACCCTTTTCTCAATCTCTTGAAATAAGTTTTCCTTCTCCTTAATCTTCTTCTTCAAACCATAAAAACTAAATAATAAAACTAAAGAATATTGTTTAACTAAAATACAGAAAATTACTTAATAAAAAATTCCACACTATTATTTCTTATATCCTAAAACTACAGTTAAATTACATATTTATAGATATTGATTTGAGGGTTGTGACTCTTGAGAATAGTTACAATTATAGGTGAAAAGATGTAACTTTTCATGTGAATTTTGGCCTAAAACCGTCCAACGGTCGTTTCTGTCGCGCTCACAACGGTGTCGCGATCGCGACAGAACGCGCTTGCCCGTTTTCTTCCTTCTTTCTTTCTCTCGGTTTTCTCTTCCCTCTCTGGCCAGTCACGTCGCGTGACTCCCCATCACGGCGTGTCTTCTCGCGTGTGTGGCGTGACTGGCGCTCACGTCTCGCTTCCTCCTCTCCTTTCTCTTCTCTTCTCTTTTCCCTTCCTTTCCTGGCCTCTCTGTGGCGTCACGTCGCGTGACTGTTGCTCACGGCGTGACTCTTCTTCTTTCTTCTTCTCTTTCCTTTATTTCCTTTCTTTGCTGGCTTCTCCTCACGTCGCGTGAACTTAGCTCACGGCGTGACTTCGTCTCTTGCAGCTCCTTCTCTTCTTTTCCTCCTTCCTCTTCATTCTTCTTAGCAAGTCACGTCACGTGACTCCTGGTCACGGCGTGATCTGCTCCTCCATCGTGATTCTCTCATTCTATTTACTTCTTCTCTTCATTTCTTCACCTAAAAACACAAATAACAACATAAACACTCAACTGATATAAATAAACATAGTCTAACATATCAAATCAAATTTTACAAACAATTACATGATTAATTATATAAATTCACACAAAATAAATACTAAATTATACTTCAATTTAACTCCTCTCAAATTCCCCCACACTTAACCCTTGCTTGTCCTCAAGCAAGAGAAAAGACATGAACAAATTCAACAGCCAGTAACATAATTACAAAACAATGTCCATTCAGCATATACACTAGAGTTGCAATGATCAACTATCCCAAATACTCACACATATCAGTAAATCAAAATTCAAAATATGCATTAAAAATTCAACAAGTTTTCTAACTTTACTAGTTCCAACATAAAGAATATAAAGTCTCAAAAACTAAACATGAATCAAAGAGAGAAAATTGATCATAAAAGTTGAAAATCTAAGATTGCTAGTCACCTTTTAGGACAATTGAAGCTCACTTACCCTTAATCAAATCTCATGGCATTTTTAGACTTTTTTTCTTTTTTTTTTCATATTCTTTTCTTTAACATGGATATATATTTTTTCATTTAATTCCATGCATAGCAAGAGAAATTAATATGGGTTCGTTTTACGCTCCATCTCATATTTTTTGAAATTTTGAATATACATCTTGCTATTTTTTTCTTTTTATAACTTAAGTGGGTGCATTTTATGCTCCATCCCACTTTTAACTTTTCTTTGTATTTTTTCAAGTCCTCATCCATTATTGAAAAGAAATAAGGGCAAGTATTATAGCTATAGTTTCCATAGGCAACTAGAAACTTAAAATTTTAAACAAAATGAGCAAATGCTAACTTTAAAAATATTGTAGATAAAGAGACTAAATAATCTATAATGTTGAAATAAGTAAAACCAAATAACTTGAAAAACTTAAAACACATCCCAAAAATTTTGAAAAACTGATAAAAATGAGCATAAAAGATAATAGACTTAACAACCTATACAATATACCAAATAAACAATGCTTTTTAATAAAACTTACTTAAAAACTTAATTGAAATATAAAAACACACAAACAAAAACAATCATGCAATTGACATAAATAATACATACACAAACTCACAAACACAATCACAAATATCACAACACACAACACAGTCACTCCCCCACACTTAGAACCAACATTGTCCTCAATGTGTAGGAATGACACACAAAAACAAGTAAAAAGAAATAAATGAAATGAAGATAAAGAAAACTCCCCTATCATGGTGAAGGTGGAGGCAATGGAACCCGAAAACCCGATTGTATCAAGAAATTATCAAACTTGTACTCCAGCCTCCTTTGACGTCGCTCAATGGAAGATAATTGCTCTTGCATATTAGATAGCATTGAGGGGATGTTATGGCTGGATGAGCCAACCTCAGGAGCAGCAGCTGGAATATCAGCCATTACGTCATCTTCACTTGCCTCTTCCTCTCCTTCTTTTTCTTGTTCCTCAACTTGTGGCGCAGCATTTCCAGCAATATCCCTCCAACATGATCGAGCACGTGCCGGAATTTCCTGAAAATTATTGCCAACAACTTCTCCACGAACTAACATAGTCTTATTAAAATAATGGCAAGGAAAAACTCTATAATAGGCATCAAGATCAACATTTAAATTGTTTGCAATACTAGAAATAACATGCCCATGTGTTAAAGGCGAATCATGCTTATGTACACATTGCAACAATTGACTTACTATCCAAAAAGGCCAACATACGTCCTTGCGTTTATGTACACACCACATCAAAAACAATTCATTATATGAAACTCTATTGAATTCGGACCTATTAAAAACTAAAGAAGCTAAAATCCTATGCAAAATCCAATACCTCAAATCTTTAATAAACATGGATTTAGCATCCCTAGCTCTATAATGAGTTTGCAAATCAGTCAAAAATGTCCAAAATTCATGTGGCTTAAACGATTTAGGTGGCTCAGTTAAACCCGTTTGAGAAAATCTAAATATCCTATTCATCATAAAATAGGTTAAAGTATAAGGTGTACCAGCCATCCTAAAGTCTAACCAATTCTCATTATCATCATTCTTTTTTAATGTGGTATAAAATTCTAAAACTAAATCAAGACGTACATTTTCATGCATAGAAGCAAATTTAAACAACCCACATACTCTTAACATGTCATTAACTACTTCTAGCATGCCAATTTGATTAAGTAAAGAGTCAGGAAAATACTTACATTGCATCAAATGCCTATTACGAAGAGTTAAATACCTACTGCCTTCATCTACAGAGAAGATAGGAAACAAGGCACCATAATGAGCAGCAATGTTCACTTCCTCACCTTCCTGCTCTTCTTGCTCAATTCGAGAAACAGAGGGATTCTTCGTTCTCACCATATTTGATTATGTTGGGTAAACAGAGAATGAAAACTAAAGGGAAGTAAATCTGATAACAATAGAAGAAATTAACAAAACCAAATACACAAAACCAAAACTAAATAGATAAACGAAACAGTAATGTAAAAAGAGAATAACTATAAACGAAATGTGATTTAGTTATACAAAGAAGCAACCGAAATCATGTATGTTTGGTTAAAGAAGAAAAGAAAAATGAACTGAAACAAAGAAGAACGAAAAGAAATTAACAAACCTGAATGAAAAGCCCGTAATCCCTAAGACTATTGAAGAAAAGAGAATAAAGGAAATAGAAATGGAAGACTGGAATGTAAAAAGAGAAAAACAAACATAGAACAGAGGATGGAAACGCGAAAATTCTCGGTGGAAGAAAAAGAACAATTGAAGCGAGATGAAAGGAAGAAGAAAAGTGGCTAATGAAAGTCTGTAACTCGTGACCTGTGTGAGGGAAAGAAAACTAACAGGTGAAATGAAATAGAAAGGGAAGAAAATGAAGGGTCACGACTTTTAGGGTTTTAAAATTTAAATTCCCGCTTTTAAATTTTCTTTTCCTGTGTTTTAATGCTTAATTGGTAAAATTAAGTTAATGTAACTAAAATTAAATCATATAAATCAGAAAAGAAAAGAAAACAAACCCAAATAATAGAAAAACAATAAGTGAAAAAAAAAAATAAAAGAAAAGAAAAGAAAAAATTTAAAACATACCTGATGGAGCATCACGGCGTGAGGCAACGTCACGACTCGTGACGCTTCGCTTACCTGGGAGAAGTCCTTCGCCTCAGCCCCTCACGTCGCGTGAAGCAACATCACGACGTGCTACCCTGCAATACTTCTGTTGCGATTTCGCGATGCTTGCCGCGATTCACTTCACGTCGCGTCGCGTGAAGTTGCATCACGTCGTGAGCCCTGCCAAAAATCGCTTGTTGTTGCGATCAATGCCTTCTATCGCGATCGCGATAGTTGCCACGATCGCGATAGAAGCCAACGTTTGCAAAAATATTTTTTTTTTATTTAATTATTTTGTTATTAATTTTTTTTTTAATTGAACAACTCTAATCTTACTAAATTAGCTGTAAAATAAAAACAAATGTGTTAGTAACATGAAAATCTATAAAATAAAAATATATAAACAAATTGAAAACAAAGAACAAAACATAAATAAAAATAAAATAACTAAGTAACTTAAATAAAAGAACTAGATATATCATGGCTTAATATGGTCCCTAGGATTCTCCTCAGTATTGCTTGGAAGGCATCCTAGATTTCTTGAAGGTAAAGAATTAGCAAGTTGGCTTATTTTAACCTCAAGATTATGAATAGAAGCTGCATGATTTTTAGAAATTTGATCAATTTTTGCCTCAAGTTTCTTTTGGCTTTCATCTTGAGAATTCATCTTATAATTAATTTCCTCAATAAACTTATCAAGTTTTCCTTCAAAAGCACCAAACCTATCTTGTGGTTGTTGATATCCTACTCCCCTATTTTGATTATTATTGTTATTTCCCCATGAAAGGTTAGGATGGTTTCTCCAACCAGCATTATAAGTGTTAGAATAAGGATTTCCACGACCTTGGCCTTGAAGAAAATTTACTTGTTCTTCTTTATTAGCTATGCCTAAAGTGCAGTTACCACTAACATGCCCATTTTGACCACACACATTGCAAGCATTTGATACATTACCTCCCATGCCTAGGCTATTAACTCTATGAGTTAAAGCCTCAACTTGAGCTTGTAATGCAACCATAGAATCTACTGAATGTATCCCCCTAACATTAGAATTATTATACTCCCTTACTCTTTCAGGAGGCCACATACAGTTGTTCATTGCCATTTCTTCCAAAAGCTCATATGCTGCATCAATTGTTTTTCTCATTAAAGATCCTCCAGCAGCAGCATCAATAGTCCCCCTTGTAGTTGGATTTACACCATTATAGAATGTTTGCATCAACAACTCTCTTGGCAAGTTATGGTGTGGACACATCCTTTGCAATTCTTTGAATCTTTCCCAAGCCTCATATAATGATTCATTATCATTTTGAACAAATGTAGTAATATCCTTTATGATTTTTGCAGTTTTGGCCAATGGAAAATATTTTGATAAAAATGCTTAGGCCAATTGGTCCCAAGTAGTTATAGATCCTCTTGTTAGGGAATTCAACCAAGATTTTGCTTTATCCTTCAAAGTGAATGGAAAAAGTCTAAGCTTGATTGCATCAGCCGAAACCCCATTTATCTTAAAGGTATCACAAATCTCAAGAAAATTTGCCAAATGAGCATTTCGATCCTCATTTGCCAAACCATAAAATTGAATACTATGAATCATTTGTAATAATGAAGGCTTTATTTCAAATTGATTGGCATTTACCGTTGGTCTTACCACTCCTTGTTGAGCACCACTCAAAGCAGGTGTGGCAAAGTCCATCAATCTTGGTGGATTTTCTTCAGCCATGATAATTGATCTCCTATTTTTGTTCTTCTTTTTATTGGATTTTCGGTTACTCAATAAAAACCTCTCAATTTCAGGATTTAACGGCTCAAGCTCTTCTAAAGAACTCCTTGTACTAGGCATGAACTTCTCAAATCCTGCAAAACCAAAAATAAAACACAAAATTAACTTAAATACACAAACAAATTAAAACAAATAAAATATTGTAATCCAAAATCATAAATCAATTTTCACAATGTCATAGAACCGTTCCCCGGCAACGGCGCCAAAAATTTGTTGTTGGTTTTTTCTAATGATGCAACATACCGCAAGTATATGGTGTACCGCAATAGTACTTAAGATATCGATCCCACGAGGAACGTATTTACACACTATTACTAATTGATTTTAATCTTGTTTACAATGATCATAAATTTGATGGTTGAATTAGAACTACTTAATTTAAACCTAATTTATGTTTATCAGAAGAAGATAAATAGTATATGAATGAAGAACTAAACATAATGAATTTGATCCATCCTTTTGATTAACAATTATTCATCTTTCATGCAAGCCAAGTTAGAATAAATTTTTAACTCACTCTCTCGACATGAATTAAAATGCCTAAAACATACAATTAAAATTCTAACTCACAATTTTCATTAATGAATTAGAGGTTTCTAATTACATATTTTAAGAATAGACACTAACCTATAGCAATTATCTCAATATACCAATCTCTTAAATATATCTTAATAATGAAATTCTATTAGATGTCAGATAAAGCAAACTCTCGAATTACTTTAACTTATAAAAATCATACAAAAGATACTAATAGAAAATCTACAATGAAAGACTATTAAAGTAGATGAAAATAGAAAGAATAAAAACATGTAAATTCATTAAAATGATATTCATAGAAATATTGGAGAAGAATTAAAAATAAGAGAATAAGATAGAAGTTCTTCAACCCTTTTCTCAATCTCTTGAAATAAGTTTTCCTTCTCCTTAATCTTCTTCTTCAAACCATAAAAACTAAATAATAAAACTAAAGAATATTGTTTAACTAAAATACAGAAAATTACTTAATAAAAAATTCCACACTATTATTTCTTATATCCTAAAACTACAGTTAAATTACATATTTATAGATATTGATTTGAGGGTTGTGACTCTTGAGAATAGTTACAATTATAGGTGAAAAGATGTAACTTTTCATGTGAATTTTGGCCCAAAACCGTCCAACGGTCGTTTCTGTCGCGCTCGCAACGGTGTCGCGATCGCGACAGAACGCGCTTGCCCGTTTTCTTCCTTCTTTCTTTCTCTCGGTTTTCTCTTCCCTCTCTGGCCAGTCACGTCGCGTGACTCCCCATCACGGCGTGTCTTCTCGCGTGTGTGGCGTGACTGGCGCTCACGTCTCGCTTCCTCCTCTCCTTTCTCTTCTCTTCTCTTTTCCCTTCCTTTCCTGGCCTCTCTGTGGCATCACGTCGCGTGACTGTTGCTCACGGCGTGACTCTTCTTCTTTCTTCTTCTCTTTCCTTTCTTTCCTTTCTTTGCTGGCTTCTCCTCACGTCGCGTGAACTTAGCTCACGGCATGACTTCGTCTCTTGCAGCTCCTTCTCTTCTTTTCCTCCTTCCTCTTCATTCTTCTTAGCAAGTCACGTCACGTGACTCCTGGTCACGGCATGATCTGCTCCTCCATCGTGATTCTCTCATTCTATTTACTTCTTCTCTTCATTTCTTCACCTAAAAACACAAATAACAACATAAACACTCAACTGATATAAATAAACATAGTCTAACATATCAAATCAAATTTTACAAACAATTACATGATTAATTACATAAATTCACACAAAATAAATACTAAATTATACTTCAATTTAACTCCTATCAATGATTTCCCTCTTCCTCATATTGATGTGCTAGTAGATAGTGCTGCTGCTTGCATGATGTATAGCTTTGTGGATGGATACGCAGGGTACAATCAAATTCTTAACAAGATAGTGGACCGGATCAAGACAGCCTTTATCACCGAGTGGGGGACATATGCCTACCGAGTTATGCCTTTTGGGTTGAAAAATGCAGGAGCGACTTATCAGAGGATGGCGACCAAGGTTCTCAATGACTTAATCCACAAAGAAGTGGAGGTGTACGTTGATGACATGATGATTAAGTCGGCTACTAGGGAAGGTCACTTTGAGGCTTTAGAAAAGTTCTTTCAAAGAATTAGCAAGTACGATTTGCGCCTCAATCCCAAGAAGTGCCTTTTTGGAGTTACATCTGGAAAGTTGTTAGGCCATGTAGTAAGCCAGAGGGGAATCGAGGTAGATCCCGATAAAGTCAAAGCCATAAGAGAGATGCCAGTGCCCAAGAAGGAGAAGGACGTCAGAAGTTTCTTAGGAAAGCTTCAGTACATCAGCCGATTTATTGCCAAGCTAACTTCAGTATGTGAGCCTATTTTCAAGCTTCTTAGGAAGAATCAGCCGATGATATGGAACGATAACTGTCAACTGGCCTTTGACACCATTAAGGACTATCTGCTAAATCCTCCGCTACTAAGACCACCACGCCGTGCCAAACCACTAATCCTGTACCTGGCTGTGGAAGATAACTCAGTGGGTGCTATGATGTCTCAAGAGGACGATTTTGGTGTGGAGTTTGCAGTTTATTATCTTAGCAAGAAATTCCTGCCGTACGAAGCCAAATATGTAGAGGTAGAAAAGATTTGTTTAGCAGTTATCTGGGCTTCTAAGAAGTTGCGGCACTACTTTCATTCCTTCAAGGTACAAATGGTTGCCAAACATAATCCGCTCAGATACCTCCAAGAAGCACCCTCTCTACTAGGGAAGATGGGAAGATGGTTACTGCTGTTGCAGGAATTTGATATTGAGTACATAACCAAGAAAACCATTAATAGAAGAGCGGTAGCAGAATTCTTAGCCGAGCATCCTATTGAGGGAGATCAGTTTGAATACAACTTCCCAGATGAAGATGTTATGGCCATAGCAGTGCAAGGGTGGTAATTATTCTTTGATGGAGCAGTCAATAATAAGGGAACAGGCGTAGGAGTTATTCTTACGACCCTAGGTGGTGAAAGACTACCATTGGCTAAGAAGCTGAGGTATAAGGCTACCAATAATGAAGCAGAATATGAAGCTTGCATCTTTGGATTGGAAGCATTACTCGTTCTAGGGGCAGAGACCGCAGAAGTATTTGGAGATTCTTCCTTGGTAATTCATCAGATCAGAAGGGAGTGGTCAGTCAAGGAAGAAAGGTTGTTGCCTTATGTAAAGCACTTGAGAACGTTGAGCAGCCAGTTCGAGATTTGCACTTTCCACTTCATCCCCAGAGACGAAAATCAGTTAGCTGATGCTCTAGCAACATTAGTGTCTATGTGGGATAACCCAACAGGAGTTGCGATGAAACCCGTGCTGATTTATAGTTCGGAAAGACCTTGCTTTGAAGCTGAGCAGGTGATGGACATTGAGGCCATTGATGGAAATCCATGGTATTATGACATTCAGAATTATTTAGAGAGATCAGTCTTTCGAGAGGAAGCCACTGAGAAGGACCAAAGAATGATCAGGAAGTTATCCACTCAATTCATCAGTGTTAATGGCACTTTGTATAAAAGGCAAGCTGATGGTATCCAGTTAAGATGTCTGGCAGAGAAAGAAGCTAAAAGACTTATGGAAGAGGTTCACGCCGGGGTTTGTGGAGCTCACATGAATGGCTTAGCCTTAGCAAAGAAGATCATGCACCAAGGGTTTTATTGGCTCACAATGGATACAGATTGTTCAAAATTTGTGAAGCAATGCCAGTTATGCCAACAGTACGCGAATTTGAGGCATGTGCCAGTTTCAGAGTTACATAACTTAACATCTCCATGGCCATTTGCAGCATGGGGAATAGACATCATAGGCGAAATCCATCCCACGGCGTCCAATGGGCACAGATACATCATAGTCGCAATCGACTATTTTACCAAATGGGTCGAGGCAGAATCCTTCAAGAAGATTGACACAAGGGACATGGCCAAGTTCATAGAGAGGAATTTGATCTGCAGGTATGGCCTCCCTCATCACATAGTGTCCGACAATGGGGTGCAGTTCATGGGAGAAACCAGAAAACTTCTCGATAAGTATGGTGTCAAGCATCATAAATCCTCTCCCTACCGACCGCAAGCGAATGGGGCAGTAGAGGCCGCGAATAAGAATATGAAGAAGATCCTGTCCAAGATAGTCCAAACTTACAAGGACTGGGCTGAAAAGTTACCCTTTGCCCTGTGGGGATACAGAACGACGGTGAGGACGTCTACAGGCACTACACCATTTTCCTTGGTATACGGAACAGAAGCAGTGTTGCCGGTAGAGATAGAGCTTAAATCGCTAAGGGTGGTCATGGAAGCCCAAATCCCGGAAGCCGAATGGGCGCAGCAGAGGTTGCAGCACTTGAATTTACTGGATGAGAGTAGGCTGAAAGCTTATTATCATAATCAGATTTACCAGAAGAGATTGGCAAGGACTTTCGGAAAGAAGGTGAGAAAGCATTCGTTGAAACAAGGGGACTTGGTGTTCAAGCAGATGAGGCCAGGCATACCAGATATTAGAGGGAAATTCAGACCTACCTGGGAAGGGCCGTATATCCTTAAGAAGCTGCTGTCCAAGGGAGCTGCAATCTTGTTGGATAGTGATGGGAACGAATTCAAAGAACCGATCAATGTCAACAGACTCAAAAGGTTCCACGGCTAAAGACCAAAATAAAAAGAAGAGAATAAAATGCCCTGCAAGTCGAAAATCGAAAAGAGGCGGCTGTGCTAAAATTGGGTGCCTCGACAGGGTGAAAACCGAAAAAAGGCATCCTGTGCAAAAATTAGAGGCATCAGAGAAAATATTTAATCGAGAAAACCCGAGAGGGCCGATTGATAACAGGAGTTTGATGCTGACAAAACCCACTCCGAGATTAGGTGTAGTCATATGCTTTTGAATTCTTGTCAAATGAGAATCATGTATGATGAAATCATATAGAAATGTACACAATTTTGCAATGAATAAAAGAATGCATTTTCATTGATCTTTCAGTTCTGTCTTAAAAAGAAATATACCAATTGTTCATCTAATGATTATTGCTCAGTCCCTTCATTGGATATGTGCTATTTGCTCTTAATAGAAGCTTTGGTGATAACCTAAAAAAAAAAAAAAACAAAAAAAAAACAAAACAAAACAAAGAAGGCCGTTAGAGATGAAAACCGTAACTGGCTCTCTAAGCAAAAGTTAGGCCAAAGGGTAGGGTGAAAACCTGGAAATAGGCAGTCTGCCCTACAAAAAAAAATATAAATATAAAATAAACAAAAGCCGCTGGATTGGGTTGGGTCCATTCCAGGTAAAAGTTAGGCAAAGGGTTGTGTGAAAATCCCATAAGGGACGCATTTCCCGCAAAGAAAAGCTAGTGTGAAAATCCACAAGGGACGCACTACCTTTAAAACAATGACGTTCAATGCCTAGAGCGATAATGCGGCGTTACTTCAGATGATCTTTTTTCAATCAGGTAACATACAATATAGAACATGAAACAGAATCCCGGGTAAATGATCATTGACCAGGGGGGCAAGGATATATACCGGACGTCTCTTTCAGAAAACTTGTCGACGATCCTCAGGTTTCAGGGGGCATTGTAGAGCAGGAAGGCTACAACCTCAGCGAACCATGGACCACCTAGGGCACAGTCTATACATTGTTGCAAGCATTTGCATTCCATATCATGCACACGTGATTTCTTGTATATTCCTATGCATACAATCTTGCAGGAGAAATCGGCGGAGAACACAAACAAAAGCCGAGTGACGACACCAGTCCAAACATCTAAAGGAGCACAGTTCCAAAATTCACAGCGGTTAGCACGATGGCGGCACAACCCACAAGAGGTTGGCATGACCACGGCACTACCAAAATTCACAGCGGTTAGCACGATGGCGGCACAACCCACAAGAGGTTGGCACGACCACGGCACTACCAAAATTCACAGCGGTTAGCACGATGGCGGCACAACCCACAAGAGGTTAGCACGACCACGGCACTACCAATTCACATAGGTTAGCACGATGGCGGCACTACCCACAAGAGGTTAGCACGACCACAGCTTTACCAGCTACAACCAAAAGACAGCAACAGCTATCATTACAATTCCATCAAGCAGGAAGATCGACGCCTCAGGTACGCGTTTCTTTCCTTTTCCTGAATTTTGGATCACCTAGGCACCCATGCACTAGCCTCTCCAAAATTGGGGGCAACTGTAGACACCGGGTCCCGAGTAGCCTTGATCAGGATTATCCAATGATGATAATTGCCTTCACAGGCTTAAAAGGTTAAAAGTGATGATTTTCTCGTCAAATTTGCATTTTAGAGTGAAAAATTAGAAAATAATAAAAAATATTTAAAAAATTTATTTTGAAAAATGGGGGCTTAAAATTATAGTGTTTTTAGTCAATTTATAATTTAAAAAAAAAAAAAATGTCGGATCACGAGTGCCGGGCGCGGCGGCGCGCTCGCGCAGGCGCCCATCGCGCTGCGAGCGCAAAGGCGACGCTCAGCGTCGCCGATGCTGCGCGCCACTAAAGGCGCGCGGTATCGCACACGCTGAGCGCTGCACGGAGCGCTCGTGCGCGAGCGCCAGCGCGCGAATCTCGCCTGGTTACCGCTCCGACGCCCGCCCCTCTATAGCGACGGGCATCCTGGCCGTCGGTATAGGGTCTGATACCCTATTTTCCCATTTTTCAGCCCTTTTTCCGATTTTTTCACCCAAAAATCCGTTTTTATCCCAAAATTAAGGGTTTTTAACTTCAAATAAAATTCCAAAATATTTTTTATGGATTATTAATTAATAAAACTTGATTTTATCCCAAAAATAAAGGAATTTGAATAAAATTAGGTTTGTTTTCCTTAATTAAATTAGGGCAACATTTTCTATTCTTTAAATACTTTATGATGAAAAATCAAAGGGAGCCTCCACTACTACTATTTTATTTTTTTTTTGACATCAGAATTTTCAGGATTTCTCTTCCTCTTTGATTTTTCTTCTAAACATTTTGAGATTTCTTTTTGAATGAAAAAGGTTTAATTGAAATTGAAAGATCAATTTTCAATTCTTAATTATTCCAATTAATTTCTTTGTTTTTCCTCCATAAACACAAGAAATTAATCATCAATTTGACATCAATTTCAATTTCAATCTTAAGCAAACAAATCAATTCCTTTGTTTTCTCCATAAACAAAGAGAATTAATTTTATTGCTAAAATTATTCTTTCAAGCAATTTTCCGGAAAATCATCACTTTTCCTTCATCAAATCCAATACTCTGAGGGTAAATATTCTAGGCTCAATTTCTATTCTATTTTATTTTTATTTAATTTATTCATATATATTTTATTGTTTTTATTGATTTATTTATTGTTTTCATCTATTCATTTGTTGTATTGATCTTATATTTGTTCCATTTAATTGTTTATATATGATTTGATTTTTATTCATGTGAATATTATTTTTTTTTTAATTCCTAACATGTAAATAATTTATTTTGATTCCTCATTATTTTTAACATGCAAATAATTAATTAAATTAAATTAATCTTTTTGCCATGTAAATAGTTTGTATTAATTATGAACACATCAATTAACCTTGTTATATATCATTATTATTTTCATCATTCCTTTGTTTACTAATTTTTATCATTGTTACATGATTGATTTATTATGATTGATTTATTTATTCATTCATTATTTTTCACTTATCATCATTATTTTCATCATGTTCATATTTTCATGTACTAATTAATTAACATGTTTTATTTTATTTTCATCACATCATTTAATCATTTATCACATATAATCCATGTTTCTCATTTTGTTTTGGTTTGTTAATATTTTTGATTCAATTATCATTCTTTTCATATCATCTTATTTTATTTTAATTTGTTATTCATTATTTTGTATGTTTAATTGATTTAATCACTAACATTATTTTATTTGTATTTTGTTTGTATGTCTAAACTCATTTTTTTTCGCTTTGGCATTTTTGCAAGCACATCGGGAGGTCCAAAAAGGCTCGTTTGGTTCATATATTTATTTTCTTTTTTTTGTATTTTTTTATTTAATTTTGCCATATAATTTTCTTGTAAAATTCTTTGTTTAGGCACGCTAAAAAGAAAATCACAAAAATATTTCTATTAATTAACTTGACATTTTTTTTAAATAAAAGGGGACCAATGTCCTAGTTTTTCGTACCCAAATAAATCATCACATCAAAATCGTTTTATAATAAATATACATGCGGGGACCAAAGTCCTCAAAATAAATGAATAACCCGTTTTATGCATGTATAGCACATTTACAAACAGGAGTTGTATTCCGCTCCTTGTATTATTGTAATTTATTGCTCTTGATATTTATTTGCCCATTTACAGCTTTTGAAATGAATGAATGCGCCTTCAATTAATTGCATCGTGTGGAGAGAGAGCGAATCAATGGTATTAAAATTTGATCATAAAATAATCGAGGTAGAAATAGATGAGAAATCCCGGACCCAGCTCTGGTCTTTGGGCTCAAAGAGGCTAGAGGTCTACCCTCCAAGACACCTTTTTGTGCCATGAGACTTTAGCGCTAATCCTAGGCTCTTTAGGGCGAGAGGTTTACCTTCCAAGACCCCTCTGGCTGGCCCAAAATGGATACCAAGCGCAGTCTTAGGCTCTCCGAGGCAAGAGAAACTTTCCCAATGTTCTATTGGGTGGCGACTCCATGAAACCTCCTTGTTGCCCAACATAGACGCACTTGCAATTTATTGCAAGATGTCAATGGACCCACAAATGCCCCGATCACCCACGTGCGGGCGGTCGAACGGGCAGCCGCGGGGATCCGGCGCGCGTCACAGACACCCTTTTGGTTAAGCCTAGGGTGCCCATCCCATATGAAGGATAGACCCCAAGATAGTCATCCCTCGTGAGAGATGCCCATCAATATAACGAGGGATGCTTGTCATTCCCTTTGACGTTCCTCGGCACAATTTGCCGAGCAACGGCTGTTGCTCGCTTGAAGAATGCCTGTTTGAGTGTGCCTCAGAAGGGATGACCTAATGAATAAATCGATGCCCATCGGTCGCTTAGAGGGATGCCCCCTCCCCGAAGGAGGACTATCGAACGGCGAGATTGGGTTTCACTTTATTTTGATAAGCGATGGCAGTCGCTCATTTGATTAATGCCCATCGATCATGATCTGGTATCTAATTTCCAGATTTCCTTCTTTAAAAAATCTAAAATTTTGATTGTAAGGATCCAAGATTCGATTTCCTGCATTTGTTGAAGGATTTTAGGGCTTTTTACTGATTTTTCTCCTCCAATCTTTCTGAAATCCAGTTTTTCAAGGGCAAAGATGCCTATATATTGAGATGGCTTCTAACCAAAAAATGGAGTTTTTTCGGGGGAAAAGGGTTTTCAAAAGAAAGTTGTGGGAAGTAAAATTCTCTCTTTTTGTTTATTTTCTTTCAAAATTCTTTTCCAAAACATCAAAGAGTTTAACTAAAAAAGAGAAATTAATTCTCTTTTCTTGGTTTACTTTAACTTTCATTATTTTAGAATTCTGAGAGAAAGTAGAGAGAACGCGATTTTCTCTCTGATTTCTTAATCTGATTAGGTGAAATTCAAGGTAAGAACTTATGATTTCATCACTCTACAGAGATCCAAGTTCTGAGAGTAAATATTCTAGATTATAATTGGCTTAATCATGCTTTGACATCAAAAACACGATATGCATATTTTGATGAAATATGAATTTGGTTAATTTGTATTATTGTGTTGGCAAACCTTCTGTATAAACTAATTATAATATTATTTGGTTAATTTGAGATGAGAAATATGTAAACAATGTGAACTTGGAGCTTTGAACATGTGTCTATGGAGTTTCCCTCTCGTTTTTGTTTTTTGGTGATGACTGACGGGAAGAAGCCCCCATCGCCCGTCGCTCAAGCGAGAGACGAGCCATCAGGAAAACCTCCTTCCTCTCATCGGTCACTTTTCAGACGCCCATCGCTTGGTCTTTCTTGCAAGTCCCTGACACTTTTCTGTGCTTTGTTCTTTATTTTCTTTAGTATTTCCTTTGTCTTATTATGTCATATATTTTCTATGCAAGTAATAATTCTTTATTATTTTTTATTGTTTATTTTTCAGCATTTAATGTTCAATTTATTTTCCATTTAACATTGCTAATGTGTTTTTCTTATGATGAGTTTTAACCAGTGTTCAGCAAGTGTACTGAATCGACAAGTAATATAGCGAGTATAATTAAAGACCCGCGAATATCGAACCCAATGGAAAAAGGATTGTCACATTAAACATCTATGGTTGAGTGAAATTGAGATATCCCCAAATTATTTGGTTGAAAATTCTAAACTAAGCAAGAAAATAAATTAACGAATTAAATATAAAATTGTTCATCAAGAAATTACTCAAGGATGAAATTGGATGCTTAGGAAATTCTATCCTTATAAATGTAATTGAAAATGGGAAAAACAATAGCAACATGAATTTCTGGATAACCCAACTATTTTAATTACATGACATCCCAATCCGGAGCCAGCCATATAACTAGCCTATGCACAAGTCTAAAATCCTAAGTTCGATTTATTTTCCCAATCCAGAGTCAAACAACCCAGAACTTAATTATCTCACTCGCCACCCTAATCTTAAATCATAAATTTTGTACTTCTAGATTCCTAATCCAGAGTCGTCCAAAAGATATAGCAAGAATGATAAAAACTAAATATAAATAATTAGCATTCCATTCCTGAGCAAGCCTTATGATTAGCATGAGCACGGGTCTAACATCCTAGGTATGAATTAATTTCCCAATCCGTAGTCAATTAATCTAAGACCCATCTATTCCTCACATTTCCGAACTTTCTAAAACTAACATCTATAAATCAAGCGTCCCATTTCGGAGCAAGCAAAACCGATAGATGCAAAGATATAAGAATAAAGCATAAACAAATTACAACAATAATCAGATTTGAAATCAATCATAATTCCGGACTAAATCATAATCAAACCCAATAATCATTATAAATGCAGAAAATATAACAAGAGAAATAAAAGAAATCATGAAAATATTCATTAAATCCAAAAATCCAAATACAAATATGATTCAAGAACTCCTAAGCATGAATAACTACTCTAACACCAAGAATATAAACATAAAATATGAAAAATCAAAGTTTAGAATACACCCTTGATGAGAGAGAAAATAGATCTTGAAACTCTTGTTCATCAACCTTGGAATCTCCTTGAATCCCCAAAATATAAATTTCAACTAAATTAATCTAAATTAATTAAGAACGAAATCACAATTTTAAAATTTAATCTAAGCTAAAGCAGTATTTAAGATGAAAATTAATACCTAAATTAAAATAAAAACATTACTGAAGAACTGAAAAAAAAACCTAAGTCTACTCCTAATTCGGTCTCTTCATTGAAGATGCAGCGGCGTTTCTTTTTAATGTCTGGAGAAAAGCACAGCTGTGCTTTCGTAAAGCACAGCTATGTTCTTGAGTAATTAGCACCTCAGCGCTGCGTCGTGTGCTCGAACAGGTGTAAAAATTGCGAAACACAGCTGTGTTTCTCGCCAAAACACAGCTGTGCTCTTGGGCAAGACAGTGCGCGTTGCTGTCCTCCGTGCGCGCCTCTTCTGCGTAATCACAGCTATGCTTTGTGCGTAAACACAGCTGTACTTTCATTGATTCTCGTTGCCACGCGATGCTGAATAACAACACAGCTGTGTTTTAGTTAAAAACACAGCTGTGCTTTCTGGACAGCTTTCTCTCCTTTCCCAATTGCTCCTAAAATCAACCCCGAGCCTCTAATTTAACTGCGGATTAGAATAAAAGACCTAAAAACATCCCAAATTTATTAAAAATGATAAAAACATTAAAAACTAATAAATTGACAAAAAATAATTAATTAATATTAAAAATAAATAAATAAAACACATAATTATGCCAAGAAATAATCTAAAATATTAATATAATTGTAACTTATCAACTACCCCAAACTCAAACCTTTACTTGTCCTCGAGTAAACTGAATGAACCACATTCTTAATCATTTCAATCTCAACAAAAGAAAATAAGGAGTCATTCTCAATTAAAGAACAAGAAAATAGGCTTGCAAATACCAATACTCATTAAATAACAAATAAACACAAGAACATACTAAACAATTTCTGTGTGTGTGTGCAAAAGGCCAAAATAGAATTTTTATCCTTTAAATACAAAACTTCTAGATACAACGTTGGGAATAAAAATCAACTAGAATCCATGAGTGCACTATTGGCTTTTCACTTAAAGCTCAAGAAACACCATATGCCTCTTCTTACGTACCAAACCTTACTGGAAGGTCATCTCCGCTAAATTGGACAAGACAAAACAAAGAATCAAGAGGTCTTACATTTCGGTTGTAACGTTAGGCTTAGGTAAATTGGCTAACAAAGAGAGATCAAGTCACTAGAGAACAATGGCCACTGCCTAAACAACACCACAATCACCCAACTATACTAGTGAATATTCCCAACCCAATTGCATACCATCAAAACAAATTTGGTCTTAAAGACACCTTAGCTCATCAAACTTAGCTCAAAATAATAAATGCCACATAAAATTAAACAATGATCATCACAAGGCACTAGTTCAAGTTTTATTAACTTCTGTACCCCAAACTCACATTTTGCTCAGTTAGCTAGGAAAAACTTACAATGCTTCCTCTTCTTTTTCAATTTTTTTTTATTTTTTTTAAAAGAAGCATAAAAACCAACTAGCCATTAACAATTTATGAAGTACTAAATTAATCCAAAAATCTCAACAAGAACTAAAATTGAGCTCTAATTTTGAAAAGACCAATAAATAACTTTAATCACATTGTCCCTTTGTCAACCCCAAACTCATTTCTTTAAATGGGCTTAACTCTCCATTACACACACCAATCAATCTTCAAACAAAAATTACACCAAAAATTGACAAAAACTAAACTCCCTTTCACCCAAAATACAAACCCATCCTTACTAGAGTGGCCACTCTTCAAAGGGGAGGCAAAAATAATTTAAGGCTAAAGGTAGTTTTAATATGTGTAATAATAAAACAAGCATGCAATTAGCATACTAAAATAATAGGCTGAACTGGCTAACAAGAGACTATGAAATTGAGGTAGGAAAAGTCATTTAAAATAGCTATTCAAAGAAGGGTTGCCTAAATCATTTTCTAAGTTATGCCTCATCTAAGGGTCGCTTCGATGGGTAATCAGAAATGTTCTAGTGCTCTTAGTGAGTTTTCATCTAATCCCCTAATTGTATCTAGATTTTTCTCAAATTTTAAAAACAGGCCCAAAGTGCTCAAAATTTAGAAATTGCAAAGTATAATCAAGGTTTACATGCAGTATAGCAAATAAAGATGCAAAAAGGACTATTTCTCACTCAACTTAAAATTGAATGAAACACAAATTTCTAAAATTGAGGTCAAAATTATTCACAATTGAGAACTACTAGGACGAAATAAAAATTTAAATCAAGGTTAAATCAATAAGAATAACCATAACAATTTCCAGGTAAAAACTTGGCATAAACAGACCACAAAAAAAAAATATAAAAAGACACAACAAACTAAAAAGACATAACAAAATGAAACTGATTTTTGGTTTGAACAATTGGAATGGTACTCCACCCCAAACTCAAAATGTTGCACTGTCCTCAGTGCAAGAAAATGAAGCACAAAAAGATATTTCTCAAAACATTTTCCCCCATGTTGAGCGCAAAAGTTCATAGCAATTTAAAATTTATTACAATCATCTCAAAAATGGCAAATATAAAATAATTACTGTGCAAAACTAAAAACAATGCAAAATTCCTGCATGCCACCTGTGCAAAATGAAGAAAAATTAAAACCTGTGGAAAAATACAATAATCACTGTGCAAAATGAAATACTATAAAATCTGTGAGATTCATAGCCAACGTAAATAATATCTATCCTATCACACGGCATTGGCTCAGCCATACAATTCCAAAATATAACAAAGTAATAAAATCATACATTGCCTGACTACATCAATTTCATTAACTATAAAAATAAATAAATACAAAATATATTGTATAAGAATCACTTCCTGAAAGATATATAATATATCATTGTGGTGGTCGTCTCAAATGTGGGGGAAATACAGTGGAAACAGGTGTAAAAAATCCATGAATCTCACTACTCGACCTGTTCAACTGTGTAATAATCCTCTACCGAGACGCTCCTAAGAATGCATCTCTGCTCAGCTCCTAGGACCATATCTCTGCGTACCTGCTCCATCTGAGTCTCAATGGAAGACAAACTCTCCCAAGCTCTCTGCACTGATAGGTCCATGCTAGAGATCAACTGGTCACTCTAAGAGGTAGCTGCCCTGATCTCCGCCAAGGCTCTGCTCAACTCATCTAATCTCTCCCAAACATCTCCTGGAAGACTACCTGCTCCCTCCTCGACTCACTAAAAGAATCATGAAGCATGCTAACGGAAGTCTCAAACCGTGTCATCGTAGCAGTCATGGACCGCATCTCTAATATCAAAGTCTGGACCACTGAAGCATCTAAAACAGGAACTGAGGGTGGAGGGGCTATGGAAGAAGATGGCTCATCATGCCCCTGAGCATAGCGGCTCATATCTGGAGGGGTGAATGGAGTGCCACTCCTCTATCTCACCCTCCTACTTGAAGTAGTGGCTGTCGCTCTCTGTAGCGGAGGTGGTGGTGGAGCATCAATATCGGGATCAACTAGCTAGTGGCCACCATCGTCAGAATCGCCCTCTCTATCATCACCAGAGTCATGGGCTTCTATCTCCTCCGCTCTCCTAAGTCTATATCCACTTTCGGAAGAAGGATCCTCTATAGCAATCCTGCACCTGAGTACTACCTCGTCGTCGAGTAAGTATGATGACCTCAAAGGTGGTCCCATGTCAGGAGTAGGCAGATATAGTTCTCTTATAATCAAGGTGATCAATCCACCAATCCCGATCCTCTTCCCTAAAGTAGCTGTAGCTCTCTTCAGTTTCTTACACAACAAAGGTACGGCATTAACTCGGATGCTGGCCTCCATAGCATAAAGAAAAAATAAGTCTGGTGTGGTAACATTGCTAGGACACCCTGGTTGCATGAACACTAAAGAAGTCATCACTCTATGCAAGTACTAATAGACTGGAGAAAGAGCTTTGTTGACTTGGTGTTTCTCGCATGAAAGTCCATATTGGGCTTCCCGATAATAGCCCAATGTGCAGCTGAATCACCACAATGTGCACCTCTCCATCCACTAGCAACCTCAAGTATCTAGCCAGGTCAGAAATCGATAAAAAATAAGGAGTATTGTTGACTCTAAACTGAATGGTATTTACATCATCCTTAGATAACATTGGAGAGTACTGAAAAGTACTAAGAAACTCCAATATTATCGTAGGATGAGTTGGACCATTCAGAGAAAAGAACTCCTCCCATCCAATATTCCTCAGCAAAGATAATACCCTCTCTTGAATGCCCAGGTCAATGAGTGTCTTCATACTCATAAACCTACTAGAAACAATAATCTTTGTAGCCAGCTTATTGAATAAAGTGCGTTGTGCTGGAGTCAACCAATCAGGAGGCGGAATGGGCGCTGATGGTTGCTCCTCTCTATTACGAACCATGGTTCCTGAAAAGAAAGTATAAACTTTGTCCAAAACATTCTTAGTTTCATTAAGTGCAAACCACATATATGACTAGATTGAAAGAATAATAACAAAACTCACCAAAACTTCACAACAGAAATTTGCAAAATAAATAAAATTTTCTAGCTAATGAAAATGCAAAATATGGAAAATTAAGCATCAGGCATATGTATAAACAATTTGAAGTACAAAATCAATGCACAAACTTAGTCAAAATTGGAAAATTGCACAAATTAGAATTTAAAGAAATAAAAAAAGAAAAGAACAAGGTGGAGAATAAAAATAAGCACAAGTAATTAATCCCTAAAGTGTATATGCCAAAAATTAATATAAATGCAATTTAATGGAAAATAAAAAAAGAGAAATGCAAAGTTTGCTCAATCAATGCCTTATTCTTAGCAAAAATATGTAGGAAAAATTCAAAGTTGCATGTAAATAAGATTTTGAAAAATTAGCATCCAATTCAACTCATCCTAATCCCATCAATTCGGGAACTAGCAAACATGCATTTGTCTCATTACAATCAAGTATACTATCAATTGCATCTAAATTAAAAACTAAAGCAGCAGCAAATACTTCTAAAACAAAATAATGCCAAGCACAATCTCAACCAATTTGAATTTAACTTGCAAAATTTTCTTTCCATATTCATACTATGCATAATGCCCCAATTATCTAAAAACAATTCAGTTCAGAATTCTAAAGGTCAAAATCCCAATTCAGCAAGCTACTTTTCAAGACAAAAATGCAAGAACACATCCCATCTAGCACAATGATCATTAAGTTCAAATTCAATTCTAATGGCACCCATCAACTCAACATTTATCTTTTCTCAAAGTTTAGAACAAGTTTCAGATGATTTGTTATTTGTTTTACGAGAAATAACTTCAAGAAAATATTTGGTCAAAATCACCCTCATTTTTTTCATAAGATTTCAAAATTGATAAAATTGCTCATTTGATATAGGTGCAGATTTAAGCTATTTAAAAAGCTGTATCATCCCAAAAAGATTTTTTGAAAAAACTTGTGAAAAACTTGTCACAGCCAATAATTCTGACATGAAAATTAAAAGGAAATCAGAAGCTTCTATCCAGAATGGAAGCATCTTGGTCAAAATTCCTTTTGTTTTGCTAGAAAATATTAGTCATACTGTCATTTTTGGGACTCCATTACTCCCTATTTTGTCAATTATAATGGTATTTCTTTCAAAACTAATAGAGATAAAATTGTTTTTCCTTTCATTGGAAAACCCAGAACGATGAATTTGAATCTCTTAAAAACTGGTTTTGTTTACAAAAATGAATTGAATTGTATAATTCAAAGAAAAATAAACATTTATCTTTTCTCAAACAGGATATGTTCTTTTTTAAAATACAAAAACAATTGGAAAATGATTTGGTAAAACAAAAAAAATTCTGATTCTCAAAAACAAATTGAAAATGAGATTTGCTCAGAATTACTAAATGCTTTCTGGAATAGAAAACAGCATATGGTTAACCTATCTTATGAAAATAATTTTTTAGAAATACAAATTCCAATAAAAGCTAGGAAATTCAAATGAATCATGAACTCGAAAAACATTACAAAAAAAAGATTAAAGATTTATAACAAAAAGGTTTAGTTACAAAATCTAGGTCTCCCTGGAATTGTGCAACCTTTTATGTCAACAAAAATATTGATTCCAAGAAGGGTGAAACTTTTTGGTATCATAGGCATTAGGGGGTAGTGATTATATAAGATTAATTGTTGATAATTTGATAAATTTAATTGTTTTTTATAAGATTGAAAATTTTTATCTGGGTAGTTATAGTTGCGAGGTAGTAAGTCATGTGTTAGCCATTGAGACGCGATTAGGTTAGTAAAGCTTTAGGGCAAGTTTAGCCAGGTGAGAAAATATAAAATTTTTTCAAAAACCATTAATTTTTCAAAATTATGGACAACTTATTTTGTACAACCACTTATCTTTTTTGATTTTTTGATTTTTGAGAAAAAGAGAGAACGATTTTTCTTCTTCTAATTTTGATCAAAGTTTCAACTTTTGATCCAAGAACTGTGCTTGAGATAGAGAAATTGATTCTCTTTTCTTGAGACAGAGACTTCTTCGATTTTTTTTAACAAGCTTTTGAATTTTTTAGAGAGAGATAACTCAAACTTTTCTTATTTTTCAATTTTATTTTTGTGAATCTTGACAAGGAAACGATTCACGATTCATCTTTCCGATAATTAATCATTTTGAGGGTAAATTTATGGGTCCCAAACTCATTCTTTTACTGTTTTTTCTTTACTTTCCTCTATTGATGAACACTTTGAGAGCTTTATTGATATGTGATATTTAAATTGTTTTCATGTTTTAATTTCCATATCTAGATGTTATTTCAAATATCTAGCACAAAAACACATGAAAATATATGAAAATTAGATGAGATAATGTTGTTTTAATTTGAAAATTTGAAGAAAGTATACTATGGGCTTTTCTCACCTCCTTGCCCTCAAGGGGCGGGAAAGAGGCCCCTCACCATTTTTTTTGTTCTTTTGTGCCCCTTTAATTCTTTTTTTCTCGTTTTCAATGCTTTTCGATCCATATTCGTGTGATGTGTTTTTGCATGATTTTAATATTTTTTTTTTTGTCATGTAATGTTTATTTATTTTTAGTATTTTATGTGGTAAGGTTTATTTTATTATTTTATTTGATTTAATTGATTTTTTAGATTTATTTGCTAACATTAATTTTATTTTGTTTTATTTTATCTACAATTCTTATTCAACCATTGTTTGAGCATTCTTACGAGCGAATGTGGAGATAAAGGAGATTTAGGAGGCTTCTTTCGGTTTGCATATCATTTTTGTTATTTTAATTATTTTATTTTTTATTTTGCCATGTAATTTGTGATAAAATCATTTATTTAATGCACGTTAAAAAGAAAATTACAAAAATATTTTATTATTAAATTGGGGGTTTTCCAATAAAATAGCATAAATAGCCTAATTTTTAGCCAATAAAATCTCACCTTAAAAAGAAAAGTTAATTTTCTCAAAATGGGATCACCTATCTCAGTTTTCTCAATAATACCAAAAATAACTTTTCGATTTTTCTAAGTGTGCATAAAGAAATCAATGTTCCTCTTCCTAAATAAATTTCTCAATTTATGTATGTTATTTATTTAGTTGATTTTGTTTATTTAATTTTTTTTGGGATAGTATTTTTGTCCCAATTTGCATCTTGTCATTTATTTTTGTAGTTTATTTATTTATTTATTTATTTATTGCTTTCTTTGATACTTAATGTGCGCCTTAATTAAGTTGCATGCTGTGTGAGAGAGAGATGAAAATTTAATATTAAAAACTCATTTATTATTAACCAAGACGTTAATAAGGGTTTGGCCCCCGAGGTACAATGAACTTTCCCAATTTTTGTAAATTGGGTGGTGACTCCAAAATATCTCAAAGGTGCCTAAAAGTTTCATAGGATTAGATAAATTTCCCCAATGTTCTAGTGGGTATGGATTCCATAATATCTCATGTTGCCCAAAATCTAGACACGAATCCTAAAAGTAGGCCCTCCGAGAAACATGCAGGTTCAACACACATCACACTATCTTGATTATCCAGTTTCTTTGAAAGATAAAAACATTTTTAAGTCTTTGGTTTTACAAGTCAAAACCCACAATTAAAAAATGCTGGAAGGATCAATTCCAGTAGCAATCATTTACAAAGTGCATTATAAAGCTATGGTTTTTGCTTTTATTATAACAAAAAATATTGATTTCAAAAAGGGTCAAACCCTCTATTTATAAATAGATCTGGCAAGATATAATACTATTTTTCAAAAATCTATCCTTTGGAAAGATATTATTCTTCTCAAAGAATGGATCTTAGAAGGAGTTTCAAAAACAAAATCTCCTAATCAAGCAAAACCAAGCACTCATTTGTAAGATATTACTCAGTACAATGACGGAAAAGTAAAAATAAGCTTCAGTACAGCTTCCAGCTATCGTTATTCTAATGCTGGTTCTTCCACGAGTACTATAGATTTTGGTAGAGCCTCAAATCTACCCTCTATGTATCATCTTCCTGATAGGATGGAGAATTTTCAAAACCCAAGATTTTCTTGTTCGAGCATTCCAAATATTTCTTTTCAAAACATTGATTATTCTTCAAATGTACCCCATCAGGTCTACATAAGGCCGTAAGTGGGAGATGAAGAACATCAAAACAATTCACCACCAACTTTACCATCTTTTTTAACAATAACTTAAAATGTTATTAATGAACTAAACGTTATCAAAAAGGAATTTGAAGTTGATAGAAAATATTTGCATGAAGATTTTTATGCAACAAAAAATTTAGAGAAAAGAACTTGGTTCTTCAAAAATTTTCTGAATGAAAGAAAGCAAATCCGAAAAGAGGTTTATGACTTTGTCTTAGAAAATAAAGTTCATATTTTATTTTTTTACTGGTTTGAAATTTAGGCTTCTCAAAACAAAATTTCATATCCATTCAAAACAAACACCAAATATGTAAGTCTTCTAACAATTAAGAACAAAATTACAGAATGGGAAATAGTAGATGGTAGGAAAACTCAATCTGATCATCCACCATTAAGATAAATCAAAATAGCACATCTAGAAACAACAATAGATGCTGCTCCTTACAAAACTCTAAGCAGTGATACAACAAAACAATTTTACAAACACTCATCTTATTACAATTTCCAAACAATTAACTAGGATTGAAGAAACCCAGAAAACCACTATTATTTCCCGTGTAGAAACAACAGATTCAAAACTAAAAAGTCTTGTTTTCAAACCTTTTTAGATTTCAAAAATAGTTCAAGGAAGGTAAATCAAACTTTACTGAAGCCCTTTGAAACTAACTCAGTAGAATAGAACAAACTTCTACTTCTACACTAGTAGTTGTCCAGGACACCCCTAACTATAAGAAAACTGTTTGTACCTTAGAATAGGTATCCGACTCCGAGGAAGAACAACAGACTCAAAATGAGGAGTTGAGCAGACTCCATTGGTAAAGAGGCTAACCGTTAGCCATAACCACGGCACCAGACCTAGGTGTAGAAAATAGACTGAACAATTTGCCTTAGTCAAAGTTCAATGCCAGTATTGTTTATGAATGGAACATAGAAGGTAGGTTTGAGTACAACATCTTTAGTCTTCTCTAGCAGATGACTATGGCCTTCAATGCTTACAAAGCCCAAACGAATACACCTAATAAAGCTATTGCTGAACTCCTAGTTGCTGGATTTTTAGGCCAACTAAAAGGATGGTGTGTAACACCCTTATCACTTCCGTATGATACATACATTGCATTGCTTATTCTACTGTCTTAATTGTTTAATTGAAACTTATAGCAATTACGGTAAAAAAAAAAATTTCTGCTTATTCCTTTATACCAACCTTTCACTAGTATACTACTATCAATGTTGTTCAATCATTACAATTAGCATATCATGACATTCCTTATTACACAGTACAAAATCATTCCGAACTATTACATATACATGCCACTTACTAAAACCTAAATCTTACATATACATGCCACTGACATTAACAACATATTCTTCTTTGCTTTAGTCCGAAGGTCCACCTTGAGCTCAAAGCTAGTAGTACGCCTGCTCCTCAGACGTCCAACTCAATACCTGGACGGAGCCAAATAAAATATGTGCTGAGCATTAAAAATGCCCAGTGGTGATTCTGAATCTAACAATTTCCAATTCTAACTCAGGCACATACATACATGTATACACTTTGGTCCTCATATTCAAGCTTTATAATGTCATATTACTATCTAGTCCTTCATCTTT
This sequence comes from Excoecaria cochinchinensis, assembly GCA_947683425.1. Taxonomy (NCBI): domain Eukaryota; kingdom Viridiplantae; phylum Streptophyta; class Magnoliopsida; order Malpighiales; family Euphorbiaceae; genus Excoecaria; species Excoecaria cochinchinensis. The sequence continues at coordinate 5,420,047 of CANTUQ010000194.1, read as the reverse complement.
CTTTTGTTTCACAACTTACTTTTCATATGACTTTGATTACAATTTTACACTATTTTCTACCTTGCACTCTTAACTTGTTACCTTACTTATAAACTGTCCACTTTAGCACTCTTTACTTACTCTTTTACTTACTGCTACTTTAGCCCTTAACTTTAATATTGTTCACTAATCCTCTCATCCAATTTCTCTACTTTTCATTAACGCTCTATCCTCATTTTTTTTTATAACTAATTAATCATGTCACTTCATTTACTTTAATTAATACCTTTTACATTACAATACGTTTTATTTCTATATTACACTTACTGTCATACACTTACTTTATTCACTTCATTTCACTATGTATACTTCTATAATGCATTTTACCTTAACTAATTCTCCAATTCCAATTAAATCACTTAATAACCTTAATCAGTGTCATTTGTACTAGACAGTCCATTTTAAATCATTTCTTTGAAATTAGATTACTCGATTTCTTATTTGGTCATTTTCATTCATAAAACCTATTAATTAACTTACGTACTCCTTTTTACATCTTATTTACAATTTTGCCCTCCATAACTCAGTCACTTACTATTATGACATTAATTCATTTATTTCCTATAATTACCTATTATTTTCACTTCACCTTTCATTTTATTTTATTAGGTACCATTAATATGGCAAATTTTGCTTTAGTCCCTAATCTTTTAATTAATTACAATTTTGCCATTTTACAACATAATTTTGATTTTGCCACTAGTTCATTTCTCTTTTCATTTTAAATCATTATTTGACTTACCAATTACATTTGAGTCCTTATATTAGCCTTTCATGTCAAGTTACAATTTAGTCCTTAAACTCTACATTCTTTATGTAGAAGTCATTTCAATTTCAATTTCATTTTTCACTTTCATGTCACTTTTGCCTCACTTTTACACTTAATTTCTGTTTTGCCCCTGAACTTTTATCAAATTACAATATGGTCCTCTATTTAACTTTTACTTACATTTTTTTCCATTTATTACTATATTTATACATTTATTCACTTTTTTAACTTGTAATTTACCAATTAGTCTTACGACTAATTATTTTTATGGTAAATTAAGTTTTAGTCCTTGAACTCTTTTCCTTCGTCCTTTGAGTCATTTTTCACTCAATTTGTCATTTTCACTTCAATCTTTACATTTTAAAGTCATTTTACTAGTATTACTCGCTTAACTTATTATTTGGATAAATTACCTTTTTACCCTAAACTTTTTATTTATTTTCAATTAAGTCTTTTTCTAATTAAATACTCATTTTCATATTGCTTTTCACATTTTAAAATCATTTCATATTGTCATTTTTAATTATCATTTAACTTTGTCATTTTAATTACCATTATACCCCTAGTATCACTCTGGTAGAAATCTGCGGACCGGATAAATAGGGTGTGGATCCCGCGGTCCATAACAGTATAGAGTGACCCCCGAAGGACCACTCAATAGTATCACTGAACACTTTATCACTTTTCCCTTTTCAATTTTCACTTTGGTAGTCCGTCATTGGCCTGCCCAGTGGAGTCCTCATGACCCCACAACAGTACAGTATCCCTTTGGCTAGCCACTATATCCTGAACTAGATCAACTATGAGACACTACTAAGGGCTATCACTTTTTCAAAAGACTTTCAAATCCACTTTTACTTACAATTACAGTTCATTTCCATTTCTTTTCATTATTTACACAAAATTTTTATCAATGTTGCGCATGTCACATTATATACTTATTTTACATAATAAGCATACTTGATCAGTAAATGGCCATAAATTCATTTCAAGCCACTATCATTATTTTCTTATTGTTTCCATCTCAATTGTTCAATTATTCAAACATTTCATTAATTATACATGTAATTGCAATCACTTTGATATTTGGCATTATATTCCCACCATGGACATAATGGGAAACTAATCTCGAAATATTCAATTAAATTCTTATAATTTCAATTAAATGCAAATACTTTCAAATTATATACATGTTCATTTTATAGATTAAATATCATTAAATATACTAATTATATCTTTGGTTAATTAAATCAAATATTCAATTTTTGTGCAATTCTTTTCACTAAACTTTCTTTTTCACTTCTAAATCACTCATTTGTCTAACTTATCACTCACATATTATATATACAATTTTTCACATATTCCCTACTAATCCATTCGGCTATCACTAGTATTTTACCCTAACATTTTATTTTTCATTCATTTAACACTTATTCCACTAAATTAAACCTCAATTCACGTATATACACCTTTTAATCACATTTATTCACTAGGTATACCAAGAATATACCAACACATACCATTATATCTCATTATCACCAAAGCCTATAATTAGTTTTCTTTCAAATTAATCATTCTAATTAGCTTATCTAACTTCCTTAAACTCAATTATCAATTCCATTTCAAATATACATGCATTTTTCACATAATCATTATTTGAACATAATACAAAACCCTAAATTTCACATGAAAATACTTAGATAAAGTAATCACAAACCTTAATTCCATATTCAAGCCTTCATAACCTCCACAATTTTTATCTTCAACCTTTGAAAAGCTTTTCCCCTTGGTTTTCTCATCTATGGGCGAAAATACAACACAAACAAAAACTCATCGATTTCCTTCTTTTATGCAATATAACTTCATAACTACTCTTAATACACCTTAATCAATCATCTAGAACCAATAATTCAGATTTAAATAACTTATTTCACTTACTCGCATTTGAAGACATAAGCTTAAATCCTTGTTTTCCTTGCTTTTAATCCATCAAATGGACATTAAAGGTTGCTATGATCTCAAAGAGAGGCTGAAATAACTTTAGAATGTTTGAATCTAAAGAGAAATCAAGCAAAGATTGAAGAAAATGGAGAGAAAAGAGAGAGGGAGGGACTTTAAGAAAAGAGCTGAGGAGATAAGGGTTATTCACCCATCAAAACATCCATTTAATGGCTTTTATAGTGGACCAAAATTAGTTCAACCAATGGTCCAACCTATAAAACCCAAATAGCCAATCTAAGTCCATTTGATATTTTCCTATGATTTTCTCATTTTTCAACTCCAATTCATTCCAAATTTTATTCTATAATTCATATCATGTAAAAAGTAGATTGTACACAAAATTTCACTTCAATCAAAGTTCGTTTCCAGTCCAGTTCAATCAAAACAGTCCGATGAGTAAATTTTTAGTGTCCTCAAAAAATTCTCTTTTCACTACCAAAAATTCTTACATATTATCTATAGTCAATATGAAAATTTTCATCGATTTTTGAAATCATTTGCTATTTTTAATGTCGCGATCAAATCTCCGGTCAACCTCAAGTACTATTTAAACCGAAATCATGTCTTTTTCTTATTTTCTATGTGCAACTCCTTATAAAAATGACTCCATAACACTTAACATATATTCATTAGACTCAAATAATATTTTTTGACTAATCGAAAATCATTTCGCGGTCCGATAATTATTTATCAGTCCTATACTCTAATTTTCTAGTGTCACCAAACATTAATTTTTCATTTCAATTAAAATATACTCATCAATATGAGTACGTCCATATTTTAAAATTATCTTTTTGAGGCCCGTAGCTCAAGATATGGTCTGGTCAATTTTGGGTCAAAATCGATCAAACCAGATTGGAAAGATCTCCAAATGCCCATTTGAAGATTCAGACGGCCTGGCCGTTTGTCACCCAACTGACTCCAATCTATCTACAGATGGTTGCCGGTAACGACAGATGCCCCAAACCCTATTTTTCCACTGTTTCGCACTTTTTGAACCCATTTGATCTCCGTTTGACCTTAATTTTCACTTACGGACTACTACTGACATGTTTTATCTAATGGTCCAATAAAATATTTTTTAACTCCGAGAAGTACTATTCACCCCATTATCACTATTCACTCACAAAAAATACTATTCACAGCTAGCCCGTTATTGGGGTCGTTACATGGTGGGACTATCATCTCACTGCCCAGCTGCAGCTAGAAATATTAGGTGCCATTTAGACCACAAAGGAATGAACAACCATCTTCAATGAGTTAGAAAATCCTATTCCAGATATTATAGCAACCTCAATCTACACGATTAGCTTGCACTTCATAGGAGACCCATCTCATTTAAAAGATAAAAAAAGCCGAGCTGCTCTCAAGCCTTAGGTGTAAAAAGTTTTTTGATTTTCAAAATTACAAAAACACTTTCTTAACTAGGGTAATGCTTAAGGAAGATTCCAATCAACCATTTTGAAAAGAAAAATCCTTGCAGGCCTTCCTACCCTTTTAGGAGAAAGAGTTAGAAACAAAAATCAAAGAAGCATGGGGAATAAGTCAAATTCATTATAACTATTTAACTTATGGGAAATTGGTTAGCTTCCCACAAAAAAGAAGGATTAAAAATCTACCAAGATTTCAAACTTCAAAAACATTTAAAGTGGTAGATGAAGAAAATTAGGCAAGAGCTAGGATTATTTTGCAAAAAGTTTGAAATTTCCATAGAAAACCAGGCAAAAAACTGTAGAGGTTCCTGCTCAAAATCCTATAAGAAGCCTTACAAACAATTTTCTTCAAAACCTAACAAAGACGCGTTTTATAGAAAATCAAAACCTTAGAAACCATACAAAAAATGAAGGTTTTTCAAAAATCCTTCAAACCACAAACATCAAAACATGTCACTTGTTATAAGTGTGGAAGCATGGCCATGTTTTCAAATACTCTTAACTTAACAAGAAACTTCATGAGTTATAGGTTGAGGAAGAAACCATTCAAAAAATTGAAGCAATCCTCTTTGAAACTTCTACTAGTGAATCCCAAATAGAATCAACAGAAAATGAAGATTCTTTACAAATTGATGAATTAGCTGCCCTTAATTCCTCTAGTAGTGAGTCGATTGCTTAGTTCAAAATCAATTAATGTTTTATCAAAAGATCAATAGTTAATTCTTGATATTATCAAACAAGTGGAAGACTCCAAACTTTAAAAGGATATAATAGAAAAACTGTTAAAATCCTTTGAACCTAAACCTTCTCAAGCTTCCACATCTTCATTTTCTTATCTTCTTGCAAACAGTACTTATGATCTTATAAGGATTTTAGGTAAAAAAACAAAAGCAAAAACTCCTATAACAATTCAATCACTTCAAGAAGAAATTAGAATTGTTAAACAAGAACTGAAGACTCTTAAAGAAAAATAGGAGAATGATTCAAAACTTCTTCATGCTCTTCTATCACAATACTCTAGCTCTAGTGGTAATGAAAAAGAAGAAAACGAAGAAAATAAAACTGCAAATCTAGACTGAGAAAACAAAATTCAAAGTTTAGAACAAGTTCATGATGATTTCTTGTTTGTTTTATGAGAAATAATTTCAAGAAAATATTTGGTCAAAATCACCCTCATTTTTTCAAAAGATTTCAAAATTGATACAATTGCTCTTTTTGGTACAGGTGCAGATTTAAACTATTTAAAAAGCTATATAATCCCAAAAAGATTTTCTATAAAAACTTGTGAAAAACTTGTTGCAACCAATAACTCTGACATGAAAATTAAAACAAAAATAGAAGCTTCTATCCAGAATGGAAGCGTCTTGATCAAAACCCCTTTTGTTTTGCTAAAAAATATTAGTCATACTATCATTTTAAGGACTACATTTATCAATATGATTGCTCCCTATTCTATCAATTATGATGGTATTTCTTTCAAAACTAATAGAGAAAAAATATCGTTTTCCCTTTCATTGGAAAACCCACAATAAGGAATTTGAATCTCTTAAAAGCTTATTTTGTTTACAAAAATGAATTGAATTGTATAATTCAAGGAAAACTAAAACATTTATCTTTTCTCAAACAGGATGTATCCATTTTTAAAATACAAAAACAATTGGAAAATGATTTGGTAAAATAAAAAATTTCTAATTTTCAAAAACAAATTGAAAATGAGATTTTCTCAGAATTACTAAATGCTTTCTGGAGCAGAAAACAACATATGATTAATCTACCATATAAAAATAATTTTTTAGAAAAATAAATTCCAATAAAAGTTAGGCCAATTCAAATGAATCATGAACTCGAACAACATTGCAAAAAAGAGATTCAAAATTTAGAACTAAAAGGTCTAATTAAAAAATCCATGTCTCCCTGGAGTTGTGAAGCCTTTTATATCAACAGAAATTCAAAGATAGAAATTGGCACGCCGAGGCTTGTAATTAATTACAAACCATTAAACAAAGCTTTAAAATGGATTCGATATCCAATTCCATACAAAAAATATCTTTTGCAAAAATTGCATTCTGCATTTATTTTCTCAAAATTTGATATGAAATTAGGTTTTTGGCAAATACAGATTGACCCAAAAGATCGTTATAAAACTATTTTTAGTGTTCCTTTTGATCAGTATGAGTGGACGATTATGCCGTTTGGATTAAAAAATGCTCCTCCAGAATTTAAAAGAATAATGAATGAGATCTTTAATCCCTTTTCAAAATTTTTCTAAGAATAATGGACTTGTTGTTTCAAAAATAAAAATCTTTCTTTTTCAAACAAAAATTTATTTCTTAGGGTATTATATATCCTAGGGAACAATTACTTCGATTGAGAGGTGATTGGCTTTTGCTGATAAATTTCCAGATAGAATTCTAGATAAAACCATGCTTCAGAGATTCCTAGGAAGTCTAAATTATGTTTTAGATTTCTATCCAAATGTTAACCGATTAGCAAAACCATTGCATAATAGGTTAAAGAAAAACCCTATTGCTTAGTCTGATGAACATACTTGGATAGTTCAATAGATTAAGAATCAAGTTAAAGAAATCCCATGCCTGCATTTTGTTGACCCTTTGCCCATGATTGTTGAAATAGATGTGTTTGACTTATGTTATTGAGGCATTTTAAAACATAAGGTGAATGGGAGGCAATGCATAGTCCAGTTCACATATGCACATTGGAATGATTGTCAAAAGAATTATTCTACAATTAAAAAGAAATTCTTTCAATTGTCATGTGCATTTCAAAATTCCAAAGTGATTTACTCAATCAAAAGTTTTTACTTCGCATCTATTATAAATCTACAAAGGAATACTATAAGAAAATTGATTTTTAACGATCAAAATTTAGCGAAGAGATGAAAATTCGGTCGTTAAAATATACAAATAGTGAAGGAAAATTAATCCGGTCGTTAGTTCTTAAATTTTATTGCTATATAACGATGGGTTTAAATTCGATCGTTGAAAAACAAAAATTTCGGTGTTATTACCCTGAAAAAAATTAGCGAGACCTTAAGATGCTTTACTCCAAAATAATTTTGCATTATTTGATAAAAATAAAACACAAAATTGCGATACAAATACAAAAAAAAACAGCAAAAAAATCCCTAACCCAGAAGATGAAGAAACAGCAAAAACATGCGAACCCTTTTTCTGTCTGCAAAAAATGCAATCCCTTTTCTATCTTCCAAACCTAAACTAAACTAAACCTAATAGAAATGGTAGTAGTAGAAACCTAGATTGCTCTCGATGTCGCTTGGTTTATGTCATAGCTGCTACAATTTTCTTGGTTTTGCAAGATCTAGATTTAATTTTTGCTGGGTCAATCGGTAGGGCGCTGTGCAATTGGTGATTACAGGTGAGAAATTGTAAAAACCTTATTTCTCTTTTATTACCAATTGAATATCTCTTTATTTCTAATATTCTTCCCATCAAATCGTTGATTCAATTCCACTAGAGTCAATAATCACTTCTCCAACCATTTCCAACCTCGTCATTTTTTCTCCATCGCATCGCATTCTCAGGTAATCATCTAAATTGATTATGTTTTCTTCTTTGTGATTAAAGAACCATTTGCATTTCTGTTAGGCTAATCGATCAAGTAAAATGGGTAAGCAATTTGGTTTTATTTGGTTCTCATTTCTTCGAAAGTTAACCCTTACTAAATTTTTTGGGTCTTTTTGATATTTTGATTTTTTTCATTTCAAAATCGTATCTACTACTTGCTGGTTTTGCATAAATTCTCAGGTTTCATCTATAAGTAGCAAAGAAGAGATTTTTAGCTTTGCTTTTTGGAGCTTCCACTGATAATCTTCTTGCTGCTGGCTCTAAATTTCAGGTTTTAATATTCTGAATTTGTTATCTTCTGAATCAAGATTTTTTCTTTCTTTTTTATTTTTTTTGATATCATATTTAGAATGAGAATAAGTTTGGGATAGAAGCTGTGTATACTATTTTTTTCTCTGGATTTGACTATGAAAATATATTGATGAATCAAGCTCAACAAAATATGCTTGCTAAGTGATCATATTTACGCTCAGATACGTTGAAAATAAAACATAATATAGTCTAGGCTCTGCGAAAACGCTATGGATAATTTGGGATTTTTTGGCTATTGTGATGTAATTCTCTTGTTTAGAGAATTTGACATTAAGCTCTTGTTGCTTGACTCCATGTTATTGGCATTACTGGATTAATATATAATGCTCTTATCTTTTAGTTTATTTGATCGATGTGATTGATCAAAATCTAATTTTAGTTTTAAATTATTTGTTTTCATTTTTGTCTTGTGACATATGTGGTTTTGGTTATTGCCCATTCAAAATCACACAAGTTAGATATTGTGTATGTGGGTGTTTGAGATATGTGGTTCTATTACTAAGATTTTTGTTCATGTAAAATTTAAAAACTTAAGGATCTTCATATTTAAAAAAATGATTCAATTTCTAGACATTTGTATGTACCAACTGTAATGGGATACAGTAAGTATGAATGCATTTAAATATATCTTCCAATTTGCACGCATATATATGTGCTTGTGGCTATGAGATTTCATTAACATGTTAAAAACTGAATATTGATGCTAAATTGAGAAATGGTTTTCACCCACATATTTGTATCAACATTTCATTCATACACTTAATGTCTTTTGGGCCCCAAAATGTGACATTATGATTCTACCCCTGTTCAACACTTGATTGGATCTTCTGACCATATATGTTGCTGTAACAAGTTGGCATTTACTGCATTTAAGCTTGTTGTTTGCATCAATTTTATGTTTTAGTGCTCTCCTTTATTTTTTAGATAATTTTTCAGTGCTCTTCATCATGTTATTCAATGTATACTTTAGTGGCAGTTGTATGCTAATATGGCAGTGCAAATGGTTTTATCTTCTAGTGGCATATAATGCTTACCTGTTGCCATTGTATTATGAATTAAAATTACTATCACCATGTCTTTTTGGGGCTGTTGTCCCGTGGCTAAGGTGTGTCCTCTATGTTAAGTTTGATGACTTGATTTTATCAAAGGAGCAAGGACTTAGTTTTCACAAGTCTTTAAATCTTCTGTAGAGTAAATATGGAATCTGGATACAAACATTATCATGAAACTTTAGTTTTTCTAGTAAATAAAATTTTGAGCTTTCATATATATATTGAAATGTGTGAAGAGTTTAGAGTAACTGAAAGGCAGTGCACAGTCTATTTTGTGATTATATATGAATACATATATCAAGAGATGTCTTGGTTTTTAGTGTGGGTTTGTTGTGCTGTAACTTTTCATTGACTTGATTGAGTATTAGTGAAAATTATTCTTAGTTTGATGAGCTGTATTTTCTCTTCAGGCACTCCCTGTTTTCTAGTGCCCTGCAACTTTGCTATTTCATTCATTTAGTTTTACTTGATATGTATCATAACTTATGTTTTTACCTTTTGAAATACAAATAATTATAAATTATAAATGCAAAGTGCTCTTATATATCTTGGGAACCCCTTGCAACCTTGAGCAAGTTCTGGATCCAGTGTAATTTCTAGGAGTAACTATTCTTTTTCTTTTTACCCATTTATGAACTAAATTAAGTAGTTAAATCTTGCAGAATAAATCAAGAATTAGAAACAAAAAGTTTTCTTCTCTTTTCCCTCTATAAAATGAAGTTTTGAACATTAATATAACTGGTTTCAAGACCCATCTTCAAGTATCTGCCTATGAAGCATTTTTATTATTTTTCTTTAATATCACAGGGAATTATGGTTGTGAGGTTGTTGCTTCACTGTTGCTGTTGGTCAGGTATGTCATTCGTGCATCAATTGGTTTAAATTTTAAGAAAGTTCTTATTTTTCCCCCTTTGAACCTAATATTTATGAATTGTTTTTAGTTTTACTGTGCCCCCTTTACATGTAATGTGTTAAGAAGTTCAAAACTTGCAGGGATTAAAGGAGTTAGAAGGCTTGGAGGAAAAGGCCAAGGCAAGTGGGGCTTGCCAATTGGTGGACTTAAAGGAAAGGGACCTCAATGGCACATCCAATTATTGCAAAGGTTGGGGACTTAAAAGCTTCTATTTGTGATTCCTTATTGTGTCAGCATTTCCATAAATATGAAGCAGTATAATAATAGTGTTCTTTTACAGCTCATATAGAAATGTTATTGCCTTCTTTTTGCCTTCTCTTAGTCTCTGATTTTTATCTGTCGCTCCTAGAAGGGATTATGGATCCTATTTGTCCTAAGTTTTTGTTGCATTGATGATCTGATTGTGCTTTACTGTAGATTTAAGCATTAGTTAATTTGAACTTAGATTGATATTAACTTTTCAAATGATAATGGAGGTGCTGCCTTCGAAATGGAATGGATATAACTTCATTATAGCTATTCCATATTTATGGATTTTAAACAGATATTTACACATTCAATGTTTTACTTTTTAGTTGTAAAAGAGCATTCAACATATTCTAGCAATTGTTATTTGAGCACCTCATTGTCTTTGCATGATGTTGAAATCCACCAAACTATTTGCGAACAATTCTCGGATGCTCAACGTTGGCCGAAACATGTTCATTGTGGTTTCAATTTTTAGTGTCATGATTTTAGTGCTTCTGTCAGTAAGTTTTTATTCCTGAAGCAAAAGCATTAAAATTTAAAATATCTATTGCTCTCCCTGCCTTTTAGAGTATTAGCATGTAGGTGTATTATATGTATTATTTGCAGTGCAAAAACTAGATTAGGTGTGCATATTATCTTCTACCATAGTGCATATTCCTACTAGGGGAAACTAAAGTTGATTAGCTGGTTAGCTTCCTGGTTTTTAGCTGAAAGATTGTTTAAATTTTTCATATATTAGATTCAACTATTGAAGATCTATATAGAAATTGGTATATGGCATAAATTGACAATGTGCCAATTATTGGAGAACTTAATAGAGCTCAAGATCAGTTCAGAGGATACAGCTGCCAACCATGATGTGATGCAAATTGTTGAGGTTTGGCTTCTATTTTTGATATTTACATATATATATATATATTTTCTAATGGCACTTTCCTTCCTATTAATGTAGGTTGTGGAGGAATATTATTGTGATCATCAACTGCTTGCTTTGCTGGAAAATATCATGAATCCCAAAGGTATCTCTTGCTTTTATTTGTATGCATTTGTGTGTCAATATTCTTATTCTTGATTTGGTTTACATGAGTTGTCCTATCAAATAGGATAGGATTACATAATAAGCTAAGCCTTATCTTTTTCTTAACTTAGCTTGTTTCTAAAAATCTTACATTACTTTGCCTCTATTCTTCCTGATATAATGTTGGGTTCTTTAATCTATTTATTTATATATGACTTTATTGCTTAATTTAGTTATATCTTCTTGAGTGTATATTGATGTGAGCACTGCAATCAACTGCCAATATAATGTGTTGTTTAAAGAATGCTTATATCCTTGTCAATTCCATTTTTTCAGTCTTTGATATAAACATATGGAAATATGAGATCCAAGATATTTAAAGATGAGAATAACCTAATCATATATCTTTCACGATCCACAAAATAAGACTATAACAAAATTTTTGTTATGCTTCTCATCTACCGGCTACTAGATATTTATTTCAGCTTGAAACAAATTTATGTGATGCAAGGCTGGCTATTTTGATGTATGCTAATGTATTTTTAAAGTAGCTAACTCATTCTCTATCTGTTTCTCTTTCTATTATTGATATTTTTGTTTGTGCTTGTGAATATTAATTTTAGCTTTTGTTATACATTTTGCAGGTCTTTAAAATTTTGGACAGCGAAGTTAGGAGGTTTATTTTTCACATTTTTCTCAAAAATCATTTGAATATAAATTAGTATAGAGAGGAGTTATTTTCTTGAACTTGACATTGATAGTTTTTATACTTTGTAAATATGACTATACTTTGTAACTTTTCTTTTTCAATATATGAAAAGAGTTTATTATATTTTTATATAAAATATAATTGAATGATATGTACCTTACATGTGATATTATAAAATGGTAAAAAGTATCTTCAAAAACCAAAAATTCATTGAAAACGAATAAAATTAGCAAATGGAAAATCCGATCGGTAAAATAGTATTTTTAACGACATGAAAGGTTAAAAAGTGAATATAATTAATAAAAGAAAAATTCGGTCGCTAAATGTATATTTAACAACCGAAAATCCTTTCGTTGAAAGTGAATATAATTAACGAAGGGAAAATTTGGTCGCTAAAAGGTATCTTTAAGGACCGAAAATCCTTTCGTTGAAAGTGAATATAATTAACGAAGGGAAAATTCGGTCGCTAAAAGGTATCTTTAACGACCGAAAATCCCTTCGTTGAAAGTGAATATAATTAGCGAAGGGAAAATCCAGTTGTTAAAATATATTTTTAACGACCGAAATTCCCTTCGTTAAAAGTGAATATAATTAGCGAAGGGAAAATTCGGTCACTAAAAATCACTTTTCAACGACAAAAAACATTTCGGTCGTTAAAGACATTAATGACCGGATTCAATATCCGGTCGTCTATACCTTTAGCGAAGGGGCTTTTATTGACCGAATTTTTCGGTCGTTAAAAGTTTTTAACGACCGGATTTCCCCTCGTTGAAGAGCATTTTTCTTATAGTCGAAGTTTTACAAAAAGATGTTCAAAACATCGCTTGAAAACAAATTTTTGCCAGATGATAAGCTATCCTTAGTATTTTCAATTTTGAAATTGAATTTATTAAAGGAGATCAAAACTCAATTCCAGATTTTCTGACCAGAGATTTCCTTCAAAACAGGACCTAAAATACCTAGAAAATCAAAAGGAAAAGAGAAGGCAGTCCAGAAGGACGAGCCATAAATTTCAAAAACTGTAACAGCTTCATCTGCTACACAAATCAAATCTTGGCTCCAAGCCATCGAAGACAAAGAAGCCCAAAATAAATATTTTTAAATCCAGCAATGGACTAAAGCCTTTTCAAAATAGCAAGAACTTGGCTTAATTTTCAAAACTTTTCCAGAGCAACAATCAGGTAAAGCTCTTCAAACCATTCCAAAAGTAGAGGAAGGACCTTCATTTTCAAAAACCTCCTCTAAAAAGATTTCAAAACCTTCACAGGAAACATTTAGTTATAGAGTACTTATTAAACCCTCCAATCTAGGAGTAGTTTCTTCAAAATTCTCACAAGAGGAATTTTCAAAAATCATTTTATCTCAGAATGATTCCCAGATTGTGTTATCACAATCAAAATTTAAATTGGATTATTTTGTTAAAATGGATTTTCAATATATCTAGACCATGGAAGAAGGATTTTACTTTCAAAACCTTTAAATGGCCATTTCAAAAGTTTTCCCAAAAGGCTGGTTATTTAAATCATGGGATTTAACAAAACCCTAGATACATTACAGGGCAATTCTTGAGTTGATAGGTTCTGTAACCATCAAAGGCAATCCACAGAACAGCCCAGTAAATTATCCAATGGGGAAAAATCCATAAAATCCTCTCTCCTTTGGCGTGGGGATAAAACCTTCACCAACCTAAACACTTCCCCATTGATTTTAAAACAACCTATAACTATTGTAGGTCTTATACATATTGGGATTACCAACAAGCATGGTGTAATACCTTCCTTTTCCAAAATCCAAATTTCACCCATACTTGGTTGCTTTATTTCAATCTTAAACAGGAGCCAACCAAAATCCCTTTCTGGTTTGCTCATTGGTGGAAGTTGTATAGAGATTCTCCTGAAATCCCTAAACCCCAAATTGAGGAAAGCTATAACCTTTTTAAATCTCTTATAAACCATCTGACAGAGAAAAATGGTTTCATCCTTTGTTACTTTTTGCTACAAAATTCTTTTTACCATAGGTTATAGCCTAGTATTTAGAGTACCAACAACAAGAAGTTCAAACAATCCTCGTCAGAAGATTTAAATTCAAATGGTGGAGAAAGTTCTCTATCCCTGATTCCATTAAAAAAACTAGCTATTAGTCAATGGCTCTAATGTCAAGGCCTTCTAAAATCGGATCATTCAACAACACAGTTTCAGGCCCAAAAGTCCTTTGCCCAGACTCAATTAGTGGCAACAAAAACTAAAGAAGAATACTTTTAAATTATGGCCCAACTCCTCCAAAGCAAGGGTTCTTCTTCGAAAGCTTCTACAAGCCCTTATAACGCGAGATCATCCTCAAGCTCTGAGCCCATAGTAGACTTAGGCAACGATAATGAAGATGATTGTTATGGGATCTTTCCAAATTCTTATTTAAGCCCATAGCAAACTCCTTACAAACATGGGCCTATCCCATCCTATATTTTCAAACATTTGGACTCAATCCAAATCTTGTAGGCTGAAGCCCATACTATTGTAAAAGGCCTAGCCTATCTATTAAAACAAATAAAAAGAAAAAGAGAAAAAGTCAAAAAGTCAAAAATAAAATAGTAAAGATATCATTTTTGTTGGCCACTTTTCCACTTTTCAAATAGCCATCATGAAGCTACAAGATATTTGCATGTGAAGAATCAACTTTACAATTCATCCAGTCACTTCAAGGCTCCCATGATTGACAGAATACTCACTATAAGAAGACCCCTTTTTCCCAGTTGAATGTAGAGATTTTTTAGAGAGGATTCCCAGTCTTCAAAACTCACACACTTAGCTTAGCTTATAGGTAGCTCATGTGTTGAGCATACCCTTGTAATCTTGATCTGAGTGTTTATCTCCAAATTTGTAATTATTTTGTTATCTTCTTTCAAAACCTGTAAGTGTAGCTCATATGTTGAGCATTACACCTTATAGTTTCTTTTATATTATTTTGTTTTATCATTTTACATTATTAATATATATGTTTTCTTTATATTTGTGGTTTGATTTTCTATCTTTTAAGTATGCTATGCACTTGCAGCTTATGCTGATCTGGTGCATCAGAAACTCTGTTCATTTTCTTGCATTTTCATTTCATTTTCTTGCAGTTTCATTATTTCGTTTATACTCTTAGATCTTGTGATATATATATATATATATATATATATATATCTTTTTAAAACTTGTTCTGTTTACAAAAATGAATTGAATTGTATTATTCAAGGGAAACAAAAATATTTACAATTTTTGCAACAGGATGTATACTTTTTTAGAATTCAAAAACAGTTGGAAAATGATTTGGTCAAAGAAAGAGTTTTTAATTTTCAAAAACAAATTGAAAATGAAATTTGTTTAGATTTGCGAAATGCTTTCTGGGATAGAAAATAGCATATGGTTGACCTACCATATGAAAATAACTTTTTAGAAAAACAAATTTCGACTAGACCTATTCAAATGAATCAATAACTCGAAGAATACTGTAAAAAAGAGATTCAAGATTTAGAACAAAAGGGTCTAATTACAAAATCCAGGTCTCCCTGGAGTTGCGCAGCTTTCTATGTTAACAAAAATTCTGAAATAGAAAGAGGAACACCTAGGCTTGTAATTAATTACAAACCATTAAATAAGACTTTAAAATGGATTCGATATCCAATCCCAAACAAGAAAAATCTTTTACAAAATCTTCATTCTGCATTCGTCTTTTCAAAATTTGATATTAAATCAGGTTTTTGGCAAATTCAGATTGACTCAAAAGATCGTTATAAAACTGCTTTTACTGTTCTGTTCGGACAGTATGAGTGAACTGTTATGCCAGGATTATAAAATGCTCCTTCAGAATTCCAGAGAATTATGAATTAAATTTTTAATCCTATTTCAAAATTCTATGTTATTTACATTAATGATGTGTTAGTCTTCTCTGAGTCAATTGAACAGCATTTTAAAAACCTCAGGACATTTTATAATGTGGCTAAGAAAAATGGTTTGGTGGTTTCAAAAACAAAAATCTCTCTCTTTCAAATAAAAATACGTTTTTTAGGGCACTATAAATCCCAGGGAACTATTTCTCCTATGGAGAGGTCTTTGATCTTTGCCGACAAGTTTCCAGAGAAAATTTTAGACAAAACCCAACTCAAAAGGTTTCTAGGTAACTTAAATTATGTCTTAGATTTTTGTCCTAATATCAACCAGTTGGCAAAACCATTGCATAATAGGTTGAAGAAAAACGCTGTAACTTGGTCAGAAGAATATACTCAGGTTGTTCAACAGATTAAAAAAATAGGTTAAGGAAATTCCATGTCTTTATTTAGCTGATCCTTTAGCACCTAAGATTGTTGAGACCGATGCGTCTGACATAGGTGATTTTCTATTTTTAAAACTGCATAATAAGTATGCTTTGCACTTGCAGCTTATGACGATTTGGTGCATCAGAAATACTGTTTACATATCTTGAAAGTATATCGGCTGAAACAGTTCGACTTGCGGGCTATTGGTTTTCAAAGGGAAACTTAGTTACCATGGTTGATTAGTGCCACGCACTTTCTTGATTACTTTTCAAATTTGTTAAATCTTTTTGCATTGCATTTGCGATTTAGGTTGTGAAATCCATCGATGGATATTTGTTGTGCGTTAGTTTAGGTTTAGTTATACCCTTTGATCATTGAGGCGTCCTTGGTAGATCTTTTGTAAAACTCTTCCTTATTAGGTTTTGAAGAAAATCGTTTGTGAGGCTTTTTGTAGTATTTAGAACAGGAACCTCGACAGGTTTTTGTCTAGTTTTCTATGAAAAGTTCAAACTGTTTACAAAATGATCTTAGTTCTTGCCTAGTTTTCTTCATTTCACATTTTAAATGTTTTTGAAGTTTTAAATCTTGACAGATTTTTAAACCTTCTTTCTGGGTGAAACTAACTAATTCCCCATAAGTCAAATGGTTATAAGGAATTTGATTGATACCCCAGGTTTCCTTAAATTTTTTTTCTAACTCTCTATCCTAAAAGGGTAGGAAGACCTGCTAGGAATTTTTGTTTCCAAAATGGTTGATTGGAATCTTTCCTAAGCATTATCTTAGTTAAGAAAGTGTTTTTATAATTTTGAAAATCAAAAAGCTTTTTGCACCTAAGGTTTGAAAGCAATTCTGCGTTTTAATCTTTTAAATAAGAAGGGTCACCTATGAAATGCAGACTAATCATATGGATTAGGGTTGCGACTGCATCGGGAATTGGGTTGCTCAACTCATCGAGAATGGGAGCTCCATCCTCTATGGTCTGAATGGCACTTAATATTTCTAATTGTTGTTGGGCAGTGAGCTGATAATCCCACCATCCTTTCAATTGTCCTGAAAATCCTGCAATGAGGAGTTTAGCAATAGCTTTATTAGGTGTATTTGTTTGGATTTTATAGGCATTAAAAGCCATAGTTATCTGTTGTAGAAGACTAAGGATATTGCATTCAGACATACCATTTATGTTCCTGTAACACCCCTTACCTATACATAGAGAACTTCACCCTATGAAGAGGATAAAGGTCCCCGATAGATGAGGGTTGCCACCCACAGACGCTCAAATAGAACCAATCATTGCATGCCAATTACATTGACAAATGAATAAATTAAAATTTTCATAATTCATCAAAGAATAGGCCATAGAGCAAAATATTGCATTTCATTAATATAACAAAGGTGACTTTACATATTCCAAAAAGATACAAAAGTGCCCCGGCACAACTGAATAGTTACCTATAACTAGTATCAAAATAATTTACAAAATATTCTTTACATTGATCAAAAGTACAGGACTATAACATATACAAAAAGAATACAAGGCCTAAAACTACAAAATCTCTATCCTCTAGTTGTGTTGGCCCTACTGATGCGAATCACACAGCTTGCTATCTCCAAAATCTTCCATACCAGCACGGATATAACACCCGTGCTAAGCGAAATCGCTTAGTGGGGAAAACAAAGATGCACAATGACCACTCACAGAAGCGTCAACAAATAATCACACACTAATGGCATAGTCATAAAATGAGTTCTCGTAAATTAAGTCAATGCATGGAAGCACAATAATCACAATATTCATATGCTCACACACTGTATACAATTCATCACAATATACAATATTTCAAAAAATTCATATACAATAACAATGTTGCATCTGCTTTAACCAAAACAGTGGATAACGAGTACGCATAGATACCCGAAGGTATCAACGCTATTCTCATAACACATAGATACCCGAAGGTATCAAAACAATCTTTTAATTTTGTTCCAAAAATATTTTCGCGTAGATTCAGTACACAGGGATCACGAAGATCCAGTCGGGGGACCTAATCAGGGTCAAAATCGTACAATAGCTGCAGCAACACTAACTCTATTAGGCATGCCTAACTATCCACTTATTTGACTCTAGCAGGTCATGCATCATGTAAGTTATGCTTCAAGTACAACATATAATTATACATACCATTTATTTCAAAGAATCATCAAATAAAACATATGTAAGCTCATTTCATTCAACAAAATATATTGTGTAATACAATTCGCAATAATTATTATTTGACCAAGTTAAAATACCATTTTATATCATTTGCTAATTAATAATACACTAAATAAGAGTAAGGAACCCAAAACAAAGAAAAAAGAAGTGAAAAAGGAACAATTGAAATTTTATGCAAAATGGGGACAGAAGCGGTTTACACGGCGGTATAGTCTACCCATACTGCCGTGTAAAATGGAGGAGCACGACTCGTGCTGAGGCCTCCACAAGGAGCACCAGTCATGCTCCTGGAGCACGACTTATGCTCCACCTCCAGCAGGGAGCACGTCTCATGTTCCTAGAGCACGAGTCGTGCTCTCCCACTCTCTCTCTATTGTTTCTTCTGCGTGGCACACCTTTCCCAGACGCATGAAGAGCAGCACTACTCGTGCTCTCTCCTCCGACTCGGATAGGCATCCCAAGCAACAAACACGCACAATGCGAAACACTCCCTGGAAAACAGAATAAATTTACACGGGATTATTCCCAACCCATACCGCCGTGTGAATCTCATAAAATCCAGAAAATACACCCTCTGTTTTTCCCAAACTGCTTCCAAAAACCCAGAATTCCAAAACCACTCAAAATCATAGCTCTAAACATAAAATCCAATACCAAACCTCTTTCTCGAACCTCTTATTACTTCCAAAACACTCAATCAAACACATTCAGATTTCCAAATTCAGTAAACTAGAAAATTCTTCAAGAATATTCATACTCATACATATTTTCATTCAATTCACCTCAATTGGGCATCACAACTCATCATAAACAATATACTCATAATTCATATACACAAACATATAACATAACTCAACATTCACAACAGTTACACTTATATCACCATAATTCACACACAAATGCACAAAGAAGAGAATTTTCCCAAACTTGAAATTAATGAACCTCCAATTAAGGGGCTCCACTATTGCTCGCTACTTCCTTGCCCTTGGATTCTCTAGGAGGATTCTTTGAACCACAAAACCCAACAACACTAAACAAGTTCAAACCCTAACTCACAATTACAAAAACTCTTCTAAAGAAAAAGGAAGAAGAATTATCACTTATCACTTACCACACCAGCTTAGGCTACCCAAAACTCACTAGAATTTGTAGTAAAAGGAAGAATTCAAGAAGAAATAAAGAAGAAAGGAAGAGAAGGAGCAAGGTAATGGGAAAGAGGAAGAAGAAGAAGAAGAAGCATGAAGAAGAAAGGAAATCAGCTGAAATCACACTTTCTTTCCCCAATACTTATCCTCTCACTTGCCACATGGCACTCCCTCATAGGTGAGCTAACTAACCCACACCCAAAAACTATTCTCTTACACATACCCAATCCTACCCTCAATAAATACATCCTACTCCCATACAATCACTCACACTCAACTATAACCCACAACTCACACATAATAACTTAATTCAATTAACATAACACATACTCAACATAACCACACACACAAGGCTCACTCTACTAGGGTGGTTACGGGGTGTTACAATGCTCCCCTCTTTAATAGAATTTCGTCCTCAAAATTCTCACCTGATCCAAATAGTTGAGGATACTGAGATCTCATAGCCTCTTTCGGTTCCCCTGTGGCTTTCTCGACACCGTGATGTTGCCAAAGCACTTTAACCAATGGTATCTATTTATTCCGAAGCTGCCTTACTTCTCTAGCCAAAATCTCTTTTGGTTCCTAATCATATAAAAAGTTTGATTGAACCCGATTATCTTGCACTGCCAAAACATGGGAAGGATCTGATCGGTAACGACGGAGCATGGACACATGAAAGACATAGCTTGGCTAATTCCGTCGGAAGGGATAACCGGTAAGCCACCGGACCAATCTTTTCCAATAAATCGGGGACTAAACTTTCCTTTCTTTCCAAAGCGAAGAACTTTTTGCCACGGCGAAACTTTCAAAAAGACTTTATCACTAACTTCATACCGAATATCCCTACGCTTCAAATTAGCATATGATCGTTGTCTGTCTTATGCTGCTTTTAGATTCTGTTACACAACTCTAACTTTCTCTTCAGTGTCTCTCACTATCTCCGGACCTATCATGGCTCTATCTGACAACTCCGTCCAGCACACTGGTGTTCTACATCTCCACCCATACAATACTTCATAGGGTGCCATTCCGATGCTTGCCTGATGACTATTATTATATGCAAATTCCATCAAAGGCACATATTGATCCCAATTTCCTAAAAATTCCAAAGCACAACCCCGAAGCATGTCTTCAAGAATCTGGATAACTCTCTCAGACTGACCATCGGTCTGGGGATGAAATGTTGTACTGAAGTTTAACCGAGTACCCAAAGCTGACTGCAACTCTTTCCAGAACTTGGAGGTAAATCTCGGATCCCGATCATACATAATAGACAAAGGAACTCCATGAAGCCTAACTATCTCACGCACATATATCTCCGCCAACTTGTCCATAGAATAGTCTAACAGAACAGGCAAGAAATGCACTGACTTTGACAACCTGTCGACTATAACCCACACTGAATCATGCTTGCGTTGCATCAACGGTAAGCCAGACACAAAATCCATCATAACATCATCCCATTTCCATTGAGGAATGGGTAAGGGGTTAAGCAAACCCGATGGAACTTGGTGTTCGGCTTTCACTTGCTGACACACTAAACACTTCGAGACAAATTCCACTATATCCTTCTTCATACCCGGCCACCAATAATGCTGCTTGAGATCTCGATACATCTTATCTCCACCCGGATGCATAGTCAAAACCGATGAATGGGCGTCTTGCAAAAGCTCCTTCTTTACCTCACTCACATCCAGTACACATAATCGATTACCATGCCTAAGTATTCCTTCACTGTCCATTGAAAATTCGGTCTGCATACCATCTTTCACTGCTTGACAATCACGCTGCAAAATAGGGTCACTCAGCTGTGCATCCATTATCAGTTGCTTCAAACTCGGTCTAGCCCTTAATTGAGCAATCAATGCGCCTTCTGAAACAAATCTCCATCTTCCTCTACTAAGCGACAAAGCCAACATTGACTTCCTACTAAGGGCATCCGCTACGACATTCGCTTTACCCGGATGATAATCAATAATGTAGTCGTAATCCTTGAATAGCTCTAACCATCTTTGCTGTCTCAAGTTCAACTCTTTCTGAGTTAGCAGGTACTTCAAACTCTTGTGATCGGTGAAGATTCTACACTTTTCTCCATACAAATAATGCCGCCATACCTTAAGTGCAAACACTACCGCCGCTAACTCTAAATCATGCGTCGGATAGTGTTGCTCATGAGGCTTCAATTTCCTGGAAGCATAGGCAATCACTTTGCCGACTTGCATTAGAACACAACCCAAGCCCACTCCTGAAGCATCACTATACATGGTGAATTCCTTACCCGACACAGGCTGCGTAAGCACAGGAGCCTTAATCAAAATCTCCTTCAGTTGATCAAAACTGGTTTGACATTTATCAGACCAAACAAACTTGACTTCCTTTCGGAGCAACCTAGTCAAAGGTGAAGCCAACACCAAAAATCCTTTAACGAAATGGTGATAGTAACTAGCCAAACCCAGAAAACTTCTTACTGCTGGCACATTCTTAGGTGGTAACCAGTTCACAATCGCTTCCACCTTAGACGAATTTACTCGAATACCTTCTGCTGACACTACATGCCTAAGGAAAGTCACTTCTTTTAGCCAAAACTCATGCTTACTAAGTTTGGCATAAAGTCGATGATCTCTCAACACTTGTAACACCAAACGAAGATGTTCTTCATGTTCTTTCTCATTCCTCGAATAAACAAGGATGTCATCGATAAACACTACCACAAGCCGATAAAGATACTGCATGAAAACCCTATTCATCAAATCCATAAAGGCTGCGGGCGCGTTGGTCAAACCCAACGGCATTACTAAAAATTCATAGTGACCATAGCGCGTCCGAAAAGACATCTTTGCCACATCCGCGTCCTTCACCCTCAACTAGTAGTAACCCGATCTCAAATCTATCTTGGAGAACACTCCAGCTTCCCTCAACTGATCAAAAAAATCTTCAATCCGAGGTAACGAGTACTTATTCTTTACCGTAACCTTATTAATCTGCCTGTAATCTATACACATCCGCAATGTCCCGTCTTTCTTTTTAACAAACAAGACTTGAGCACCCCACGGAGACACACTGGGCCGGATAAATCCTTTATCCAAAAGTTCTTGCAACTTACTTTTTAGTTCTTTCAATTCCACCGGAGCCATCTAATACGGAGCCTTAGAAATCGGAGATGCTCCCGGTACAATCTCCACTGACAACTCTACCTCCCTCTCTGGATGTAACCCCGGTAACTCTTCTGGAAAAACATCCTCAAATTCCCTTACAATCGGAATATCTTGTATCTTAACCTGCTCTCTTCGCGAATCTAGAACTAGCGCTAAATACGCTTCACATCCTTTTCTTATAAACCTTTTTGCCTTCATCGTTGAAATGACATTATGCAACGAACTACTTCCCTCACCTTTCACAATCACGGGTAACTTATCTTTATCTTTGAGAACCAAAACTTTCCTGTGACAATCTACTATAGCTCGATGCTTGGCTAGCCAATCCATTCCAAAAATAATATCAAACTCATGAAATGGCAACCGAATCAAATCAACTGCAAATTCCGTGCCTTGAATCCTTAAGGGACAATTCCGACATACCCGATTCACAATAACACTCTGACCCAACGGGCTAGACACATAAATCTCATAATCTAACCTTTCCTCACTCCCCAAACTATCACCCAACTTACTAGAACACAAGTAAAAATGAGTAGAACCTGGATCTATCAAAGCATACACTTCAGAATCAAACAATAAAAACTTACCAGCAATTACTTCTAGAGCGTTCTGCTCATCCCTAGCTTTCATGGTGTAGGCTCTACCAGTTGTCAGAACGGGGCGGTCCACAGACTCAGATAACTCTCTCTCTTGAGGCCGCCCACCACGACCCCGTCCTCTACCTCTACCACGGCTTCCTTGAGGAGCATTAGATCCCGCTCGACTTGCCTCTTGCTGACCTGAAACATTCTCACGCAAATTTGGGCAGCTAGGCAAAAGATGGTCGGTACTACCACACCTGAAACACCCTCCTGTCAGCCATCGACATTCGCCCCAATGGCGCTTACTACAATGGGAGCATTGAGGTATAGCATCGCCTCTACCACCTGAACCTCCTCTACCCATGCTTGATCCTCTAGAAGTGTCCTGTCTCCTTCCTCTAGTAGTGGGACTAGCAAGAGACTCACCAGTAGGATTTCCTTGAGACTCTCTTGATCATTTCGCTGAATAGGAACTACCTCTGGAGGTCTTTCTCCTCAAAGCTTTCTCTCTCAAAACATTCTCCGATCGCTCCGATCTCAAGGCCGCCTGAACAAGCTAATAGTAACTAACATTCGGGGCAAACATCAAAGAAACTAACATTGCCTTTAGAGATTCATTCAAACCCGCCTCAAAGTGTTGACACCGAAACTCATCAGTAAGAATTCCTGGCGGGGCATACTTGCTAAGTCGGTTAAACTCATTCTCATAGTCTGCCACTGACATTACGCTCTGCTTGAGACTTAAGAACTGTGCCCACCTGGCATCTTTAAAAGCCTTGGTTATGTACTTATTCTGAAACTCCTTCTTAAAGAACTCCCATGTCAAAGGCTCGGGAAGCTGGGGATGACTGAGCACTAACCTCCACCAATCATAAGCAGAGCCTTGTAACAATGACACTACACATTCCACTTCTCTATCTGGAGGATAACGAATCTCCCTTAACACCCGCTTTACTTTCTCAATCCAAATCTCGACTTTATCTGATTCATCTAAGCTGGTACCGAAGAAATCCTCAGCTCTAAACTTTCTCATATTCTCAATAAGTGCTCTAGGTGTGGTTACTCTCTCTAGCACCCTAGCCATATCTTGAGCATCGCTCCAAAGGGAACCGCAGGGGCCTCAGGTTGCACCCTAGGAGGTTGAGCCGGACACGAAACTGATGGATCTTGCTCTTGGGGATTCGCGCTCTCGACCGACCCCCTCAAGCTATCTATGAGCAAACTCCATAACTACAAAACATAAACCACAATCCACATTAGGCCAACACAACTCTAAACTGACTTCCTATCCTACTCTAGCCCAGAAAGTCTAAACCTACTGCTCTAATACCACAAAATGTAACACCCCTTACCTATACGTAGAGAACTTCACCCTATGAAGAGGATGAAGGTCCCCGATAAATGAGCGTTGCCACCTATAGATGCTCAAATATAACCAATCATTGCATTCCAATTACATTGACAAATGAATAAATTAAAATTTTCATAATTCATCAAAGAATAGGCCACAGAGCAAAATATTGCATTTCATTAATATAACAAAGGTGAATTTACATATTCCAAAAAGATACAAAAGTGCCTCGACACAACTGAATAGTTACCTATAACTAGTATCAAAATAATTTACAAAATATTCTTTACATTGATCAAAAGTACAGGACTATAACATACGCAAAAAGAATACAAGGCCTAAAACTATAAAATCTCTATCCTCTAGTTGTGTTGGCCTTGCTGATGCGAATCACGCAGCTTGCTATCTCCAAAAACTTCCACACCTGCACGGATAAAACATCCGTTCTAAGCGAAATCGCTTAGTGGGGAAAACAAAGATGCACAATGACCACTCACAGTGGCATCAACAAATAATCACACACTAATGGCATAGTCATGAAATGAGTTCTCGTAAATTAAGTCAATGCATGGAAGCACAATAATCACAATATTCATATGCTCACACACTGTATACAATTCATCACAATATACAATATTTTAAAAAATTCATATACAATAACAATGTTGCACCTGCTTTAACAAAAACAGTGGATAACGAGTACGCATAGATACCCGAAGGTATCAACACTATTGTCATAACACATAGATACCCGAAGGTATCAACACTATTGTCATAACACATAGATACCCGAAGGTATCAAAACAGTCTTTTAATTTTGTTCCAAAAATATTTTCGCGTAAATTCAGTACACAGGGATCACGAAGATCCAGTCGGGGGACCTAATCAGGGTCTAAATCGTACACTAGCTGCAGCAACACTAACTCTATTAGGCATGCCTAACTATCCACTTATTTGACTCTAGCAGGTCATGCATCATGTAAGTTATGTTCTAAGTACAACATACAATTATACATACCATTTATTTTAAAGAATCATCAAATAAAACATATCTAAGCTCATTTCATACAATAAAATATATTGTGTAATACAATTCGCAATAATTATTATTTGACCGAGTTAAAAAAAACCATTTTATATCACTTGCTAATTAATAATACACTAAATAAGAGTAAGGAACCCAAAACAAAGGAAAAAGAAGTGAAAAAGGAACAATTGAAATTTTATGCAAAATGGGGACAGAAGCGGTTTACACGGCGGTATGGTCTACCCATACTACCGTGTAAAATGGAGGAGCGCGAGTCATGCTGGAGGAGCACGACTCGTGCTGAGGCCTCCACAAGGAGCACCAGTCGTGCCCCTGGAGCACGACTTATGCTCCACCTCCAGCAGGGAGCACGTCTCATATTCTTAGAGCATGAGTCGTGCTCTCCCACTCTCTCTCTCTGTTGTTTCTTCTGCGTGGCATACCTTTCCCAGACGAATGAAGAGCAGCACTACTCGTGCTCTCTCCTCCGACTCATATAGGCATCCCAAGCAACACACACACACAACGCGAAACACTCCCTAGAAAATAGAATAGATTCACACGTGGGTATGCCCAACCCATACTGCCGTGTGAATCGCATAGAACCTAGAAAATACACCCTCTGTTTTTCCCAAACTCCTTCCAAAAACCCAGAATTCCAAAACCACTCAAAATCACAACTCTAAACATAAAATCCAATACCAAACCTCTTTCTTGAACCTCTCATTACTTCCAAAACACTCAATCAAACACATTCAGATTTCCAAATTCAGTAAACTAGAAAATTCTTCAAGAATATTCATACTCATACATATTTTTATTCAATTCACCTCAATTGGGCATCACAACTCATCATAAACAATATAATCATAATTCATATACACAAACATATAACATTACTCAACATTCACAACAGTTACACTTATATCACCATAATTCACACACAAATGCACAAAGAAGAGAATTTTCCCAAACCTGAAATTAATAAACCTCCAATTAAGGGGCTCCACTCCCGCTCGCTACTTCCTTGCCCTTGGATTCTCTAGGAGGATTCTCTGAACCACAAAATGCAACAACACCAAACAAGTTCAAACCCTAACTCACAATTACAAAAACTCTTCTAAAGAAAAAGGAAGAAGAATTATTACTTATCACTTACCACACCAGCTTAGGCTACGCAAAACTCACTAGAATTTACAGTAAAAGGAAGAATTCAAGAAGAAATAAAGAAGAAAGGAAGAGAAGGAGCAAGGTAATGGGAAAGAGGAAGAAGAAGAAGAAGAAGAAGAAGAAGAAGAAGAAGTGTGAAGAAGAAAGGAAACCAGCTGAAATCATACTTTCTTTCCCCAATACTTATCCTCTCACTTGCCACATGGCACTCCCTCATAGGTGAGCTAACTAACACACACCCAAAAACTATTCTCTTACACATACCCAATCCTACCCTCAATAAATACATCCAACTCCCATACACTCACTCACACCCAACTATAACCCACAACACACATATAATAACTTAATTCAATTAACATAACACATACTCAACATAAACCACACACATTCACACACACAAGGCTCACTCTGCTAAGGTGGTTACAGGGTGTTACAGTTCCATTCATAGACAGTTGAGGCATTAAACTTAGGCTGAGATAAAACGTTTGGTCTATTTTCTATACCTAAGTCTGGAGCCATAACTATTGTCAATGGCTGGCTTTTATACCAATGAAGTCTGTTCAACTCTTCGTTTTGAGTTTGTACATTTTCAAAATCAGAAGCTTGATCTAGAGTACTAACAGTTTTGTTACGATCAGGGGTGTCTTGTACAACTACTAGAGTAGAGGTAGAAGTTTGTCCTATCCTACTGAGTTGGGTTTCAAGAGTTTCGGTAAATTTTGATTTACCATCCCTGAATAGTTTTTGGCTTGTCTTTGAGACTTAAAAAGGTTTGAACACTGAACTTTTCAGTTTTGAAGCTATTGTCTCAACATGGGAAACAACAGTGGTAGTTTTCTAGCTTTCCTCAATCCTAGTCAATTGTTTCGCAATTGTATTGAGATGAGTGTTTGTGAAATTATTTTGTTGAAGAACGTTTTTAATGTTCTTATTTAAATCTGCACTTGGATTTTTGTAAGGAGCAGCATCTATTGTGGTTCCTAAATGTGTTATTTTAAGGTTCCTTAATGGCTGATGTTCAGACTGAGTGTTCCTACCATCTTTTAAATCCCACTCTGTGACCTTGTTCCTAATTGTAACAGGGTTGACAGACTTGGTATTAGTTTTGAAAGGATATGCATTTCATTTTGAGAAGCATATAGTTCAAAGCAGTCAAAAAACAAAATATGAGCTTTATTTTGCATGACAAAATCATAAAACTCTTTTTGAATTTCTTGTCTTCTATTCAGAGAATCCTTAAAAAGCCAATTTTTTAAAAAATTTTTAAATGCATAAAAATCTTTATGCAAATACTTTTTATCAACTTCAAATTCTTTTTCAAGAACATTAAGTTCATTTATAACATTTTCAGTTATTGCTAAAAAAAATGGTGAAATTAGTGGTGGATTATTTTGTTCTTCTTTACCCACTTGTGGTCTATTGTAGACCTGATCGGGCACATTTCAAGAATAATCCACATTTTGAAAAGAAGCACTCGGAATGCTTGAGCCAGAAAATCTTGCGTTTTGAAAATCCTCCATCCTATCAGGCAAATGGATTACAAAAGGTAACTTTGAGATTTTTCCCAAATCCATAGTACTGGTGGAAGAACCAGCATCAGAGTATCGATGGCTGGAAGCTCTACTGAATCTTATTTTTACCTTTTCGTTATTGTACTGAGTAATTTCTCTCAAATGTGTATTCGGTTTTGCCTATTTAGAAGATTTTGGTTTTGAAATACCTTCAAAGATCCATTTTTCAGGAAGTTTGATATCTTTCCAAATGATAGATTTTGGAATAACAGTGTTAGATCTAAACAGATCTGTTTGTAAAAAGAGGGTTTCACCCTTTTTAAATTCCACATTTTAGTTGCAGTAAAAGCAGAAACCATTGCTTTATAATGCACCTTAAATATGATTGCTACTGGAATTGATCCTTCCAGCATTTTGTAATTATGAGTCTTGACTTGTAAAATCAAAGATTTTAAAATATTCATATCTTTTAAAGACAATGAAATATCAGGATAACATTCAAAAGAGATTGGTCCTTAATAAAGGCTTGACTCTATTGACGCTATCATAGAATCCTGAAAATTTAACTATCTAACATCCCTCAAGTCACAAAGTATTGAAGTGTTTAAGCCGTCTTTGGTTAAAGGTTTAATTCCTACCTGGACAAGACCTATATGAATATAGTTGTATTTTTTGTCTCGGTGTTTTTGCAAATTTTTTTGAGAAAAAAGTTAGATGGTTTCAAATGTTTTTGAAATTTGTACATCCCTTTCATCTATTTTAATGACATAGTCAATTTTAAAAAGGTTTTGAAACAAACCAATTTTATAAATTTAATCATTTTTAATATTTGAAATTTCCCAGTTACTTAAAGATTTTTGAAAATCCTCAATAGTGATTTCTTCACTATTGATTGGGCATTTAAAACTTGACTTTGTAGAGTCTGAAGCAAGAGAACTTGAAAGAGAAGTGGTTTTACAAAATAAATTACTCATAATTTTGAAAATTTAATTAATTTTTAGAAAAATTTATTTTCTTACGTGGATAACTTTGCCTTGGAATCTTACAGCCCTAAGCGCCTACCAATGGCTCAAATGGGACTTACTGCCTCGCAACTAACCTTACCCAGATAATATTTTAATTTTTCAATAAACAATTAAATTTACTAAATCATAAATAATCAACCTTATATAATCACTACTCCCCTGGCAGGAGCGTAGCCAGAAATTAAATTTAGTGGGGTCAAAAATTATTGCTGATAAAAAAATTCATTCACATAAAAAAATAATAAAAAAATTGATATGTGTGTCAATTGAAAACAACTTCTATATTTTGTTCTTGTTTCATCAATGCTTCACATTTTCTCCAAGCTACATTATGAGCACTATTAGGACCTCATACATGAATATCTAATCTTTTATTTTTTTTTTCCAAGTATTGAAACCATATGTAGTAAATGAATCACCTCTTATTTACTTTCCAATCTCAATTCTAAAAAGATAACAACATAAGTAAAATACTACTTTTTTTTGTATACTATACTTCAACCAATTAGAATATTTCTTGTACTACTTTGGATTAAAACGACGAAAAACATTCTCAATATTTTGTTGTTTGAAGGTATGTTCTTCTTACTTTAACCTGATCATTAGGAAGATATTCTGAGATTTTAATTCTCAATACAGGATCAGCAGGAAGATTATCTAAATTAATCTCATGACTAGGTTTTCTTGAACTACTTTCTTGATCTTTATTTTCAATTCATTGGTCAATTGTTTGCTCAAATGGTGATTTTCTCTTAATCACAAATTTATCCATAACTATTTCAAAAAAATAAAAATGTCAATTTTAACTACAAATCTACAATCCTACCTATTTCATATATTGAAAATTTTGAACTCAACTCCAATTAAAATTGAACCTAATTCTTATTTACCCAATATCACACTACAATAAAATCAAATTACTCATTTACTTTTATAAAACAAATTATAACTTATATAAACTAATTCACAATGCTCAATTGAATCAAAAAAATTGCAAATAATTAGGATGTTCATATATTGAGGTTTGAGAATAAAACTATAATAAAAGGAGAAAAAATTATATTATTATCATTATGTACTTTTATAAAATTGAAGTGAAAAATTTGTAATGAAACTTTATTTTTCTCCTTTAACTGTGGCATTTTTACTTCTTGCCTATCCACCACTTTTGCTGTTAAATTCCACTTTTATTGTTGGCTTTTTAGCTTCTCTTTTAATCTTATTGTTTTTCTTTTACAGCTGCGTTCTTTTACATTTTATTTTTGACGTTTTGCCTTCTTTTGGCACACCCTATGCAATAATCAAGTATTTTTTGGATTTTTCTTTTCTTTTATAAATATATTATTCAATTATCCACCTTAATACCAATTGTCCCATTTATTTCTATTATAATTATTTTAAAATATAAATAATAATTTTAAATTTTCAAATATTTTATTGTGATTAATTTTTAATGAAAATATTTGAATATATTAGTGGGGTCAATTTTTAATGGGATTAATTGCTAGTGAGCTCATTTGGTGAGATTAAATTTGAAAAAAAAAATACTAAGGGTATTTTAAATTTTTTTCTCAATTGAGTGGGGTCAATTGAAGCTCCCTAGGCTCTGATACCAAGGACGCCTCAAGGATCAAAGGGTATAACTAAAC
Organism: Excoecaria cochinchinensis; assembly: GCA_947683425.1. Taxonomy (NCBI): domain Eukaryota; kingdom Viridiplantae; phylum Streptophyta; class Magnoliopsida; order Malpighiales; family Euphorbiaceae; genus Excoecaria; species Excoecaria cochinchinensis. Next base: position 5,388,821 of record CANTUQ010000194.1, on the reverse strand, counting down.
CTAAACTAACACACAACAAATATCAAAGGATGGATTTTACAACCTAAATCTAAAATGTAATGCAACAAGATTAACAGTTTTGAAAAATAATCAAGAAAGTACGTGGCACTAATCAACCATGGTAACCTAGTTACCCTTTTGAACCAATAGCCCGCAGGTCGAACTGTTTCAGCCGATATACTTTCAAGATATGCAAACAGTATTTCTGATGCGCTAGATCAGCATAAGCTGCAAGTGCAGAGCATACTTATTATGTAGTTTTAAAAATAAAAAATCACAAAAACATATATATATATATATATATATATATATTAAAACAATAATACAAAAGAAACTGTAAGGTAAAAATGATCAACACATGAGCTACACTTACAGGTTTTGAAAGAATAAATAATTACAAGCTTTAGGAGATAAACACTCAGCTCAAGAATTACAAGGGTATTTTGCTCAACACATGATGAGCTACCTAGATTCTTTTCTAAATGTGAGAGAGTTTAAAGACTGGGAATCCTCTCCAAAAAATAAGTCTCTGCGTTCAACTGGGAAGAAGGGAATCTTAAATAAGCGAGTGCACTATCAATCTCAGGAGGCTTTTAGGACATGAAGTGACAAGATGAGCTGGAAGTGATGCCTTCACATTCTGAGTTTCTATTGCTCCATGTTGGCTGTCTTCAAAAGAAGAAAAGAAAAAAAAAAGTAACCGACAGAAATAATGTCTTTTATTATTTTCTTTTTGACTTCATTTTTATTATTATTTTAGGCTGGGCCTTATACAAAGATACGGGCTTATGCCTGTTTAAAATATTTGGATTTTGTCCAAATGTTTAAAATGAAATCGGCTAGACCCATGTTTTATAAAAAAGGGGCTTGTTATGGGCTTAAACAAGAGTTTGGGAAAATCCCATAACAATCATCTCCATTATCATCACCTAAGTCTTCTATGGGCTCAGAGTTGGAGGATGAGGCTGCCTTTAAAGGGCCTAAAGAAGCTTTCGAAGAAGTGGTCTTGCTCTGGAGGAGCTGGGCCATAATCTGAAAGTATTTTTTTTCAGTTTTTGCTGCTACTAGCTGGGTCTGGGCAAAGGACTTCTGGGCCAAGAATTGCATTGTTGTCGCATCCAGTTTTAAAAGACCTTGAGTTTGAAGCCACTAACTTATAGCTAGTCTTTTGATGGAGTCTGGAACATAAAATTTTGTCCACCATTAGACCTTGAATCTTCTGACGAGGATGGTTTGAGCTTCCTATTGAAAATATTCTAAATACCAAGCAGTTACCCAAGGTAAAAAGAATTTTGAACCAAAAAGCATTAAAGGATGAAAACACTTTTCTCTATCATAAGGTTTTGAAAAGGTGGTAACTTTCCTAAATTTTGGGTTTAAGGATTTGAAGGGAAGTTCCGAAGAATTTCAACCAATGAGCAAACCAAAAAGGGATATTGGAAGGCTCCTATTTGAGGTTGAAATAAATCAGCCAAGTATGGGTGAAATTTGTGTTTTGGAAAAGGAAGGTATTGTATCAGGCTTGCTGGTAATCCCAATACGTATAACTCCTATAATGGTTATACATAGTTTGCAGTTTTGTTTTCTTCCTTTTCTTCATTTTCATTTTCACTAGAACTAGTTTCCTGTGAGCGTAGCACTTGGCGAGCTTCGCCTCTGTCATGAGCGCGACAGTCGTTGCGAATGCGACTCCTTCTATTTTCAAAATGAGTTTTCTTCTGTGCTTTTGATATTTGATTTCCAACCCTGTGATGCTATTATGCTTATACATGAATGATTTTATGTACCATATGTAAATGATATGATGAATGATGTATGGCCTGCAAGAGTAAAATTAGTGGATAGTTAGGCATGCCTAATAGAGTTTCGTTGCTGCAGCCCCAATGTGTTCTGGACCCCGATCAGGTCCCCGTATGGGTCATCGCGATCCTTAATGTGTTCGGATCTTGTTTAAGATCCCCCAATGTGAAAATGTTTTGGATGAAAAGTAAAGATGTTACTTTTGACTGTTATAGACACCGGGTCCCGAGGCGGTCCAAGATCAAGATTAGTCGATGATAAAAATGATACTTGCCACAAGTAGAGGTGTCAATAATGATGTTTTCCTTGTTGAAAGTCTCCTTTGTTCTTCTAAAAATTTTAATTCAAAAATTTACATTTTTACTCTTATTTTTATTCTTTTTTATTTTTATTTTTATTTTTTATTTTTATATTTTTATATTTTATTTTATTTTTTTATATTTTAATTTTTTTATTTGTGCACCGCGCGTGCGGGTTCGGTAGCACGCGTGTGGGCCTTGCCCGCGCGGGAGCGCCCGTAGGCGCGACGTCGCCAGGGGGGACGCGTGCCCGCTGGACGCGCATCGCATTGCTTCACCCACAGGCATTCTCGCACTTGCCCCTTCTCGCGCAATCGTTTTCACCTACAAAATTGGTCAAATTTCAGACTGTTATTTCCGTTTGTTTCATATTTTTATGTTATTTTTGGTTACTGAGATTAAAAAGAACTTTTTGTCTCTTCCCATTTTGGGACAAGACAGGGAAACAAAAGGATTCTTTGTTTTCATTTGTAAGGGGCTAGAATTTTTGAACAAAGAAAAAAAGGAAAGGTTTTCTCTCAACTGGGGAGAGGGCAGACGAGGGATTTTTGAAGAAAGTTTTTAGAATTTCCAAGCTTTTATTTTTCTTCTTTTCTTCAAGAACGATTTGATTAGAGATTAAATTGAGCAAGGAAAAATTAATTTCCTTTGTTTGATTATCTCACTAAAAATATTTTCTTGGGTTTTATTTGTTAAAACTTGGTTCATTTTCCAAATATCCTTGTGTTTATTACCGTAAATTCGACAAGGAGGACGGATCAAGCCATCGTTTTCTTCGATCTATAAAATTTGAGGATAAACATTCTTGGATTTATTTTTACCATTCTATTTCATCTTATTTAGTTTGCTTTATTTCTTTTTCTTATATTTATGTAGATGTGTTCCTAATATTTATTTTCTTAACACTTTTATCCATTCTATTTCATCTTATTTTTGAGTGTGATTTTAGTGGTAGTCTTTTTATTTGGGCATTGTATCACCGTGTGATTATTTGCTCCTCATTTACCTTCCTCTCCTTTTTGTTTCATTTCTCATGGTCATTTTGTTGTTGATTTTTTATTACTATTGTTATTATTATTACTATTAATATTACTATTATTTTCATTCATGCTACTATTATTATTATTATTGTTAGTATTATTGTTATTGTGTGTTATCATTATTGTTAGTATTATTTATTTTATGTTTATCTTATTGTATTATTATTATTATTATTTACCATTATTATCATTATTTATTATTATGATTTTTGCTATTGTGATTGCTACTATTATTATTATTATTGTTATTATTATTATTATTATTATTATTATTATTATTATTATTATTATTATTATTATTTGATTGTTGCTATTATGCCATGATTATTTATTGTTATTATCATCATAATTCTATTGTTGTCATTGTTTTGCCATCATTCTTATTTTTGGCATGACTTGTCTTTTTAATTTTCTTTGCATGTAAATTGTTTGTATGTTAAGTTAGCATGTCCTAAATTTATTTTTTTCTTATTTGATTATTTTTTAGTATTATTACTAATATCTGTTAATATTATTTTTTGTTTGGGGATTTATATGTGAATTTCTTTATACGAGCGTTCTCGTGACCACACTGAGGGGTCACTACGCTAGGAGACCGTGTCATTTGGGTGAGATCTTTCCTATTCCCTTTTTCGTGTTATGTTTTCTTGTAAATAAATATTTTATTTATGCACGCGTGAGATAAAAAATCATAAAAATATTTTTACAACTAAATCAGGATTTTTGTTAATAAAATTGGGATCAATGTCCCTCATTTTAGCCAATTAATATAAAATGTCATGAATAAAATGAAGAGTTAAGTTTTCCAAAAATGGGATCACTCATCCCGATATTTTAAGCCAACAATCAAATAACTCTTCGATCCCTCTTTAAGTGAGCATGAAGGAACCAATGTTCTTAAACCAAACGAATACCCCGATTTATGTATGTCTTTTTATGTTTGATTTTGTTTGCCTATTTTAAATTTATGTTCATATATTTTTGGGCCCTTGTAATTCATTATTTTTGGGGCAATTTAATTTATCTTTTATTTGGGATTGTATTCCATCCCAACTTTCATTTTAGCTTCCTTTTTATTTGGGGTTGTATTCCGCCCTAATTGCTCTTGTAATTGTGTGCTTGGCATGTCTACCGCTTTCTTTTATCGCTTCATTTTATTGCTTTCTTTACAGTCTCTTATTTATCACTTTTTTGAATACTTGCAATGTGCTTTTAATTAAATGCATCAATCATGTGAGATAAGAGGTAGAATTTTAGGAAATTAAAGACTCATTTATAATTAACCAAAACATAAATAAGAGTGAAGTCCCGAACACCAATCTCTGGTTTAGACCAATAGAGGTTAGAGACCTTTTCCAATTTCTTGTAAATTGGGTGGTAACTCCAAAATACCTCAAAGGTACCTAAAGGCATTGTGAGGCTAGATGATCCTTTTCAACGTTCTATTGGGAAGGAGGCATCCAAAATGTTTCATGGCACCCAAGATCAAAAGACGCGAACCAATCCCTCGAGCCCTAAAAGTTGGTCTCGCCTAAGAGAGCCTTTGCTAGGTTCGGCGCGCGTCACAGTGGCAACTCCACTGGGGACCATTTGTGACTTTGCTCTGAAAGTGTTTTGGTTAAAATATATAATTGGGTTTTTAAAACTGAAAATTCTATTACTTTTTAAAATTTGCATTGCATACATTAGGGCCTTAAAACTATGTTTGTTGGTCCCCTATCTTACCCCGGTGCATTCCTAAAGCATGACCCTACTTTCACTCATTATAGGGAAGTGTTAGGGAAAATCACCAGTGATATGAGTCTAAATAGATCATATTTAATCCATATTTTAGGTTTAAAATAATGTTTATGTGTAGTTAATTGTGCTAGAATTAGGTATGTTTTATGTTTTTATTTGAGTTTAGTGCGTGTAGGAGAAAATAGAGAAGATTGGAGAAAAGGAACAAAAATGAGCTAAGGAAGAATCAATCTGTCGCGACCGCGACAAGCATCACGAGCACAATAGGAAGCACCAAGCAAAGAAAGAAAGGAGAAAGGAAGAGAAGAAAGCAAAGGAAGAAGTATTCTATCGCGAGCGCGAGAGACGTCGCAAGTGCAACAGGACGCACAATTAAAGGGACCAAAAGAGAAGAAGGAAGGGAGCTAGCGTGAGTTGTCACAAGCATGGCCACCCATCGTGAGGTCGCAACATGGCATGAAGGAAAGCCAGCGTGAGGAAAGTGGAGTGAAGACGCAGGTGTGTTTTGTCGTGATCGCGACAGAGAGGACCGTTGGGAGTTGAATTCAAATTTTGCCTTGAAGAAGTATGAATTTCCAACAAGTCTTGCAACCTTCCTAAGGGACACTTGAAGGGACATATCTTTTAGAACATTATAAATATAACCTTTAACTGTAATTTTTAGTTGTTGAATTTTAATTGTTGAATTTTTATTAAGAATTGCTATGAGTTTGAGAGTACATTTTAGGTAAAGTTTTAAGTTAGGATTTTTATGTTTTGAAGAGAAGATTACTACAAAGAAGAGGATATCCTTTGTGGAAGGGAAAAGGGTTGAGAGTTCTCCTTCTTCATTTCTTATCTTTACTTCTTCTTTGTAATTATTAAATGATGTTCTTATGAACTTGAATATTTAATATTATATTTTATTATTCATATCAATTTTATTATTCTTTCTTGTAGAATTTTCTATTAGAATTTTTATGCATGATCATTATAAGTAAGTGTTTAGTTGAAAAAATGAATTCTTACTTAAATCTAATAGAATTTCATCATTGAAGTATTATTTGAGAAATTATAATATTAAATGGTTGTTATAGGTTGTTTCTTATTCTTGAAATTTGCATATATAACACTTTAATTCATTAATGAAAATTGTGAGTTAGAATTATAAATGCATGTTTTAGGCACTATAGTTTATGTTTAAAGAGTAAATTGGAATCTTATTCAACTTGGCTTGCATGATAAGAATATATTCAGAATCAAGAATAATTAATTCAAGTTTTATTTATTATTTTATAATCATTAATCTATTGTCTTCTCTGATTATATATAACTAGGTTAAATAGAATTAGACATAGTATTTCCACTTTCATTCAACAAATTTATCATCATTGTAAATAAGATTAAAATTGAGTAGTAATAGTGTGTAATAATTAGCACATTCCTCGTGGGATTGACATCTTTTATATTATAACCGGTACACCGTATACTTGTGAAATTAGCATGTAAAATAAGCTATCAAGTTTTTGGCGCCGTTGTCCGGGAGTGATGTTTTATTTATTGTCATTATGAATCTTGATTTATGATTTTGGATTACAATATTTATTTTATTTTATTTGTTTGTTTGTTTGTTTAGTTTGAATTAATTTTATTTTGTGTTATTTTTACAGGATTTGATAGTTCATGCCTAGTACAAGGAGTTCTCAAGAAGAGCTTGAACCTTTGAATCCTGAAATAGAGAGATATTTGTCAAGTAACTGGAAATCCAACAAAAAGAAAAATAAAAATAAAAGACCAATCATGGTTGAAGAGGAAAATCCACCAAGGTTGATGGATTTTGCTACACCCGTATTGAGTGGTGCTCAACAAGGTGTGGTAAGGCCTACGGTAAAAGCTAACCAATTTCAAATTAAACCTTCTCTTTTGCAAATGATTAAAAATAGCATTTAGTTTTATGGTTTGGCAAATGAGGATACTAATGTTCATTTGGCAAATTTCTTATAGATTTGTGATACTTTTAAAATTAATGGAGTTTTTAATGATGCAATTAAGCTTAGACTTTTTCCTTTCACTTTGAAGGATAAAGCCAAGGCTTGGTTGAATTCATTAACTAGAGGATCAATAACCACTTGGGACCAATTGGCCCAAGCATTTTTATCCAAATACTTTCCTCTAGCCAAAACTGCAAGAATTATAAAAGATATCACAACTTTTGTGCAAAATGACAATGAATCTTTATATGAAGCTTGGGAGAGATTTAAAGAATTGCAGAGAATGTGTCCTCACCATAACCTTCCAAGGGAGTTGCTCATGCAGACATTTTATAATGTAGTGAACCCTACAACTAGGGGTACTATTGATGCTGCAGCTGGTGGCTCTTTGATGAGGAAAATAATAGAAGCTGCCTTTGAATTGCTAGAAAAGATGGCTATGAACAGTTGTATGTGGCCCACCGAAAGAGTAAGGGAATCTAATTCTAATGCAAGAGGGGTTCATGCCATAGATTATGTGGTAGCTTTACAAGCCCAAATTGAAGCTTTAACTCAAAAGGGGGTAGATCACAAAAGGTATGCACTATTTGTGGCTAATAAGGTCATACAAGTGAGGTATGTTATTTGGGAATAAGTAATTTGGAGGAACAAGTTAGCTTTATCCAAGGGCAAGGAAGAGGTAATCCATACTCAAACACATATAACCTTGGTTGGAGAAACCATCCAAATTTTTCATGGGGGAATAGTACTAACCAAAATAGGGGTGTAGGATTCCAACCACCTCAAGACAGGTTTGCACCTTTAGAGGTTAAAATGGATAGGTTCTTAGAGGGGATTAACCTAAAATTTAGTACACAATAAGAGAACCAAAAGAGGCTAGAAATAAAATTTGACCAAATCACTAAAAATCAAGCCTCATCCATCCATAACTTGGAAGTGCAAATAGGGCAAATTGCTAAAGCTTTACCTTAAAGAATGCAGGAAATTTACCAAGTAATATGGAGGAGAATCCAAGGGAACATCTTAAAGCCATTAAGTTGAGGTCAGGTAAATCCTATAATAATGAATTTGTTTCTACTAATGTGGATGAAAATATGCAGGCAAAACAGAAAAATTTTCAGAAGGATGAACCTTCTGTCGTGAGCGTGATAGAAGAGGGGCAGGCAGACATCACGAGCGCACTACCTTTCGCAAGCGTGAAGGCTGGCAATTCACCTACTGTCGCGAGCGCGACACCTGTCGCGGGGATGACCAAAGTTTATACTCCCCAAGTGTTCCAACCTCGTCTACCTTTTCTGCAACGCTTGAAGTAGCAACACCAAGATAAGCAATTCCAATCTTTTATAGATAAATTGAAACACTTACACATCAATTTAAATATTATTGAGGCCATTACACAAATTCCTAACTATACAAAATTCCTTAAAGATTTGATTTCAAAGAAAAGAAGTTAGGAGGATATATCCACTATAGAGTTAACTGAGGCATGTAGTTCAATAATTTCAAATAATTTGCCTACTAAGCTTAAGGATAATGGTAGTTTTACTATTCCTTACACTTTAGGAGATGTTGATTTTCCTAAATGTTTATGTGATTTGGGGGCTAGTATAAACCTTATGCCTTTGACTAACTTTAAGATGTTAGGATTTATCACATCCCAAATATGGCCTAGTAAAATTGCATGTTTAATTAGATGTGTAAAAGGGTATTTTGGTAATTGGCAAATGAAGTGGGATGTATGTTAGGAATTATAGGAGTTAGTAGAGGGTATTATGGTAAGTGAGTAAGTGGCTAGAAGACAAAAAAGCAAGAAGTCAAGAAAGATGAAAATGAGGTCCAATAGTATTGTGACATGTGTAAGGGTTATTAGGTGCATTAATGGGGATTTGAAAGGAGTAGAGAGAGGGAAGGCTGGAAATTTTAGCTTCCCGTGGAAGTCAACTCTTTGGCTCACTCTCACGTTCTCTCTCTCACTTTCTCTTCTCCATTTTTCTGCTCTCAAGTTTTTCATGTGGGTGTTATAGCTTGGTAGCAGAGCACCGGTTTAGTCGGTTCTGGTTCTATGTGATTGGTTGAGTGTAGAGTCTTTGCATGAGAGTCTGTCTAGAGTTGTGGCCTAATGTAGATGTTGTTTTGTGTAGTGTCTAAATGGAGTCGGATCCAAGTGAATATATGGGTGACACGATGGAAAGTGTGAATCCGGTCGGAGATGGTAATCCGGTCGGTCAGGATAGGCCTGCACGTGAGCGTGCACTAGTAAAAGGTCAGGGTTTTGATCCGGCATTAGTACAAGGTTTGCTTCAAGTGGTAGACAGATTGACTGCTCCTAAGGCTCCTTCTAAGCTTATAAGGAAAAGGGGAGCAGAAGAATTCCATGGTACCTCTTTGGACGAATCAGATGTGGCGAAATTCTGGTTGAAGAGAACAGATCGAATTCTACAAGAGATAACTTGCCCTTCGCATCAACGAGTTACTTGTGCTGTATCGCTTTTGCAAGGATCAACGTATGATTGGTGGAACCTTGTGCTCCTCAATCCCCAGAGACCAGCTGAATTGACATGGGAGTTCTTCGTGAAAGAGTTTGAGCAGAAATATGTGACTAAGGCCTACCTAGAGGCAAAGTGGAATGAATTTATCAATTTGAAACAGAGGAACTTATCGGTCAGCGACTACGAGAAAAAGTTTAGCCGATTGACCAAGTATGTGCCCGGACCGCTGTTGACGAAAGACTACCAGCATTTTCAGGATGGATTAAGAGAAGTCATTAGAGGTCCATTGTCAGCTATGGCAGTTATGCATTCGGTTGGATACTATCAGTTAGTGGCTGTAGCGATAAAGTTGGAAGAATCCGAGATGGCAAAGCAAAGAAAAGAACAGAAGAGGAGAGCACCAGATGGTTGATTTGTTAAATTATAATTGAGTTCAATTTTGGTATTTGCGATGTAAGTAGTTAGCGGGAAAATTTTGAGGACGAAATTTCTTAAGGAGGAGAGAGTTGTCACATCCCAAATATGGCCTAGTAGAATTGCATGTTTAATTGGATGTGTAAAAGGGTATTTTGGTAATTGGCAAATGAAGTGGGATGTATGTTAGGAATTATAGGAGTTAGTAGAGGGCATTATGGTAAGTGAGTAAGTGGCTAGAAGACAAAAGAGCAAGAAATCAAGAAAGATGAAAATGAGGTCCAATAGTATTGTGACATGTGTAAGGGCTGTTGGGTGCATTAATGGGGATTTGAAAGGAGTAGAGAGAGGGAAGGCTAGAAATCTTAGCTTCCCGTGGAAGCCAAATCTTTGGCTCACTCTCACATTCTCTCTCTTACTTTCTCTTCTCCATTTTTCTGCTCTCAAGTTTTGCATGTGGGTGTTACAGGATTGAACTATGTTAAACCTACTTCTATGGTTTTGCAATTGGCTAATCAATCTATTAAAAAACCATATGGTATAGTGGAAGATGTGCTTGTGAAAATTGATAAATTCATTGCACCAGCTGACTTTGTTATTCTAGATTTTGCATATGATGTAAAATGTCCATTGATATTAGGAAGACCTTTCATGAGAACTGGTAGGGCTTTGGTTGATGTCTATGAGGGCACTTTAATTTTAAGAGTGGGGGAAGATAGTGTGGAATATCATATGGATAAATCCCTAAAATACCCCATGGATGAGAATGTGTGCATGAAAATAGATGTCATTGATGCTTGTGTTTTGGAAGTGATAGACAATGTAGGTCAAGAAGAGGTTGATTTTGAAGAAGAAGTCCATGAAGAGGTGGAGCGAGAGAGCTCAAGGCCTAAACTTTTATAGAGAAATGAAGCTCCATTGCCACCTTCCATTGTAAGTCCTCCTAATGTAGAATTGAAAGAGCTACCTAGTCATTTGAGGTATGCATTTCTTGGAACAAATCATACTTTACCTATTATTATTTCTAACAAACTCACTAGTGCACAAGAGTCTTCATTGTTAGAAGTTGTTAGGAAGAGGATAAAGAGTATAGGTTGGCAAATTTCTGATTTGAAAGGAATTAGTCCTAATATAGTCATGCATAGGATTAACATGGTGGATGAATGTCAACCAAAAGCTGATAGACAAAGAAGACTTAATCCTAATATGAAAGAAGTTATTAAGCTATTAGATGCTGGGATTATTTATCCAATTTTGGATAGTTCTTGAGTAAGTCCTATTCCTTGTGTACCAAAGAAAGGGGGTATGATGGTAGTTAGAAATGAGATTGGGGAATGGATTGCTACTGGAACCACCACCAGTTGGAGGGTGTGTATTGACTATAGGAAGTTAAATTAAGCCACTAGAAAGGATCATTTTCCTTTACCATTCATTGACCAAATGTTAGAAAGGATAGCTGGCTATTCTCATTATTGCTTCCTAGATGGTTAATCAGGATATTTCCAAATATTTATCTATCCTAGTGACCAAGAAAAGACCACCTTTACTTATCCATATGGGACTTTTGCCTATAGAAGAATGCCATTTGGGTTATGTAATGCACCAGCAACTTTTCAAAGGTGCATGACTTCTATTTTTGGGGATATGATAGAAGACATCATGGAAGTGTTCATTGATGATTTTTCTGTGTACGGGGACTCATTTGAGTTATGTTTAAGTAATTTAGATAGAGTATTGGCTAGATGTGAGGAAACTAATTTGGTACTAAATTGGGAGAAATGTCATTTTATGGTTGAAGAAGGAATTGTTCTAGGCCATAAAATTTCAAGTAAAGGGATTGAAGTAGATCGAGCTAAAACAGAACTAATAGAAAAATTACCTCCACCAACTACACTTAAAGGTGTAAGGTCATTTTTGGGACATGCTGGTTTTTGTAAAAGGTTTACAAAGGACTTTTCCTTAATTGCTAAGCCTTTAACTAATTTGTTGGTGAAGGATGTACCTTTTGAATTTTCTCATGCATGTATGCAAGGTTTTGATACTTTAAAGAATGCTCTTGTAAGTGCACCTATAATTACTTCTCCTAATTGGGAATTACCTTTTTAAATTATGTGTGATGCAAGCGACCTTGCTATTGGATGTGTGTTAGGACAAAGACAAGGTAAAAATTTGCATGTGATTTACTATGCTAGCCATACATTGTCATCACCTCAAGTTAATTACACAACTATTGAAAAAGAAATGTTAGTTGTTGTCTATGCATGTGATAAGTTTAGATCTTATTTGTTAGGATCTAAAGTAATCATATATACGGATCATGCTACATTAAGGTACTTATTTGCTAAAAAAGATGCTAAGCCTAAATTAATTCGTTGGGTTCGTTTATTACAAGAGTTTGACCTTGAAATTAGAGACAAGAAGGGATCTAAAAACTTAGTGGCCAATTACTTGTCAAGGTTAGAAAATGATGAAGGACCTATAGGGGATAGCAATGAAATTAATGAATCCTTTCCGGATGAGTCTCTTATGTCTATTGAGCAAGTAAATAGTCCTTGGTTTGCAGATTTTGCTAACTTTCTTGCTGTTGGAATTATACTTAATGGTTTGACATGGCAACAAAAGAAAAAAAATCTTTAATGATGTCAAAAATTATCTTTGGGAAGAACCCTATTTATTTAAGATAAGTGGTGATGGCATTATACGTAGGTGTGTTAATGAGAATGAGTATGTAAACATTTAACACATTGTCATTCATCTTTGTATTCTGGTCATAATGGTAGTACTAAGACTGCCTCTCGTGTGCTAGAATGTGGTTTCTTTTGGCCTAATTTATTTCATGATGCTAGAGTTTTTGTAGCTCAATGTGATAAGTGTCAAAGAGCTAGTAACATTGGGAAGAGAGATGAAATGCCTTTGAACAATATCTTGGAAGTAGAGATATTTAATGTGTGGGGGATAGACTTCATGGGTCCTTTTCCTACATCTTTTGGACAAAACTACATTTTTGTTGGTGTTGACTATGTATCCAAATGGGTTGAAGCTAAAGCAACATCAACTAATGATTCCAAGGTGGTGATTAAATTTTTAAAGAAGCTCTTTTCAAGGTTTGGAGTGCCAAGAGCCATCGTAAGTGATGGAGGTAAGCATTTTATTAATCGCTCTTTTGATTCTTTATTGCTTAAATATGGTATGCATCATAGGGTAGCTACTCCATATCATCCATAAACTAGTGGTCAAGTAGAGGTATCTAATAGGGAACTTAAATGGATCTTAGAAAAAATAGTTTCTACCTCTAAGAAAGATTGGGCACATAAGCTTGATGATGCATTATGGGCATATCGCACAGCATTTAAAGCACCTATTGGAATGACACCATATAGGTTAGTCTATGGAAAAGCTTGTCATTTGCCTATTGAGTTAGAGCATAGAGCTTATTGGGCTATTAGAACTTTAAATTATGACATTAAAGATGATAGTGTTAAAAGATATTTATAACTTAATGAACTAGATGAGTTAAGACTTCTTTCTTATGAAAATGCTAAGATATACAAAAAAAGATACAAAAAATGGCATGATGCTCATATTAGATACAAAAGTTTCGAAATTGGGTATAAAGTCCTATTATACAATTCTAGATTGAAACTCTTTCCTGGAAAATTGAGATCTAGGTGGAGTGGACGCTTTGAGGTCAACCAAGTGTTTGACCATGGATTTTTGGAGCTTAAAAATAGTAAAGGAGAATTATTTAAAGCAAATGGTCAAAGATGCAAGGTCTATTTAGAGGAAACTTTTAATGGTAAGAAGGTATCATATATTTCTTTACAAATGGTTTGAAAGTTACTTACATATACTTTTATTTTGTACTTATTGTAATTTTAAGTTGTTTTGTATGGTGTTTATTAGATTTTAGTGTGATTTTTGCATTATATATAGTACTAATATGGTTTATTTTTTATTCTACAGGGTGTCTTAGATAGTGAGTAATATTTGTGGTTCAAAATTACAGTGTTATTTTGAAAAAGAAAATTTTTTTTCTTTGAAAAAACCTCACTGTCGCGAGCGCGACAATGAAGGGAGGATGTTTTCGTAGGTTACTATCGTGATCATGCCAGGCATGGAGCGCGCGACTGGAAAATGCTAGTTTGGCCAAATCCATCTATCGCGAGCGCGACAGAGAGGTGAGAAAACTTTTTATCGCATGATCGCAATGGTTTCGTAAGCAGTTATCTGGGAATTTCGATTCTGTCGCGATCGCAACATTATCGCGAGGTGGTGACAGAGCGCGAAATTTGAAATCTTTTGAATTTTAAACCGTTACAACCCCAGATTTTTTTCTCCCCGATATATAGCCTAAAGTCCTAACTGTAGCTTTTCTCTTTACTTTTGTGTTGTCTCTCAATTTTCTTTGGTTTTTCTCTCAAAACTTATTCTTCTTCTCTCATATTTCTTAAGTTTCTAGTTTTTATTCTTCATCTACTTTTCTTTGTGAGTTCCTTTAGCAAAGTTTCTTTAGATTTCATTAACTCTGAAGATGGTGCGAACAAAATCTGTTGCAAGCAAGGGAAAGAAGGCTGCTGAAGGATCAAGTTCTACCCCAGATCCTATTCGCCTGCAAAAACAGGTTTGAGTGTCCATTCCCGATTTTTTCTGAGAAAGAGGGTGAAAAGTTTGAGTATTTTGCAAAAAAATCCTATGTTGGTATGTGGCATATTGATTTTTCATTGTTATATCATTTGGGCGTAACTGATCAATTTGAAAAATATTTAACGTATATGAAGTGGGGAAAATTTGTGCACTTAAATCTTCCAATTAAGCATGATTGGGCCCTTGAATTTTTTGTTTCCCTTGATTATGTCGATAAGGGTAGAGATAGAATGAAGTTTAGACATTAAAGGCAAGAGTATTTTTTTGGGTTTCCTAAATTGCATGATTGGTTTGGTTTTCCTCTTAATGGAAAACAATTTGATGCACATATATTTGATCCTAGGCCTGTGTGGAAACGGTTGTCTGGTTTAGATTCCTTTAATAACAAAAATTCCACTAATTGCCAAATTAAGGATGGTACATTAATGCTTTTTCACAAATATTTATGTAATGCCTTATTAGGTAGAGTTGAGAGTTCTAAGGTTCAAACCAAAGACTTGTTTGTGCTTGATTTGTTACAGTCTAGGAAAACCCCTTGTTCAATTGATTTCATATTTGATGGTTTACATCATGCCTCCATTGCTAAGAGTAAAACTGTTGGGATGTGTCACATGGTGACAGGGATTATTTTAAGATGCTTAGGGGATTTGCACAATTTTCAATTAGAAGAAAATGAACATGTTGCTATGCTTGATATTGTGTACTTGCGGCCGGCTAATATTTTGACAAAAGGCGGCTAGCCGCCCAAGTTTGTTGATAGAGGTTTGCAGGGTGACAGTTCACGGCTAGACAAGGGAGAAGGGAAAGCCCCTAAGTCGTCCACAACAGCTGGAGCGCATGATGATTCTGCTGATGATGATAAAGATTCTAAGGAGGAGGAAGCTGCCACATTTGGTGTTGGTGAAGGTGAATCTACTGGTTGGCAGCAGGTGCTTACTAGATTGGATGGAATGGAAGCTGCCAACCAAAGTATGGCTGCAAGGATGGACTCCTTAGAGACAACAGTGAAGGCTATCCACAAGGGCCATAAAAGTTTGAGTCGCAAGCTTCTCTCCTATTTCAGAAAACAAAATGTCAATTTTTCTCCGTCTCCACCTGATTCCCCTAGTGGGAATGGAGATACATTTTCTCCAAACTCTTTTATTTTTCGTGTTATTTTTATTTTCTTTTTATTATCTTTTGTGTTTGCTTGTTAATATTAAATGTTTGTGTGACGTGCGTCGAACCCCGGGGCGCCCCGAACCACCTGCTTTCAGGGCCTTCGGGATGAGATTCATAAGAACTTGTAAGAAATTACAAGTGCGTCCATTTTGGGCAACAAGGAGGTTTCTTGGAGTCGCCATCCAATAGAACATTGGGAAAGATTGTCTAGCCTCAGTGAGCCTAAGATAGCGCCGCTATGTCCATTTTAGGCAAACCGGAGGTATCTTGGAGGCATCCACCCTAATAGAACATTAGGTTGGCCCTCTCGCCTCGTGGCACCTAAGGCTATGCAATTTTGAGCCTTTTACAGGACACAAGAGGTGTCTTGGAGGCCCCATTCCAATAGAACATTGAGATGGCCCTCTCGCCTCATTGAGCCCAAAGACCAGAGAAGGTTCGGGACTTCCCATTTATTCATACCTTGGTTAATTTTATAATTGAGCTTTGAGTTTAGCGTTTCGTCCCTTTTCTCAATCAATTCGATGCAGTTTAATTAAAGCGCAAGTTATTCATTCAAAGGAAGCGATAAAAGCATAATTAAAATGAAGCGCATGAAAATAAATTACAATAAAACTAGGGGCGGAATACAACCCCCATTGTAAATAAAATACAAATCATACATAAAACAGGATATACATTAAAGATGAGGACATTGGTCCTCACATGCATATTTATTATAAAACAATTTTGATGTGATAATTTTTATTTTGGATGGAGAAAATTGAGACATTGGTCCCATTTTTATTGAGAAAAGTTTCAAGTTAATTAATAAAAATGTTTTTGTGATTTTATTTTAGCGTGCCAAAAATAAACAATTTTACATAAATACACAAATACGAAAAATAAATCAAAATAAAGGAAAATGCGGATTTTAAATATGCAAACCAAAGCGAGATTCTTAATCCTTCGATCTCGCATCTTTGTCCTTGGACAATGCTCAAATAAAAAAGAGGCAAGTGTTATAGCCAAGAGGAAAAAGAAAATTAAAGTTAGTAATTAAGTCAAATCGAATAAAATACAATAAATAAAATGGATCAATCAAATTAAATAAAATAAAATAAAACTAACAAAAATATTAATTAAGCCAATCAAGTGAGTAAAACGAATAAATAAAAAGAATAAAAACACATAAGTGTGAGTAATGAAAGGATTTAAAGATACAAAATTGATTTAATTAGATTAACTATTTACATGTTATCAAGATTAGCATAATATTATTAAATGGCAAAAAAAATCAAAGAAAATTAATTACATGTTAAAAATAATGAGAAATCAAAGCAAAAATAAATTATTTACATGTTAGCAATAATAAGAAACCAATATTTACATGCTAGAAATGATAAGAAATCAATATTTACATGTTAGAAATGATAAGAAATCAATATTTACTTGAACAAAAATAATATATTAACATATTAAATGAGACACATATAAAAACAATAGAATAAATGAATAAATAAATGAAAATAATAAAAATAACATAATATACATGTTAATAAATTAAATATGAACAAAATAATAAAAAATAAAAAATTAATCCCAGAATGTTTACCTCAGAGTTTCGGATTCGATGAAAGTGAAAATTATGATTAATTTCCTTGTTCTTGATTTGCCAGATTAGAATTGAATAATAAAAATGTTGGAATTTTATTCCAAGGAAAAATATACTTGAAAAAAAACTTGTTTTTAGAAAATCAAATGAAAAAAAAAGAGATTTTAGGAACAAACAATTATTTGGTTTGCCCCAAAATCCATTATTCATCAAAAAGGGATTCAAAATAATAAATCGAATGAAAAAAAGAGATTTTAGGAACAAACAATTTTTTGGTTTGCCCCAAAATCCATTGTTTATCAAAAAGGGATTCAAAATAATAAAAAAAAAACCTTGAAAAAATTTAATTGAAAACAAATAAAAGGTTAAAAGTGAATTTTGAGAGCAAATAATTATTTGATTCGTCTCAAAATCAAATCCATCAACAAAACTCCTTCTAAAAATACGTTTAGAATAAATTCTATTGGAAAAAGGAAGAAGAATTGAACTACTTTTATTTTTTGTTGGGGAAAAAATCAATCCAAGCTAGAGAGAATTTTTTAAGAGGAAGAAGAAGAGAAAAGATGAAGAAAAACCCTAAAAAAAATCCCTCCATTTCTCTTTCCATCTTTTTCTTTTTGTATTAAGAAAAAATGGAAAAGAAAAATTAATTAAGGGAAAAACTAATTAATAATTAATAATATAATTTATCTAAGTTTTAAAATTGAAAAAAAAAACCTAAAAATCCCTTAAAAAGGGATAAAAAAAAATCGAATTTTGTCGAAAAAAATCAGAAAAAATGATTTTTCGGGCGAAATGGGCGTTTTGCGGCAAAACAGGGGCGACCGATGCACGTCGGCATGCGCGATGAGCGTCGGCCGCGCGCTGCACGTCGCCCCGCGCGGGTCACTCGCGGGCGAGCGACGAGCTCCGGGTAGCACCCGCGCGTTGACATTCGCGGAAAATATATATATATATTTTAAATTAACTAGAAAAACTATAATTTCTAAATCCCATTTTTCAAATCTAATTTTCAAAATATTTTTTATTATTGTTTTATTTTTTCACTCTAAAATGCAAATTTAACTAGAAAATTATCATTTTTAACCTTTTTGCCTGTGAGTAGGAATCTTATCATCATTGGTTAACTCTGATCTAAGCTGCCTCAAGACCTGGTGTCTACAGTTTGTTATTTTCACACAATGAGGACGTTGTGTCCTTTAAGTGTGGGGGCATTATTATTATGTTGTGTTTATTTTTTGTGTTTAGTGTAGCTTGTGTTATGCATGCGCTGCTAGGTTGTTAATATTAGGAATGTTGAGTTTGATTTGCACATATGTGTATGTAGGGTTATGTATTATTATTTTATGTATAGGTTGTTTTGTGCATTTTATTTTGGAGCTTATATATTTGATGTATATTTGGGAATATATGCATGATTAAACTTTTATTTCTTTTAATAAAGTCTATATATGCCATATCTTGAAAAATGTCATTTTCATTTTTACTTGGACAATTACATGTACATAGTGAAGCTCATGACTTGGCAAAGCACTTTAGTGTAGGGTCTTCTTAAGTTGAGTATCTTTTCACATGTATATAAGGATTATTTTGCCAATGCATTGCTTAAGGTAGTTTGACCTATAGCTTATGTGAGCTTTTAAGCCTTATACTTTGAAAATTTTCTTGTATAAGAGCCTTAGTATGCCATATCCTCTAGAACTTGTCTTTAGTAAATTTTGAGATTACGTTTAGTATGAGATGTGCATGAGAAATGAAAAGGGCAATTAGATTAAACCACTTTGGCTTACTTTAAAAACTTAACCTTTTTGATTTTAGGTAGCCATTTTGAGCCTTAACCTGTTTTTGTTGTTAAGCATATTATTAACCAAATCCTTTGCTAAACAATAACTACTCATTTTTGTTGCCCTTGTTGTGATGAGAATTAGGATTATTATACCATGGGGATACATTTGTTAGTAGAAGCATGATTATAGTAAGGTATAAGTTGAATTCCCTTATTTATGTATCAAAAGTCCATTATTAGAAAAGTCTAGTTTCTACAAGGAAAAGAAAAAAAAAAAAGAGAGAAAAAAACAAAATGGGATAGAGCATAAAATGCACCCATAAAAATTAAAAAAAAAACAATAGAAAAAGAAAAGAAAAGCAAATGAAACTAGAGGAAAAGGGTGGACGTTAAGAAGGGAATTAGAATAGATAGTTTGAATATCATGCTATACTTAGTTTTTACATTTCATGTGGTATAGTGGTTGTAACACCCCCTACGTCCCTGTTGGAATGACGCCGGAGAGCGCTACAGACGCTCACTCACATACATGCACACATACACTATGCAGAAGCATACATTCACACATAATCACACATGCATAAATACGGGATAATTAAAAACTTATCTTGCGAGCAAAAGATGGTCATGCATTAACTCACACACGCGCAGGCACTAAGCGGAAGTATAAGCACATGCATACCCCCATTCACTCATTCAATCAGCGGAAGCATAAAACAAACGATAAAACCAAGGAACAACTTTTAACATAAATATAATAACATTTAAATAGCCCAAATATTACATCCAGATCCTTACATATAATTACATATACATAAGACTGCAGAAATACAAAATCCAAAATACAGAAGCTGAACAAAGTACAAAACTTCTAACTCTTATGTGGCCGACCTTGCAGATGCGCGACTCGAACTGAACCAAACCTGCCACCTGCACGGGAAAAGAACCGGTGCCAAGCGATAACGCTTAGTGGAGAGAACACACAAGAATATGGACGGCCATTCACAATGGTCGCCAAGGCATAACACATTCACCATGGTAAATGCATAAAGTCCTAACAGATAGATATACATGTTTGCATAATATAGCCATGCGTTCATATGATCAAAACCGCATTCATATACTTATTACCGGGTTGCTACTCTCGCCATCAGATTCGTGCGGTTACCCTGTTCTTATAATCATGTCAAAATAAACCGAAGTAGACAGAATACCATATAAGATACAAGTATCATCATGCAGAAACACATACAATCTCACATGCATATACTTACCGAGGTATCAAATGTCAAAATCGCATCATGCATAGCGACTCAACAGCTAAACATGCAGCCATCATACCAATAATCCAAATGTTAACTGAAAACCCATACACATGCAATAAGATTACCATGCAATAACGCACCCAACTATCATGCAAAATCACTATATATACAAAAATACTTTTGTCATGCCATAAGACACATACACTAGCCGAAACCCAAGGGACAACGCCCAAACACCACACTTCCACTACGCAATTCTTTTACATAAAAATATCATGCCATGAAATATAAACACATGACAACATGCCGAAGGTATTACGATAGCCGAGACCAAAGAAACATATAGCATATTATTAAATTCGTTACATTCGCTAGTTCAAAATCATATTCATACGCATACTAATTCACATATTAACCATAACAGTCAACAGCACAAAATCACATTAATATACATACAAATTGCAAATTGTCCATAGCATTCAGAAATTCTAGCTCACATTCATATACATATTAAATTATCCCATCACTATAGGGGAGAGCAGTATACATATTTACGATATACATACTTGAGTTACATTATACTCGTTCAGAGATTCGTAATCACATTCAGATAAATAACTGATTCATATATCCAAAATCATGCTCATTCGGATATCACATACTCATATTCACATCAGATAAAGCAAACAAAATGCCTGCTGACTCACTTTAGTGGATAACGAGAGAATACAGTAGCGTACCTTACGGGTACGAATCGAACAGTAGCGTACCTTACGGGTATGAATCGAAAAGTAACATTATTTTCCACATTCAAAAAAATTTTACAAAAGGGACCCTAACCAAGATCCGTACACATTAAAGGGTTCGCAAGGAACCAAATAGGGACCTGATCAGTCCAAACATCCAAAGGGCGCTGCAGCTATGGGGCTCTATTAGGCATGCCTAACTATCCACTAGATTGACTCTCGCAAGTCATGCATAAAATAATTCATGTTTCGAATCGCATAATGCATATATATATACATATATATATATATATATATATATATATATATATATCATGCATAAACCAGAGTACAATTTACACTTAAGCATAGCATAATATTCTCAGAGGAGGATCATGAGTACAGATATGCATAATACATTTCACATTTTAATATAACATGCTCATGATAAACAACCATCAAATTGGCATTCATAACTCACTCGTATTCAGATGGCAATATGCGATACCACCCATAACAACTAACATTAATAAATCACATCAAGCAACCTCACTTCACTTGATATCCTTTATATGTGTATAACTTAATCTCAACTCATAATTATGCTTACCTATTCATGTTACACATGCTCATACAGATTAAGGTATTAAAACCCTTAAATGTCATTTAACTTTACTAGTTTCTATTCATACAACTACACCTCATTACTTCATTAGTTTGTATTAATCTTAATCTTATTCATATTTATTTTCCAAGTAATAACTATTCTTTTACTCATTTAATAGTCCTAAACATGCATCGGATAAATCCTAGAAAGTTTCGGTGCGATACGGGTTCAATTCGGGTGGAAAAACACATAAAATGGTCAAAACAGAAGAGGTCATAGTGGCAATGACTTTGGTTGTCACCGTGAGGTCAAAAAATAAGCATTCTGCCCTTGAGCTTCCTCTTGCCACCCAAAGCTTGCACAAACCAAAACCCAGAAAATTACTCTTAATCCAAACCCTAACTCAAATAAAACCAAAAGAAGAAGAAGAGGAAGAATCCAAACGCCCAAACGTAGGAAACCCTAAACGCCACACTTACTTCTTCAATCTTGCTTCAAAAACTCAATCAAAACACCGCTTAGTAAGCACAAACTCTAGCCAAAAAGGAAAGCAAGGAGGAAGATAAGAAAATGAAGAAAGGAAGAAGAAGAGAAAACGTGAGAGGGAGGAGAACGGGAATGCAGATTTTCCTGTGTTCCCTCTCTCTCTCTTCTCTCTTTTCTTTCTTTCACATTTAATGCCCACCAACTAAGTCCACTTGGCAAGCTCTCTTTAGACTAATAATTCCACTATCTTGACTTTCATACATTAAGGCACCAAACACATACATACACCACATAATTACTTAAGTAGATATTTAATGCCTTGGTACAATACTCACACTTCACTAGATACTTCCTCCACTTAACATATTAGATTAATTATTGCACTAAATTCCTTAATGTCCAATATTCTCATACACAAATTACCGAATTACCCTTGAAATCCTAACTTGGCATGCACATTCCGACTAGGCCCGATTTGGGGTGTGACAGTGGTACTTATTCTCTACGCAATATTAGCTACTTAAACCAAAATTACCTTACCTTTACCTAAGCCAAGTTACAACCTTTTTAAGACCCTTTGATTTCATGTACTACTTTACACTAGTAGTGGAGATTTTTACTATTTACAAGCTTATGGTATGCAATGGCATATTTAAAGAATGAGAGAAACACTAACCTTTAAACACATTGAGTGATTGAGTGCTTAAGAAAAATAGTGTTTGAGTGAGAATTACTTTAGGCAATATCTTGTGTGAAATAATCTTTACATGTATTAAGATATTCAAATTCTTGAGGTCAAACATTCTTGTATTTTGCAACTTTATGGTTTTCCAAAATGTGCATGATTGTTTAAGTATGATGGATAATGGTATTGATTGAGATGTTGCATCTTAAGACTAATTTGTTAAGAGATAAAAGCTTATACATGTCATTTCCAAATGTAAATCAAATATAGAAGGGAGCTCAACAATTGTGTGCATCTTATTAGGTGTTATGTGCTTATGTTGTTTGAGTGTTTGTTATGTTTTGCTTGGGGACAAGCAAATGTTTAAGTGTGGGGGTTTGATATGAGTCTAAATAACTCATATTTAATCCATGTTTTAGGATTAAAATAATGTTTATGTGTAGTTAAATATGTTAGAATTAGGTATGTTTTATGTTTTTGTTTGAGTTTAGTGTGTGTAGGAGAAAATAGAGAAGATTGTAGAAAAGGAGCAGAAATGAGCTAAGGAAGAATCAATCTGTCATGAGCGCGACAAGCATCGCGAGCGTGATAGGAAGCGCCAAGCAAAGAAAGAAAGGAGAAAGGAAGAGAAGAAAGCAAAGGAAGAAGTATGCTGTCGCGCGCGCGACAGGACACACAATTACAGGGAGACAAAGAGAAGAAGGAAGGGAGCTAGCATGCATTGTCGCAAGCAAGGCCGCCCATCGCGAGGTTGCGACATGGCACGGAGGAAAGCCAACGCGAGGAAAGTGGAGCGAAGATGAATGCGTGTTTTTTCGCGAGCGCGATAGACGTTGCGATCGCGACAGAGAGGACCATTGGGAGTTGCATTCAAATTTTGCCTTGAAGAAGTATGACTTTCCACCAAGTCTTGCAACCTTCCTAAGGGACACTTGAAGGGACATATCTTTTAGAACATTATAAATATAACCTTTAACTGTAATTTTTAGTTGTTGAATTTTAATTGTTGAATTTTTATTAAGAATTGTTGTAAGTTTGAGAGTACATTTTAGTTAAAGTTTTAAGTTAGGATTTTTATGTTTTGAAGAGAAAATTACTACAAAGAAGAAGATATCCTTTGTGGAAGGGAAAAGGGTTGAGAGTTCTCCTTCTTCATTTTTTATCTTTACTTCTTCTTTGTAATTATTAAATGATATTTTTATGAACTTGAATATTTAATATTATATTTTATTATTCATATCAATTTTATTATTCTTTCTTGTAGAATTTTCTATTAGAATTTTTATGCATGATCATTACAAGTAAGTGTTTATTTGAAAAAATGAGAAATCATAATATTAAATGGTTGTTATAGGTTGCTTTTTATTCTTGAAATTTGCATATATAACACTTTAATTCATTAATGAAAATTGTGAGTTAGAATTATAAATACATATTTTAGGCACTTTAGTTTATGTTGAAAGAGTAAATTGGAATCTTATTCAACTTGGCTTGCATGATAAGAATATATTCATAATCAAGAATAATTAATTCAAGTTTTATTTATTATTTTATAATCATTAATCTATTGTCTTCTCCAATTATATATAACTAGGTTAAATAGAATTAGACATAGTATTTTCACTTTCATTCAACAAATTTATGATCATTGTAAACAACATTAAAATTGAGTAGTAACAGTGTGTAATAATTAGCACATTCCTCGTGGGATCGACATCTTTTGTACTATAATCGGTACACCGTATACTTGCGAAATTAGCATGTAAAATAGGCTATCAACCAGCCCAAACCTAGTAGCTTTCGGTATTTCAAATGGAGACCCAATTGGTGGCTATGCTCGTGATGAGCTAGACTCGTTAGCAGGGACCATGCTTGGGTAGCCCTAAAGTATCATCACCATTGACGAAAGCCCATGTAATGATAAATAGAAACTTCCACTAAGTGATATGCTCCTTAATACGATGCCTGTGATATGGGTCATTGTGTATTGAACAAAATCAAGCGAATTAAGTGGTCCCTTATCATGCCCCGGTAGGCCCATCTTGATAAGATTGAAATGTTTGAATACGTAAAGGCCAAAACTTATGTGAATGCGCATTAGATAAGAGATGTTATGCTGCCAATTTTTCACCGTGCACTTCACACGTTCATAGAGTCCCCTGTTGACCTATGGACTAAGCCTACCTAGGGAAGAGACCGGACTACCCCGTGTGTGGGAGAAATAAGGTTGGATGGATCTATTTGCTTACATGTGATTGTGGATGTTGCACCAACATGACCATGCATCTTTAATGCTATCCATGCATCATGCTAACAGACTGGATTTTTTCAGCCATCATAGATCCATTCGAGTGGTCCAGGGATCCTAGTGGAAGATTGGTCAGAAATCCAATAGCTGGGCTATCAGGGTTAACGCTTATGTTAGGTTCAGATTAGGATAGAAACTCAGACTCTTATTCAGAACAATCCTCTGGGTCAGTGATTGCAGATTTACTGCAAGATTCGGGTGCTTTGACTACACAAGATTTGGTTAAGAGGTTTGAGGACTTCGAAAGGAAGATGCTGGTTATGATGGGTAACCTTGTTGCTCAAATGGCACCGAATGCTGGACAGCCATCTGTAGCTTCGGCTGTTGAGCAAGCTGAAACACCTGTTGTGGGGGAGATTCCCATCCCAATGCAATAACCAGCCGTTGAGCCTAAAGCGGCAGGACTAGCTGAGCAGAGAAGGGATCCAAGGGATGACTTCTTAGAGGAAGAGGAAGATGAGTCGATAGTCCCTCAAGTTGTGAGGTGTAGAGTCCCTAAGGTAGAGAACGACGTGGTGAGGAAGATGGAAGAAAAGATGGAGGCTATTGCGCGCCTACTGTCAGCTGGAAAGGGGGTTATCCCCGAAGACATAGATCTGGGTGAGGAAGAGTTGCTACCCCAGAGGTTCAAGATGTCAGGTTTAGCAAAGTTCAACGGTACTTCGGACCCCTCGGTAAACATCAAGCAGTACTCCCTAATCATGAAGGGCACAGGGCTCATAAAGAAGCAAAAGGTGGAGTACTTCTGCCTTAGTCTGATGAGGCCGACGGTCGATTGGTGCCATGGATTGGATAGGAGGTCAAAGGAAGATTGGGATCTATTAATGGGAGAATTTATGAGACAGTTTGATTGTAGCACCCGAATACAGCCGAAGTCTGGTAAGTCTTTCCATGAATACCTCACTCGATGGAGGAATCGAGCTATGGAAATGAAGAGGAAACCCGACACCTCGGATCAAAACAAATTGTTCATCAGGAATGCGAGCCTGTATTTGAGGGAAGGGCTTAAGATAAAGGGGCTCAAGGATTGGGAATCCTTGAAGGATATAGCCATAGAGGCCGAAGAAGAGTACCTGGCAAAGAAGGCTAACAATGACATTTTCGCTCGGAAGAACTATGGGCCCCAAGGAGGAAGTAGGTTGAGTGGCACAGGAAGCAGCAGTAATCGGGTGGGCAAAATAGTGGAATTTTCAGCCACTGATGCGAGCCAGAGACACTACTCGAATTTGGGAAGGTCGTTAGCTTGGGTTTTGGAGAGACTGATGAAAGAAGGGAAGCTCCAACCATTTCCAGCTAGACCAGCTAAGAATCATGGGCAACCGGGCCACAAGGGGGGATCAATATTGTGCTTTTCATCAGCACACTGGCCATCTCACTGACTTTTGCAAAACCTTAAGGGACTGAATCCAATATCTCATCGATAGTAAACAGATTTTCGACCCTGAGAAGAGGGAAAAGAAAAAGAAGGCCGGGTATAATGTTGTTCCTTTGCCTATTTTTATGATAGGCTCAAGTCTGCCAGAATGGTACTTGTTAAGGGACCTTTATGGTAATGATTATGTGGCTGTTGCCCGTCTCGAGCAGGGGGTTAGTGAAGAGAAGCCTCAGGTAGGCATGATAGAATGTTGGGATTCGACCAGCGAAGGCGAGGATGGAAAAGTTGATGAGCCTGAGGATGTTGGGATTCCGGAGATGAAGAGGAGGTACAAGAGGTACAAGCTGTGACCCGAAGTGGTAGGGTGATTCCAGAGGTAGAGATGCCTCAAGATCCAATGCTTACTGTAAGCACCGTGTCCCCGGGGGGTCAAGATTAGAGATTACCCAATGAAGAAACCGATGCCTGATCCCGAATGAGTGGATGGAACTCAAAAATTTTGATCCTCTGGGCTCATGAGAAGTAAAAGGGTTTTATTGTATAGAAAGAAGAATTTGAAAAATTGGGAGTTTTAACTTGAAATTTGAGTTTTTGCTCCACGGACGGCTTGCTCGTCTGTCGTTGGCATCCTGTCAATCGTCGAGGCGGTCACTGCCTCTCTTAGGGATGGACAACTCGTCGGTGACTCACACGCCCGTCGGTCGTTGAGCCGGCCACTATTTTTTCTCGGGAACACGTGTCCCGTCGATCAGCGAGAGATGGACACGTGTCCCGTCGGTGGCTCAGGCATGCCCGTCGGTGAGTCAAGGCCTGCCCGTCAGTCATGCCTATAAATAGTAAATCTTTTCCTTTGAAAAGGGTTCAGATTTTCTTTAAAAAAATCACAAAAACAAGCTAAAAAAAGGCTACAAAGAAGAAAATAAACTACTTGGATTGGGAAAACTCTTACAAAATTAAAAGGCAAATTTTCTTCTTCTCGAGTTTTCTTTTCTTTATTTGTTTAAATTCCCATATTTTCCTACTTTTTCTCTCGTTTTATTTTGCTTTTAAGTGAATCTATTTTACTTGGAGAAAGCTAAATCCATTAGTTTTCATCCATTTTGTGGATCAAAAATTTCGTAAAAATCAAGGGAAAAATATAGACATTTTTCTTTCTTGGTTTTTGCTTTCTTCTCGTGAGACGCGCAAGGTTCGAGTCAACCGAAATTTCACTCCAAAAAGGTACAATCTAAGGGTAAATATTCTGGACACTTGCTTTATTAATCTATTACATTCATTTCCACATTTATTGCATTTATTTACCTTTTATTTAGCTTTTATTTGCCTTTATTTTGTTTGAAAGTTGTTTATTTAAAAAGAGAAGAGAAAAAGAAGTTTTTTGCTTATTTATTCGGAAACCAGAGGCGACCCAAGGCAGTAGCTCACTGGCGCCCGTCTGTCGCTCGAGCGACGGGCAATAAACCCATTTGTCATTCGAGCGACGGCGTGTGAGGCCCATTGTCCGTCGGTCACATGAGGGACGGCCGTCGGTCGGCCACTAAGCCCGTCTCTCGTCTTTGTTTTCCCATTTTTTCCATTTTTTCCTTTTATTATTTCTTCCTCTTATTAATTCTTATTTTATTTTCAAAATGTTTTTTACTTCAACAATTCTATTTTTTATGTATTTTATTTTTTATGTATTTTATTTATTTTATTTTATTTTACTCTCTACTTACATGTGTATCACTTTAATTTGTAAATATTAATATTTCTTTTATTTTGTGAGTATTGTATTTTCCTTTTCTTGGATGGATTGAGCTGTGGAGAAAAACTATCATGCCATCATGGAAAGCCTATCTTTGGTTTAGTTTTCCTATCCCTTTTTATTTATTTATTTATTTTCCTTATTCCTTATTCTATTTATGTAATTTTTTATTTATTTTATTTCGCATAAATTAAAAATGGATACTTGTTTTATATTAATTAAAATTGGGATTATTTCATAAAATTAAAGGACCCAATGTCCTGTTTTAGCCCATAAAAATTAGTGTTTTCATAATAAATGCATGTGAGGACCAAAGCCCTCAAAATAAATGAATTTCCCGTCTTTTTGTATGTATATATATATCGTACCTTTAAAATGGGAGTTGTATTCCGCTTCTAGTTTTATTATAATTTAATTTCGAACATTTATTTCATTTATTTTTATTTTTATTTTTATTTATGTATATTTACCGCTTTTAATGTGAATATTTGTGCTTTTAATTGAAATTTGCATCGTGTGGAGAGAGAAAATGAACTAATAAATTCAAAACTTAAATGTAAAGTTAAATCAAGGTAGAAATAGATGAGAAGTCCCGAACCCAGCTCTGGTCTTTGGGCTCAACGCGGTGAGAGGTCTATCCGATCACTCATTGGAACCTCCAAGACACCTCTTATGTCCTATCAAAAGGCTTAATTAATAATCCTAGGCTCCATAGGGTTAGAAGGTCATTCCTAATGTTCTATTGAGGTGATTGCTTCCAAGATCCCTTTGGTTTGCCCAAAATGGAAATATGCGCCGTCTTAGGCTCACTAAGGCGAGACAAACTTTCCCAATGTTTTATTGGGTGGCGACTCCATGAAATCTCCTTGTTGCGCAAAATAGATGCACTTGTAATTCATTGCAAGCTGTCAATGGACCCCTCATTTGCCCGATCGCCCTCAAGCAGGCGGTCAGAAGGGCGCTCGCAGGGTCCGGCGCACGTCACAGTGGCGGCTCTCGACTGAAGAACACAGGAAAAAGAAAGAAAAAGAAAAGGAAAAGAAAAAGAAAGAAGAAGAGAGCAAGAATAGTGGTGGTCGGCCATAGAAGACCAAGAAAAGAAATAGAAAAGAAGGAGATACAGAGAGCAAGAGGGAGATAAGAGCAAAAGAAAAATAAAGACAGAGTAAGAGAGATCAAAGGCCAAGAAGAAGAAACCAAAATAAAAGGAAAAGAGAAAGAAACAAAGAAGGAGGACAAGCAGCCAACGGGAACCAACGGCGCCGGAGGAAGAAAGAAAAAGAAGAAAAAGGAGAGGAGGTGGCGGGGGCTCCGCCGGCCAACCACCGCCGCACACGGCGGCACGTGCCCCACCGGAAGAACCAGCACATCCGGACGCTTCAGACGATGGCCGCCGTTCCTCTGTCAGTTGCCGGCAGCATGGCGCGTTAGGGAGAAGAATCGAGACGTTGCGGCGCGTTTTTCGGTGACGGTGAACCTCCGATCGGCGCGTGACCAGCTCCGGTGAGCTCCTCGGGCGCCGATCTACCTTCCGGCATGGGTGGTGTCGGCCACTGCCGCTCCGGCGAGCCTCCAGTGACCGGTAAACCTCCTTCCTCCCTTTTTATTTAATTTTCTGTTTTTATATATTATTATTATTATTATTAATTAGTATTAATATTAATATTATTATTATTTCGATTATTTATTATTCTGTTTTATTATTATTATTATTATTATTATTATTATTATTATTATATTTATTATTATTTATTATTGTATTTATTATTATTATTATTATTTGACTTATTTATTGTTAATGTTATTGTATTATATTGATATTTTGTTATTGATGTCATTTAATTTATATTTATTGGTATTATTATTGTATTTACTATTATTATATATATTTAGCTATTGTTATTTATTATTGTGTTTTGATTTTATCATTTTAATATTATTATTATTATTATGAGGGTTGTGTTTATATTATTGTTGTGATTATTATTTGTTTATTATTATTATTTTTCATTATTATTTTATGTTTGATGTATTTTATAGCTATTATTGTTTTTAGTATTATTATCTGTCTTATTATTTTTATCATTATCATTTTTTATTGCATTTGATTATTACAATTGTTACTATATTTTCCATTCATCAATTCTTTTTATTTAATTCATTCAAATTATTTGTTTATTTATTTATCCAATTATTTATTTATTCATTACTAACCAATATCATTTTCCTTTTATGACCGAAACCGCGAGTATCACATGGCTCGTCCACGAAGCACTGTCGAGGTGAGTAGATTAGGATTTATTTATTATTATGAAATACGTAATTATTATTTTATTTTATTCGCTTGTGGTCTGTAATAATAAATGATTTTTTGACCGTGTTTCAAAAGAACCACCACACAAATGTTTTCTACCAAAATGAAATTTATTAATAAAACTGGACCAACGTCCTGGTTTTCATCCCAAAACAAAGGTTTAAATCGATTCGGGAATTTTATAATTTTTTATAAAACAAGTAGTTGGGAACCAATGTTGCCATCTAAATGAATAGCTCGATTTATGTATATATTTTCAGTCTATCATTCTTTTATGGTTTTTTGGATAACTGTAATAATATTTTATTTATTGCTTTTTATACATGCTTGTAATGCGCTTTATATTTATTGAATAATCGTGTGAGGAGAGAGATAAAATAAGTGACCCTAGAAATCCATTCACATAATATTAACCAAAGGTATGAATAAGAGTGAGGTCCCGAACCCTCTCTGGTTTTGGGCCTCATAAGGTTAGATTTATTTCTCGATATTTTATCGGGTGGCGACTCCGTGATCCTGCCTTATGATAGCCAATAGACGGTGAGGTCGTCTACACCTACGCTTACAGAAAGGGAACCCGAGGAGGATGGGTTAATGAGACAGCTGAAGAAGATGACGGCGCAGATATCCATCTGGGATTTATTAAGACAATCTCCATCACATAGGCAGAAGTTAGTAGAGGCCTTATGTGAGTCCACTGTTGCCACCACCATCTCACTGCCAGAATTGATGGGTTTAGTTAAAGGGAACTCGGGGGAAAATTTGGTTTATTCTGATGCGGATTTGCCACCAGAGGCGAAAACACAATCACCCTTTATACATTAAGGCACAGATCAACGGCAAGCATACCGCTTGTGTGATGGTAGATGACGGCTCCTCTATAAATATGTGCCCCTTGGTTGTGCTCCCGACCTTTGGTTTGAATGAAGGCATGCTAAGCAGATCTCACTTAACCATCATCGCCTATGACAATTCAAGGAGGCAGGCTGCCGGGACTTTCAAGGCACAAGTGAGGACCGGGCCAGTTGAGATAGAAACTGAGTTTGTAGTTCTGCCTATACCAACCAACTTCGTGGTACTACTAGGGAGGCCCTGGTTTCACAAGCTTGGAGGGGTTCCGTCTACCCTCCACCAAATGATCAAGATCCCTAATGAGGGCCAAGTAGTGACAGTCAAGGCAGGCAGCGATAACCAAGTATTAGTCCTCGGGATTTACAATCAACCCTTTAGTGTGTTCCATGTGGCTGTGGTGAACAAAGATGATGGTTTAGTGGGGAGCCATCAGGTGGTCAACATGATGAAGAAAATGAATTTCCTCCTTGGGGCCGGTTTGGGCAAAGAATCGCAAGGGCCTCAGACGCCTGTCGCCATAAGGGGGCAAAAGGACAGAAGAGGTTTGGGTTACACCACCGAAGCTAAGAAGAACAAACTCGGGGAGAAGCCTGCAGGGATCCCGCACATTTTAGAGAGCTTTGTGCCAGCTACATCAGCAAGTGCTTATTGTGGAGAAGCCGAGCCACAGTGGATTGGCGGCAAGATCACCCTAGGCTTCGAGATTTTCAATGATGTTTTTGATTGGTCTGACGTAATGGTTAAATCAGTAGAAGGCTTCTGGGATGAAGAGGTCTTCAACGAAAGTTTGGCTTGCGATCGAGAAGTTCCTTAACAGATCGTCACCGACAGTCTACTGGCCACCCGGGTGAAAGGCAATGGAAAAACGGAAGATGAGGTGGCAGTGCCAAAATTGGAGAACTTGAAGATCGCAGACAACCAAGACAGCGGGCCATCAATAGAAGGTCAAAGAAGGTTGAATCGATCAAAATATTTGCATGCATAGAATTCTCTTAGGGGAGGTTGCTAAGCCTTCTATAGAAGGTCAAAGAAGGTTGAATCCTACTTTAAAAGAAGTTATGAGGAAATAGATTATTAAGTTGCTTAATAATGGGATTATATACTCTATTAGTGATAGTAAAGGGGTTAATCCGTTTTAAGTTATCCCTAAAAAGGGAGGCTTCACTGTGGTAAAAAATGAGTCTAATGATCTTATTCCCACAAGAACTATCACGGGATGGCATATGTGTATTGATTATCGTAAATTGAATAAAGCAACTAGGAAGGACCAGTTCCTATTACCCTTCATTGATCAAGCACTTAAGCGATTAGCAAATTTTTCATATTTTTGTTATTTAGATGGTCTTAGTGGTTTTTATTAAATACCAATTCATCCTGAAGACCAGTCTAAGACCACTTTTACATGCCTAGATGGAACCTTTGCTTTTAGATGTATGCCATTTAGTTTATACAATGCACCTGCTACTTTTCAATGATACATGTTTTCTATATTTAGTGACTTGATTGATCAAAGTGTAGAAGTTTTCATGGACGATTTCAGTGTTTATGGCACTACATTTGCAAATTGTCTAGAAAACATTTCCAAAGTCCTTGATAGATGTATAGAAAACGGATTAGTGCTTAATTGGGAAAAGTGCCATTTTATGGCACAAGAGGGCATTGTACTTGGGCATATGGTTTCTAATAGAGGCATTGAGGTTGATCAGGCTAAAATAGATGTGTTTTCTAACTTGCCACCTCCTAGGACTGTTAAAGATATCTGAAGTTTCCTAGGTCATGCTAGATTCTATAGGAGGTTTATATAAAAATTTTCTAAGATAGCAAAACCACTTTGCAATTTGCTTGCTAAGGATGTTGAATTTGCTTTTGTTGAAACATGCTTGAATGCATTCGAAACTCTTAAGAAAGCTCTTATTTCAGCATCTATTTTACAACCTCTAAATTGGGAGCAGCCCTTTGAAATCACGTGTGTTGCAAGTCATTTTGCTGTGGGGGCTGTGTTAGGTCAAAGGAAGGAGGGTAAGCCTTATGTGATTTACTTTGCTAGCAAGTTACTAGATGATGCCCAAGTTAATTGTACTACTACGGAGAAAGAGTTGCTTGCTATAGTATATGCTTTTGATAATTTTTGGGCTTATTTAGTAAGTCAAAAGGTGATTCTATATTCTAACCATGTTGCCCTTAAATACCTCCTACGTAAGTGTGACGCGCGCCAGAAGTACCCAGCAAGGGCCCTCGCTTGTGAATCCGCCTTTGGGATTCGAGGAATTAGTTTGCGTCTTTTGATCACGGGTGCCATGAGACATCATCAGTGTATTCCTCCCAATAGAACATTGGGGAGAACACCCTAGTCTAATGACGCCTAAAGGCACCTTTGAAGCATTTGGAGTCGCCACCCAATTTGCAAGAAATTAGGAAAAGGTTTCTCACCTCTAACAGTCTAAACCAGAGATATGGTGTCCGGAACTTCCCTCTTATTTATGCTTTGGTTAATTATAAATGGGTTTTTAACCTCTTAAAATTATATCTCTCATCTCACACATTCGGTGCATTAAATTAAGTTGCACATATCAAGCATTCGAAAGCAATAAAATAAAAGCGATAAATGAAGTAAATAAAGAAAGCGGTAAACACGCAAGCACACAATTACAAGAGAAATAGGGGCGGAATATAACCCCAATAAAAGGACGTGAATGGGGACGGAATACAATTCCCAAAATAAATAAAGTTGCCCCAAAATTAATTACAAGGGCCCAAAAAGAAATGAACTTGAATTTAAACACTCACACAAGATCAAAATAAAAAGACATCCATAAATCGGGACATTATTTTAGGAACAATGGTTCCTTCGCACTTGCTCGAAATTTAGGAACATTGGTTCCTTCGTATTAATTTAAAGAGGGTTCGAAGAGTCGTTTTGATTGTTTGAATGAAAATCGGGATGAGTGATCCCATTTTTGAAGAAAATTGACTCTTCGTTTTAATTGTGATATTTTTATTGTTAGGCTAAAACAAGGGACATTGGTCCCAATTTTATTAGTGAAAATCCCGATTTACTTATAAAAGTATTTTTGTGACTTTTTATCTCATGCGTGCATAAATAAAATAAATATTTACAAATAAACATGTAACACATAAAGAGAGAGTCGGAAAGATCTCACCAAACCGAAGTGACCCTCCACGCGTTGCGACTCATCCGGGGAGTCGCGGGGCGCTCACATAGCTCGACTCAAATAAAATCTCATACAAAAATTAACATCAAAATATATTAGCAAATATTCTAAGTGAATTAATCAAACAAATGCAACATGTAACAATAACACCAATAATAAATAATAAATAATGGTGACAACTATAATATTATGAGACACACAAATATTAATATAATGCTGATAGATGATGATGATAATTATAGGAATAATAATGATAACAGTGGCACAAATAGGATATATAATAATAATAATAATAATAATAATAATAATAATAATAATAATAATAATAATAATAATAATAATAATAATAATAATAATAATAATAATAATAATAATAATAATAATAATGGACAATGATAATAAATAATAGTGAGTATAATATGAACAAATATGATAATAATAATGATAAGCAATAACAATAATAATAATAGGATATTGAATAATAATAATAATAATAATAATAATAATAATAATAATAATAAAATGTCAATAGAATGATAATCACAAAATATTAATGTAAAAAGATTGAACAATAATAATAATAGTAATAATAATAATGGGGTGGCGCCAGGAATCACAAGAAAAATGAATTAAAATCATGAACAGATTCCAACATTAACTAATTTGAAGAAAATATTAGACAAATATCATGATATTAATAGCAAAAATGGAAAAATATTCACAACCATAAATAATATACAAATAAATAAATAAAAATAATCCAAGTGTTTACCCTCAGAAATTTTATAGATTGAAGAAATCGGTGTCTTGATCCGTCTCCCTTGTCGAATTTACAGTGATAATCACCCGAAAAAATAAAAATATATGTTTTTAATTAAATTAGTTCAAGAAAATATTTTTTGTGGGATGAATAAGCAAAGAAAATTAATTTTTCTAGCTCAAATCAAACCCAAGATGAAATGTTATTAGAGAAGAAAAGATTAAAGCTTGAAAATAAAACTCAAGAATTTTTTGAGGAATAAACCAATTTTTTTGGAGAGAAGAAGCTAGAGAGAAAAGCCAAAAAATTGCTTGAAATCCAAAATGTTGCCGTCCCTAAAAAATGAATATTGAATCCCATTTGATTTATCTGATTGTTCCAAAATAGAAAAAGGCCAAAACCTTCTTTTAATTTGTTTTCCCGGAATTTACACGAGAACGAAAAATTTTTCGGTCAAAACGGCGAGAAAATAGCTGAAAACAAGCAGAAAATAAAGCCCCGCGTGGTGAGGGAGACCGCGCATAACAACGCGTGCAGTAACCTCGGTACCACACCACTTCCATAAAGTGGTACCACGCGTGGTACCACTTGCCACTTTATAAAAGTGGCATCGTGGCCAAATAAAAAAAAATTAATTTCTTTTTAATAATTTTTTTTATCTCTCTTTCTTTTTTTTTAAATCTTTTTTAATTAAACTAATTAACTAATTTAACAACTAATTCCCTTTTTTAATTAAATCAATTACTTAATTTATTCAATTAAATTAAGAAAACTAATTTAATTCCCCTTTTTTCAATTAAATTAATTAATTAATTCAGTTCAATTAAATTAAATAACTAATTTAATTTTTTTGTTTTATCAAAATAACACTTTCCAATAATATTATTTTTGGAATTAGAATTAATAATAGTTTTTTTTATGATAAAAAAAAATGAGGGTCTCGACAAGGGAAGCATCATTTTTGACACTTTTGCCTGTAAGTCGGTATCATTTTAATCATCGGGTAATTCTGATCTTGGACCAGCTCCGGACCAGGCGTCTACAGTAAAAAAGACGCAAAACTTGGGCTTTTACGATGGATTTTAATGCTTCAGGAATTTGATTGGAAGGTAAGGGATAAAAAGGGTAGTGAAAATCTTATTGCGGACCACTTATCTAGGCTAGATCATGAGGGGTTAAGTATGAATGATGATATCATTCCCATTAATGAGACATTTTCAGATGAACACCTTTTTAGGTTAGCATCTAAGGAAATTCCTTGGTATGCTGATATTGCCAATTATTTAGTGAGTGGTGTATTACCATATGGGATGGACTATAGGCAAAGGAATGATTTTTTGCATGATAGTAAATTTTATTATTGGGAAGAACCGCTACTCTATAGAAGATGTGCTGATGGTAAAATTAGGAGATGTCTTCCTCAAGATGAGGTTTAAGATATATTGAGGCATTGTCATTCTTTATATATAGGTGGGCATTTTGGTACATAAAAAACTGCATCCAAGGTTCTCCAATCTGGATTTTGGTGGCCTACCTTATTTAAGGATGTTAGAGATTTTGTGCTTTCATGTGATAAATGCCAGCGCATGGGTAATACATCTAGGAAGCATGAGATGCCTTTGCACAGAATCCTTGAGGTTGAGCTTTTTGATGTTTGGGGCATAGATTTTATGGGCCCATTTCCTACTTCTTTGGGTCATAAATATATTTTAGTCATGATAGATTATGTCTCCAAGTGGGTAGAGGCTATTCCTTCTATTACTAATGATGTCAAGGTTGTGAAAAAGATGCTTAGGAAAATTATTTTTCCTAGATTTGGTACTCTTAGGGCATTAATTAGTGATGGTGGCTCTCATTTTTGCAATAAGGTGATTGATGATCTTTTGAGAAAATATGGAGTAACACACAAGGTTGCTACTCCTTATCATCCTCAAACAAGTGGTCAGGTTAAAATTAGTAATAGAGAGCTTAAGTGGATATTGGAAAAAACTGTTTCTTCTTTTAGGAAGGATTGGGCGTTAAAGTTGAATGATGCCCTGTGGGCCTATAGAACAGCTTATAAAACCCCCAATGGTCTTACACCTTATCAATTGTTGTATGGGAAGTCTTGCCATTTACCTACAGAACTTGAGCATAAGGCCTATTGGGCAACTAGGGCTTTGAATTTTGATTTGGATAGAGCAGGTAGGAAAAGATTGCTTCAGCTTAATGAATTGGAAGAGCTAAGGCAGAATGCTTATGAGAATTCCAAACTATATAAAGATTGCACTAAATCATGGCATGATAAGCATTTATTGAAGAAAAGTTTTGAGGAAGGAGACCTGGTTTTACTTCATATTTCCAGACTTAGATTATTTCCAGGTAAGTTGAAGTCTAGATGGTCTGGGCCTTTTAAGGTTGTCAAGGTATGTTCCTATGGTACTGTTGATATTGTTAATGATAAAGGGGAAATCTTTAAAGTAAATGGCCATAGGCTTAAACCTTATTTTGTTGGTGATATTCATGATCCTGTCTGGATTATCACTCTGTCGAATTCTTAAATTGCAGGCATATGGTCTAGCTATCGACCTTAAATTGTAGCATCTTTTTGTTTATTATTTCCTTTGTCATTTTAGTTTGTATTTTGATTTTAGTTTGCCATTTTAGTCTGGATCAAAATATATAATTTTAGGCAGGCAGATTGTGTGATTGTGCATTGAGAGGGACGAGTCGGACAGGTGTCACAACTCGTTACAAGAGGCTTGTGTTTTCTTGCAAACCAAAGGATCGATGCGTGCTCATTGTCACTAGTCGTTATAGAGGCTAAACTATCACGAGTCATGTCCATTGTCCGAGTTGCGCCCAAGAGTCATTCGCCCTGTTCGCGTCATGTTTGAGGTATACGTTTCTGTCACTCCATTTCTTTCTTTCCTTTTCATTTTTCTTTTTCTATTTTTATTAGTTTAATTATTCATTTGTCCCACATGTGGGACAATTAAAAGAGAGGGAGTTATTTTATTTAAACCCTAATCCAGTGAACAGTTATGACTTTTCATTTCTCCCTATAACTTCTCATATTCCCCATACACCTTTTCAAATTTCTTTTCTTTCTCTCGTAGTCTTTTCATCTTTTCCCACATGCTATCTTTTCTTACCTTTCTCTCTCTTTCTATATCTCTCTTCTCTTTTTCTTCTACTTCCCATTTCTTTCTTCTTCTTCTTCTTCATTTATTTTGTCTTCTCACCATGGCAAGTACCAAGAACCCTTCATCTTCATGTGCTCAAGAAGAGGATGAGCCATCAAGGAGACCTCTCTTCCAACTATAATGCCAAGTTCCCTATTTATTTCGACAAAGAAGGGGATCATTATTCTTCTATTAAACATAGACCTATCCTCCTCTGTAAGTATTTTTTTTTATTCTCTTCTTTAGGAAGCTGGTATGTTTGAGCCTATTAATGAATTGCTTCAACGATGTGACTTGTTCAAATTTGTTTCTATGCATGAGCATGTCCATATTGACTTACTGCTGGAGTTTTATACAACCTTATAAGTTAATTCTGCAAACTCTAGGCTCTTAGACTTTCATTTGGATGGGAAACCACATACTCTCACTTATTTTTTCATGCATAAACACTTTAGTTTTAAACAAACTGGTTTATGTGATCCACCTTTTGATTTTCATTCCAATGAATTTTGGACATTTTTAACTGATTTGACCACTCCCTTTTAGCCTAGGTCAGTTAAAGCCATGCATATCAAAGATTTAAAATATTGGATTCTTCATAAAATTATTGCTTCCGTGGTTTTTAACAAGGCTGAATTTAATCGAGTTTCCTATCAGGAGCTCTTTTTGATGTGGTGTGTTCATCATCGTAAATCTGTGTGTTAGCCGTATTGGATATTTAATCAACTTTTGCAATGTGTTTCTCATACGGATGCTCCTTTCACTCATTGGCATATTGTTTCTATTATTGCTAGGAATCGTGCTATTGATCTTACTAGTTATTCTCGTATTATTGAACATATGTATTTCTCTAAGCAAATTTTTGTTCGTGGTGAGGTTGTTGACTTGGCTTTCAGGTTCATTCCACACTATTCCCAATCTAGCTGGAAGGGTCTTCCCCGACCTTCTTCTGCATCGCCTGAGTTTGTTGCTGCAACCCAGCCAGTTGGAGAACTAGAGGAGCGACACGATAGTGATGATGACAGTGATGACGTTTTTGCTGACAGTGTACAAGTTCCTACATTTCCTAGTTCTTCATCTAGTGATGTGAGTCATATGCTGGAGCAAATTTTTAGGAACTATTCTGCTATGCAAAATAAACTCACCTCTATGGAACAAGTAAATCTGCAGTTAGTTTATCATCAATATAGAATTGAACACAAGATCGACGCATTTACCATACAAGCTGGCTATATGGTTGTTTTTCTTCCACCCTCGCCTACTGAGTAGGGGAGTATTTCTTCCTCTTCCATTGTTGTTTTATTTTTTTTGTTTCACATTAGGGACAATGTGCCTTTTTTAGTATGGGGGAGGGGCATTATTGTAGTTAATAGGCCACTTTTCATGTAACTTTTTAATTTTTCTCGCATAATTTTTTGGTTTATCTTGTTTATTCTTGAGGCTATTTGGTACTTTAGTGTTGATGATTAGTCTTTTTATGCTCAATTGGTAGAATTTTTAAGTTACTTTTAGCATGCATTTTAGACTTGCTAATTATCTCCTTTTATCATTCTCAAAGGTTGTAGAAGGTCTAGTCAGTTTATTGATTGTGCTTAAACCTAGGATGGTCTGGAGTTAAGTTTAGACTTTTGAGAATTAAGTAACTTTAGGGAAACTAGAACCATAATACGGGTAGTTCACTTTCCAATAATGGATGAGGGCAAAAGAAAGTAAAAAGAAAAAAAGAAAAAAAGAAAGAGAAAAGCAAATAAAATGGTGTCATGCATTTTAAGTAAGTTGTGTGTAAGTGAGTAGGCTCATCATTTACATTCATTCGGAAAGATTGTATGATGCTATATAAAAGAAAAAAAGAAAAAAAAAAAGCAAAAAGTGGGATGGAGCATAAAATGCACCCACTAAATTCAAAGAATGTCCAAAAATGCCATGAAGATTGTGAGTTAGTACATGTGCTTCAATTTTTATCTCAAGGGTTGCTTTTGGTTCTTAGAACTCTAAGGTTGATGACTGACATTTTGGGTTGATAGCTTGATTAGTCTATTGACTTTATGTTCTTGAATCTTGATTTTGATACATGGAGATAATATGTTAAGTTTATTATGTGAGTTATGTGGCTTACTTCATCTATCATTGTTGAGCATTTAAAGATTACTTGTAAACCGTCTTTTCTTAAGCTTTAAGTTTATTCATAGTGAATGATTAAGAATTTTGCATCTATGTATTTAGGTACTCTTGCCTGAGGGCAAGCAAGGTTTAAGTATAGTGGAATTTGTTACCATGTAAAATGGTTTAATATTTGATACATATTTTCTTTAATTTTGGTAGCCAAAAGTGTCTAAATATGTTAATTTTGGGTGCTATGTTTAGTTTGTGCGTTTGAATTTGTTGTAGTTAAATAAAGTGAAGAAGTGAATTAAAGAGGAGAACGACTCGTGATGATCTTCACGAGTTATTACAGAGAGGAATAGGGATGAGCCGTAAAGAGAAGGAACGAGTCGTGATGAAGCAAAGAAAGAAGGAGATTATCCGACTCGTGAAGAATTGTTCGACTCGTGACCATGAAAGCAAAGAAGGATCGACTCGTGATGTGCATCACGTGTTGTTATAGAGAGCAGTAAGGCAGAGGAAAAAGAGAAGTATCTGACTCATAATAGCCTGCACGAGTTGTTACAGACACCAAAGAGCACGACTCGTGATGAATGACACGATTCGGCCCAGACACCAGTTCCCAACCAGTGTAATTTTCTGTCTGATCTTTCCACA
Source organism: Excoecaria cochinchinensis (assembly GCA_947683425.1). NCBI lineage: Eukaryota > Viridiplantae > Streptophyta > Magnoliopsida > Malpighiales > Euphorbiaceae > Excoecaria > Excoecaria cochinchinensis. The sequence goes on along the minus strand of CANTUQ010000194.1, from coordinate 5,347,666 downwards.
ACCATCAAGCCTTTTCATCAAGTCTTTTCACAGTGACTTTTCACCCTTATACCTATTACTAAGAGGCATGATTGGAGGTGCCATTTTTTCTATAAATTGGGAGGATGAAGACAAGAAAAGGGGATGGAAAAATTTTACTAAATGACTAAGAGACAATGACAAAAGAAAAAAAGAATAGTCAAGAGGTGAAGTTAAAAATCGAAGTTCATTTCTGAAGAGGGGTTGAAGGGTTCATCTACATCTTTTCTTCTTCTCTTTTGTTATTTAATTTCTTGATGTTCTTCAGTACAATATTGTTAATTTTTAATATGTATTTTGGCTAAGTCTCTATGTATTAGGATTGCAACATGAAATTAATTTAAGAACTACTTTTATTTATTAATACATGATTGATTTAGACTCTATTGAGTGCTTGATTGTGTTACATATATTTGATCACTATATGTAATTTATTAATCAAATTGTTCACAATGAGAATTGGGGCAACTTGGTGGAAAAACAATTGATTCTACTTAAAATTCTAAAAATCACTTAGAGATAAGGGTTTCACTTTAAGGGGCTAAAGAATTGACATGGAACTTAATGGTTTTTGTTTATCTCCATATTGACATGAGAATGCTTATGGAATCTAAATAAAAATACCTTTAATTGACAATGAGAATTGATTTTAAAGATGTTTGGTCAAATTCTCCAATTAAGTTATGTAGGAATGCATTTTAGTTCTTAAATGATTCCTGCTTGTAATTCTAATACATGTAATTAACATTTGATCTTTTTAACAATTTAATTTGAATGCAATTTTATATACTTTAAGATAATTAGAATAATTCAATTTCACTTAATTTTGCCTATCTATCTAAGTAGCTATTCAATTAATACAAAAATTACACCAATATTCCCTGTGTTCGACACCCTTCTCACTCTATACTAAGTCTTGGAGATTAAGGCATACAATTTTAGCCCGCAACAATAATGAAACAAATAAATTAACATTTTAATAAATTAACACACATAATAATAATAATAATAAGAACAACAACAACAACAACAACAACAACAACAACAACAACAACAACAACAATCAGGTAAATAAAAATAATAAAAAAATTGTTAAAGAATGTTAAATCTATGACTAAAATCACATCGAATAAATAAATACATAATAAATCTAAAAATCCACATGGTGATTAATTGATTGTAAATAAGAAATAAATAAAAAATATAAGATCGCACCTAAAATATTTATCCTCAGAATTCGGATTGAATAGAAGGAAGAAAATGAACGATTTCCTTATCAAGATTCATGAGAATTAAATAAAAAATATAAGAAAAATATAAATTTTCTCTCTATAAAAATAATTGCAAAAAGCTTGTTTAAAGAAAAATAACAAATGAAAAAATTGGATTTCAAAAGCAAAGAATTATTTTCTTTGTCTCGAAATCAATTTTTTTATTCAGAAAAATCAATCCCCAATTTTAGAAGAAATTTTATAAAATAAGAAAAAAATCAAAATCAAAATTTTTCTTCAAGAAAAAAAGAAAAAATTGCCACAAAAAATCTCTCCCTTTTCTCTTTCTTTATTTTCTATTTATATAACTTTAGAAAATAACCTAGTTAATTTATGAAAAGAAATTGAATTTAAATCAAATTCTACCTTATTTAGATGTAAAAAATAAGAAAATCCTTGGAAATCTTGAAAAAATGATTAAAAATAAAATTATGCCCAAAAATCACTTTTTTGGGTGAAAAAAACGTGTTTTCGGTAGCCTGGAGGCGAGGGGCGGCCGGGTTGCGCGCTCTCTATTGCACACCGTACTGGGGGTGTAACACCCCCAACTCCCACACGTATCATATCGAAGGACAAAGAGCTATGGTGAGCGGAGGGTGCTACTATAAACACACACATGGCAATACAAAAATTAGAATAATAAAATTTCTAACATCTAGAGCCTCAATCACATACACATCCTAAACTTATCTCACACACACCATCATTCGAACTATAAAATATTACAACTTAATACAATTGCAAATAAATAAAACTTAATTACATGCCAAAGTCAAAAACTCTTCCTATACATATCTACCGACTTATTGGCCAAAGTTACGGCGGACCGCTGCGCTACTCTGATCTCCTAACCTGCACAGACAAACAACCGTGCTAAGCGATAACGCTTAGTTGGGCGAAACAAATAATGGGCAACCACTCACAGTGGTTGCCGAGGCAAACATATGCAAATTAATATATATATATATACACACAAACATAAAGTACACCAGTTAAACCTATCATAAATTCATTTTCTTATCCTCATACGAGAACCTAAACATTTTCATAAACACACTCGTTTATATACCATAACCAGAAATAACTTTATTACCTTTTTAAATCACAATAACATTATACTTACTAATTGTTTACCTAATTCATTTAATTAATCATATTAATAGTTATACCTCATAGGTTACTAAAAATACATTTTGCTAGTCAGAAATATTAAGCCTTACCAATTCCCATACTTACTAGTAGTTTCAAAATCATGCAAATAATAGTATTACTACTTAAGTCAAAACCTTTCATTTTCCAAACCATTACGTATTCAAAACTACACAAAACATTTCGATTCTCAGATTTGGTTCAGGCTCGAAATAATTATTCCAAGCTTCCTATGTATCCCTGATATTGGGAATCAGAACCACGTAGTTCTACAGAAAACCTTTACACACACTCAAGTTCCAGAAATACTCCTAACTTATTTCCTACATTTAGTTACCTGTGTCATGCTTAACACTTTATTATCCCATACTTACCAATTGATACATAATTACCGTATTTGTTAAAACTAACAATAATGCACATCAATTTCTTACTAACATACTTATAGTAGTAATCTAGCCTACGGCCCAGTAGGCAATAATATAACATCCATGTATTCTCAATTCAACATGTAAATGAATATATTTATAGAATTCATTCACTAATTATTCAACCATAAAAAATATGCATATCAAATCTTTCAATAACTCTTTACAAAGACTTCATATAGACAATCATCCTCGTAGCTTTTGAACAGATTAATAACATGCATTATCTACATATTGACTCTTATGCAATTAGGATCTATGCATAAATGCCTATTAGAACAAACATTACTGGTTACATCTCTTTTCATTGAACAGATATTGCATTATTAAATAAAACACATTGGTACTCGAAGATACCATACCTTTCCACATAATTGTCCATAAAGGATCTAGAACAGAGGAGTGCGTAGAGCGCAAGTCAATTGGCATTTATCATAAATGCATCAGATACTTATTCACATAATCTCTTAAGCACATCATTACAAAACTTATCAATTCGTTCACATTCTGTTATTCTTTTAATTGCCTGCTAAGTCAAAGGGGTGGATAAACGAGTAACAGAACACATTGGGGGTACCAGTGGGCACAATCGAAAAGCAACATTATATTTTTCTCATTCAAAATATTTTCACATTGGGGATCTTAAATAAGATCCATACACATTGAGGTTCGTGAGGAACCAAACGGGGACCTGATCAGGGTCCACAACAAAACAAAGTGCTGCAGCATCAGAACTCCATCGACATGCCTATCTATCCACGACCGACTCACGTAGGCTAAATTTTCCATATCATTATTGAATTCGTCATGTTGCACTTATATATATACATTCCATTAAATACTTATAACATTCTTTTATGATCACATGCATTCATATATTTGCATATCATATGTACAATTACATTTATCATATTCAAAACTAATCATGTGTTGTTTCATAGATTGAAGTATTCATAAGAACATATTAAACGTAATCATATTATTAATCATCATGCATTCATTTAAACTTAACAAATAAGCTTACATATACATTTATAACACAATAACAGTAGATCAAATTCTTATGTTTCAGTAATTACTATGCATGGAAACACATTGAATAATTCACATTTTAAATCATATATGCATAGCATAAGTGAGAAACCATGCAAAGAAGAAGATATTTCAAAACATTTTGAAACAAAGAGGGGACTGTCGCGATCGCGACAGCGGCCAAGCTTGCCCTGCAGACAAGGAACCGAGCACGAGTCGTGCTCAGAGACATGACTCGTGAAGGCGAATCATAGAGGAATAAAGCGGGTGCAAGAGGGAGAGGAGACTGCCACGAGTCATGCTTAGCAGCACGACTCGTGCTCCAAGTGCACGACTCGTGCACTAGGTGCATGTGCACAGTGCATGACTCGTGCAGTCCCTCACCGTGCCAAGAACCCGTCTCTATCGTGATCGCTTCAAGTATCGCGCTCGTCATAGAGTCTTGTTTTCCAAATTCCAGCGAAATTTGTAGAACGTCTTCCTTTCAAAACTTACCTAAACCTTCCGATCAAACCCAAAACTCATCACAACTCATATTAAACATCCAATTCATCATAAACAACATAAAAACCAATGTTCACACCAATTAATACAATTAAATCATGCAATTAACATAATCAAAATCTCTAAATTTACTAATAGCCAAAACAACTTCAAATTCTCAATCAAAACATACTTTGGTTTAAAAATTCACATTCAAATAATCTTAACTCAAATTACTTAAGACCCATAACATTTGAACACATCTAAACAACTTTAACCCCATAAATTTCCAGAAAATCAAATCAAAACCCCAAATCCAAATATACATCAAAATAACAAAAATCCCTAACGTTAGCTCCTTTTCTCCTAATAGCTTCTTAGATGATCTTTCTTGCTTCTAAACTCATTCAAGATCTTTCTCATCCAAGAATCCTCATCCAAAACATACAAACATATACAAAACATAAATCTGGGGTTTAATCCAAACCAAAGTAGATAGAAGGAATCAAAACTAAATCTTACCTCTCTTAACAACCTCTTCACTTAAATCATTTGAGCTAATTAACTTCATCATCGAAACTTTGACATTAATTATTAAATTGTCCATTTAGCATACCAACACTTTAACTTGCACAATTTTTGTCACTACTCATCCTCAATACACCCAATCCTTCTAGGGTACATTTGGGTTATTACAGGGGGCACTCACCCCCCCTCACGCAATGGCATCCCCTAGCCTCATAAAATCTTTTTTTTTTTTTTGCAATTTTGATAAGAACATTTTCAATTCCAATTATTTTTAAAAAAGTAATTTTGACAAGGAAACCATCACTTCTAACATTTTTGCCTATGAATAGGGGTTAATTTTATCACTAGGTAACTCTAGTCTTGGCTATCTTCGGACCCGATGTCTACAGTTGCCCCTAGTTTTGGGGAAACTAGTGCAGGGGTGCCTAGGTGAGCCAAAACTCAAAGAAATAAGGAAAGAGACACGTACCTGAGGCAACTATCTTTCTGGACTGGATGAGCCAGTGTGGCTTATCCTTAATGCCACCGAGTCATTCTAAAGACTGTCGTCATCTTTGCTGGCACTCATCCCAATTCTCTTTTCCTATAAAAATGGGCAACAACAAATGTGCAGGGCATATGAAAGAGACACGTACCTATGGCCGCACGTACCTGTTGGGTTGATGTCAGATGGGTGTCCCCTGAAGGATAGTTGGTTGTTCCCTGGAGAATGTTTTGCGAAATGTGAATATTATCCTCTTGGATTGCACCGAGTCATTTTCTAGACTTCCAAAGTGCGGATATCATCCTCTTGGATTGCACCGAGTCATTTTCTAGACTTCCAAAGTGTAGATATCATCCTCTTGGATTGCACCGAGTCATTCTCTAGACTTCCAAAGTGCGGATATCATCCTCTTGGATTGCACCGAGTCATTTTCTAGACTTCCAAAGTGTAGATATCATCCTCTTGGATTGCACCGAGTCATTCTCTAGATTTCCAAAGTGCGGATATCATCCTGTTGGATTGCACCGAGTCATTTTGTATCTTGCCAACATTATGGCTTATCATTAATGCCACTTGTAGACACCGGCTCCTGAGGCAGCCCAGATCGAAGTTACCCAATGATGATAAGATGCCTGTTCACAGGCAAAAAGGTTGAAAGTGGTGATTTCTTTGTCAAGTTTGCATTTTAGAGTAAAAAATAAAAAATAATAAAATATATTTTTAAAATTAGATTTGAAAAATGAGGTTTAGAAATTGTAGTATTTTTAGTTAATTTTTAATAATGAAAAAAAAATTCGAGTGTCGGCCGCGGAAGCGCTTAGGAGCGCCCTGGAGCGCCATCGGGCGAAACTCCGCACATGAGAGGGCGAGCCGTCGCTGGCCCGTCTTGCCTGCGAGCGCGCAGTACACGCGACAGGCGTCGGACACACCTATCTGCAAACGCCCATTTTTGGCCGAATTTCAGTTTTTTTCGATTTTTTTACCTAAAGATCCATTTTTTCCCCATTTTTGGTATTTTTATATATTTTTCAGTTTTTAAAAAAAATAAATTAAATTTTTTATTTAATTTTATTTATATTTAAGATAAATGTCAAGGATTTAATTTTATCTTTTAAATTCTAATTTGAATTCAAAAGGATTTGATTTTATCCTTAAATCTAATTTGAATTTAAAAATATTTGATTTTATTTTCTAAAATCAGGTTTGAATTCAAATGGATTTGATATATATCTTTAAAGGATTTAAATTTTAAAAAGAATTTTATTTCTAAATTCAAATTTTAAAAAGGATTTTGTTTTTAAATTCAAATTTTGTAAAGTATTTGATTTTTAAATTTAAATTTTAAAAAACATTTTTTTGAATTTTGAATTTCATAAAGATTTAAATTTTTTATCTTCATACTCATTTACCTATAAATAGGAGGCTGAGGATCGAGGGAAGGAGGTCGAATTTCTTACTTTTCATTCTTTCTTTTTCAACAGAATTCTCTCTACTTTTTTATGAAATTTCTTCTTCAAATAAATTTCTCAAATCAGTTTTCAATAAAATAATCCTTCTTGAGACAAAGAAAATAAATCTTTGTTCTTGAGTTGTTATTTTCTTTTATTCTTCATTTTTAAGCAGTTTTCTTTCTTGGAATAAAACTCCGACTTTTTCATTTTCAACTTTAATTTTGCGGATCAAGCCAAGGAAATCAATCATATTTTCCCTTCATCGGGCACGAATTCTGAGGGTAAATATTCTGGGCCCAATCCTACTTTTCTTTTATTTTCTTATTATATTTATTCGCAATTATTTCATCAACATATAGATATTTATATCTATTGCTTATTTATTTTATTTCTAATATTTCCTTTTATTTCCATTATTTTATTTCATTATCCCACTCACATGTTGTTTTTTTTTGTGAGCTTATTTATTTTCACTAAATATGGGGCGTTGAGAAGGGGAGCCCGCTAGGATAATTCGGGGACACCAATTTGGTTCATTTTCTTTACCCTATCTCCTTTTACTTTATCTTCATTTCCAATTTGTTGTAAATATTATTTTAATCCCGCTAATATAAAAACGGTTAAATGTTTTTTATTAATTAAATTGGGATCTTTTGTAAATTGAGGTCCTATTTTTTCAGCAAATAAAATCGACACATCAAAAAATTATTTTGTAATAAATATGTATGCGAGGACCAACATCCTCACCCTTAATGTATATCCCGTTTTATACATGCTTTGTATTTTACTTACAATGGGAGTTGTATTTCGCCCCTAGTTTTTTTGTAATCTATCTTTAGATGCTTTATTTTAATGCTGCTTTTATTTATTGTTTCCCATGGATGGATAATTTGCACTTTAATTTAATTGCACCGAATTGAATGAGAAATGGGATGAAACGTTAAATTCAAAACTCAATTGTAAACTTAATCAAGGTATGAATAAATGGGAAGTCCCGAACCTACTCTGGTCCTTGGGCTTAAAGAGGCGAGAGTGCCATCTCAGCATTCTGTTGGTGTGGAAGCCTCCAAGACACCTCATGTGTCCCGTAAAAAGGCTTAAACTTGCACAGTCCTAGGCTCCACGAGGCGAGAGGGCCATCTTAATGTTCTATTAGGGTGGAAGCCTCCAAGACACCTCTAGTTTGCCCAAGCACGAGGCGAGAGGACCATCCTATTATTAGGGTGGAAGCCTCCAAGACACCTCCAGGCTTGCCTATGATGGACATAGCAGTGCTGTCTTAGGCTTACTGAGGCTATACGACCTTTCCCAATATTCCATTGGGTGGCGACTCCATGAAACCTCCATATTGCCCAAAATGGATGCACTTATAATTTCTTACAAATTCTTATGAACCTCATCCCGAAGGCCCTAAAGGTGGGTGGTTCGGGGCACCCCGGGGTATGGTGTACGTCACAGTGGCGACGCCACTGGGGATAATACTCAAGACTTCGCTTCGAAAGTACCTTGGTTTTAATTTACAATTGAGTTTTAATTTAAAAAATTTCATCCTTTTTCAAAACTGCATTGCATCTCATTAGATCCTTAGATCTATGCTAGTTTGGTGCCTCTATCAACCCCGGTGCATTCCCAAAGCACGACCCTACGTTCACTCAATGTAGGGAAGTGTAATCACCAGCCAAAGCCTCATACCTTTATGGTATATTAAATGGAGACCCGACTGGTCGTTATGCTCATGATGAGATAGACCTGTTGGTAGGGACCATGCTTGGGTAGCCCTAAAGTAACATTACCTTGGCCAAAGCTCATATAATGAAAGTAGACACTCCCCCTAGGTGGTATGAACCTTAATACTATTCTTGCTGTATGGATCATTATATATTGGGCGAACCAGATATTTTGATTGATCACCTAATCAAAGGCTTTCATGCCCCGATAGGCCCATTTATTCGGACTGCCTAAATACATAATGATCATAACACGTGCGTCTGTGCATTAGTTAGGAGAGGTTATGCTGCCGGTTTCCCACCATGCACCATACGCGCCCATCGGGTCCCCTATTTACCCATGGGCCAATCCCACCTACGAAAAAGACAATGACCTCGTGTGCAGGAGTAACAAGGTTTGAAAGACCTATGTACTTGCATGTGATTTATGGATGATGCATTGCATATTCATGTCATTCATGCACAAATAAAATTTTTTTATTTTCTCCCTATGTATACATCTTATTTTCTGCATATAATTATTACATGTACACATCATCCTGTGTATAGATTTTCAAATATTTTCACATGTATCATGGTAAACTCTTTTAGCCATTGTATACCATTTGTTGCATTACATATTATTCATGCATCATTCTAACTCTTTAATCTTTCAGCCATCAAGAGCACTTTCCTATTTGGTTAGGGTTTCGACAACCGCATTATAGGAGGTTTTTTAACAGACATTCAAAAAATCTTCAGAAATGGCTAGTTCATCGAGAGAGGCAGATACAATAAGAGCCATGATTGCCGAAGAAGTGGGTAGACGGCTCAAAGAATTTGAGAACAGAATGATGGCCATGATGGCGATAATGGCCCAAGCTACTGTACAAAACCCAACTGCTCCTCCTATGAGACAAAATGAACAAGAGGAGTCTAGAGAAGAACCACTTAAGGAGATTTGCCCGCTACCGGTGAACGTAAGGGCTACCATATCGGGAGCTTAGAAAAGAGAGATAACCCATGGAGTAGAGGATGATTTGGGAGAGGATGAATATGAAAAACCCCTGTCGGTTAGAGGGAAAGTACCCCAAACAGAAGAAGCCATTTGGAGAAAAATGGAAGAGAAGTTCAAGGCGATGTCTCGAATGTTAATGATGGGAAAAGGGATGAACCCCGAGGACAAGGAGTTGGATGGGGAGGATCTAATCCCTCTGAATTTCAAAATGCCTGATGTCCCAAAGTTTGATGGCACATCGGGCCCCATCGCGCATATTAAGCAATACTCCCTGGTGATGAAGGGGACGACACTGACAAAGAGGCAGAAGATTGAAAACTTCTGTTTGAGTTTGATAGGTCCTACGGTGGGCTGGTATTATGGGCTGGAACGAAGAATAAAGGAAGACTGGGGCCTACTGACAGAGGAGTTCCTCCAGCAATACGACTGTAGTCTAAGGATAGAGGTCACTCTAAAAGATCTAGAGCTACTACAACAAAAGCTAGATGAGTTATTTCAAGAGTACCTGACCCGATGGAGGAACCGAGTAATGAAGATGAAGAAGAAGCTGGACACTCCAGACCAGATCAGACTGTTTATTATGAATGCCAGCCCATATTTAAAGGATGGGTTAAAGATGAAGGGGCTGAAGGACTGGGAGTCCCTGAAAGACATAGACATCGAAGCTGAGACTGAGCATCTAGATAAAATGGCTAAATCTGCAAATCTGGCCTTGTGTAAGAACAAAGGAAGCAGCAGTGGTAATGGGGGCAATACTTAGGCAGCAGAAGTCTCAACCACCGAAATGACTCCCAAATACCTCACTATCTTGGGCAAGCCATTATCTTGGTATTTCACCCGTCTCATCAAGGAAGGGAAGTTACAAGCCTTACCAGCTGGGCTTGCCACAAGTCAAGGAAAGCCTAGGCACAGAATAGACTGGTATTATGCGTATCACTAGTACACAGGGCATAGAACATACTATTGTCATCCTCTAAGGGATCGCATTCAAGAATTGGTGCCTGGCCTGGAGGAAGAAAGAAAGAATTAGAGTTGTTACAATGCCTTTCTTTTTATTAAAAAAAAGTGTATTCCTGAACTATCCACTTGTTTCTCTTTTCTATTTTAATAATATGGGCTTTTCTTATATATGCGTTATCATATCTTATCGCATCGAGCATAAATGATAATCATGATTAAGGCATTGGGTTAAACACAGTTTCATTCAGTTCTAATAAATAGTAATCTTGGTTGCATACAATTTGACTCCTAAAGCGACATAAAATTTGAGAGAATAAAAAAAATGAAAAAAAAAATTATAAAGAAGTCTTTGCCTGGACCTATGAAGATGTACCAAGAGATAATCATAAATTCGTCAAGCACACCATTCCAACATACCCCGATCATGGACCAGTCAAGTAGAAGCTCAGAAGACCCAGGCCGAAAGGGGCAGAAAAGGTCAAAAGGAGGAATCCACAAGCTGAGATGATGCCGAATTCTTTATATAACACCCGGCTTGGTTAGCGTCATCCTAATAGTCAAGAAGAGTGAAAAAGTACGAGCTATCAGGATTTGAACAAAGCTTATCCAAAAAAAATGAGAGAAACAAAGAAAAAAGGAACAAAAAAAAGAACAAAAGGAAAGGAGCAGGAAAAAGAACAAAAGAAAAAAGAATAGAAAAAAAAAGAGAAAAATAAAATACAAAAAAAAGAGAAAAATAAAATAAAAAAAAAAAAGAGAGAGAGAAGGAAAGCCATCCTGGGGGCAAGCTTTGTTCAAATCCCATTGATCTACACATGCCCGTACCTTGCCATTCTTCTTGGCTACCAAAAAAGGACCAAAAGACTAATTAACAAATCGTCTAAGGGGTGTAGTATACAAACGGCAAGTCGATGACATTCAGTTGACATGCGTGGACGAGAAAGGAGCTAAGAGGGTCATGGAAGAAATTCATGCTAGAATTTGTACAGGCTATATGAATGGTTTAATGCTGGCAGAAAAGATCAAGAGATAAGGATTGGGCAGAAAAATAACCCTTTTGCACTTCGAGGCTAGAGAACCACCATTGGAACCTCTACAATAGTCACCTATCATTCCTCGACACAGGGGGCAAAAGCAGCATGACCGATAGATGTAAAGCTCAAATCTTTAAGGACAGTCATGGAAGCCCAGATTTTGAAATCCGATAGGACGCAACGACGGCAGCAGCAGTTAAGCAAGTCAGACAAGGATAGGTCATGAGATTACTATCACAGTCAGATCCATCAAAAAATACTCTGCTCGATCATTTAGAAAGAAAGTCAGAAAGCATCCGATGAAAGAGGGAGATTTAGTCTTCAAGTAAATAAGGCCAAATGTTCCAAACGAATGAGATAAATTTAAGCCGATGTGAGAAGGTCCTTTCGCTCTTCAGAGATTGTTATCCAAGAGAGCAGCAATGGACAACAATGAAGATAACTTCAAAGAACTGGTTAATATTGACAGACTCAAGAGGGTCCAGGGTTAAGAACTAAAAAAAATCAAAAGAAGAGAATAAAAGCCCCGCGGGTCGAAAATTTAAAAAGGCAGCCTCGCTAAAAATGGGCGTCTCGTTAGGGTGAAAACCAAAAAAAGGCACCCTGGACAAAAATTAGAGGCTTGAGAGAAAATGTTCAATCAAGAAAACCCGAGAGGGCTGATTGATAACAGGAGTAGGATGCACTTAAGGTGTTACTCATTGAGATTGAATAAAACTAGTATTTTTGTATCACATGTCTAGTCATGGTCATTCTTATTGCTATATGGTGCATAGAGATAGAAATGCATGCATAAGCTAGGCGTAAACATGCAATTAAACGATTAAGAGAAACCTATTGCAGGTATAAGTACATATGCTGGAGCAATTCTCAAGGCAGTAATAACAATTTTTTTGTGACAAATCTTCCTCCTACTCTTTTCTTTTTTTTAAAAAAAAGCCATTAGAGATGAAAACCTTGACTGGCTCTCCAAGCAAAAGTTTGCTAAAGGGTAGGGTGAAAACCTGAAAACAGGTAGTCTGTCTTTCAAAAAAAAATGAATAAAAGCCACTGGAGTGGGTTGGATCCATTTCAGGCAAAAAAAAAATAGGCACAGAGTTATGTGAAAATCCCCAAAGGGACGCATTTCTCGCTAAGAAAAGCTAGTGCGAAAATCCACAAGGGACACATTACCTTTAAAACAATGACTATTGACGCCTGGAGCGATAAGGCGGCATTACTCTGAATGACTTTCCCTTAGGCAGAACTTGATTCAGAGTCCTGGGGGCAAAATGCTCATTAACCGGGGGGCAAAGTTGCGCATGGGTCAGTTCTCTATAAAAAGATTATGGGTCAGAGTCCGTAAAGCCAAGACAATGCGTTTTTAGATCCTTGGGGGCATCAGACAATATGAGCAGCCGAGCAGTATGCTCGACGAATCCCTTAACCACCTGGGATGTGGTCTATCCATTTTTGCATATCACATGCATCTCACGTGCATTCAATCCTTTATGCGTATAGATATGGACACTCAACTCTTGTACATTAATCCTTTGCTCATGTCTCGTGTATATAGCTTTATGTGTACATTTCACACACATTACACACACACAATCTTTTATAGATGCTTTTGTGCCAATAACTTTACAGGGAAAAGGCCGAACCAAAAGACAACTTCGGCAAGATGAATTCAAGATAAAGCCCACGCAAGTCGAAATCATGTAAGCCCATGAAGGGATTATCTTTAAGTCCTTTTTAAGGCATTCTCAGTCTCTTCGGAGCATTATCTTTAAGTCTTTTTTTTAGGCATTCCCAGTCTCTTCGGAGCATTATCTTTAAGACCTTTTTTAAGGCATTATCGGTCTCTTCGGAGCATTATCTTTAAGACCTTTTTTTAGGCATATCCAGTCTCTTTGGAGCATTATCTTTAAGACCTTTTTTAAGTATTATCAGTCTCTTCGGAGCATCATCTTTAAGACCTTTTTTAAGGCATTCTCAGTCTCCTCGGAGCATTATCTTTAAGACCTTTTTTAAGGCATTCTCAGTCTCTTCGGAGCATTATCTTTAGGTCCTTTTGTTAAGGCATTGTCAGCCTCTTTGGAGCATTATCTTTAAGTCCTTTTCTTAAGGCATTTCAAATCTTTTCCAAAACGTTCTCAGTCTCTTTAGAGCATTAAGTTATTTTCAAAAAATGTCCCAAATCCCTTCAATCCAAGGTGATCCAAGAGATGGGTTTAGCTCGACATTGTCAGGCACTATCCAAAAAAGCAAGCCTATTCATGCATCCCATGCCGGGGGCAATCAAGTCTTTTCAACAAGGAGGCTACGTTGGAAATGATAGAGGAATCGATATCTGTCGTATCATAATCGGCAAGGGATATCTAGGAGGATGATATTCCACAAACTATTTTCCAGGGGAACAACCAACCATCCTTAGGGGGGCCACCCGTCTGATATCGGCCCTAACAGGTATGTGCTACCACAGGTATGCATCTCTTTTATATACCCTGCACATTTGCTTTTCTTTTTTTTGCAAATAAAAAGAAGAGGTTAAGGATATAACAGACACTGAGCAAGTCGAGATGAGGCCAGTGGGACAGAACAGCCACCGTGCATGCCGAGATGAGGACAATAGGGTACACGCGATAGAACATGTCACAACAAGGTTGTGGTTAGAGAACACCGCATCCCAAAGACACCGTTCAAGTCGAGATGAGGCAAATGGGACAAATCAACTACCGTGCATGCCGAGATGAGGATAACGGGGCACACGCGATAGAACAGATCGCAACAGGGTTGTGGTTAGAGAACACTCATCCCACAATCACCGTGCTAGCCGAGATGAGGCCAGCAAGACAGAACAGCCACCATGCATGCCGAGATGAGGACAACAGGGCACACGCGATAGAACAGATCGCAACAGGGTTGTGGTTAGAGAACATCGCATCCCACAGTCACCGTGCAAGTCGAGATGAGGCCAACGGGATAGAATAGCCACCGTGCATGTCGAGATGAGGACAGCGGGGCACACGCGATAGAACAGATCACAACAGGGTTGTGGTTAGAGAACACCACATTCAACAGTCACTGTGCAAGCCGAGATGAGGACAGCAGGACAGAACAGCCACCGTGCATGACGAGATGAGGACAACGGGACACATGTAATAGAACAGCTTGTAACAGGGTTGTGGTTAGAGAACACTGCATCCCACATTCACCGTGCAAGCCAAGATGAGGCTGGCGGGACAGATCAGCCACCATGCATGCCGAGATGAGGACAGTGGGGCGCATGCGATAGAACAGATTGCAACCGAGTTGAGGCTAGATAACATTGCATCTCACAGACGCCGTGCAAGTCGAGACGAGGCTAGTGGTGCACATGCAATAAAACAAATTGCAATTGGTTTGCAGTTGGGTAACATTGCCTCTCACGACAGTCAGGAATCATGCGGGCCGAGACGAGGCCAGCAGGATGAAGGTGATTGAATGAATCATCAAAGGGTTGCGGTAAAATACACTACAACTCGGCAGCAAGGGATCACCAGCTCGAACGCCCCACGAAAGGCAAAGGGCTGCCTCAAGTACGCATCGCTTTCCTTCTTCTCTGAATTTTGGCTCATCTAGACACTAGTGCACTAGTTTCCCCAAAATTGGGGGCAACTGTAGACACCGGATCCTAAGGCAGCCCAGATCGGAGTTACCCAATGATGATAAGATGCCTGTTCACAGCTAAAAAGGTTGAAAGTGGTGATTTCTTTGTCAAATTTGCATTTTAGAGTAAAAAAATTAAAAAATAATAAAAAATATTTTTAAAATTAGATTTTAAAAATGGGGTTTAGAAATTGTAGTATTTTTAGTTAATTTTTAATAATGAAAAAAAAAATTCGAGCGTTGACAACGCACAAACACGTACACACTCTACGAGGCGCTACTGCAGGTGGAGTGCCATCGCGCGGCGCTCCGCGAGCGCGACGGGCGAGCCATCGCTCGCTTGTCTCGACTGCCAGCAACGGGCGTCGAACGCACACGTCCCGCCGTAAACGCCCATTTTTGGCCGAATTTCAGTTTTTTTCGATTTTTTGACCTAAAGATCCGTTTTTTATCCCATTTTTGGTATTTTTATATATTTTCTAGTTTTTAAATTTAATAAATTAATTTTTTAATTTTATTTTATTTTATTTATCCTTAAGATAAATATCAAGAATTTATTTTTATCTTTTAAATTCTAATTTGAATTCAAAAGGATTTGATTTTATCCTTAAATCTAATTTAAATTTAAAAATATTTGATTTTATTTTCTAAAATCATGTTTGAATTCAAATGGATTTCATATATATCTTTAAAGGATTTAAATTTTAAAAAGGATTTTGTTTTTAAATTCAAATTTTAAAAAGGATTTGATTTTTAAATTTAAATTTTAAAAAACATTTTTTTGAATTTTGAATTTCAAAAAGATTTAAATTTTTTATTTTCATCCTCATTTACCTATAAATAAGAGGCTGAGGATCGAGGGAAGGAGGTCGGATTTCTTACTTTTCATTCTTTCTTTTTCAACAGAATTCTCTCTACTTTTTTATGAAATTTCTTCTTCAAATAAATTTCTCAAATCAGTTTTTAATAAAATAATCCTTCTTGAGACAAAGAAAATAATTCTTTGTTCTTGAGTTGTTATTTTCTTTCATTCTTCATTTTTAAGCTGTTTTCTTTCTTGGAATAAAACTCCGACTTTTTCATTTTCACCTTTAATTTTGCGGATCAAACCAAGGAAATCAATCATATTTTCCCTTTATCGAGCACGAATTCTGAGGGTAAATATTCTGGGCTCGATCCTACTTTTCTTTTATTTTCTTATTTTATTTATTCACAATTATTTCATCAACATATAGATATTTATATCTATTGCTTATTTATTTTATTTCTAAAATTTCCTTTTATTTCCATTATTTTATTTCATTATCCCACTCACATGTTGTTTGTTTTTTTTTTGTGAGCTTATTTATTTTCACTAATTATGGGGCACTGAGAAGGGGAGCGCGCTAGGATAATTTCGGGACACCAATTTGGTTCATTTTCTTTACCCTATCTCCTTTTAGTTTATCTTCATTTCCAATTTGTTGTAAATATTATTTTAATCCCGCTAATATAAAAATGGTTAAATGGTTTTTATTAATTAAATTGGGATCTTTTGTAAATTGAGGACCAATATCCTATTTTTTCAGCAAATAAAACCGATACTTCAAAAAATTATTTTGTAATAAATATGTATGCGAAGACCAATGTCGTCACCCTTAATGTATATCCCATTTTATGCATGCTTTGTATTTTATTTACAATGGGGGTTATATTTTTAAGCTGTTTCTTTAAATGCTTTATTTTAATGCTGCTTTTATTTGTTTTTTCCCTTGGATGGATAATTTGCGCTTTAATTTAATTGCACTGAATTGAATGAGAAATGGGATGAAGCGTTAAATTCAAAACTCAATTATAAACTTAATCAAGGTATGAATAAATGAGAAGTCTCGAACCTACTCTGGTCTTTGGGCTTAACGAGGCGAGAGGGCCATCTAAGCATTCTGTTGGTGTAGAAGCCTCCAAGACACCTCTTGTGTCCCATAAAAAGGCTTAAACTTGCACAGTCCTAGGTCCCACGAGGCGAGAGGGCCTTCTTAATTTTCTATTAGGGTGGAAGCCTCCAAGATACCTCTGGTTTGCCCAAGCGCGAGGCGAGAGGACCATCCTATTATTAGGGTGGAAGCCTCCAAGACACCTCCAGGCTTGCCTATGATGGACATAGCAGCGCTGTGTTAGGCTCACTGAGGCTAAACGACCTTTTTCAATGTTCTATTGGGTGGCAACACCATGAATCCTCCTTGTTGCAAAAAATGGACGCACTTATAATTTCTTACAAGTTCTTATAAACCTCATCCCGAAGGCACTAAAGGCAGGCGGTTCAGGGCGCCCCAGGGTTTGGCGCGTGTCACACCACTGAGTCATTCTACGAAATTACATTGATTGAGTTGATGAAGAGCCATTCGACGCCGCCTTTTTATTGAAAAGACTTGTATGCCTCTTAAGAGGCTTGAAATTTTATGCTCACTGAGAGGCTTGGATGCTCACTGAGAGGCCTAAATTCTCACTGAGAGGCTTATATGCTCACTGAGAGTCCTAAATGCATACTGAGAGGTTTAGATGCTCATTGAGAGGCTTATATTTTGATATGTGTTGAGCTACTAAGGAAGTAATAACCCCTAAAGAGGCTAGAGCAAGGCCTAATTGAAAATGAAGCAAATTGTTGATTGTGTTTATTTCATTTTTAAGAAAAAGGCCATGGTATTGAAAGATATATCTTAACCTATATAAGTTAAGGATTGGGATTTGTGATAATTTGTAAAATACATACGCTTGTGATAAGGAAGATATATCACAAAAAAAATCTGTGAATTCTTATTAATAACATCAGTATTTCTTGACTTTTTTTTTATAATTGAAATAAAGTCAATTTTCTTTTGATTTTTTTATCAATTTTTTTGCGATTTTTTTCATTATTGTAAATGCATTTAATAATAATTTTTTTTATTCATTCAAGAAAAAGTTGTGCATTGATCCTCAGATTTGAGCCTCCTCAAGGGAAATTAGATTTGAGCCTCCTCAGAGGAAAATTAGATTTGAGTCTCCTTAAAGGAAAAATAGATTTGAGCCTCCTCAAAGGAAAAATAGATTTGAGCCTCCTCAGAGGAAAATTAAATTTGTGCCTCCTCCGACGAAATTAGATTTGTGGTTTTGATGCTTGCCTGTAAGTGGATATATTTTAGAATTTTCAGTGTCTCTTAAGAGGATTTTGATTTTGAGATTCTTTTTTTTAGGCCTATTAATAGGTCTTTGGATTTTTTTTTCTTTTTTTTTTTACAACTGAGATATATTTTTTATTTTTCATGTGAATTTACACCTCGGGTGCATTCTGTATTTTTGCGATTTTAGGTGGATCTTGAATTTACACTTGGGTGAATCTTACATTTTAAGTGTTTTTTCCAACCTTTAGATGTAACACTACATGCCCATACGTAAGGGAGCTCATCCGCGGAGAGAGTGAATGCCTGTATGGATAAGGGTATCACCAAACGATCCACAACCAAGCATAGACAAAAAAAATAAATAAATATAGATAGTAGAGGAAATTAAAATTTGAAACTCAAAGGTCATTCATTGATATAACAAGAGGGTTCATACAAAAGTGTAACTGTACATAAGATATCATTACGAAAAAAAATTACAAACTTCAAAATACATAATTGAAAGATTACAAGAAGATACAAAATAAAACCAAAGGATTACAAAGAGGTACATATATAAATACACAAAAGCTAAGTTCCTAAAACTTCACTCAAACTGCGTTGGCCTGGCCTGCGGTGACACTCCCAAAAACTCTACTTCTTCCGCACCTGCACAGATGAAATACCCGTGCTAAGCAATAATGCTTCGTGGGGAAAAACACAAATATGAACGTCCATTCACAATGGTCGTTAAGGCAAAACACACATATATGGCACATGCTTACAAATACATTCAATGAAAAATACAGCTTTAAGTATAATAAATCACATTCATAAAGCTCATAATCTGAACATATATCACAATGATTCATATTCATATAATAAACAACAAAATGCCCGTAAATTCAGAATAGCAGATAACGAGTGAATACATTGGTACCCGTGGGTACAGTCAAAAGCAACATCTTTACCATTCATTCAAAAACATTTTCACATTAGGGGATCTTAAACAAGATCCGCACATATTCAGGATCGCGAGGACCCAGATAGGGACATGATGAGGGTCAGAAACACATTGGGGCTACAGCTAGCAGAACTCTATAGGCATGCCTATCTATCCACTAATTTGACTCTTTGCAGGCCATGCATCATTCACCATATCAATTACATATTGTACATAAAATCATCCATGTATAAGCATAACAGCATCACAGGATCGAAAATCAAGTATCGATTGCATAGAAGAAAAGTCATTTTGAAAATAAAAGGAGTCACGCTGGCGAAAGAGGCGAAGCTCGCCTAGTGCCGCGGTCGCAATAGCCCTTACACTCGCGCGAAGAGGGACTGGGCAGCCTTTGTTGCGCTCGGGACGTTCGTCGCGCTAGCGACAGAGGGCCAATTGGGTCGGTGGAGTCACGCCGGAGGTGCGGCAGCGGTGGGTAGCGGGGCAAAGAAGGGGGAAACGGGAGGGAGGGGAGAGGGAGGAGAGAGAGGAAAGAGGGGGAGGAGAGAGAAAATGATGTGTATAAAGGAATATTTTAGCGACGGATTTCAATATCTATCGCTAAAAATAGCGACGGAATGTTTAATCCATCGCTATTTTTAGCGACGGATATTTAATTCCGTAACTAAATTAAAAAAAAATCTTTTTTTAAAGACCGAATACAAAATTCAGTAGCTAAATTTTGAAAAAAAAAAGAAATTAATTTTTTTTCGCGACAAAAATTTTAAATCCGTCACCATACTTAGCAACGGAATAAAATTTCCATCGCTAAAGTAAATTTAATAATTTTTACATTGTTTTACCAACGGAATAAATAATCCGTCGCTATTTTAGCGACGAAATTTTTAAAACGTCGCTAATTTCGGTCGGTAATTGTGGAGGGAATTCTTGGCGCCATTTTTAGCGATGAAACTTAATTTTCATCGCTAAATAAATTTCATCGCTAAATTAAATTCCGTCGCCAAATAGCGATGGAAAACATATTCCGTCGCTATATAGCGACGATATGCACTCCGTCGTTAAAATTCCGTCGCTAATTTTGGATTTTCTTATAGTGTCAGACCATCACAACCTTGGGGACAGGCGTTCATAATCTCGCAGGGACTATAGGGACTCTTGCTTGCCCGTTCCTAGACGGACAGATGGAGGTGGAGTTGCTAGCACCACAACCATTAGCACCTAGGTCTCCACCAGTGGATGATACTGACTAGCCACCTACCTCTGCTGCTCCAGCCACGCCTTTAGTACATATATTAAATGAGAGCGATACCGAGGAGCTTATAGACTATGATCCACTCTAGCTAATGTTCAGGGAGACTCATTGTTATTTTGTTTTGATTTATGTATAAAACTAATATGACTTGTATATAGATGATCTTTATTATACTTTGCATTTTTAATGCACCTTAACATGAGACAGATAAAAGGAAAACAATAAAAATAATGAATCACAAATAATAAAATGACATATGATAATAAAGAAACAGATAAAACCATACAAAAGGTAAAATCTCAAATAACTCGTCAAAATAATTTTACACATTGATTAATGGAAGTTTCTTTGTTCAGGAAACCGCCGAGGCTGGAAACTGCGATAAGTAGTTAGATGCCAAAGACGATTTAAGAATGATAGCACTTCGTAGTCTAGTTAATGACTCGATACAATCTAAGAGGATAACGATCACTTTGTAGCCTAGATAATGGCTATATGATATTCAAGAATACTCGCACTTCGTAAGTCTACAGAATGACTCGGTGCAATCCATGAAGATGATATCCGCACTTTCTAAGTTTAGAAATGACTAGGTGTGAAATGGCCCAAAATAGCTATTTTCATGAATAGTGATTTTTGAGTCGTGAATAGTGATAGCAGGGTGAAGAGTGCCATCCGGGGTCAAAAAATATTTTATTGGATTATTAAAAAGGACAAGTTATACGGAGTCCAATTGTATAATTTGGAGTGAAAATGAGGTCAAATAAGTCACAAAAAGTAAAAAATAAGAAAAAGCTCTAGCCTTTAGCTCGGTTCAAATTAGGGGTGAGCCAAATTCGGGTAAAATCAAAAAACCGAACCAAATCGACCGATTTTTTTAATTCGGTTCGGTTGTTCATTTTTCTGGTTCGATTTCGGTTTTGGAATTCTATGTAAATCGGTTAATTGGGTTTGGTTTTGAAAGGCAAAAACCGAACTGACCGAAATTTTAATATTACATGTTATTTTATCCAATTTTTACATAAAAATAATTATTTTTGTATTTTTTTATCAATCTAAGGGGCTTGAACTCAAATTATATATGTACATTTTTTAATTTGGATGTTTTTATTTTAGTTTTATGATTTGTAATTTTGTATACTTTTCTTTAATTATAATTTTGGATTTTTGGTTTTTCTGTTAACCGAACCAAACCGATCGAAAATTTTGATTCAGTTTTTATATAATTTTGGTTCGGTTCGGTTTATATAAATTAAAATATTTCAGTTTGGTTTGGTTATTGAACCGAAGCGACCGTTGCTCACCCCTAGCTCAAATAGTAATAGGGTTGACTTTATATTTGACCAGGCCTTTAAAAATAGTAAATGATCTCTGAAAATTTACATGAAGGCATGGATGGACTCAGAATGATGTGTAAAACAATTGGGTTGGAAAAAGGAGATTTTTATAGTGGCACTGAAAAATTAGTGAATCGAGCTGGTTTAATTGAATCGGACCGAAAATGGGTCTTAATTGAGATGAAATTAAAGTCTAATGAGTTATTAAGAGCAAAAAGGAAGTTAAAGATGAAAGGTAAACCGAACCGGTCCAACCAATTTGACCTTAGTTGACCGGTTTTGATCAAGAGTTGACCGAGCTCTAATTGGTGTCACAGATCTCAGAAAAATGATCTAAAAGTATGGATTTACTTGAAATATTATGGAGAATCAAATGGTATTGGAAAATAAATTTTATGGTGAGATAGAAAACTGAATTATTGGACTGGTAGGAATTTATTGGACCGAGAAACTATTTCTGATTGGGATAAAATTTTATATGGAGCCTAACAAATATATTTTAAGAATTATGGAATTTCTTTGGGGAGGAATTGAACTTGGAAAGTGATGAAAATAATTTTGGATTGGAAATTGGGCTTAATAACCTAAATGGGCTTTTAGGTTGGCCCAATTGGTTGAACCAAGCCCAAGCCCACTTAAGACTCCTATATAAGGCGAAAAAATCAGCCAATTTCCATATTTCTCTTCAACTCTCTCCTCCCTTCTCTTGGTCGAATGGAGCATTCTTCATTTCTCCAACAATTTCTTCTTTCTTCTTCCAAAGATCTCACCAAATTCCAATCCAGCCTCTCTTTTCATTGAGGATGGCCTCAAAAGCTCATTGGAAGTGGAAGAAGTGGGAAAAATCAGGTGTTCAAGGTTATTTGTCAAAAGTGAGGTAAGGGATTTTGAGGTCCATTGTAACACCCTTATACCCTATACGTATACTGCTGACTTCGCGATACTATACAATTACCATGTTCAGTTAACAGTCATTCACTTATGAAAATATGGGTCAAATTTTTTTTTTCTACACTTGTTATTACTATCACTTAGCCCACTTAATACTTTATTCCTTATTCATCTTACATATCCTTTAAACATTCACATTAACTTACTTAGCTATCGATTGACCTATAACTGTCTTATTTACTATCCAGTTGGTGTAAATTTTGGCAGTATAACGGCTTGTAAATTGCACTACCCAAACCTGCAAATTTGTAAATCCACAGCCCCGGTAAGGGCACAATAGTAGTATCATCCTATATTCATACAATTCCCATCCGCCGTTCATCACACAACCACAAAATAATCCCCACAGATAATATAACATATTATATCATTACATGCCAAGTTCCATAACTAAGTTAGGTATATACATGCCAAAGTAAATTCCATTACATACATCAAAATAAATTTATCTTCAAGTCCTTCAGCTCGGTCCCAAAATGACTGAGGTATGCTGCTTCGGTCCTAAAGCGTACCTACACGCAGTCAAAAATAATTACGTGCTGAGCATTAGAATGCCCAGTGGTGGTTACCAATTTATAAATTTCCTAACTAATTCTATTTGATTAACATATTATAAATACATATACTTATTATTTCCACTTATTATTATTACTTCCTAATTCACTTAATATTTCACTTAATTAATCACATTACTATTTATTTAATCACTTAATCATACTTTTAATTCACTTAATTACACTATTTATTTATTTCACTTAATTCTTTATTTACCATTAATTACATGTTAATCACTAATCTTTTCACTTAATTCCACTTATGTCCTTATCATTTCCATTAATTCCATCTATGTCCCTTTCTTTTCCAATAATTACCCTTATGTCCTTACAATTACATTATTACCCATTATATCCCATCTTTTACCTTAATTACACTTATATCCTTCTTTAACACTTAATTACCAAAATACCCTTATTTATTCAATATTTCCACTATTAATTTCATTTATGCCTCTTTTCCACTTTTATCCTTATTTAACTTATTTAACTACAATTATATCCTTTTTACTTCATTTTTTTCCACTTTTTAACTTACAATTTAGCAAAATTGCAATTTAGTCCCTATTTTATCACTTTTTCACCAATTTTACTATTTTAATAATTTTTATTGCATATTTACCAATATGCCCCTAGTATGTACCCGGTAGAAAATCTATTGACCGGATATGCGGGACATGGGCCCCATAGACCCTAGTAGGACCAATTTCACTGTACTGCATTACACTATACACTGAATATCATTGTACACTGTGATAAGCTCTCATTAGTTTATCAATAGCGAGTCACCATGACTCATACCGCGGTGTGGAATCCCTATGACTAGCCAATTATATCCTGAACTAGATTTCACTACCAGACAACTACTAAGGGCAATATTTTCTCAAAATTCATATAATTTTTACATTATGTCAATATGTATAATTTATCATACATTTCATTTCCATATGCCACTTTGCATATACACTCATTTATCATTATGTAGTCATAATATGCCATTATATTACATATAAAATCAAAACACATATATGTATACCCACATGTACCATTCGGCCAAGAGTTCAAATTTCCATATTATGCACTATAATTTCTCTTAGTCACTTAACTACACTTATTTCATGTTATACATCTCAAATATGCTATTATTATGCCAAAACCCATCACATATTCCATTTTATTCCGCATTATCTCATTCGTCCAAGCACGCACCCACTCATTATGGTTTCTTTTAATTCTTTAATTCACTCAATCATGCATTTCACTTAGTATACATATTATAAACATCAATTACAAGCTTAAAAACCCATTAAAACATCATTTTTACTTAAGGTTTCCATTCAAGCTCTATATCCCTCTAGGATTGCTTTTCTTTCCCTTTTGCTTGAGGAGCTTCCTCATCCCTTTGAGAATGCTAACCTTTGAACACAAAAAAATCCTCACTTCCAGTGCACCAATTGGACTCCAAATACTGTCTCCATGTTCTAAAGAGGCTGAAGTTTGATTAGGGAGCTAAGATTTGGTGAGAAATGAGAGAAGAAGTGAAGAAAACTAGAGGAAAGAGAGAGAAAGTGGGTTCGATTTTAAAGGAGGAAGAATATCTCGACTTTTGCTGGATTTCACTAGATAAATCCAGCCATTTCTCCCTCTATATAGTCCCCGAATGAACCAAACCGGTCCAACCGAAGTGGTCCAACCAAATTAAGCAAAAATTTTAATTTTTCGGTTCATTTCCATTTTTCCAAAGCATCTATATCTTTCTATAATTATTTTCACTTCTAACCAATTCCATTGATCTTAGAGCATAAAAAATAGACTGCCTGCAAATTTTCAGCTCAATCGGAGTCAATTTGGGCACCGGTTCACCTAAACCGGTCCGATTCGATCAAATTTTCTTTTGCCGTAAAATACAACTCTAAAGCTGTCAAAATTCACAGATAACACTACCACTGTCTTATTTTACACACTTAACATCTATTAGGCCATTTTAATGATTAATAACCCCTTGGTCAAACCTCAGTCAAATCTCGGTTCAATTTGAACCGAACTAGAGGCCAACTTCAGAATGACTTTCAAAGGTCGATTTAACTCCGTTTTCAGCTCAAATTTCACCAATAAACTCCTGACGACCCACAGATCATTTTCGTGAAATTAAAATTTTTCGGGCGCCGGACAGCCGAGTTCGCTGTATAGCCACCCTGGTGTCACCCGACCCGGAACCACTATAATTTTAACACACTTAATACTAAACTTTGACACTGGCAAACTCACTGCCTATACTGTTCGATACTGCGGTTATCAAGGTAACACTAAAATTATGAAATAACACTTCTAGATCGGTGTTAGGGCCATTACAATTCTACCCCCCCCCCCCCCCCCCTTAAAGAAAATTTCGTACTCGAAATTTACCTGGATGGAATAGCTGTGGATACTATTGTTGCATTGTTGCTTCATGCTCTATTTGTCGCCTCTTCCACATTGTGATGGTTCCAGAGCACTTTCACTAAGGGTATCTGCTTGTTTCTGAGTTGTCTGACCTCTCTAGCTAAGATCTTCACTAGATATTCTTCATAAGTTAGGTCAGCTTGCACTTGCACTTCTTCTGGTTCAATCACGTGGCTAGGATCAGATCGATATCTTCTCGGCATTGACACATGGAACACATCATGGATCTTTTCCAAGGTTTGTGGAAGCTTTAACCTGTATGCCACCGGACCCACTCACTGTATCACTTCATATGGCCCAATGAATCTGGGTGACAATTTACCCTTCTTTCCAAATCTGAGAACCCGCTTCCATGGAGAAACCTTCAAAAACACTTTATCGCCCACTTGAAATTTTATATCCTTTCTCTTCAAATCAGCATAAGATTTATGTCTATCACTAGCTTCTTTCAAAACTGAGAAGTGAAGCGAGGATCTCTGTCTGAAATGATAGAGGTGGGTACACCATGCAACCTCACTATTTCATTAATGTATAATTTCGCCAATCGGGTCAATGGGAAGTCTATCCTCACTGGTAAGAAATGGGTGGATTTAATAAGTCTGTCGATAATTACCCAAATTGCAACATGTTTCCTTCAGGTGAGAGGCAACCCTGTTACAAAATCCGTAGTCATTCGATCCCACTTCCATTCTGGTATAAAGATAGGCTGGAGTAACCCAGATGGTATTTGGTGTTCTGCCTTCACTTGTTGACATATCAGACACTTACGCATAAAATCTAACACATCCCGCTTCATTCTTGGCCACCAATAATGCATCTTTAAATCTTGATACATCTTGTTACCCCTTGGATGCATAGCATAACTGCTGTGGTGTGCTTCTATCAAGATACTTTTCTTCAACTCTGGTTGATTTGGCACACATAGTCTTTGCTTGTAGTATACAATACCATTTAGAGCCACTGTGTAATCATAACTGCCACTATCCTTCACTCGGTCTATCACTGCAATCAACTTATCATCTTGCTTCTGGGCGGCTTTGACTTGCTGCACAAAATCAGGCTTAACTTGTAACTCAGCTATCAATGCTCCACTATCAGCCACATCAAGCTTTACATTCATTGCTTTTAATGCTGCCATGAATTTTCTACTAAGCGCATCTGCCACTATATTAGCTTTTCCTGGGTGGTAGTCGATGAAACATTCATAATCCTTTATCAACTCGAGCCACCTTCGCTGTCTAATATTAAACTCCTTCTGTGTGAGCAAGTAATTCAGGATTTTATGGTCTGCAAAAATGTAATACTTTTCACCATAAAGATAGTGCCTACAAATCTTTAATGCAAACACTATCACTGTTAGCTCAAGATCATGCATGGGGTAGTTCTTTCCATGATTCTTAAGCTGTCGGGAGGCATAAGCAATCACTTTCCCATCTTGCATCAGTACGCAACCCAAACCATTCAAAAATGCATCACTATAAATGGTGAAATCTTTGCTTGATTCAGGTTGAGTTAACACTAGAGCTTCAGTC
The DNA here is from genome assembly GCA_947683425.1 of Excoecaria cochinchinensis. Lineage (NCBI taxonomy): Eukaryota > Viridiplantae > Streptophyta > Magnoliopsida > Malpighiales > Euphorbiaceae > Excoecaria > Excoecaria cochinchinensis. The sequence goes on along the minus strand of CANTUQ010000194.1, from coordinate 5,320,323 downwards.
AACATCTTCTTAAGCTGATCAAAACTGGCTTGATACTTTTTTGTCCACTCAAACTTTGTCTTCTTCTGCAATAGACATGTTAAAGGTGCTACAATAATAGAAAAGCTTTTAACAAACCTCTTGTAGTAGCCTGCTAAACCCTATAAACTTCTAATTTCAGTGACATTCTTGATTGTCAATTTATTCAGCTGCCGATAGTCAATAAACAATCGGAAAGATCCATCTTTCTTCTTCACAAATAGCACTGGAGCTCCCCATGGTGATACACTAGGCCTTATGAAGCCTTTCTCGAGCAATTCTTGCAGTTGAATCTTCAATTATTTTAGCTCTGCTGGCGCCATGTTATATGGGGCAATGGAAACTGGTGCAGTCCCTGGAGCTACATTAATGGAGAATGCAATCTCTCGATCGGGTGGCAAACCTGGAAGATCTTCTGGAAACACATTTGGGAACTCACACACTGTAGGCACATCTGATAGATTAGATGTTCCCTTCTTTGCTTCCATTGCATAGCATAAATAAACCACACAACCCTTTCTGATCAACCGTTTTGCTGCTGTAGCCGAAATAACATCAGACAAATAATATGGTCTTTGGGCCACCGCTGTTATTTCTCGATCATCAGAAGTCTTAATAGTAACTCTCTTCCTTTTATAGTCAACCATTACATGATGAGTGGCTAACCAATCCATGCCCAAAATAACATCGAACTCTTTGAAGGGGAGTTCAATCAAATTGGCAGAGAAAACACAATTCTGTACACTAATGAGGCAATCCTTATACACTCGATTCACTATCACGCTATGACCCAATGGGTTGCTCACTAGAATATCATGGTCTAAAGGAGAACTATCTAACCCATTTTCCCATGCAATATCTGTGCTGATATATGAATATGTGCACCCAGGATCTATAAGTGCATATACTGAATCTAAAAACAAAGAAAATTTACCTACTATCACGCCGGGAGCATCCTCTTGATCTCGCGCCCTCACTATATAGGTGCGGCCTGCTACACGGCCCTATCCCTGAGGTGGAGGTGGAGGTCTAGTTGATGCGTGTGATGCTGTTTCCCTACTTCGCCCTTTAGGTGCTGAAGAGCCTGCACCAGGAGCTGGGGAAGTCATTGAAAGTGGCATTGCATCGGGACATTCTTTTAACAAATGCTCCTTCGAACCACATTTGAAACATGCGCCTGACAGATATCTGCACTCACCCGGATGGGATCTGCCACAAAGATTGCATTGCTGGGGAGTGCCTCTGCCTCAACCTCGGGGTGCACTGCTTATTGAAGACGCTGGAACATTTTCGTCCCCCTATATTCCTCTGACTGCGAGCAGGTGCTGCTGAACCTCTACTCTGAGATGGCTATGGTCCTCAGGATCTCTTACTCTGACCACTAGCTCCACTAGACTGCCCTGGTTTCCTTTTCTTCTGAAACCGTGCTTGCCTCTCTGCTTCATCCGCCTTTGATGTCTCCACCTTTATGCAAGCAGCAACTAGGGATCTTAAGTTTGGATGCCTCTATCCACCAATAATTTGCTTGATGCGGTTGTGGAGACCCCTCTCAAATCTCTCCATCAATCGGGCTTTGGTCCTCAATACATCATTGTAGACACCGGATCCTGAGACAGCCCAAATCGGAGTTACCCAAGGATGATAAGATGCCTACTCACAGGCAAAAAGATTTAAAGTGATGATTTTCTTGTCAAATTTGCATTTTAGAATGAAAAATAAAAAATAATAAAAAATGTTTTGAAAATTAGATTTGAAAAATGGGGTTTAAAAATTATAGTATTTTTTTAGTTAATTTTAAAAATTAAAAAATTAAAAAAAAATTGTTTTCCACGAATGTCGACGCGCAGAGCGACGTGCAGCTATCGTCCGTACTGGGCACGCGACCGACGCCCATCACGCATGTCACACCCCAAATCGGGCTTAGTCAAAATTGGCAAGCTAAGTCGGGATTTCAGGGGTAATTCGGTGAATTGCGCATGAGAATATTTTACATTAAGGAATCTAGTGCAACGATTAATCTAATATGTTAAGTGGAGGAAGTATCTAGTGAAGTGTGAGTATGGTACCAGGATGGAAAATATCTACTTAACTAATTATGTGGTGTATGTATGTGTATGGTGCCTTGGTGTATGAAAGTCAAAGGAGGAATTATTGGTCCTATAGGAGGCTGCCATGTGGCTTGGTAGGTGTGCATTAAATGAAAAGAAAGAAAAAGAAGGAAATGGAGGAGAGAGAACGCAGGAACAAGTCTTCTCCCCGTTCTCCTCTCTTCTTCGATTCTTCTTTCTCATTCCTTCTCTATTTTCTGTACTTCTTCCTTTTCTTTCTTATGGCTGGTGTTTGGGCACATGATTCGGTGATTTTGGTATAGATTTGGAACAAGATTGAAGAGGTAAGAGTTAGTTTTGGTTTGCATGTGTTTGGTTCTTCTTCTCCTTCTGTTTTGCTTTTGATTTGGGGAAAGTTAGGTTTTGGATGAGTAATTTCTGGGTTTTGTTTGTGCAAGTGATTGGTTTTAAGAAGAAAGATTGATGATTGAAGGTTGAAGAAGAGTGATTTTATCACACCCCAAAAGTGGCCTAGTTGGAATTAGCAATTTTAATTGGACAATATGGATATGTTGGTAAATTTTATAACTGTAATTAAAGGCAATTGGGTAATTTTATAAGTGAAAGAGGATTTAACTGCAAGGAATTAAAAGTATTAAATTGCAGATTTTTATTTAGTGAGTAAAAAGTATTTTGACAAGGATTTATTAGTAATTGTAAGGAGCTATTGGAAAAAGAGTTATTAGTGGATTTGGGGGTCCATTCAGAACATGACAAGTGGAGAGGTGAGTGTGTGCATGTGGGAGAGAGAAAAGAGGGTTTTAGAATTTTTCTTTAGCTTCCTAAAGAAGCCATCAGATTTCACTCTCTTTCTCTCTTGCTCTCTCTCACGTTAGCCACTCTTCTCCTCTCCATTTTCTGTTCTTTCCCATTTGCATGTGTGTTCATCCATTGTGGAGCTAGGGTTTGAGTTTAGAAGAAGTTTTAGGAGGTAAGTGGCTGTAAGTTTATGTGTGGTTCTCCATCTTCTCCTTCTTTCGGGATATTCATGACTATTTCATCGGGTTGATATTGTGTTTTATTTGTCGGTTTATGAAAACTGCTGAAGAGAAGAGGAAGGATAAAGGAAAAGGAAAGGTTGTGGATTGAAGGTTACAGTGGACGTTTTGAACTTCATTATCAAGTTTGGGAGTGTCTGTCCTTTCTCATTTTTGATCCTGTTTGCTGTTCTGATGTGAATGTTATTTTATGTGTGTTTGTATATCGAAATGCAAGAGTGAGATAAATTTATATGTATGATTTGTAGTGGTGAAGTTCTGATGTTTTGAATGTTAAAATGGAGATGTATATACATGAGTGTGAATGTAAAATCCTGGGTTGTTGACGTTCTAGTATTGCCCTCTATTTGAATAGTAAAATTACGTGACTTGTATTAAGATTCCTATAAATGTATTATGGAGACTTGAAGGTACGTGTTTGCATATTTATTGCATGAAAAATGGTTTTGGGCAAGATGGAGTTTTGAATTCTTGATGTACTCTGTTTTCCACATTTTCTGTTTTCACGTTTTCTGAAAATTCTAGGAACCAGTTCTTCCTTCCAGCGAGAGTGAGGAGGATCACGAGTCATGAGAGAGAATCGCGACTCGTGACCCTCTTCCCTGGGAAGTCACGAGTCGTGATGGAGGATCACGACTCGTGACCGTCCCTTCTGCTGCGTGAAGCTTGCGTCACTAGATCTTGACTCGTGACCTCCCCTTCCTTAGTGTTGGTGTCACGAGTCGTGATGTAGGAACATGACTCGTGACCGCCCTTTTGTGAGACGCTTGCGAGAAGCTAGTGTCACGAGTCACAATTGCCTGTGTGACTCGTGACTGGCTTCTCTTCCTCTTCTGCCCTGTTTTAAAAACAAAGATTTAAACTTCTGTTATATGGGGTTTTTCACTACATGACACATGATTGGGTTTAAATCTGTATTACAATTTGATAATTGTTTAATTATGAGATAGGTATACATGATTAATAATGATGCACATGGTTTAAATGCTTATAATTTACAAGAACATGAATTAATTTCAATGTGAGTTATATGTTCTTATTACCTCCTGTATTTGGTATATATATATTTATATATTTTCGAATTTGATCGATATACATTTATACATGAGTTATAGGTTCGTATTTAATTCAATTCTCATGATATGATAATGATACGTGAGTATTGGAGTTGTGTTTTTAAGCCTGAATAGTCATAGTAGTGGATAAGTAAGCGCTTACTTAGGTCATGGTGTGTGTGCAGCTGCTATATGATAAAACGTTATATGCGGGTCCCGTTTGGATCCTTGTTTCGACCCCGTTTGGGTCTATATGGAAATAATGAGAGACTTCGGTCTCTATATGAAAATCACATGTTTGAGACTCATGTCTCCATATGCTCGGGATACTGTGTTCTATCAGTATCCAATGGACCGCATCCACTTCTAAAGTGTATTTCAGACTAATCAGGCTATATGTTATTATGTGTTGCGTATGTTGAGATGTATATTGAGGATTAAATGTTTAAGATGAGTAAGAATTCATGAATAACTTTATGATATACACCTTGTATTTGTGTACTTAGAATGGTGAAAGTATTAATTGAATAGTTAATTGCTTGTAAAGTATGTTGATGCATGTCTTGTAGAATTAGGAAAATATGCTTATATGTAATTTTGATGCCTTTGATTATTGAATCAAAACTTAATTGCACGTTTATGGTTACGATGAGTTTAAATTATTGTTGTAAATATTGTATATGCGTATTTCCGTTTGTTTTGTTCCTCCCCACTAAGCGTTATCGCTTAGCACGGGTTCTTTACCCGTGCAGGTGGCGAGTTCGGTTTGGAGTCAGACATCTGCAGGTCGGCCACTAGAAGTCTTTTTGGATGAAGTTTATTTTTTTGTGTCTTCCGCTGTTATTTTGTTATTGCTTGTTCATAGCAAAATGAATCTTTTGTAATGGAACAATTATTTTGGTATATATATTTGCTTACAAGCCTGTTTGGTAAAACGATATTGATATGATGTATGTTCAAGGACTTGTTATATTATGTTTAAAGGTTTCTTTATATCTCATTTTGGATTTTGTTTGTTAGCGTGTATTTGGATTTGTATATGTGTTTGCCCGCGTGGCGCTCCGGTATCCTTCCAACGGGGGTATCGGGGTGTTACAGATTTTGGATCTTCAATTCCGGGTTTGGGAACTATGTGGTTTGTGTTTTCAGTTTGGATGTTTTGTCTCCACCCTAATTCTTCTTGGATCATGAGTGTGTGTCTATGTTTGATTCCCAGTAAATTGAGTGTTTTGATATGAGTCTTATGCAAGTATTTGTTTGGGTAAATGTATTAGTAATGCATGATAAGGATTTAATTGAAGGTATGTGAGAATTGAAAGTGAAAATGCATGATTGGGTAAACTCTGTTCAGTTTTCATCTGACCTCTGTGCAATGTTTTTGTCATAAGTATAGTTGTAGATCTCTAAATGGAGTGCTTCCTAACCATTAGAACCATGCCTTCCATGTCTTTAAAAGAAATGACCTTGAGCAAATTCTTGCTCTAAGTCCCTGAAATTGACCCAAACCATAGTGTCCCTGTTTAGGCAAATTCCCTGGAATAATATGGGGTTTTTAGGTCATAAATTTCGATATAGATGTCCAAACTATCTGAAACCAGTACCAATTGAAAGATAACATCCTTAGGAACAATTCTTAAGAAGAAAGTTTTTCCTAAAAATGTCTTGAACTATTTTTAAAATGCGTGCCAAGTTTAGACCTGAAGCCAGTCTGGAGTCTGCCTCTTGGAGTGAGGCAGAATAGGTTTACACGGCGGTATGGGATTCCTAACCGCCGTGTAAAACGATTTTGTCCCATTTTTACACAATTTTCACGTCTCACACGGTGGTATGAGTTGCCTTACCGCCGTGTAACCTCATTTGCACCCAAAATGGTCCTTTTTCCATCCCGAATTGAACCCGAACTTCCCCGGATGTTCTTACCACTTGTCCAACTTATGTATAACATTATAAGATGGGTATATGAATGCTTTTCCAATTGAATTATATGTAAATAATGCTATGATATATGATATTGATGATTTTGGGGTTGGTTACATTCTGGAATTTTGCATTATGTTTGATGCTTAAATTAGGTTTGTATGATATATGGATTAAGTATTTTTTGACTCATGGTATTTGAATGTTGAGCCGAAAAGGTAAGCTTTGGATTGACTTTATGGTTTGAATGTGTAATTTTGGAATGTGTTGTGTTAAGTGTGAATGTGGGGTTTGTGCTCTGCAGATTTTTGGGTTTTTCATGGTCCACACGGTGGCATGGCCTTGCATACCACCGTGTGAATCGTGAAACTTCAACAGATTGCAAAGCCGTGATTTTACACGGCAGTAAGGGAGACCCATACAGCCGTGTAAAATGCTTCTGCCTTGTGAGTATTTTGCGCTGGACAATTTACATGGCGGTAAGGGATTACCCATACCCCCGTGCAAAATGCTTCTGTCCCGCTCTGTGTTTGGCATAAGTGCCTCACACGGCAGTATGGATTGGTCATACCGCCGTGTAAAGCGCTACTGTTCCCCAATGTTGAAGATTTTCGATTTTCTTCGTTTTTGCTCCTCTTCCGTATTTCGTTGTTTTTAAATATTATTTACTATCATTTCATGTGTTTATCATCATTAAATTGTATTATGCTTTGTCAAATTATGTCGAATATTTGTTGAATTCAGAATGTATTATGCAAGCCTAAAGTCTATAACTTTATGCTGTAATTATATACCGTGCTTAAATGTGAATTATATCATTGCATGATTAAGGCCTTGTATTGATAATTATTGGCATGATAGTGTTCCCTAATCTGACTCTGATATGCTTTAGAATTTTGATTGTTGTGGAAGTGTGTTGACTGCATCATATTATATGCTTTGCATGTGAGTATATGATGCATGACCGATATTATGAACGTATTTATATGTTTATCATACTTTGGATTATGCATGATATATATATACTATGTGATTTGAAACATGATTTATTTTATGCATGACCTGCGACAGTCAATTTAGTGGATGGTTAGGCATGCCTAATAGAGTCTCTTAGCTGCAGTACCTTTGGACGTTTGGACCCGTTTGGTTCCTCGCGAACCCTTTTTAATGTGTTCGGATCCTCGCGATCCTTTTTAATATGTTTGGATCTTGTTCAAGATCCCCCTCAGTGAAATGTTTTTAAATGTGATAAAAGTAAATGGTTTTCGATTCGTACCCGTAAGGTACCCTTTGGCCGGTTCGTACCCGTAAAGTACTGTCTGTACACTCGTTATCCACTAAAGTGAGTCAGCAGGTATTCTGTTTGCTTTGTCTAATATGTATATGAGAATGTGATACCCGAATGAGTATGATTTTGGACATGCGAATCAGTTATTTATCCGAAAGTGACTATGAATCTCGGAACGGGTTAATGTGACTCAAGCATGTATATTGTATATGTATACCGTAAAATATGTATATTGCTCTTCCGTATAAAGATGAGATAAATTAATGTGTATATGAATGTGAACTAGAATTTCTGAATTCTATGATTAATTTGCATGTATATTAATGTGGTTTTGTGATGTTAACTGTTATCGTTAATATGTGAATTAGTATGAGTATGAATATGATCTTGAACTAGCGGATGCAACCAATGTAATTTTATGCTATATGATCCCTTGGTTTCAGCTATCAAAGTATTCGGTATGTTATCTGATGTTTATGTTTTATGGCATGATATTTTATGTATTAGAGTTACGCAGGGAAGTGTGGTGTTTTGGACGTTGTCCCTTGGGTTTTGGCTAATGTGTGTATACTATGGCCTAACAAAAGTATGTTTAGATACCTAGTGTTCTTGGCATGATAGTTGGGTGCGTTATTGCACGGTAAGGTATTGGTATCTGATATCTCGGTAAGTATATGCGTATAGGAGTGTATGTAGTTCTGCACAACGATACTTGTATAGTGTATGGTATTCTGTCTGCTTTGTTTTGTTTTTTGACATGAGTATAGGGATATGGATATGAGCTTCTAAATAAATGCCTTTACTACACAAGCATGATTATGTATGTGTTGTGAATGTCCACATATGTCATTTTGAATGTGTTATGCCTTGACGACCATTGTGAATGGCCGTTCATATTGCTTGTGTATTTTCCCCACTAAGCGTTATCGCTTAGCACGGGCTCTTTTCCCGTGCAGGTGGCAGGTATGGTTCGGTTCGAGTCACGCTTCTGCAAGGTTGGCCACATAGGAGTTAGAAGAGTTTTGTCATTGTTGGGTTCAGCTCCTGTATTTCAGATTACGTATTTCTGTAGCCTTTTGTATATGTAAGATTCTAGATGTAATATTTCGGAGGTTGTAATGTTATAATATTTCTGTATTAAGTTATCCCTTATTTTATCGTTCGCTTTATGCTTCCGCTGAATGATCATATGTATGCATGTGTATCTGCTTCTGCTTAGCGCCTGCGTGTGTGTGAGTTAATGCATGACCAGGTTTGCTTCTCAAGGTAAGTTTTTAATTTCCCCGTGTTTTTGTATAAATGTATGCTTCCGCTTTGAGTATGTGTGCATATGTGCGAGTGAGTGTCGGTAGCACACCCGAGTCCTTCCAAGAGGGACGTAGGGGGTGTTACAGCGCATGTTGACGGGCATCAGTCGCCCCTGTTCTGCCGAAATTGCCTTTTTTCACCCAAAATCAATTTTTTCCGAATTTTCACCCAATTTTGATTTCCTATCCCATTTTTTAGGCTTTTTAATGTTTTTTCCATTTTTAAAATTTAAAATAAATAATATCTGATTTAATTAATATTTTTTAATTAGTTGGTTAGCTTTTTATTTTTTCTTCATATAAAAAGAAAAAGATGGAAAGAGAATGGGGGAATCATTTTTAGGGTTTTTTAACTTTTCTCTTCTTCTTCTTCTTCTCAATTTTCTCTCTAAATTTTTCTTAGTTTTCCCCTAAAAAATAAAAAACTGAAAAATTCAATTCTTCATCTTCTTATTTTTTCTTTGTTTTTCAATTAAACTTTGTTCAAAGACTTTTTTTTGATGGAATCCCTTTTTGATGAAAAATGGATTTTGAGGCAAACAAAATAATGGTTTGTTCTTAAAATCCAATTTTCATTTGATTTTCTAAAAACAAGTTTTTTTTCATAAACTAATTTTTTCTTGAGACAAATAAAAAATATTGTTTGCTCTTGAGAACATTTTTTTTCTTTAATCAATAAAAATTATTTTTTAAAATAAAGAAATTCATTTTTTTTCTTGGAATATTTTTTATTTTCTTTCATCATTTTTAATCAAATTTTCTCTTTTGGAATAAAATTTCAATTTTTTTTCAAACCTTTAATTCTAATTTTGCAAAATAAAGTAAGGAAATCAATCATCATTTTTACCTTTATCGAATCCGAAACTCTGAGGGTAAACATTTTGGGCTTGATATTTTATTTTTTATTATTTTGTTCATATTTAATTGATTAACATGTATATTTTATTATTTTCATTTATTAATTTATTCTATTGTTTTTATATTTGTCTCATTTAATATGTTTATATATTATTTTTTGTTCATGTAAATATTGATTCCTTATTATTTTTTATGTAATTAATTAATTCATTTTTGTTGATCTTTTTTCCATGTAAATGTTTTATGTTGATAAATTAATCATGTCATTCATTTAATTATTTTCATCATTCTTTTATTCATTATTTTTATCGTTCTTTTTCATTGCTATTGTTATATATTTATTGTTTATTCATTTATTTGTTCATTTTCATTATTATTATTATCATGTTCATATTTTTATGTATTAATTTATTAGTATGTTTTATTTATTTCAATCATATCATTTAATTAATTTATCATTCATAATGCATTTTTCTGATTTATTTTAAATTGTTAACATTTTAATTCATTTGTCATTTTGATGTCATCTTATTTTATTTTATTTTATTTTATCATTTATTATATATTTAACTGATTTAATTGATTTAATTACTAATATTATTTCATTTGTATTTTATTTTTATTTCACAACTTATTTTCTTCGTTTGGGCATTTTCGCGAGCACACGGGGAGATCCAGGAGGCTCGCCCGATTTGATCGTTTATTTCATTACTTGTATTATTTGCTTTGTTTGTTTCTTTATTTATTTTGTCGAATGTGATTCCTAATAAAATTGTTTATTTTAGGCACGCTAAAAAGAAAATCACAAAAATATTTTTATTAATTAACTTGGAATCTTTCCTAAAAAAAAATGGGACCAATGTCCCAATTTTCTCCATCCAAAATAAAAATTGCCACATCAAAATTATTTTATAATAAATATAAATGCGAGGACCAATGTCCTCATCTTTAACAAATAGCCTGTTTTATGTATGATTTGTATTTTATTTACAATGGGGGTTGTATTCTGCCCCTAGGTTTATTGCTATTTATTTTCATGCACTTTACTTTAATTATGCTTTATTTATTTATTTATCGCTTTCCCTGAATGGACAATCTGCGCTTTAATTTAATTGCATTAAATTGAATGAGAAACGCGATGAAACGATAAATTCAAAACTCAACTATAAACCTAACCAAGGTATGAATAAATTGGATGTCCCAAACCTTCTCTGGTCTTTGGGCTCAACGAGGCGAGAGAGCCATCTCAATGTTCTATTGGGATGGAGCCTCCAAGACACCTCTTGTGTCCCGTAAAAGGCTTAAAATTGCACAATCCTAGGCACCATGAGGCGAGAGGGCCATCTCAATGTTCTATGGGGCTGGATGCCTCCAAGACACCTCTGGTTTACCCAAGCGTGAGGCTAGAGGACCATCCTATCATTAGGGTGGAAGCCTCCAAGACACCTCCGGCTTGCTTATAATGGGCCAACGCTGCCTTAGGCTCACTAAGGCTAGACGACCTTTCCCAATGTTATATTGGGTGGCGACTCCAAGAAACCTTCTTATTGCCTAAAATGGACGCACTTGTAATTTCTTACAAGTTTTCATGAACCTCCTCCCGAAAGCCCTAAAAGTGGGCGGTTTGGGGTGCCCCAGGGTTTGACCCGCGTCACAGTGGCGACTCCACTGGGGACAATACTCGAGACTTCGCTTTGAAAGCACCTTGGTTAAAACTTACAATTGAGTTTTAATTTAAAATTTTCATCCATTTTTGAAACTGCATTGCATCTCATTAGAGCCTTAGATCTATGCTAGTTTGGTCCCTCTTTCAACCCTGGTGCATTCCGGAAGCACAACCCTACGTTCACTAAATGTAGGGAAGTGTTAAGTATAATCACCAGCCTAAGCCTCGTACCATCATGGTATATTAAATGGAGACCCGATCGGTCGTTATGCTCATGATGAGCTAGACCCGTTGGCAGGGACCATGCTTAGGTAGCCCTAAAGTATCATCACCTTTGACTAAAGCTCATGTAATAGAAATAGATACTTCCCCTAGGTGGTATGAACCATAATACCTTGCTTGCTATATGGATCATTATGTATTGGACAAACCTAGATAATTTGATTGGTCACCTAATTAAAGGCTTTCATGCCCAGAAAGGCCCATGCCAATTTATTCGGACTGCCTAAATACATAATGGTCAAAATCCATACGTATGCACATTAGTTAAGAGAGGTTATGCTGTCGGTTTTCCACTGAGCACCATGCGTGTCCATCGGGTTCCCTGTTAACCCATGGATCAAGCCCACCTAGGACAGAGACTATACGACCTCGTGTGTGGGGGCAATAAGGTTGGAAGGATCTATCTGCTTGCATGTGGTTGAGGATGATGCATTGCATATCCGTGTCATTCATGCACGAATAAAATTTGTTATTTCTTCCCTATGTATACATCCTATTCTTTACATATAATTATTACATTCATCCTGTGTATAGTTTTTACATGTTTCACATGTATCATTATAGTCTCTTTCAGCCATCGAGGACCACTTGCGTAGCACGATCATACATTATATATTATTCATGCATCATTCTAACTCTTTGATTTTTCATCCATCAAAGACCACTTTTCTAGTTGGTTAGGGGTTTCGATAGCTGCCTTATCAGAGGGTCTCAATTGAGTGACTAGAATTATAATCAAGTGCGATTAATAGGCATTCAGAAGAATTTTCAGAAATGGCTAATTCATTGAGAGAGGAAGATATAACCTGGGCCATGGTTGCCGAAGAAGTTGGTAGGAGGTTTGAGGAATTTGAGAACAGGATGATGGGCATCATGGGTAATTTAATGGCATCATGGGCTCAGCCGGCTAGGACAAACCCAAATCCCCCTTCTACAGGTCAAAATGAACAGGAGAAGGATAGAGAGGACCCACTTGAGGAGGTTCATCCACCACCAGTGGATTTGAGGGCTACCACATCTACGGGCCAAAGGAAAGGAGGCCCCCATAGGCTAGAAAATGATTATGTAGAGGATGAATATGAAGAACCCATAGTGGTAGGAGGTAAGGCACTTCAGACAGAGGAGGCCATATGGAAGAAGATGGAGGAAAAGTTCCAGGTGATGTCCCGGATGCTGATGATGGGAAAAAGGATGAAGCACGAGGATAAGGAGTTGGAGGGAGAGGATCTAGTCCCTCTGAATTTCAAATTACCTGATATTCTGAAGTTTGAAGGTACATCGGACCCCACCGCACACATCAATCATTACTCCCTGGTAATAAAGGGTACTACGTTGACAAAGAGGCAGAAGATAGAGTACTTCTGTTTGAGTTTAACAGGTCCTATGGTGGACTGGTATCACGGACTCGACATGAGAACTAAAAAAGATTAGGATCTACTGACGGAGGAGTTCCTCAAGCAGTACGACTGCAGCACAAGAATAGAGGTCACTCTGAAGGATCTAGAGCTACTTTAATAGAAGTCGGGAGAATCATTCCATGAGTACCTAACCCGATGGAGGAACCGGGTAATGGAGATGAAAAGAAGGCCTGATACCCTAGATCAGATCAGGTTATTTATCAGGAATGCCAGACCATATTTGAAGGAGGCACTCAAGTTAAAGGGATTAAAAGATTGGGAATCCATTAAAGATATAGCCATCGAGGCAGAAGGGGAGCATATAGCACGGAAGGCAATTATCGCCAACTATGGTTATAGCGGTACAAAGTTTAAAGGGGGCTCTAGCAATAATAACGAGAACGCTGGCGACGAGAGGGCTGAAGCATTGGTCACTGAGACAGCCGTGCACTGCGATTCCAACTTAGGTAAACCATTATCCTGGTATCTTGATCATTTCACAAAAGAAGGGAGATTGCAACCACTGTCGCCAAGGCCAGCCACGAGCCAAGGAAGGACAGGACATAGAGCGGATTTGTATTGCGCATATCATCAATATACAGGGCATAAAATAGATTATTGCAGTGCGCTGAGGGAGTGCATACAAAAATGGGTTGACACTGATCGGATTCCAGATCCGAGGAAGAAGAGAAAAAGATAGAACAACTATCACCAATCTTGGGGACACGGTCCAAAGAAGGGGAACCTGAGGTGTCAGAAGATTTTCAAGTAATTTGTGTTGGCAAGAATAGAAAATGATTAGCTATTCAAAATGTTCTTTTTATTTTTGAACTATTTAATAATGTCATTCTGGTTTCATTAATAAGATGAACGTTTTTGCTTACTTGTGTGGTGTCTCTTATGACTTCTCTATGCATAATCATGATCATGACTCATTCATATTTGACATTGATTCAGTTGATGCTACTCCATTTAATCTTAGAACTTTGGAAAGTCCAAAGTAAATCTTGATAGCATCTAATGCAACTCCTGAAGAGAGATTAAAACTTGAGAGAAATTCAAGAAAATATGAAAAAGTCTTTGCCTGGACGTATGAAGACATGCTAAGAGTTGATCGCAGAATCACTAAGCAAGCCATTCCAAATATCCCAGTCATGGAATAGTCACGCAGAAACTCAGAAGATTAAAGCTAAAAGGGGTAGAAAAGGAGGAATCCACAAGCAGAGATGAAACCAAAATTTCTATACGAAGTTCAATGCTAGACTCGGTTAGTAAATATTGTCCCAAATCGAGAATATGAGGAGTGCGTGTACGTGTAAACTATTAGGATTTGAACAAAGCTTATCCTAAAAAAAAAAGAACAGAAAAAAGAATAAAAGCAAAAGAACAAAAGAATAAAGAACCGAAAAAAGAGAATGATGAAATATGAAGAGAGGAAAAAAGGAAGAAAAATAATCAATATATAGATCTGGCCAAATGAAAAAGAAAAAAAAAAGAGAGAGAAACTATCAATATGGGGGCAAAGGGAAGTCATCTTGGGGGCAAGCTTTGTCCAAATCCCATTGATCTACACATGCCCGTACTTTGCCATTTTTCTTGACCTCCGAAAAGGTTCTATTGACTTACAATGGATACGAGTTGCTCGAGCTTGGAAATATACATCATAGGGGAGGTGCGCCCTACGGCATCCAATGGGCAGGGTCATCGAAAGGAATCCGACATGTCAATATAGTCTCCCGCGCCACGCAGGGTTTATGGATGAAAGGATAATTTATAGCTAAGGCTAGGGAGTTGCTCCAGAGGTATGGCATTAAAGACCAAAAATCCTCTCTGTATTACCCTCAAACCAATGGGGCAGAAAAGGCTGTTAATAAAAGATCTTTGTCAAGATGGTTCAAAATCACAAGGATTGGGAAAAGTTGCTCTTTTGCACTTCGAGGCTAGAGAAGCATTATCGGAACCTCTACTAGAGTCACATGGGGCAGAAGCAGTGATGGCCAGTCGGAGTAGAGTTCAAATCTTTAAGGACAGTTATGGAAGCCCAGATTCCAGAAGCCGACAAGGCACAGCAATGGCAGCAATAATGAAACACATTAGATGAGGACATATCATGGGATTGCCGCCACAGTCAGATATATCAGAAAACACTCTGCTCGGTAATTTGGGAAGAAGGTCAGAAAGCATCCGATGGGAGAGAGAAATTCAGTCTTCAAGCAAATGAGTCCAAATGTTCCAGACAAATGAGGCAATTTCATACCAGTATAGGAAAGCCCATTTGTTCTCCAGAGATTATTATCCAAGAGAGCAGCAACAGACAACGATGAAGATAACTTCAAAGAATCGGTCAACATCAACAGACTCAAGAAGTCCATGGCTAAAGACTAAAAATCAAAAGAATAGAATAAAAGCCCTGCGGGTCAAAAATCGAAAAAAGGATGTGTGATGAGAGCCGGACCCCGCGACCGCCCCTCTGACCGCCCGCTTGACGACGATTGAGCAATTGAGGATCCGTCAGCAACTTGTAAAGACATTTACAAGTGCATCTATTTTGGGCAACAAGGAGGTTTCATGGAGTCTCCACCCAATAGAACATTGGGAAAGTTTCTCTCGCCTCGGAGAGCCTAAGACTGTGCTTAGTATCCATTTTGGGCCAACCAAAGGGGTCTTGGAGGGTAAACCTCTCGCCCTAAGGAGCCTAGGATTAATCGTCAAAGTCTCGTGACACAAGAGGTGTGTTGGAGGTCATAGCTCAAATGAGTGATCGGATAGACCTCTCGCCTCTTTCAGCCCAAAGACCAGAGCTGAGTTCGGGACTTCTCATCTATTTCTACCTCGATTATATTATGATCAAGTTTTAAATTTCATTAATTCGCTCTCTCTCCACACGATGCAATCGAATCAAAGCGCATTTAGTCATATTTGGAAAGCGATAAATGAACGAATAAATAATGAAAGCGATAAATTACAATAACACAAGGAGCGGAATACAACTCCCTTTTATAAATATGCGATACATACACGAATCGGGGCATTGCTTATTTCGAGGACTTTGGTCCTCGCATGCATAATTATTAAAATGGATATTTCTATTGTGAGGATTTTATTGGATAAAAATAGGACATTGGGTCCTTGATTTTATGAAGAATTCAATTTATTAAGTATAAAACATTTGGCCGATTTTTACATTAGCGAGAAATACAATAATTTTGTTATATACAGGAGATACAATAAATAAATACATGAAATAAAAAGAGAGGGAGATAGGAAACTAAACCAGGCGAACTTTCTATATACAAGAGAACTCCCTCAGGCTCCAGCCGGTCAAAGAAACAGAAATATATTCTCACAAAACAAGCCAAAAGGATGTTAAAATGCAGAAGAAAAATTATAAATAACATAAAAAATTGAGTGAACAAAAAAGGAAGAAAGAAAAAGATTTGAAAATGTGGGACAGAACCCACCGAAGGGCTATGCTGAATGACCGGCGGGCGTCGGTCAAGGTGACCAATACGGCCCGTCGCTCACTCGAAGGGAGCTGTCTGTGTGGGTGACCGACGGGTTATGCTTAAAGGTGACCGACGGGCGTCGGTCACAACAGATGACCCGTCGGTCACCTCTGTCCCATAAAAAATAGAAGCTTTTCAAAAGCAAAAAGACAAGTTTTACACAAATTCAAAAAGAATAGCAATAAGAAATAAAAAAAAGAACAAGAGCAGAGATAATACCGAAAATGAAGGTAAAAAAAGGGACAGAGAAGGGTCCGGAATATTTACCCTCAGAACAACCTCTTGGTTGGATTCCTTATTATTGTCTGGCTTTTCGCACGCTCCACGAGAAGGTCCGAACAAAAGATCAAATGTTGAAAATAGAGTGTGTCTTCAACAGCTCGACAAAAATTGAGTTTTGGAAATCAAAAAAACCTTAAAAATCAACTAGATCCTCTTTCTTTTGGAGATTTGATTCTTGAATTAGTTAGATCTTTTTAGAAATGTGTTTGTTGGAAGAGAGAGAAAACACGCGTGAATTTTGGCAGAGTTTCCCCCATTTTTGCAAATTTTTCCAACCCTTTTTATGAGGAAATTCAAAGCTTTTATAGGCCAGGGGTGACCGGCGGGCGTCGGGTTCACCGACGGGCATCGGAAGAATCCTACTGACATTAGGATTCATCCGAAGGGCTTGCCATACCGATCGACGGGCGTCAAAAGAATCCTTCTGACACAAGGATTCATCCAACGGGCCTGCAACTTCGACCGACGGGCGTCGGAAGAATCCTTCTGACACAAGGATTCATCCTATGATCCTGCCAACCGACGGGCTGGGTCCTGACCGACAGGCTGGCCGTTCGTCGAGAAAAACATACTTTTTTAGACTTTAAAAACTCCCCGTTTTCTCCCCTTCTGCTTACGAAAGGTAAAAACACTCGTTTCTCGTGGAGCATGGGACTAAAGCCTCCTAATCAAAACCGTTTGTACAGGCTCGGATGCTGATTTCATCGTAGGGTAATCTCTGATCCGGACTGCTCCGGGACACGGTGCTTACAGTTGCCCCCAGTTTTGGGGAAAACTAGTGAACGAGCGCCGAGATGAGCCAAAACTCAGAGAGAGGACAGAAAGGAAGAAAGCGTACCTGTGGCGGTTCTTACCTTCCATGCCTTTTACCGGGTAGAACTCGTCTCAGTCTGTTCGGCGGGTGAAGATATCCTTATCGGTCTCATCTCGACCCGTAGGTGTTGGTGAGATGTAGCATTCTCTAGCCACGACCTCGATATAAAGAGCAGTGTTTCTTTAACCACAACTTTGATTGTTTCTGCTGGCCTCGTTTCGGCTCGCGCAATGTTGAGGAGATGTAGCACTCTCTGACTACAAACTCAATGTGATGAGCAGTGTTTCTCTAACCGCAGCTTCTGCTTCTGCTGGCCTCGTCTTGGCTCGCGCAGTGTTGAGGAGATGTAGCACTCTCTGACTACAAACTCGATGTGAAGAGCAGTGTTTTTCTAACCGCATCTTCGATTGGTGAGAAGCGGTACTCTCTGACCACAGTCTCGAGGTGAAGAGTAGTATTCTCTAACTACAACTTTGATCATTGAGAAGCGGTACTCTCTGACCACAATCTTGATTTTGTGGAGGAGCAGACCTCGCTGGGTTCCCTTTCCAAGAAGACATGAACCTTAGGCGCTCATGTTCGGACTTCTGATCGATGCTTGTGTTCGAATCAATGTTTCTCTGTACCTGTGTGATAAAAGGTTTTGTTAATTCATGTTTGAGTTATTATCTTTTTAACGTGTCCATGAATGATGTAGTTTTGTTTTATTTACCATGTCATGTTTCATTTATATTCTTTTTTGGTCTTTCTTTTTAGTTGTCATTTTTCAAATCTTGGTTATCTTTTGTTATTATTTTTCCTTTCGTTTGTTATGTCGTCGTCTTGGAACATGAGTAAATGTGAAGGCATACACTTATCTGTAATATGAACAAATCATAAACAACTGAATGAATGTACAAAACTGAAAATAAAAGTTTTTCACTAGAGATACCTACGTTTGTACAATGTATATATAAAGTGAAAATAAGTAAAAATACAAAAAATGACTCCCTGAACATCAGAGGGGCGCGTAGTCAGAGGGCTCCTCATCAGGATCCTCATCGTCTGAGATATGCACCGTCCCTGGCTGAGGTGGAGGTGGAGCTG
The DNA here is from genome assembly GCA_947683425.1 of Excoecaria cochinchinensis. NCBI lineage: Eukaryota > Viridiplantae > Streptophyta > Magnoliopsida > Malpighiales > Euphorbiaceae > Excoecaria > Excoecaria cochinchinensis. The sequence continues at coordinate 5,301,741 of CANTUQ010000194.1, read as the reverse complement.
ACTGTGTCGGAGGTGGAGGCTGAGCCATGGAAGATCCTGCCCCAACATCGTGGGTCTGTCTAAACCTGATCTGAGCATAGCCATCCAAGAAGGGCTGGGTGCAAGTCCTCATGAACTCTAAAGTCTCTGAGACTGTGCCTCCTAACTTCTTGAATGCCTGGCTCATCTGAGTAGTCTACTCGCTGGCAGTCCTCCTCATCTGATCTAGGCGCTGCTCCGTCTACTCCCTAAACTCCCTCATGGTCTGGGATAAGGGAGGAAGGATCCCCTTTATCGCCTGGACCCGGGATCTCAGGGAGTCGAGTGACTCATCGATCATCTTTAAAGTCATATCGACTCTCTGTGATGCCTGGTCCTGGGACATCCTCGGATCATGAGTGAGCTGCTGTCTAAGCTCCCTCTGGCCCTGGGCAATCTACTCTACTAGCCTTGCCTGCTCGTCCCTAAAGGTCTCCATGACCTGAGCCTGCTCTTGTACTGCGTGCTCAATAAAATCGTCCTGCTCCTGGGTCAACCGCTCTCTCATCCGGGACTACTCCTGGATAGCAGCCTACTGACGGTCTAACCTCTCCTGTAGAGCTCTGTCTCTCTCATCAAGTCGTCGCTTGAAGGCTGTGAACATACTAGTGAGGAGCTGGGAGAAATCTGACTGTGCTGGCTGCTGCTGTGCTAGCTCTAGCGGTGGGGCTGTGGAGGAAAATGCCCCCGGGTCGCTCCGAAAGTATGGGTGATACCTCTTGGGGGGACTAAAGGTAGACCTCTACACCCTGGTGCTCGGTGACGGAGCAGGAGTCGGTGCCCTGGATGCCGGTGGAGTACCGAACAGCTCGTCCATGGTGAACTCCACGTCGAAATCAAATGGAGTCCGGGGCGGCTCCCGCTCAGGCTGCGGCTACGGCTGAGTCTGTGGCTAAGGAGGCTGGGGAGGCTGCTGTTCTGGCTCTGGCTGAGGAGGCTACTGCTCTGGTTATGGCTGAGGAGGCTGCTGCTCTGGCTCTGGACCCAAGGGTGAAAGGGAGAAGACCCGCCTGGTCTCATGGATAGATAACAATCTGAAAGCCTCTGCCTGCCCTGACAAGTTTGAAATCATCCCCATCTATACTGCTGCGAAGGCATCCACATGTATACCCTCGTCCAGGGGTGCTCTCAGCCTGTCCGGGGCGACTCCTAACCCCAAAAGTAAACGAGTGATGACTCCCCCTACTATCACCACGGGCATCACTCGTCTGCTAACTCTGATCAGGTTAGCCAAGATCTCATGGCTAATGTTGAGGCGCTGGCCCGCCACCATGGCCCAGAGGCTCCAGATCTCGGCCGCGTTAAGCGACCCTAGATTACCAGCTCGACCGAGGTACGAGCTGGATAGCACTGTGTGCAGGTACCAGAGTGCCTGAGACACCAGTACAGTGCTCTTCCCTGTATCGTGGTCATACAGCACTCCTGGAAAGGCAATGGCTGCCCAGTGGGCGCATCTCACCGCTCGCCATGGGATCTCGACCCCCTCCTCTCTAGGAAGCCCCATGGCCTCCGCGAACCTCTGCCTGGTGATACTGAAATGCTGGCCGTCGAACCAGAACTGTACCACCCCCAGCTCTATATATGATCTCTGAAAACCACCGTAACGCAGGGTGGCCAGCACCTGTCGAGTAGCCTCAGGGAAGGTCTGAAAAGCAGGCTCAAGGAAATCTGTCCATCTAGCGCCCTTTATAAGTACGTCGACCTCTGGGGCCATCCTTAGGGCCTCTAGGAACCGCCGAGACACAAAGAGGCTAGCCCGGATCTCCACCTGAGCTAGCGCTCTGTATCTCTGGGCTGACTCATCGTCCATCCATCCCGGAACCTCGATCTCAGGCTGGGCCTATGGTGCTCTGCGCCTAGGAGGTATCCTGCAAAAGAAATGTTAGATAACGAAAATTTTGACGAAACAGGCGTTATTAGGCTCGTTTTCGAGGTGAAAGCCCATTGGGGCCTCACCCGGGCAATAGCGTCCCAATTACGAGGTGAAACGAAACAGATAAAAAAAATGAAAATGGGAAACATCCTGTTAAGGGATGTTGCCCAGCATGCTTCGCACATATCACAAGCAGAAAAACATGCAATTGGCATAGAAAGAATTAAAGATTAGTAAAAATGGGCAGCACCCCGACAAGGGTGTGCCCCACTTTGGTGTAGAAAAAGATATTGTGAAAGCGAATGAAAATGGGCTTATTAGACCCCAAGACATGCATTATACACAAAATTAATCAATTTTAGAATAAAAATGAAAATTTGGGCAGCACCCCGGCAAGGGTGTGCCCAACCTCCTGCATAGAAAAGGCATCAAAACAGGCCTCAGGCCCCAACCACAATATATATAAAAAATGGGCCGTACCCCTGCAAGGGTTTGCCCCCAATCCTGCACAAAAGAATGGCCTCAGGCCCCAACAACACACATATGCGCTAGAAAGCCTATTTCTAAGGCGACAAAGGTATAGAAAAGTCCTATTTCTATGTGATCATGCAAAGGCTTAAATTAATTGCACTAAAAATTACTAAAAAAAGGGCAGCATTCTCCCTAGATATTTAAGGCATCTAAAGCATCCTAACCATTTTTAAGGCTAAAAGAAGAAGAAATAAAGAAGAAATAAATTAAATTAAAAAGTAAAGTAGTTATTTTACTTACTTGTAGTCGCGAAAAGTGTAGAAAACTGAAGAAAAATGAGTGTCCGAGCGTCCGGTGAGTGGAGAATGCGAAAAGATAAAGAAATTGCAAGAAAGAGGAGAAGAAATACTTGAAAATACAGAAAAAACGCAAAAAAAAAAACTGTTTTGAGAGGGAAAATGAAAATGACAGCAGCCACTGGTCTGTCTGTCACTCGCCCTTATATAGACTTTTGTGACCGACGGGCTGGGCGTCTCTAGGAGCGACCGGCGGGCTGCCTGTCTGTCATTCCCCATTCCCCAATTAATGCGCATTTAATGCTTGCAATTAATGCTATGCTGACGTGCATCTGCCAGGTGGATTTTTTACCGACGGGCAGGACGTCTCTTTTGAGCGACGGGTAGGCCGTCGGTGGCGCTTCTCTATAAATTCCTCTAAAAATTTTGCTTTTCTGTGTCTCTTCATTTTCCCAACATCTTGAGCCCTTTATTCTTCTCAAAATGTCTTCTCCTCTTCTCCAAAGAATGCACCGCATCCTAGATGACAAGCATACTTGGGAAAAAGGCACCCTTTCCTCTCTGTCTGGGCTAAAATATCTGCGTCGGGTCAAAGTTGATCAAAACCTTCTTCTGGCGGTGACTCACTTCTAGAACCCCCGGTTTCACGTCTTCCAATTCACTTATCAGGAGTTTTGCCCCCTGCCTGAGGAGTTAGCTGCCATTCTTGGAGCCTGGTATCCCCCTAACACTCTACCCTGCGTCCCCCGTTGCGGTCTACTTCAAACTCGAGATATAGTTGTGGCTCTCGGCATTACCCCTTCTAAGGCCGTTCGGCTGGTTTCTCCGGGTTCTTCCTTCACTTTGGAGCCACTGATCGAGGCTCTAGATCGGTTCACTGATGTCCCCACTTACCGCGTAAGCATCATATTTCTGTTTGGCATGACGAACTTTCTCACTGTGGTTCCAGGGGGTTTGACAGGCGACCCTCGCCTGTTCAGGGTTCTGAGCGACTTCCATCGGGGATCATCACCCTTCCCACTAATTTTAGCTAAACCATCCTGGGTTTGGACTCTGTGAGCTCTGGATCCACCATTACTTTCACCGGCAACCCCTTATTGCTCCAGGTACGTCATTATTTTAAAGGTAGTGCGTCCCTTGTGGATTTTCACACTAGCTTTTCTTAACGGGAGGTGCGTCCTTTCAGATTTTCACACAACCTGTGACGCACGCCGGACTCACGTGGGCGCCCCTTGACCACCCGCTTGAGGGCGATCGGGCATTTGAGGCCCGTTGACAACTTGTAACGAATTACAAGTGCGTCTATTTTGGGCAACAGAGAGGTTTCATGGAGTCGCCACCCAATAAAACATTGGGAAAGTTACTCTCGCCTCGGAGAGCCTAAGACAGCGCTTTCATCCATTTTGGGCAAGCCGAAGGGGTCTTGGAGGGTAAACCTCTCACCCAAAGGAGCCTAGGATTTGTTAGGTCATAGAGCATAAGAAGGGTCTTGGAGGGTAAACCTCTCGCCTCCTTAAGTCCAAAGACAACGCTTTTATCCATTTTGGGCAAGCCAAAGGGGTCTTGGAGGTTAAACCTCTCGCCCAAAGGAGCCTAGGATTAATGTCTAAGTCTTGTGACACAAGAGGTGTTTTGGAGGGTAAACCTCTAGCCTCTTTGAGCCCAAAGACCAGAGAATGGGTTCGGGACTTCTCATATATTTCTACCTTGATTAATTTTTCAATTTGGTTTTGAGTTTATTAACTCGCTCTCTCTCCACACGATGCAATTTTAATTTAAAAATGCAAATATTCACATTGAAAGCGATAAGATAAACATATCAAAAATAACATCAAATATAAATTACAATAATACCAGGAGCGGAATACAACTCCCATTTAAAAGTGCAAACATACATAAAATCGGGGAATTTATTAATTATGAGAACTTTGGTCCCCGCATGCACAAATAAAGAAAACATTTTAGATGTGATGATTTATTTGGGATGAAAATTAGGACATTGGTCCCATTTATTATGAAAAATCCAAATTAATTTATTAGAAATATTTGTGTGGTTTTTATTCATGCGTGCATAAAAAAAACATTTTATTCAACGAATATATAAAAAATAAAATGAGAATTGAAAATGTGCAATGAAAATACCAAAATCCGCATATCCTCCTTCTCGTGCATTGGTGCTCAAATGAGAATAAAACAATGATTTGCAACCAAAAATAAAATAGAAGAGATTCATTTTAGAAATTAACCCAAAGAGATGAGATGACATAAAAGATAATATGTATAATGACCATATAACATGCCTAAGATACTATAACATGCATAAAAATAATTATGATGCAATTTAACAAGCATAAAGTGAGATAACATCATGGCAAATGCAATTTATTAATAATAAAGGTTAACATGCATGAAAGATTAGTAACAATCGATTTTAATACTCCTAAGATGTGCATGAAAACATAACATAAGTGTCACACCCCGTTTGCCCCCTAGTAGAATGAGCCTGTCTGTCTGTCTGTATGTGTAAGCATTCGCATGTGTTCAGTATGTCATAAGGGTATTTCAGTAAAATGAATTATTTTGGGGTTTATTATTATGTGGGTGCATACATGACATTAGTGTGTGAATTAGTTAGGAATTAGTTGTGTACATTGGAGCATACCATTGTAGGGTGTTTTAATTAAGAATACATTATGTGTGTGTGATGTTTGTTGAGTTAGGGTGTGAGCAGTTAGCTTCATCAATAGGATTTGGACACATACTTAGGGCAAAGAAAAGAAAAAGAAAGAAGTGAAGATAACAGATTTACGTTATCTTCTTTCTCTGACGTTTCTTCTCTTCTTTTTCTCCATTTTCTTTACTCTAAGTATTGTGGTGTGGATTCTAGTTTGATTGGTGAAGTTAATCTCTCCTTGCCTCCCCTAGCTTGGTAAGTGTATGTCTTTGTCTTTGTGTTACTGTAACTTTACATCTTCATCTTCTTCTTTAGGTTGAGTTTTAATTTAGGGTTGCATGTTGAGGTTCATTACTGTGTTTGTGTTCTAGCTGAGGCTCCACGCGATCCCAAAGGCAAAGAGGTTGCTGGGAGCAGTGGGACTAAGTGTTAGAAGCTTAGAATCCAGGTTTGGGAATGTTTATTTGTGAAATTGTGTGATTTGGAATTTACTGTAAAATTCTAGGGTTTATGTTTTTGTGAGTTGATTGCATATGTTCTTGATTTGATTTGATTAATTAGTTGATGAATTGAGTTGTATAATTGTTGCCTATATTGTTTGAGATAATTTCTGGAAGGTAAAAACAGGTTTGTATGGTTTTAAATCAAATTGGGATTGAATTCCTTATTCTGGAAATTCTGGAAAATCGATTTACTGTTGAAGTTCTTCTTTATCGCGTTACTCGCTACGGAAGAAGGCAAGTCACGAGACGTGACCCTCGGTCACGCCGTGACCTGCCTGCTGAGAAGCCAGTCGCGTGACTAGCTGAAGAACAAGCAAGTCACGCGACGTGATCCTCGGTCACGTCGTGCGACCTGCGAAGACGTTGCGTGATCTGTAAGATCACGCGACGTGATCTGCGAGGAGAGTAGCACGTCACGAGTCGTGACGTCCAGTCACGCCGTGACCTGCGAGGGCGTTGCGTGATTTGTGAAGATCACGCAACGTGACCGGCGAGGAACAAGCAAGTCACGTCGCGTGACCCTCGGTCACGTCGCGTGACCTGCCTGTTGGGAAGGCCAGTCACGCCTTGTGACCAGCCAATCTCGCCCGTTCCTCCGTTCAGCTCATTTTTCCGAAATTTCCTAGTTTTTAACTCAGAAATGAATTTGGTATTTCTTCTGAATGGACTTTACTGTTGTATGATGCATGTCTTACTGTTTGATGCTTTGATATGCGTGATACCATGATTTTCTAATGAATTATATTCCGTACTCTGAAATGTGATCTGAATGTCGCATAACCTGCTAGAGTCGAGTAAGTGGATAGTTAGGCATGCCTAATAGAGTCTTTAGCTGCAGCCCTCAGTTCAGTTTGGACCCCGATCAGGTCCCCGTTTGGTTCCTCGCGAACCCATCAGTATAGAATCTTGTTTAAGATTCCCTCTGTACATTAATAACATGTTTTGATAAATGATATAATATTTGATTTGTACCTGTGAGGTACCCTCAGTATTCGATTCATACCCGTAAGGTACCTTCAGTACACTCGTTATCCACTGTCTAGAGTCAGCAGGTGTTCTATATTTGTTAATTAGAATTGTTCTGATCTGATTTGACTACCATATGGAATTTCTGAATAAGTTGATGATGAAAAACATGCTGGATTATTCTGTAATGAATATGATTGTGAGATATTGACTATATGGCCTTTATATGTGAATACGTTTTTATATAGTATGCTAACCTTTGCATAATACCATTCTGAATGTGACATGTTTCGATGACCATTGTGAATGGCCGTTCATAATTTATGTGTGTTTCCCCACTAAGCGTTTATTGCTTAGCACGGTGTGTTTACCCGTGCAGGTGCGGAAGGAGTTTTGCCTTGTGAGAGTCGCCGTCATCAAGCCAACACATAAGAGTTTTAGTGTAGGGCTATTTTTGTATCAGTGATGATTTTTTTTGTATAGAACTCTCATGTATCAGTTTTGTATCAGCTTCCGCTTTTGTATCTATATTTTGTATATGTAATATTATTTTTATATCAGCTTGCTGATCATAACATTATTGTAATAGTTTAATTATAGTAATGCATGATCAACTGTTGCTTTCTTTTTCTATAAAGTTTTTAATTATTCTGTATTTTATGAATGTATGTTATGAATGATTGTATGTTATACTTTGTACTTGCTTGGTGGCACCTTTACTCATACGGCTTCTCACTCCTTCTCGGATGGGATCGCCTACGTATGGGAAGGGGGTGTTACAGTTTGTGGTATCAGAGCATAGGTTTAGGCGTTTCTGGGTGTTGTTGTGATTGTTTTGAGTTTCTTAGATGTGTATGTGTCTAGATCTGTGTTGGCTGATACGGTTGTTTCTTGTTTGTTTAGATGGCTTCTAATTCTGCTCATGGTGCGCGTGAGGAATTCGCCGAGAGCGTGAATCCTCCAGCTATAGATCCGTCTGCTTCTGTTACAGTGTCGGCTCAGCATGCTAGGGTCCAGCCCGAGGCCGCAGCCATGCCCTTGGAGGCTATGTTTAGACTGCATCAGGACATGGCTAGGGTTTTGGAGAGAGTGACTGCTCCTAGAGCACCTATGGAGAATCTGAGGAGGGCAGGAGTTGAGGATTTCTATGGTACAGGTTTGAATGAATCTGAGATGGCAGAGAGATGGTTAGATAAAGTGAAGCGTGCTTTGAGAGAGATTCGGTGTCCTCCCGACCAGCAGGTGGAGTGTGCATTAGTTCTTCTGCAAGGGTCTGCATTTGAATGGTGGGAATTAGTTTGTAGGCATCCTCAGCTACCGGATCCGATTACCTGGGAGTTCTTTGAGGGTGAGTTCATAAAGAAGTACATTACTCAGACTTATAGAGATTCGAGATGGGCGCAGTTTTTGAGTTTAAAGCAGAGGGCCATGTCTGTAGCAGATTATGAGAAGGAGTTCAATAGATTGTCTCGCTATGCCCCACGAGGAGTTATGACTGATGACTTTAGATGCAAGCATTTCGAGGCAGGGTTAAATGAGTCTCTGAAGATTGCTTTGATTTCCTTGATGTGTATACCTGGGGTTAGCTATTATCAGATTGTTGAGGCTGCTGTGAGAGCTGAGTTGTCTGAGACTGTGATGAGAGAGAGAGCTCTGAGGAGGAGTTCTTCTCGTGGAGGATCTTCTTTGAGTAAGAGATCTAGGAACCCACAGGATGAGTCAGCATCTGGTCCGGCTTCTAGAGGTAGACGTCAGGGTTCTGCAGCTGTGTCAGGTTCTGGTAGGGGTGGTAGAGCTGAGACTACACCAGTTTGTCCTCACTGTAGTAAGTCACATCGGGGTGAGTGTAGGTGGCTCACCGGTGCATGCTTCAGGTGTGGGAGTTCTGAGCATCAGTTGGCCAGTTGTCCGAGATTGCAGGAGGATTCAGGTTCCCAGAGAGAGGGCAGTAAGGTCGGTTCGAATGCTTCTCAGGCTACCCGTGGCAGAGGTCGAGGTAGAGGTAGAGGTGGTCGGCATAGAGAGGGAGTTGTTTCTGAGACTGTTGAGCATCCTCCTCAGGGTGCCATTAGAGCTTATGCTATGAGAGCCAGAGATGAGCAGGATGCGCCTGATGTTATTGCTAGTAAGTTCCTACTCCATGACACTGAGTTGTATGCTCTAATTGATCCTGGTTCCACACACTCATATTTGTGCACAGATAAAATTGTTGATAAGTTGCATTCAGTTGATCAGTTAGATTATGAGATTTGTGTGACCAGTCCATTAGGGCATAGTGTCAGTGTGAGTAGAGTCTTTAGGAGTTGTCCTTTGATTGTTGAGGGAACTGTGCTTCCAGCGGATTTGATTGAGTTACCCTTCAGAGAGTTTGATCTGATTCTGGGTATGGACTGGTTGGGTAAGTACCGGGCTGTAGTTGATTGCCATAGGAAGACAGTTGTACTTCGGGATAGAAGTCAGTCTCTTGTGTTTTTGAAAGGTTTGGGTGCTAGTTCAGTGAATAATATGATTTATGCGATGCAAGCCAAGAGATTTATCAGGAAAGGTTGTGAGGCCTTTTTAGCTGTTGTGTTGGATTCCAAGAGAGATCAGGTTCAGATTGAGGATATTCCAGTGGTGCGGGAGTTTAGTGATGTGTTCCCGAGTGAGTTGCCTGGTTTGCCTCCTGAGAGAGAGGTCGAGTTGTCCATTGAGATTATGCCAGGTACTGCACCTATTTCGAGAGCACCTTATCGGATGGCTTCTGTAGAGTTGAGGGAACTTAAATCTCAGCTACAAGAGTTATTGGATAAGGGGTTTATTAGACCGAGCATATCTCCTTGGGGAGCTCCAGTTCTGTTTGTCAAGAAGAAAGATGGATCCCTGCGGATGTGCATTGACTACCGCCAGATTAATAAAGTTACAGTGAAGAACAAGTACCCGTTGCCTAGGATTGAGGATTTATTTGATCAGCTTCGAGGGGCCGGTGTCTTTTCCAAGATAGATCTTCGATCAGGGTACTATCAGTTACGGGTTCAGGATGCCGATGTGGTTAAGACTGCATTTCGGACTAGGTATGGCCACTATGAGTTTCTTGTGATGCCGTTTGGTTTGACAAATGCTCCAGCGGCTTTTATGGATCTGATGAACCGTGTGTTTAGGCCATACTTAGATCGATTTGTGGTAGTGTTCATTGATGATATCTTGGTATACTCCAAGGATGAGAGCGAGCATGAGGAGCATCTCCGATTAGTCCTTCAGACGTTGAGAGAGCATCAGTTGTTTGCTAAGCTTAGCAAGTGTGATTTCTGGCTTCGAGAAGTTTCATTCTTGGGTCGCATTGTTTCAGCTAGAGGTATTCAGGTAGATCCAGCTAAGATTGAGGCGATAGTTGATTGGAAAGCGCCTCGAAATGTTCAGGAAGTGAGGAGTTTCCTCGGTTTAGCAGGTTACTACCGTCGGTTCGTTAAAGGATTTTCTGTGATTGCTGCTCCTATGACTAGATTGTTGAGGAAAGGAGTCAGATTTGAGTGGTCAGACAGGTGTCAGTCTTGTTTTGATCGGTTAAAGCAGTTGCTTGTTGAGGCTCCTATCCTTACTCAACCCATCTCGGGTAAGGAGTTTGTCATTTACAGTGATGCTTCTGGAGTTGGTCTTGGATGTGTGCTGATGCAGGAAGGTAAAGTAGTGGCTTATGCTTCTCGGCAGTTGAAGCCACATGAGAGGAACTATCCGACGCATGATTTAGAGTTGGCAGCTGTAATCTTTGCTTTGAAGATTTGGCGTCATTACTTGTATGGGGAGAAGTGTAGGATCTTCTCGGACCACAAGAGTTTGAAGTACTTCCTTTCACAGAAAGAGTTGAACATGAGACAGCGGCGTTGGCTTGAGTTATTTAAGGACTACGACTGCATTGTGGATTACCATCCTGGTAAGGCCAATGTAGTCGCCGATGCTTTGAGTCGGAAATCAGTTTCAGCCTTGTTCTTGAGGCGATTCAGATGGAGATTTGGTTTTGATGGGGCTTTGCTTGCCCAGTTGCGTGTGAAGCCTACTTTGAGACAGAGGATAGTAGATGCTCAGAGAGATGATCAGAGACTTCAGCGGATTGTGCATGAGGTCAGATTGGGTAAGCAGTCAGAGTTCTCGGTTCAGGATGAGGTACTTATGTTTAGAGATCGCCTGTGTGTGCCAGAGTCTGAGGACTTGAGGAGACAGCTCATGAGTGAGGCGCATAGTTCAGTCTTTACTATGCATCCAGGCAGTGAGAAAATGTATAGAGACATGACGCAATTCTATTGGTGGTCCGGAATGAAGCGTGATATAGTGGATTTTGTTTCCAAGTGCTTGACCTGTCAGCAAGTGAAGGCCGAGCATCAGGTACCTTCGGGTTTGCTTATGCCTTTATCCATTCCTGAGTGGAAATGGAATGATATCGCCATGGACTTTGTTTCTGGTTTGCCTTTGACTCAGAGGAAGCATGATTCGGTTTGGGTTATTGTGGATCGGCTTACGAAGTCAGCTCACTTCTTACCGGTTAGAGTGGACTACTCCATGGACAGATTAGCCAGTATCTATGTGGATGAGATAGTTCGGTTGCATGGTGTGCCTTTGTCCATAGTGTCAGATCGAGATCCGAGGTTTACTTCCAAGTTTTGGAAGGAGTTACAGAGAGCTTTGGGCACTAGGTTGAACTTCAGTACCGCGTTTCATCCTCAGACCGATGGTCAGTCAGAGCAAGTTATTCAGATTCTGGAGGATATGATGAGAGCTTGTGCTTTGGACTTTCTGGGTAGCTGGGACAGATATGTATCGTTGATGGAGTTTGCCTACAACAACAGTTTTCAGTCGAGTATCGGTATGGCACCATATGAGGCTTTGTATGGTCGTCAGTGTAGGACTCCGATTTGTTGGACCGAGCTATCCGAGAGATCTATGATTGGACCAGACTTGGTTAGAGATACGGAAGATAAAATCAGAGTAGTGCAGCGGAATTTGAAGGCAGCCAAAGATCGACAGAAGTCTTATGCCAATTTGAAGAGGAAAGACGTGCAATTTGAGATCGGGGACAAAGTTTTCCTTAAAGTTTCTCCTTGGAGGAGAGTGTTTCGATTTGGAAAGAAGGGTAAGCTGAGTCCTCGTTTCATTGGACCTTATGAGATTTTGGCTAAGGTAGGACCTGTAGCCTACAGATTGGCGTTACCGATGGAGTTAGCAAAGTTGCATGATGTGTTTCACGTTTCGATGCTTCGTCGATACCGATCAGATCCTTCACACGTTCTGTCAGTTCAAGATATCCAGGTTCAGCCAGACTTCTCTTATGATGAGGAACCGCGAGCTATTCTAGCCTGAGAGGTGAGGCAGTTGAGAAATAAGCAGATTCCCTTGGTTAAAGTATTGTGGATCCATCATGGAGTCGAGGAAGCGACTTGGGAACCAGAGGAGTCCATGAGAGCTCAGTACCCTCAGTTATTCAGTTCAGGTGAGAATTTCGAGGACGAAATTCTTATTAGTAGGGGAGAGTTGTCACACCCCGTTTGCCCCCTAGTAGAATGAGCCTGTCTGTCTGTCTGTATGTGTAAGCATTCGCATGTGTTCAGTATGTCATAAGGGTATTTCAGTAAAATGAATTATTTTGGGGTTTATTATTATGTGGGTGCATACATGACATTAGTGTGTGAATTAGTTAGGAATTAGTTGTGTACATTGGAGCATACCATTGTAGGGTGTTTTAATTAAGAATACATTATGTGTGTGTGATGTTTGTTGAGTTAGGGTGTGAGCAGTTAGCTTCATCAATAGGATTTGGACACATACTTAGGGCAAAGAAAAGAAAAAGAAAGAAGTGAAGATAACAGATTTACGTTATCTTCTTTCTCTGACGTTTCTTCTCTTCTTTTTCTCCATTTTCTTTACTCTAAGTATTGTGGTGTGGATTCTAGTTTGATTGGTGAAGTTAATCTCTCCTTGCCTCCCCTAGCTTGGTAAGTGTATGTCTTTGTCTTTGTGTTACTGTAACTTTACATCTTCATCTTCTTCTTTAGGTTGAGTTTTAATTTAGGGTTGCATGTTGATGTTCATTACTGTGTTTGTGTTCTAGCTGAGGCTCCACGCGATCCCAAAGGCAAAGAGGTTGCTGGGAGCAGTGGGACTAAGTGTTAGAAGCTTAGAATCCAGGTTTGGGAATGTTTATTTGTGAAATTGTGTGATTTGGAATTTACTGTAAAATTCTAGGGTTTATGTTTTTGTGAGTTGATTGCATATGTTCTTGATTTGATTTGATTAATTAGTTGATGAATTGAGTTGTATAATTGTTGCCTATATTGTTTGAGATAATTTCTGGAAGGTAAAAACAGGTTTGTATGGTTTTAAATCAAATTGGGATTGAATTCCTTATTCTGGAAATTCTGGAAAATCGATTTACTGTTGAAGTTCTTCTTTATCGCGTGACTCGCTACGGAAGAAGGCAAGTCACGAGACGTGACCCTCGGTCACGCCGTGACCTGCCTGCTGAGAAGCCAGTCGTGTGACTAGCTGAAGAACAAGCAAGTCACGCGACGTGATCCTCGGTCACGTCGTGCGACCTGCGAAGATGTTGCGTGATCTGTAAGATCACGCGACGTGATCTGTGAGGAGAGTAGCACGTCACGAGTCGTGACGTCCAGTCACGCCGTGACCTGCGAGGGCGTTGCGTGATTTGTGAAGATCACGCAACGTGACCGGCGAGGAACAAGCAAGTCACGTCGCGTGACCCTCGGTCACGTCGCGTGACCCTCGGTCACATCGCGTGACTTGCCTGTTGGGAAGGCCAGTCACGCCTTATGACCAGCCAATCTCGCCCGTTCCTCCGTTCAGCTCATTTTTCCGAAATTTCCTAGTTTTTAACTCAGAAATGAATTTGGTATTTCTTCTGAATGGACTTTACTGTTGTATGATGCATGTCTTACTGTTTGATGCTTTGATATGCGTGATACCATGATTTTCTAATGAATTATATTCCGTACTCTGAAATGTGATCTGAATGTCGCATAACCTGCTAGAGTCGAGTAAGTGGATAGTTAGGCATGCCTAATAGAGTCTTTAGCTGCTGCCCTCAGTTCAGTTTGGACCCCGATCAGGTCCCCGTTTGGTTCCTCGCGAACCCATCAGTATAGAATCTTGTTTAAGATTCCCTCAGTACATTAATAACATGTTTTGATAAATGATATAATATTTGATTTGTACCTGTGAGGTACCCTCAGTATTCGATTCGTACCCGTAAGGTACCTTCAGTACACTCGTTATCCACTGTCTAGAGTCAGCAGGTGTTCTATATTTGTTAATTAGAATTGTTCTGATCTGATTTGACTACCATATGGAATTTCTGAATAAGTTGATGATGAAAAACATGTTGGATTATTCTGTAATGAATATGATTGTGAGATATTGACTATATGGCCTTTATATGTGAATACGTTTTTATATAGTATGCTAACCTTTGCATAATACCATTCTGAATGTGACATGTTTCGACGACCATTGTGAATGGCCGTTCATAATTTATGTGTGTTTCCCCACTAAGCGTTTATCGCTTAGCACGGTGTGTTTACCCGTGCAGGTGCGGAAGGAGTTTTGCCTTGTGAGAGTCGCCGTCATCAAGCCAACACAGAAGAGTTTTAGTGTAGGGCTATTTTTGTATCAGTGATGATTCTTTTTTTATAGAACTCTCATGTATCAGTTTTGTATCAGCTTCCGCTTTTGTATTTATATTTTGTATATGTAATATTATTTTTATATCAGCTTGCTGATCAGAACATTATTGTAATAGTTTAATTATAGTAATGCATGATCAGCTGTTGCTTTCTTTTTCTATAAAGTTTTTAATTATTCTGTATTTTCTGAATGTATGTTATGAATGATTGTATGTTATACTTTGTACTTGCTTGGTGGCACCTTTACTCATACGGCTTCTCACTCCTTCTCGGATGGGATCGCCTACGTATGGGAAGGGGGTGTTACAATAAGAATAATAAAACTTAACATGCATAATAAAGCCTAAAGTAATATCTAACATAAAAGGCATAAGAAAATAAATTTGAAATTTAACATGCATGCAAAATATGAACAATGACATTAATGGTAATAATGATACTAGCATCTAATGATATCAATAAATGAGTGTAATATAAATTATAATAATAAAACTAGCATTTATAACAATAATAGCCATAATAAACATCAATGGATGTAAAGAACATTAACAACCTAAGTTGAACATGCATAATGACATAAAAATAAACACTTTGACATGAAAATGATATGATAAATTTGAAAGAATTAACTTGTTAAATAAATAATTGAAGATAAAAGAAGAAGAAAAAATATGAGGACTAAAAGGATTTACATTTTTAAAAGTTAATTGGAAACAAAAGAAATTAAAATCAACAAGAGAATTAAAGAGTTAAGCCATGAATAATTACCCTCAAATTTAATCTTGAAGAATTGAAGGTAGAAGTGTTGAATTCCTTGTCTTTCCCTTGTGAAAAATGCTTGAAAAATAACTTGGAAACTTGAAAAATCACCCTTGGAAGCAAGTGTGTAAGATTGATTTTTTCTCTCAACTCCAAAGCTCCAAAATTCAGTTTTTTCTCTCCCAAAATTTTCTTAGTTCGTCCTTCCTGTTCTGAATTTTTTCTAGTGTTTTTACCCTCAAAAACCACCCAAAAACCACCCAAAATCGTCCAAAAATCGTTAAAAAACAAGTGGGGGTCGAAAATGGGCAAAATGGGGCGAAAATGGGGCTGCTGTGCGCGAGAAACGCGTGCAGTGCGTGCTGCGCGCAAAACACAGCCGTGCTTTCAAAGAAGCACAGCTGTGCTTTCGCGCGCGCACTGCGCAGTGCGCGCTGCATGCAAAGCACAGCCGTGCTTTCAAAGAAGCACAGCTGTGCTTTTGCGCGTGCAGTGCAGCGCAAAGCACAGCCGTGCTTTTCGGCCAAATTTTTTTTTTTTTATATAAAATACCCTCAACCTAAAAACACTTTTTCTTCTCCAAAATAATTTTAAAATACACTTTTTGCTCATCGAAAAGACAAGGAAAAATCACTTCCGAACTCCAATCTTTTTGCCTATAAGCCGGCATAGCTAAATTTCATCATTGGGTAATCTTAATCAAGGCTACTCGGGACCCGATGTCTACAGTTGCCCCCAATTTTGGGGAGGCTAGTGCATGGGTGCCTAGGTGAGCCAAAATTCAGGAAAAGGAAAGAAACGCGTACCTGAAGCGGCGATCTTCCTGCTGGATGATGATTGTTGTTGCCGTCTTTTGGTTGTAGCTGGTAATGCCGTGGTCGTGCTAACCTCTTGTGGGTAGTGCCGCCATCGTGCTAATCACTGTGAGTTGGTAATGCCGTGGTCGTGCTAACCTCTTGTGGGTAGTGCCGCCATCGTGCTAACCGCTGTGAATTGGTAGTGCCGTGGTCGTGCTAACCTCTTGTGGATAGTGCCGCCATCGTGCTAACCGCTGTGAATTGGTAGTGCCGTGGTTGTGCTAACCTCTTGTGGGTGGTGCCGCCATCGTGCTAACCGCTGTGAATTGGTAGTGCCGTGGTCGTGCTAACCTCTTGTGGGTAGTGCCGCCATCGTGCTAACTGATGTGAATTGGTAGTGCCGTCGTCGTGCTAACCTATTGTGGGTAGTGCCGCCATCGTGCTAACTGCTGTGAATTGGTAGTGTTGTGGTCGTGCCAACCTCTTGTGGGTAGTGCCGCCATCGTGCTAACCGCTGTGAATTTTTGAGCTGTGCTGCTTTAGATGCTTGGATTGGTGTCATCACCCGGCATTTGTTGGTGTTCCCCACCGATTTCTCCTGCAAGATTGTATGCATAGGAATTTACAAGAAATCACGTGTGTATGATATGGAATGCAAATGCTTGCAAAAATGTATAGATTGTGCCCTAGGTGGTCCAGAGTTTGCTGAAGTTATAGCTTGTCTGCTCTCCCATGCCCCCTAAATCCTGAGGATCGTCGACAAGTTTTTTAAAAGAGACGTCCAGTGTACATCCTTTGCCCCCCTGGTCAATGATCATTTACCCGGGATTCATGTTCTGTGTTGTGTGTCAACTGATTGAAATAGGATTATCTGAAATAACGCCGCCTTATCGCTCCGGGCATTGAACGTCATTGTTTTAAAGGTAGTGCGTCCCTTGTGGAGTTTCACACTAGCTTTTCTTTGCGGGAAATGCGTCCCTTAGGGGATTTTCACACAACCCTTTGCCTAATTTTTGCCTGGAATGGACCCAACCCAATCCAGCGGCTTTTGTTCATTTTATATTTATATTTTGTTTTTGTAGGGCAGACTGCCTGTTTCCAGGTTTTCACCCTGCCCTTTGGCCTAACTTTTGCTTAGAGAGCCAGTTACGGTTTTCATCTCTAACAGCCTTCTATTTTTTTTTTTTTTTTAGAGAAGGTTATCATCAAAGCTTCTGTTAAGAGCAAAAAGCACATATCCAATAAAGGACTGAGCAATAATCATTAGATGAACAATTGGTATATTTCTTTTTAAGACAAAACTGAAAGATCAATGAAAATATATTCTTGTATTCATTGCAAAATTGTGTACATTTCTCTATGATTTCATCATACATGATTTTCATTTGACAAGAATTCAAAAGCATATGACTACACCTAATCTCGGAGTGGATTTTATCAGCATCAAACTCCTGTTATCAATCGGCCCTCTCGGGTTTTCTCGATTGAATATTTTCTCTTGGCCCTTAATTTTTGCCCAGGATGCCTTTTTTCGGTTTTCACCCTGACAGGGCGCCCAATTTTAGCAAGGCCGCCTTTTTTCGGTTTTCGACCCGCGGGGCATTTATTCTCTTCTTTTTATTTTTGGTCTTTAGCCATGGAACCTTTTAAGCCTATCGACATTGACCGGGTCCTTGAACTCATTCCCATCACTGTCTGCTAAAATTGCTGCTCCTTTTGTTAGCAACTTTTTCAAAATGAATGGACCTTCCCAGGTGGGTCTGAATTTTCCGCGTATGTCTGGAACTCTCGGTCTCATCATCTTAAAGACCAAATCCCCCTCCTTCAACGGATGCTTTCGTACTTTCTTGCAAAATGACCGAGCCATCCTCTTTTGATAAACTTGGTTGTGGTAATAGGCTCGTAACCTGTCTTCATCCAACAGATTTAGCTGTGACAAACGTTGTTGTGCCCATTCTGCTTCAGGAATCTCAGCTTCCATGACTACCCTCAATGATTTCAGCTTAATTTCAATCGATAGGACTGCTTCAGTTCCATATACCAGAGAGAATGGTGTTGCCCTTGTAGAGGTTCTGACTGTTGTTCTATAACCCCAAAGTGCAAAGGGTAGCTTTTCTCCCCGATCCTTGTAGTTCTGAACCATCTTGGCCAAAATTCTCTTCACATTCTTATTCGCCGCTTCAACTGCACCGTTTGCTTGAGGACGGTAAGGAGAAGACTTATGATGTTGGATCCCATATTTCTGGAGCATCTGTTTAGTCTCTGCTAGGAATTGCACCCCATTATCAGACACAATGTGATGTGGGAGACCATATCTGCATATCAAATTCCACTCAATGAACTTAGCCATATCCCTTGCATCAACCTTCTTGAAAGATTCAGCCTCAACCCACTTAGCGAAGTAGTCAATGGCAACTATGATAAATCTATGCCCATTAGAAGCCGTAGGATGGATTTCACCTATGATGTCTATTCCCCATGCTGCAAATGGCCATGGAGATGTTAAGTTATGTAACTCTGAAACTGGCACATGCCTCAAATTCGCGTACTGTTGGCATAACTGGCATTGCTTCACAAATTTTGAACAATCTGTATCCATTGTGAGCCAATAAAACCCTTGGCGCATGATCTTCTTTGCTAAGGCTAAGCCATTCATGTGAGCTCCACAAACCCCGGCATGAACCTCTTCCATAACTCTTTTAGCTTCTTTCTCTGCCAGACATCTTAACTGGATACCATCAGCTTGCCTTTTGTACAAAGTGCCATTAACACTGATGAATTGAGTGGATAACTTCCTGATCATTCTTTGGTCCTTCTCAGTGGCTTCCTCTAGAAAGACTGATCTCTCTAAATAATTCTGAATGTCATAATACCATGGATTTCAATCAGTGGCCTCAATGTCCATCACCTGTTCAGCTTCAAAGCAAGGTCTTTTCGAACTATAAATCAGCACGGGTTTCATCGCAACTCCTGTTGGGTTATCCCATATAGACACTAATGTTGCTAGAGCATCGGCTAACCGATTTTCGTCTCTAGGGATGAAGTGAAAAGTGCAAGTCTCAAACTGGCTGCTCAACATTCTCAAGTGCTTCACATAAGGCAACAGCCTTTCTTCTTTGATTGACCACTCCCCTCTAATCTGATGAATTACCAAGGAAGAATCTCTGAATACTTCTGCGGTCTTTGCCCCCAGAGCGAGTAATGCTTCCAATCCAAAGATGTAAGCTTCATATTCTGCTTCATTATTGGTAGCCTTATACCTCAGCTTCTTAGCTAATGGTAGCCTTTCACAATTTGGGGTCGTAAGAATAACTCCTACGCCTGCTCCCTTATTATTGACTGCTCCATCAAAGAATAATTGCCACCCTTGCACTGCTATGGCCGCGACATCTTCATCTGGGAAGTTGTATTCAAACTGATCTCCCTCAATAGGATGCTCGGCTAAGAACTCCGCTACGGCTCTTCCCTTAATGGTTTTCCTGGTTATGTACTCAATGTCAAATTCCTGCAACAGCAGTAACCATCTTCCCATCTTCCCTAGTAGAGAGGGTGCTTCTTGGAGGTATCTGAGCGGATTATGTTTGGCAACCGTTTGTACCTTGAAGGAATGAAAGTAGTGTCGCAACTTCTTAGAAGCCCAGATAACTGCTAAACAAATCTTTTCCACCTCTACATATTTGGCTTCATAAGGCAAGAATTTCTTGCTAAGATAGTAAACGGCAAACTCTACACCAAAATCATCTTCCTGAGACATCATAGCACCCACTAAGTTATCTTCCACAGCCAGGTACAGGATTAGTGGTTTGGCACGGCGTGGTGGTCTTAACACTAGAGGTTTTAACAAATATTCCTTAATGCTGTCAAAGGCCAATTGACAGTCATCGTTCCATATCCCCGGCTGATTCTTCCTAAGAAGCTTGAAAATAGGCTCACATACTGAAGCTAGCTTGGTAATAAACCGGCTGATATACTGAAGCTTTCCTAGGAAACTTCTGATGTCCTTCTCTTTCTTGGGCACCGGCATCTCTCTTATGGCTTTGACTTTATCGGGATCTACCTCAATTCCCCTCTAGCTTACTACATGGCCTAGCAACTTTCCTGATGTAACTCCAAAAATGCATTTCTTGGGGTTGAGGCGCAGATCATACTTGCTGATCCTTTGAAAGAACTTTTCTAAAGCCTCAAAGTGACCTTCTCTAGTAGCCGACTTAATCATCATGTCGTCGACATACACCTCTACTTCTTTATGGATTAAGTCATTGAGAACCTTGGTGGCCATCCTCTGATAAGTTACTCCTGCATTCTTCAACCCAAAAGGCATAACTCGATAAGCGTATGTCCCCCACTCGGGGATGAAGGCTGTCTTAATCCGATCAATTATCTTATTAAGGATTTGATTATACCCTGCGTACCCATCCACAAAGCTGCACATCATACAAGCAGCAGCACTATCTACTAGCACATCAATATGAAGCAGCGGGAAATCATCCTTAGGGCAAGCTTTGTTCAGGTCTCGATAGTCGACGCATACTCGAACCTTACCGTCTTTCTTAGCTACAGGAACCACGTTAGCTAACCATGTTGGGTATTGAACCTCTATCAGGAACTTAGCCTCAATCTGCTTATGGATCTCCTCTTTCACTTTCTGTGCCCATTCTGGCCTAAGTCTCCGGAGTTTTTGCTTTACTGGTTTAAACTCTGGGTAAGTTGGGATGGCGTGTTCGACAACATCTCGATCTATTCCCGACATATCCTCATAGGTCCAGGCAAAGACTTTTTCATATTTTTTTAATATTCTCTCAAATTTTATTCTCTCTTCAGGAGTTATGTCTAATGCTAGCAAAATTTCCTTTGGATTTTCCAAAGTTCCAAGATTAAATGCAGTTGTGCCAGTTGAATTAATATAAAAAATGAATGCATCATGCTTATGATCATGCAAAATGAAATCATCAGAAACATCACACAAGTAAGCAAAGTTGTTCATCTCATTAACATAATCAGAAACATTAACATTGTTCTCAAAGAGTTCTGGCATAAAAAGAAAGTCTAAATGACTATCAACTTCAGTCGACGCTGATGCTGCAGCCGACTATGCTTTGGCTTCTTGACTTGGTGAAATCTTGAGATCTTCAATCTTCGGTTCTGGTTCCACTATCTTCTCCTTCCCTTTGAGCTTAGTGGCTAACATCTTATCAGTGACGATCTCTTTGGGCTCATCCCTATCCCAGATGTTGCATTGGGTCATAATCTCCTCGTCCCAAAAGTTCTCTACAACTTTAACAACTCCGATCTCCCAATCAAAGACATCGTTGAAAATTTTAAATCCCGGGATGATCTTCCCGTCCACCCATTGCGGCTCTTCTTCTCCGATGTAAGCACAAATCGATGATGATGGCACAAAGCTCTCCGAAATATGGGGAATCCTCTCTGACACTTTCTTCTTACTATACTCTCCTTTGTAGCCCAACCCTTTTCGATTCTTCTGACCACGTGTAGTGATAGCATCCTGCCGCCCTTGTGACTCTTTTCCCAAACCAGCCCCTGGGAGGAAGTGCATCTTCTTTAGCATGTTCACCACTTGAGGGCTACCTTCTAAGCTTTGTTGTTCTCCGATCACCGATATATGAAAGCCACTGAATGTCTAATTAGAGATCTCCAAGGCAGACACTTGGTTCTCTCTTGCCGCTTTAATGGTCACTACCTCTCCTTCATGAGGTATCTTAATTATCTGGTGTAAGGTGGATGGCACTCCCCCTAACTTATGGAACCACGGTCTTCCAAGCAGAGCTGAGAAGTTTGCTGGAATCGGCAAGACCACAAAATCCGTTTCTATCTTAATGGGCCCCGTCTTTACAACAGCTTTGAAAGTTCCCAATGCTTGCCTCCTGGAATTATCGTAGGCAGTGATGGTCAGGTCAGATTTGCTTAACATACTCTCATCCATCCCAAAGGCCTAAAGCGCCACCAAAGGGCAAACATTTATTGACGACCCATCATCAACCATGACGCAAGCGGTGTGTTTACCATTGATCTGTGCCTTAATGTATAAAGGTAGGTTGTGGTTGCGACCCTCTGTTGGTAGGTCTGCATCAGAAAAAACCAACTTCTCCCTGGATCCCCCCTTAATAAGGTCTAAAAGCTCGAATAGAGAGATTGTAGTTGCTACGGTGGATACACTCAATGCTTCAACTAACTTCTGTCGGTGAGAGGGGGACTGTCTCAAGAGGTCCCAAATAGATATCTGAGCCGCGGTGTTTTTTAGCTACTTCACTATTGAATTTTCTTCCGGCTCCTTTTCTACGATTGTTTGTGCTGGGTCTTGCTGCTTCTCAACTTCTGGAATGACCCTCCCACTTCTTGTTACTGCTTCTACTCTTTCCTACCTCCTCAGCGATTATTGCCCGGGTTGCATCAGACTCATTTGATGGATTAGCCATGCTTACTTCTGTTGATGATTCAAAAGAAAACCCCACACTATTTTCTGAGATTGAACCTGAACTCTGATCCAACACTAACTCTGTTAACCCCAAAAGCAGCGTTCTTTTTAACCGTCCGTCAGGACCTCAAGACCACCCAGGAGAATCTCTGATGGCTGAAATACAAAAATTATTAAGATGATGCATGATTAAAATGCAATGCATGCTCGTGCTGATGCAATATAGACAAACACATGCAAGCAGATAGATCCTTCCAACCTTATATCTCCCACACGCGTGGTAGTGCGGTCTCTTTCCTAGGTGGACTTGATCCATGGATTAACGTGGAACCCAATGGACACGTATGGTGAGCAGCGAAAAACCGGCAGCATAACAGCTCCTATCTAATGTACATACGTATGGGTGTTTGGCCTTTATGTATTTGAACAATTCAATTTAACTAAGATGGGCCCACCGGGGCATGAAAGCCTTTGATGAAGACCATTTAATTAAATTGATTTCGTCTAATATATGATGGCCCATATAGCAAGCATAGTATTACGGTACATTTCACCTAGTGGAAGTATCTATTGCCATTATATGAGCTTTAATCATGGGGTGATGATATTTTTGGGTTACCCAAGCATGATCCCTGCCGACGGGTCTAGCTCATCACGAGCATAACAACCGATCGGGTCATCATTTTGATATACCATTGAGGCACGAGGCTTGGGCTGGTGATTATCCATAACACTTCCCCAAATTGAGTGAAAATGGGGTCGTGCTTCAGGAACGCACCGGAGTTTGAAAAGGGACCAAACTAACTTAATCTAAGGCTCTAATGAAATGATATGCAATTTTGAGATAAAGCGAATTTCATAAACTAAAACTTAATTGTAAAAGTTAATCAAGGTATTTTCAAATTGAAGTCTCGAACCAGTTGTCCCCAGTGGAGTCGCCACTGTGACGCGCACCGGACCCGCGTGGGCGCCCCTTGACAGCCCGCTTGAGGGCGATCGGGCATTTGAGGTCCGTTGATAACTTACAACGAATTACAAGTGCGTCTATTTTGGGCAACAGAGAGGTTTCATGGAGTCGCCACCCAATAAAACATTGGGAAAGTTACTCTCGCCTCGGAGAGCCTAAGACAGCGCTTTCATCCATTTTGTGTAAGCCGAAGGGGTCTTGGAGGGTAAACCTCTCGCCCAAAGGAGCCTAGGATTTGTTAGGTCATAGAGCATAAGAAGGGTCTTGGAGGGTAAACCTCTCGCCTCCTTAAGTCCAAAGACAACGCTTTTATCCATTTTGGGCAAGCCAAAGGGGTCTTGGAGGTTAAACCTCTCACCCAAAGGAGCCTAGGATTAATGTTTAAGTCTCGTGACACAAGAGGTGTTTTGGAGGGTAAACCTCTAGCCTCTTTGAGCCCAAAGACTAGAGAATGGGTTCGGGACTTCTCATCTATTTCTACCTTGATTAATTTTACAATTTGGTTTTGAGTTTATTAACTCGCTCTCTCTCCACACGATGCAATTTTAATTTAAAAACGCAAATATTCACATTGAAAGCGATAAGATAAACATATCAAAAATAACATCAAATATAAATTACAATAATATCAGGAGCGGAATACAACTCCCATTTAAAAGTGCAAACATACATAAAATCGGGGAATTTATTAATTATGAGGACTTTGGTCCCTGCATGCACAAATAAAGAAAACATTTTAGATGTGATGATTTATTTGGGATGAAAATTAGGACATTGGTCCCATTTATTATGAAAAATCCAAATTAATTTATTAGAAATATTTGTGTGGTTTTTATTCATGCGTGCATAAAAAAACATTTTATTCAACGAATATATACAAAATAAAATGAGAATTGAAAATGTGCAATGAAAATACCAAAGTCCGCATATCCTCCTTCTCGTGCATTGGTGCTCAAATGAGAATAAAACAATGATTTGCAACCAAAAATAAAATAGAAGAGATTCATGTTAGAAATTAACCCAAAGAGATGAGATGACATAAAAGATAATATGTATAATGACCATATAACATGCCTAAGATACTATAACATGCATAAAAAAAATTATGATGCAATTTAACTAGCATAAAGTGAGATAACATCATGGCAAATGCAATTTATTAATAATAAAGGTTAACATGCATGAAAGATTAGTAACAATCAATTTTAATACTCCTAAGATGTGCAGGAAAACATAACATAAGAATAATAAAACTTAACATGCATAATAAAGCCTAAAGTAATATCTAACATAAAAGGCATAAGAAGATAAATTTGAAATTTAACATGCATGCAAAATATGAACAATGACATTAATGGTAATAATGATACTAGCATCTAATGATATCAATAAATGAGTGTAATATAAATTATAATAATAAAACTAGCATTTATAACAATAATAGCCATAATAAACATCAATGGATGTAAAGAACATTAACAACCTAAGTTGAACATGCATAATGACATAAAAATAAACACTTTGACATGAAAATGATATGATAAATTTGAAAGAATTAACTTGTTAAATAAATAATTGAAGATAAAAGAAGAAGAAAAAATATGAGGACTAAAAGGATTTACATTTTTAAAAGTTAATTGGAAACAAAAGAAATTAAAATCAACAAGAGAATTAAAGAGTTAAGCCATGAATAATTACCCTCAAATTTAATCTTGAAGAATTGAAGGTAGAAGTGTTGAATTCCTTGTCTTTCCCTTGTGAAAAATGCTTGAAAAATAACTTGGAAACTTGAAAAATCACCCTTGGAAGCAAGTGTGTAAGGAACTATTAGGCTTTAGTTTTTGTTTTGTGAGTCTCGAGAGATAATCAGGAATCAAGTTCTTAATCCCTTTTATATGCTCGACTTAGAAGCTATACTTATTAAACCACTCTGCCAATCTGAGAAGTTGGTGATGTGGCACAGACTTCCCTTTGAAGGAAAGTATCTTTGGAAAAGACGAGCAATCCATGATGACAGTAAAGCAATGTCCAATGAGGTGGAATTCAAATATTTTATTGCCATACTTTACAGGTAAGATCTCTTTAAAAGTAGAGTGATAATGGCATTCTGACTCCTTGAATTGTCCACTAGCATATCCACAAATGCTTCGGACTTTGCTTTTTCTTCAAGGAGCACTGTACCCCAACATTTATCACTGGCATCTGTCTGAAGGAATCTTTTGCCAGTGGAGGAAATATGGAGAGGTGGCAGTTTTTGAGTGACTGCTTTAATATTTTGGATTGATTGGGAGTGTGTGGAAGACCAAGGTGTAGGATGTTTTTTTAAAAGTTGGGTAAGGGGTCTGGTCATGTGACTAAAGTGAGGAATAAATTATCGGATATAATTGGCAATTCCCAAGAACTGTTGAATTTGTTTTTGGGACAAATGACTATCTGAGAAATTGAGAAGTCCCTTTGCCAGGTGAAAATTGAGAAGTCCCTTTGCTGCCAAGAAAATCAATCTCATTGTTTGCTAGAATCATCTTTGATGGTGAAAGCATTATCCCATGTTCCTTGGTGAGGTTAATAAAAGTTTGCAAGTGAATCTGATGAGTGGGAACATCTGGGGAGAATATCAGAACATCATCAATGTAAATTAGGGCAAATGAGAGAATTGACTTGTAAACCCTTATCATGGTTTGTTGGAAAATAGAGGGTGCCGTCTTGGGGCCAAAAGGCATAACAATCCATCGATAATGGAAATTAGGAATACAAAAGCTGTATTGTGACGGTCTGATGGGTGAATTCCTAGTTGCCAAAAACCAGCTTTGAGGTCAAACTTGGAAAAGATTTGAGCATTATGAAGGAAAGGGAAAAGGGAGGAAATTTTTGGCAAATGGTATTTATTATCTTTGAGGAATGGATTAAGGGGGTGTAATCAATAATAAGTCATTTCTTGCCACGGACTTGTTCAAAATGTTTGTTTACATAAAAAGCTTGATAAGCCTAATCTGTTTGAGTGGGTTAAATTAGATTTTGGGCCAAAAATTGAGAACACTCTTCTTGGGCCAAAGTGAAATCCTTAGGAGACATGCCAGGGTGAGAGGCTTTGGTTAGGTTGATGTCTTCAGATTTTTTAAATAGTAGGGCAATGAAAAATTCTGGTCTGGTCCACAAAGGGTTAGGATGTTTGGATAGAAATTCAGTATGGGAAATGGCACAACAATCTGCTTTAAGCTGGGCTTGCATGTTTTGGAATGGGCCTGGGTCATAAACAGTAAAAAGGGAATGGGTAGTGGTGTAGGGTTGGAAGTATCTTCTGTGTTTGAGTCCAGTGGGCTGAATTCAGAGATGAGGTAGTTGGTAAAGAGCATTAAAACCAAGAACGAGATCTTTTCCTGGTATATCAGATCTTAAAGCATGTATCCAGACAGAATAGTCAGGAAATAATTTAACTTTGATGGGTTGTTTGGTTTTTTGTTTAACAGTTAATACACACTGATATGCTGCTTGAAAATACTGGGTATATGATTTCTAAAAGGAAGAAGGAAGCATCTTAGGATTAAGGATAGTGTTATGAGCTCCAGTATCATTAAAAGCTATAATATTAATGGGATTAGAATATTTATCTAGGAAAACCTTTGCTGGGACTAGGGGAATAGGATGAGAAGAGGAAATAGATTTAGGAAGAGGTTCAGGTTCAAGTAAAGGGTCAAGAACAGCAATATCAGTCATTGATTCATCGTCAAAGTCTTCATTTGATAATATTTAAAAGGTAGACATAATGTAGGCCGAATAGATTGATTAGATTAAATTGAATATATATTATGATATAATGTAATTAAAGTGTATACTTAGGCTAAATGAAATGAAATATAAGTAAATAAATGAAGAAAGAATGAAAAAAAAAAAGAAAGACTAACTGGCCGAATTGTTTCTTAAAGATAATCTAAGTAAACTTGACGATTTAATATAAACTAAGTGTATTTACATGTTAATTTAGGTGTAATATAGTTAAATAAATGATAATTGAGTGAAAAAGAAAAATAGAATATAAAATATATGTGTAGGTTGTATGGTAACCTTAGACTTATTATAGTGTAAAATGGAAAATTATTAAATATTTTAATATAAAATGAACATATAATGTAAAATGAGTGTATGCTAATTTATTTGGAATTAATTGAACAAAAATGAATATTTTAGACTATAATAATGTATTATGTTAATAAGTGAAATTATGATTTATGTGGTATTTTAATGAAAATATGGCATAGATAATGTTAAAATAACTAAATTAGTGGAATGACGATGTTGTAGTGAGAAAAGTTTGAATTATGTGAAGATTTGCTATATTAATATAATGGAATGCTCTAATGAATTAATGTTATAATTGATTTTAATTTTCTCTTAGTAGTGGTTTGGTAGTTAATCTAGCTCAGGACATAGTTGGCTAGCCATAGGGATTCCACGCCGCAGTACGAGTCATGACGACTCGCTTAAGTAGGCCAATAACGCTCTACTAAATGTTGGAATATTCAAATGTTAAAATGTAAAATGAAATGAAATGAAATATATGGGTGGTCCTTCGGAATCACTCTAAAATGTAGTGGAATTATGGGGTCCATGTCCCGTGTATCCGGTTCAGAGATTTCTACCGGATTGATACTAGGGGCAAAGTTGTAAAAATGGATTTTAAAATGGTAAAGAAATGAATTGAAGTAAGAAATGGAAATTAAAATGAGAAATAGAGTAATAAAGGACTTAATTGTAGGAAATTAATAAGATTGAGGGATTAAATGGTAAAAAAAAGGGTAAAAGTGTAAATTCAATAATTAACAAGATTAATAAGGGAGAATAGAAAATGAATTCGTAAAGTATGTAAATTGATAATAGTATAAGGACTAAAACGTAAGATGGCACAAAGATAGTATTTAAGGATTAAACAATAAATTGTATGTCAAAATAATGAAAAATGAATTAAAATAAATAAATGAACCTTAATAAAGAAAAGTAGAGTAAAAAAGGACTAATATGTAAGGATCTCAAAGTAGTAGGGGTAAAACAATAATTATTTAAAAGATTGATTTAAAAAGGGGAATATGAAATTATATGTGACTAAATGTTAAACTAAGTAAAATATAAATGAAGGACTAAAAAGGTAATTTGACCTAAAAATGACATGTAGGGACTAATCGAAAATTTTACTTGATAAATAATGAAATTAATGTGAAAAGTATGAAAGAAATAACGTTAATGGCATATTTGTAAATATAGTGAAAATAAAGGGTAAAATTGTAATTTAGATAAAATGAAGAGGACTTAAGTGTAAATTAGTATCAGAATAATATTGTGAGGACTAATTGGTAAATTGCATGTCAAATAATAAAATAAATATGATAATGAAGTTATTTAATAACATTATTTTAAATAAGTGGAAAGAAAAAAGTAATATTGTAATTTAGTGTAAAGTTATAGATTAAACGGTAAATTGACGATGGTAATATAATTTAAAGGGGAAAATATAATTGCCAAGTATTATGAATATTAATTGAATAAACAATTGAAGATGGAGAAAGTAATGACTTAAAATACAATAATAAAAACAATTAATAAATAAATAAATATTTGCAGTAGCGATAATATCAATAAGGTATGTAGAAGTTGATAACAGAAGAATGTAAAATGTATATAATCGTAAAAATTACAATTTCAGACTAAGTGACAATTTGCATGTCAAAGAACAGACTGAGTATGAAAAATGATAAAGAAATAGTAAAATGACAATAAAAAGGAATAAAAATCGGAATGTTAATATGATTGAAGGATATAAAATGTAAATTGACTATGTTAGCGCTAATAAAAGAATAACAGAAATGTAAATTAAAGGATTAAGTATAATTTATAGGTAATATGAGTATTAGGTTTGTAATGAAATGTTAATGAGGAAATTAATGGTCTAATAATAATAAGAACAATATTAGTATTAATATTATCCTCATATAATATTCATGACAACATTAATGTTAACAACGAAAACGATAATAATAATGATAATTATTTATATAATATTGTAAATTATAGTACTATTAAATGTAAGAAAAATAATGATGATTGTGCTAATTAAATTAATGTGACACATATAACATATTTGATATAAGGATGTATATTTGGAAGTAAATGATAAAATAAATGTTAGTGTTAATAATAACAATATCAGTGATATTGATCGAAAATGAATTAATTAAAAATACAAAAAATAAGCGTAGAGACAGAGAATATGGATAAGCATGTAAATGGTAAGTATAATAGAAAACATTAGAAGAAAATTTATAAGCATGGTATTGAAATAAGGGTATTGATAATAATAGAGACTGTAATGTAAATAAAATTAAAAAGAAATTTTGTATCATATAATTGTATTTAATTGGTGAACATAGATATGTAAGGAATATAGACAATAGAAAACAAATAAAATAGGATCGTAATGATAACAATAAAGGGAAATGGAATAATGAAAAGTATTAAAAAATATATAAGTGGAATAACCAAGAAAATTAACTTATTGGAAATAGAAACTTAAGGACAAATAAAGAACAAATGCTACAAGTAAGTGAGGTTAGAAGACAAATGTTAATCCGTAATTAAAGTGAAAATGTTAAAAATGAAAAAAAAAAAGAAGATAAGAATAGAAAAGGAATGACAAATAAATAAGTATAATGTTAATTGTTACAATAACAATAATAGTAAAAGTAATTAAGGTATTTTAATTAGTAATAATAATAGTAAAAAGGTAAAAAGCTGAAGTAAATATAAACAATTATGAGTAATAAACTAAAGTGGTTAATAAGTAATTTTGTGTGTGTGCATGCATGAATAATTCTAGATGGAAAGTTTAGGATATGTATCCACCACTGGTCAGCACATAGTCCTGTAACTGCGTGTAGGTTATAAGAAGTAAGAAGCTTGAAGTGACTATTAATTGGGAAGAAGTGATGAGTAGCAAAATACAGTAGCATAGACATGGCATGTATATGGTCATAACGAATGATAGGGGTTAAGTTTTGTGTAAGATAGGTACAAGTTTTCAATAGTACTATGTATTAGCTATTGTATTATTATTAATTGTTTTAGTCTATCGTTGATGTTTAAATGCAAAAAGTTTTTGCTGAACTGTGTACTATAACATAACATGGTGACTTTAGTTCAACGGGATAACTGAGAGATCCAGACACTGTACGTATAGTATAGTGTTATAAGGGTGTTACACGGTGCGATCCAAGAGGATAATATCCGCACTTCATAAGTCTAAAAATGTCTCGGTGCAATCTAAGATGATAACAATCACTTTGTAGTCTGGATAACGGCTCGGTGAGATTCAAGAATGACCGCACTGTGTAGTCTAGTTAAAGACTCGGTGCAATCCAAGAGGATGATATTTGCACTTTGGAAGTTTAGAAATGACTCTGTGCAATCCAAGAGGATGATGTTCACAATTCAAATCACAAAACTGTTCTCCAGGGAACAACTAGCTCTTCAGAGGGCATCTATCCAACATCAAAACAAAGGAAATTTAAAACGCCAGCAAGATGGTGCCAATCGATCACCAAGAGAGCGACTTGGCACGTCATTAAGTGGGTGTTAATCAAAGATTTGTCGTAACTTCATGAACACAGCTGGAAGGTGGCAACCTCAGGTACGCACTCCTTTCCTTTTCTCTGAGTTTTGGCTCACCTAGGCACACATGCACTAGCTTCCTCAAAACTGGGGGAAACTGTAGACACCGAGTTCGAGACACCCTAGATCAGGGTTACCCAATGATTAAATTAGTGTCCGTTCATTGGCAAGAAGGTGGGAAGTGATATTTCCTTATCAAGCTCCTTCTGAATGGAAAAAAAATATTGCTAACATTTGCAAGCCGGCCCTCACAGGGGCGTGCCATGCGAGGGAGAGCCCCTTTCACACGCGCTCTACAAGGGTGCCCCCTCAGGCATGTGCCCGCCCCTCGAAAGTGGTGGGCCGCGCAAGGGACAACCCCTAACGCGCCCACAACCTTACTCGTGCGTTGTGCGAAGCCGCGCCTCGTCATCTTCTTCCCCTTCTAGCATTTTTGCTCCCCGAAAATCATGAAATTTAATTTGGAATTGAATTCCAATACTGATTTTCGGGATTTTTAAGAGTTAATTTTGGTTTTTCCATTTCAAAATAAAAATTTTGATATAATTGACTTTCTTATCTTCAAAAATCTAGTTTTTTTTAAGAAGAGAAACAAATAGTAGTTTTTTGGAGAGAAAGGTGAGGAGGAGAAAAACATTTTAAAATTTTGAATTTTTCTTAAAAAAAGGAAAACAATTTTCTTCTTTTTTTTATTAGAGTTTCAAGCTTTTGATGAAAAAATGGTGCTTGAGATAGCGAAATTGATTCTCTTTTCTTGAGACAGAGATTGTTGTGGTTTTTTAACAAAGTTTTTGAGTTTTTAGAGAGAAAACTCAAACTTTTCTTATTTTTCTGTTTGATTTTTGTGGATCTTGAAAAGGGAACAATTCACAATTCATCCTTCCTATAATTATTCATTATGA
Organism: Excoecaria cochinchinensis; assembly: GCA_947683425.1. NCBI lineage: Eukaryota > Viridiplantae > Streptophyta > Magnoliopsida > Malpighiales > Euphorbiaceae > Excoecaria > Excoecaria cochinchinensis. Next base: position 5,269,753 of record CANTUQ010000194.1, on the reverse strand, counting down.
GGGTAAATTTTTGGTCTCAATTGTATTATTTCATTAATTTTTTCTCTCTTTTATTCACCTTCCACCATTGTTGCACCTCTTGAGTTATTATTTTATGTGATCAATCTATTTATTAATTGTTTCTTGCTCATAATTTAAGTTGTTATAAGTGTTTTTCGCATCAACATAGCATAAAATAATGTAAAATCACATAAGATTACAAGTTTTGCATTGAAACTTTGAAGAAAAGAGTTTTTTTTTCCTTGTGCATTCTCTCACCTCCTGCCCACAAGATACGGGAAGGAGGTGAGGGGCGGCATGCCCTCTCCTCAGCCTTTTTTTGTCTTTTAGTGCTTTCTTTTAGTGCTTTTTGGCCTATTTTGTCCCATTTTCGATGCTTTTCGGTCCATATTCACTCGATGTGATTTTTTCATGATTTTAATATTATTTTTCTTGTCATGTAATATTTATTTATTTTTATTATTTTGTGTGATAATGTTTATTTTTATTATTTTATTTGATTTAATTGATTTTTAGATTTATTTACTAACATTAATTTTATTTTGTTTGCAATTCTTTTTTCCTTGTTTGAGCATTCTTATGAGCAAATGGGGAGATCGAGGAGGCTTCCTTTTGGTTTGATTTACCATTTTTGTTATTTTGTTATTTTTAGTTATTTTGCTTTTTATTTATTTTTCATGTAATTTGTAATAAAATTATTTATTTTATGCATGTTAAAAAGAAAATCACAAAAAATATTTTTATTAATAAATTGGGTATTTTTCTAATAAAATAGGACCAATGTCCTCATTTCAACCAATAAAGAAAATTCACTTTTAAAAGAAGAGTTAATTTTTTTCAAAATGGGATCACTCATCCCGGTTTTCTCAATATTCACCCAAAAATAACTTTTCGATTTTTTTAAGTGAACATGAAGGAACCAATGTTCCTATTCCGAATAAATATTCCATTTTATGTATGTTATTTATTTATTCATTTTTTATTTTAATTTTATATTTTGGAGGATTGTATTTTTGTCCCAAATTCATTTTGTAATTTATTTTGCATTTTAGTTATTTTATTTATCGCCTTTTCTTTATTGCTTTTCGACAATGCTTGACGTGCACTTTAAATTTTAATGCATGACCGTGTGAGAGAGGGATGGAAATTTAATATTTATAATTAACTAAGACATTAATAAAAGTGGATTTCTGAACTACTCTCTGGTTTAGACCCCCGAAGATAAATTTCTGAACTACTCTCTGGTTAGATAAACTTTCCTAATTTTTGTAAATTGGGTGATGACTCCAAAATACCTCAAAGGTGCCTAAAGGTTTCATGGGATTAGATGAACTTCCCCAATGTTCATTGGATAGGGATTCCATAATATCTCATGTTGCCTAAAATCTAGACGCAAACCCTTTCGAACACTAAAAGTGAGCCTATTGGGTAACATTAGCGGGTTCGGCATGTGCCACAGGGGGGTTCAGCCGGTAGCCCCCAAGTAGTGAATATGATGATAAAGATGCACTTCCTCCTAGGGGCTGGTTTAGGCAAGAACTTGCAAGGGCTACAGTCGGCTATCACGATGAAGGGTCAGAAAGATAGGAAGGGTTTGGGCTATAAAGGTGAGAGTTGCAAGAGTAAAAAGATTACAGATAAGATCCCTCATATGACATAAAGTTTTGTACTCTCATCCTCAGTTTGTGCTTACACTGAAGAAGCCAAGCCTCAGTGGTTTGATGAAAAGATCATACCAGGATTCAAAATCTTTAATGATGTCTTCAACCGGGACATTGGAGTTATCAAATTCGTAGAGGGATTTTGCGATGAAGAGATCATGATCTAATGCAACATATGGGACAAGGATGGGACAGAAGAGATCATTACTGACAAGCTGCTAGCCACTAGGTTGAAGAGGAAAGAGAAAATGGGGATTGAAGCACCAGAGCCAAATTTGAAAATCCATGACTTGAGGATCTCATCAGAGGTAGTTGAAAAACCTCCACAAAGCCAGAAAGCCAATGAACCGTCAGCTGTGACATCTGCATCGGCGGAGAATGAAAATAGTAGTTATTTAGATCTTCTTTTTATTCCAAAATTTTTTAACAATGTCAATGTTGATTTTAATTACATCAATAAGATGAACAACTTTGCTTACTTGTTTGATGTTTCTGATGATTTCATTTTGCATGATCATAAACATGATGCATTTATTTTTGACAATAATTCAACTAGTACAACTGCATTTAGTCTCGAAACTTTGGAGAACCCAAAGCAAATTTTGATAGCATCAAATATAACTCCTAAGGAGAGGTTAAATTTTGAGAGACTCTTAAAGAAATATGAAAAAGCCTTTGCCTGGGCCTATGAGGACATGCCAGGAATTGATGAGAGATCGTTGAACATATCATTCCAACTTACCCGGAGTGTAAACTAATCAAGCAAAAGCTCAGAAAGCTTAGGCCATAATGGGCGAAAAGGTAAAATAATAGGTCCATAAACAGATTGAGGCTAAATTCCTAATAGAGGTTTGATACCTAACATGGTTGGCCAATGCTGTCCCTGTAGCTAAAAAGGACAAAATAGTTTAAGTATGTGTGGACTACAGGGATCTGAACAAAGCTTGCCCGAAAGATGATTTCCCTCTACCTCATATTGATGTGCTAGTAGATAGTGCGACTGCTTGCATGATGTACAATTTTATAAACAGGTATGATGGGTACAACCAAATCCTCAACAAAATCGTAGATCGGATTAAGAAAGCTTTCATCACAGAGTTGGGCACATTTGCCTATAGAGTCATGCCTTTTGGGTTAAAAAACATGTAGACACCGGGTCCCAAGATAACCCAAGTCAGAGTTACCTAATGATGAAAATAAAAAAAATAAGGTTGGAGGTGATGGTTTTTTCGTCAAAAATTCTTTTAAAAAAAAAAAAAAAAAACCAAAATTGAGGGGCAAGCAGCGAGGGGCGGCCTGCCCCCTACCCGTACCTCAAGGTGCGAGGGGCGGCCTGCCCCCTGCCCTCCCCTCATCACCTCCACCTTCTTTCTTCCGTTTTTTTTTCCCAAAAAAAGGAGATTCTTATGGACCTTTAAAAAGAGGATTTTAAGTCAAATTTTAAGGGATTGATCTAAATAATTTTGGATTTTAAATTAAAATAAGATAGAATTTGATTTAAATATGGATTCTTTTCCTAATTTAACTATGTTTTTTTTTTCTAAAGTCATATAAAAAGAAAAGGAAAGAAAGAGAAAACGGAGAGATTTTTTGGTGTCAACTTTTTTTTTTCTTCTTCAAGAAAAATTCTGATTTTTTTTCTTTTTATTTAAAAAAAAATTCTTCAAAAAAATTTGAGATTGAATTTTTCTGAATAAAAGATTGATTTTGAGACAAAAAAAATAATTAATTGCTCTTGAGATCTAATTTTTTTCATTTGTTATTTTTCTTTAAACAAGTTTTTTTACAATTATTTCTCTGAAGAGAAAATTTAGACTTTCTATATTTTTGATTCAATTCTCGCGGATCTTGACAAGCAAATCGTTTATTTTCTTCCCTCCATTAAATTCGAATTCTGATAATAAATATTTTGGGTTTGATCTTTTATTTTTATTTTTGTTTATTGTATTATTTTCTTACTTTTTGTTTATAATCAATTAATTACCATGTAAATTATTAGATCTATTGCGTATTTATTTGTTTGATGTGATTTTGTTATTTTGTTTTCCCTTTTACTTTACTTTCTTTATTATTTTATTTTATTTATTTATCCAATGGTTTATACATTTGTTTCATTTGATTTTATTTATTTATTTATTTATTTATTATTATTATTATTATTATTATTATTATTATTATTATCGTCATCATCATCATCATTATTTATGTTCTTTTATGTGTTAATTTGTTAATCTATTAATTTATTTATTTCATTATGTCATTTAATTTATTTATTATTCATAATGCATTTTATTTTATTTTTTATTTATTTTAATTCATTTTTATTATTTTATGTGCTTAGCTGATTTTGTGATTTAATTACTAAGATTAATTTTATTTGTGTTTATTTTTTGTTTCGATACTTGTTTTTTTCCATATTTGAACATTCTTCCAAGCGAAAGACGGGATCTAGGAGATTTATTTTGGTTGATGTAATATTTTTTTTTATTTTTCCTTTATTTTTCTTTTTAATTAATTTGTCATGTAATTTATAATAAATTTATTTATTTTATGTATATTAAAAAGAAAATCACAAAAACAATTATTAATAAATTAAATTTTTCTAATAAAATACGACCAGTGTCCTAATTTTTTGCTAATAAAATCTCACTTTAAAAAAAAGAGTTACTTTTCTTAAAATGGGATCATTTATCCCTGTTTTCTCAATAATGCCGAAAAATAACTTTTCGATTTTTAAGTATGCATGAAGGAACCAACGTTTCTGCTGTAAATAATGCTCCGTTTTATGTATGTTATTTATTTAATTGATTTTGCTTATTTTAGCTTTCTATTTGTGGGGGGATTGTATTTTTGTCCCAATTTTCATTTCGTAGTTTCTTTTTATTTATTGTTTTTACTGCTTTCCTACGATACTTTATATGTGCTTTAAATCTTAATACATAATCGTGTGAGATGAGAGATGAAAAATTAATTATTAAAAACTCATTTATAATTAACCAAGACATTAATAAGAGTGAAGTTCCAAACTACTCTCTGGTTTAGACCCCCGATGTTAGATTAATTTTCCCAATTTCTTATAGATTAGGTGGTGACTCCAAAATACCTCAAAGTTGCCTAAAGGTTTCATGGGATTAGATGAACTTTCCCAATGTTCTATTGGGTAGGGATTCCATAATATCTCATATTGCCCAAGATCTAAACGCGAACCCTATCGAACCTAAAAAAATGGGCCTCTGGGGAAATTACATAGCGGGTTCTGATGCGAGTCACAGTGGCGACTCCACTGGGGGCTTTGAGACTTTGCTTCAAAAGTGTCTTGGTTAATAAATATAATTGAGTTTTTAAAATTAAAACTCTATCTCTTTTAAAAATAATTGCATTACATTCATGCTAGAGCCTTAGAACTGAGCTAAATGGTCCCTATTTATACCCCGATGCATTCCCGAAGCACGACCTTACGTTCACTCAATGTAGGGAAGTGTTAAAGATAATCACCAATCCAAGTCTATTACCTCTTGGTATATTAAATGGAGACCCAATTGGTCATTATGCTCGTGATAAGCTAGATCCATTGGCAGAGAGCATGCTTGGGTGGCCCTAAAATATCATCACCCTTAACTAAAAATCATGTAATGGAAATAGATACTTCCCTAAGTGATATGCTCCTTAATATAATACTTGCTTTATAGGCCATTATATATTGAACAAAATCAAATAAATTAGATGGGTTGTTCATCAAAGGCTTTCATGCCCCGAATGGGCCCATCCTAATTTAATTGAAGTGCTTAAATACATAATGGCCAAAACCCATACATATACGCTTTAAATAAAGATGTTATGCTATCGACTTTTCAACGTGCACCATACGCGTCCATTGGTTCCTCGTTAACCCATAGATCAAATCCACCTGGGAGAGAGACTACACTACCTCCTGTGTGGGAGTGATAAGGTTGGAAGGATCTATTTGCTTGCATGTGATTATGGATGCTGCATAGCATGCTCATGCATTACGTGTTATTTAAAAAATTAATTAATTAAAAAATTAAAAATTAAAAAAATTCCTTCATATGTGTACATTCTATTATGTGCATATAACTTTCACATGTACATATTATCTTATGCATAAATTTTTTCCATGCATTGCATACATCATTTTAATCTCTTTGTTTTTTTAGCCATTGCACATCATTAATTACATATCACGATCATACATAGCATGTCATTCATACATCATTCTAACTACTTAATTTTTCAGCCATCGTAGACCTTTTTTGGAGTTAGTTTAGGGGTTCCGATGGCCACCTTATCAGAGGGTTTTTTGACTGAGCAACTAGAATCAAAATAAAGTGCAATTAATAGGAATTAAGAACAATTTCTAGAAATGGCCAATTCACTAAGAGAAGCTGACACAACCCGTGCACTGATTACTAATAAAGAGGGTAAAAGGATGGAAGAGTTTGAGGCTCGAATGATTGAAATGATGGCGAACCTTACTGCTACTTTAGCACCGCTGGCTAAATAGCCACCTGCTACTCCTATTAGGGAGTAAGATAAACAAGAACCGATTAGAGAGGGTCCTCTAGTAGTAGACCCATAGCAGTTTAGCCCAAAGCGACAGTGACAGTAGAGTGAAGAGGAGCTCATAGACCCGAAAATGACTTATAAAAGGAAGAGCAAGAGGAGCCAGTCATGATAAGAGGCAAGGCCCCCAAGATGGAAGAGGCAATCTGGAGGAAAATGGAAGAGAAGTTTGAAGCGATGACTTGAATGCTGACTATGGGAAAGGGAATGAACCTAGAGGATAAAGAGTTGGATGGTGATGATTTAATCCCCCAGAACTTTAAAATGCCCGACGTTTCGAAGTTTGAAGGCACTTCAGACCTAGCTACACGCATAAGCAGTATTTGATGAAAGGTACCACTTTGACAAAGGAAGAAAAAAATAGAGTAGTTCTGCCTCAACCTTATAGGCCCCGCGATTGACTGGTACCACGGGATAGATCGGGGAACAAAAGGAGACTGGGACCCATTGATTGTGGGATTCTTAAAATAATATGATTACAGTACTAGGATGGAAATCACCCTAAAAGACTTGCAGCTGCTGCAGTAAAAGCCAGAAGAACACTTTCATGAGTACCTAACTCGATAGAGGAATAGGGTGATGGAGATAAGGAGAAAATCCGACACCTCAGCTCAGATTAGGCTCTTCATTCTCAATGGCAATCCTTATCTGAAGGAGAAACTTAAGATGAAAGGCTTAAAAGATTGGGAATCTCTTAAAGACATAACCATCAAAGCTTAGGCTGAGAATATGATAAAGAGGGCTAAATTTATAAACTTGACTTTTGGTAAAAGCAATGGGGACAATAGTAACAGCCGGGGCAATGGTGGCAAAAACTCTAGAGCATTGGCTACAGGAACAACCCGATGACATTATTCAGATCTAGGCAGACCAATCTTGCCCATCTTATAAATGAAGGGAAATTACAACCTTTGCCTCCTATGCCAGCAAAGAACTTGGGAAAGCCTGGACATAAGTTTGACTGGTTCTATAACTATCATTAGTATACAGGGCATGAGACTGATTATTATTAAGTTCTAAGGAACCATATTCAGGACCTGATAGATACCAAGCAAATCCCAGATCCAGAAAGAGGAAGCAAGAGATGAACAGGCTGAAATAATGATAATAATTTGTGCCTATGAACTAACATTTTGATAATGCATTTTGTTTCTCTGAACGTGTTAATAATATGGGCCTTTTTCTTATGTACGCAATGTCTTGCTTTTATCGCATCATGCATGGTCATAATCATGACTCAAGAGATATTAATTCTATAAACATTACTTTATTTAATATCGAGGAGCAAAAAGCTTGGTTGCATCCAAACTGACTCTTAAAGTGAGATAAACTTGAGAGGTGAAAAATAATAAAATAATAAAAAAGAAGAGAAGCTTGGACATGGAATCGATAGGGGCATTATTAGTACATGCTATTCCAGCTTACCGAGATTATAAGGTAGCCAATCCATAAGGAGGATAAGATGGATATTTTAAGTAACGAGCAACCATAGCTTCATAATATGCCCAAATTGCTTAAAGATGCCAAAGTTTTCTGAAGATGCCCCAAAGAAAGATTGCACGATGAGTCTTAAGCTGTCGCCTCATATTATTATCCTTAAATGGAGCATTGTACGAAATAGCAGATAAAACCTCAACCCCTAACCATTCTCTTTTCCAAAAAAAAGAAGAAAAAAAGAAAAAAGAAAAAAAAAGAAATGAAAAAGAAAAAAACCCACAATACAGCCTATCAGAACCAAGTCTTAGAATTCCTTTCCATCCAACCATTTGAGATAGTCATCTCAAAGCCAGCCAAAAAAAACTGATCTGTAACCATCTAGAGCCGAAATGAATAAGATATGAACTCTTACAGTTGAACTTAGAATGAGAGCTCATCACCTTGGTCTAATCTGCAAAAAGAAAGTTTGGCTTAATGTTCTAGAAGTAGGTTAAGAGCTGTTGTTGGAAAGAAGGTAACCTAGCATACAAATAACTCGGACGAAATGCTCTAAGTTACACAAGCTAAATTTAGAGAAGTTGCTAACAGAAATGGCAGATATCCTCACCGGCAATGGTGGAAGAAGATTTAAGAAATCAAGAAGTGCTAATAGAGTAAAGAAGGTTCCATGCAAAAAAAAAGAGTGAGAGAATAAATGCCCCGTGGGTCGAAAATCGAAAAATGCGACCTTGCTAAAATTGGGCACCCTACTAGGGCGAAAACCAGGAAAAGGTGCACTACGAAAACCAGGAAAAGCTGCACTATGTAAAAATTATGAGCTGAGAGAAAATATTCAATCAAGAAAACCCGAGAGGACTGATTGATAATAGGAGTCGAATATGCCCAAAGTGTTACTCCCTGAGATTGAATAAAACCTGTGTTTTTACATCCCATGTCTAGTCATGATTATTGTTGTTGCTATACGGTGCATATAGATAGGAATGCATGCATAAGCTAGGCATAAACATGCGATTGAATGGTCAAGAGAAACCTGTGGCATGCATAAGGACATATGCTGGAACAAGCTTCATTCATGGTAGTAATGACAAAACTTCATTTGACAAATGCTCCTCCTCTTAACCTTCTAAAAAACAAAAAAGAAAAAAAAAAGAAAAAGGCCGTTAGAGATAAAAACCGTAACTGGTTCTCTAAGAAAAAATTAGGCCAAATGGCAGGGTGAAAACTTGAAAACGGGTAGTCTTCCCTAAAAAACAAAATAAAATGAATAAAAGCCGCTAGAATGGGTTGGGTACATTCCAGGCAAAAGTTAGGCATATGGTTACGTGAAAATCCCCAAAGGGATGAATTTTCCACAAAGAAAAGCTAGTGTAAAAATCCACAAGAGACTCACTACCTTTAATAAATGACCACCAGTACATGGAGCGATAAGCCGGTCCAAATAATCTCCCTTCAGGCAGATAATGCATAATTCAAGACACGAGTCAAAGCCTTGGGGGCAAAACATTGTACAGCTTTTAGCAAAATGCTCATTGACCGGGGGGCAAAGATGCACACGGGACAGTTCTCTCTTAAAAGATTATAGGTCAGAGCTCTAAACCAGAAACAACACCCTTTTAGATCTTTGAGGGCATCAGAAAGGATGAGCAGCTGAGTTGTACCTTCAATGAATCTCTTAACCACCTGGAACATGGTCTATCTATTGTTGCATGTATTTTTGCTAATATAGTTCTTTTGCAAACATTTGCATATAACTCTTCACTCACAAGTACAATCTTTTGCATATTTTTTTGCATACATTGTTCCATATATACATGGTGCCCCACATGCATTCACAGGCATGATCCCTTGCACGTATCTCACATATGCAATTTTTGCACTCATCCTGTGTTCATATTCCATACATACATGTCATACACATAAGGCACACATTCCGTGTACATAGTTTCCACATACATAAGACACATACAGTTTTTTGCACATGTTCCTTGCACATAGCTTCATGAATATATCACATACAGTTGTGTACACATAATTCACATACCTAATTCTTTGCGCATGCTTCATATATATAGCTTTGCACATATGTTTCACACCTGTACACACAATCTCTTGCACGTATTCTTATGCACATAACTTTGCAAGGGAGCCCCAAAGGAAAAAAGACATCAGACACCAAAGTGGGCCAAGGGACAGCTTCGGCTCAACATCAGTGGACAATTAGATCAAGATAAAGTCCTCATGGAATAGGAATCATGCAGATCCGCGCCAAAGAGGACATCTAAAAGATCAAGCCTATTGATGCACACCATGCCGGGGGCAATTAGGTAAGTTTTTTTTATCACAAAATGTAAACGTTGAAAAAAAAGAAGAGAGGAGTTCAAAATTCAAAACAAATCCAAGAGAATAATTTCAAACACTGCTGCAAACAGCGGAGTTCACCTATAATCTTTGGCATTGCCATAAACAACAAAGTTTGCCTATAATCTCTGGCACGTGCTCAAACAGTGGAGTTCACCTATAATCTCCGGCACTGCCCCAAATAGCAGAGTTCGTCTATAATCTCAGGCACTGCCGTAAACAGCAAGGTTCGCTTATAAACTCTTGCACAACTGCAAATAGTGGGGTTCACATGAAGTCTTGGAACAATCGCAAATAGTGAAGTTTGCCATGAATTAATAATCCTCCTTATAGGCTAAACAAATCAGCAAACTGCGGGGTTGTCTAAAGTCTTGCCACTGCCATAAACAGCAGGGTTTGCTTATATTTCAGGCACAGCTGCAAACAACAGGGTCTACCACACCAAAATTAAAGTCCTTTCAATAGGCAGCCTTTTCAACACATCCTAAAGATTCAAAAAGTGAAGATACCTTGAAACAAACCAATGATTAAAAGGTTTAAAATCTTTAAAAACAAGCCAAAAACTCAAAGCATACAAAGACCTCTTAAGAGGCAAAACATCCAAAGACCTCTTAAGAGGCAAGAACACCCAAAGACCTCTCAAGAGGCAAACAACACAAAATCCAATGACTTGGTGCAACCTAAGAGGATGATATCCACATTTTGCAAGTTTAGAGAATAACTTGGTGCAGCTCAAGAGGATGATATTTGCACTTTAGAAGTCTAGAGAATAACTCGGTGCAATCTAAGAGGATGATATCCACACTTTGAAAGTCTAGAGAATGAATCAATGCAATCCAAGAGGATGATATCCGCACCTTGGAAGTCTAGAGAATGACTCGGTGCAATCCAAGAGGATAACAATCATATTCTGCAAACCGTTTACCAGGGAACAACCAACCGTCCTTTAGGGGACACCCATCTAACATCGACCCAATAGGTACATGCTGCCATAGGTACGCATCTCTTTCCTATGCCCTACATATTTATTTTGCCCATTTTTGCAAGAAAAGAGATTTAAGATGAGCGCCAGTAAAGATGACAATAGTCTTCAGAGTGACTCAGTGGTGTTAATTATAAGCCACACTGACGGCAGTCTTCAAAAGGACTCAGTGGCATTAATGATAAGCCACACCGACGAGGTGAAAATCAAAGAGCAAGAAAAGAGAAGAAGAAAGGAAGAAGGAGACAAAGAGGAAGAGAGGGCAGAAACGGGAAGAGAGGGCAAATGTTGTCCCTCATGTTCTCTCTCCTCTTTGCCTAAGTCAAACCTTCCTTTTCTCTTTCCTCATCTCCACCATCCAAATGACAAAATCCTAAGGTTGTTTAGCAAATTCCCTTCTAATTCTTCATCTTCCCCCACAACACAACTTAAACCACACAATCAAAATATAACACATCAATATACCCTTAAACAACACACACCCACACGTACACATGCTCAAACTACTAGGGTGGAAATCCAGGTGTTACAACTCTCCCATTCATAAGGAATTTGGTCCTCAAAATTCTCACCTGAACTGAACAACCTCGAATACTGAGATTTCATCATTGATTCCGATTCTCAAGTAGCTTTTTTGACTCCATGGTGTTGCCATAATACTTTAACCAAAGGAATCTGCTTATTTATAAGCTGTCTCACTTCCCAAGCCAAAATAGTCTTGGGTTCCTCATCATATGAATAGTCAGGCTGAATCCACAGATCTTGAACCGATAACACATGAGACACATTTGATCTATACCGACGAAGCATTGACACATGGAACATGTCGTGCAACTTGGCTAATTCCATCGGTAAAGCCCACCGGTAGGCAACTGGACCAACCTTATCCAAAATCTCATACGGTCCTATAAACCTCAGACTCAATTTTCCCTTCTTGCCAAAACACAAAACTTTCCACCACGATGACACTTTAAAAAACACTTTATCTCCAACATTAAACTGAATATCTTTTTGCTTCAAGTTAGCATAGGATCTCTGTCTGTTCTTGGTTGCCTTCAAATTCTATTGCACCACTCTGATCTTTTCTTCGGTGTCTCTAACCAATTCCGGACCAACAAAAGAACTTTTCGTCAGTTCAGTCCAACAAACTAGAGTCCTACACTTCCTTCCATATCGAGCCTCATACAGAGCCATCCCGATGCTCATCTGATGACTGTTGTTATACACGAACTCCATCAGAGATACATATCTATCCCAACTACCCGAGAAATCCAAAATGCAACCCCGAAGCATATCCTCTAGTATTTGAATAACCCTCTTTGACTGCCCGTCGGTCTAAGGATGGAAAGCAGTGCTGAAATTCAATCGGGTACCTAAAGCAGCTTGCAACTCTTTCCAAAACTTTGATATAAATCTCGGATCCTGATCTGATACAATTGAAAAAGGAATTCCATGCAATCGGACAACCTCATTTACATAAATCTCCGCCAATTTATCCGTCGGGTATTCTAGTCGAACCGGTAAGAAATGAACCAACTTAGTCGATCGACTATTACCCAAATTTCATCATGTTTTCGCTGAGTCAAAGGCAAACCCGATACCAAGTCCATAGTGATATCATCCCATTTCAACTGAGGAATAGGTAAAGGATCGAGCAACCCAGATGGAACTTGATGCTCGGCCTTTACCTGCTAACATGTTAAGCATTTGGAGACAAAATCCACAATATCTCTTTTCATCCCGAGCCACCAAAAGAACTGCTTCAGATCACGATACATCTTTTCACTTCTAGGATGCATACTGAAAACCTTAGTGTGCGCCTCAAGCAAAAGTTTCCTTTTCAATTCATCATCATTAGGAACACACAAATGATTTTTATAACTTAGCACCCCGTCCTTAACAGAAAAATCATTCTGATTCCCACTCTGGGCCACTTACATAGCTTGTTGTAATTTCGGGTCATTCCTCTGAGCATCAACAATCAACTGCTTCAGGGAAGGCTTAGCTTTTAGCTGGGCAATCAAAACTCCATCAGAACCAAATCTGCATCTACCCTGGTGCAAAGATAAAGTCGAAACCAACTTCCTACTCAAGGCATCCGCAACAACATTCACCTTACCCGGGTGGTAATCTATGATACAATCATAGTCCTTAAATAGCTATACCACCTCTGCCTGAGATTTAGCTCTTTCTGAGCTAGGAGATACTTTAAGCTCTTGTGATCAATAAAGATCCTATAAGTCTCTCCATATAGATAGTGTCACCAAATCTTGAGAGCAAACACAACTACTGCTAACTTTAAGTCATGCGTTGAGTAATTCTATTCATAAGGCTTCAACTGCCTAGACGCATAAGCTATCATCTTACCCTCTTGCATCAAGACACAGCTAAGTCCAATACCCGAAGCGTCACTGTGCATAGTATACTCTTTACTCAAAATTGGTTAAGTAAGTACAGGAGTCTTAACTAACATCCTCTTTAGCTGATCAAAACTCGCCTGACACTTGTCAGACCACTCAAACGTAACTCCTTTCCGAAGAAGCCTTGTGAAAGGTGAAGCAATAACTGAAAATCCTTTCACAAACCGCCTATAATAACCAGCTAACCTAAGGAAGCTCCTCACTTCCGGCACATTCCTTGGTGGCTTCCAATTTACAATTGCCTCAACCTTGGACGGATCCACCCGAATACCTTTGATGAACAATATTCCCTAGAAAAGATACTTCCTTCAACCAAAAGTCACACTTGCTAAGCTTAGCAAAAAGCTGATGATCCCTTAACACTTGAAGTACCAAACGCAAATCTTCCTTATGCTCACTTTCATTCCTCGAATACACCAAAATGTCATCGATGAACACAACCACAAATCGGCCAAGATATGGCCTAAACACTCGGTTCATCAAATCCATAAAAGCCGCTGGTGCATTAGTCAATCCCAACGGCATCACTAAGAACTCATAGTGGCCATATCATGTCTGAAAAGCAGTCGTAGCCACATCCACATCCTTAGCGTACAATTAGTAGTCACAAGACCTCAAATCAATCTTAGAGAAAACTCTGGCTCCCCTAAGCTGATCAAACAAATCCTCTATCCTTAGCAACAAATACTTGTTCCTCATAGTGACTTTATTGATTTGCCAGTAATCAATACACATCCTTAAGGTGCTATCCTTTTTCTTAACAAATAAAATCGGAGCACCCCATGGAGAAACGCTAGGCCTCATAAATACTTTATCCAATAGCTCCTATAATTGAGTTTTCAACTCTCTTAATTCCACAGGAGCCATTCGATAAGGAGCTTTAGAAATAGGAGTAGTACCTTGCGTAATCTCTATGGATAGCTCCACCTCTCTCTCTGGTAGCAAACCAGGTAACTCTTCAGGGAACACTTACCACTGGAATATCTTGAATCTTAACTAGACTCCATCTAGAATCCAAAACCAAGGCCAAAAATGCCTCACACCCTTTTCTCATAAAATGTCTTACTTGTATAGCTGAAATCACATTACTCAAAGGACTAGAACCCAAACTTCTCACAACCACTGCAAACTGATCACTATTCTTGAGCAGTACTATCTTTTTATGATAATCCACTAAGGCCTAGTGCTTGCACAACCAGTCCATACCCAAAATCAAATCAAACTCGTGGAATAGTAAACTAATCAAACAGGAAACTCTATGCCTTGCACCGAAAGGGGACAATTCCTAAACACCCTACTTACATTGACACTATGCCCTAAGGGACTGATCAAATAAATCTCATAATCTAATTTATCCATATTAGGCAACTTAGCATACAACTTATCAGAACACAAATATGAGTGTGTGGACCCAGGGTCTATTAGAGCATGCAGTTCAGTGTCAAAGAGTAGGAACTTACCAGCAATCACTTTCGATTCATGTTTCTCTTCTCGGGCTCTCATAGCATAAGCTCTTGCTGGTGCCACTGGCGGAAGGTCCACCAACTCAGATGAAGCTCCATCTCTAGGCTAACCACTCTGACCTCGACCTCGACTGGCCTGAGGGGCATTAGACCCCGCTCTACTAGCTTCTTGCCTCCCTTGGATATTCTCGGACAAATTTAGACAGTTGGCCAAGAAGTGGTCTGTGTTGCCACACCTTAAGCAGCCACCCGTCAACCAACGACACTAGCCTCGATGGTGCTTGTTACAATGAGAGCATTCTAGGGCAACATCACCTCTGCTACCAGAACCACCTCTACTAGTGCTAGAACCTTAAGAAGACCCTTGTCTTTTACCTCTTGAAGCAGGGCTAGCAGTAGATTCATCTGGAGAATTCCCTTAAAAACCGCTAGACCTCTTCGCTGAAGATAAACCTCTACAAGGAGCATTCCTCTTCTGAGCTCTTTCCCTCAAAACAGTCTCTGAGCGCTCCACTTGCACAATCTGATAGTAGCTAACCGTCGGGGAACTCATCAACGAAATAAACATTGCCCTAAGAGTCTCATTCAGACCTACTTCAAAATGCTGACATCTAAAATCTTCTGTAAGAACGCCCGGAGTAACATACTTGCTAAGCCAGTTAAACTCCTTCTCATAGTCGACAACTGACAAAGCTCTCTGCTTGAAGCTCAAAAACTATGCCCATCTAGCCTCCTTATATGCTCGAGTCACATACTTATTATAAAATTCCCTCTCAAAGAACTCCCATGTGACTGGATCAGGCAACTGAGGTTGACTCAAAACCAATCTCCACCAATCGTAGGCGAAACCCTGCAAGAGTAAAACCGCACACTCCACTTGCTTATCCATAGGACAGTGAATCTCTTCCAAAACCCTCTTAACCTTCTCAATCCATAACCCTGCCTTATCATATTCATCCAAACTTCTCCCATAAAAGTCTTCAGCTCCAGACTTCCTCACACTCTCTATCGGAGCTCTCGAGGCCATCACCCTCTCTAAGACTCTTGCCATATCCTGCGATATCCTTAATATAGCCTCAAAAGGCATGGCTAAAGACTCGGGTTGCACCCTAGCTGGTTGAGCAGGATCAGACACAGATGGATCTTGCTCTTAGGGATTCACACTTTTTGTTGACCCCTCGAGGGACCTACGCGCAGACTCCATCTAACAACAAAACAAAAGATATCCGCATCAGGCCAACACAATCCTAGACAAAATTCTACTCTACGGTCACCCAGAAAAGTCTAAACCTATGCTCTGATACCAATAAAATTATAACACCCCATACCTATACATAGGGGAGCTCACCCGCTTAGAGGAGTGAGTGGTTGTATAGATAAGTATGTCACTAAGAAAAACAAAACATGCACAAAAAAAAGCATATAACAAAAGACATTTAAACGGAGCAATTAAAAACTTTACATCTAGAATAATAGGCCAACAAAATTCTCAAACTCTCATTAATAGAAATAACATGATGTTCATTACAAAAAGGGGGGTACAATAACATCCTTACATAATTACAAAAGATTACATGACTACAAAATCATATACATAACAGAAAGGTTCTACATCAGAGTATCAAAAAACAAAATACAAAAATACAAGGCTACAAAAATCTCTCTAATGTGTTGGCTCTGATGGTTGCGGATCGCACTCCTCAAAAACTCGAACAACTTCCACACCTGCACGAATGAAACACTCGTGCTAAGTGATAATGCTTAGTGGGGAAAACAAAGGATGAACGACCACTCATAGTGGCCGTCAAAGCAAAACACATACATATGGCACAAACAAAAATATACATATATCCATATACACCTACAATACTTAACTCATACAATAAATTCACAAGTGATACTTAACATAATTACATTCGTATAACATCATAACCAAATTAACATTCATCAGTAATCAAAGATGAGCCTGCAAAATCAGAGTCACAGATAATGAGTGAACACATTACTACCCGTGGGTACGAACAAAAGCAACTTTCTTCATTTTCATTCGAAAATATTTTCACATTAGGGATCTGAAACAAGATCCAAACATATTAGGATTGCAAGGACCCAAATGGTGACCTGATTAGGGTCTAGAACACAAAGAGACTGCAGCTAACAGAACTCTAGAGGCATGCCTATCTATCCACTAACTTAACTCTTACAGGCTAGGCATAATTCCACATGATGAGCATATATTAAAGATATAGAATTGTATAATAATTCATACACAAGAGCAATTACAATACATGAGTGAGTAACTATGCAAAAATGGCATAAAAATAATTAACATAAAAGAGCAGGGGACAGTCGCACTCGCGATGACCATCGCGCTCGCGCCGCGACATAGTCATGGTCGCGATAGAAGGGGCAGAAAAGCTTCTATCATACCTGCGACATAGCTCACGATAGAAGGAGTACGAGAGATCATTGTCGCACTTGCGACAGCCATTAGCTCGGCAGCTGCTCGGCAACCGAGCTCTCTGTCTTGCTCGCGATAAAGGCAAAGCCCTTAGCAGGAGATCAGATGACCAGGCTCTATCGCCCTCGCAACAGAGTCGGGTTTCCAACTCCCTCAACCAAAATCTGCAGAATTTTCGAGTCCAAACCATCCCCCACCATGCATTAACCCACAAAACCTCAATACAAACCTCATCAAGCATTCCCAACATGATATAAAACATAAAACCCAAGTTTAATTTTAAGTAACATGAATTAAAATATCAAAACAAACAATTCAAACCAAGGATTTTACAAACCCAAAAAGTTTGCCAAAAATCTTGTAAAATTATACTCAATCTCAATTCTCCTACCAAAATCAACAATTCCACTTCAATTCAACTTCACACACTTCAATCAAGCATACATGAATACATTTTCACTTTCAATTTCTAGAAATCAAAATAGAAAACTAAAAAAAAAAGGAAAATATATGCAAAGCAAGCAAGTTCCCAAACCTTGAATTCCTAAGCTCTAAGGGATCAATTGGCTGAACTTCCACCAACATTCTCCTTCCCCTTAGGATCTTTGCGAGGAATTTCTGCCAAACAAATCCAAAACACACAAATTACTCAAACACACACCAATAACCACACACACACACACACAACCCAACGGGAAAAAGGAGAAGACGAAGAAAAAGAGCAAACACTTACTCAAAATCTGGAAATTTTCCAAAACCCCTTCAAAAATCACAAGCTTGAGGTGAAAATCAAAGAGTAAGAAAAGAGAAGAAGAGAGGAAGAAGGAGACAAAGAGGAAGGGAGGGCAGAAATAGGAAGAGAGGGCAAATGCTGTCCCTCATGTTCTCTCTCCTCTTTGCCTAAGTCAACCCTTCCTTTTCTCTTTCCTCATCTAGTCAACTTTTCTCTTTCCTCATCTCCTCCATCCAAATGTCAAGATCCTAAGGTGCTTTGGCAAATTCCCTTCTAATCCTTCTTCTTCCCCCATAACACAACTTAAACCACATAATCAAAATATAACATATCAATATACCCTTAAACAACACACACCCACACATACACATGCTCAAACTACTAGGGTGGGAATCGGGGTGTTACAATTCTTCTCATCCTTTTCATTTTCATTAGTTAAGCTTTTTTTGTGTTACTCTCCAGTTTTATTTTTATGTTCATTAATATAAAAATCACAAAAAGAATTTTTATAATTAAGATAAGGTTTTCTTTAATAAAATGGGACTAAAGTCCTAATTTTTCCTCCAATCAAATGTCGCTTAAAATCATTCTTTTAAGTATATATGCGAGGACCAATGTCCTTGCCTCGAATAAATGTCCCGTTTTATGCATGATTTATATTTCCTTTTATTGGGGTTGTATTTCAGTCATATTTTATTGCAAGTTAATGTACTTTTATTTGCTTTATTTCATTCGAATTATTTTCTACTTTTTATTATGTATTTGAATTGTGCTTTAATAAGCGCATTAGATTGTACAAGAAGAGGAATGGAATTTTAACTTCAAAAATCTCATTTACAATTTTGACCAAAGTATGAATAAGAGTAAAGTCCCAAACTCTCTTTGGTCTTAGGCTTCTTGAGGTTAGATGAACCTTTCTAATGTTCTATTGGGATGGGAATTCCAAAATATCTCTTGTTACCCAAAATAGACACATACGCATCGTCTTAGGCTCAATCAGGCTAGATGAACTTTCCCAATGTTCTATTAGGTGGTGACTCCAAAACACCTCTTGTTGCCCAAAATAAATGCCCTTATAACCTCACAAGTTTTATGAACCTCTCCTGAATACTCTAAAAGCAAGTTATTTGGGGCCTCTGGGATTCGAAGTGCATTACATATACATAAATAATTAGGCAATGCATAAAAGTCCCATACATATATTTTGCATTTTCTTAAGCCTATATGTATTTATAATCTTTAAGGAATTCACATTTCATAGCATTCATTTAACATGCAATTCTTATTATTTTTCATGCATTCCGAAATGAAGTGGATAACAGGAGTATTGAACAGTGGGTATCTGTAGGTACTTTACATATATAGAATAATAACATATCAATTTTAGATAGTGACCCAAATGGGATCTACAATAATGAGGGGGCCTGAGTAATGACCAAAGTGGGGTCTATAGAACAGAATGGTAGGCTGCGGTAATAAAGGTCCCTATAAGCATGTCTATCTATCCACGTCCCAGTCGTAGCAGACTAATTAATTAAAACCACCCAATTTTATTCATATTTAATCACAACAATAACTTATGATCATACATTTATCTTATAAGTAATTCTGAGTAAACTTTACCATTTCCACTTCATACCAATAAACTGATACCATTTTCAATTCAATTGCATAATTTAAAGTTCATGCATAATAATTTACACAATTATGTATATGTCTTATTTTACAATTTTCCATGTATTCATATCATTTCCAAATCATTAAAAATGTGCTAAATAAATTTCAGAAGAGTTAGACTGAAAATTGGTTCAAAACAAAAAGAAAATTACAAATTAAAGGATGAAAACATGAAGGTTATACGGTGGGCAGAGATGGTTACAAGACGGGTAGAAAATCCTGCCAGCGGTGTAAACCAAATGACATGCAAAAACAAACTCCATAATGCAAATACACAGCGAGCAGAAGGGGTTACATGGCGGGCAAAAAATCCTAACCACCATGTAAACCAAATGGCATGCAACATTTGAATTCCAGAATGCATTTACACCACGAGAAGGATGGGTTACACGATGGGCAAAAATTCCTGACCGCCGTGTAAGATGATTTACGTACAAATTTAACAATCCAGTAGCCATTTACACAATGAGCAGAATTTCTTGACTTCCTTGTAACCCCATTGGATTACTTCCAAAGTAGGGTATAACAGGGCAGTTTCAATAGTTCATCATATCCCGGCCTTTTTACCTAGAAAACATCATTTTTAGGCTAAAGTTCCTTATAATCAAATGTTCATCTATAAGGTAAGTTTACAATTAGATAAAAATCATGTAAATTGGACTTTTTTACTAAGATTTATGGCCCTGGGAACATAAACTATTCCTATTGCCCAAACAGATTCAGTACCTCATTTTCAAGCCTAAATTCAAAGGCCTTAAATCTAGATTCAGGTCTTCGTCTCTCTAAAAAATTTGTAGATATATGTCTTAGCTTTCTTCTCCAATTAGAATCATATAATTTAAAGCTTAGAAATCCAACTTATGGCCAAAATACTTCTCTTGGGGTCATGAGACTCCTCTTAACTTAGCAAAAGCCATTCTATACCATCTCAAACAATTCAACTAACATAATCATGTATAATAGTACTCTTAGAATCAACATACACACAAACCATCTTAATTCATTATCAAAACATGCACATAAAAGTAAAGTTCCCAAACCTCGTATTGCTTCCTTTTCCTTCACTTCTACCCTCTTCTTTCTTCTTCCTTCTTTCCTTTAACTCCAGCTGCCTCTCCTTCTAAAATCCATCATAAAACTCATTAACAATCACACGAGTCATAATCTTCTAACTCTAATGAATGCGAAATACAAGAGACGAAGAACTTAACATTTATCATACCCTATCAAGCTCAAAATTTTAGCAAAATTATTCCTTTACTTGGAGATTACCTTGAACAAATTTTTAGGATGAATTTTGGTGAAGAGATGGCTATCTTTAAGGGAGACTTCTGCTAGGATTTTCCAACCCTTGGGTAGTCGACCTTCATGGCTTAAATAAGCCATGAAGAGTTCTTTTCATCTCTCCTCACTTTTATAGAACTAGACACGTGTTTTTCTTTGATTGGTCCTTTTTTCCTTTTTCTTTTTAATCCTCAATCTCCCATTTAATCAAGCATTTATCTTATAATTAATTCTAAATTATACATTGACATATTTTACTTCTCAATTCATGCAATTTAGTCCATAAATGTAAGATTACCAAATTACCCTCAGTCTTTGATCTTAATATTGACTATGTTCCAATCACATTTAACCACTCGATTATACACATTCAGCCACAATCATACCCTAAGTATGTTCGAAAATAACTAGGGTATAAGTTGGGGCCTTATAATGTTTCTCTGTTATAAAATCATATCTGATAACATTTATCTATCCCTCGAATCAATAAATGATCATCAACTATTTTTTGTTTTCTAATGTATAAGTTCATACAACTTATACATGGATATCAGATGTCATAATCTTTTCCCATATGATTTTTTATAAACTTCATAAAAGATTGTACTCCTTCTATGTACTCCTTAGACCATTTCATGGTATACATCCAACTCTTATCCATTTTTTAATAAAACCTAAATGAAAATAATCATTATTAAGTAATGGAAAAAAAATTTAATCTAGTTGAAGTTAAATTGAGCACACATATACCAAATATAACATAAAACATATATAACTATTTTGTGTAAAATCTACATACCATTTAAGTAGTTTTTAAAACAAAAATTACAGCATACAAAGGAATTTTATAAATTTATAAGATCGAAGAGAATGAGAAAAAATTAAAAATAATAGCGAAATTTAATGTGAAAGATGATGTAAAGTTAACAGTGGTACAAACCTTCAAAAACATAGTTGATTCTTATGTATTCTAAAAAAAGAAAGAAAAATAATTATATACATTTTAGCAAAATCGACAAATCTCAGTACAACAACAACCACATGCATGAACATAAGAATATATGAATATCAAAATTCTTAAGGCATTACAAATGTAATAATGCATTTTAATATCATAGACAGAGAAAAGAAAAAAATTAAAAAATTCATAAAAATAAATTATATAATAAATAATATCAGCAAATTCACTTTTGTTCAAAGCTGTGCTCTTTCCACTATCAATGCAGATTATATGTAACAGCCCAAAATTGACCCTAGTAGTATTGAGTGTGATTAGTGAAATAAAGTGAGTGTTAATTAGGGTTTACAGATTTGGATTTAATTGAAAATGAGAAATTAGGGATTCAATTGCAAGAAAATAAAGTATTGTAGTGACCAAATTGTAAATTGGCATGATTAGTGTTAAGAGGAGGATTAGATTAATTAAAGTATGATTAATTAACCTTAATGAGAAGATAGTCAAATTCCATGTGGAAAAATTCCATCTAAGTGGATTCCAAGTGTCATTGTAGGAGTGTGCCACCTAGCATTGAAGAGCTTGTGTTTGACACCTTGCATTTGCATGCACATATAAGGACTTTGAGAAACAGATTTTGGCATTCTAGTCTCCATGTGATCCGGCCTCTCTCTACATTTCTGCCTTTGGTTCTTTTTGCTTCAATTCATTTTCTTCTCTCTTTAGTTCTTCATCCATTTCGTTGGTTCCTTCAGACTAGAATTAAATTGGTTAAGAAGATCAAGTGATAAGCTAGAAAAGGGTAAGTTTGAGTCAAATGTACTTCTCCTCTTGATTTGAATTTCAGTTTCTAGTTCAAATTGAACTTTGCATGTGTATGTATATGTTTGTAAGTTGGAGAAACTAGTAGAAAAGCAAAGGGAAAGGAAAAAGCGACATGATTATGAAGTGAAGGAGAGCTTCAAGAGGTTAGGGATTATGTGCTATATTTGGCTAAAGTGCATGTGTTGTTAGCTTGAGATTTATGTGTTTTTGTGCGATAATTTATAGATATTATAAGTTGATATGTTTAATTGAGATGTGTTTTAAAATTATTGATTGAATTGCCACGAGTTTATGATCAAGCTATGAACCCTAGTTTTAGGGGAAAACTCTGTTTATATTTCACTAGACCTCCGAGTGATGATTTGGTCATAAGTGTAGTTTTAGAACTCCAAATTAAGTGATTGTTAAGAACCCTAACTTCCATATATATAAAAGTCACAGAAATGACAATAAATGAATTCTGGCTCTAGGACACTTAAAAATTGTAAAAACAGACGTATCTCTGCCTTGGCGGGTTCATTGGAACAGTCCATATTTTTTAATTCATATATGTTGATTTAGAACTCACAATGACCTGAAACTTGTTCCATTTTAAAGATAAGACATAGGGGAACAATTTTTAGCAGAAAGTTTTACCTAAAAATGTTGTTTAGATATTGGTTTATGCTGAACAAAAAAAAGTAGTGAAGCAGTCTTGAGTTTTGCTTCTGTTGTGCTTAATTTTGGTATGTCACAGTCACAACCAAGTTATTGCCACTGTGACCAATGCCCAGAGAAGGCAGAATTGCATATTTTTGGACCTTATAGTCACAACAAAGTCATTGCCACCATAACCCCATCTGTTTTGACTATTTTATATGTTTTTCTTCCCGAATTGAACCCGTATTGCACCGAAACTTTCCGGAATCTATCCCATGCATGTTTAGGACTATTAAATAAGTATGAGAATAGTTCTCACTTGGAAACTGTAATAAGTTAATAACTCTAATCATGAGCTTTAATGTAATATATCTATAAATCCATATATATATATATGAAGAGGAAATAGGTAATGAATATGAATTTATATGTGGAACTATATACACGTGTTTATAGTTAGTACACGCATTCATTGAGTTGTATGAATAATGGTATGAGTACTTGTGTGATGAACTATATGTATGTGTTTATAGTTATGTATAGCCAA
Source organism: Excoecaria cochinchinensis (assembly GCA_947683425.1). Classification (NCBI taxonomy): domain Eukaryota; kingdom Viridiplantae; phylum Streptophyta; class Magnoliopsida; order Malpighiales; family Euphorbiaceae; genus Excoecaria; species Excoecaria cochinchinensis. Next base: position 5,245,730 of record CANTUQ010000194.1, on the reverse strand, counting down.
TATATGTATTTATTGAGTAGTATGAGCAATAGTATAACATGATAGTTGAATAGAAGTATTATATATGGATAAGTGTACAAAGTTTTTATTGTAAGCCTGAGATGTTCATAGAAGTGGATAAATAGGCATGCCTATAAAGGGTTAGATGATTTGCAGTTGCTAGATGTTTTGCACTGACGTCTAGATGTTTGGTACCTTTTGGTATCTAGATGATTTGAGACTCAGGTCTCTATATGTTTGGTATTGTTTAACAGTATCTATATGTACCCATATCCACTATTGTTATGAAGTCAGGCTATTTGTTTTATATGTATATCGGATGCTATCATATGCTAGAGATTTATCGGAACTATTATAATTTGTGCATGATTATTGTACCAGAGATACCGATATATGATTGCAAGAGTATATAAAGAGCTAAGATTTGTACATGAAATTGCTAGAGATGTACCCTTGTGGTTATATGCATATGAAAGTCTTGAGAAGTAGTGACTTGATGTTCATGTTATGCTGCCTGTAACTAAAGCTAGAGAATATGCACATGATGTAGTCTATTTTATTAGATATGATACGAAAACTGCATGTTCATTTAGATATGTTCAGTAATGAATATTGTTATATGATTGGCATGCTAAATGTGTAATTGCACTATTGCTTGAAAGTATAAGTAAAGCTATTATTGTATATGATCATACAAGAGATATGCTATATGCTTATAAGTACATGTATGAACATGAGATGTATTGACATGCTAATATTGTATAAGTAAAGTTAGAAAGCACAAACATAATATAAGTTACTAAATGTCAAAGGTAAATGTATAGCACATGATTTAAGTATTTAACATGTTATTATATGTTAAATGCATGTTCCTATTATTATACTTGGAATGAATATTGTTATATGATTAACATGTCAAATATGTATATGCCATATTGTTAATGCTTGTGACTTCGCAAGAAGTCTATTATTTGAGTTATCTCCACTAAGCGTTATCGCTTAGCACGGGTGTTTTCATGTGTAGGTTGCCGGTTTAGTGAGAAGTTGAGCATCTACTGGTCAAGGCCACTAGGAGCTAGTTGAAGTCCCTTTTTGTATATTGTTTTGATATAGTATTTTGTATAAGTCATGTAAATGTTTATTAAAGGAATACTCTTGTTATGTATAAGGACATTAATATTGATATACGTAAGTATAGTGAAGCATATGATAAGGTTATTTATATATGCATGTATAGTATCTTGTGTGTAGAGATAATATTCCGCTGCAAGTGTGATGTATGATTTATTATTCTGCTTCCGCATGGGTATATAGTATGTGTATACATGTGTAGCAACCCGATATCCTCCCAAGGGGTATTGGGGTGTTACATTATATAAATACATTCAAACAACATTGAAAAAATAAATTGAAAAAATGTACACATTGCAACACCCTTACGACACTTATACTAAACGTACATGTTACTTGAGAAGATGTTAATTGATAAATAATGTGAATACATAAATGCGGTAAACTTTTTTTTTTCATCCTTTAACATAAATTTGGCTTAGTCCAACTAAATTAACCATATGATTATGCTTAATTCTTTAATATAACACCTAAGTCATATTCTTGCTAATTGACCTATAACTGTCCAGTTTACTATTCATTTAGTATTAATTTTGACAGTATAACGACTATAATTTTAACCTACCCTTCTTGCAAACTAAACAATCCACATCACACACCGGGGCACAACAACAATACAAGCTACAATATAACAATCCATCCATCAAATACTGTCTCATAGCATCCACAGTATTAATAATGTCCATATACATGCCAAAAATACATATCCATAATTCCATGCCATCCATACATATACATATACATGCCAATAACCTTGAACATACAAAATATTCCTTGTCCAATTCCTGTCCAATCTGCACCCAAAAAAAGGTATGCTTTCTCCAGCGTCCTAATGCGTATCTACACGCAGTCAATAAAATTATGTGCTGAGCATTAATAATACTCAGTGGTAGTTACAAATCCAAAGATTTCTACAATGCTAATGTTTCACACACACATGCAAATTTTATTTGTTTAAGTCATTAAATCTTTATTACAAGTCACATTCCATTACCCAGATTTTTCTATTTCTTAATCTATAATTTAATCTATTAATAATCCACAAATAACTACTTAACTATTTATTCAAGATTATTATTATTATTATTATTATTATTATTATTATTATTATTATTATTATTATTATTATTATTATTATTATTATTATCATCATTTATTCATTTAATTTTCTAAGATCACTTAATCACTCAATTAATCCTTACATTACTAATTAATTTCACTTTAAACCTTAACATTATTATGTTCAATTTACAACTTAGTCCCTAAACTTCTTTTAAATTATAATTTTGCCATTCTTTTTTCTTTTATTTACTAAAATGCCACTAATTAACCTAATTTTCACATTTAACTCATTATTTAACTTACAAATTGGTATTAGTCCTTTAATTACTATTTTCACACTAAATTACAATTTAGTCCTTAAATAATTATTATGTTACGTATTTTACTAATTTATTCATATTTCCTTTTATTTAATCTTATTAACTATTTCATTTACATTTTTACCATTTAGTCCCTAAATCTTTTAAATTATTATGATTTAGTCCTTTTTCATTCTTTTTCTTATAATAACTCTTATTTACTCAATTTTATCGATTTTTACTATTTTTCCCCTAGTATCAATCTGATAGAAATCTCCGAACCGGATACACGGGATATGGATCCCAAAGATTCACAAGATTTTAGAGTGACCCCGAAAGACCACCCATACATTTACATTTTAACATTTCAACATTAATTCATTTTATAGACCGTCATTAGCCTACATTAAGTGAGTCTTCATGACTCATACCATAGTATAGGTATCTGTAGACACCGAGTCCTGAGGCAGTCCAGATCAGAGTTACCCAATGAAGAGACTAACATCTGTTTTCAGATAAAAGGTTAAAAGTTGTAAGTTTTCATTCTCCGATTTTACAAGGATTGAGGATTTTTCTTAGTAACGGGAGGTTTAAAATAGTTAAAACTTTGAAAATGGAAATTTTGGTCAATTGACGGGATATCCGTCATTGGTGGGACGCCCATCGCTCATGCAAGATTCATGACGAGCACCGGCTATGGCTCGAAAGTGGGGTCCGTCTCTCGTGATTGAGAGGGGCCCGTCCCTCGTTTGAGTGACACCCACTTCTCATGGTAGAGACGACCGTCTCTCATTTTCGTGCCTCGTGATGGTCCGTCGGTCAAAAGACCAAGTGTACCCCTCTAAACGACACCTGTCGGTCGGTGATCTGGTTGGCATAACCACCGGATTCTCCAAATTTTCCTAAGATTTTCAAAATATATTCTAAATCTTATCCAAATCTATGAAATCTTTTCAAATATTTTCAAATATTAAATTTGATTTTATGAATATTCTGGAAATCGATTCAGTTTTGATTTGATTTTAAAAATGATTTTAAAATTTAAATCTTAAATTTAAATTTATTTGAATTATCTTCTAAACTATATAAATAGGGGATTAAACCTCATTATACGGGGTTAGAAAATTTTGGGTTAGAAATTTTGGAAGAAAAATAAATCTTAGCAGTTTTTCACATAAATTTTATTTTGGCATTTTGTAAAAGAGTTTTCTCTCAAGATTTCTTCTTTATCTCATTTTTATGTCCGAATTAAGCTAATCCGAGGTAACGAAATCCATTTGCTTCCATCGATCTAGCTATTTTCGACATCTAATTGCTGTCAAAATTTTGAGAAAGAAAAATACAATTTTCTTTTCTTGATTTATTCACAAAATATGATTTTTGTGATCAAAGATCTCCTGAAATCACATAATCACGGATCGATCCTTGTAGAACTCGAGGAATTGAAATCACTCAATGTTCACCTTTAAAAGTAAAATCCGAGGGTAAACATTCTGGATTTATCATTTGTGTAGTTTAATTATTTTACACTAATTTTATATATAAAATTTTCATTTATTAAAAATCAAAATCAATTTTTTTGAAGTTTTTCGTTTTAATTTCAGAATCAGGGGTGACCGACGGGTGGAAAAACCACTGACGGCCATCGCTCACGTGAGCGACGGGCCGTCGATGGTTATTGCTTTCGCTCGCCGGTCCCAAGGACACCCGTCGGTCATGAGTGTTGGGCCGTCCCTGGGCCTTTTCTCCTCTACATCTTTTCTTTCTCCTTTTTTACTTATTTTCTTATGGTTTTCATGGCTATTTCACAATTTTTTTAGTGTTATTTAACTTCTTGCATTTTATTTTGCTCTTAATTTTGACGCTAACATGGTTTCCATTTTTTGTGCGTTTTATTTGACTATTTTTGGTGGATTTGGGATTGTTAAATGGTGGCTATTATAATGATTTGAGGATCATCACCCAGGTTCATTCTTCAACCTTATCCCTTTTTATCTTATTTATTTATTATTATTGTAAATGTTATTTTAATCCTGCTAAAATAAAATGGTCAAATATTTATAGTAATTGAATTGGGATTTTCATTAGTAACTGAGGACCAATGTCCTATTTTTTAGCCAAATAAAATTGACATTTTAAACTTGTTTTTTAATAAATGTGCATGCGAGGACCAATGTCTTCATTCTTAATGAATTTCCCAATTTATGTATGATTCGCACGTTATTTACAGTGGGGGTTGTATTCTGCCCCTAGTTTTGCTGTAATTTATATTCATAATTTTCTATTTTACACCCATTTACTACTTTGCTTGTATGGATGACTTGCGCTTTAATTAATTGCATTGAATGAGAAATTGGATGAAATAATAAATTCAAAACTCAGTTATTATATTAACCAAGGTATGAATAAATGAGAAGTCCCGAACTTAATCTGGTCTTAGGCTCAATGAGGTTAGAGGACTATCTCAATGTTCCATTGGGATGGGGTCTCCAAAATATCTCTTGTTGCCCACAAAAAGGCACAATTTGCATAATCCTAGGCTCTACGATGTTAGAGGATCACTCCCATGTTCTATTGGGGTGGGGCCTCTAAAATATCTCTGGCTTGCTCAAAATGGATGCATATGCGCTGTCTTAGACTCACTGAGGCTAGACAACCTTTCCCAATGTTCTATTGGGTGGCGACTCTAAGAAACCTTCTTGTTGCCCAACATAGACGCACTTGTAATCTCTTACAAGTTTTAATGAACCTCTCTCGAAAACCCTAAAAGCGGGTCTTCAGGGCACCCTGGGGTTTGGCGCGCGTCACAGTGGCCACTCCACTGGGGATAAATACTTGAGACTTCGACTTAAAAATACCTTGGTTAAAAATTATAGTTGAATTTTAATTTAAAAATTCCATCCTCTTTCAAAACTGCATTACATCTCATTAGAGCCTTAGATCTATGCTAGTTTTGTCCCTCTATCAACCCCAGTGCATTCCTGAAGCACGACCCTATGTTCAATCAATGTAGGGAAATGTTAAGGATAATCACCAGCCTAAGCTCCGTACCATTTGGTATATCAAATGAAGACCCAACCAGTCGTCACGCTCGTGATGAGCTAGACCCGTTGGTAGGGACCATGCGTGGGTAGACCTAAAGTATTATTACCTTGGCCAAAGCTCATATAATGGAAATAGTTACCTCCCCTAAGTGGTATGAACCTTAATACTATGCTTGTTGTATTGATCAATGTATATTGGACAAACCCAGATAATTTGATTGGTCACTTAATCAAAGGCTTTTATACCCCGATAGGCCCATGTCTATTTGTTCGGACTGCCTAAATACACAATGATCATAACCCATGCATCTGTGCATTAGTTAGGAGAGGTTATGCTGCCGATTTTCCACCGTGCACCATATGTGTCCATCGGGTTCCCTATTAACCCATGGGCCAATCCCACCTAAAAAAGAGACTATGACCTCGTGTGCGAGAGTAACAAGGTTGGAAGGACCTATGTGCTTGCATGTGATTTGTGGATGTTGCATAGCACGATCATGCATTTTATGGCATTCATACATTATCCTAACCCAATATGTTCTATAGCCATCATAGATCTGCCTAGGTGGTCAAGAGGTCCTTAGGGGCGGCTAGTCATGAATCATTTTTTTGAGCTACCAGAAAGGGTGGAGCATCCAGACACTCCTTCAGTAACTAGCTACGCTACTTTATCTCAATTCTCTCTGCACGAAGAAATGGAAAACTCACTAAGAGAGATAGATGCCACTAGGGCCTTAATAGCTGAGGAAGTAGGCAGAAGGTTCGAAGAGTTTGAGAATAGGATGATGGCTATGATGGCCAACATGGCTCAGCCACCTGCTCCACAGAACCCACCACCTCCTCCTATGAGAAATAATGAATAGGAGCAGGTCAGAGAAGACTCGCAAGAAGAGATACGCCAAGCACCAAGAGACTTAAGAGCTACCACATCAGGGGCACAGAGGAGAAGGCCAGCCCAGAGGATAAATGATGACTAGGAAGAGGATGAGTACGAAGAAACAGTGTCAGGGAGAGGGAAGGCACCTCAGAATGAAGAAGCCATCTAGAAGAAGATGGAAGAGAAATTTGAAGTAATGGCAAAGATGCTGATGAGGGGGCGAGGGATGAACCTCGAGGATAAGGAGTTGGAAGGGGAAGATCTGATCCCGATAAATTTTAAGATGTCGGATGTCCCCAAATTCGATGGCATTTCCGATCCCACCGCGTATATAACGCAATACTGGCTGGTGATGAAGGGTACTACTTTAACAAAGAGAAAGAAGATTGAATACTTTTGTCTGAGTTTAATCGGCCCAGCAGTGGATTGGTATCATGGATTAGACCGGAGGACAAAGGAGGATTGGGATTTGCTCACAGAAGAGTTTTTCATATAGTACGAATGTAATACAGGATGGAGGTGACTTTGAAGGATCTGGAATTGCTGCAGCAGAAGGTAGGCGAGTCTTTTCATGAGTATCTAACCCGATGGATGAACCGGGTAATGAAAATGTAAAAACAACCAGATACTCAAGATCAGATACGGTTGTTCATTAAAAATGTGAGCCCATATCTGATAGATGGACTAAAGATGAAGGGACTGAGAGATAGGGAGTCTTTGAAAGACATCGCCATTGAGGCCGAGGGAGAGTACCTTTCGAGAGAAGGGTGAACAATAAAGGCTTTGCCAAGAAGGGCAGTAGTAGTTAGGGGGCAGGTAGGTCAGCAGGCCCCAGTAGTGGCACGAGGAAGACAGCGAAAGTTTCAGCCACCAACACTGCCCCAAGGCATTTTTCCAATTTAGGAAGGTCTCTGTCATGGGTACTTCGAAGGCTGATAAAGGAAGGGAAGTTGCAGCCTTTGCCAGCTCAACCAGCCAGGACTAAGGGTATGCCAGGCACAAGGACAATGAGTACTGTGCATATTATCAGCACATCAGACACACAACTGATAGTTGCAAGGCACTAAGACATGCAATTCAGGACTTAATTGATTCAAAATAGATTACAGACCCTGAGAAGAGAGGGAATCAGAAGAAATCTGGGTATAACAATATGCCCCTGCCAGTATTTATGATCGGGTCTAGTCTGCCTGAACAGTTTGTATTGAAAGACTTATACGGCATCGATGCCAACACTACTATCACGACCCTCCATGAGGTAAGTGAAGAAGGGCTTCCCGTGGCAGTGATCGATTGCTGGTCCACTGATGAAAGTGGAACTGAAGATAACAATTTTGAGGATGAAGTGTTTCCCGACCCTTGGGGTTCGGAGGAGGAGGAGGAAGAAGAGAGAAAGGAGGAGAAGAAGAAGAAGGTAGGAGCTGTGATCCAAAGTGGAAGGGTAGCTCAAGAAGTAGAAAGGCCACAAGTTCCGACAGTTGGCCAAAAAGAAAAAGAGCCGAAAGATGATCCAATTATAAAGCAGCTGAAAAGTCGCAGGTTCAGATTTTGATATGGGATCTTTTGAGGTAGTCTCCATCCCACAGGAAGAAGTTAGTGGAGGTTTTATGTGAGACAATAGTTGCCACGATTATCTTGCCCACAAAACTGCTGGACGTGGTGAAAGGAGGAGCTGGGGAAATTTTGGTTTTTACAAGCACTGACCTACAGGCAGAAGGCCGCAACCATAATCGTCCCTTATACATACGGGCACAAATCAATCAAAAGCACATGACTTGTGTCATGGTGGATGACGGTTCATCAGTTAATATGTGCCCGCTAGTGGCGATGGTAGCTTTCGGGGTGAATGAGGATATGCTGGCTAAGTCTGATCTAACGATCACGACTTATGATAATTCACGAAGGCAGGCTTCTGGGATGTTCAAAGCGGTAATTAAGACCGGACCGGTGGAAACGGAAGTGGAGTTTGTAGTCTTGCCTATCCCCGCTAATTTTTCAGCCCTTATGGGAAGACCATGGTTCCATAGGCTGGGAGGAGTCCCCTCTACTCTACATCAGATTGTCAAGATTCCGCATGAGGGGCAAGTTGTGACCATAAGGGCTGCAAGGGAGAACTAGGTCTCTATCTTGGATATTCCAAGACAATATTTCAGTGGGTTCCACATCGCTGTGATAGATGGGGAGGAGCAGGTGGAAGGAAGCCCCCAAGTGCTAAATATGATGAAGAGGATGTCATTCCTCCCTGGCGTAGGTCTGGGCAAGAACTCTCAGGGATCACCTATGGCTATTGCTACTAGAGGTCAGAAGGATAGAAGGGGCCTCGGATATAAGGGTGCCTTGAAGAAGGGTAAGAAGCTAGTGGGTGAAGTGCCTCATATCAGGAAGAGCTTTGTACCAGCTACTATAGTGTGTGCCTACACGGGAGAAGCTAAGCCTCAGTGGGTCGATGGAAGGATTGTACTGGGGTTTGAGTTCTTTAATGATGTTTTTGACTGGGACATTGAATTAATCAAGCCAGCAGAGGGCTTTTAGGACGAAGAAATCATGACCAGGGAAATAGTTTAGGACCGAGAAGCACTCGAGGAAGTTATCACTGAGAGGTTGGTGACTACCCAGCTGAAGAGGAAGGCAATGGTAGAAGAAGCCATACAGGGGGTTGCTGCAGAGCCTCTAAAAAGCCAGATTGATGCAGAGCCGTCAGCTTCAACAGTTGAGCTGGCGGAAGAGGAAAAAGAGAATAATTTAGATTTTCTTTTTACTCTAGAACTTTTTAATAATGTTAATGATGTTTTTAGTTCTATCAATAAAGTGAACAATTTTGCTTACTTGTGCGATGTTTCTTATAATTTTATTATGAATGATCATGATCATAATCCATTTTTATTCGATATTGATTCAATTGATGCTACTCCATTTAATCTTGGAACCCTGAAAAACCCAAAAGAAATCTTGATAGCATCTAACGTAACTCCTGAAGAGCGAGAAAAGTTTGAGAGAATATTAAGAAAACATGAAAAAGTATTTGCCTAGACCTATGAATATATGTCAGGAGTGGACTGGGAAATCGTAGAACACGCCATCCCGACGTACCCAGACTGTAAGCCTGTTAAGCAAAAGTTGAGGAGGCTCAGGCCAGAATTGGCAGATAAGGTGAACGAAGAGATTCACAAGCAAATCGAAGCCAAGTTCCTAACTGAGGTTAAGTACCCAACCTGGTTGGCCAATGTTGTCCTGGTAGCCAAGAAAAATGGCAAGGTAAGGGTATGTGTAGACTATCGAGACCTAAATAAGGCTTGTTCAAAGGATGACTTTCCATTGCCCCACATAGACGTGCTAGTGGATAGCGCAGCTGCTTGTATGATGTACAGTTTTGTGGTATCAGAGGGCGGTTTAGCCGGTTCTGGTTGTTTGGTTATTTGAGTGTCGAGTCTTTGTATATGAGTCGGTTTTCTGTCGTGGCCTAATGCAGATGTTCCTTGTCTTGTACAGTGTCTAGATGGAGTCCGATCCAAGTGAAAACGTGGGTGAGACAACGGGCAGTGTTAGTGCAGTTAGGGGTGATCAACCCGCTCCTCAGCGTCAGCAAGAAGAGATTCCTGGTATGGGTTTGGTCATGAGAATCCGGTCTTAGTACAAGGTTTGCTTTAGTTAGTGGAGAGGTTGACTGCTCCTAAGGCTCTGACTGAATTGTTAAGAAAGAGAGGAGCAGAAGATTTTCATGGAACTGCATTGGACCAATCGGATGTGGCCGAGTTTTGGATTCAGTGTAACACGCCCTACCCATACGTAGGTGATCACATCCGATAAGGAGTAAGATGCCGTATGAGTCAAGGTGCCACCACGCTCATACAATACAAATCATGCGTTCGATCAACATACATTCATAAATATAGGATAATCAAAAGCTTTAAGATATATCATGCGAAAGCTGATCATGCATTAATATAATAAAGTACATTACATTACTGTTCTGATCAACTTTCGGATACAAAAGATAATACATATACAAGAGCAGAAGGTGCACAAAATACTAATACAGAGAGTTCTATTACAAAAAGAATTATCAAACTATTACAAAAATAAGCCCTACACTAATCCCTTCCGTGTTGGCTTGACCGGCGGCGACTAACTCAGCAAAATAACTTCCGCACCTGCACTGGGTAAAAACACCGTGCTAAGCGATAAAGGCTTAGTGGGGAAACACACAAGTAATATGGATGGCCATTCACAATGGTCGTCAGAGCAAACCACATTCATAATGCCACATGCAGATAATTATAGCATGTAGATATATATTCCAGCATATAAAAGCCATACTTTCAACAGCACATCTCCGCATTCTTATACATATAAACTGATCAATATAAACATTCGGATGTCTCATTCGTATGATCACATCGGAGCAAATAAAGCAAACAGAACACCTGCTGACTCACATTAGTGGATAACTAGTAAATGCATAGCGTACTTTACGGGTACGAATCGAACGCATAGCGTACTTTACATGTACGAGTCGAAAAATCATTTTATTTTCTCGCATTCAAAACATTTGTACAAAGGGGACCTTAAACAAGATCCGAAACGCATAGGGTTCGCGAGGAACCAAACGGGACCTGATCAGGGTTCGAACAGAACTGAGGCCTATAGCTAAGAGACTCTATTAGGCATGCCTAACTATCCACTAAACTAACTCTCGCAGGTCATGCATAACACATTTCAGGTTCCAAATTGTAGCATATCATTATCATGGAAGATTCATCATAATGTACATATAAATAAGCATTTTATACAATATACAGGGGTAAAACTCACGAAGAAATCATTTGAAATTCATTTTAGAAGACAAGACAAAATCAACATATAGGACAGAATTAGGTTCACTGTTGCGATCACGACAATTATCGCGCTCGCGACAGAGGCGAACTCGCCCCCAGATCGCTACCACGGCAATCCTCACGACCTCGCGGGGAAGCAAAATCAACTCGCTATCGCGCTCGCGATAGTGAGCTGCCTAGCTGATCCATCGCGCTCGCACCGAGGGCGCGCTCGCGATAGAGGCTTGGTCCAAAACGGATCGACATACGAGCTCTCTGTCAAATTCGCGATAGCAGCGTCGCTGCACGGCTCGGCGGAGAGCTCGAGCACGTGCGAGGGCTGCTTTCACCGGGCTCTATCGCGACCTCGTGACAGTGTCGCGCTCGCGACAGAGTCGTGAATTCCAGCCCTTACATGAAAAATTTGCAGAAATTCCAAGTTCAAAACATCCAAAACTCAAACCATTCAACTCAAATCACTTCTTACCTCAAATTGAGCTTCCCAAACTCCAAGAGCAACCCAATATAACACATTTCAACCATCAAATCTCATCAATTTAACAATTTACACAATTAACATCTCAAGAATCTTAAAATCTGGAAATTTCAGCTCAACACAATCAACTTCACAATCACTTCCAAAAAAATCCACATTTATACATAATCATTTATCACAACTAATAACCCATAATATGCATACCAATTTGACTCCATTTACACAATCAAAATCCAGAATTTCATACACATACACATATGAACACAAGAACATCAAAATGACATAAATTCCCAAACCTTCTCTCCTTAGCTCCAATCTAATGACTCCACTAGTTCTAGCCTTCTCCTTGCCTTTCGGGTCATGAGGAGGCTCAACTAACAACAACCCAACAAAACACACAAAAATAAAACCCTAGATTAAAACCCAAACCCAGAAAAATATGAAGAAGAAGATGAAGAAGAGGAAGAACAAGGTGGAAATGCTGAAAACTGACCAAAAGAGACACAAGGAGATGATCAATTTCCACTAGCAGCCCTTTGAATCCAAGCTAGGGTTCTTAGGGGAAGAGAAATGGAAGAAGAAGAGAGTGAGGGGAAGGGAAACGTGAAATGAAGACAGCCACCGCCCTCTCCCCTTTTCTCTTTCCTTTTTCTTTTTCTTTTCCTAACCCTAAACAGGTGTCACTTTCCTATTATTGGGGATTGATTACTCACATCCAAAAATACATGCATCACATACATACAAGACTCTCCCAACTAATGAATACCCTATAAATGTGTGAGCACCCACACACAAACACAATCCAACTAATTCACACCCTAACACCATACATGCACTCTCATACTAACAAAACTCACAAAACATGCATATACCAAAAAATACCCTTATGGCATGCTAAAACTCATACAATACACATACACACACATGGCTCATACTATTAGGGGGTAAACGGGGTGTGACAACTCTCCCCTACTAATAAGAATTTTATCCTCGAAATTCTCACCTGAACTGAACAAATGCGGATACTGAGCTCTCATCGACTCCTCCGGTTCCCAAGTCGCTTCCTCAACTCCATGGTGATTCCATAACACTTTTACTAAAGGAATCTGCTTACTTCTCAGCTGTCTCACTTCTCTAGCCAGGATAGCTCTTGGTTCCTCATCATAGGAAAAATTTGGCTGCACTTGTACCTCTTGAACTGATAAAACATGAGAAGGATCTGATCTGTACCGACGAAGCATCGAAACATGGAACACATCATGCAACTTCACCAACCCTATCGGTAAAGCCAATCTATAGGCTACCGGACTAACCTTAGCCAAAATCTCATAAGGACCAATGAAACGAGGACTAAGCTTACCCTTCTTTCCGAATCGAAGTACTTTCCTCCAAGGTGAAACTTTAAGGAAAACCTTGTCCCCGATTTCAAACTGCAAATCTTTCCTCTTCAAGTTGGCGTAAGATTTTTGTCGATCCTTAGCCGCCTTTATATTCCACTGCACAACTATGATCTTTTCCTCGGTATCCCTAACCAACTCTGGTCCAATTACTGAACGCTCGGATAGCTCGGTCCAACAAACTGGAGTTCTACACTGCCAACCATACAAAGCCTCATACGGTGACATACTGATATTCGACTGATAACTGTTGTTATAGGCAAACTCCATGAGCAACACATATCTGTCCCAACTACTCGAAAAGTCCAAAACACAAGCTCTCAACATATCCTCCAGAATCTGAATTACTCGCTCTGACTGACCATCTGTCTGAGGATGGAATATCGTGCTGAAATTCAACTTAGTACCCAAAGCCCTTTGCAATTCCTTCCAAAACTTCGAAGTGAACCTCGGATCCCAATCTGATACTATAGATAACGGCACACCATGCAATCGAACTATCTCATCCACATAGATACTGGCCAACCTATCTGTGACGCATGCCGGGCCCCGCTTGCCGCCCGTACGACATCCCGCTCTAGGGCGATCGGGGCATTTGTGGGTCCATTAACAGCTTGCAATGAATTGCAAGTGCGTCTATTTTGGGCACAGGATGCCTTTTTTTGGTTTTCATCCTATCGAGGCGCCCAATTTTAGCACGGCCGCCTTTTTTCGGTTTTTAACCTGCAGGGCATTTTATTCTCTTCTTTTTATTTTGGTCTTTAGCCATGGAACCTTTTGAGTCTGTTGACATTGATCAGTTCTTTGAATTCATTTCCATCGCTATCTGACAAGATTGCAGCTCCTTTGGACAACATCTTTTTAAGGATATACGGCCCCTCCCAGGTTGGTATGAATTTTCCTCTGATATCTGGTGTACCTGGTCTCATCTGCTTGAACACTAAGTCCCCTTCTTTCAGCGGATGCTTTCTCACCTTCTTCCTGAATGTCCTGGCCAACCTCTTCTGGTAGATCTGATTGTGATAATAAGCCTTCAGCCTACTCTCATCCAGTAAGTTTAAGTGCTGTAGCCTCTGTCACGCCCATTCAGCCTCCGAAATTTGGGCTTCCATAATCACCCTCAACGATCAGAACTCTATCTCAACTGGCAATACTGCCTCCGACCTGTATACCAGAGAATATGGCATAGCGCCCGTAGATGTCCTTACCGTTGTCCTGTATCCCCACAGTGTGAAGGGTAGCTTCTCTACCCAATCTTTGTAAGTTTGGACCATCTTGGATAGGATCCTCTTCACATTTTTATTGGAGGCCTCTACTGCCCCGTTAGCTTGTGGTCGGTAGGGAGAGGATCTATGGTGCTTGATACCATATTTCTCAAGGAGCTTCCTGGTTTCCCCCATGAATTGCATCCCGTTGTCAGACACTGTGGTGAGGGAGGCCATATCTGTAGATCAGATTTCTCTCTATGAACTTGGCCATATCCCTTGCGTCAATTTTTTTGAAGGATTCTGCCTCTACCCATTTGGTAAAATAGTCAATTGCGACTATGATGTATCTGTGTCCGTTAGATGCCGTAGGGCAAATCTCTCCAATGATGTCTATCCCCCAAGCAGCGAAAGGCCAAGACGATGTCAGGTTGTGTAACTCTGATACTGGCAGATGTCTCAAATTTTCGTACTGTTGGCATAACTGGCATTGCTTGATATACTTTGAGCAGTCATTGTCCATCGTAAGCCAATAGAAGCCTTGCCTCATGATCTTCTTTGCCAGAGTTAAACCGTTTATGTGAGCCCCACAGACGCCTGTATGGGTCTCCTCCTTTACCTTCCGGGCTACTTTTTCATTTAAGCACTGGAACTGAATCCCGTCTGCCTGTCTTTTGTACAACACTCCTTCCAAGGACATGAACTGAGTAGATAGCTTCCGGATCATTCTCTGGTCTTTCTCGGTAGCTTCCTCTGGAAACCTAGCATTTTTCAAATAATTCATAATGTCAAAGTACCATGATTTTCCATCAGCCACTTCTACTTCCATTACTGGCTTGATCTCAAAGCTAGGCTTCTTAGAACTCAAAATCAGCACTGGTTTCATAGCTACCCCTTCAGGATTATCCCACATCGACACTAGGGTTGCTAACGCGTCAGCTAGACGGTTCTCATCTCTTGGCACGAAGTGGAAAGTGCAGGTTTCACACTGCCCACATATCTCTTTCAAATATTCAACATAGGGTACCAGCCGCTCTTCTTTTACAGTCCACTCACCTCAGATCTGGTTAATCACCAAGGATGAGTCACCAAAGACTTTTATGTTCTTTGCCCGCAAAGCAGCTAAAGCTTCTAACCCAAAAGTGCATGCTTCATATTCGGCTTTATTGTTGGTTGCTTTGTACTTCAACTTCTTGGCTAGAGGAAGTTTCTCATTATCTGGGGTTGTCAAAATAATTCCAGCTCCAGCCCCCTTGTTATTCACTGCCCCATCCAAGTATAACTGCCATCCTTGGACAAAAATCGCGACTATGCTCTCATCAGGAAAGGTGAACTCGGGGGTGTCCCCTTGAATAGGATGCTTAGCAAGAAATTCGGCTACGGCTCGCCCCTTAATAGTTTTGTGAGTGATGTATTCAACATCAAACTCCTGCAGCAAAAGTAGCCACCTCCCCATCTTACCAAGCAAAGACGACGCTTCTTGCAAATATCTCAATGGATTCTGCTTGGCCACTGCTTGAACTTTGTACGAATGGAAATAATGCCTCAGCTTCTTTGATGCCCAAATCACTGCAAGGAAGATCTTCTCTACCTCAGCATATTTTATCTCATAAGCTAGGAACTTCTTGCTGAGGTAATAAACTGCGAATTCCACTCCAAATTCATCCTTCTGAGCCATCATGGCACCCACAGAACTACCTTCCACTGCCAGATACAAGATAAGCGGTTTGACTGGTTGCGGCGGCCTTAACACTGGCGGATTCAACAGATATTCCCTGATGCTGTCAAAGGCTTTCTGGCAGTCTTCATTCCAGACCACAGGCTGATTCTTTCTGAGCAGCTTAAAAATGGGCTCGCATATCGAAGTGAGCTTGGCAATGAATCAGCTGACATACTGCAGCTTGCCCAGAAAGATCCTTACATCCTTCTCCTTTTGCGGCATGGGCATCTCTCTGATGGCCTTTACCTTGTCCGGGTCAATTTCTATTCCCCTCTGGCTGTCGATATGTCCCAACAGTTTCCATGAAGTTACTCTGAAAATACACTTCTTGGGGTTAAGTCGCAGACTGTACTTATCAATCCTGGTGAAGAACTTCTCTAGAGCTTCAAAATGGCCCTCTTGGGTGGCTGACTTGACCATCATGTTATCGACATACACCTCCACCTCCTTGTGGATCAGGTCGCTTAGGATCTTGGTCGCCATCCTCTTGTATGTGGCCCCTGCATTTTTCAAGCCAAAAGGCATAACTCGGTAGGCGTAGGTCCCCCACTCTGTCATGAAAGTGGTCTTAACCCGGTCAGCTATCTTATTTAGGATCTAGTTGTAGCCCACATAACCATCCCCAAAGCTGTACATCGTGCAGTTGGCGGCACTGTCTATCAACACATCAATGTGGGGTAGTGGAAAATCATCTTTAGGGTAGGCCTTGTTCAGATCTCGATAATCCACACATACCTTGACCTTCCCATTTTTCTTCGCTATAGGGACTACGTTTGCCAACCATGTAGGATACTGCACTTCAACAAGGAACTTGGCCTCAATCTGCTGCCGAATCTCCTCCTTGACCTTGTCTGCCCATTCTGGCCTGAGCCTTCTCAACTTCTGTTTTACAGGCTTATAGTCTGGATAAGTCGAGATAGCATGTTTTGCTACGTTCCGATCGATCCCTGGCATGTCTTCATAGGCCCAGGCAAAGACTTTTTCATATTTTCTTATTATTCTCTCAAATTTTTCTCTCTCATCAGGAGTTATATTTGATGCTATTAGAATTTCCTTCGGATTTTTCGAGGTTCCAAGATTAAAAGGCATTGTATCAGTGGAATCAATATCAAAAATTGATGGAATATGATCATGTTCATGCATGTTGAAATTATTAGAAACATCGCACAAGTAAGAAAAATCATTTGCCTTATTAATAATATTATAATTGTCATTTATATCATAAAAAAGTTCTGGAATAAAAAGGCAATCTAAGCTAGAGTCTTCTTCTACCTCCCTAGAGGTTGATCCTACTGCAGCTTGCTCATCGGCTTCTTGATTCAGCAGAGGCCCTTCAGGTATGTCTGAGGAAATCTTTAAATCCCCAATTTTCAATTCTGCTCCTGCCATCTTTTCTTTCCCCTTCTACCTAGCAATCAACATCCGTTCTATGACTACCTCTTCGGGCTCACCTCTGTCCCAAGCAATGCACTGAGTCATGACTTCTTCATCCTAGAAGCTCTCAGCGGTCTTGATAACTCCGACATCCCAGTCAAATACATCATTGAAGATCTCAAATTCGGGGACAATCCTCCCATTCACCCATTGCGGCTCATTTTCACCCATATAAGCACATGCTGAGGATGCTGGTATGAAACTTTTCGAGATATGAGGGATCTTATCTGCCGTCTTCTTCTTGCCAAAACCGCCTTTGTACCCCAGACCCTTCCGGTTCTTCTGACCTTGATTGGTGAACGTAGTCTGCAACCCCTGAGAGTTTCTACCCAAACCAGCCCCAGGGAGATAGTGCATCCTTTTTATCATGTTAACCACTGCTGGGTTATCCACTGGTCCGTGCTCTTCTCCTATCATTGACACGTGGAAGCCACTAAATGGCTGATTAGCAATTTCAAGAGCCAACACCTGATTCTCCCTGGCTGCCTTAATAGTTACCACCTCCCCTTCATGTGGGAACTTTATCATTTGATGCAGCGTGGATGGTACCCCTCCTAGTCTGTGAAACTAAGGCCTCCCGAGCAGGGCTGAGAAATTAGCTGGAATTGGCAGAACCACAAACTCTACTTCTACCTCAATGGGTCCCGTTTTGACCAGGGTCTTGAATGTTCCCGAGGCTTGTCTTCTTAAATTATCATATGCTGTAATCGTCAAATCTGATTCACTGAGCATATCCTCACTCAATCCAAAAGCCTGAAGAGCTATCAGAGGGCAAACATTGATAGAAGATCCATCATCTACCATAACGTAAGCGGTGTGCTTGCCATTAATCTGTGCTTTGATATACAGGGGTCGGTTATGATCGCGGCCTTCGACTGGCAGGTTGGCATCGGAAAAAACCAATCTCTCCCCCGATCCTCCTTTAACTAGACCTAAAAGCTCTGATGGGAAAATTGTGGTGGCAATAGTGGACTCAGTCAAGGCCTCTACCACTTTCTGCCTGTGAGAAGGGGACTATCTTAAGAGATCCCAGATGGATATCTGAGCCGCGGTCCTTTTTAACTGTTTAACAATCTGGTTCTCCTCCGGCTCCTTTTCCGTCGATGGCTTCACTGGTTCTGGTACCCTTGTAATCTCAGGGACCACGCTCCCACTTCTTGTCACAGCCCCTACCTCTTCTTCCTCCTCATCAGATCTCCACAGATCTAAGTTCGTCTCTCCTTCCTCTTCGGCCTCTTCACCGCTCTCACTGTTCGACCAACAATCAATGGTCGCTACAACTGCTTTTCCTTCTCCATCGTCAGAACAAACAACAGCAATACTCTCGCTCCCATATAAGTCTTGTAGTACATACCACTCTGGCAAGCTGGATCCGATCATAAAAACTGGTGGCGGCACGGCATTGTAACCAGGCTTCTTCTTGGATTCCCTCTTCTCAGGGTCAGAAATCTGATTGTCATCAATCAGATCTTGAATAGAGTGTCTTAGCGCCTTACAATTGTCTTTTAGATGGCTTATGTGCTGATGAAATGCACAGTATTCATTGTCCTTGTGACCTGGCTTCCCTTGCCTTTTAGCTGGCCTAGGAGCCAGAGGTTGCAACTTTCCTTCCTTCATCAAGCGCCTCAAAACCCAAGATAAGGGTTTCCCTAGGTTCAAAAATTTCCACGCGGGCTGGATGTCAGTAGCGGACACCTCAACAGATCTTCTAGTGCTGCTACTGGGACCAGTTGGCCTACTGGTTCCCTGACCGGTGTTAGCCCTTTTTACAAAACTATCATCGCTAGCTTTCCGTGCCAAGAATTCTCCCTCCGCCTCAATGGCTATGTCTTTTAGAGACTCCCAATCCTTCAGCCCTTTCATCTTCAGACCATCCTTCAAATACTGGCTTGCATTCTTGATAAACAAGCGGATCTGGTCTTGGGTGTCTGGCTTTCTTCGCATTTCCATTACCCTATTCTGCCAGCGGGTGAGATAGTCGTGAAAAGATTCCCCAGCCTTCTACTGGAGAAATTCAAGGTCCTTAAGAGTCACCTCCATGCTGGTGTTGCAATCATATTGCCTCAAGAACTCCTCCGTGAGTAGATCCCAATCTTCCTTAGTTCGACGATCGAGGCTATGATACCAGTCGATGGCAGGGCCAGTCAGACTCAAACAAAAGTACTCCACCTTCTGCCTCTTAGACAAAGTGGTCCCTTTTATGACCAGAGAGTACTGCTTCACATGGGCAGTCGGGTCAGAGGTACCGTCAAATTTTGGCACATCAGGCATCTTGAAATTATAAGGAATCGGATCTTCTCCCTCCAATTCTTTGTCCTCCAGGTTCATCCCCTGACCTCTACTCAGCATACGGGCCATGGCTTCAAACCTCTCTTCCATCTTCTTCAGAATGAACTCATCAGTTTGGGGTGCCTTCCCTCTCTCAGATACAAAACTCATTTTGTCATCTCCGTCATCCCTATCATCATCTATCCTTAGCACTGGTCTTCTCCTCTGACCTCCCAAAGCTACTGACCTCAGCTCTACTGGTGGCGGCCGAATAGGCTCTTCTTGTCTCTCAGCTCTTTCCTCTTCTCGCTCATTTTGTCTCATGGGAGGAGGAGGTGGTGGTGGATTCTGCGGAGCATTCTATTGTGCCAAAGCAGTTAGCATGTTCATCATTCTGTCCTCAAACTCTTCAAACCGTCGGCCCACTTCTTCTGCAATTATGGCCCTGGTGGCATCATTTCCCCTAGGTGAGTTTGCCATCTTAGATACGGTATAGCTGACTTCCGGTAAGATCTCTGGAAGGCCTTCTCTATCTAGCAGTTCAGATGCATGAACTCGGATCAACCGTTCGGTAGGTATTCTAGTCCACCTAGGCAGATTTATGATGGCTGCAGGGACAAGGCGTTAGATGTGATGCATAGAATGCAGATGCAATGCATGATCATGATATGCAACACCCACAAAACACAAGCAAGTAGGTAGGTCCTTCCGCCCTTATTTCTCCCACACATATGGTCGTACGGTCTCTTTCCTAGGCGGGATTAGCCCAAGGGTCTACAAGGGACCTAATGGACGCGCATGGTGCACGGCAAAAAACCGGCAGCATGACACTCCTATGCTAATGAACAAGCGAATGGATAATGATCATCATGTATTTAGACATTCTAAAAATTTCAACATGGCCCCACTGGGGCATGAAAGCCTTTGGCTAGGTTGCCAAGCAAGACATCTGGACTCACCCAATACATAAGGATCCATACAGTAAGCATGGAATTACGGTTCATATCACCTATGGAAAGTAGCTACGGCCATTACATGAGCTTTAGACAAGGGAGATGTTACTTTAGGGCTACCCAAGCATGATCCCTGCCGACGGGTCTAGCTCATCACGAGCATAATGACAGATCGGGTCATCATTTGATATACAATTAGGTACGACGCTTGGGCTGGTGATTATCCATAACACTTCCCCACATTGAGTGAACGTAGGGTTGTGCTTCGGGAATGCACTGAGGTTAAGAAGGGACCAATCTAGCATATTCTAAGGCTCTAATGGGATGTAAATGCAAATTTGAAAGAAAGCGAATTTATGAATTAAACTTTAATCATAAATGTTAAGCGAGGTATTTTTAAATCGAAGTCTCGAACCATAAGTCCCCGGTGGAGTCACCACTGTGACGCGCGCCAGGCCCCGCTTGTCGCCCGTACGACCGCCCGCTCTAGGCCGATCGGGGTATTTGTGGGTCCGTTGACAGATTGTAATGAATTGCAAGTGCGTCTATTTTGGGCAACAAGGAGGTTTCATGGAGTCACCACCCAATAGAACATTGGGAAAGTTTCTCTCGCCTCGGAGAGCCTAAGACTTCGCTTAGTATCCATTTTGGGCCAACCAAAAGGGTCTTGGAGGGTAAACCTCTCGCCCTAAGGACCCTAGGATTAACGTCAAAGTCTCGTGACACAAGAGGTGTCTTGGAGGTCATAGTTCCAATGAGTGATCGGATAGACTTCTCGCCTCTTTGAGCCTAAAGACCAGAGATGGGTTCGGGACTTCTCATCTATTTCTACCTTGATTATTTTACGATCAAATTTTAAATTTCATTAATTCGCTCTCTCTCCACACGATGCAATTGAATCAAAGCGCATTTAGTCATATTTGGAAAGCAGTAAATGAATGAGTAAATAATGAAAGATAAATTACAATAACACAAGGAGCGAAATACAACTCCCTTTTATAAATATGCAATACATTCACAAATCGGGGCATTGCTTATTTTGAGGACTTTGGTCCTCGTATGCATCATTATTGAAATGGATATTTCTATTGTGAGGATTTTATTGGATAAAAATAGGACATTGGGTCCTTGATTTTATGAAGAATTCAGTTTATTAAATATAAAACGTTTGGCCGATTTTTACATTAGCGAGAGATACAACAATTTTGTCATATACAGGAGAAACAATAAATAAATACATGAAATACAAAAGAGAGGAGGATAGGGAACTAAACCAGGCGAACTTTCCATATACGGGAGAACTCCCTCAGGCTCCAGCCAGTCCAAGAAACAAGAACATACTCTCACAAAACAAGTCAAAAGGATGTTAAAATATAGAGGAAAAGCTATAAATAAATATAAAAATTTGAGTGAACAAAAAAGGAAAAGGAAAAGATTTGAAAATGTGGGACAGAACCCACCGACGGGCTATGCTGAATGACCGGCGGGAGTCGGTCAAGGTGACCAATACAGCCCGTCGCTCACTCGAAGGGAGCCGTCTGTGAGGGTGACCGATGGGTTATGCTTAAAGGTGACCGACGGGCGTCGGTCAAAGTAGATGACCCGTCGGTCACCACTGTCCCAGAAAAAACAGAAACTTTTCAAAAGGCAAAAACACAAATTTTACACAGACCCAAGAAGAATAGAAGCAAGAAATACAAAAAGGGGACAAGAGCAAAGATAATATCGAAAATGAAGGTAAAAAAAAGGACAAAAAAGAGTCCAGAATATTTACCCTCAGAACAACCTTTTGGTTTGATTCCTTGTTGTTGTCTGGCTTCCCGCACGCTCCACGAGAAGGTCTGAACAAAAAGATCAAATGTAGAAGATAGAATGTGTCTTCAACAGTTCGACGAAAATTGAGTTTTGGAAATCAAAAACCCGTAAAAAAAACAACTAGGTCCTCTTTCTTTTGAAGATTTGATTATTGAATTAGTTAGATCTTTTTAGAAATGTGTTTGATGGAAGAGAGAGAAAACGCGCGTGAATTTTGGCAGAGTTTCCCCTATTTTTGCAAATTTTCCAACCCCTTTTTATGAGAAAAATCAAAGCTTTTATAGGCCAGGGGTGACCGACGGGCGTCGGAAGAATCCTACTGACACAAGGATTCATCCGACGGCCCTGCAACCTGACCAACGGGCCTGCCATTTTGACAGACGGGCGTCGGAAGAATCCTTCTGATACAAGGATTCATCCGACGGTCCTGCCCCTTGACCGACGGGCTGGCCATCCGTCGAGAAAAACATACTTTTTTGGACTTTAAAAACTCCCCGTTTTCTCCCCTTCTGCCTACGAAAGGTAAAAAGACTCGTTTCACGTGGAGCATGGGACTAAAGCCTCCGAATCCAAACCATTTGTACAGGCTCGGATGCCGATTTCATCATAGGGTAATCTCTGATCCGGACCGCTCCGGGACACGGTGCTTACACTATCCATCGGATAATTTACTCTTACTGGCAAGAAATGAGCTAATTTCGTAAGCCGATCCACTATTACCCAAACTGAGTCATGTTTCTTCTGAGTCAAAGGCAAACTAGATACAAAGTCCATGGCGATATCCTCCCACTTCCACTCGGGAATGGATAAAGGCATAAGCAATCCCGAAGGAACTTGATGCTCGGCCTTTACCTGCTGACGGGTCAAATAGTTGGACACAAAATCCACAATATCTCTCTTCATACCGAACCACCAATAGAACTGCTTCATGTCCCGATACATCTTCTTACTGCCAGGATGCATGGTAAAAATCGTGGTGTGCGCCTCACTCAAAAGCTGTTTCTTTAATTACTCATGCTCAGGCACACACAAGCGGTTTCTAAACAGAAGCACCCCATCTTGAACACTGAATTCTGACTGCTTACCCAATTTGACCTCTTGCACAGCCCGCTGTAGCTTCTCATCATCTATCTGAGCATCTACAATCTTCTGTCTCAAGGCAGGCTTCACTCTCAACTGAGCAATCAAAGCTCCATCTGTATCCAATCTCCATCTGAAATGCCTCAAAAACAAAGCTGAAACTGACTTCCGACTCAAGGCATCCGCGACTACATTGGCCTTACTCGGATGGTAATCCACTATGCAGTCGTAATCCTTAAACCACTCAAGCCAACGGCGCTGTCTCATGTTCAACTCCTTCTGCGTGAGGAAATACTTCAAACTCTTATGGTCTGTAAAGATCCTACACCTTTCCCCATAAAGATAATGGCGCCAAATCTTTAGAGCAAAGATAACAGCTGCTAATTCCAAATCGTGTGTCGGATAATTTCTCTCATGTGGCTTCAACTACCGAGAAGCATAAGCCACAACCTTACCTTCTTGCATCAAAACACAACCAAGACCGACACCCGAAGCGTCACTATACATTA
Source organism: Excoecaria cochinchinensis (assembly GCA_947683425.1). Lineage (NCBI taxonomy): Eukaryota > Viridiplantae > Streptophyta > Magnoliopsida > Malpighiales > Euphorbiaceae > Excoecaria > Excoecaria cochinchinensis. Next base: position 5,221,626 of record CANTUQ010000194.1, on the reverse strand, counting down.
CAAAATCCTTATCCGAGATGGGTTGAGTAAGTATAGGAGCCTCAACTAACAACTTCTTTAACTGATCAAAACAAGCCTGGCACTTATCCGACCACCCAAACCTAATGCCTTTTCTTAACAATCTCGTCATCGGGGCGGCAATAACGAAAAAACCCTGAACAAACCGACGGTAGTAACCCGCCAGACCAAGAAAACTCCTCACTTCCTGAATATTCCTAGGTGCCTTCCAATTAACTATCGCCTCAATCTTAGCCGGATCAACTTGAATAGCTTTGGCCAACACAACATGACTGTAGACACCGGGTCCCGAGGCGGTCCAAGATCAGGATTACCCGATGATGAAATAAAAGACCGATTTTCGGCAGGAAAAGTGAGAATCGATCGTTCCCTTATCCAAGGTGTGTTTTTCGGAAAATAATTAAAAATATATTTTAGAAATTAAAAATTAAAATGGGGTAAAAAATATTAATTTTGTGTCAAGGTTTTATTAAAAAAAATAAAAAAATCACGAGTGCCACCTGCGGCAGCGCGGGGCCGCCTGCCAGCGCACAGGGGCGCCTGCGCGGCAGGCTGCCCCTGCGCGCGCGCAGGCAGGGGGACCGCGCGCCCCCCCTGCGCGATGTAGGGGCACCGCGCGCGCAGTAGGCTACCGCACACACTCTTCCCTCTCCGAGCAACTGCTTTTGGTCGCCTGCTCATGCTTTTTTTCAGTCTGCTCTTTTCAGTCTGATTTTTCCGTTTGTTTCACCATTTTATGCTATTTTGGATTAACTAAAAATAAAGGCTATTCTAGTCCCTTGCCTTTCTTGGCCAAGGTAAGAATTAAAGAGGATTTTCCCCTCATTTTGAAGGGACGGCAACTATTTTTCAAGGAATTTTGATTTGCTTTTCTCTCTAGCTTCTCTCTAGCAACTATTTCTTCTTCAAAAAAATTTTCTTCAAAAACCTTTAAGTTTTTCCTCTCAAGCTTTAATTTCTAGATTTTCCTTCAACAAATATACTTCATTTTGGGATTGATCTTGAGCAAGAAAAATCAATTCTCTTTGTTCAAATCATCCTTCAAAAATATCCACCTCAAAAATATTTTCTAAAATTTTATCTAGAACTTGTATTTCTCTTTGAATATTATTATCATCAAAAAATCGACAAGGGAACGGATTGAGACATCCTATTTCCGATCCAAAATTTCTGAGGGTAAACATTTTCGGGCTCGTTCTCATTTATTTTCTTGTATATCATTTATTGTTGTTAAATATTATTTTTGCCATTATTACCACATCTATTATTTATTTTTAGCATTTTAATTTGTTAATATCACTATTAATATGTTATTTGTTGGCTTTAAATGGATTTTCATGTTCATATACTAATATTATCATCATCATCATTATTATTATTATTATTATTATTATTATTATTATTATTATTATTATTATTATTATTATTATTATTATTATTCATTGTTGTTATTACTATGTTTGTGTTCATGTTTATGCTCATGCTATTATTTGCTATTATTATTTTTATTGTTATTACTGTCGCATGTAGTTATTATTATTGTTGTTCTATTGTTTGTTCATGTCACTGTTGCTATTATTATTACTATTATTATTATCATTATTATTATTATCATTCATTATTATTACCATGTTTACTTATACTATATTCATTATTGTTCATTGCCATTGCCTATTATTGTCGTCATTAATATTATTTTGTTGTGTTTTGTCTTATCATTATCATTATTATCATTATAGGTTCACTTGCCTAATATTAATTTCATTTCTACTTGATTAAATTTTAGAACCATTACTAATATTTTTGATGTTAATTTTTGTATGAGATTTAATTTGAGTAGCATCGTGTGAGCGCCCCGCGACTCCCCGGATGGGTCGTGACGCGTGGACGGACACTCCATTTTGGTGAGATCCTTTCAACTCCCCTTGATGTGTTACGTGTTTATTTGTAAATATTTATTTTATTTATGCACGCGTGAGATAAAAAATCACAAAAATGCTTCTATGATTAAATTGAAATTTTTTACTAATAAAATTGGGACCAATGTCCCTTGTTTTAGCCAAACCATAAAAAAATATCACATTAAAAACGAAGAGTCAATTTTCTCCAAAAATGGGATCACTCATCCCCGCTTTCATCAAACAATCAAAAAACGACTCTTCGAACACTCTTCGAAATAAATGCAAATGAACCAAAGTTCCTAAGTTTCGACCAAGCGCGAAGGAACCAATGTTCCTAAAAATAATGCCCCGATTTATGTATGTTCTTTTACTTTGATCTTGTGTGAGTGTTTTAAATTTGAGTTCCTTTTCTTTTTGGGCCCTTGTAATTAATTTTGGGGCAACTTTATTTATTTTTGGGGATTGTATTCCGTCCCCGTTCGTACCTTTAATCCTCTTTCATTGGGGTTGTATTCCTCCCCTATTCTTCTTGTAATTGTGTGCTTGCGTGTTTACCGCTTTCATTTATTGCTTTCTTTTATCGTTCTATTTACCGCTTTTATTTCATTGCTTTATATGCTTTCATTGTGCCCTTAATTTGAATGCATTAATTGAGTGAGTTGAGGGATATAATTCTAAAGAGGTTAAAAACCCATTTATAATTAACCAAAGCATAAATAAGAGGGAAGTTCCGAACACCGAATCTCCGGTCTCGACCAAAAAGAGGTGAGAGACCTTTCCCGAATTTCTTGTGGATTTGGGTGGCGACTCCATGATACCTCAAAGGTGCCTTTAGGCGTCATTAGGCTAGGTGCTTCTCCCCAATGTTTTATTGGGAGGGATACACCGATGATGTCTCATGGCGCCCATGATCAAAAGACATAAACCTCATACCTCGAATCCCAAAGGCGGATTCAAAGCGAGGGCCCTTGCTGGGTTCGGCGCGCGTCACAATGACCCAAAAATGACACTTCTCGAAGCCAAAAATTGCACTTACTAAGCTTGGCAAACAACCAATGCTCCCTCAAAACTTGCAAAACCAGCCGAAGGTGTTCCTCATGCTCATTCTCATTCTTGGAATACACCAAGATGTCGTCTATAAACACCACTACAAACCGATCTAAGTATGGCCTAAACACTCTATTAATCAAATCCATGAATGCCGCTGGAGTATTGGTCAAACCAAATGGCATCACAAGGAACTCATAGTGGCTATACCGAGTCCGGAATGCAGTCTTAACCACATCCTCATCTTTAACTCACAACTGATAATACCCTAATCGAAGGTCAATCTTCGAAAAGACACCTGCACCCCGAAGTTGATCAAACAAATCCTCGACTCTAGGCAAAGGATACCTATTCTTCACTGTGACCTTATTGATTTGCCTATAGTCGATACACATCCTCAAAGATCCATCTTTCTTCTTAACAAACAGAACCGGAGCTCCCTATGGAGATATGCTGGGTCGAACAAACTCCTTATCCAATAGCTCTTGTACTTGGGCCTTGAGTTCCCTCAACTCTACAGAAGCCATCCGATAAGGTGCTTTCGATATGGGAGTGGTACCCGGCATAATCTCTAAGGACAACTCGACTTCTCTCTCAGGAGGTAAACCCAACAACTCATTTGGGAACACTTCACTTCGCACAACAGGGATGTCCTCAATCCGAACTTGATCCCTCTTAGAATCCAACACAACTGCCAGAAAAGCCTCACAACCCTTCCTAATAAACCTCTTAGCTTGCATGGCAGAAATAACATTGTTCAAAGAACTAGCGCCTAAACGTTTAACAAATACCAAAGACCGATTCTTATCCCGTAGTACAACTGTTTTCCTATTACAGTCAACCAAAGCTCGATGCTTACCCAACCAGTCCATACCCAGAATCAGATCAAACTCTCTGAAAGGCAACTCAATCAGATCTACTGGAAACTCAACTCCCTCAACCATAAGGGGACAATTCCTAGAAACTCTACTCACATTGACACTATGCCCTAATGGACTGGTCACACATATCTCATAATCTAGCTGATCTACCATATGCAACTTATCAAGAATCTTATCCGTGCATAAATATGAGTGTGTGGAACTAGGATCAATTAGAGCATACAATTCAGTGTCATGGAGTAGGAACTTACCAACAATCACATCGGGTGCGTTATGCTCCTCTCTGGCTCTCACAGCATAGGCCCTTACTGGAACAGGCATCTATCGCTCAACTGTCTCAGATGTAGCACCCTCTCTAGGTCGACCACCTCGACCTCTACTTCGGCCCCTACCACGAGTAGCTTGTGTGGCATTGGAGCCAACTCTACTGGCCTCTCTCTGATCTCCAAACGCCTCATATGATCTCGGACAATTGGCCAAAAAGTGCTCGGTGCTCCCACAACGGAAACACCCACCAGTGAGCCACCTACACTCACCTCTGTGCCGCTTGCTACAATGAGAACATTCTGGAAGCATCTCAGTCCTAATACCTGAATTACCTCTACCAGAACCTGACACTGCTGCAGAACCCTGTCTTCTACCCCATGTAGCTGGACCAGCTGAGGACTCATCCTGTGGGTTCCTAGGTCTCTTACCCGAAGATGAACCACCACCACGGGGAGGATTCCTCCTCAGAGCCCTCTCTCTCAAAATAGTTTCTGACCTCTCAGCCCTTACAGCTGCTTCCACAATCTGATAATAATTCACTCCTGGAGTACTCATCAATAAAATCAATATAGCTCTCAAGGACTCATTCAGCCCAGCCTCAAAATGCCTAATCTAGAACTCACTTGTCAAAATACCTTCAGGAGCATACCGTGATAATCAGTTAAACTCTTTCTCAAATTCTGAAACAGACATAGTCCTTTGCTTCAAGCTCAGGAACTGTGCCCACCTGGCATCCTTATATGTCTGGGTCACATACTTGTTAGTAAACTCCCTTGTAAAGAAATCCTATGTGACTGGATCTGGCAACTAAGGATGCCTGCAAACTAACTCCCACCATTCATAAGCAGACCCTTGCAGTAAAGCCACTGCACACTCTGCCTATTGATCAAGAGGACACCGAACTTCTCTTAATGCACGCTTCACTTTGTCTAGCCATTTCTCAGCCAACTCAGACTCATCTAAACCCGTGCCATAGAAATCTTCAGCACCAACTCTTCTCAAACTCTCAGTCGGGGCCTTAGGGGTGGTCACTCTCTCCAAGACTCGAGCCATATCCTGAGATAGCTTAAGCATAGCTTCAAAGGGCATGGCTGCAGCCTCGGGCTGGACCCTAGCAGGTTGAGCCAACCCAGAATGCGAAGGATCAGCAGCTTGAGGATTCACGCTCTCGATGGACTCCTCAAGTGACCCTCGAACAGAATTAGAATCCATCTAAACAAATAAGAGGACAACCACATCAACCAACACAGTCCTAGACATATACCATGCACATCTACAAACAACAACAACAACACATCTCCCAGAAATGCCTAAATCGGGCTCTGATACCAAAAACTATAACACCCCCTGCCCATACGTAGGCGATTTCATCCGATAAGGAGTAAGATGACGTATGAGTCATGGTGCCACCACGCTCATATAATACAAATCATACGTTCGATCAACATACATTCATAAATATAGGATAATCAAAAACTTTAAGATATATCATGCCAAAGCTGATCATGCATTAATATAATAAAGTACATTACATTACTGTTCTGATCAACTTGCGGATACAAAAGATAATACATATAAAAAATACATATACAAGAGCGAAAGCTGCACAAAATACTAATACAGAGAGTTCTATTACAAAAAGAATTATCAAACTATTACAAAAATAAGCCCTACACTAATCCCTTCCGTGTTGGCTTGACCGGCGGCGACTAACCCAGCAAAATAACTTCAGAACCTGCACGGGTAAAAACACCGTGCTAAGCGATAAACGCTTAGTGGGGAAACACACATGTAATATGGACGGCCATTCACAATGGTCGTCGGAGCAAACCACATTCATAATGCCACATGCAGATAATCATAGCATGTAGATATATATTCTAGCATATAAAAGCCATACTTTCAACAGCACATCTCCACATTCTTATACATATAAACTGATCAATATAAACATTCAAATGTCTCATTCATATGATCACATCGGAGCAAATAAAGCAAACAGAACACCTGTTGACTCACATTAGTGGATAACGAGTAAACGCATAGCGTACCTTACGGGTACGAATCGAACGCATAGCGTACTTTACAAGTACGAGTCAAAAAATCATTTTATTTTTTCGCATTCAAAACATTTGTACAAAGGGGACCTTAAACATGATCCGAAACGCATAGGGTTCGCGAGGAACCAAACGGGACCTGATCGGGGTCCGAACAGAACTGAGGGCTATAGCTAAGAGACTCTATGAGGCATGTCTAACTATCCACTAAATTGACTCTCGCAGGTCATGCATAACACTTTTCAGGTTCCAAATTGTAGCATATCATTATCATGGAAGATTCATCATAATGTACATATAAATAAGCATTTTATACAACATACAGGGGTAAAACTCACGAAGAAATATTTTGAAATTCATTTTAGAAGACAACACAAAATCAACATATAGGGCAGAATTAGGTTCATTGTCGCGATCGCGATAATTGTCGCGCTCGCGACAGAGGCGAACTCGCCCCCAGATCTCGACCACGGTAATCCGCGCGACCTCGCGGGAAGCAAAATCAACTCGCTGTCGTGCTCGCGACAGTGAGCTGCCTAGCTAATCCATCGCGCTCGCGATAGGCTTTGCGCTCGCGACAGCCGCGTCGCTGCCCGACTCGGCAGAGAGCTCGAGCATGTGTGAGGGCTGCTTTCACTAGGCTCTGTCACGACCTCGCGACAAAGTCATGAATTCCAGCCCTTACACGAAAAATCTGCAGAAATTCCAAGTTCACAACACCCAAAACTCAAACCATTCAACTCAAATCACTTCTTACCTCAAATTGAGCTGCCCAAAATCCATGAGCAACCCAATATAACACATTTCAACCATTAAATCTCATCAATTTAACAATTTACACAATTAACATCTTAAGAATCTTAAAATCTGGAAATTTCAGCTCAACACAATCAACTTCACAATCACTTCCTGTAGACATCGGGTTCTGAGTCAGATTTTGATGGCAATTTTGGGTACTTGATAAATTCCTCCAAAAAAAAATAATAAATAAAATTAAAAATTAAAAAATGAGATTAGGTTAATTTAATTAGAAAAATCAAAAATTAAGATTAGTTTAATTTAATTAGTTAATATTGTAAGATCAATTAATTAATTAATTAATATTTTAGGATAATTAAAATTGGAAAAAAAAAAGAAAATAGATATAGGGTTTAACTAAATAAATTAGATGTGATAATTTAAGAAGATTAATTAGATTAAGTAGGCATAAAAATATATGATAATTAATAGAGTGTTTAATTAGTTAGTGTTTTAGTTTAAGTAAATTAATTAAAATTAAAAAATTAAAAAATAGAAGAATGGAGGAAATTATTAGGTAAACCCTAATTGTGGGTATAAAAAGAAAGAGAATGAACAGGGAAAGGGGACTGGCTCTCGGCAGATCAAGGGAAAAACAAAGAAAAGAAAAAGAAAAATAGAGAGAGCTGGGCAGAGAAGGACCAAGGCAAAAAGAACACAAAAAACCAAAGGAAAAGAGAATAGGAAGAAAGAAGAAGAGAGAGCAAGAGGATGGGGAGCCGGCCAAAAGAAAAAGAAAGAAAATAGAAAAGAGAGAGTAAGAAGACACAGTGAACAAAAGCAAAAGAGGGGCCAAAATCAAAAGAAATAAAAGCAAAAGAACAAGAGATACAAATAGAAAGGGAAGCAGCAGCCAACGGAATGCAGGGGACTAAACGACGCCGGGAAAAGAATAAAAAAGGGAAAAGGAGAGGAAGGTGGCGGGGGCTCCGCCGGCCAGCCGAGGCCGCCGATCGCCGCACGCGCCCCGCCGGAGGGATGAGCGCCACCAGATGCACCGTACGGCAACCTCCGATTAGCCATCAACGCCGTCGTGTAGGAGATGGGAGGAATCGGAGTCGGACACTTTTACGCGTTTTCCGACCACAGGCCGCCCCCTTCCGGCGCGTGGACACCGGCGGCGAACTCCCGGCGACCAGACGAAGCTGATGGCGGCAGCGGCATCTTCAACGGCGGCTCCGGTGACTCTCCGGCGAGGCTCCGGCAGTAAGACCCTTTTTTTATATTTTATATTAATATTTTTTTATTTATTATTATTATTATTATTTAATTTTTTTAATTATTGTATTTTATTATTCTTATTATTGTTATTATTATTATAGGTATTTATTAATTTCTTGTATTATTATTATTATTATTATTATTATTATTATTATTATTATTATATATATTTATTTTATATTAATTGATATTATATCATTATTACTATTATTATTATTATTATTATTATCTCTATTATTATTATGATATTAATTATTATTCTGTTTTCATATTATTATTATTATTGTTAATATTATTATTATTTGATTTATTTATTATTAGTGTTATTATGTTATTATTGTTATTAAAATTATTTAGTTTAGTTTATTTTACATTTATCGGTTATTATTATTGAGTATTTGTTTATGTTATTAGTATTATTGTCATTATTATTATGTTACATTTATTTGTTTTATGTTATTGCGATTATTCTTATTATTGTTATTATTGTGTTGATTATTATTATTATTTGGTTTATTGTTATCATAGTATATTTTTAGTTAATATTATTCATTATTGTATTGTGTGATTATCATTTTAATATTATCATTATTATTATGAGGTTCTCGTTTATATTATTGTTGTGATTATTATTGTTATGTTATATTGTTAGTGTCATTATTAATTTTATTTATTTTATACGATAATTATTATTATTATTATTAATCAATTGTATTTTACATTATTATTATTATTATTATTATTATTATTATTATTATTATTTGTTATTATCACTTTAATTGCTTATCATTGTTATTAATATTATTTGTTTTACTATTTTATTATTACTATTGTTTTACGATATTATTATTAGTATTTTTATTTTCATCGTATTTGGTTATCATAATTGTTATTGTGTTTTTATATTCATTAATTCTCGATTTATTCATTCAATTATTTATTTTATTATTTATCTATTTATTCATTTATTTATCACCCAAATTAATTTAATTCGTTATTAATTTTAATTATTTCTCTCAATTTACTTTATTCAATTATTAGTTTATATATTTATTTAATTATTTATTTATTCATTATTAATCAATGTCATTTTCTGTCTTGACCGCAATGTGGGAGGCATGTGACTCGTCTGGGAAGCATGGTCGGAACAGGTAGATTAAGATTTATTTATTAGTTATTATTTGGAAATATATAATTATTATTTTATTCTTTTTATTCGCTTGTGGTCTGTAATAATAAAGGATTTTTTATCGCGCTTAAAAAACCACCACAAAATGTTTTCTACTAAAATGAAGATTTGTTAATAAAACTGGACCAATGTCCTCGTTTTCATCACGAGTCAAAAGGTTTAACTTGATTTGAGAATTCTATACTTTTTTGTAAAATGAGTATTTGGGAACCAATGTTCCCGTCTAAATGAATATCCCGATTTATGCTTGTTTTGTACCTTATTTATAATGGGGGTTGTATTCCGCCCTTAATTTTATTGTAATTTACCTTTGAATGCTTTATTTTAATTTCGCTTTTATTTTTCGCTTTTACGTGAATGATTGCGCTTTTTAATTAATTGCATCGTATGGAAAGATGGTGAAATAATAAATTCAAAACTTAATTGTAAAATTAATCAAAGTACGAATAAATGAGAAGTCCCGAACCTATTTCTGGTCTTTAGGCTTAACGAGGTGAGAGACCCGTTTCGATGGGATCTCCAAGACACCTCTTGTGTCCCATCAAAAGACTCAAATTACAATCCTAGGCTCCATAGGGTTAGAGGGTCATTCCAATGTTCTATTGGGGTGAATGCCTCCAAGATCCCTTTGGTTTGCCTAAAATGGATAATATGCGCCGTCTTAGGCTCACTGAGGTGAGACAAACTTTTCCAATGTTTTATTGGGTGGCGACTCCATGAAACCTCCTTGTTGCCCAAAATAGACGCACTTGTAAATCATTACAAGTTGTCAACAAACCTCACTTGCCCGATTGCCCTCAAGCGGGCGGTCAAGGGGAGCCCACGAGGTTCGGCGCGCGTCATAGTGGCGACTCAGCTGGGGACACACTCGAGACTTCTATTCGAAAGTACCTTTATTAAAATTTATAATTAAGTTTTAGTTTATAAATTTCACCTTCTTTCAAAGCTACATTGCATTACATTAGAGCCTTAGATCTATGCTAGTTTGGTCCTTTTATTGACCCCAGTGCATTCCCGAAGCATGACCCTACGTTCACTCAATGTAGGGAAGTATTAAGGATAATCACCAACCCAAGCCTTCTACCGTCATGGTATATCAAATGGTGACCCGATCGGCCTTTACGTTCGTGATGAGCTAGACCTGTTGGCAGGGACTATGCTTCGGTAGCATTAAAATATCATCACATTAGACCAAAACACATGTAATGGATCTAGATACTTCCACTAGGGGGCATGCGTCATAATACATTGCTTGTGTAGGTGGTTATTGTGTATTGAATAAATCCAAATAAATTTAGATATTCACTCCTTAAAGGTTTTCATACCCTGAGGGGCGTGTTTTGGTTAATTGGAATTGTTTAAATACACGATAGCCGAAAATTCATTTGCATGCATTTTTAAATGAGAGTTCGTGCTTCACAGCACGTTGTATGCACTCATTGGGCTCCCCGCTAACCCATGGATCAAGCCTACCTAGGGAAAGAGCTCCCACGACCCCCTGTGTGATAAAAGTAAGGTTGGGAGGAACTCTTTTCTTGTGTGTGTATTTGTGCTTGTACATTCTTTTATGAGTAATAATAGTAAATAAAACACATGTATTTTATCTTATGTATAATTCTTTTCATACGATAATAGAACCTGTGAACTCTGTATATAAAATTGCCTGTATCATAATTTGTAAATATGAACATGACATGTATTTGTCTTGCATGTACATACATAGCAGCGCTTGTCACGACTAACACTAACATTATGACATCCATAACATCCATCATGCACCATAGCCAGTACATAGGGCATGCATCCCCGAAGGTATGTATCGACATGCATCATAGCACGCATAGACATACTACCACCACGACATGTACAAAAAAAAATTAATAAATAAAATAATATATAGTTAACATAATGCATTTACCATGTATCATAGCATGTACATATCAGTATGCTCACATTACATATGTATATAAACATTGTGTGCTGGAACATACATATATCACTGCATGTCATAACATGCACACATTAGCATACATCTTTAGACTAGGCATTATACACATCGTGACACCTCGCACCTTTCACTTTTTGTGCTATATTGTGAATAGGCATTATCATACACGAATTATGCCAGGTAGGTATAAGTTCTTCATTACGCATGTTAGTCATTATATATACCAATGTATGCCTTGTATGCTCATACCATGTAAATACATGTACTTTGTGAACGCTATTGTTTCTTGCGGACACTTTCATTGCATATCTCGTATTACACACATACTCCACTTACGGTACATAATCATTCGCATATTGAGCCCCAAGTCATGTGAATAATTTGTATATATTTTGCATTTTTTATCTATGCAAGTTTTGCCATTCCTCATGACTCGTTAGTGCACATTATCATGCTATATCATCTTCATCTTACGTCGCACACGTATTCTAAATCATGCCATGTGCACGTGTTATGTATCATAAGCATTCATTCTCATATTATGCCATATCTTGTACTCATGCCTTAATTATGTACTGTTTACATGTACAGTGTACATCATTTGTCATGCATTATTTATGCACTCACACTCACTTATAATTTCTTGTAGATGTTTTATGCACACACGTCGTTGCATATATTTCATGTATACCATACGTTTTTACACATTTTTGTGCATATAGTTCCTTACACGCGTTACTGATATGCATGATGCCATTGCATGCATCATTCCCTATACATGATTTTTATCACATAGTTTGTACATATTTTACAAAAATAAAATAAAAATAAAAAACAAAAAAAGTTTGCCTACACAGTTTTTGTGCATACAAATTTTGATAAGATAAAATTTTCGTGTTAAGTTGTACCCTAAAACGCTGACATGTTTGCACCTTATTAAGGTACCTTTGATTTGAAGTTTGATTCTACCTAAGTAGTTCTCAACTATGAATGGCTTTTATCTCAGTTTTTAGAAATCTGCATTTCATTTTTTTTTGAATTAAGCAAAAGGGTAAATATGTTCAGTCTCTGATTGTTGGATCACATGGAAATACTTGACCATGCCATGTAATTTCTAAATTTTGAGCACTTTGGCCCGTTTTGAAAACAAACTAAAAAAGCTAGTTGCAATTAGAGGATTGGATGAAAACTCATTAAGAGCACTAGAACCTTTTCGATTACCTATCAAAGCGATCCCTGGCTAAGGCTGAATCTAGAAAATGATTTAGGCACCATTTCTTTGTATAGCTCTCTAAATGACCATTTCTTACCCTCGTTTTACAATCGCTTGCTAGCCCGTTGAGCCTTTATTTTGGTATGATAAATGCGTACCGATTGTATTGTTACACACGTTAAAACTACCCTTCGCCTAAAATGATTTTGGCTTCCCCTTAGAAGAGTGGCCGCTCTAGTAAGGATGGATGTACATTATGACATTTCTTTGGGCTATCAAAACTTGCTCCGATGAAAGTGTGTTTACACTTCGAGAAGAGAATTTCAATCATCGATAATTTTTTTGGGGTTACCAAAAATTGCCCCTGTGAAAGTGGGTTTACACTTCGAGGAGAGAATCTCGACCATTGATAATTTTTTTGGGTTACCGAAAATCACCCTGATAAGGATGGGTTTACCCCTTGAGGAAAATTTTCAATCATCGATAATTTTTGTGCTATACTTCGGGAAAGGGGATTAAATCACCAATAAACTTTTTATGCAATTAAAGATGTAAACTTGAAAACAAAAAAAAGAAAAGAAAAGAAGAAAAAAAGAAAAAAAAAAAAGAAAAAGAAAAAACGAGGAAAGAAAGAAAAGTAGAACTTAGGATAATACCCCGTAATGAATTTAGTAGCTATCTTTTTTAGCTTAATTGTTATATTGAGCTTGACAAGTCAGAGTATTATCGAGTCCAAATTTGAGAATATCTAGACAGTATGCAATTAGATTGAAGATGGTTCCTTCATCCGAATGAATGCTGTGGACATTTTTCTCTAGTGACCTGATCCTCCTTTGATAACCATCTACCTGAGCCTAACGTTACAACCAAAGTAAGACCTCTTGATTCTTGGTTTGGCCTTATCTAATTAGCGGAGATGACCTTCTGATAAGGTTTGGTACGTAGGAAGAGGCATATGGTGTTTATTAAGCTTCAAGCAAGAAGCCATGAGTGCATTTATGCATTCAAGTTGAGTCTTGCCCTCAACATTGCATTTAGAATTTGCTTTTGAAAAATGAAAAATCTTGTTTTGGCCTTTTGCACATACACACAAAGGTTGCGTGGTATGCCTCGTATTTACACTTTGGTTTAGTAAACCTTAATGTCTACAAATTTATCTTCTTGCCCTTCATTGGGAATGACTCTCGAATTCTTTTGCTGAGATTGAATCAGTTGAGAATGTGGTTCATTCAGTATGCTCAAAGGTAGATAGAAACTCGATGTTGAGGTACCTAATAGATTGCACTCATTTTACAATCTTGGGGTATTTCTTATCACTACCCATGAAAATGATACTTCGCGTAAACTCCCAACAATATTCTTTGTACATATGCTTTATGCAAATGTTTTTACGCATAACTGTAGCAAACATTCTCATAAAATAGTTTCACATATAGAATTCTTGGTGCATGTCTTTTGGCATAAGAGCTTTAGCGAATATATTTCATAAGTGGTTTTGAAATACATGGCTCTTTATGGGCATATCCTTTGCCTGCATCTCACATCCACAATTTTTGCATGCATTCAATACATACATGTATATAATTTTTCCTACACATGTTCCATATACATAGTTGTAGGTGCACACATCGCACACGCACCCACTACTTTACACAGCCTTCGTGTATGTAATGATTTCTGCCTATCTTTGTATACGATTCTTTACATCTATGCCGATAAACAACTCTTTATCCTTGTGATATGTATGATCATTTGCACATACTCTGCATATATAATCCCTTTGTATATATTTATCATGCTTGAACCTTTACATGTTTTTTTTCTTGTTCATGATCATTTGCAAACATGTTAGAATAACGATTCTTAGCACATGTTCCATGATCCTCCTCATGGATACAAGCCATTGGCATATATGTCGTATGCATAAGCATTTCAAGATCATAGTCCTTTGCATGTCATTTCATAAAAGCATAGCCTTTCACATGCATTCCATGCATACATGGTGTCCAATGCACACTAGATAGTATACATCAGTCCCACATAGACAAGCTGACTTTTCCCAAAATCCTCTGAGAAGGCAAAATCTTTAAGTCATCCGAGGAATCAAACTTTCCAAGTCCTCTTAAGAGGTAATTCTCAAGTCCTCTGAAGAGGCAATTCTCAAGTCAATCCAAGTCCGGGGGCAAAGATGCACACGGGTCAGAAGATTATGGGTCAGAGTCCATGAAGCAAGACGACACTTTTCTAGATTTTTCAGGGGGCATCAGAGCAGCCGAGCCAGTACCCTCAAGGAATCCTTTAACCGCCTGGGATGTGGTCTATCCATTTTTGCATCTCATATGCATCTCACATGCATAGATCTTTTGCATGTCTTCCTGCATATCTCGTGTGTTTAATCCTTTACACTTATAGTTCTGCACACACAATTTTTGTAGATTAGTCCTTTGCACATGTTTTATGTATATAGCTTTATGTATGTGCATTTCACACACATGAGTCCATAAGCACACATAATCTGTTGTATATGTTGTTATGCACATGACTTAGAAGGAAAGGTCCGAATAGACCTCATGAGCAAGGATGATCTAAGAAATGGGTTTAGCTCGACACTATTGGCCACTGTATCCAGTATGAAGTCAAGTGCATTTGTACAAAGGTGGAATGCCCGAAAGAACAAGTCTATTCGGACACACCGTGCTCAGGACAATCCAGAATCACACAAATATGTAGAAAAGAAGGTCCATTGAGAAGCCAGACTATCCATGCATACTTTATTCAGAGGCAATCAGACGCAAAAGCAGGCCGACGCACAGTTTCGACTCTACATCGGCCACGCCAAACAAGTAGATCAAGATGAAGTCCTCACGAGAACGGAATCTCGCGGACCCGCTCCCAAAACCACTCAAAAGAGCAAGTCTACTCATACACATCATACTAGGCCCAAGTAGGTAAGTTTTTCTATCATAAGACGTACACTCACACACATCACACAAAGTGTACAAAATCCGGATTCAAACGTATGCATACATTTCACACACGTAATCCCATACACACACACAACATTTTGTATACATTGCCATGTACGCGACTCAGGGGAAAGGTCCGAATAGACCCCATGCTTAAAGGTGATCCAGATGACTGGTTCAACTCAACGATTGTCAGACACTATCTAGAAAAGCAAGCCTGTCCACGCTGTGCTAGGGGGCAATCAGAAAAAAAAAAAAGTTCAAGATAAACATTAGCGATAGAGCATATTGCAATTGAGATTGTAGTCAGAGATAATACATCTCACAGTCCATGGTGTAGTCAGAAAGCACTACACACCTTGCAGATCGGATGGGGGTTAGCAAGGAAATTCCAACACAAATCGAGATTGTAGTCAGAGAGCACTACATCTCACAGTTCATGTTGTAGTCAGAGAGTACTACACACCTTATAGATCGGATGGGGGTTAGCAAGAGAACTTCACCAATTGAAGTTGCAGTTAGAGAACACTGCTCTTAACCTTGAGACTGTAGTCAGAGAGCACTACATCTCACAGTTCATCTTGTAGTTAGAGAGTACTATGCACCTTGCAGATCGGATGGGGGTTAGCAAGGGAACTTCACAAATCGAAGTTACAGTTAGAAAAAACTGCTCTTCACACCGGGATTGTAGCCAGAGCGTTCTACATCTCACAGTTCATGTTGTAGTCAGAGAGTACTATGCACTTTACAGATCAAATGGGGGTTAGTAAGGGAACTTCACCAATCAAAGTTGCAGTTAGAGAACACTGCTCTTCACACTAGGATTGTAGCCAGAGAGTGCTACATCTAACAATTCACGCGGCAGCCAGAGAGTGCTACGTACCTTGCAGATCGGATGGGGGTTAGCAAGGGAACTTCACAAATCGAAGTTGCAGTTAGAGAACACTGCTCTTCACGCCGAGATTGTAGTCAGAGAGTGCTATATCTCACAGTCCACGCGGGAGTCAGAGAGTGCTACACACCTTGCAGATCGAATGGGGGTTAACAAGGGAACTTCACAAATCGAAGTTGCAGTTAGAGAATACTGCTCTTCACACCGGGATTGTAGCCAGAGAGTGCTAAATCTCACAGTTCACGCGGCGGCCAGAGAGTGCTACGCACCTTGCAGATCGGACGGGGGTTAGCAAGGGAACTTCACAAATCGAAGTTGCAGTTAGAGAACATTGCTCTTCACACCGGGATTGTAGCCAGAGAGTGCTACATCTCACAGTTCACGCGGCAGCCAGAGAGTGCTACGCACATTGCAGATCGGATGGGGGTTAGCAGGGAAACCTCACAAATTGATGTTGCAGTTAGAGAACACTGCTCTTCACGCCGAGATTGTAGTCAGAGATTGTTGCATCTCACAGTTTACGTGGTAGTCAGAGAGTACTACGCACCTTGCAGATCGGATGGGGGTTAGTAGGGGAATCTCATAAATCAAAGTTGAAGTTAGAGAACACAGCTCTTCACACCGAGATTGTAGTCAGAGAGTGCTGCATCTCATAGTTCATGCGGTAGTCAGAGAGTACTACGTACCTTGCAGATCGGATGGGGGTTAGCAGGGGAACTTCACAAATCGAAGTTGCAGTTAGAGAACACTGCTCTTCACACCGAGATTGTAGTCAGAGAGTGCTGCATCTCACAGTTCACGTGGTAGTCAGAGAGTGTTACGCACATTGTAGATCGGATGGGGATTAGCAGGGGAACTTCACAATCGGAGTTGCAGTTAGAGAACACTGCTCTTCACACCGGGATTATAGCCAGAGAGTGCTAAATCTCACAGTTCACGCGGCAGCCAGAGAGTGCTACGCACCTTGCAGATCGGATGGGGGTTAGCAAGGGAACTTCACCAATTGAAGTTGCAGTTAGAGAACACTGCTCTTCACCTTGAGACTGTAGTCAGAGAGCACTGCATCTCATAGTTCATGTTGTAGTCAGAGAGTACTACACACCTTGCAGATCGGATGGGGGTTAGCAAGGGAACTTCACCAATTGAAGTTACAGTTAGAGAACACTGCTCTTCACCTTGAGACTTTCGTCAGAGAGCATTGTATCTCACAATTCATATTGTAGTAAGAGAGTACTACACACCTTGCAGATCGGATGGGGATTAGCAAGGGAACTTTACCAATTGAAGTTACAGTTAAAGAACACTGCTCTTCACCCCGAGACCGTGGTCAGAGAGTGCCACATCTCATAAATTGAAGTTGCAGTTAGAGAACACTGCTCTTTGTACCGGGACTGTGCTTAGCAAACACCGCATCTTACAAATTGAAGTTGCAGTTAGAGAACACTGCTCTTCGCAACGAGACTGTGGTTAGAGAACACCGCATCTCACAATTGAAGCTGCAGTTAGAGAACACTACTCTTCGCAGCGAGGTTGTAGCTAGAGAACGCTGCACCTTACCAACACCTTATAGGTCGAGACGAGACCAGTAAGGACACCATTCCAGAGGGCTAGACACCGCAATGTTATACGCCCAAAGACAATAAGGGTTAACACGTCGATGAACAGACGTTAACCACCCCAACAGCTCCAACTTCATTCGGTTCAAGCGTCGCCTCCTCAGGTACATGTCTCTGCAATCTCTTTTTCTTTTCCTCTCTGAATTTTGACCTTTCTCCTTTGAATTTTTGCTCATCTGGGTGTCTATGCACTAGTTTCTCCAAAATTGGGGGCAACTGTAGACACCGGGTTCTGAGTCAGATTTTGATGGCAATTTTGGGTACTTGATAAATTCCTCCAAAAAAAATAATAATAAATAAAATTAAAAATTTAAAAAATGAGATTAGGTTAATTTAATTAGATAAATCAAAAATTAAGATTAGTTTAATTTAATTAGTTAATATTGTAAGATAAATTAAATAATTAATTAATATTTTAGGATAATTAAAATTGGAAAAAAAAAAGAAAATAAATATAGGGTTTAACTAAATAAATTAGATGTGATAATTTAAGTAGATTAATTAGATTAAGAAGGTATAAAAATATAGGATATTTAATTAATAGAGTGTTTGATTAGTTAGTGTTTTAGTTTAAGTAAATTAATTAAAATTAAAAAAATTAAAAAATGGAAGAATGGAGGAAATTATTAGGTAAACCCTAATTGTGGGTATAAAAAGAAAGGGAATGAACAGGGAAAGGGGACTGGCTCTCGACAGATCAAGGGAAAAACAAAGAAAAGAAAAAGAAAAATAGAGAGAGCTGGGCAGAGAAGGACCAAGGCAAAAAGAACACAAAAAACCAAAGGAAAAGAGAATAGGAAGAAAGAATAAGAGAGAGCAAGAGGCGGGGGAGCCGGCCAAAAGAAAAAGAAAGAAAATAGAAAAGAGAGAGTAAAAAGACACAGTGAACAAAAGCAAAAGAGGGGCAAAAGTCAAAAGAAATAAAAGCAAAAGAACAAGAGATACAAATAGAAAGGGAAGCAGCAGCGAACGGAACGCAGGGGACTAAACGAAGCCGGGAAAAGAATAAAAAAGGGAAAAGGAGAGGAAGGTGGCAGGGGCTCCGCCAGCCAGCCGAGGCCGCCGATCGCCGCACGTGCCCTGCCGGAGGGATGAGCACCACCAAACACACCGTACGGCAGCCGTCGATCAGCCATCAGCGCCGGCATGTAGGAGATCGAAGGAATCGGAGTCGGACGCTTTTACGCCTTTTCCAACCACAGGCCGCCCCCTTTCGGCACATGGACACCGGCGGCGAACTCCCGGCGACCAGATGAAGCTGATGGCGGCGGCTCCGGTGACTCTCCGACGAGGCTTCGGCGGTAACACCCTTTTTTTTATATTTTATATTAATATTTTTTTATTTATCATGATTATGATTATTATTATTATTTAATTTTTTGAATTATTATATTTTATTATTATTATTATTATAGGTATTTATTAATTTCCTATATTATTATTATTATTATATATATTTATTTTATATTAATTGATATTATATCATTATTACTATTATTATTATTATCTCTATTATTATTATGATATTAATTATTATTCTGTTTTCATATTATTATTATTATTATTGTTAATATTATTATTATTTGATTTATTTATTATTAGTGTTATTATGTTATTATTGTTATTAAAATTATTTAGTTTAGTTTATTTTACATTTATCGATTATTATTATTGAGTATTTGTTTATGTTATTAGTATTATTGTCATTATTATTATGTTACATTTATTTGTTTTATGTTATTGCTATTATTCTTATTATTGTTATTATTGTGTTGATTATTATTATTATTTGGTTTATTGTTATTATAGTATATTTTTAGTTAATATTATTCATTATTGTGTTGTGTGATTATCATTTTAATATTATCATTATTATTATGAGGTTCTCGTTTATATTATTGTTATGTTATATTATTAGTGTCATTATTAATTTTATTTATTTTATACTATAATTATTATTATTATTAATCAATTGTATTTTACATTATTATTATTATTATTATTATTATTATTATTATTATTATTATTATGATTTGTTATTATCACTTTAATTGCTTATCATTGTTATTAATATTATTTGTTTTACTATTATTATTATTACTATTGTTTTACGATATTATTATTAGTATTTTTATTTCATCGTATTTGGTTATCATAATTGTTATTGTGTTTTTATATTCATTAATTCTCGATTTATTCATTCAATTATTTATTTAATTATTTATCTATTTATTCATTTATTTATCACCCAATTTAATTTAATTCGTTATTAATTTTAATTATTTCTCTCAATTTACTTTATTCAATTATTTGTTTATTTATTTATTTATTTATTCATTATTAATCAATGTCATTTTCTGTCTTGACCGCAATGTGGGAGGCATGTGACTCGTCTGGGAAGCATGGTCGGAACAGGTAGATTAAGATTTATTTATTAGTTATTATTTGGAAATATGTAATTATTATTTTATTCTTTTTATTCGCTTGTGGTCTGTAATAATAAAGGATTTTTGATCGCGCTTAAAAAACCACCACAAAATGTTTTCTACTAAAATGAAGATTTGTTAATAAAACTGGACCAATGTCCTCGTTTTCATCACGAGCCAAAAGGTTTAACTTGATTTGAGAATTCTATTCTTTTTTGTAAAATGAGTATTTGGGAACCAATGTTCCCGTCTAAATGAATATCTCGATTTATGCTTGTTTTGTACTTTATTTATAATGGGGGTTGTATTCCGCCCTTAATTTTATTGTAATTTACTTTTGAATGCTTTATTTTAATTTTGCTTTTATTTTTCGCTTTTACGTGAATGATTGCGCCTTTTAATTAATTGCATCGTATGGAAAGATGGTAAAATAATAAATTCAAAACTTAATTGTAAAATTAATCAAAGTACGAATAAATGAGAAGTCCCGAACAACTAGTTTTCATAAAATGGGATTACTCATCCCGGTTTTCTCAATAAATACCCTAAAAATAGTTCTCCAATTTTTTTAATAAATAAAAAGGAACCAATGTTCCTAAAATTCATGACCCGATTTATGTATGTTGCATTTTAATTTCTTTTATGCATTTATTTATTTGTTAGTTTATATTTTCTTATTTTGGGGGATTGTTCTGTCTCATTTTCTTTTATTTATTATTTATTTTGGGGGATTATTCTGTCTCAATTTCTATTTTGTAATTTATTTATTTATTTACTGTTTTATTTATCATTTTCCTATATGAATGAATGCGCTTTAAATTTATTGCATTATCGCGTGAGATGAGAAATGAAATTTTGATTTTTTAAAAACTCATTTATTAACTTAAGTCATTAATAAGAGTGAAGTTTCGGACACCATCTCTGGTTTAGACCAATAGAGGTTAGAGACCTTTCCCAGTTTCTTGTAAACTGGGTGACGACTCCAAAATACCTCAAAGGTGCCTAAAGGCGTTGTGAGTCTAGATGATCCTTTCTAATATTCTATTGGAAAGGAGACATCCAAGATGACTCATGATGCCCAAGATCAAAAGACGCAAACATTTCCCTCGACCCCCAAAAAGCAGGCTCAATAAGGGCCTTGCTGGTCCAGCGCGCGTCACAGACGCGCATCGCCTTGCTTCACCCGCGGGCATTCCCATGCCTGCTCCCCCGTGCTGTCGTTTTCACCTGTATTTTTTTCGGTCAATATTTCAGTTTGTTAAGTTTGTTTCATCTTTTAATGTCATTTTTTGTTAATGAAAAATGAAGGGATGTTTGTCCATTTTCCATTTCGGGACAAGACAGGAAACAAAAGGAATTGCTGCCTTCATTATCAGTGGAGCTGCATTTTTCAAAGAAAGAAAAAAAGGTTTTCTTCTCTCAAGCAAAAGGAAGACAGGAGCTTCTTCAAAAATCTTTAAACATTTTTTCAAAGTTTCAATTTATTTATTCTCTAAAGAATATTTCATCCTTGGTTTGATTTGAGCAAGAAAGATTAATTTTATGTGCTTAATCATCCCACCAAAAATATTTTCTTGAATTTTATTTGCCAAAACTAGGATTTTTTCCAAATATTTTCGTGTTTGTTATCGTAAATTTCGATAAGGAGAACGGATCAAGACATCCTATTTTCCGATCTATAAAATCTGAGGGTAAATATTCTTGGATTTATTTTTTCCATTTTATTTCATCTTATTTAGTTTACTTTATTTCTTTTTCTTATATTTGTGTAGATGTGTTCCTAATATTTGTTTTCTTAACACTTTTATCCATTTTCATCTTATTTTGAGTGTGATTTTAGTGGTAGTCTTTTTATTTGGGCATTGTACCACCGTGTGATTATTTGCTCCTCATTTACCTTCCTCTCCTTTTTGTTTCATTTCTCATGGTCATTTGTTGTTGTTTTTTATTACTATTGTTGTTATTATTATTATTATTATTATTAATATTACTATTATTTTCATTCATGCTATTACTACTATTATTATTGCTAGTATTATTTATTTTATGCTTATCTTATTGTATTATTATAATTATTTAACATTATTGTCATTATTATTATTATTGTTGTTATTATTATTATTATTATTTGATTATTGCTATTATGCCATGATTATTTGTTGTTATTATCATCATGATTTTATTGTTGTCATTATTTTGTCATTATTCTTATTTTTGGCAAGACTTGTCTTTTTAATTCTCTTTGCATCTAAATCATTTGTATATTAAATTAATATGTCTGTAGGCACTGGGTCCGGAGGCACTTCAGATCAAAGTTATCCAATGATAATAAGATGTCTGTTCAGATCAAAGTTATCCAATGATAATAAGATGTCTGTTCACAGGAAAAAAGGTTAAAAGTGATTATTTACTTGTCAAATTTGCATTTTAGAGTAAGAAAATAAAAAATAATAAAAAAACATTTTGAAAATTAGATTTGAAAAATGTGGTTTAGAAATTATAGTATTTTTTTGTTAAATTTAAAAAATTAAAAAAAAATTTCCCGAATATCGGAGCGGCAGCAAGCAGGGGCACGGTCCGCGCACTGGGCGCAGCGACCGATGCCCGTCGCACGCGCCGATGGGCATCGGTCGCCTTCGTTCCGCCGAAACTCAGCATTTTTGCCCAAAATTGATTTTTTTTAGATTTTTTTACCCAAATCTGATTTTCTATCCCATTTTTTAGGGTTTTTAAGGGTTTTTTTCTATTTTTAAAATTCAAAATAAATAATATCTGATTTAATTGATTTTTTTTTTCATTAATTAATTAGGTTTTCATTTTTTTTTCATATAAATAGAAAATGATGAAACTAAAAATGGGGGGGGGGGGGGGGGGGGGGGGGTTGATTTTGAGGGTTTTTTCTTTTTTTCTCTTCTTTTTCTTTTTCGAAAAAAATTCTCTCAAGGTTTTTTTAGGTTTTGCCCACAAAAAGAAAATAAAAATTGAAGAGTTCAATTCTTCTTCTTCCTTTTTCCAATAAAATTTCTTCTAAGAACTTTAGATGGAATTTTGTTGATGAAAATTAATTTTGGGACAAATAGAACAATTGTTTGCTCTCAAAATTCAAATTTTTTGACTTGTGTTTTTGTTTTCAATTAAATTTTGTTCAAAAATTTTTTTATTGGAATCACTTTTTGATGAAAAATGGATTTTGGGGCAAACAAAATAATTATTTGTTCTTGTAATCCAATTTTTTCATTTGATTTTCTAAAAAATAAGAGTTTTCATAAATAATTTTTTTCTTGAGACAAACATAGTAATTGTTTGTTCTTGAGAATATTTTCATTTTTAATCAATAAAAATCATTCTTTAGACAAAGAGAATAATTATTTGCTATTGATAATTTTTATTTTCTTTCATCATTTTTAATCAAATTTTCTCTTTTGGAATAAAATTTCAATTTTTTCCATCTTTAATTCTAATTTTGCAAAATAAAGCAAGGAAATCAATCAATTTTTTCCCTCATCGAATCCAAACTCTAAGAGTAAATATTCTGAGCTCGATTTCTCATTTTAATTTTTTATTTATTTTTGTTCATATTTAATTTATTAACATGTACATTTTTATTATTTTCATTTATTTATTTATTCTATTATTTGTATATTTGTTTTATTTGATATGTTTATATATTATTTTGTTCATGTAAATTTATTTAATCAATTTGTTTATTTATTCAACTATTTATTTCATTTTAATTACTTATTTTATTCAATTATTTTTATTTCTCTTACCCAATTTGTTCTTTTTCATTTATTTAATTATTCATCATTATTTTTTTTATCATTATTATTATTATTATTATTATCGTTATTATTATTGTCATTATTATATATTATCATTATCATGTTTATATTTTTATGTATTAATTAATTAACATGCTTTATTCATTTCAATCACATCATTTAATTCTTTTGTCATTCATGCATGTTAAAACAAAACATATACATTTCCTTTATGTGTGTGTATAGCCTTTTGTTTGTATATTATTTTTTACATGTACATATCATCCTATGTATAATTTTTATTTCTTTTTTTCATGCATCACATGTGTTATTGCAATCCCTAGATCTTTCAATCATTGATGACCATTTGCATAGCATGATCATGCATTGCATGTCATTCATGCATAAGAAAAAATATGTACATTTCATTTCGCGTGTGTACATTGTATTATATGCATATAATCTTTACATGTACATATCGCCCTGTGCATAAATTTGTTCCATGCATTGCATACATCATTCTAACCTCTTTGATCATTTTAGCCATTTTATGCCATTTATTACACAGCACGACCATGCATGGCATGTCATTCATACATCATTCTAACTCCTTACTTTTTAACCACTGTAGACCATTTGGTTGGGTGGTTTAGGTATCCCGATAGTTGTCTAAAAAGCGATCAGAGTTTGAGTTGGCTGATAAAGATTTAGCATCCTTACTAAAGTGTCTGAAGGTATTAAAAATGGCTGGCCCTTCACAACAGACTAAAGAGACTCGTGGCCTAATTGCCCAGGAGATGGATAGAAGGTTCGAAGAGCTTGAAAAAAGATTATTGGCCACGATTAAAGAGAGAATGGATGCCATGGCATTGGTTATTCAAGCTCAGCTTATGGCAACAGCTCTTAACCACATGAAGCCGGCCACGGTCAAGAAGGATCATACGGCGATAGCTGAAGTACCTATTTTTCCTTTCGAGACTAGAGATAGGGGGCCATTTGATTCACCAGTTTAGCAAGAAGGAAATATGAGGCCTACTCTAGAATATAGCAATGTGCCCGAAGAGGGTGAGGACCCCACAATAACGTATATTCTAAAAAATGAAAGCTCAGAAAGTCGTGATAATAGTGAGGAAAATGTTAGGGCCACAAAAGTCTCAGCCACTAGAACAGCTCAGTGCCACCTCACTATCTCGGGTAGACCATTATCTTGGCACTTTATCCGTCTTGTTAAGGAAGGGAGGTTACAACCCTTGCCAGCAGGGCCTGCCCCAAGTTAAGCACAACCTAGACACAAAGCAAATTGGTATTGCGCATATCACCAATATTTACGGCATAGAACAGATTACTATCGTCTGATAGGAGCTTAATTGAGGTATAATTTAGTATGTGTTTTGTACGAATTTAAGTAAATTAAGTGTGTTACTGTGTGTATATTTCAGGTATTCGCATTAGTTTTTGTGTTTATTTGTGTTTACTAGTGTACTTAGGTGAAAAGAAGGAAAAGAAGCATATATGGTGGAGAGAAGCACGAGCTCAGAGAAGACAGATGAGGGAAGAGCATGACTCAAATTCTGGAGCACGAGTCGGATGGATATACATGGCAGAGGGAGCAGAAGAAGAAGCAAGGAAGAAAGAAGAGAAGAAGGAGCTGATTCGTGTAAGGAGAACACGATTGGGACAAGGGAGCACGACTAGGAGGGGAAAGCACGAGTCGTGCTGGTGCAGAGACAAAAGAGAAAAGATAAGAAAAGAGAAGAAGAGAAGAAGAAGAGGGAGGCTGAGACGTGCTACATGAGCACGACTAGGATGGATGGACACGAGTAGGAGAGGAAAGCATGAGTCGTGTTCCTGCAGAGAGAAAATCGAGAGGAAAGGGAGAAAAGGAAAAGGAGAATGGCGTTCCGTGTTCTGTCGCGAGCACGACACCATCGCGAGTACGACAGAGGCAACCATTGGAGAAGTTTTCTGCCAAAAGTCACTTGAAAGGTCATTTCTTTTCACCAACAATTACAATCATTTTCAAGGGACATCTTCAAGGGACACCAACTTTGAATTATCATCTATAAATATTAGTTTAACTTGTAATTTTTAGAGAGTTGAATATTTTATTATTAAGAATTTTTCTGTAAGTTTGAAACAGTTTTCTTTTTCTTTGTAAAATTTCTTAAGTTAGAATTTATGTTTTGAGAAGATGACTTTTGCAAGGAAGAAGACTACATTTGGTCAAGTGAAAAAGGGTTGAGAGATCTCTTTCTTCTATTTCTTATCTTTCTCTTCTTCTTTGTAATTACTATATGATGTATTTAAGAACTTGAATATTTTAATCCTAAGTTTTATTATTCATATCATTTGGTACTTTTGTATGTAGAATTTTTATTGGTAATTTATGCATGATCTTTATAAGTTTGAGTTTATTCAAGAGATAAATTCATACTTAAATCTAATAGTTATTCATCATTTAATCATTACTTGAGAGATCATAATGTTTAATTGGTTGCTATAGGTTGTTTTCTATTCTTGAAATATGCATTTATAACACTCTAAGTCTTAGATCAAAATTGGGATTTAGAATTATGTATGCATGTTTTAGGCACTCTAATTTATGTCGAGAGAGTAAATTAGAATATTATGCAACTTGGCTTATATGACAACAATACCTCAATAATCAAGAATAATCATTTCAAGTTTAAATTGTCAAAACTTATCATCATTTATCCATTTGTCTTCTTTGATTAACATAAAATAGGTTTAATTAGTTTATTTAATAGAGTAGTTTAGATTTAACCAACAAATTAATTGCCATTGTAAACAAGATTAAAATCAAATAGTAATAGTGAGTAAAAACTTTATTCCTCGTGGGATCGACAACCTTTTGTACTATTTCGGTATACCGTATGCTTACGAAAATTAGCATCTATAAAATATGCTAACAAGTTTTTTGGCGCTGTTGCTGGGGAAATAAATGATTTTTGCCATTATGAATTTTGATTTATGATTTTGGATTACAATTTTTACGTTATTTTGTTGTTTGTTTGTGTGTTTAGTTTGACTTTGAGTTTTGATTTTGGTTTTTACAGGATTTGAGAGTTCATGCCTAGTACAAGAAGTTCACAAGAAGAGATTGAACCATTGAATCCTAAAATTGAACAATTTTTGTCAAGTAACCGGAAATCCAACAGAAAGAAGAACAAGAATAAGAGACCAATTATCATGGCTGAAGAAGGAAATCCACGACTTTGCCACCCCAACATTGAGTGGTTCTTAACAAGGAGTGGTAAGACCTACGGTAAATGCTAACTAATTTGAGATTAAACCTTCACTTTTACAAATGATTTAAAATAGTATTCAGTTTTACGGTTTGGCAAATGAGGATCCCAATGCTCATTTAGCAAATTTCCTTGAAATTTGTGATACTTTTAAAATCAATAGTGTTTCGGCTGATGCAATTAAGCTTAGGCTCTTTCCTTTCACTTTGAAAGATAAGGCCAAAGCTTGGTTGAATTCATTAACAAGGGGCTCTATAACCACTTGGGACCAATTGGCCCAAGCTTTTCTATCAAAATATTTTCCCTTAGCCAAAACAACCAAGATTATAAAAGATATCACAACCTTTGTTCAAAATGACAATCAATCTTTGTATGAGGCTTAGGAAAGGTTTAAGGAGTTGCAAAGGATGTGTCCATACCACAATCTTCCAAGGGAGCTTTTGATGCAAACTTTTTATAATGGAGTTAACCCAACTACAAAAGGTACAATAGATACTGCAGCTGGTGGATCCTTGATGAGAAAAACAACCGAAGCAGCATTTGAATTATTGGAGGAAATGTCAATGAACAATTGCATGTGGCCTACCGAGAGAGTAAGGGATTCTAATTCTTCTAGTGCTAGGGGAGTGCATGCAATTGATTCTATAGTTGCTTTGCAAGCCCAAGTAGAAGCCTTAACTCATAAACTTAATAGTTTAGGAGTGGGAGGTAGTCAGCAAAATAGTTGTAACATTTGTGGGCAACTAGGACATTCTAGTGAAGGGTGTAATTTGGGAGTCACTAATAATGAAGAGCAAGTTAGCTTTATTCAAGGTCAAGGGCGTGGGAACCCTTATTCGAACACTTATAACCCTAGTTGGAGGAACCATCCTAATTTTTCATGGGAAAATAATAGCAGCAACCAAAATAGAGGGGTAAGTTTTCAACCAACTCAAGATA
Organism: Excoecaria cochinchinensis; assembly: GCA_947683425.1. Taxonomy (NCBI): domain Eukaryota; kingdom Viridiplantae; phylum Streptophyta; class Magnoliopsida; order Malpighiales; family Euphorbiaceae; genus Excoecaria; species Excoecaria cochinchinensis. The sequence goes on along the minus strand of CANTUQ010000194.1, from coordinate 5,193,220 downwards.
GGTTTAGAGCCTTAGAAGTTAAGATGGATAGGTTTTTAGAGGGGATTAATATGAAGTTTAATTCACAAGAAGAGAACCAAAAGAGGCTGGAGACAAAATTTGATCAAATTACAAAGAACCAAGCCTCATCCATCCATAACTTAGAAGTGCAAATAGGGCAAATTGCCAAGCCTTTGCCTTCAAGAATGCAAGGGAATTTACCAAGCAATACGGAGGAAAATCCAAGGGATCTTCTTAAAGCCATCAAATTGAGGTCAGGTAAATCCTACACTAATGAATTTGTTAATACTAACAAAAGTGGAGATGTGCAGGTAAAGGGGGAGCAAAATGACTATTCTGTCACGACCGTGACACCTGTCGTGAGCGCGACAGAAGAGAGAACGAGCAATGTCGCGAGCGCGGGTACCAGGCGTGAGCGTGATAGCAGGAGGAGAGTCTTTTGTCGCGAGCGTGACACCTGTCGTGGGCGTGACAGAAGGGGCATCTAAGGCAAATTCTTCCAAATTTTTTCAACCTCGTCCACCATTTCCTCAATGCTTAAGCAGCAACATCAAGATAAGCAATTCCAATCTTTTCTTGTTAAATTAAAGCACTTGCATATAAATTTAAATTTTATTGAGGTTATAACACAAATTCCTAATTATGCAAAATTTCTTAAAGATTTAATTTCTAAGAAAAGGAATTGGGAAGACATATCTACTGTGGCATTAACTGAAGCATGTAGTTCTATAATCTCTAATAATTTGCCTACTACGCTTAAAGATAATGGGAGTTTTACTATCCCCTGTACTTTAGGGGATGTTGAGTTTCCTAAATGTTTATGTGATTTAGGGGCAAGTATTAATCTCATGCCATTGTTTATCTTTAAGAAACTAGGATTGGATTATGTTAAGCCTACATCAATGGTATTGCAATTGGCTGACCAATCAATTAAGAAACCATTTGGAATTGTTGAAGACGTGCTTGTGAAAGTAGATAAATTCATATTGCCTACTAACTTTGTTATATTGGATTTTTCTTATGATGTGAAATGCCTTTTGATATTAGGAAGACCTTTCATGAGAACTGGTAGGGCTGTAGTTGATGTATATAAAGGCACTTTAGTCTTGCGAGTAGGGGAAGATAGTGTAGAATATCACATGGATAGAGCACTAAAATACCCCATGTATGAGAATGTTTGCATGAAAGTTGATATAATTGATACATGTGTTGTGGAAGTAATGGAAAATGCAGATCATGATGAGGAACGTAATGAAGATAAAGTTCATGAAGATGTGGAACAAGAAAGCTTAAGACCAGAAACTTTATTAAAAAATGAAGCACCTTTACCACCTTCTTTAGTAAGTCCTCCTAATGTGGAATTAAAATAACTACCTAGCCATTTGAGGTATTCATTTCTTGGCCTTAATCATACTTTGCCTATCATTGTGTCTAACAAATTATCTAATGAGAAAGAGTCTTCATTATTAGATGTTGTTAGAAAAAGGATAAAGAGTATTGGTTGGCAAATTTCTGACTTAAAAGGAATTAGTCCTAATGTTATCATGCATAGGATTAACATGGTAGATGAGTGTCAACCAAAAGCAGATAGACAAAGAAGATTAAATCCAAATATGCAAGAGGTAGTTAAAAAAGAAATTATTAAATTGCTTGATGCTGGGATTATCTATCTAATTTCGGATAGTGCTTGGGTGAGTCCCATTCATTGTGTGCCAAAGAAAGGAAGGATGACTTTAGTGAAAAAAGAGAATGGGGATTTAATTCCTACTAGAACCACAATCGGATGGAGGGTGTGCATTGATTATAGGAAGTTAAATTCAGCCACTAGAAAAGACCATTTTCCTTTACCATTTATTGACCAAATGTTAGAGAGGATAGCAGGTCATTCTCATTATTGTTTTCTTGATGGTTATTCGGGTTATTTTCAAATTTTTATTTACTTTAGTGACCAAGAAAAGACTACTTTCACTTGTCCTTATGGGACTTTTGCCTATAGGAGAATGCCTTTTGGGCTTTGCAATGCACCAGCTACTTTTCAAAGATGCATGACTTCTATTTTTGGGGGACATGATAGAAGATATCATGGAGGTTTTCATGGATGATTTTTCTATCTATGGGGACTCATTTGATCTATGTTTGAAAAACTTAGATAGAGTTTTGGCTAGATGTGAGGAGTCTAATTTAGTTCTAAATTGTGAGAAATGCCATTTTATGGTAGAAGAAGGTATAGTTCTTGGGCATAAGATTTCAAGAAAGGGGATATAGTTCTAATGAATGCTTTTAATACTTTAAAGGAAGCTCTTGTAAGTGCACCTATAATCACTTCTCCTAATTGGAATTTACCATTTGAAATTATGTGTGATGCAAGTGACCTTGCAGGTGGATGTGTGTTAGGACAAAGACAAGGTAAGCATTTGCATGTGATTTATTATGCTAGTCATACGTTACCACCTCCTAAAATTAATTACACAGCTACAAAAAAAGAGATGTTGGCAGTTGTATATGCATGTGACAAATTTAGATCTTACTTGTTAGGGTCTAAAGTCATTATATATGTTGATCATGAAGCATTGAGGTACTTGTTTGCTAAGAAAGATGCTAAACCTAGGTTAATTCGTTGGGTTTTGTTGTTGCAAGAATTTGACCTTATCATCAAAGATAAAAAAGGAATTGAAAATTTAGTAGCTGATCATTTGTCAAGGTTAGAAAATAATGAAGGACTTTTAGGAGATAGCATTGAAATAAATGATTCCTTTTCGGATGAGTCGTTAATGTTAATTGAACAAATGCATGTACCTTGGTATGCATATTTTGCTAACTATCTTGCTGCTGGGATTGTACCTAATGGTTTGACATGGCAACAAAAGAAAAAGTTCTTTAATGATGTCAAAAATTATCTTTGGGAGGAACCTTATTTATTTAAAATAAGTGGAGATTGTCTTATTTGTCGATGTGTGAGTGAGGAGGATTATGTGAATATCTTGACACATTGTCATTCTGCTTTATATTCGGGTCATAATGGTGCTAGTAAGATAGCTTCTAGAGTGCTTGAATGTGGTTTCTATTGGCCTACTTTGTTTCATGATGCTAGAATGTTTGTCGCTAAATGTGATAAGTGTCAAAGGGCTGGTAGTATTGGTAAGGGTGATGAAATGCCTTTGAATACTATTTTAGAAGTTGAAATCTTTGATGCGTGGGGGATAGACTTCATGGATCCTTTCCCTACATCTTTAGGTCAAAACTATATATTGGTTGGGGTAGATTATGTGTCCAAGTGGGTTGAGGCTCAAGCATTGCCCACCAATGATTCAAAGGTGGTGATCAAGTTTTTGAAGAAGCTCTTTACAAGATTTGGAGTGCCAAGAGCCATCATAAGTGATGGAGGTAAGCATTTCATTAACCGTTCTTTTGATTCTTTATTGCATAAATATGGAGTGCATCATAGGGTAGCTACTCCTTATCATCCTCAAACAAGTGGCCAAGTAGAGGTTTCCAATAGAGAGCTTAAATGGATCTTAGAGAAAACAGTCTCTAATTCTAAGAAAGATTGGGCATATATGCTTAATGATGCTTTATGGGCTTATCGCACTGCCTTTAAAACACCTATTGGCATGACACCTTATAGGCTAGTATATGGTAAGGCATGTCATTTACCTGTCGAGTTAGAGCATAAATTTTATTGGGCAATTAGGACTTTGAACTATGATCTTAAGGATGTTAGTATCAAAAGGTGTTTACAATTGAATGAGCCTGATGAGTTACGCCTTCTTTCTTATGAAAATGAAAAATTTATAAAGAAAGATCCAAGAAGTGGCACGATGCTCATATTCGATATAAGATTTTCAAGGTTGGAGATAAAGTCCTCTTATACAATTCTAGATTAAAGTTATTTCCTGGGAAATTGAAATCTAGGTGGAGTGGTCTATTTGACGTGGCACAAGTTTTTAACCATGGCTATTTAGAGCTAAAGAATAGTAAGGGAGAATTATTTAAAACAAATGGTCAAAGATGCAAAGTCTATTTGGAGGAAACTTTTCATGGAAGAGAGGTTTCTTATATTTCTTTAAATATAGTTTAAAAAGTTACTTGCAATGTCTGGTTTATTTTTGTACTTAGTATAACTATAAGTTGTTTTGTATGTTGCTAATTAGATTCTAGTATGTTTAGATTTTAATATATACATATATTACTAACATTATTTGTTTTTGTTTCCACGGGGTGTTTTAGATAGTGACGAATTTACCTTATCAAAATATAGTGTTGTTGTGATTAAGCAAAAATTTTGTTCTTTTAATGTTCCATATTGTCACGAGCGCGATAGTAAAGGGAAATTGTTTTCATAAGTAGCTGTCGTGATCGCGCCTGGCAGGGAGCGCGCGATGGGAAAATTCAAGTTTGGGCATAACCATTCTGTCGTGAGTGCGACAGAGTGGTGAGGAAAACTTTTATCACGAGATCGCGATGGGTTCGTGTGATATGAATTTGAATTGTCGTCTCTATCGCGAGGTCGCGACACAGCACGGGATTTGAAAAATTTTAAATTTCAAGCCGTTGTAACCCTATTTTTCACTCTCCTTTAATTGCTTTAAGCCCTAACTTCCATTTTTCTTTTCATTTTCGTATAGTATCTTGCGTTTCCTTATTTTCTCTCTTTAATTTCTTTCTTCTTCTCTCAAGAATCTTCAGTTTCCATTTTTGTTTTGCTCTTCTCTCTTGTTTGTGAGTTTTTATAATAGAGTTTCTTTGTCCTTCTTTCACCAATCAAGATGGTGCATCCAAAACATGTGGCTGATAAAGGGAAGCAGCTGGCATCAGGGTCAGTGAGCGTCCAGATCTTGTGCGTCTTCAAAACCGATTTGAATGCCCTTTCCCTATAATTTCTGAGGAGGAAGGTGAGAAATTTGACTATTTTACAAGAAAACATATGTTGGCATGTGGCATGTATATTTCAACCTGTTAAATACTTTAGGCATCACTGAAAAGTTTGAAAAATATTTGAAATATATGAAATGGGGGAAATTTGTAAAATTAAATCTTCCTATTAACCGTGCTTGGGCCCTTGAGTTTTTTTGTTACCCTTGAGTATGTTGATAAACGTCAAACTCAATTAAAATTTAGACATCAAGGTACTGAATATGTTTTTGTCAAGAAATGCATGATTGGTTTAGGTTTCCTCTGAATGGGAAGATATTTGATCCACATTTGTTTGATCCTAAGCCTGTTTAGAAGAGGTTGTCTGGTCTCGATGCATTTAATAATAAGAATTCAACGAATCGCCAAATAAAGGATGATGTGTTAATGCTTTTTCATAAATATTTGTGTCATGCTTTATTTGGTAGGGTTGAAAGTTCTAAAGTGCAGACAAAAGATTTATTTGTGTTAGATTTATTACAATCTAAGAAAACTCCATGCTCTATAGATTTTATTTTTGATGGATTATATCATGCTTCTATAGCTAAAAGTAAAACAGTGGGTATGTGTCACATGGTTACTAGTATCATTTTAGGCTTTTTAGGGGACTTGCATAATTTTAGTTTAGAGGAAGGTGAATCTGTGACCATGCTTGATGTTGTTTATTTGAGGCGGGCTAACCTTTTAATAAAAGGCGGTTGGCCGCCCAAGTTTACTGATAGAGGTTTGTAGGTAGAAAGTTCACGCGTTGATAAAGGGAAAGGAAAGGCTCATGAGTCTTCTTCAGCAGCTGTGGCTCATGACTCTTTAGATGAGGATTCATTTGAGGACAAGAAGGCTACTGGGGTTGATGCTACTGCTGGTGGGAATGAAGTAGGCTTTGGATCTCATGTTGGGCTTCAACAAGTGGTGCATAGATTGGATGGTATAGAAGCTGCAAACCAAAGTTTGGCAGCTAGAATGGACATCCTTGAAAATACAATGAGGGCTGTCCATAGAAATCAAAACAGCATCAGTCGTAAGCTACTCTCGTTTTTCCGCAAACAACATGTTGAATTCTCTCCATCTCCACCTGATTCCCCTAGTGGGAATTGAGCTAAGTTCTCTCTACACACTTTTCTTTTTAGTCTTATTTTTGTTTTTAATTCATGGTGTTTCGTTTTTGTTTATATCTATTTTATTGCTTTTACACAATGAGGACATTGTGTCCTTTAAGTGTGGGGGCCTTATTATTGTTGTTGTTGTGTTTAGTGTAGCTTGTGTTTTGCATGTACTGCTAGTTTTAGGTAGGTAATTTTAGGTATGTTGAGATTAGATTTGTACATATGTGTGTTATTATCTTTATGTATAGGTTGTTTTGTGTATTATATTTTGGAGCTTATATATTTGATGTATATTTGGGAATATATGCATGAGTAAGCTGGTATTTCTTTTAATTATATCTATATATGTCATATCTTGAAAAATGTTATTTTTCATTTTTATTTGGGCAATTTAATGTACATAGTGAAGGTCATGACTTGGCAAAGCACTTAAGTGTAGGAACTTTTTAAGTTGAGTATCTTTTCACATGTATATAAGGATTATTTTGGCAATTCATTGCTTAGGATAGTTTTACCTATAGCCTTGTGAGCTTTTGAGCCTTGTACACAAAATTTTTTCTTGTATAAGAGCCTTGATATGCCATATCCTCCAGAACTTGTTTGTAGTAAATTTTGAGACTACATTATTAGTATGGGATGTACATGAGATATGATAAGGGCACTTAGAATAAACCCTTTTTGGCTTTCTTTAAAGAACTTACCTTTTTGACTTTAGGTAGCCAAGTTTGATCCTATAACCTATTTTGTTGTTAAGTATATATTTAGCCATATCCTTTTGCTAAACAATAAACATTTTCTTGTTACTCACCCTTATTGTGGAAAGAATTAGGATTGATATAGCATGGGAGATGTATTTGTTATTGAAAGGCATGATGGTAGTTGAAGTGTAATGGACATTCCCTTATTTTCCGATTTAGTTTTAGACATGCTAGTTTCTAAAGAAAAGAAAAATAAAAATAAGTGGGATGGAGCATAAAATGCACCCACTCAAGTCACTAAAAGAAAAAGAAAGCAAGATGTACATCCAAAATTTAAATGTATGGGATGGAGCGTAAAACGCACCCATATTACACTCTCTTGCTATTTATGGATAAAAATGAAAACTATATCCATGATTCAAAACAAAAAGCAAAATCGAAAAGAAAATAAAAATAAAAATCTAAAAATGCCATGAGATTGGATTAAGGGTAAGTGAGATTAAAATTGGTCCTAAAATGCAGCTAGCAATCTTAGAATTTTTAACTTTATGATCAATTTTCTTTCTTTAATTCATGTTTAGTTTTTTGAGACTTAATACTCTTTATGTTGGAATTAGTAAAGTTAAGTAACTTGTTAATTTTTCAATGCATCCCATAAAATTTATTTTACTGATATTTTTGAGTGTTTGAGATAGTTGAACTTTGCAATTTTAGTATATATGCTGAATGGACAGTGCTATATAATTATGTTTACTAGCTATTAAATTTTCTCATGTCTTTTCTCTTGCTTGGGGATAAGTAAGGGTTAAGTGTGGGGGAATTTGATAGGAGCTTAATTGAGGTAAAATTTAGTATGTGTTTTGTATGAATTTAAGTAAATTAAGTGTGTCATTGTGTGTATATTTCAGGTATTCGCATTAGTTTTTGTGTTTGTTTGTGTTTACTGGTGCACTTAGCTGAAAAGAAGGAAAAAAGCATATATGGTGGAGAGGAGCACGAGATCAGAGAAGACAGATGAGGGAAGAGCACGACTCGAATTCTGGAGCATAAGTCAGATGGATATACATGGTAGAGGGAACAGAAGAAGAAGTAAGGAAGAAAGAAGAGAAGAAGGAGCCGAGTCGTGTAAGGAGAATACGAGTGGGACAAGGGAGCACGACTAGGAGGGGAAAGCACGAGTCATGCTGGCGCAGAGACAAAAGAGAAAAGAGAAGAAAAGAGAAGAAGAGAGGAAGAAGAGGGAGGCTGAGACGTGCTGCATGAGCACGACTAGGATGGATGGACACGAGTAGGAGAGGAGAGCACGAATCGTGTTCTGGCAGAGAGAAAACCGAGAGGAAAGGGAGAAAAGGAAAAAGAGAATGGCAGTCTGTGTTCTGTCCCGAGCGCGACACCATCGCGAGCGCAACAGAGGCAATCGTTGGAGACGTTTTCAGCCAAAAGTCACTTGAAAAGTCATGTCTTTTCACCAACAATTACAATCATTTTAAAGGGACATCTCCAAGGGACACCAACTTTGAATTATCATCTATAAATATTAGTTTAACTTGTAATTTTTAGAGAGTTGAATATTTTATTATTAAGAATTTTTCTGTAAGTTTGAAATAGTTTTCTTTTTCTTAGTAAAATTTCTTAAGTTAGAATTTATGTTTAAGAATAAGACTTTTGCAAGGAAGAAGACTACATTTGGTGAAATGAAAAAGGGTTGAGAGATCTCTTTCTTCTATTTCTTATCTTTCTCTTCTTCTTTGTAATTACTATATGATGTATTTAAGAACTTGAATATTTTAATCCTAAGTTTTATTATTCATATCATTTGGTACTTTTGTATGTAGAATTTCTATTGGTAATTTATGCATGATCTTTATAAGTTTGAGTTTAGTCGAGAGATAAATTCATACTTAAATCTAATAGTTATTCATCATTTAATTATTACTTGAGAGATCATAATGTTTAATTGGTTGCTATAGGTTGTTTTCTATTCTTGAAATATAAATTTATAACACTCTAAGTTTTAGATGAAAATTGGGATTTAGAATTATGTATGCATGTTTTAGGCACTCTAATTTATGTCGAGAGAGTAAATTAGAATATTATGCAACTTGGCTTACATGACAACAATACCCCAATAATCAAGAATAATCATTTCAAGTTTAATTTGTCAAAACTTATCATCATTTATCCATTTGTCTTCTTTGATTAACATAAAATAGGTTTAATTAGTTTATTTAATAGAGTAGTTTAGATTTAACCAACAAACTAATTGCCATTGTAAACAAGATTAAAATCAAATAGTAATAGTGAGTAAAAACTATATTCCTCGTGGGATCGACAACCTGTTGTACTATTTCGGTACATCGTATGCTTGCGGAAATTAGCATCTATAAAATATGCTAACATCGCCCTTTGAGAGATCACATTCAAGAACTGATGTCGGACCCCAGAAAAGAAAAAGATAGTAGAAGTGCCAACGGTGGAAGTGAATCGAAGACATTTTTCTAATTTGGGCAGATCCTTATCTTGGGTCCTTAAGAGGCTAATTAATGAGGGGATGATACAACCATTGCCAGCTAGGCCCGCTAGAAGCCAGGGATAACTCGATCATAAGGGGGATCGGTATTGTACCTTCCACCAACACACCGGGCATACGACAGATGATTGCAAGACCTTGAGACATGCTATTCAAGATCTGATTGACTCCAAGCAGATCTCCGACCCAGAAAAGCGAGAGGGAAAGAATAAGATGGATTAAGTGCCTAAATTGGGGAAGGGAGGATGGTTCTTGAGGATGATAATGGACCACCAACTATAGCATCTGTGTTGACAAGAGCGAAAAATGATTAACTATTTAGAATGTACTTTCTATTTTTGAATTGTTAATAATGACATTCGGATTTCATTAATAAGACGAACGTTTTTTCTTACTTGTGTGATATCTCTTATGATTTTATTATGCATAATCATGATCATAACTCATCCCTATTTGATATTGATTCAATTAATGTTACTCCATTTAATCTCAAAACTTTGAAAAACCCAAAGAAAATCTTGATAGCATCTAATGTAACTCCTGAAGAGAGTTCAAAATTTGAGAGAATTAAAACAAAATGTGAAAAGGTCTTTGCCTAAACCTATGAAGACATGCTAAGAGTTGATCGTGGAATCTCCAAGCACACCATTCCAACATATCCTGATCATGAACCAGCCAAGCAGAAGCCCAAAAGACTTAGGCTAGAATGGGCAAAGAAGGTTAAAGAAGGGATCCACAAGTAGAGATGAAGTCAAAATTTCTTGTCGAAGTTCAACACCCGATTTAGTTGGTTAGCGTCATCCCAATAGTCAAGAAGAGCGAAAAAGTATGAGCTATCAGGATTTAAACAAAGCTTGCTCGGAAAAAAAACATAAAAAAACACAACAAAAAAAAATAATGAAAAAAAAGGGAGAAGGAAGGGAAAAGAATTAATATGTAGATCTGGCAAAAAAAAAAAAAAAAGAGAAACTGTTTGGGGGCAAGCATTGTTCAAATCGCATTGATCTACACATGCCCATACTTTGCCATTTTTCTTGACTTTCGAAAAGGACCAAAAGGATTCTATTGACTTACAATGCATATGGGTTGCTCGAGTTTGGAAATAGAAATTATAGGGGAGGTGCGCCCTGTGGTCTCCAACAGACAGGGTCATCGAAAAGAATCCTATATGTCGATATGGTCTCCCACACCACGCAGGGTTCAAGGACGGAAGGATAATTTATATATAAGGCTAGAGAGTTGCTCCAGAGGTATGACATTAAAGACCACAAGTCCTTCCTGTATTGCCCTCAAACCAATGGGGCAGGGAAGGCTGTTAACAAGGAGATCTGGGTCAAGATGGTTCGAAACTACAAAGATCCGGCAGAGAAATGGCCCTTTTGCACTTCGAGGCTAGAGAACCACTATCGGAACCTCTATGAGAGTCACATGGGGTAGAAGCAGTGATGGCCAGTCGGAGTAGAGCTCAAATCTTTAAGGAAAGTTATGGAAGCCCAGATTTCAGAAGCTGACAAGGCACAGCAATGGCAGCAGCAGTTAAACACATCAGATGAGGACATGTCATGAGATTACCACCACAGTCAGATATATCAGAAAACATTCTGCTCGGTCATTTGGGAAGAAGGTCAAAAAGCATCAAATGGGAGAGAAAGAGTCAGTCTTCAAGCAAATGGGTCCAAATGTTCCAGACGAATGAGGCAAATTCTGACCAGTATAGGAAGGCCCATTTATTCTCCATAGATTATTATCCAAGAGAACAGCAACAGGTAGCGATGACGATGACTTCAAAGAATCGGTCAACATCGACAGACCCAAGAAGTTCCATGGCTAAAGACTAAAAATTAAAAAAAAGAGAATAAAAGCCCCGCGGGTTGAAAACCGAAAAAAGGCGGCCTTGCTAAAAATGGGCGCCTTGTCAGGGTGAAAACCAAAAAAAGGCATCCTGGCAAAAAATTAGAGGCTTGAGAGAAAATGTCCAATCAAGAAAACCTGATAGGGCTGATTAGAGATAGGAGTTTGATGCTTACAAGATATACTTTGAGATTAGATGTAGTTTTTCATTTTGAATCGATGTTAGATAATGGTCATGTATAAAGAAATCATACCAAAATGTACACAATCTTTGCAAATACATGTGTTCATTATATTTTAGTTCATCTATAAAAAGAGAAATATCGTTCATTGCTGAATGCATAAAATCTAAATGGCTACACTCTGCTACTGCTCTCACCATCCAGATGTCTAAGTCGATGAGGTCTTATTATCAACTACGGGACTAAGCACCTACCTCTTGAATGCATTAGTGGGAGTAAAGGAACGATCCTTGAAAGATGGTATAATAGTCTTCACCGGCAGCTTGTCTAGAGGCTATAGTATCTGGAGGTAAAAGCCAAAGATAAGGATACACCTTGGAAAGATAGGGGATGCCTCACTACATCATTAATCCCTCTGAACTATCGAGCACAATGGGTGGTAATGTAAAAAGTAGCATCATGAAGCCCTAAGGAACTCAATCCTCATCCACCACCTTACCCAATCTAGCAACACATTCACCAAGAGAGGCAAAGGAATGCAATCGATGCTTAGGGAGAAAATGCCTCAGTGAATAATTGTCGATTACTCTAGAAGGGGGCTCTGATAGTAGCTTCAACTTTTCTTGTAGTCATGCCCTTAAAAAAAACAAAAAAGAAGGCTGTTAAAGATGAGCATCGTAATTGGCTCTCTAAGCAAAAGTTAGGCCAAAGGGCAGGGTGAAAACCTGGAAATAGGCAGTCTATCCTACAAGAAAAGATGAATAAAAGCTGCTGGAGTGGGTTGGATCTATTCTGGGCAAAAGTTAGGCACATGATTATGTAAAAATATCCAAAGGGATGCATTTCTCGCTAAGAAAAGCTAACGTGAAAATCCACAAGGGAAGGATTACCTTTAAAGCAATGACTTTTGAAGCTTGGAGCGATAAGGCGGCATTACTTTGAATAACTTCCCTTTAGGCAGGTAGTGCATAATGCAAAACTTAATTCAGAGTCCTGGGGGCAATATGCTCATTGATCGGGGGGCAAAGATGCATGCGGGTCAGTTGTCTTTGAAAAGATTATGGGTTAGAGTCCATCAAGCCATGACGATGATTTTCTAGATCCTTGGGGGCATCAGATAACATAAGTAGCAGAGCAGCACCGTCAACAAATCCCTTAGCCACCTAGGATGTGGTCTATCCATTTTTGCATTTCACATGCATCTTGCATGCGTAAATATCTTGCATAATCCCCTGTATAGCTTTACATGTACATAGCCTTTTATGATGCCCGACATGTATTCGCATATGCTTGAGCTTGGTATATATTTTGCATATGCGATTCTTCACACACATTCTGTGTACATAATCTTTGCATAATTCTTTACACATGTTATCAATCCTTTACACGTGTAATTGCGCACACATAATTTTTGTACATTAATTTTTTACGTGTGTTTCCTGTATATATTTTTGTATGTAAATTTCACACTCATTGATTCCATACACACACACAATATTTTGTATACGTTGTTGTGTACATAAATCAGGGGGAAAGGTCCGAATAGACCTCATGTTTAAAGGTGATCCAAGAGATGGGTTCAGCTCAACATCGTCAGGCACTATATTCGGCATTAAATCAGGTGCATCTGTATGGAGGGGGAACGCCCAAGACAAATAAGCCTATTTATGCACACCATACCGGGAGGCAATCAGGTAAGTTTCTCTATCATAAGATGTATGCTCACACACATCACACAATAAGTGTAAAAAATCCAACTTCAAACGTACAAATGGTACAAATTCTCAAACAAAAACAACAAAAAGAAACAAAACAACAAAAAAAACAAACAACGAAACGAAAATAAAAGAAGAAAATATTTTCAAGGCCTTGAAAATCCAATATACTGTAAAATTTCAAATACATCCAAAATGTGAAAATCCTAAAAATTTACGAAAATCATGTTAAGAGACACAAAAAAACATTAAAATCTATCCGCATGCGGGCAAGTAACAAAACATCCAATCTTATTTTCCTCTCTGGGGGCTCCAATCTAATTTTCCTCTAAGGAGGCTCAAATCTATTTGCCTCTCTGGAGGCTCGACGTCAAAGTATCTCACCCTTTCAAGAGGCATGTAGGTCTTTTCAACAAGGAGGCTCCGATTGGTGAGGATAGAGGAAAATGTATCTGGCATATCACAGTCGATAAGGGATCTCTATGAGGATGATATTCAAACTTTGCAAGAAGATGATATTCGCACTTTGGAAGTCTAGAAAATGACTCGATGCAATCAATGGGAAGATGTTCACATTCCACAAATCCTTCTTTAGGGGAACAACCAACCGTCTTTCAAGGGGCACCCGTCTGACATCGACCCCAACAGGTATGTACTGCCACAGGTAAGCATCTATTTTATATACCCTGCACATTTGCTTTTCCCTTTTTTGTAGAGAAACAAAAAAAGAAGAAGAGGTTTAGGATAAGCGCCAGCAAAGAAAATGACGAACGAGTCATCATACTGACCCAAGGATGGTCAATGGTCAGGCATTGGGCAAACCGGATGGTGGTTAGCAAATCAGACAATACATCATTCAGATAATGGTTAACAGGTAGAAAACCAAATGGAGGTCAGCAAATCAAAAGTTGTACCTTACAGGCCGGATGGGGGTCGAAAAGTTGAAAATCACACATCTTGCAGATCGGATGGGGGTCAGCAAATCGAAAGTCATACCTTGCTTGCCGGTTTGTGGTTAGTAAATCAAAAGACATGTCTTGCAGATCGGATGGGGGCCAGCAAATCAAAAGTCATACCTTGCTAGCCGGATGGTGGTTAGTGAATTAAAAGACACGTCTTGCAGATCGGATGGAGGTCAGCAAACCAAAAGTCGTACCTTACAGGCCGGATGGGGGTTAAAAAGTTGAAAATCACACATCTTGCAGATTAGATGGGGGTAAGCAAATCAAAAGTTGCACCTTGCAGGCTGGACGGGGGTAAGAAAATTGAAAATCCCACGTATTACAGATCGGATGGGGGTTAGCAAGATCATGTCGTGCCCGGAAGAGGCTAGCAAAGCAGAATATTCAATCACATGCCTTACAGATTGGATGGGGGTCAACGAGGACACTGCACGAGCCGAGATGAGGCCAGAAGAGCTCATACGGTAGAACAGATCGCAACGGGATTGTGGTTAGAGAACACTACATCTCACAGACACTGCACGAGCCAAGATGAGGCCATCATAGCACATGCGGTAGAACAGATTGCAACGAGATTGTGGTTAGAGAACATTACATCTCACAGACACTACGCGAACCGAGACGAGGCTAGCAGAGCACATGCAGTAGAACAGGTCGCAATGGGATTATGGTTAGAGAACACTACATCTCACAGACACTGCACGAGCCGAGACAAGGCCAGCAAAGCACATGCGGTAGAACATATCGCAACAGGATTGTGGTTAGAGAACACTACATCTCACAGAGACTGCGCGAGCCAAGACGAGGCCAGCAAAGCACATGCGGTAGAACAGATCGCAACGGGATTGTGCTTAGAGAACACTACATCTCACAGACACTGCGCGAGACGAGATCAGGCCAGCAGAGCACATACGGTAGAACATATCACAACGGGATTGTGGTAAGAGAACACTACATATGACAGACACTGTGCGAGCTGAGACAAGGCCAGCAGAGCACATGCAGTAGAACAGATTGCAACGGGATTGCGGTTAGAGAACACTACATCTCACAAACACTGCGCGAGCCGAAACAATGCCAGCAAAGCACTGCGGTAGAATAGATCGCAACGGGATTGTGGTTAGAGAACAGTACATCTAACAAACACTACACGAGCACATGCGGTAGAATAGATCGCAACGGGATTGTGGTTAGAGAACACTACATCTCACAGACACTGCGCGAGCTGAGATGAGGCGAGCAGAGCACATGCAGTAGAACAGATCGTAATGGGATTGTGGTTAGAGAACCCTACATCTCACAGACGCTGCGTGAGCCGAGACAAGGCCAGCAAAGCACATGCAGTAGAACAGATCGCAACGGCATTATGGTTAGAGAACACTATATCTCACAGACACTGCGCGAGCCGAGACGAGGCCAGCAGAGCACATACGATAGAACAGATCGCAATGGGATTGTTGTTAGAGAACACTACATCTCACAGACACTGCGTGAGCCGAGACAAGGCCAGCAAAACACATGCGGTAGACCAGATCGTAACGAAATTATGGTTAGAGAACACTACATCTCACAGACACTGTGTGAGCCGAGATGAGGCCAGCAAAGCACATGCGGTAGAACAGATCGCGACGGCATTGTTGTTAGAGAACACTACATCTCACAGTCACTGCGCAAGCTGAGATGAGGCCAGCAGAGCACATGCGATAGAACAGATCGCAACGAAATTGTGGTTAGAGAACACTACATCTCACAGACACTGCGCGAGCCGAGACAGGGCTAGCAGAGCACATGCGGTAGAACAGATCGCAACATAATTATGGTTAAAGAACACTACATCTCACAGACACTGCGCGAGCCGAGACAAGGCCAACAAAGCACTGTGGTAGAGTAGATCGCAACAAAATTGTGGTTAGAGAACAGTACATCTCACCGACACTGCGCGAGCACATGCGGTGGAACAGATCGCAATGGGATTGTGGTTAGAGAACACTACATCTCACAAACACTGCGCGAACCGAGAGGAGGCCAGCAGAGCACACGTGATAGAACAGATTGCAACGAGATTATGGTTAGAGAACACTACATCTCACAGACACTGCACGAGCCAAGACGAGGCAAGCAGAGCTCATGCAGTAGAACATATCACAACAGGATTGTGGTTAGAGAACACTATATCTCACAAACACTGCGCAAACCGATATGAGGCCAGCAGAGTACATGCAGTAGAACATATTACAATGGGATTGTGGTTAGAGAACACTACATCTCACAGACACTGCGCGAGTCGAGACGAGGCCAGCAGAGCACATGTGGTAGAATAAATCGCAACGGGATTGTGGTTAGAGAACACTACATCTCACAAACACTGTGCAAGTCGAGATAAGGCCAGCGGGACACCAGCAATAAAACAGATTGCAACGGGATTGTGGTTAGATAACACTGTATCTCACAGACACCGTGCAAGCCGAGATGAGGCCAGCGGGACACCAGCTATAGAACAAATCGCAACAGAGGTTGTAGTTAGAGAACATTGCATCTCACAGACACCGTGCAAGCCGAGATGAGGTCAGCGGGATACCTGTGGTAGAATAAGTCACAACGGGATTGTGGTTAGATAACACTGCATCTCACGGACACCGCGCAAACCGAGACGAGGCGAGCGATTCACATGCGATAGAACAAATTGCAAGCTGGTTGTAGTTAGAGAACACTACCTCTCTCATCACTCAGACGCCGTGCAAGCTGAGACGAGGCTAGCGGTGCACATGCAATAAAACAAATTGCAATTGGGTTGCAGTTGGATAACACTGCCTCTCATGACAGTCAGGAATCGTGCGGGCCGAGACGAGACCAGCAGGATAAAAGTGATTGAATGAATCGTCAAAAGGTTGCAGTAAGATACACTACAACTCGGCAGCGAGGGATCACCAGCTCGAACACCCCGCGGAAGGCAAAGGGCTGCCTCAGGTACGCATCTCTTTCCTTTTTCTCTGAATTTTTGTTCATCTAGGCACTAGTGCACTAGTTTTCCCAAAATTGGGGACAACTGTAGACACCGGGTCCTGAGACAGCCCAGATCAGAGTTACCCAATGATGATAAGATGCCTATTCACAGGCAAAAAGGTTAAAAGTGATGATTCCCTTGTCAAATTTGTATTTTAGAGTAAGAAAATAAAAAATAATAAAAAATATTTTGAAAATTAGATTTAAAAAATGGGGTTTAGAAATTATAGTATTTTTAGTTAAATTTAAAAATTTAAAAAAATATATAAAAAAAAATAAAAAAAATTTTGCGAATGTCGGCGCGGCAGCGCGCGCTGGGCGCGTGACCGACCTGTTCCACCGACACTCAGCATGTTCGCCCAAAAATGATTTTTTCGGATTTTCTCACCCAAATTTGATTTTCTATCCCATTTTTTTGGGTTTTTAAGGGTTTTCTCCATTTTTAAAATTCAAAATAAATATTATCTGATTTAATTGGTTTTTTTTCATTAATTAGTTAGGTTTTCATCTTTTTTTCATATAAATAAAAATGATGAAATTAAAAATAGGGGGATTGATTTTTAGGATTTTTCTTTTTTTTTTTTTTCTCTTCTTCTTCTTTTTCAAAAAAATTATCTTTAAGTTTTTTTAGGTTTTCCCCACAAAAAGAAAATAAAAATTGAAGAGTTCAATTCTGCTTCTACCTTTTTCCAATAAAATTTCTTCTAAAAACTTTAGATGGAATTTTGTTGATGAAAATTAATTTTAGGACAAATAGAACAATGGTTTGCTCTCAAAATTCAATTTTTTTGACTTGTTTTTTTTGTTTTCAATTAAATTTTGTTCAAAAATTTTTTATTGGAATCCCTTTTTGATGAAAATTGAATTTTGGGGCAAACAAAATAATTATGTGTTCTTTTAATCCGATTTTTTCATTTGATTTTCTAAAAAATAAGATTTTTCATAAATAATTTTTTTCTTTAGATCAACATAGTAATTGTTTTTCTTGAGAACATTTTTATTTTTAATCAATAAAAATCATTTTTTAGACAAAGAAAATAATTATTTGTTCTTGAGAATTTTTATTTTCTTTCATCATTTTTAATCAAATTTTCTCTTTTGGTATAAAATTCCAATTTTTTTCAATTTTTAATTCAACTTTTGCAAAATAAAGCAAGGAAATCAATCAACTTTTTTTCCTCATCGAATCCGAACTCTGAGGGTAAATATTTTGGGCTCGATTTCTCATTTTTAATTTTTTATTTATTTTTGTTCATATTTAATTTATTAACATGTACATTTTTATTGTTTTCGTTTATTTATTTATTCTATTTTTTGTATATTTGTTTTATTTGATATGTTTATATATTATTTTGTTCATGTAAATTTATTTAATCAATTTGTTTATTTATTCAACTATTTATTTCATTTTAATTACTTATTTTATTCAATTATTTTTATTTCTCTTACACAATTTGTTCTTTTTCATTTATTTAATTATTCATCATTATTTTTTTATCATTATTTTTTTATATTATTACTATCATTATTATTATTATTATCATTATTATATATTATCATTATCATGTTTATATTTTTATGTATTAATTCATTAACATGCTTTATTCATTTTAATCACATCATTTAATTCTTTTGCCATTCATAATGCATTTTTTCATTTATTTTAATTTATTAATATTTTAATTCATTCGTCATTTTGATGTCATATTATTTGATTTGATTTTATCTCATTTTATTATTTATTATATGTTTAATTGATTTAATTGATTTGATTACTAACATTATTTTTTTGTATTTGTTTTTTACTCCAATATCTATTTTCACTTTTTGGACATTCATGCGAGCGAACGGGGAGATCCAGGAGGCTCGTTGGGTTTGATCATTTTATTTTTATTATTTGCTTTAATAGGCCTTTTTTTTATTTTGTCAAATATAATTCCTAATAAAATTCTTTATTTTAGGCAAGCTAAATAGAAAATCACGAAAATATTTCTATTAATTAACTTGGAACCTTATCTAATAAAAATGGGACCAATGTCCCAGTTTTTCCATCCAAAATAAATTGTCACCTCAAAATTATTTTCTTTAACCATGCATGCGGGGACCGATGCCCTCATCCTTAATGAATAGCCCATTTTATATATGATTTATATTTTATTTACAATGGGGGTTGTATTCCGCCCCTAATCTTGTTGTAATTTACTTTCATACGGTTTATTTTAATTTCGATCTTGTTTACCGCTTTACTTGTGTGGCCAACATGCACTTTAATTAATTGAACTGAATGAGAAATGAGATGAAATGATAAATTCAAAACTCAATTATAACGCTAATCAAGGTATGAATAAATGGGAAGTTCTGAACCTTCTCTGGTCTTGGGCTCAACAAGGCGAGAGGGCCATCTCAATGTTCTATTGGGATGGGGCCTCCAAGATACCTCTTGTGTCCCGAAAAAGGCTCAACTTGCATAGTCTTAGGCTCCAAGAGGAGAGAGGGTCATCCTAATATTCTATTAGGGTGGGGCCTCCGAGACACCTCTGGTTTGCCCAAGTGCGAGGCGAGAGGGCCATTCTAATTTTTTATTAGGGTGGGGCCTCCAAGACACCTCCGGCTTGCCCAAAATGGACATAACAGCACTGTCTTAAGCTCACTGAGGCTAGACGACCTTTCCCAATGTTCTATTGGGTGGCGACTCCAAGAAACCTCCTTGTTGCCCAAAATGGACGCACTTGTAATTCCTTACAAGTTTTCATGAACCTCTCTCGAAAGTCCTAAAAGCGGGCAGTTCGGGGCGTCCCGGGGTTCGGCGCACGTCACAATGTCCTATACTTATTTTGTCTTTATTTGATTAATTTTTAGAATTATTACTAATATCTTTTAATGTTATTTTTTGTTTGGGGATTTAAATGTGAATTTCTTTATGTGAGCGTTCTCGTGACCACACGGGGGGGGGGGGGGGGGTCACTACACGTAGGAGACCGCGTCGTTTGGGTGAGATCTTCCCTATCCCGTTATGTGTTTATGTTTGCTTGTAAATTGAAATGGTTTTATCTTGTGCACGCGTGAGATAAAAAATCACAAAAATATTTTTACAACTAAATTGGGATTTCATTAATAAAGTTGGGACCAATGTCCCTCATTTTAGTCAAGGAATGTAAAACTTTATGATTAAAATGAAGAGTTAATTTTCTCCAAAAATGGGATCACTCATCCCGGTTTATGATTAAAACTTTATGATTAAAACTTTATGATTAAACTCTTCGATCCCTCTTTAAGTGAGCGTGAAGGGACCTGTAGACACCGGATCCTAAGGCAGCCCAGACCAAAGGTATCCGATGATGAAAATGATGCCTTTTTACGGGCGAATGGCAAATGAAAGTGACGATTTCCTCGAAAAAAAATATTTTTCCCATTTCTTTTATTTAAAAACATGTTCCTTTCTTTAAAAAATGAAAAATATATAAAAAATAATATTTTTGCATTTTCTTTCTTTAAAATATATTTTCATTCCCTTTATTTAAAAATATTTTTTTGTCTTTATTAAAAAAAATAAAAAATAAAAAATGATGAAGTGCATTTTTTTAGGTTTTTTTGGGGCCCTGTGCATTTGGGCCAGCCCTACTCATGTGAGATGGGGCCTCACACGTGTGAGGCCCATTCCACATAAGTGGAGGCAGCCTTGCTGCCTGGAGGAGAGGTCTTGCCTCACGTGGTTTATGTGCCCAGCGTGTCTCTCTTCCTGATTTTAAAGATTTGGTTTGAAAATCTTGGTTTTGTGATGGATTTGGTAGGAAAGTAAACAAATCCTGTCATTGTACATTTAATGAGAGGGAGTAAAAAAAGAAGAAAAAAGGAGAACAAAGAAAAATGGGGGGAGCAAGAAAATAATTCAGGTTTTCTCAATAAGCATTCTCAGGTTGTCTCTTAAGCTCAGGAAACCAATTCTTGAGTTGGGGAGATTCAATCATCTTGTGTTTTCTTTTTAACGTAATTTTCATCAAGAGTTTTTTAAGTCTCTATTTTTAACTTCCATTCCAAGAAAAGCAATGAGGAAACCAGCTTCTTCATTTACGGTCCAAGTATCACAAATCTAAGGGTAAATACATATTAACTACCTCTGTTTTAGCTTCTTCCTATTTTCTTTTTTTCTTTCTTTTTTTTACATCTTCTTTTTCGTTTTATTAAACCAGTAAGCGTCCTCCCTTTGTATATATTGTATATATTGTACATATACGTTTGCATTTGAGTTTATTATCCTGTTGATCACATGTTTTTTTTTGTTCTCATGAATGTAAAAGTATATTCATGGCCTTGTTATGGATGTTGGGATCATTGTGTTATGCTTATCAGTTTGTTATCTTCCTCCTCTATTCATCCTTGTTTTCTTGGTTTTTGAGATGGTAAGTTTCGTTTACTAGTTTTATTGGTTGCTGTTTGAAGTTGGTTTTTGTTTTTAATTGAATATCCTTTGCCCGATCGGATTCCGTCACCGTCTTCCTTTTTTTTCGGTCACTGAACCCCTTTTTTTCTCGGTTCCCCGATCAGAAAGCACGATCTGTGCAGAGGATGCATGAATCCTGCATGCACAGCACGACTAGTGCTGTGTGTGCACAAGCCATGCATCCACAACACGTCTCGTACTATGTAGGCATGAGTCATGCATCCACAACACAATTCGTGCTGTGCAAGCACAAATAGTGCACGTCTGATCACTGCTCCCTTGTTGTTCCTCTCTGTTTTTGAACTCTATTCCTTAATCTTTGGTTTTTGCTTAATCGGTTTATGTTGTTCACGATGTGGTGCTCATTTAATCTTCCTGTTTAATTTATCGGATTCCATATTTTCTACTGTTCTGTTGTTTTTTCAAATGTGTGTTTATGTTTCGATCAATTTGATCCGTTTCACTCTTTGTTATTGCACTTTATGGTTTGAGTTGTGGTTGTTGTTAGTGTTTTAAAAATCAAAACCTGTGTTTTTTCAACGGTAGCTGTGTGTTTTTGCATAACAGAGCAAAAACACAGCTGTGTTTCATAGAAACATAGCTGTGTTTTTGTACTGTGCGCGCCCTCATTTGAAAAACACAGCTGTGTTTTGACGAAAACACAACTGTGTTTTCACTTGGCTTCGCTCTGCTTCTTTCTTTTCTTTCTTCCTGCGCCACGTACTCTGTTGTGGAAACACAGCTGTGTTTCTAAAGAAAACACAGAACACAGCTGTGTTTTTGTATTGTGCGCGTCCTCATTTGAAAAACACAGCTGTGTTTTGACGAAAACAAAATTGTGTTTTTACTTGGCTTCGCTCTGCTTCTTTCTTTTCTTTCTTCCTGCGCCGCATTGCTCTACTGTGGAAACATAGAGAAACACAGCTGTGTTTCTAAAGAAAACACAGCTGTGTTTTCCTTCTTTCCTTCCTTTTTCATTTTCTCCTAGTCCCTGCATGTTATGTTTGCCCATTTTATCTTCATTTCTCATTAATGCTTTCATTTCGTAATTAATTGTCTGTGTTCAATTGGTTTATTTATTTTTATTTTTATTTTATTTAACTAATTTATTAATTGTTTTAATTATTTATTTTATTCAATTGATTTTAGTTAATTAATTTGTTTGTTCACATTACATTAATTATTTAATTCACTTCACTAATATTTTACCTCATTATTTATTTTATGGTTCGAATGCTTGTATGATTGTGCGAGTTACATGCGTGCTTGGATCGGGAGTTGGGAAATCGGAGGCCATTCGAATTTGGAGTTTGCATATCATTTTCCTTTTATTTTATATTATTATTTTACTTCCTTTCATTATGTTATTTTACTTTGTATGTAAAATATATATTTTAATTATCCGCGCTATAGAAACTCACATTTTTATATAATTATTAATTTGAGATTTTTATTAATAAAATGGACCAATGTCCTATTTTAGCCAATAAAACATCACCTTTAAAATGGAGAATTAGTCTTCATAAAATGGGATCACTCATCCCGATTTTTTCCAATCAATAGCCCAAAAATAGTTCTCCAATTTTTCTAATAAATAAAAAGGAACCAATTTTCCTAAAATTCATAACCCGATTTATGTATGTTGTATTTTAATTCTTTTTATGTGTTTATTTATTTATATTTTTATTTGGGGGATTATTCTGTCCCATTTTCCTTTATTTATTTGTGTATTTATTTTGGGGGATTGTTCTGTCCCATTTTCTATTTTGTAATTTATTTATTTATTTACCGCTTTATTTATTGCTTTTTAATGTGAATGAATGCGCTTTAATTTAATGTATTAACGCGTGAGATGAGAGATGGAATTTAGATTTCTTAAAAACTCACTTATGAACTTAAGTCATTAATAAAAGTGAAGTTCCGAACACCTTCTCTTGTTTAGACCAATAGAGGTTAGAGATCTTTCCCAATTTCTTGTAAATTGGGTGGCGACTCCAAAATACCTCAAAAGGTGCCTAAAGGAGTTGTGCGACTAGATGATTCTTTCCCATATTCTATTGGAAAGGAGGCATACAAAATGACTCATGATGCCCAAAATCATAAAGACGCGAACCGATCCCTTGAGCCCCTAAAGGCGGGCTCAAAGAGGGCCTTGCTGTTTACAGCGCGCGTCACAGTGGCGACTCCACTGGGGATAATATAAACTTCACTTCGAAAGTGATTTAAGTTAAAATTATAATTGAGTTAGTAAGAATAAAAAATTCTATTTCTAATCAAAATTGCATTACATACATTAGAGCCTTAGAATATGTTAGTTAGTCCCCTATCTACCCTAGTGCATTCCTAAAACACGACCCTACTTTCACTCATTGTAGGGAAGTGTTTGTGATAATCACCAGCCCAAGCCTCGTACCATTTTTGGTATATCAAATGAAGACCCGATTAGTTGCTATACTCGTGATGGGCTAGACCCATTGGCAGGGACCATGCTTGGGTAGCCCTAAAGCAATATCACGTTTGACCGAAGCCCATGTAATGGCAATAGATACTTTCACTAGGTGAAATGTACCATAATACCGCGCTTGCTATTTGGGCCGTCATATATTGAACAAAATCAATTAAATTAAATGGTCTTTCATCAAATGCTTTCATACCCCGGTGGGCCCATCTTAATTAAGTTGAATTATTTAAATACATAATGGCCAAACATCTGCATGAATGTACATTAGTTAAGAGTTGTTATGCTGCCAGTTTTCACTGTGCACTGTGCGTGTCCAATGGGTTCCCAATTAACCCTTGGATAAAGCCCACCTAAGAGAGAGAACGCACTACCTCGTGTGTGGGAGAAATAAGGTCAGAATGATCTATTTTCTTGCATGTGGTTGTGGATGCTGCATAGCATGCTCGTGCATCACATGTCATTCATACATGTTAATAAAAATAATAAAAAAGAAAACAAAAACAAAACATGTGTTTCATTTTATGTGTACATATCCTTTCATCTGCATATTATTTTCACATGTACATATCATCCTGCATATAATTTCTTCCATGCATTACACCGTATCATTGTAATCTATTGATCTTTCATTCATTGAGGACCATCTGCATAGCACGATCATTCATTGCATGACATTCATGCATCATTCTAACTCTTTAATTTTTTCAGCCACCAAAAACCACTTTTCTAGTTGGTTAGGGATTCTGACGGCTACCTTAGTAGAGGGTCTCGATTGAGCGACCAACATCAAAATCAAGTGCAATTAACAGGCATTTAAAAAAATTTCCAGAAATGGCCGGTTCACCGAGAGAGGTAGATACCACCCGAGCTCTAATAGCCGAAGAAGTAGGGAAGCGAATGGAGGAATTTGAGGCCAGGATGATGGCCATAATGGGTAACCTTGCTACTACTTTAGCCCCATTGGCGGGGCAATAGGCTGCTGCTCCAGTTATAGAACAAGATGAGCAAGGGGTTGCTAGAGAGGATCCCCCAGCAATAGTTGACCTTGAGCAAAGAGTGCCAGCGCCTATCGAGAATAGTGAAGGCCCTAAGTCTGTGATTGACTTATTGGAGGAGCAAGACGAACAGATGGTAGTCAAGGGAAAGGCACCCTAGATAGAAGAAGCCATTTGGAGAAAAATGGAAGAGAAATTTGAGGCAATGTCCCGAATGCTGATGATAAAGGGGATGGACCCCGAAGATAAGGAGCTGGATGGAGAGGATCTAATCCCTCTAAATTTCAAGATGCCTGCTGTCCCGAAATTTGATGGCACATCGGATCCCACTGGACACATCAAGCAATACTCTTTGATAATGAAGGGTACTACGCTAACAAAAAGGCAGAAGGTAGAGTACTTCTGTTTAAGTCTAATAGGCCCTGCCATTGACTGGTATCATGGATTGGATCGAAGAACAAAAAAAGATTGGGATCTGCTGACGGAGGAGTTCCTCTAGTAGTACGACTGCAGTACAAGGATGGAGGTCACTCTGAAAGATCTAGAGCTGCTGCAGTAAAAGCCAGGCAAGTCATTCCATGAGTACCTAACCCGATGGAGGAATCGGGTAATGGAAATGAAGAGGAGGCCAGATACTCCTGACCAGATCAGGATATTTATCAGGAATGCTAGCCTATATTTGAAGGATGGATTAAAGATGAAGGGGCTAAAGGATTGGGAATCCCTAAAAGATATAGCCATCGAAGCTGAGGCCGAGCATCTGGATAAAATAGCTAAATCTACAAACATGGCCTCCAGCAAAAGCAAGGAAAATAGCAGTGGTAATGGGGGCAATTCTGGGGCAGCAGAAGTCTCAACCACGGGAATGACTCAGTGCCACCTCACTATCTCGGGTAAGCCATTATCTTGGCATTTCACTCATCTCATCAAGGAAGGGAAATTATAACTTTTGCCAGCTGGGTCTGCCCCAAGCCAAGGCCAGCCTAGACACAAAACAGACTGGTATTGTGCATATCACCAGTACACGGGGCATAGAACAGACTATTGTCGTCCTCTAAGAGATCGCATACAAGAGTTGATACCTAGCCAGGAAGATGGAAGAAAGCATTAAAGTTGTTGAAATGCCTTTCCTTTTCTAAAGTGTATTCCTAAACTATGCACTTGTTTCTCTTTTCTATTTTAATAATATGGGCTTTTCTTATATAAGTATTGTCATATCTTATTGCATCAAGCATAGGTGATAATCATGATTAAGGCATTGGTTTAATAAACATTGTTTCATACAGTTTCAATAAATAGTAATCTTGGTTGCATTCAACTTGACTCTTGAAGTGAGATAAGAAAAAAAAAAAGAGAAAAATAACTAGTTGCAATTAGGGGATTGGATGGAAACTCACTAAGAGCACTAGAACCTTTCTGATTACCTGTCAAAGAGATTCCTGGATTAGACGAAACTTGGAAAATGATTTAGGCAGCCTTTCTTTGTATAGCTCTCTAAATGACTATTTCCTGCCCTCATTTATTTATCGCTTGCTAGCCCGTTGAGCCTTTATTTTTGTATGCTAAATGCATACTGATTTTCTTAATACACATGCTGAAGCTACCCTTCACCTAAAATGATTTTTACCTCCCCTTAGAAAAATGGCCGCTCTAATAAGAACAGATATACATCATTGACAATTTTTTGGGTTATCAAAAATCGTCCTAGTAAGGATGAGTTTACACTTTGGGAAGAGGGTTTTAATTATGCGCAAAGACATGAGCTCACAACAAAAAAAAAACAACAACAACAATAAAAAAAAAGAGCTCAAGATAGTAACCACTTGACGAGTTTCGACGATTACCTTTATAATTGTTATTCTGATCCTGATGAGTTAGGATATTATCGAGCACAAATTCAAGAATACCTTTTTATATGCAATTGAGCCGAGAACGGTTCATCCATCAGTCAAGTAAATATTGCGTCCATTTTTCTCTAGCGACCTGATCTTTTTTTGACAGCCATCTACCTAAGCCTGACGTTACAATCGAAGTAAGACCTCTTGATTCTTGGTTCAGTCTTATCCAATTAGCGAAAATGACCTTTTAATAAGGTTTGGTACGTAAGAAGGGGCATATGGTATTTCTTGAGTTTCAAGCGAGAAGCCATGAGTGCATTTATTCATTCGAGTTGAGTCTCATCCCCAACGTTGCATCTAGAATCCGCCTTCAAAGGATAAAATAAGGTCTAAGAGAAAATATTCAATCATGAAAACCCAAGAGAGCTGATTGATAACAGGAGTGGAATGCACCTAAATTGTTACTCATTGAGATTGAATAAAACTAGTGTTTTTGCATCATATGTTTGTTAGTGGTTATGCCCTAGGCCAAACATTTGGACCTTGATGTAATCATTACATTTACATTTATATAATGGTTTTCTTCACATTAATATTATTGGCATGTTACATGATTATAATGTTTATGAATAACAATGTTATTCATGTTGTCCCTAGTCATTTATCACTGAAGGGCATAAAGATAAGTTAAGACTAGTATAGATTTGCATTGATAATCATGGGATGATTACATATGTTGATATAAATTAAATCTATAGGTACTTGCTAGAGAACAAAGTACTGGATAGACCCACTATAAGATCACTTCATGGGATAGTGTCATAAGTGATCTTATAATAGATATGTTATTGAATCCTTTGACCTGAGGTTATCATGGTTTCCTACATAAGGAACATTATGTTTCGATGTAATCAAACGTTATCTTTAATTGGATAATTATAAAGGTTATGATTGGACATAATGAGATTTATGCAGAGGAAAATGAATAATCAAGATGGAATTTGTCCCTCTCTTATGAGAGAGATATCTATTGGGCCCCTCGATAAGTAGGACTGTAAAATGCATGGCCGTGCTCAAATGAGTTGATAGTGTGATCAATGTCATTTGAATTTATCAGTCTAGTGTGATCAATGTCATTTGAATTTATCAGTCTACTCAGTGATCGAAGAAATTATATGTTTGAACAATTTAAGTTTGACATGGACCATGACTTATGTTCAAACAAGATATCGTGTGACAAAAGGATAATAACATGTTCTGTTGTCAGGTTAAAATTGGACTAACGATATTTATATTATTTGGGTAGTCATAATGTCTTGATAGAGATCAATTATGACTTGTGGGCTTATTATGAGATTAGGCCCACTGCCAACATAATATAAACCTATTGGGTCACACACCAAGAATAAAATGAACAAAATGGATTTTATTAGGGTATTTCGGAATAAAATATAAATATAGGTATTTATATTTAATTTTGAAATTACATATTTATATATATTTATATATGTACTTATGCATATATCTCTTATTTTGATTATGAGATAATAGTATGTATTAATATAATATTTTTTATTATTTTGAATAAGAAATAAATAAATAAATATATATAGATATGTATATATATATATATATATATATATAAGGTAAATATCTCTTATTTTGAATTAAGAGATAATATCCTTATTTGTCTTTTCCTAAGAGAAAAAGGATTTGAAAATATATATACAGATATATATGAGATATAGGTTAATAAAAAGTTATTAACCCTTATCAAACTTTAATTACATTTTTCCAAGGAATAAGAGATTGAGAGTGGCTGCATATTTTTCTTAAGAGAGAAAAGAGACCTAACCACCATTTTCTTTTGAGAAAGAAATAACATAAAATCCATTCGCAACACAAGGGAGCTAGTACCCCTGCGAGTTTTGTTCGTTTTGTTCGTGCGTGTGGATACCGGTAGAGATGAAAGCAGCACCTAAAGTCCGAAATAAGGCATTATTTTCGTTCTAAAGGTTAGTAAATCATTATCTTTTCCTTTTGAAACAATTGAATATACATGGATCTTGTTTCGGGTTTCGATTTTATTCCTCTACATTTAATTTGAATTATTCCGATGAAACCCAACAATGTCTAGTCATGGTCATTCTTATCGCTATATGGTGCATGTAGATAGAAATGCATGCATAAATCAAGCATAAACATGCGATTAAATGGTTAAGAGAAACCTGTCATAGGCATGAGGACATATGTTTGAGCAAGTCCTAAGGCAGTAATAACAATTTCTCATGTGATAAATTCTCCTTCTACCCAAAAATAAAAAAAAAATGAAAAATGAAAAATGAAAATGAATAAAAGCTGCTGGATTGGGTTGGGTCCATTCCAGGAAAAAATTAGGCACAGGGTTATGTGAAAATCCCTAAGGGGACGCATTTCCTGCTAAGAAAAGCTTGTGTGAAAATCCACAAGGGACGCACTACCTTTAAAACAATGACTTTTGAAGGTTGGAGAGATAAGGCGACATTACTTTGAATAATTTCCCTTTAGGCATGTGGCGCAGGACGCAATGTAACACCCCGCCATCCCCGTTGGAAGGATGCCGGAGTGCCACGCGGGCAAACACATATACCAATTCAAAACCATATTAATAAATAAAATAAAAGATGAGATGTAAAGAAATTTTAAAACGTTTATAATAAATCCTTTAACATATACATATACATATCACTATCGATTTACAAAAAGGGCTCGTAAGCAAATACATATACAAAAATATACTTATTTCTTTACAAAAGATTCATTTTGCTATACACAAGCCATGTACAAAAATATAATAGCGGAAGACTCCAAAAACAACTTCATCCAAAAAGACTTTAGTGGCCGACCTGCAGATCTCTGACTCTCAACTGAACTCGCCACCTGCACGGGAAAAGAGCCCGTGCTAAGCAATAACGCTTAGTGGGGAGGAACAAAACAAAATAACAATATACATATAACATATGTGCAACAATACTATAATCAATATACAAGGTGCATATCATCAAGTTATACAAGAATTCATCATATCCATTTAATCTTGTTAATAAACATCTCAACATATACAATACATATACACATATAGCCTGATTAGTCAGAATAAACTCATTAGAAGTGGATACGGTCCAATGGATACTGATAGAACACAGTATCCCAAGCATATAGAGACATGAGTCTCAAACATGTAATTTTCATATAGAGACCGAAGTCTCGCTTTATTTCCATATAGACCAAATGTGGTCGAACAAAGATCCAAACGGACCCGCATATAACATTTTATCATATAGCAGCTGCACACGCACTCTGACCTAAGTAAGCGCTTACTTATCCACTACTATGACTTATTCAGGCTTAAATGACACAACTCAATAATTCATATATTATATCATGTGGATTGCATTAACTACTAGGTTATAATTCATGTACACATGTATATAGATCAAATTCAGAACATTTAAACATATAAATA
Organism: Excoecaria cochinchinensis; assembly: GCA_947683425.1. Taxonomy (NCBI): domain Eukaryota; kingdom Viridiplantae; phylum Streptophyta; class Magnoliopsida; order Malpighiales; family Euphorbiaceae; genus Excoecaria; species Excoecaria cochinchinensis. Next base: position 5,163,025 of record CANTUQ010000194.1, on the reverse strand, counting down.
TCAATACTAAAAGTAATAAGAACATATAGCTTACATTGAATTAATCCATGTCAAATAAATTATAAAATGTGTAAATCATGTACATTAATTATTAATCATGTATTCAAAACCCAATATTATCAACTTAGTAAATACAAATCAAATTTTGAACCCAAACATTTGTCATGTAATGCAAAAACCCCTTAAAACAGAAGTTAAAACATTGCTTTAGAAAAACTGGGCAACAGGTAGAGGCTGGTCACGAGACACCCAGGCAGTGGTGTCTCGTGACGCTAACTTCTCACAAGCGCCACACAGAAGGGTAGACAATCACGGCGTGGCCCTCAGTCACGTCTCGTGATGCAGGCTTCACGCGAACGCCAAGCAAAAGAGCAAGCAAGAACAGGTAGTCCCGGCGTGACCATCAGTCACGTCTCGTGACGCCTGTGAGGAGAGAGAGAGAGAGGTCACGAGATGAAGTCTCGTGACATGCAGGGAACCAGGCGAAGTCGCGAGGCGTGATGCTCTATCACGTCGCGTGACTTCCCAGAGAAGGGGATCACGGCGTGATGTCCCATCACGTCTCGTGACTTCCCCAAAGGAGGGAGGTCACGGCGTGATGCTCCATCACGTCGCGTGATCTTCTTCTCACACTCTCTTCTTCTTCTCCAACTAATCCTAGGAATTCCCAGAAAAACGTGAAAAAAACCAGAAAGTCCAGAAAACATAGCACTCTCCAAATTCAAAACCCCATTTGTCTAAAACCATTTTTCATGTAAAAATCATTCACACATGAACCTTTAAGTCATCAGAGCACAATTATAAGACTCATAATACAAGTCACGTATTATCATAATTCAAACAGAGGCAAAAACCAGGAAGTCATCATCCTAGAATTTCACATCCAAATTCCTGCATAAACATCTCATTTGCATACTTTTCTACAGGAATCATTTATACACATTACATTTCTCATATATTATGATAAACATACACACACAACTGATATTCATAATAGAACAGTAACTAGGATCCAAAAATGAGGAAGGACTGACACACTCCCAAACCTGATAATGAAGTCCAAAAACTTCCACTGAATTCTTCAATCCACAATCTTCCCTTTTCCTTTCTCCTTTCTTTTATCCTCAGATGCTTGCAACAGATAAAACCACAATCAAAATCCAATAACAGAATCTATATAAACCCAAAGGAGAAACAGAAGAACCACTCGAAAACCAAGAGCCACTTACCTTCTGAAACTCTTCACTAATCCAAACCCTAGCCAACACAATGACTGAACACACATGCAAATGGAAAAGAACAGCAAATGGAGAGGAAAGAAAAGGGCTAACGTGAGAGAGAGCAAAAGAGAGGAAACCACATGTGTTTGTTTCCAGAAACTAAACCATTCAGACCCCTTTCTTTTCTCTCACCCACGTACACACACCCTCACTCTCCACTTGGCACACATGCACAGTTCACAGACCCACTTAATCCTCTTTTACCATTTAATCCTCATAATTCTAATAGGTCCTTATTAAATTACTCTTTACTCACTAGAACAAAATCTTCCATCTAGATACATATAATTCTTGCAATTTAATTCACTTACCTCAAATAAAAATACCAAATTACCCTTAATTGTCCAATTAAAATTCTAATTTCCAAATAAGCGACTTGTGGGGTGTGACACGCAAGTTAAAATTTTGGGGGCAAAATGCTCACCGACTGGGGGGCAAAGATGTGTACGGGTCAGTTCTCTGTGAAAAAACTATGGGTCAGAATCCCTAAAGCCAAGACGATGCTTTTCTAGATCCTTGGAGGCATCAGACAATGTGAGCGACCAAGCAATACCCTCAACGAATCTCTTAACCACTTAGGATGTGGTCTATCCATTTTTGCATTACACATGCATCTGACATGCATAGATCTTTTGTATATCCTCCAGTATATCACATGCATTCAATCCTTCATGCGTATAGTTATGTACACATAATTTTGTGCATTAATCATTTATTTGTGTTTCGTGTATATAGCTTTATGTATACATTTCACGCACATTATGCACACACAATCTTTTGCATATGCCTTCGTGCTAATGATTTTACAGGGAAAAGCCAAACCAAGCGATAGCTTCCGGCATCATGAAGTCAAGAAGAAACATGCGTAAGTTGAAACCATGCGGTAACTTGTAAAGTCCTTTATCAAATTATCTTTAAGTCCTTCTTTAAAGGCATTCTCAGTCTTTTCGGAGCATTATCTTTAAGTCCTTCTTTAAAGGCATTTTCAGTCTCTTCGGAGCATTATCTTTAAGTCCTTCTTTAGAGGCATTTTCAGTCACTTCAGAGCATTATCTTTAAATCCTTCTTTAAAGGCATTCTCAGTTTCTTCGGAGCATTATCCTTAAGTCCTTCTTTAAAGTCATTCTCAGTCTCTTCGAAGCATTACCTTTAAGTCCTTCTTTAAAGGCATTCTCAGTCTTTTCGGAGCATTATCTTTAAGTCCTTTTCCAAGGCATTTTCAGTCTTTTCGGAGCATTATCTCTTAAATCCTTCTTCTAAAACACACCCTGCTCAGAAGAGCAATCTGCAATTTGTAAGCCTCGGCTCGGTGCAGTTCAGAAGAACAACTCACACTCAGAAGAGCAGTTCAAAAGAATAACTCACGCTCAGAAGAGCAGTTTAGAAGAACAATAACTCCGCTTGGAAGAACAACACACCAACAACTCGGTGGCAACCAACACCACCCAATTCAAGAAGACATCTGCCTCAGGTACGTGTCTCTTCTTTTTTCTTTGAGTTTTGGCTCACTTAGGCACCCAAGCACCAAGTTCACCAAAACTGGGGGCAACTATAGACACCGAATCCTGAGGCAGCCCAGACCGAAGTTACCCAATGATGAAAATGATGCCTGTTTATGGGCGATGGCAGATGAAAGTAACGGTTTCCTCGAAAAAATATTTTTTCCATTTCTTTTATTTAAAAACATGTTTCTTTCTTTAAAAAATGAAAAATATATAAAAAATAATATTTTTGCATTTTCTTTCTTTAAAATATATTTTCATTCCCTTTATTTAAAAATATTTTTCTGTCTTTATTAAAAAAATAAAAGATGAAGTGCATTTTTTTAGGTTTTTTTGGGGCCATGGGCATTTGGGCCAGCCCCACTCATGTGAGATGGGGCCTCACGTGTAAGGCCCATTCCACATAAGTGGAGGCAGCCTTGCTGCCTGGAGGAGAGGTCTTGCCTCACGTGGTTTATGTGCCCAGCATGTCTCTCTTCCTGATTTTCAGAATTTGGTTTGAAAATCTTCGTTTTGTGATGGATTTGGTAGGAAAGTAAACTAATCCTATCATTCTACATTTAATGAGAGGGAGTAAAAAAATAAGAAAAAAAGGAGAACAAAGAAAAACGGGGGCAGCAATAAAATAATTCGGGTTTTCTCAATAGGCATTCTCAGGTTGTCTCTTAAGCTCAGGAAACCAATTCTTGAGTTGGGAAGATCCAATCATCTTGTGTTTTCTTTTTAACGTAATTTTCATTAAGAGTTTTTCAAGTCTCTGTTTTTAACCTCCATTCTAAGAAAAGCAACGAGGAAACCAACTTCTTCATTTGTGGTCCAAGAATCACAAATCTGAGGGTAAATACATATTAACTACCTCTGTTTTAGCTTCTACCTATTTTCTTTTTTTTCTTTCTTTTTTTACATCTTCTTTTTTGTTTTATTAAACCAGTAAGCGTCCTCCCTTTGTATATATTGTATATATTGTGCATATGTGTTTACATTTGAGTTTATTATCCTATTGATCGCATGTTCTTTTTTGCTCTCATGAATGTAAAAGTATATTCATGGCCTTGTTATGCATGTTGGGATCATTGTGTTATGCTTATTAGTTTGTTATCTTCCTCCTCTATTCATCCCTGTTTTCTTGGTTTTTGAGATGGTAAGTTCCGTTTACTGGTTTTATTGGTTGTACTTTGAAGTTGGTTCTTGTTTTTAATTGAATATCCTTTGCCCAATCGGATTCCGTCACCATCTTCCTTTTTTTCGGTCACCAAACCCCTTTTTTTCTCAGTTCCCTGATCAGAAAGCACGATCTGTGTAGATGATGCACGAATCATGCATGCACAGCACGACTAGTGTTGTGCATGCACAAGTCGTGCACCCACAGCACGTCTTGTGTTGTGTAGGCACGAGTCGTGCATCCACAACATGATTCGTGCTATGCAAGCACAAATCGTGCACGTCTGATCGCTGCTCCCTTGTTGTTCCTCTCTGTTTCTGAACTCTATACCTTAATCTTTGATTTTTGCTTAATCGGTTTATGATGTTCACGATGTGGTGCTCATTTAATCTTCCTGTTTAATTTATCGAATTCCATCATTTTCTACTGTTCTGTTGTTTTTTCAAATGTGTGTTTATGTTTTGATCAATTTGATCCGTTTCACTCTTTGTTATTGCACTTTATGGTTTGAGTTGTGGTTGTTGTTAGTGTTTTAAAAATCAAAACCAGTGTTTGTTCGACGGTAGCTGTGTGTTTTGGCGTAACAGAGAAAAAACACATTGCGTAACAGAGCAAAAACACAGCTGTGTTTTTGTATTGTGCGCGCCCTCATTTGAAAAACACAGCTGTGTTTTGATGAAAACAAAGATGCGTTTTCACTTGGCTTCGCTCCGCTTCTTTCTTTTCTCTCTTCCTGCGCCGCGTTGCTCTGCTGTGGAAACACAGCTGTGTTTCTAAAGAAAACACAGCTGTGTTTTCCTTCTTTCCTTCCTTTTTCATTTTCTCCTATTCCCTGCATGTTATGTTGGCCCATTTTATCTTCATTTCTCATTAATGCTTTCATTTCATAATTAATTGTTTGTGTTTAATTGGTTTATTTATTTTTATTTTTATTTTATTTAACTAATTTATTAATTGTTTTAATTATTTATTTTATTCAATTGATTTTAGTTAATTAATTTGTTTGTTCACATTACATTAATTATTTAATTCATTTCACTAATATTTTACCTCATTATTTGTTTTATAGCTCAAATGCTTGTATGATTGTGCGAGTTACATGCATGCTTGAATCGGGAGTTGGGAAATCGAAAGCCATTCGAATTTGGAGTTTGCATATCATTTTCCTTTTATTTTATTTTATTATTTTACTTCCTTTCATTCTGTTATTTTACTTTGTATGTAAATTATATATTTTAATTATCCGCGCTATAGAAAGTCACATTTTTATATAATTAATAATTTGAGATTTTTATTAATAAAATGGACCAATGTCCTATTTTAGCCAATAAAACATCACCTTCAAAATGGAGAGTTAGTCTTCATAAAATGGGATCACTCATCCCGGTTTTTTCCAATCAATAGCCCAAAAATAGTTCTCCAATTTTTCTAATAAATAAAAAGGAACCAATGTTCCTAAAATTCATAACCCGATTTATATATGTTGTATTTTAACTCTTTTATGTGTTTATTTATTTATTTATTTATATTTTTATTTGGGGGACTGTTCTGTCCCATTTTCCTTTATTTATTTCTGTATTTATTTTGGGGGATTGTTCTGTCCCATTTTCTATTTTGTAATTTATTTATTTATTTACCGCTTTATTTATCACTTTTTAATGTGAATGAATGCGCTTTAATTTAATGCATTAACGCGTGAGATGAGAGATGGAATTTAGATTTCTTAAAAACTCACTTATGAACTTAAGTCATTAATAAAAGTGAAGTTCTGAACACCTTCTCTTGTTTAGACCAATAGAGGTTAGAGACCTTTCCCAATTTCTTGTAAATTGGGTGGCAACTCCAAAATACCTCAAAAGGTGCCTAAAGGCGTTGTTGGTTTAGATGATTCTTTCCAATGTTCTATTGGAAAGGAGGCATCCAAAATGACTCATGATGCCCAAGAGTATAAAGACGCGAACCGATCCCTCGAGTCCCAAAAGGTGGGCTCAAAGAGGGCCTTGCTGGTTCCGGCGCACGTCACAGGACCAATGTTCCTAAACCAAACGAATATTTATGTATGTTTTTTTATGTTTGATTTTGTTTGCTTGTTTTAAATTTATATTCATATATTTTGGGGCCCTTGTAATTAATTATTTTTGGGGCAATATTATTTATCTTTTATTTGGGATTGTATTCCGTTCCAACTTTCATTTTAGCTTTCTTTTAATTGGAGATGTATTCTGCCCCAATTTCTCTTGTAATTGTGTGCTTGGTGTGTTTATTGCTTTTCTTTATCGCTTTATTTACCTCTTTCCTTACTGCTTTCCTTTATTCCTTTTGAATGCTTACAATGCGCTTTTATTTAAATGCATTAATCGTGCGAGAGGAGAGATAGAATTTCACAAATTCAAAAACTCTTTTATAATTAACCAAAATATAAATAAGAGTGAAGTTTCGGACACCATCTCTGGTTTTGACCCCCCAGGTTAGAAACCTTTCCCAATTTCTTGTAAATTGGGTGGCGACTCCAAAATACCTCAAAGGTTCCTAATGGCGTCGTGAGGCTAGATGATCCTTTGCAATGTTCTATTGGGAATGAGGCATCCAAAATGTCTCATGATGCCCAAGATAAAAAAGATGCGAACCAAACCCTCGAGCCCTAAAAGTGGGTCTCGCCTAAGAGGGCCTTTGCTAGGTTCGGCGCGCGTCACAGAAACTTTTAAAAACTTAATTATACATTTTAACTAAGACACTTTCAGAGCAAAGTCAATAAGTCCCCAGTAGAGTCGCCACTGTGACGCGCGCCGAACCAACCTGTTAGAGAAGGCTCCCCTTTTTGAGACCCTCTTTTAGGGCTCAAGGATTGGTTCGCGTCATTTGATCTTGGGTAACACGAGAAATTTTGGAATCCCTACCCAATAGAACATTGGGGAAGTTCATCTAGTCCCATGAAACCTTTCGGCACATTCGAGGTATTTTGGAGTCGCCACCCAATTTACAAGAAATTGGGAAAGGTCATCTAACCTATATGGTATAAACCAGAGAGTAGTTCAGAACTCCACTCTTATTAATGTCATGATTAGTTATAAATGAGTTTTTAGATTAGAAAATTACATCTCTCATCTCACATGGTTAATGCAATTTATTAAAGGTGCAATTCAAGTATCGAGAAAATGGTAAATCACTACAAGAAAAATGCTTTTTAACGAAGGGAAATCCGGTCGTTAAAAACTTTTAACGACCGGAAAATCCGATCGGTAAAAGCCCCTTCATTAAAGGTATAGACGACCGGATATTGCTTCCGGTCGTTAATGTCTTTAACGACCGGAATATTTCCGGCCGTTGAAAAGTGATTTTTAGCGACCGGATTTTTCCTTCGCTAATTATATTCACTTTTAACGAAGGGATTTTCGGTCGTTAAAGATACCTTTTAACGATCGGATTTTCCCTTTGCTAATTGTATTTAATTTCAACGAAGGGATTTCGGTCATTAAGATACCTTTTAGCGACCGGATTTTCCCTTCGCTAATTGTATTCAATTTCAACGAATGGATTTCCAGTCGTTAAAGATACCTTTTAGCGACCGGATTTTCCCTTCGCTAATTATATTCTCTTTTAACGAAGGGATTTTTGGTCATGAAAAATACCTTTTAGTGAATAAATTTTCCCTTCGTTAATTATATTCACTTTCAACGAAAAAATTTTCGATCGTTAAAAATACTTTGTAGAGACCGAATTTTTTTTCATTAATTATATTCACTTTTTAACCTTTCCTGTCGTTAAAAATACTGTTTTACCAATCGAATTTTCCCTTTGTTAATGTTATTCGCTTTCAACGAAAAAATTTTGATAGTTGAAGATACTTTTTATCGACAAGTTTTTTCTTTCGCTGTATTCACTATAAATAAAATATTTTATTTGACTATTACCTATACACATCATTCACACACATATACATATCCAAAATTATAATAAATAGTTTTTTCATAGATTGCAAAATATCAGATACAAAATATATCGATATTTTGAAATTGGTTGACATTGTGTCATATACAAGTATAAAATATAAAAACAGCCCCTATCTATATCATTCTCTATTCACCTAAAAAATTCTAGAAGAATGCATAATGAACCTTATATCTTCATTATCCATTGTTTTGTAAAACCTGTAGAATTTAAAACATAAATTTATAATTAAAATTCATGCACAAAGCCAATAAATCAAAAGGCCAAATAATTTAATATTTTTAATTTAAAATATAATTTACCTTAAATAGTCAAAATCTCCCAACAAGCTAGTGTAATTATGTATACACTTCAAAGTATCCAAAGTCCATCAAGTGTAATTGTATATATACTTCAAAATATCCAAAAAATGAAAAGGGCTGCAAAGAAAAAGTAAAAAATAATCATAAGTTTAATGCATTATAATGTCATTATAACAATAAAAAAAATAGAATAGAACTTACATTAAAATGGGGAGATAACTGTATGAGCAAAGAATTTGACTTTGAATCTAATTACAGATACTAAATTGAAACCACAGTTTATTAGAAATTAAATCCATGATTCTTTCAATTGAGTGATAGCCTTTCCAGGCTCAATGCAACCAACCCATAATGATCAAGGGCATAGAAATTTAATCAAAAACAAAGATGTATGTGCAAAACACACAAAAAAATAGGGGTATGAACCAACATTTATTGAACAAATATTTATTAAACAAAGCATTAATATCCGAAATAAGAATGTACAGCACATTAATTAACCACTTACATAATCAAGCAATTACAATACTGGTATGAACCATTGATTTGCCTTTATGATTAATAAATAAATAAATAAATAATAATTTAATTTTAGAAATATTAATACAGACAAAGTTAGAATTAAAGATAAATACTAATAACTATAATAAAAACTAGATAGTCCTCTTCATGAAAAAAATCGATATTTGGAGTACATTTGTTGTGTTAGTTAAGATAACATTCATAAAAATGGTTAGTACTCTTCATAGTTAAGACAACAGCTGCTTGTGACTTACTTGGCACATTCTTCATAATAACTGTATGGTTGGCAGTACAGTGAAAAGAAGGAAAATAGCATGTACCTCCCAATAAACTGCCACATATTCCACCCCAAGCCATAGATAGCCAAGATACTGATTCGAGATCCCCTGCAAATGCAGCCCTATATAATGACAGCTATAAGTATGTCATGCTATCTCAAAAAAAAAAAAGGAAAAAGTATGTAACATTCCTTAGAGAATCAACTCAACCAAAGGTATCTCTTTATCTCCTCTTTATGCAGATAAATGCATAAATATTTTTTTTACCTATTTCCAATACTAGTTTTGCATGACTTTAAAGACATTATGCAACAGCCTACATAAATCTCCAGTTATAAATAACTTTGATTGCTTTTTGAGAAAGCATTTATCTTATATACTGAGAGTGTAGCGCGTGGTTTTACCTGATCAAAAGAACCAACAAGAAGTTGGCAGAGAATGTGAGAGAAGTGGGAAAATCACAAGGGGACCATTGGATTATAAGCCATGAATTCACCCAAAAACAAAAGTATTTATTTAATTAATTAGTTTGCAAACAAAGTTATAATAGCTACATAATTAATTAATGAGCAAATTATGACTTCATTTGTAATAATCATTTCAATGATGCCACATACTTAACTCTTAAGCAAAAGGGAAATGTTTTAAATGAATTCTTAGAGATTGCAAGAACATACAGTATGTTGCCCAGGCATGATCTTTGTAACATGGCTTAGCTTAAGCTCCTTCTCCACTTTGCCAGCATACCATATCAAAAACCTCTCATCCTGAAGTAAAAACAAATGAAATTTCAGTATGCAGAAACAATATATGCAGAGTTATGCAATCATATATTTTCCTTTATGAGAGAGAGAGATAGATAGTGGATGCATAATATATTAACTGTATATTTCTCTCATTAATTCATTTGGTCTTTGTATGACATGTGCAGCCATGTGTCTGAGTATAATGCCTACAGAATACTGGGAAAATATGGAATGTTTGGTTCCCTATTCATTTATGTCTAACTCACAAGCAATTGAGTTCCCTATCTTCATGCCATATAAAGCACTTGTACAAGTAATGGAAGCTCAACCCAAAAGCTAACAATATATGTTTCCATCATGATGCTACTTAGCACTTACATTAGAAAGCCAGAACGGACAGAATTTTGGCTTACCCCAGCGACCATACTTCAGCAGATATGCCCCCTTTTTCAGCACACACACACCATAGAAGGCTTCACCCATGATCATAGCCCTCACTAGCATCTCAAACATGAACCTCTGAACACTCACAAATCCTTAACCCAGCTACATACAAAGGTATGACATTGATGGCCTCATTAGCTCCCTAGTTCTTACTATACATTTGCGTTTCTTTTTCATCATTCAGGAAAAAGAGAAGAATGCAGAATAATATACCTCCAGAGAAATTAACAAAAAATTCATAGAGAAAGAATGATTTTCATCATCCGCCATTCCATGATCTTCTATTTTCACGGAAGAACAATAACCAACTTCTTATATACATTCTGATTTTGCAATTCAAAAATAATATGCCGCAATTTCAAGCAAACTCAAAATAATATCAAAAGCAAAGAATGATTTCTAAAAATTTGAATTCCATCATTACGACTATAGCAAAATTCTCAACATGAAGCAAGTATATTTCCATATTTTCCATAAACGTATGAAAGATTATTCAGCTTCAATTGTATCATGTCTTATTAATTACACTAACTCATCGATTAAAACAGAGAGACCCTATATACAAAAGCAATACATATAAGTTCCAGTAAATGTATCATGTCTTATTAAAATAAAGATTTCACCTATTTAGAATGGAAACGAATCATTTCTATCATCACTGTCATCCGCATCAAACAACTTGAATCCGCTGCAGTCCCACTGGCATCTCTATAATTAAAGCTCGGGTTCACATAGCACTTCATCTCATAAAACAGGTTTAAATTATCCACCAGTTTATGAAAGATATTGCATCCACAGCACTGACAAACAAAAACAAAGAGATCATAAACGAAAGCAATAAATAGAGAAATGAGAAACTTAAAAGTTAAAACCTAAAGAGAGAGGAACCACCTGAACAAAAATAGTGCCATCGGTGTAGGCCTGAATATTTACATAATGGATATAGAAAACCAACTAGGATTCCTGAAAATGAACATGACTTTGTTGCAATCACTACTAGGATTAATTGAGCTTCTTTGCTATCACAATCATTCATAACTAGCAGTGAAAGATAGTGATTTAACAACAAGATGGAGCATTTTAATTAAACCAATTACTCAAATAACATAGCCAATTTATCAATCAATTCAGTAAACCATAACAACACACACTGTAACTATAAAATCACACCTTAACGAATTTAATTCATGTAAAAATCACTTGGAAAAGTAAGTTTGGTAGCCACTTACAAATTTTTCAGCTATTTTTAGTCCCTTTACCGTCGCCAGAGCCTTGCTGAAGTCTCGCCGGAGCTCCATTGGAGGCACCGAAACAACCGAAAGGAAGCTCAAGGCGTCGGGGTTGCTTTTCCGGTGGTCATGCGCCATGACTGCCCTTCATTTCGCCGAAATTGACATCGGAGATCTCGGTTCTTCCTAATGCCGATCTGCTCATCGCCGGCGATTGAGGACGACCCATGAGTACCGAAAGATTCGCCTGCCCTCCAGGAGTCCCGTCGTGCAATTTGTGTAGTCGTTCGCCGCCGGAGATGGCCGAAAAATGCAGAAGAAGCTCGTCGTTTTCCTCCTGCTCTCCTGGAACGGTGACATCGAGACGGGGAATAAGACGCCGAGATCGGCGTTGCGAGGAGCCGGTTGCTCGCCGTCGACCGTCGCCAGCCTCCTCGCCCCTTCCGCCGTGCCGCCGTCTCTCTCTCTCTCTCCCTCTCTCTCTCTCTTTCTCTTCCTCGGTCTCTTTCCCGTTCTGCCTCCCTTCCGTGACTTTCCCTCTCTTCTCTTTTTCTACTTCTCATATTCCTACTAATTCACACCATTAATGAGCGGATTTTTATTGTTTTAACGACCGAATTTAATCCCTTTGCTATATAATAATAAAATTTAAGAATTAACGACCGGATTAATTTCCTTTCGTTATTTGTATACTTTAACGACCAGATTTTTATTGCTTTAACGATCGGATTTAATCCCCTCGTTATATAACAATAAAATTTAAGAACTAACGACCGAATTAATTTTCCTTCATTATTTGTATATTTTAACGACCGGATTTTTATCCCTTCGTTAAATTTTGGTCGTTAAAAGTCAATTTTCTTGTAGTGAATGAAAGCTGCAAATAAAGCGGTAAACACACAAAGCCATACCATTATAAAATAGAAATTGGGACAAATACAATCCCCCAAATGAAAAGAAAGGCTAAACATAATTGCCTCAAAAATAAATAATTGCAAGAGCCCATGAGATATATAAACATAAAGCTAAAAAAAATTGCCCCAAAAATAATTAATTACAAGGGTCTATAAGATATATAAACATAAGTTTAAACAATCAAGCAAAATCAATCATAGGGGGTAACATGCATAAATCATAATATTTATTCGATTTAGGAACATTGGTTCCCTCATACTCATTTAAAAGGGGATCGAAGAGTTATTTCGGCTATTTGCTTGAAAACCAGGATGAATTACTCCCATTTTGAGAAAATTAACTCTTCATTTATATATGTGACATTTTTGTATTAAATGGCTAAAATGAAGGACATCGGTCCTAATTTATTAATAAGAATCCCGATTTAGTTATAAAAACATTTTTGTGATTTTTTTATCTGACACGCGCATAAAATAAAACTACTTTATTTATAAACTAACACAGTTACATAAATAAGAGATAGGTAAGATCTCACCGAAATACCGTAGCCTCCTATATATCGTGACCCCTCCATTTGGTCACGAAAACACTCAAACAAGCAAAACCACATTTTTAACCCAAATAAAAAATAGCAATAAAAATATTAGTAATAATTCTAAAATCAACTAAATAAAAATGACAATAAGGGAAATAAGCATTATAAGGCAAAAAACTAAAATTTAAACTAAAAAGGGAAAAAGTTATCTCTAAAACGGACACTAAACATGCATCGAACGGGCTAAAATGCCAAAATGGGACAAAGGCACGCGAAGGGACACCACATGGGGTGAGGGGCGGCCTGCCCACCCCTCACCTCTTTCCCGCCACAAAGGGGGAGGTGGTGGAGCAGCCTTCAAAAACTCAAGATTTTCCAAATTATCAAACACTAAAAACATGATTCTTCACACCTAAATCATATACATTTGTCCATTCTCAAACTAAAACAAGACAATGATTGGAAAGTCATGCAAAAATAATAAATATCAGCACCTAAAACACATATTTATCAAATCATTATTCATGTATTCATTAGTGCAAAAAAAGTAAAATGAGAAAATAAAACGAGGTAATAAAAATGGGTTTAAGATCCTTTACCCTGAGAGTAGATAATCTGGAAGCAAGTTGTGCTCAATCCATTCCTCTCGTCAAGATTCAAAAACAGACTCAAAAAGATTTAAAAAAAACTTAAGTTTTTGTCTCAAAAAACTCAAGAACACTAAAACTCAAAAAATAATTTTTTTTATTATTTGATGAGAAATCCAAGCTAGGGGAATTGATTTTCCCTTCTTCAAGTTGAATCTAACCTCAACAAATGCTTTTTTAGATCCAAGAAAATCAACGAAGAAATTTTGCTCTCTAGGAAAAAATGGTTCTTTTCTCTTAAGAAAATCCCACCTTTTTTTGTTAAAAACTTCTTTTCTTTTTCAAAAATCCCCCTCTCCAAAATCCTCCTCTACTCCCCCTTGTTTTTCTCTCTCTTTTTCTTATATAATCCACCCAAATAGCATAAAAACTGAAAAACTAGGTTTTTTCAGTCCGATTCGGACTGTAGCTTCTCAAAATTGGAAAAAATCGCGCTACAGGAGGAAGGAAAGCGACAGGGGCGGCCTGCCGAGGGGCAGCCTGCACGTAGGGGCATCCTCTTGCACTACTGTCACGTGGCTGTCCTCATGCAGGGGTGGCCTTGCGCGTGCAGGTAGCGCCTGTAGTGGGGCCCCGCGTGCGCTGGCCATGCCTATAGTGCGGCCTCGCACGTGGCTGCCATATGGCCGCCCGCACAAAGGGTTACCCTCGCGCGAGGGCCAGCTTCACGCGTGTTGGGGCGGCCTCTCATATGGCCGCTCGTGTGCAATGGCACCCTTGCACCCGCAGGTCGAGCCACGGGGCAGCGCCCCTCACGGGCGCTTTCATGTGCGAGGTGGTGTATCCCTCGCTGTGTGTGCCCAGTAGGGGCAACTCCTCGCCCATGCACTCCTACCCCGGCGAGACGACGTGTGTGTGCCCTCTACACACAAACCCAAAATAACCTTTTTTTTTTTAAATAAACTTTTTTTCCAAAAAAACTTCTCTTCCAAAAAAAACTTTAAAAGCACTTTAAAATATACAAAAGAACTTGACAAGGAGACAATCGATCCCCATTTTCTTGCCTATGAATCGGTCTTTATTTTCGTCATTGAGTAATCTTGATCTTGGACCGCCTCGGGACCCGGTGTGTACAGATAGTATGAAGAAAAATCCTATGCCTTGGTCTTATGAACACACTAGAATAGTTCAACAGGTTAAAAAATAACTTAAAGAAATCCCATCCCTACACTTAGCAGACCCATCAACTCCCAAAATTGTTAAAACTGATGCATTTGACTTAGGATATAGAGGCATGTTAAAACAAAATGTGAATGAAAAATAATGCATTGTTTAATTCACTTCTGCACAGTGGTTATGATTGTCAAAATAATTATTGTACTATCAAAAGAGAAATTCTTTCAATTATCATATGCATTTCAAAATTTCAAAGCCATTTACTAACTCAAAATTTTTTATTTCGTATTGATTGTAAATCTGTAAAATAAGTTTTACAAAAAGATGTTCAAAACATCACATCAAAACAAATTTTTGCTAGATGACAAGCCATCCTTAATATTTTTGACTTTGAAATTAAATTTATAAAAGGAGATAACAACTCAATCCCATTTATTCTGACTAAAAAGTTCTTTCAAAACTGGACCTAAATATGCCCAAAGAAGCAAAAAGAAGGAGAAAGTGGTCTAAAAGGACCAATAAAATTAAAAATCAGCAACTGCTACAGAAATCAAGTCTTGGGCTAAAGCGGTTGAAGATAAAGATTCTCAAAGCCAAAGCCTTTAAGTCCAAAAGATGATTGAAGCACTTTCGAAACAATCGAAGCTAGGATTGCTTCTCAAATAGGCTTTAGAGATGCAAAGACTTCAAAAATCTCTGACCACTAAAAAAAGATGCTTAAGTAAGGCACTTAAACTATTTTCAAAACCTAAAGAGGGATAATCTTCTTCCTTAATATCCTCTTTTCAAAAAGTTTCAAAATCTTCATAGAAAGATTCTTGCACAAAAATAGTTTCAAAACCTTCACAGAGGGATTTGTGCACAAAAATCTTTTCAAAATCCTCAAATGAGCAATTTCCATAGATCATTTTGTCTCAAAATGATTCCTAGATTGTGTTATCATAATCAAAATTAAAATTGAAATATTCTCTCAAACTTGATTTCCAAAAATATCTGGACCATGGAAGATGATTATTTTCATCTAAACCCTCACATGGACATTTTAAAAAAATTTCCTAAAGGTTAAATTTTCAAGCCTTGGGATTTAACAAAACTTCAGCCTTATTACAAAGCAATTTAAAATTGATAGGTTTTGTATCTTTCCAAGACAACCCCAAAACTTGCCCAGTCTACTGTAAGCACCGTGTCCCGGAGCGGTCCGAATCAGAGGTTACCCTATGATGAAATCAGTGTCCGAGCCTGTATAAAGGGCTGGATTTGGAGGTTTTAGTCCTACATTCCACGAGAAATGAGGCTTTTTACCATTCCTGGGCAGAGGGGGAGAAAACAAAGGTTTTTTTGAGTCAAATGGCTTTTTGTCCTCCACAGACGGCCAGCCCGTCTGTGAAGTCAGCCCATCGCTTCGAGTCACCGACGGCTTATGGTATTTTTCGACGCCCGTCGGAAATTCACCGCCCCTGTCAGAGCGCCGCCTGGTTTTCCGGAGCACGCAACCCTTCCGACGCCCGTCGGTGGATGTGGCAGGGCCGTCGAACGAATCCTTGTGTCAGAAGGATTCTTCCGACGCCCGCCCCTATACACCGATGCTCGTCGGTCATGTCTGGCTATAAAAGCTCCGGATTTTCATTTGAAAAGGGTTGGAAAAATTTTCAAAGGAGGAAACTCTGCCCAATTTCAAGCAAATTTTCTCTCTCTTCCAACAAAACACATTTTCTAAGGAAATCTATTTAATCAAGGATCAAATCAATCAAAAGGAACTAAAACTAATTAGTTTTCTTTAGATTTTGACTCCAAAATCGATCTTTTGAGGGGTTGAAGAAGAAATAGCTCATTTTCTTTCTTTGATCCTTCATCTTTCGCTTCTCGTAGAACGCGCGGGGCTCTAATCAACGCAAGAATCTCACCCAAAGCAATTATCTGAGGGTAAATATTCCAGATTCCTTCTCCATATTATCTCATATTTATTTCTTATTTTGTGGAATTTTTGAATATCTGTCATTATTTTCCTTTATTTTGACTCTCTTATCTCCTTTTGGGATAAAACCCACTTTTTTGACTTTGAAAAGGTTTTTCCTCCATTCTGTTTTTTTCGGAGACAGTGGTGACCGACGGGTCATCTTTATCACCGACGCCCGTCGGTCACCCACCTACAGACGCCCCTCTTTGAGTGACAAACGGACATCTCGGTTACCTTAACCGACGTCCGTCGGTCAGCTAAGGATGGCCGTCGATGGGTTCTGTCTCCATCCTTTTAAATCGTTTTTCATCTCTTTCAAGTCTTTTTGACTTCTTATTTGTTAATTTTATGTATATTAACATCTCTTAACTTTCTATGAGTGTATATTGATCCTCTTGGATAATCCTGAGCTTGAGCGACTGTCTACAGTGTTCGGAGGATTTCGTCCGGTTTAGTTTCCTAACCTTCTCGATTATTTCCTTCATTTTGTTATTCATTGATTATTTCATGTATACGGATGTATTCCTTTCATATCCCGTTGATGTATAAAAATGACTCAATGTTTTATATTCAATAAAATGAGGTTTACACAAAAGCAAGGGTCCAATGCCCTATTTTTATCCAATAAAGATCATCACAAATAAAGATCCCCAATTTTAATAAACGATGCATGTGAGGACCAAAGTCCTAAAATAAGCAATGCCCCGATTTATGTATGATCCGCATATTTACAAAAGGGAGTTGTATTCCGCTCCTTGTATTATTGTAATCTATTACTTTCATTATCTATTTGATCATTTATCGCTTTCAAGATGTGAATAAATGCGCCTTTTAATCAATTGCATAGTGTGGAGAGAGAGCAAATTAATGATATTAAAATTTGATCATAAAATAATTGAGGTAGAAATAGATGAGAAATCCCGGACCCAGCTATGGTCTTTGGGCTCGAGAGGTTAGAGGTTATCCTCCAAAATACTTCTTGGGTCACGAGGCTTTAGCGTTAATCCTAGGCTCCTTAGGGCGAGAGGTTTACCTTCCAAGACCCCTCTGGCTGGCCCAAAATGGATACCAAGCGCAGTCTTAGGCTCTCCGAGGCGAGAGTAACTTTCCCAATGTTCTATTGGGTGGCGACTCCATGATACCTCCTTCTTGCCCAACATAGACACACTTGTGATTCATCGCAAGCTGTCAACGGACCCACAAATGCCCCGATCGCCCTCGAGCGGGCGGCCCCACGGGCGGCCGCGGGGATCCGGCGCGCGTCACAGTGGCGACTCCATTGGGGACGTTTATGGTTCGAGATTTCGATTTGAAAATACCTCTTTTAACATTTATGATTAAAATTTAATTCATAAATTCACTTTCTCTCAAATTTGCATTTGCATATCATTAGAGCCTTAGAATACGCTAGTTTGGTCCCTCTTTTAGCCCCGGTGCATTCCTGAAGCACCTCCTCATTTTCACTCAATTTGGGGAAGTGTTAAGGATAATCACCAGCCCAAGCCACGTACCTTAATGGTATATCAAAATGATGACCCGATCGGTCACTATGCTCGTGATGAGATAGACCTGTCGGCAGGGATCATGTTTGGGTAGCCTTAAAGAAACATCTCCCTTGTCCAAAGCTCATGTAATGGCTGTAGTTACTTTCCACAGGTGAAATGAACCCTAATTCCATGCTTGCTATATGGATCCTCATGTATTGGGTGAGTCCAGATGTCTCACTTGGTAACCTAGCCAAAGGCTATCATGCCCCGGTAGGGCCATGTCGAAATTTATGGAACGTCCAAATACGTGACGATTATTATCCATCCGCTTGTACATTAGCATAGGAGTGTCATGCTGCCGGTTTTTCGCCGCGCACCATGCACATCCATCGGGTCCCTCGTTGACCCTTGGGCTAATCCCACCTAGGAAAGAGACTGTACGACCACGTGTGTGGGAGAAATAAGGGAGGAAGGACATACTTGCTTGCTTGTGCTCTATAAGTGTTGCATATCACGACCATGCATTATACCTACATTTCATGCATCATACCTACATTTCATGCATCATGCTTAACTTTTTTGTCCATATAGCCATCATAGATCTGCCCAGGTGGACTAGATCACCAACCGGACGACTGATCCGAGTTCCTACTCCCGAGCTGTCAGATAGAGAGGGTCTACCAGGAATCTTATCAGAAATCAGTGGTACAGTATCTCGGATGGAAAACTCGCCTAGGGGGGATGACGCCACCAGGGCCATGATTGCGAAAGAAGTGGGCCGTCGGTTTGAGGAATTCGAGGGTAGGATGATGAATATATTAACCGCCCTGGCACAGCAGAATGCTCCGCAGAATCCTCCTCCTCCTCCTCCAGTGAGATAGAATGAGCCAGAAGAAGAAAGGGGTGAAAGACGAGAAGAACCTATTCGGACACCTCCAGTAGAGTTAAGGTCAGTAGCCTCGGGAGAGCAGAGAAGAAGGCCTGTGCTGAGGGTTGATGACGATAGAGATATTGAGGATGATAGGATGAGCATTGCATCTGAGAAGGGGAAGGCGCCTCAAGCTGATGACTTTATTCTGAAAAAGATGGAAGAGAGGTTTGAAGCCATGGCCCGTATGATAGGCAGAGCTCATGGGATGAATCCAGAGGATAAGGAGTTGGACGGAGAGGACCCGATCCCTTATAACTTCAAAATGCCGGATGTGCCGAAGTTTGATGGTACTTCTGACCCGACCGCACATGTGAAGCAATATTCTCTGGTCATGAAGGGGACCACGTTGTCCAAGAAGCAGAAAGTAGAATAATTTTGTCTGAGTCTGACCTCTCATGCCATTGACTGGTATCATGGCCTCGACCGCCGCACTAAAGAAGATTGGGATCTGCTCACTGAAGAGTTTTTGAAGCAGTATGACTGTAACACCAGAATGGAGGTGACTCTAAAAGATCTTGAGCTACTCCAGCAGAAGATCGGGGAATCTTTCCATGATTATCTCACCCGATGGCGGAACCGAGTAATGGAGATGCGCCAAAAGCAGGACACCCAGGATCAGATTCATTTATTTATCAAGAACGCAAGCCCATACTTGAAAGAGGGGTTGAAGATGAAGGGGTTGAAGGACTGGGAATCTCTCAAAGATATAGCCATCGAAGCAGAGGGAGAATTCTTAGCTCGAAAAGCTAACAATGACAATTTCGTCAAAAGGGCTAACCCCGGTCAAGGAACCAGCAGGCCAGCAGGTCCCAGTAACAGGAATAGAAGAACGGGTGAAGTGTCTGCTACTGAGGCAACCACCCAGAGGAAGTTTTCAAACTTGGGGAGACCATTATCCTGGGTTTTGAGGAGGTTAATGAAGGAGGGAAAATTGCACCCTCTGGCTCCTAGGCCAGCTTTGACGCAAGGGAAACCTGGACACAAAGATAATGAATTCTGTGCGTTCCACCAGCACTTAGGCCATATCACAGATAAATGCAAAGCGCTCCGACACTCTATCCAAGACTTGATTGATAGCAAGCAGATTTCTGACCCTGAAAAGAGGGAAACTGAGAAGAAGCCCGGTTATAATGCCGTACCACCACCCGTGTTTATGATCGGATCTAGCCTGCCAGAATCGTACGTGCTACATGATCTATATGGGGGCAAGAATTCTGCTACTGGTTATCTCGAGGATAGAGAGGAGAAGGCAGTTGTGGCGACCCTTGATTGCTGGTCTAGCAGTGAAAGCGGTGGAGAAGCCGAGGATGAAGAAGGAATGAACCTTGATTTGTGGGGCTCCGATGGAGATGAAGGAGAGATAGGGGCTGTAACGAGGAGTGGAAGAGTGATCCCCGAGATTACAAGGCTACTGGAGCCAGTGCAACCATCAGCAGAGAAAGAGCCAGAGGAGAATCAGATTGTCAGACAGTTGAAGAAAACTGCAGCTCAAATATCCATCTGGGATCTGTTGAGGCAATCCCCCTCTCATAGGCAGAAGGTAGTAGAAGCTTTGGTTGAGGCCACGGTCGCCACCACTATTTCCCCGTCAGAACTTTTGGGTTTAATTAAGGGAGGATCCGAGGAGAGATTGGTCTTTTCTGACGCCGACCTACCTGTTAAAGGCCGCAACCACAACCGACCCTTGTACATCAAAGCACAAATTAACGATAAGCACACTGCTTGCGTTATGGTAGACGACGGGTCTTCTATTAATGTATGCCCTTTGATAGCTCTGCAAGCTTTTGGTTTAAGCGAGGATATGCTCAGCGGATCGGATCTGACTATCACAGCCTATGACAACTCGAGGAGGCAAGCCTCAGGAACCTTTAAGACCTTGGTCAAGACAGGACCTATTGAAGTGGAGGTTGAATTTGTAGTTCTGCCCATACCCGCTAACTTCTCAGCTTTGCTTGGGAGACCCTGGTTTCATAAATTAGGGGGAGTGCCATCCACACTGCATCAGATGATAAAGTTCCCACACGAGGGGGAGGTGGCGACTATCAAAGCGGCCAGGGAGAAACAGGTCTCAGCGCTGGAAATAGCCAATCAGCTACAAAAATCGAAGAAGAATACTTTGCAATTATGGCCCAACTCCAATAAAGTAAAGCTTCTTCTTCAAAAGCCTCGTCAACCCCTTCAAAGGTACACTTATCCTCAGAATCCAAGCCTATTATAGATTTGGGTGATGATAATAAAGATGACTATTATGGTATTTTTCCACCACCATAGCAAGCCTCTTTTCAAATATGGGTTTAGCCCATACTTTTCAAACATATGGACTCATCCCATATCTTGTGTTTTGTCAAGGCTCAGTCCACATTTTGTAAAAGGCCTAGCCTATATGTAAAAAAAAAAAAGAAGTAAAAAAGGAAACAGTGAAGAAACTTTATTCTGTCAGCTAGTTTTCCATTACTTCAAATAAATTTTTTAAAACCATGTAAAGATATAGGATTTTTGCATATGAAGACCCATCTTTATAGCTCATCCAGTCACTTCACTTGCCAAGACACCCGCAATCAACGCTGGAAGACTCCCTATAAGAAGACCCTTCCTCCTTGTGACGTGCACCGAAACCCCGGAGGCCTCGAAAACCCACTTTTAGGGAGCTCAAGAGAGGTTCATAGAACTTGTAAGGATTATAATGGCATCTATTTTGGGCAACAAGAGGTGTTTTGGAGTCACCACCTGTAGACACCGGGTCCTGAGGTAGTCCAGATCAGAGTTACACGATGAAGAAACCTAACATCGATTTTCGGACGAGGGATGAAAGTTATGGATGTTTGTCCACCAGTTTTATAAGGATCGGAGGAGTTCTGGGTAAACGGAGGATTTCGGACAGTCGAAAAGAATCCAACTTTGAGAATTGGCATTTGAGCCCACAGACGGATAGCCCATCGATGGAGAATAGCCCGTCGCCCATGCGAGAGACCCGTCTCTCTCGTCGAGCGACGGGCCGTCGCTCGGGGAAGGGAGCTCGTCTCTTGAATGAGAGACGCCCATCTCTCGAGAATGGGGTCGTCGCTTGGTTGAGTGGCACCTGTCACTAATTTGAGCGGCGCCCATCTCTCGACTGAGTGACGCCCGCTCCTCCCAGGAGATGGCCGTCTCTCATCTCCATGCCACGTATAGGGCCCGCCGGTCAAGTGACCGCTCGTGCCCCTTGCGACAGACGCCCGTCTGTAATCCACAGGCAGCCCGTCGGTTTGTTTTAACCGCCGAATTCTATAGAATTTAGAGGATTTTATAAAATATTTTTAAATCTTTTTAAATTTCCCAAATCTTTTCAAATATTAGATTTGATTTTAGGAATATTCTGGAAATCGTTTGGTTTTGATTCGATTTCGGAAAATCCTTTTCAAATCTAAATTTAAAATTTAAATTGATTTGAAATTTCCTCTTAAACCTATAAATAGGGGAAGGGGATTCAGCTTTCAGGTGGGGAAAATTTTACTGAGAAATTATTGTTTAAGAAAAACTTTTATCTGAAAACTAAAGTTTAGCAGTTTTCCACAGAAGATTTCTTTTTATTTCTACAAAAGGAATTTTTTTCTTTCAAAATTTCTTTTCTTTTATTCTCGAATTATGCTAATCCAAGGAAACGAGATCCATTCATTTTCATCCATTTGGCTAATTTAGATATTGATTGCTGTCCAAATTCCAAGAAAGAGAAAATAATTTCCTTCTCTTGGCTTATTTTTCAAAGTGAGATTTTTACAACCAAAAATCTCTTCCGATCGCGTGATCATGATCCAATCCTTGTAGAACTCGAGGAGTCAACATCTTGCAACATTCACCTTCATGAGGTAAAAATCCGAGGGCAAATATTCTGGACCTGTTACTTTGAATTTAGTTATTTTCATTAATTTATTGCACAAAAATCCCTTTTATTCAAATTTAAACAAAAACTTAATTATTTGGTTTACTGTTCGGAAACAGAATCGACCGACGGGCATAAGGATCACCGACGGTCGTCACTCAAGCGAGCGGCGAGATGTCGCGGGTCACCCTTACGCCCGTCTGTCTCTCCCAGGGATGCTCGTCGGTCACACGTCTTGGGCCGTCCCTGGGCCTCTTTTCCCACTTAATTTATTTTCTTCTCTTCTTTCATTTTGAATGGTTTTCTTATTCAATTTCTTCCATTTTCCCTCCTTATTATTTAATTTCATACTTAGTTTTTTCTTTGAATTCACACTAACGTGTTCTTTATTTTGTGAGTTATTATTTTGACTTGATGGGTAGATTTGGAGCCATTTGGTGTAGAAGCTATTGCAAAGACTTAAGGGTCTTCTTTCGAGTTCATTCTCTCGACTTTATCTTCTTTATTATATTGTTATTGTGAATAATGTTTGTTTTTTTATACTTTCTCGCTGATGTAAAAAATGGTTAAATATTTTTTATTAATTAAATTGGGACTTTCCTTACAAATTAAGGACCAATGTCCTATTTTTTCAGCAAATAAAATCGACACTTGAAAAAACTATTTTGTAATAAATATGTATGTCAGGACCAATGTCCTCACCCTTAATATATATTCCGTTTTATGCATGCTTTGTATTTTATTTACAAAGGGGGTTGTATTCCGCCCCTAGTTTTGTTGTAATCTATCTTTAGATGCTTTATTTACTGCCTTCCCTAAAGGATAATCTGAGCTTTAATTTAACTCCACCGAATTGAATGAGAAATGGGATGAAACGATAAATTTAAAACTCAACTATAAACCTAACCAAAGTATGAATAAATGGGAAGTCCTGAACCTTCTCTGGTCTTTGGGCTCAATGAGGCGAGAGGGCCATCTCGATGTTCTATTGGGATTGGGCCTCCAAGACACCTCTTGTGTCCCGTAAAAGGATCAAACTTGCACAGTCCAAGGCGCCACGAGGCGAGAGGGCCATGTTAATGTTCTATTAAGGTGGATACCTACAAGACACCTCTGGTTTGCCCAAGCATGAGGCTAGAGGTTCATCCTATAAGCTTGAGGCTAGAGGTTCATCCTATCATTAGGATGGAAGCCTCCAAGACACCTCCGACTTGCCTATGATGGACATAGCAGCACTGTCTTGGGCTCACTGAGGCTAGACGACCTTTCCCAATGTTCTATTGGGTGGTGACTCCAAGAAACCTCCTTGTTGCCCAAAATGGACGCACTTGTAATCCCTTACAAGTTTTTATGAACCTCATCCCGAAGGCCCTAAAAGCGGGCGGTTCGGGGCAACCCTGGGGTTTGGCATGCATCACACCACCCAATAGAAAATTAAAAAAGTTCATCTAGCCTCACTGAGCCTAAGACAATACGTGTATGTCTATTTTGGACAACAAGAGATATTTTGGAATTTTCATCCTAATAAAATATTGGAAAGGTTTATCTAACCTCATGAAGCCTAAGACGATGCGTATAAGTCTATTTTGGGCAACAGGAGATATTTTGGAATTCCCTTCCCAATAGAACATTAGAAAGGTTCATCTAACCTCGTGAAGCCTAAGACTAGAGAGAGTTCGGGACTTTACTCTTATTCATATCTTGGTCAAAGTTACAAGTGAGTTTTTGAAATTAAAATTCCATTCCTTTTCTTATACAATTTAATGTAATTATTAAAGTGCAGTCCAAACACATAATGAAAATTGTAAATAACACAAAATTATAATAAAGTAAATAAGAGTACATTAATTTACAATAAAACTAGGGGCGGAATACAACCCCCAATTATAAAAAAAAAATATAAATCATGCATAAAATGGGACATTTATTCGAGGTGAGGACATTGGTCCTCGCATGCATGCTTAAAAGAATGATTTTTAAAGTGCCAATTTTATTTGGAAGGAAAATAATAACATTGGTCCTATTTTATTAAAGAAAACCTTATTTATTCATAGAAATCTTTTGGTGCTTTTTATGTTAACGAGCACTAAAATAATATTTATGATAATGAATAGGAATTGGAAAAATAAACTAATGAGAGAAATAGAGTAATAGAAATGAACCGAATCGACGTCTTTGAATCATCCTAATTAGTCCCCTTTTTTGACATCCAATATTCAACAAAATAAAAACTCATGAAAAAAAACAAATAACATGTTAGTAAAATAAAATGTCAGAAGCAAAATAAATAATGGAAATATTAGAAAAGACTGAGATGAATTACCTAAAGGTAATAGAAACAAAGAGTAAATGAAAGGAATTAAAACAAAAAAATGAAAAAGAAAAGACCCCGGGGATAGCAAAGGAGGGACGAGGGATGACCGTCCCTAGGATGACTGATGGGAAGAGCGTCGGTCACCGAAAAAGCAATTCCTTAAACGAAAAGGCCCATTTCGAAGCAAAAGAGACATAAAAAGGATTTTTGGTCACCAATATCCCTAAAATTTTTGAATTTCAAGGGTGAAACCCTACAACTTCGCTCCTTTACCTATTTAACAGATACCAATATCTTCATCGGGTAACTCTGATCTAGGTTACCTCGGGACCCAGTGTCTATAGTTGCCCCCAATTTTGGAGAAACTAGTGCACTAGTGTCAAGATGAGCCAAAATTTAGAGATGAGAGAAGAAATGCATACCTCAAGCAGTCCTTACCTTTTGCTGTGTCAAGATGAGTCATTTTGAAGACTTCAGTTAATCCTTCCAGGCATATGATTATCACCTCCAAGACTTCGGCATATGATTGTCGCCACCAGGTCTCTTAAAGGACTATTTTTTATTCGTCCAACTTATGATTGTCATCGTCGAATCACTGGTAATCTATCTGGTATATGCCCACCTAGGAAAGAGATTATGACCTCGTGTGCAGGAGTAATAAGATTGGAAGGACCTATGTGCTTGCATGTGATTTGTGGGTGTTGCATAGCACGATCATGCATTATATGTCATTCATGAATCATCTTGACCTATTATGTTTTGTAGCCATCATAGATCTTCCTAGGTGGTCAAGAAGTTCTCAGGGGTGGCTAGTCAGGAATCCTTTTTTCGAGCTACCAGAAAGGGTGGAGTATCCGGACACTCCTTTAGAAACTAGCTATGCTACTTCAGCTCAATTTTCTTTACACGAAGAAATGGAAAACTCTCCAAGAGGGGAAGATGCCACCAGGGCTTTGATAGCGGAGGAAGTGGGCTGAAGGGCGGAGGAGTTCGAAAATCGGATGATGACCATGATGGCCACAATGGGTCAATAAACGGCTCCACAAAACCCACCGCCTCCTCCTATGAGGAATAATGAAAGGGAGGAGGTCAGAGAAGACCTACAAGAGGAGATCCGCCCGCCACCTGTAGACCCAAGAGCTACCACATTGTGGGCACAGAGGAGGAGGCCAGCCCAAAGATTGGATGATGACTGGGAAGATGATGAATATGAGGAGCACATGTCTGAGAGAGGAAAAGCACCTCAAATCGAAGAAGCCATTTGGAGGAAAATGGATGAAAAATTCGAAGCAGTGTCGAAGATGTTGACAAGGGGTCGAGGGATAAACCCCAAGGATAAAGAATTAGAAGGGGAGGACCTGGTCCTAATGAATTTTAAGATGCCGGATGTGCCGAAATTTGATGGTATGTCAGATCCTACCACCCACATAAAATAATATTCGTTAGTAATGAAGGGTACTACGCTGATAAAAAGGCAAAAGATTGAATACTTTTGCTTGAGTTTGACTGGCCCAGCATTGGATTGGTACTACGGGCTTGACCACAAAACCAAGGAGGACTGGGATTTATTGACAGAGGAATTTTTGAGACAGTACGACTGCAGTATGAGGATGAAAGTGACCTTAAAGGACCTGGAGCTACTACAGCAGAAGGGAGACGAGTCTTTCCATGAGTATCTGACTCAGTGGAGGAATCGGGTGATAGAGATGAAGAGAAAATCGGATACTCAGGATCAAATATGACTATTCATTAAAAATGCAAGCCCGTATTTGAGAGAGGGATTGAAGATGAAGGGATTAAGAGACTGGGAGTCCCTGAAAGACATCGCCATTGAAGCTGAAGGAGAATACCTTGCTGGGAGAGCAGGTAGTGAGAATTATCCCAAGAAAGGTAGCAGTAGTCAGGGGGCAAGTAGGCCGGCAGGTTCTGCTAGTGGCATAAGGAAGAGCGTTGAAGTATTAGCCGCTAATGCTACCCTGAGGCGCTTCTCTAACCTTGGAAGGCTCTTGTCATGGGTACTGAGAAGGCTGATGAAGGAGGGTAAGTTGCAGCCTTTGCCACCCCAACTCGCCAGAACTCAAGGCATGCCAGGGCATAAGGATAATGAATACTGTGCTTATCATCAGCATACTGGGTATACAACTGACAATTGCAAGGCTTTGAGACATACAATTCAGGATCTAATTGATTCAATGTAGATCACAGACCCAGATAAGAGAGGGAGTCAGAAGAAAGCTGGATACAATAACGTACCCTCGCCAGTATTCATGATCGGGTTCAGTTTGCCCGAGGAGATAGTATTGAAGGAGTTATATGGCAACGATGTTAACATTGCTGTCACAAGCCTCCATGAGGTGAGTGAAGAATGGCTTCCCGCTACAGTGATCGATTGCTGGTCCACCGTCGATAGTGGAACTGAAAATGATGATTCTGAAGTGTTTCCCGACCTGTGGGGTTCGGAGGAGGAAGGAGAGGAAGAAAAGAAGGAAAGGAAGAATAAAGTAGGAGCTGTGACTCAGAGTGAAAGGGTAGCTTCAGAAATTGAAAGGCCCCATGAGACAGTAGCAGGCCAAAAGTGGAAGGAGCCGGAAGAGGATCCGATTGTCAAGCAGATGAAAAAGACGTCGGCTCAGATTTCAATATGGGACCTCTTGACGTAGTCTCCATCACACAGGCAGAAAGTAGTGGAAGCTTTGTGTGAGTCAACTATGGCCACAACCATCTCACCTACAGAGCTTCTAGATGTAGTGAAAGGGGGAGCGGGAGAGAATGTAGTTTTTACAAGTGCTGGTCTACCGGTGGAAGGCCGCAACCACAACCGCCCTTTATACATAAGGGCACAAATTAATCAAAAGCACATGGCCTGTGTAATGGTGGATGATGGTTCCTCAATAAATGTATGCCCTCAGGAGGCAATGGCAGCTTTTGGGGTGACGGAGGATATGTTGGCCAAGTCTGATCTCACTATCACGGCATACGATAACTCACGCAGGCATGCCTCTTGGACGTTCAAGACAATGGTGAAGACAGGACCGGTAGAGATGGAAGTGGAGTTTGTGGTTTTGCCTATACCCACCAATTTCTCAGCTCTTTTGGGCAGGCCATGGTTTCATAAGTTGGGAGGCGTCCCCTCTATGCTTCATCAAATGGTCAAAATACCCCATGAAGTCCAGGTTGTTACCATAAGGGCTGCACGAGAAAATCAGGTTTCCATACTGGAGATTGTAAGGCAGCTATTCAGTGGGTTCCATGTTGCCATGATTGGTGGGGAGGAGCAGATAGTGGGAAGCCCCCAAGTGCTAAACATGATGAAAAAGATGTCGTTCCTCCTTAGCGCGGGGTTAGGTAAGAATTCTCAGGGGATGCCAACAGCCATTATTACTAAGGGCCAGAAGGACAAAAGGGGCTTGGGATACACGGGTGCAGTAAGGAGGGGTGAGAAGCCAGAGAAGGGGATCCCGCATATCAAGAAGAGTTTTGTACCGGCGACCGCAGCATGTGCCTACGCAGGGGAAGCCGAGCCGCAGTGGGTGGATGAAAGAATTGTACCATTCTTTAATGATGTCTATGACTGGGACATTAGATTGATCAAGCCAGTAAAGGGCTTTTGGGATGAGGAAATCATGACCAGTAAGACAGTCTGGGACCGCGAAATGCCTGAGGAAGTTATCACCAAGGAGATGTTGGCCACCCAAATGAGGGGGAAGGCGAAGGTTGAGGAAGCCGTACAGGGGGTTGCTGAAGAACGCCCAAAATGCCAAGATGATGCAGGACCATCAACTGCAACAGATACGCTGGCGGAGGAGGAGGAAGAAAATAATTTAGATTTTCTTTTTACTCTTGAACTTTTCAATAATGTTAATGACAATTTCAATTTTATTAATAAAGTGAACGATTTTACTTACTTGTGCGATGTTTCCGATGATTTCATTATGCATGATCATGATCATAATCCATCTATATTTGACATTGATTCAACTGATACTACTCTATTTAATCGTGGGACCTCGGAAAACCCAAAGAAAATTTTTATAGCATCGGATGTAACTCCTGAAGAGCAAGAAAAATTTGAAAGAATATTAAGAAAACATGAAAAAGTCTTTGCCTGGACCTACGAAGATATGCCAGGAGTCGACCGAGAAATCATGAAACATGCCATCCCAACATACCCGGACTATAAGCTTGTCAAACAGAAGTTGAGAAGGCTCAGGCCGGAGTGGGCAAACAAGGTGAAGGAAGAAATTCACAAGCAGATCGAAGCCAAATTCCTAGTTGAGGTACAATACCCTACTTGGTTGGCCAATGTTATCCTAGTAGCCAAGAAAAATACTATCGAGACTTGAACAAGGCTTGTCCAAGGATGACTTTTCGTTGCCCCACATAGACGTGCTGGTGTACAGCGCAGCTGCCTGGATGATGTACAGTTTTTTGGATGGTTACGCAGGCTACAACCAGATACTCAATAAAATAATTGACCGGAT
The DNA here is from genome assembly GCA_947683425.1 of Excoecaria cochinchinensis. NCBI lineage: Eukaryota > Viridiplantae > Streptophyta > Magnoliopsida > Malpighiales > Euphorbiaceae > Excoecaria > Excoecaria cochinchinensis. Next base: position 5,133,370 of record CANTUQ010000194.1, on the reverse strand, counting down.
TAGGATGGCTTTCATCACAGAGTGGGGGATATTCACTTACAGGGTAATGCCTTTCAGCTTGAAAAATGCAGGCGCAACTTATGAAAGGATGGCCACGAAGATTCTAGATGACTTGATTCACAAGTAAGTAGAAGTATACCTGGATGATACGATGATCAAATCGGCCACCAGAGAAGGCCACTTTGAAGCCCTAGAGAAGTTCTTTCAAAGGATCGGAAAGTACAACTTACGATTAAACCCCAAGAAATGTATCTTTGGTGTCACCTCAGGGAAGTTCCTAGGACATGTAGTTAGCCAGAGGGGTATCGAAATTGACCCAGACAAGGTTAAGGCCATTAGAGAAATCCCGGTACCGCAGAAGGAAAGGATGTGAGAAGCTTTTTGGGTAGGTTACAGTATGTCAGCAGGTTTATCGCTAAGCTTACTTTGATCTGCGAACCGATTTTCAAACTACTCAGAAAAGACCAACCAGTAATATGGAACGAAGATTGTCAAACGGCTTTCGATACCATCAGATAGTATTTGCTGAATCCACAGGTTTTGAGGCCGTCGCAGTCAGTCAAACCATTGATTTTGTATTTAGCTATAGAAGATAGTTCTGTAGGTGCCATGATGGCCCAGAAAGATGAGTTCGGAGTGGAGTTTGTTGTTTACTACCTTAGTAAGAAGTTCCTAGCTTATGAGGTTAAGTATACAGAAGTAGAAAAGATTTGCCTTGCGGTAATCTGGGCCTCTAAGAAATTGAGACACTATTTTCATTCTTACAAGGTACAGGCAGTAGCAAAGCAGAATCCCTTAAGATACTTGCAGGAAGCTCCATCTTTACTTGGGAAAATGGGTAGATGGTTGTTGTTGCTATAAGAATTTGATGTAGAGTACATTATTCGGAAGACCATTAAGGGTCGTGTAGTGGCTAAATTCCTAGCAGAGCACCCAATTCAAGGAGACTCATACGAGTTCAACTTTTTGGATGAGGACATGGCAGCTATAGCAGTTCAGGGTTGGCAATTGCACTTTGACGGGGCTATAAATAGCAAGGGGGCAGGAGTAGGAGTTATTCTGACAACCCCAGATGATGGAAAACTTCCCTTAGCAAAGAAGTTGAGATTCAGGGCGACCAATAATGAGGCTGAGAATGAAGCATGTGCCTTTGGATTGGAAGCATTAATAGCCTTGGGAGCTAAAAATGTGGAGGTATTTGGATATTCATCCCTAGTGATCAATCAAATTTGAGGTGAATGGGCTGTTAAAGAAGAGAGACTGGTGCCATACGTCAAGCACTTGAGGGACTTGAGCGGTCAGTTCGAGGTGTGTACATTCCATTTTGTTTCGAGGGACGAGAATCAGTTGGCCGATGCACTCACTACATTAGTGTCGATATGGGAAAATCCAGAAGGGGTAGTCATGAGGTTGGTTTTAATTTCTAGCTCTAAAAGACCAAACTTCAAATCTAAGTCAGTAATGGAAATAGAAGTAGCAGATGGGAAGCCATGGTATCATGATATTAAGAACTATCTAGAAAATGCAACATTTCCAGAGGAAGCTACCGAGAAAGATCAAAGAATGATCCGCAAGCTGTCTACTCAGTTCATCTGCATAGATGGAGTATTGTACAAACGACAGGCTGGTGGCATCCAGTTAAGGTCCCTAGACGAGAAGGAAGGCAAGAGGGTAGTGGAAAAAAATCATGTCGGCGTATGCGGAGCCCATATGAACGGGCTGATATTGGCTAAAAAGATCATGAGATAAGGATTCTTCTGGCTCACCATGGATACAGATTGCTCGAAGTGTGTAAAGCAGTGTCAGTTGTGCCAACAGTATGCAGACTTAAGACACTTGCCCATTTCAGAATTGCATAGTTTGACATCGCTTTGGTCGTTCGTAGCTTGGGGGATTGACATTATTGGAGAGATACATCCCACGGCCTCTAATGGGCATAGGTACATCATTGTCACCATCGACTACTTTACCAAGTGGGTAGAAGTTGAGTCCTTTAAGAAGGTTGATGCTCGGGATATGGCAAAGTTCATCGAGAAGAACTTGATATGTAGACATGGCCTTCCACATCATGTGGTATCTGACAACGGGGTTCTGTTCATGGCCGAAACGAAGAAGTTACTCCAGAAATATGGTATTGAGCATCACAAGTCTTCTCTGTATTCCTCAAGCCAACGGGAGTAGAAGTCGCCAACAAGAATGTCAAGAGGATCTTGGCCAAAATGGTTCAGAGTTACAAAGATTGGGCAAACAAGTTACCTTTTGCACTCTGGGGCTACAGAACGACTATCAGAACTTCAACAAGAGCCACTCCACATTCCTTGGTCTATGGGACGAAAGTAGTATTGCCAGTTGAGGTCCAACTTAAGTCATTGAGGGTGGTTATGGAAGCAGAGATTCCGGAGACTGAATGGGCATAGCAGCGGCTGCAACACTTGAACATGTTGGATGAGAGCAGGTTGAGAGCCTACTACCATAATCAGATCTATTAGAAAAGGCTTGCCAGATCATTCGGGAAGAAAGTCAAGAAGCACGCCTTAAAAGAGGGAGACTTGGTATTCAAGCAGATAAGACCAGGCGCGTCGAACATACGGGGGAAGTTCAGGCCCACGTGGGAAGGTCCGTTCATCCTCAAGAAGCTGCTATCAAAGGGAGCGGCGATCTTGTCAGATAGTGATGGCAACGAATTTAAGGAGCCGGTCAATGTTGATAGACTCAAGAGGTTCCACGGCTAAAGATAATAAAATCAAAAGAAGAGAATAAAAGCCTCGCAGGCCGAAAATCGAAAAAAGGGGGCCTTGCTAAAATTGGGCACCTCGTTAGGGTGAAAACCAGAAAAAGGCATCCTGGTCAAAAATTAGAGGCTTGAGTGAAAATTTCCAATCAAGAAAACCCGAGAGGGCTGATTGGTAACAGGAGTTGATGTTATCAAGATTTGGTTCCATGAATGAATGTAGTTTTGTATAATTGAATTAGTGCCAAATAATGATCATGTATACTGAAATCTTACTGAAATGTACACAATTTGGTGAAATGAAATAAGACTTGATTTATTCATTTACATCATTGTCTAGTTCTGCTTTGAAAAGAAATATATTGCTCAAAATACATGCAAAGCTAAACTATGCCCTATTACTACTCTTGCCGACCAAATGCCTAAGTTGTCGTGTTCTGTTATCGGATGTCGGGCTAAGTACCAACCTCTTGTAGCACTAGTAGAGGTAACAGAGTGGTTCTCGAAGGGAGGTATGACAGTCTTAAATGGAAGTTAGCTCCAGAGCTCATGATAGCGAGAGGCAAAAGCTGCATAAAAGACTCCTCCTCAAAAGGATAAAGGGAGCCTCACCACATCTTGAGTCTCCCGAGTTAACGAGCCTCACGAAGCCCGCATAGGGGAACGCATCCTGAGGATCCATCAATTACTGCACTGGATAAGGGAAGCCAAGTGTGCATGAGGCTAATATCCTCATCTGATATTTCGCTGAATCTGGCAATACCTTCGTCAGAGGTCGCAAATGAATACAGCCGTTGACGTGGGAGGAAGTGTCTCGGAGAGTATTGAGCGATGACCCTGGGAGGTGGTTCTGATAGCAATTTCATCTTCTCTTGTAACCATATCTAAAGAAAAAGAGAAAAAGAAAATAATGATAAAAAGAAAAATAATAAATAAAAGCCGTTGGAGTGAGTTGGGTTCACTTCAGGCAAAAGTAAGGCATAGGGTTGTGTGAAAATCTGAAAAGGACGCACTTCCTGCTAAGAAAAGCTAGTGTGAAAATTCACAAAGAATGCACAACCTTTGAAAATAATGACTTACCTGGAGTAATAAGGGGCTCCCAGAGAAAGTAGTAGAGGACCCGGCACGAACAAAATCAAGACCTATGATGGTCTCAGCAAGGATCAGTGGAAAGGGGGTCAATCCACATTGGAAATCATCCAGAATCCCAAACAAATAAGAGTCTCCAATCAGCTCCTCTGAAGTCACAATCAGATACTTCATCAGGCAGAAAAGAAAGATGACACTTACGTGGTATGGAGGAGCGTCAGGGAACTCTTCCAGTGCCTCAATCAGTGGTTCTAAGGCAAATGTGGGGCCCTGAGGAACTAGACGGACAGCGTCAGAAGGGGCAATGCTTAAGGCCAGTGCCACGTCTCGAGTCTGAATCGGACCGCAGCAGGAAATGCAAGGCAAAGCGTTAGGTGGATACCACATCCCGGTAATAGCAGCAAGCTCTTCAGGTAAGGGGCACAGTTCCTGGTAGGTGAACTTGAAAACATGAAATTGCGGGTCCTAGAAGCGAACCACGGCCAAAAGAAGATCATAGTCTACTTTGACTCTTCTCAGGAATTTCACACCGAAAATTGGAGCCAGAATAGGGTTTTCCCAAGTTTATTGATTATCCAGAATTCGGTGCATCCTAGCAATAGTGGTGGAAGACATTCCTCGAGTCCCATGGTTGGAAGTTTAAGATTGGCCAAGGAAATAAGCAAGAAAGAAGGAAAAAAAAAAAACCCTGAGAAAAGGCTTGGATTTAAGCTTTAAAAGATAAAAAAAAGGGCACGAAAACCAAGGAAAAAAGGAGCAATTTATGGTGATAAGTGACCGACGGCATGCCCATCTGTCGTATTATCGATGGCAAGCCCGTCTGTAAGCTTGGCCGTCTGTCATACAACCGACGGCAAGCCCATCGATCATCCTTGTTGACCAATGGGCAGATCTTTTTCCTCTATGTTTCATGCATACACGCGCATAAAATAATCTTTGCATATTGCATTTGAAATTTTGCAAGGCAAGTCCAGGCGTGGAAGTTGAAAAATATTCAGGGAGTGAAAAAAAACCCATTTAATGAGGTAATTAATTTCCATTTAATTAGAAATTAATTAGGGCATTAATTAGCATTCAAAGTCGGAATCCAGAGCGACAAACGGGCTGCCCGTTGCTCGCTCTTTAGACGGGCTGCCCGTCGGTCAATGAAATCTATAAAAGGAACGAGTCACCGACGCCCATCATTTCTTTTTCCTTCTTCCTTTTCACTCTTCCTCACTAACCGACTCCCTTTCGGTTTTTTGGCCATATCTCCCTCATTTTTCGCCCATTTCGCGCGCTGTTTGCGCCAAAACGACCATCACACAGTCACGTACACTTAGAAGCACTTTTTACATGCTTTAGTTGAGTTTATTTTCAGCATAGTCTCGTCAACATACAGGTCAGTTATTCATTTTTCCTACTCTTCTTCCTATTTAATTTTAATTTTTTTTCATGAGAAATGCGTATTGGCATTATTTGGCAAAAATATAATGTTAATTTTTGCCTTCTTCCTACTCGATTTCTCTGAACTATATGTGGGACATGATGTGAATATGCATAGAAGGACAATAAAAATGAAAACAAAAAGAACAAAATGACAAGAGCATTGCTGTTGGACTTAGTTCTAGGACCAACCTGAACTGGATAAGACATGAATAATTTAAAATATTGCTTGGGGCATGAGGCCTATCCTTTTTTGTGCAGGAGGTTGGGTACATCCTTGCCGGGATGCTGCCCAAATTTTTGTAAATTTTTCTAGTTGGGCACATCCTTGCCAGGATGCTGCCCAAATTTTTTTATGGGGTGCGCCTTGTCGGGATGCCACCCAAATTTATTTTATATATGTTTTGTATAAATGTGCCCTATGAGAATGTTATTGATATTATTGCATGTCGGCCCGAGATGCCATCGAAATTTACAAAGTCATAATCTTTTGCTTAGCCGTTATTTACCGCGGTGATGCCAAACTAATTTCTTGCCTTTTTCTTTTTCAGGATGCCTCCTAGACATCAGGTTTCACATGGCCGGCCAGAGCCTGAGCCTCTTGCCTGGATGAGCGATGAGGCAAGAGAGAGGTTCATGCTGCTAGCCCGAGTGCAGTTTCGAGCCAGCCGTTTTATCTCCAGACCCTTCCTACAGGCCATGGGTATGTTGGAGGAGGTAGACGCGCTAGTGGCGGCTATAGGGTGGACAGAGTTTCTGTGGCCTACCTTCCACACCCACCCAGGGGTTGTCTGGGAGTTTCTCACTACCTTGCATTATGGGGAATTCTAGAGCTCGGACACAGAGAAGGGGGTCATTCAATTCTGGGTAGATGGATAGCACTACAGTACCACCCGCCAGCGGTTCACAGAGGCTATGGGGTTACCAGTCGAAGAGGATTTCATAGTGCCTCAGAGGGCTATTAGGCACCAGCATTGGGAGGTCATAGCTCTACTAGGAGTGCCGTATGACCATGACACGGCAAAGAGTACAGTGCTCTCATCGCAAGCTCTCCGATACATTTATATGGTTATTTCCAGCTCCTACCTGGGACGGGCTAGTAACCCGGGCTCACTTAATGCTGCAAAGATCTGGAGTCTGTGGGCCATGGATGAGTTATTTGCGACTCCCCCAGCACAGAGGGTACCGAGTCCTACACTATCTCCAGTATGTGTTCAGAGGTCGATGCCTCGGGATACAGCCAGGTTTCACCCTTACAGCTGAGTAGGGCACCCGGGGGCATCTACCTCCACTGTACCACCTCCAGACTATCCGGCGGAGTCGGCACCAGCAGCAGCACCACAGCCAGCCCAGCCCGACCTATTGGTGGCCATGACGTCTATTCTTGCTGCTATGGAGCACAAGCAGGACGATAGAGACAGGGTCCTCCTTGAGAGGATTGGGCAGCAGGAGGAGGGTGCCAAGGCCCTCCTTGAGTGGATAGGGCAGTATGAAGAGCGTGATCGAGCTATGTTAGAGAGGTTGGCCCAGCAGGAGAGGGTCATTTAGGACCAGGCCAGGCTCATTGAGGGGTTGCGGTGGGATTTGACAGCTTCCCATGGTACTGCAGCTGACAGGGTGGATACAACTATCTAGATGGTGGACGAGTCCATTACTTCCCTCGGGTTCAGAGTAGGGGTGCTGGAGGGTGCCATTCCACCTATCGCCCAGTCTATTAGGGAATTTAGGGAGCAGACAGAGTCTACACTTGGGGGCATCAGGAGTGCGACCCGGGATCAGACCTTGACGCTATCCAGCAGATTCCAGGAGTTTGGACGGGCAGTCAGGGACACATTGGAATTCATAGGAGTGTTCACCCAGCTTTCCTAGACAACTATGCACATGTACAGTTCCAGCAGGTGGACGCTGCTAGAGCACAGCCTATGGCTGCACCGGTCGTAGCCCCTCCTCGTGCCCAGGCCAGGTTCAGACCTCCAGCGCCAGCACCGCGTAGCCCACCCTCCACATCCAGGGCTCGACCATCTGCATCCATGTAACACCCCGAAATAGCCCTAGAAGAATGACAAAATTTTTGTTCAAGAAAGATTAGTGTTGTGTGTGTGAGTCTTGTCGCGGGCGCGACGCAACCACTCCGGTGATAGGGTATTTAAATTGGCCTTTTTAATTTGTAACTTTGTAGGAGAGTGACACATGGCAGTGTAGGGAGGTGACATGTGGCAAGAGCTTAATTAGTATTCTATTAAGTTAAAGGAGATTAGGATTAATTAAAAAGGAATAAGAAGATAAATATGCATTTAAGTGGTAGATGGCATTTATGACCATAGTTAATTGTTGGATTGACTTGGACTTAGCTGTTTCTTTCTTCTTCTTTCACGTGAGTTTTCTTTCTTTTCCATTATTCTGCTCTTTCTTTCGTTCCTTCTTCTTCTTCTTTACACTGTTTTGAGTGATTCATTTGGTTTGGCTTTGAGAGGGGCTAATAGAGCTTGATTAGGTATCCTAAGAAGGTAAGTAATTCTCTTTAGTTAGTATTGGTCTTCTTCTTTTATCTTTTTTCTGTTTTTGATTTGAAGTAAGAGAGAAGAGTAACTTTGGTGTATTGAATGGTCTGTGTGTAGAAGTTGTGGACAAGAGGCCCAATAAAGGCAAAGAGAAGGTCAGAGCCGAGTAGAGAGCGCGGTTCAACGTCCTAGAGGTTGGGATCGCGTGCGATCTTTATTGTTCATTTTGATTGCTTGTAGGGTTTTATGGTGTATGTATATGGATATGTTGTGATTATATGTGTGTTAAATGGTTTACATACAACTTTCATGTGTAAAGTGTGTTTGTGGGTGAATTCTGTTCAGAATGTTATCAGACCTCTGTGTATTGAATTTGACATAAGTTGAGTTACAAGGCTTCAATTGAGTTGATTCAAATTTCATCTGAAACATAAGATCCGTAGCTAAAAATTTCTAAAGGGTTCTTGAGCTAATTCTGAGTCTACATATCCCAAAAAGTAGTTAAAACGTAGGTGACCCTGTTTTGGCGGGTTCACTGGAATAGTAGAGGTTATTTAGGTCATAGCTTAAGTTGTAGATGTCCAAATGACCTGAAAACTGTCTCATTTGAAAGATAACATCCTATGGAACAATTGTTATGAATACCACTTTGCCTAAAAATGTGGTCTAGATTGTGGTTTTTGCGATTCAAGTTTAGGGTAAAAAGTGGTGCCGTGAGGCACCAGAGGCGAGTCTCTGTCGCGATCGCGACACATGTCGCGACCTCGCGACAGAACAACTCATTTTAAGCTTTTCTTATTCATTTTGAGCTCATAGTTGGCATGGGTCAACCCCTCGCCTTTCCCCTTAACTAAATTGTATATTTTCTTGATGTTTTACTCCCCGGAATGAACCCATATTATCCCGGAATATTTCCGTGATTTATACCCTATATGTTTAGGGTTATCAAATGATTATAGGATTAGTTATCTATGTAACCAATGCTACAGCACAAGAGTTAGCGTTGACCATGAGATGCCATGTGATATGAATAGTTATATAATGCATTTGGTATAGAGTATAGAACCCTTATGCAATCTGTCTTCTGTCGCGAGCGCGACCTCTCGTCGCGATCGCGACAGAGAACCCCTTCTCGCCATGTTCTACTTGTTTTGAAGAGTGTTTCTTTTTGTCTTGCTTTGCATGATGTATATGTATATGTAATGAAATTTGAATGTTATATGCTTTTAATTGTTGAACATGATTAATAAAGACTGTATGTGAATTAAATGCCTCTAAAGTTGATGAGTGCACTTGAATTATAGTTGATGAGTTGTTATTGAGCCTGATTACCGTTATAGTGGATAGATAAGCATGCTTATAAAGGGCTAGAGTGCAGCTGCTAGAGTTGGCCTTAATTGTGCCCAGAGTTCGAAATACCTCGTGTATTCCATAGAGTTTGAGTTAATTCTCCACATGTAAGATACTGTAAACAGTATCCAGAGTTACCCGTATCCACCATGAAAGGAATTCAGGCTTACTAATGTTGTGTAGTGAACTTAAGATGATGAAAAATATTGCTCTGAATAAATGTCACAGCACGTGAGAGTAATGTTTAAATACATGAATATTCTATATAGAAGTACATGATTACAGGTATGTGAATACATGGTGATTGCTATATTTGATTATATGCCCTGTATAAGTGTGTGCAAGTTATGTGCATGAGATATTTGATTGTTTTATATGAAATATGTGATCCATGTGTGACTTCGGAAAGAAGTCCTTTGTATTATTTTCATCCCCACTAAGCGTTATCGCTTAGCACGGATGTTTATTTCCGTGTAGGTACAGGTTCGGAACAGTGAGAGCGTGCATCTGCAGGTCAAGGCCACTAGGAGCTTTTGTTACATCTTTTTGTATAGGATAGTAATAGAGTTTCTTACATTTTGAGTAACATCATTATGTACATAGGAAGTATAGTATAGTTGACATGTAAAAGTTAACTGTTATACATATGTATACAGAAAATGAATATGTAACAAGTATAAAGCTTTTGTATTATGTACAGTTTATATATATGTATTTATAAGAGAAGTGTGTGTTGTTTGGCCCTCAAGATAGTCTAATTATTATTTATTGTTACCGCTTCCGCTAGTGTGTTTATATGTATATGTATACGTTTGTGCCCGCGTGACGCCCCGATATTCCTTACCGGTGGTATGGGGGTGCTATAGTCCACATCACGGAGCTAGCCAATGCATGTGTTGGATGATGAGGAGGACCCGGATGAGCCCTCGGACTACCGCCCTCTTTAGATTGTTCAGGGAGCCTATTTTCATTGCGTTTTGTTTTACTTGTATATTTTTTGTACAAAATATGTTGTCACTTAGTGGAATATCTATGTTTATATTTTGATTAACTTAGGCTTATATTTTGTCAGATCCATATTTCAGCCTGTATATTTGTCATTTTACTTACGATTTCCTAACGTTTGATAACACGATAAATCGAAGAAAATGAAAAGAAAGACAAGATAATAATAACGCGAAAATCATTTAATTGATAACAAGCAAAATCAACTCGCAACAAACTGATTAAATCTTTTGTAATACAGGAACATGAGTTACACTGACCCGAAGTTGGTCAACGATGAAACGATTCAAACATCGCATAGGCTGAGATGAGGCTAGCGAAATGGATCAGCCGCCACGCAAACCGAGATGAGGTTAGCGGGGCACATGCGATATAACAAATCGCAAATAGAGGATGCAGTTAGACAACACTTCACCTCACATCATGCAAATCGAGATAAGGTCAGCGGAACGAATCAGACGCCATGCAGACTGAGATGAGGTTAGCGGGGCACCCGAGATAGAACAAATCACAAACAGAGGATGTAGTTAGACAACACTTCACCTCACACCGCGCAAACCGGGATGAGGCCAGTGAAACGAATCAGCCGCCACGCAGACCGGGATGAGGTTAGTGGGGCACATGCGATAGAACAGATCGCAACCGAGATGGGGTTAGATAACACTGCATCTCACACCGTGCAAGCCAAGACGAGGTCAGCGGGACAGAACAGCCACCGTGTATGCCGAGACAAGGATAGCGGGACACACGCAATAGAACAGATCGCAATGGGACTGTGGTTAGAGAATACCGCATCTCATAGATGCCACGCAAATCAACCGGAGGCGAGCGGGACAGCATGATAGAAGAGGTTGCAAATGAGCCACAGTCGGATAGCATTATAGCTCAACGGCAACAAGTCGCGACGTTGCACAGGGCAAAAAGGGTAAGGGGCTGCCAAGGGTACGCATATCTTTCCTCTCTCCTATGAATTTTGGCTCATCTAGACACTAGTGTACTAGTTTCCCAAAAATTGGGGGCAACTGTAGACAGCGGGTCCTGAGGTAGTCTAGATCAGAGTTACTCGATGAAGAAACTATCGTCAGTTTTCGGATGAGGGATGGAAGTTGTGGATGTTCATCTGCCAGTTTTATAAGGATCGGAGGAGTTCTGGGCAAACGAAGGATTTTTTACAGTCGAAAAGAATCCAACTTTGAGAATTGGCATTTGAACCTATAGACGGGCAGCCCGTCGGTGGAGAATAGCCTGTCGGCCACGCGAGAGACCCATCTCTCACATTGAGCGACGGGCCATTGCTCAGGGAAGGGAGCCCGTCTCTCGAGAATGGGGCAGTCGATTGGTTTAGCGGCGCCCGTCTCTCGACTGAACGACACCCTCTCCTCGTGGGAGACTGCCATCTCTCATCTCCATGCCACATGTAGGGCCCGCCGGTCAAGTGACCGCTCGTGCCCCTTACAACAGACGCCCGTCTGTAATCCACGGGCAGCCCGTCGGTCGGTGATTAGGTTGTTTTAACTACCGGATTCTACAGAATTTAGAGGTTTTTACAAAATATTTTTAAATCTTTTTGAATTTCCCAAATCTTTTCAAATATTTTTTATTATTAGATTTAATTTTAGGAATATTCTGGAAATCGTTTGGTTTTGATTCGATTTCGGAAAATCCTTTTCAAATCTGAATTTAAAATTTAAATTGATTTGAATTTTCTCTGAAACCTATAAATAGGGGAAGGGGATTCAACTTTCAAGTGGGGAAAATTTTACTGAGAAATTATTGTTTAAGAAAAACTTTTATCAGAAAACTAAAGTTTAGCAGTTTTCCACATAAGATGTCTTTTTATTTCTATAAAAGGAATTTTTTTCTTTCAAAATTTCTTTTCTTTTATTCTCGAATTACGCTAATCCGAGGAAATGAGATCCATTCATTTTCATCTATCTAGCTAATTCAAATATTGATTGCTGTCCAAATTCCAAGAAAGAGGAAACAATTTTCTTCTCTTGATTTATTTTTCAAAGTGAGATTTTTGCAACCAAAAATCTCTTTCGATCGCGTGATCACGATCCAATCCTTGTAGAACTCGAGGAGTCAACATCTTGCAACATTCACCTTCACGAGGTAAAAATCCAAGGGTAAATATTCTGGACCTATTACTTTGAATTTAGTTATTTTCGTTAATTTATTGCACAAAAATCCCTTTTATTCAAATTATAACAAAAAATTAAATTTTTGGTTTACTGTTCAGAAACAGAGTCGACCGACGGGCATAAGGACCACCGATGGCCAAGCAAGCGGCGGGACATAGCGGGTTGCCCTTATGCCCGTCTGTCACTCCCAAGGACGCCCGTCGGTCACACGTCTTGGGCCGTCCCTAGGCCTCTTTTCCCACTTAATTTCTTTTCTTTTCTTCTCTTCCTTCATTTTGAATGGTTTCTAATTCAATTTCTTCCATTTTCCCTCATTATTTAATTTCATACTTATTTTTTTCTTTGAATTCACACTAACGTGTTCTTTATTTTGTGATTTATTATTTTGACTTGTTGGGTGGATTTGGAGCCATTTGGTGTAGAAGCTATTGCAAAGACTTAAGGGTCTTCTTCTGAGTTCATTCTCTCAACTTTATCTTCTTTATTATATTGTTATTATGAATAATATTTGTTTTTTTATACTTTCCCGCTGATGTAAAAAATGGTTAAATGTTTTTTATTAATTAAATTGGGATTTTCCTTACAAATTGAGGATCAATGTTTTATTTTTTCAGCAAATAAAACTGACACTTCAAAAAATTATTTTGTAATAAATATGTATGTGAGGACCAATGTCCTCACCCTTAATATATATCCCGTTTTATGCATGCTTTGTATTTTATTTACAATGGGGGTTGTATTCCACCCCTAGTTTTGTTGTAATCTATCTTTAGATGCTTTATTTTAATTATGCTTTATTTACTGCCTTCCCTGAATGACAATCTGAGCTTTAATTTAACTGCACCGAATTGAATGAGAAATGGGATAAAACGATAAATTTAAAACTCAACTATAAACCTAACCAAGGTATGAATAAATGGAAAGTCCCGAACCTATCTTTGGCCTCAATGAGGCGAGAGGGCCATGTTCTATTAGGATGGGGCCTCCAAGACACCTCTTGTGTCTCGTAAAAGGATCAAACTTGCAGAGTCCTAGGCACCACGAGGCGAGAGGGCCATCTTAATGTTCTATTAAGGTGGATACCTCCAAGACACCTCTGGTTTGCCCAAGCGTGAGGCTAGAGATTCATCCTATCATTAGGATGGAAGCCTCCAAGACACCTTCGGCTTACCTATGATGGATATAGCAGCACTGTCTTAGGCTCACTAAGGCTAGACGACCTTTCCCAATGTTCTATTGGGTGGCGACTCCAAGAAACCTCCTTGTTACCAAAAATGGATGCACTTGTAATCCCTTACAAGTTTTCATGAACCTTATCCCGAAAGCCCTAAAAGCGGGCGGTTCGGGGTGGCCCCAGGGTTCGGCGCGCGTCACACCACCCAACAGAACATTTTAAAAAGTTCATCTAGCCTCACTGAGCCTAAGACAACGCGTGTATGTCTAGTTTGGGCAACAAGAGATATTTTGGAATTTTCATCCTAATAAAACATTGGAAAGGTTTATCTAACCTCATGAAGCCTAAGACGATGCGTATAATTCTATTTTGGGCAACAGGAGATATTTTGGAATTCCCTTCCCAATAGAACATTAGAAAGGTCATCTAACCTCGTGAAGCCTAAGACTAGAGAGAGTTCAGGACTTTACTCTTATTCATATCTTAGTCAAAGTTACAAGTGAGTTTTTGAAATTAAAATTCCATTCCTTTTCTTATACAGTTTAATGTAATTATTAAAGTGCAGTCTAAACACATAATGAAAATTATAAATAACACAAAATTATAATAAAGTAAATAAGAGTACATTAATTTACAATAAAACTAGGGGCGGAATACAACCCCCAATTATAAAAAACAAATATAAATCATGCATAAAATGGGACATTTATTCGAGGTGAGGACATTGGTCCTCGCATGCATGCTTAAAAGAATGATTTTTAAAGTGACAATTTTGTTTGGAAGGAAAACAATGACATTATTCCTATTTTATTAAAGAAAACCTTATTTATTCATAGAAATCTTTTGGTGCTTTTTATGTTAATGAGCACTAAAATAATATTTATGATAATGAATAGGAATTGGAAAAATAAACTAATGAGAGAAATAGAGTAAAAGAAATGAACTAAATCGACGTCTTTGAATCATCCTAATTAGTCCCCTTTTCCGGCATCCAATATTCAACAAAATAAAAACTCATGAAAAAAAACAAATAACATGTTAGTAAAATAAAATGTCAGAAGCAAAATAAATAATGGAAATATTAGAAAAGACTGAGATGAATTACCTAAAGGTAATAGAAACAAAGAGTAAAGGAAAGGAATTAAAACAAAAAAATGAAAAAGAATAGACCCCGGGGATAGCCAAGGAGGGACAAGGGACAACCATCCCTAGGATGACTGATGGGAAGAGCGTCGGTCACTGAAAAAGCAATTCCTTAAACGAAAAGGCCCATTTCGAAGCAAAAGAGACATAAAAAGGTTTTTGGTCACCAATATCCCTAAAATTTGTGAATTTCAAGGGTCAAACCCTACAACTTCGCTCCTTTACCTGTGTAACAGATACCAATATCTTCATCGGGTAACTCTGATCTAGGTTACCTCGGGACCCAGTGTCTACAGTTGCCCCCAATTTTGGAGAAACTAGTGCACTTGTGTCTAGATGAACCAAAATTTAGAGATGAGAGAAGAAATGCATACCTCAAGTAGTCCTTACCTTTTGCTGTGTTGATCGAGAATTGAAGATCACGGATTGTGGCCTATGATTGTCGCCAGTGAGTCATTTTGAAGACTTCAGTTAATCCTTCCAGGCATATGATTATCACCTCCAAGACTTCGGCATATGATTATCGCCACCAGGTCTCTTAAAGGACTGTTTTTTATTCGTCCAGCTTACGATTTTTGCCGTCAAATCACTGGTTATCTATCTGGTATTTGATTATTGCTATCAAGTTATTGGCTTATGATTATCGCCGTCGAGCCATAAGCATATGATTGTCGTACCACTCGCTTTGTAGACTACAACTTGTTCGTCCGGCATATGATTATCTCCTTCGAGACATCGGTATGTGATTATTGCCGTTAAGCGGTAGGCATATGATTGTTGCTACCGCTCGTTTTGCGGACTACGATTGATCTGTATGGCATATGATTGTTGCCATCCAAGTGTCAGCCTATGATTATCACCGACGGGATCACTGGCCTATGATTGTCGCCACTGAGCTATTTTGTAAACCACAATCGATCTGTGTGGCATATGACTATTGCCATCCAAATGCTAGCATATAATTGTCACCAGTGAGCTACAAGAATATGATTGTCGCCACAACTCATTTTGCAGAAGACTTTCCTCTGACGCAGCTTATCATTAACGCTACTGAGCTATGATGAACTTGACCTTGGTGTCGTGACATAGACTATTGGAATGTATTCCTGTAATTTCAAAGAATCTTATTAATTTGTTGTATTAACTGGATCCTTCTAAAGCGTAAATCTTACATCTTTTATTTTCTATTATTATTATTTATCTTTCATCTTTCTTGCTCTTTCTTTTCCTTTTTCTCTTTTATTTTAATATTTTGATACGTTAAGTATTTTCGAAGCAAAAATGAAATATTAACAAAATGTAAACATCACTAAATAAAATGAAATTTTAAAAACATGTAAATATCACTAAATAATTCAAAGTTTGTACACCAATAGATATATATACAAATCTTCCTGAATATGTGCTAAAGAGGAGAGTAATCCGAGGGCTCATCTAGATCCTGGCTGCTGTTTGATAGAGGGATCGGCTGAGCACTAGATGAAGATGGTCCTGCACTGGAAGTCAACAGTTCGACTCTAAAAGAGGAGGGCTAATCCTTGGATGCTGGTGGTCTAGCTCTGGAAGAGGAGGGCTGATCCCTGGATACCGATGGTCTAGCCCCGATGGCTAGCTACAGAGGAATGACAACCGCTAGTGGAGATTATGGCGCGGTGAGTGCTCTGCTAGTGGAGGGTGCTGGAACTGGATCCGGGCATACCCATCCAAGAAAGGCTGAGCACAGGTCTTGAGGACCCCAAAAACTCACTAATCACTCTGGCCATCTCTGTGAGAACCTAAGTCTGCTACGAGCTCTGGCATCTGGAGGCATCCCTGATCCCAATAAGCCTAGTCTTCATCTGCTCTCTCAGCTCCCTAATAGACCCGGATATGGCAAGTATAGAAGACTCTAAGACCTCTACTCAAAATTTGAGAGAGGTAACAGACTCATCAACCAACTGGATGGCCTCATCAATCCTCTGGGCTACGGCCGCCTGTGTGGCACTCAAACCCTGCCTCAAATCCTCTATCAGTCTCTCTTGTTTATCTAGGATCTCACCTATCATCCTGTCTCTCTCCTCCATGTGCCAATCCATGGTGGCGAGGGCGACGGTCAACATTGAGATAACGTCCTGCTGTACGGATGGGGATGGTGATTGTGCACTGAGGTGCACCGACTCTGCACGGGAATGTGGTGGTGGAGAAGCAGTGGACATGGATGCCCCCGGGTGCCCAAGGTGGCTGTAAGGGTGGAATCTCCTAGCCTCCCGAGACTCAGAGTACTGGACCTACGGTGGCGGTGTGTGGCTCTAAGCTCGCTGTGATACTGGAGTGTGCAGCAGATTATCCAAATCTATATCGAACTCCATATCCTAAGGAGTGTGAGGCTGCTCCTCCTCTATCGGGGCAGCTGTGGAGGCTGCTCCTCCCCTTGGGGCTCCCCCGGAATGTCCACAGCGGGTTGGAGTGGAGGGAGATGAAAGAGGCACCTAGTCTCCATCACTGTAAGTAGTCTGTACTCATCAGGATGATCATGTATCTGAGCTATCATCTCCATAATCTGGGCTGCTGCTACATCCATATAAATATCCTCATCCAACGGAGGCCCAAAGTCCACTAAAGGGATCCTCAGAAATGTAAGCAACCTAGTGATCACCCCACCAGCAGATATAAAGGGCGCTATACCCCATGCCAATCTCACCAAGTTAGCCAAGATCTCATGCTAATGTTGAGGCGTCGCCCTATCACCATCACCCATATGTTCCATATCTCAACGTCATTGACTGACCCCAAGTTCCCATCTCGGCCCAAGTAGGAGCTGGATAGAACTCTATGGACATACCTCAATGCCTGTGATGGGAGCATAGTGCTCTTCGCCGTATCATAGTCATAAGGGGCTCCTGGCAATGTGATGGCCTTCCAATGCTACCTCCAGATGGCCCTCTATGATATCATCACATCTGCCCCAGACAAAAGTCCCATCGCCTCAGTAAAGACTCTGCGGGTGATACTAAAGTGATCTCCTCGCACCCAAAAATGTATGACACCCTCCTCAGTGTCCAGTCTCTGAAAACCTCTGCAGTGGAACATTGCTAGGGACTCTCTCGCAACCTCTGGGTGAGTCTGGAATAATGGTCTGAGAAACTCCGTCCACCCCGCCGCCTCTAAAAGCGCCTCAACCTCATCTAACATCCCTATGCGCTGGAGGAAAGGCCTGGAGATGCATCTGCTGGCACGAAACTAGACGCGAGCTAGGTCCTGAAATCTCTCCCTCATATCTGGAGTCATCCATGTTAGAGCCTGAGGCTCAGCCTGATCCTGAGGGGCGTTTCTTCTAAGGGGCATCCTGCAGAAAAAATAAAATAAAATAAAGAGTTAGTTTTGCATTAATACATTATAAGTAAACCAACTATATCTTTACATTTTAGAGATTTTGGCAGCATTACGACTAGGATGTGCCTAACCCAGAAAAATTTCGATAGCATCCCAGCAAGGATGTACCCAACTTCCTGCATGAAAAGCACTAACAAGGATAGGCCTCAGGCCTTAGCAACAATTTTACAGGCACAACTATTTTATCCAAACATAAATATGAAAATGGAGAATCCTACCTTACCCTTTTATCCTACTCCTAATAAGTCAAACTTGCGGTTGCAGAAGTAGAATAATTCAACCTAAAAAATAATTAATTAATTATAACTTTTTTTCTTTTTCCTTTTCTTTCACTACTTGATATATTTGGCATTTAACTAGCAGTGTGCAAAGCATAGACTGGAGAAAACTAGTTTCATTTGCATTTCCTAGTAGGCATATCTACAATACATCTAAAATGTAAAAAAAAAAAAAAGAGAAAATTTCAAAGAAAGAGAGATAAGTTGCAGAAAACCAACCTGTGAGTCAACGAACTACACTGAAAAAAAACTCATAATAAATGCAACAAATTTAGTCCCGAACGTGCGCGACTGTGAGGGGAGAGTTTTGGTGCAAATAGCACGCAAAACGGATGAAAAATGACAAAGAAGATGCAAAAAAAATCATAGGTGAGCGACGGTTAGCGCAGAGGAAGAAGAAGAAAAAAAGAACAAGAAGAAACTGAACAGGCGGGTAACTGCTCACTATATATAGTTTTTAACAACTGACGAGCAGGCCATCTATAGAGAGAATTTTCTTTTTTTTTTTAGAATTTTAAAATACTTCCTGAATGTCTCGCGCCCTATTTTCAGTGTATAATTGCATCCATCAAATTTGTTTCCCTGCAAAACTAAAATGACACAAATGCACGTAAAAGATTCATGCATGTGAAATGCTTGAACCATGCAGAACAAAATCCACCCAAGTGGTCAAAGTTTGACCGACAGGCTGGCTGTGACTCGCTCGAGCCACGCCCATCAGTCGTTACTTTCTTTAAATACTCGTCTTTCTCCTCGATTTTTGTGTATTGCTCCTTTTGGCTTTTAGTCAGAGCCCCCTTTTCTAGGTTTTTTCCTCTTTTCCTCTTTTTTTCTCTTTCGTTTCTTTTCTTTTTTCTTATATTTAATTTTTTCCCCAAAGTCTTAAAAATGTTGTCATGAACCCTTCTCAAAATGCACCAAATTCTAGATGACCCCTGAACTTGGGAAAACACTACTTTAGCCCCTTATTCTAGTTTAAAATTTCTGATGAGAGTTAAAGTAGACCAGAATCTTCTGTTGGTTGCAATTCGCTTCTGGGACCCCTGGTTCCACGTTTTCAGATTTACCTATCAAGAGTTATGCCTCCTGCCTGAAGAATTCGCCACCATCATCGGAATGAGGTTTCCTCCTACCACACTACCTTGTATTTCGACATGTGGATTGATTCATGCGAAGGACACTACATTGGCCTAAGGTATTTAGCCTTCAGCCGCAGCAAGATTAGCCCCCTAGGGTGCCACTTTTGCTTTAGAACCGTTGATCGAGGCACTAGAAGGCTTTTCTAACGTACCCACATTACAAGCCAGTGTTAACCTAATATTTTGCTCCTCCAGATATTTGATAGTGGTTTCTGAGGAACTAACTGGAGATTTCCAGTTATTCGGGATTGTGGATGCCATCCATCACGAGCTGACCCCATTCCCCTTGATTCTTGCTGAGACCATTCTGGGTTTGGATGCTATCTGTTCTGGCCCTTCCACTACCTTCACCGAAAGCTCCCTAAGTCATTATTTTAAAAGGTAGTGTGTCCCTTGTGGATTTTCACCCTAGCTTTTCTCAGCGGGAAACGTGTCCTTTCTGATTTTCACATAACCCTGTGCCTTATTTTTGCCTATAGTGGACCTTACCCATTCTAGCATCCTCTTTTTTTTAATCTTTCCTTTCTTTCAAGTATGGCTATAAGAGAAGCTAAAGCTATTATCAGAGCTCCCTCCTAGGGTAATCAGTAATTATTCACTGAGGCATTTTCTTCCCAGGCAGCGGTTGTATTCCTTTGCATCCCTCGATAAAGGTGTTGCTAGATTGGGTGAGGTGGCAGATGATGACATCAACTTCATGGGCCTCGGCTACCCCTTTCTTCTGTGACTCTAGATGGTTCTTTAGGGTGTATTACTTTGTGTGGACTTCATGAGGCTACCTTTTATATTACCACCTGCTGTGCCTGAAAATTCGAAGGGAATCAAGATGTTGTGAGGCACCCTCTATCTTTCCTAGGTGGCATCTCGGGTTTTCTTGATTAGACATTTTCTCTCGAGTCTCTAATTTTTGTCCAAGGTGCCTTTTTTCGGTTTTCACCCCGATGAGGTGCCCATTTTTAGCAAGGACGGTCTTTTTTAGTTTTTGACCCGCAGGGCTTCTTGTAGGCACCTGGTTCTAAGGTAGATGATGATTAGACATCTATTCACGGGCAAAAAGGTTGGAAGTGATAATTTCCTTGTCAAGATTGCTTTTTAAAACAAAAAACAATTAAAAAAATTGAAACATTAAGATTAAAAAAATAATAAAAAATGAGTTTGAAATTATAGTGTTTTATTTAAATTTGTCTTAAAAAACAGAAAAATTTCGGCAATCGGCCAGGTCGGCGGCGCGCCTCGGCAGCGCGCAGGCCTACCTTGCCTGTGCGTGCCCGCAGGTCCGACTCGCCTGCGGGTGCGCGCGGGCATACTGTGCGCAGCGTGTGCCCAACGGGCGCTCCGTACGCCCACCAATGGGCGTTGGTCGCCCTGTCAGCCCAAATCTGTCGAAAACGTGATTTTTAGCCCAAAATCGAGATTTTTTCCCCAAAATTGATTTTTTATCCTATTTTTTTGGAATTTTCGGATTTTTTTCAATTTTTAAAATTTAGATAGTAAATATTCCGATTTAAATTTATTTTCTTTTCTTAATTAATTAAGGTTTTTTTATTAAAACATATAAATAGAAAAAGATGAAAAGAAAAAGTGAGGAGAATTCTTTTTGGGTAAAAATATTATTTTCTCTTGTTTTTTTCTTCAAGGAAATTCTCCCTACCTTTTTTTGGGTTTTCTCCTCCAAATAAAAATTTTTTAAAGTAAACAAAATTTCATTCTTAATGAATAAATTTTTTTGAGACAAAGAAAAAATGATTTTTTGTTCTTGAAATTTTTATTTCTTTTTTTAGATCAATTATTTTCTTTGAAACAAAGAAAATTCATTTTTTGTTCTTGAAAATTTTCATTTTTCTTTCATTATTTTTATTTTTTCTTCAAATAAAATTTAATTTTTTTAATCAATAATCATTCTTTAAACAAAAAAATTCATTCTTTGTTTTTGAGAGTTTTTATTTCTTTTTTAAGCAATTTTCTTTCTTAGAATAAAATTTCAATTTTTATTATCTTCAACTCTAATTTTGCAAAACAAAATAAGCAAATCAATCATCATTTTTTTCTCCATCGAATTATTTTTTATTGTATTATTTTTATCTCTTATTTACAATTTATTGATTAATATGTAGATTTTTATTGTTTTTATTTATTTATTTATTCAATTATTTCTATATTTATTTTATTTAATATGTTTATTATCATTATTATTTTATTATCTTTTTTTATCATTATTATTATTATTATTATTATTATTATTATTATTATTATTATTATTTATTATTGTTATTATCATCATCATTATTTTTATTATTATTATTGTTCTCATTATTATTATTCTTTATGTTTTTGTATATTAATCTATTAATATGTTAATTTATTTGTTTTAATCATGTCATTTAATTTATTTATCATTCATAATACATTTATTTATTTATTTTAATTCATTTGTCATTTTTTCATGTCATCTTATTTTATTTTATTTTAATTTATTATTTATTTTCTTATATGGTTGATTAACTCTCTTTATTTAATAACTAACATTAATTTTTTGTGTTTGTTTTGGATTTCAATACTCGTTTTCCTTGTTTGGGCATTTTCGAGAGCAAATGGGTAAATTCAAGAGACTCGTTTGATTTGATCATTTATTTTTATTCTTTGTATTATTTTATTTATTTGGTTTTCTCATTTATTTTGCCATATAATTCCTAATAAAATTATTTATTTTGTGCTCGTTAAAAAGAAGATTACAAAAATATTTATATTAATTAATTTGGAATTTTTCTAATAAAAATGGGATCAATGTCCTAGTTTTTCATTCAAACAAATTATCACTGTAAAATTATTTTTTATAAGTATGCATGCGAGGACTAATGTCCTCATCCTTAATAAATACTCCATTTTATGTATGATTTACATTTCATTCACATTGGAGATTGTATTCCGCCCCTAATTTTATTGTAAATTAATGTACTTTTATTTACTTTATTTTAATATTGCTTTATTTACTACTTTCATTACATGATCGATATGCGCTCTAATTACGGCATTTAATCGGATGAGAAAATGAATGAAATTTTATCTCTAAAATTCAATCGTAACTTTAACCAATGTATGAATAAATGGGAAGTCCCGAACCATCTCTAGTCTTAGGCTCAACGAGGTTAGATGAATCTTTCCAATGTTTTATTGGAAAGAGAATTCCAAAATATCTCTTATTGCCCAAAATAGGCCCAAGTTGCATTGTTATAGATTCCATGAGGTTAGACGAATCATCCCAATGTTTTATTGGGGTGGGAACTTCAAAATATCTCTGGTATGCCCAAAATAGACGTATATGCATCGTCTTAGGGTTCACGAAATTAGAAGAATTTTTCCAATATTCTATTAGAAGAAAGATTCCAAAATATCTTCTATTGCCCAAAATAGACACACATGCGCTGTCTTAAGCTCAGTGAGGCTAGACGACCTTTTTCAATGTTTTATTGGGTGGCGACTCCAAAACACCTCTTTGTTGCCCAAAATAGATGCCCTTGCAATCTCTTGCAAGTCTTATAAGCCTCTCTCGAATACCCTAAAAGCAGGTCATTCGGGGCACCCCGGGGTTCGCCACGCGTCACATTGCTTACTCCACTAGGGACTATTGAGACTTCACTTCGAAAGCACATTGATTAAAACATATAATTGAGTTTTAATTTAAAATTTCACCCTTTTTTCGAAATTGTATTGCATATCATTACAGCCTTAGATCTATACTAGTTTGGTCATTCTTTTAACTCCAGTGCATTCCCGAAGCACAACCCTACGTTCATTCAATGTAGAAAAGTGTTAAGGATAATCACCAGCCCAAACCTCGTACCATTATGGTATGTTAAATGGAGATCCGATTGGTCATTATGCTTGTGTCATTTATGAAAAAAAAATATGTACATTTCATTTCGTGTGTACATTCTATTTCGTGCATATAATCTTTACATGTACATATCATCCTGTGCATAAATTTATTCCATACATTGCATACATCATTCTAACCTCTTTGATTTTTTTCAGCCATTATATACTATTTGTTGCATAACATGATCATGCATCATTCATACATCATTCTAACTCCTTGATTTTTTAGCCATCGTAGACCATCTGCCTAGTTGGTTTAGGGGTTCCGTCAGCTCCGATTTTTTTTTTATTTTTTTTCCAAAAATATTGTAATTTTTAAGCCCCATTTTTCAAATTTGATTTTTAAAATATTTTTTTATTATTTTTCAATTTTTCACTCTAAAATGCAAATTTGACGAGGAAATCACCACTTTTAACCTTTTTGCCTGTGACAAGGCATCTTATCATCATCGGGTAACTTTGATCTAGGCTA
Source organism: Excoecaria cochinchinensis (assembly GCA_947683425.1). NCBI lineage: Eukaryota > Viridiplantae > Streptophyta > Magnoliopsida > Malpighiales > Euphorbiaceae > Excoecaria > Excoecaria cochinchinensis. The sequence goes on along the minus strand of CANTUQ010000194.1, from coordinate 5,109,671 downwards.
ACTCAGGACCCGGTGTCTACAGTTGCCCCCAGTTTAGGGGAATCTAGTACACTAGTGTCTAGGTGAGCCTAAACTCAAAGAAGAAAAGAAAAGGCACACGTACCTGAGGCAGCTGTCTTTCCGAAGTGGGGAACCTGTGGTGGTTATTGTTGCCATGTTGTAGGCGTGCTATTGCTTGTTGAAGCGGTAGTGCCGTGGTCGTGCTAACCCTCCGTAGAGTGGTAGTGCCGCCATCGTGCTAACCCTTCGATTTGATGAAGTGGTAGTGCCTTGGTCGTGCTAACCCTCCGTAGAGTGGCAGTGCCGCCATCGTGCTAACCCTTCAATTTGATGAAGTGGTAGTGCCGTGGTCGTACTAACCCTCCATAGAGTAGTAGTGCCGCCATCGTGCTAACCCTTCGATTTGATGAAGTCATAGTGCCGTGGTCGTGCTAACCCTCCGTAGAGTAGTAGTGCTGCCATCGTGCTAACCCTTCGATTTGATGAAGTGGTAGTGTTGTGGTCGTGCTAACCCTCCATAGAGTAGTAGTGCTGCCATCGTGCTAACCCTTCGGATTTGATGAAGTGGTAGTGCAGTGGTCGTGCTAACCCTCCGTAGAGTAGTAGTGCCGCCATCGTGCTAACCCTTCGATTTGATGAAGTGGTAGTGCCGTGGTCGTGCTAACCCTCCCTAGAGTGGTAGTATCGCCATCGTGCTAACCCTCGATTTGATGAAGTGGTAGTGTCGTGGTCGTGCTAACCCTCCGTAGAGTGGTAGTGCTGCCATCGTGCTAACCCTTCTGTGATTGGTTGCCCTCTGAGAGGTCTTGGGTTGAGATCTGCCCCCAGAGAGGTCTTTGGCTATTTTTTTTTTGGGTTGATGATTAAACTAAGGCTTTGATTGCTTATTGAGCTAATGTTTGGATTGATGTGATTTTGGTTTGTTGTTTGGATTGATGTCGTCACTCGGCTTGTGTCGGTGTCCGCATCAAATCTCTTTTTCTGTAAAATAGGGAAACTAAAATATGCAGGAAAAATAGTGAGTATGCAAGTGAAATGCATGAGTCATGCAGGAATGCAGTATAAGAATTCATCTATGTGGACTTGGAGTTGATAGCCGAGCTAGCTGCAGTTTACAATAGGATCGATGCCTTTTAAACTACTTTTGAATTTCATGCCCTTTGGGATTGCGAGATTCTCATCCGGTATTTGTAGTCATTATTTGAAGGCAGTGCGTCCCTTGTAGATTTTTACACTAGCTTTTCTTAGCGGGATATGCGTCCTTTGCGGATTTTCACATAACCCTATGCCTTATTTTTGCTTGGAGTGGACCCAACCCAATCCAACGGCTTTTTTTTTAAGGATAGACTGCCTATTTTCAGGTTTTCACCTTATCCTTTTGACTAATTTTTGCTGAGAGCGCCAGTTACGGTTTTCACTCTAACGGCCCTTCTTTTTTGTAGATTGCTGAAGTTGTTAGCAAGAATCTTTTAGGAGTCTTAGGACATGGTTGTATGAGTTTGTTTCTTCACACTTGATAGTAGGATTAGTCGGCTGAAGCATTTGCGTGCTGAGAGTAGCAGAGGGTAGGCAGATATATGCCTTTGATCACACAGGGTACAATACTCTGATCACATCATCGCATAAATGCATGTGTTTCAATTTGATTTTATTAAGCATGATCATTATTTGGCATTAATCTCAAAAAGTACAAGACTTTAGCTAATCTCGAGATAGATCTTGAAAGCATCAAACTCCTGTTATCAATCAGCCCTCTCGGGTTTCATGATTGAATGTTTTCTCTCATCTCTTAATTTTTTCTTTGAACGCGAATTCTAAATGCAACTTTGGGGACGAGACTTAACTCGAATGCATGAATGCACTCGTGGCTCCTCGCTTTAAGCTCAAGAAACACCATAAGCCTCTTCTTAAGTACCAAACCTTATTAGAAGGTCATCTCTACTAATTGGATAAGACTAAACCAAGAATCAAGAGGTATTACTTTAGTTGTAATGTTAGGCTTAGGTAGATGGTTGTCAAAGGAAGATCAGGTCGCTAGAGCAAATATGGCCGCAATATTTACTCGACTGATGGATGAACCATTCTCAACTCAGTTGCATAAACAAAGGTATTCTTGAATTTGGGTTTGGTAACATTTTAGCTCATTAAGATCAAAATGACAGTTGAAAAGGTAATCATCGAAACTCGACAAGTGGTTACTATTTTGAGCTCTATTTTATTTTTTGTATTTTTTTTATTGTTTTTTTGAACTCATGTCTTTGGCGGATGACTGAAACCCTCTTTCCAAAGTGTAAACTCATCCTTACTAAGGCAATTTTTGATAACCCAAAAAAAAATTGTTAAAACGTACATCCATCCCTTCTAGAGCGGCCACTCTTCTAAGGGGAGGCAAAAATCATTTTAGGCGAGGGGATAGTTTTAACATGTGTAACAACAAAATTGGCACGCATTTAGCGTACCTCCATAAAGCTCAACGGGCTAGCAAGCGATTGCAGAATAAGGATAGAAAATATTCATTTAGAGAGCTATACAAAGAAAATGTTGCCTAAATCATTTTCTAGGTTTTGTCTTATCCAGGGATCGCTTTGATGGGTAGTCAGAAAGGTTCTAGTGCTGTTAGTGAGATTCCATCCAATCCCCTAATTGCAACTAGTTTTTTCTTTATTATTTTTTCTCTGAATTTTCCTCTCTACAGGAGTTATATCAGATGCTATCAAAATTTTCTTTGGGTTCCCCAAAGTTCCGAGATTAACTTCAGTCATATTATTTGAATTAATGTCAAAGTAAATGCATTGTGATCATGTTAAATGAAATCATTAGAAACACTATACAAATAAGCAAAAATTGTTCTATTGAAATAACCAAACATTATCATAAAAAATTGTTCTCGAAATAATAACCAAGATTGAAAAAGAAAGAACATGATCTTCATTCCCACTCTCACTAGTGGATTAAGAGGACCCGATCATAATCATGGTGGAGGGACCGCGTTGTAACCTACCTTTTTCTTCTTTTCTCTCTTCTCAGGATCCATGATCTAATTAGTGTCAATGAGATCCTGGATCTTATTTCTCAATGTTTGGTAGTAATTCATCAGGTCGCCGGTATACTGGTGGTAGGCGCAGTACTGGTCCTCTCTGTGCCCTGGCTGCCCTTGATACACAGCCAGTCTATGTAACACCCCGAAATAGCCCTTGAAGAATGACAAAATTTTTGTTCAAGAAAGATTAGTGTTGCGTGTGTGAGTCCTGTCGCGAGTGCGACAAGCGTCGCGAACGCGACAGAACCACTCCGGTGATAGAGTATTTAAATTGGCCTTTTTAATTTGTAACTTTGTAGGAGAATGACACATGGCTTTATAGGGAAGTGACAAGTGGCAATAGATTAACTTATGTTAAGAGAGATTAAGAGTTAAAGAAAGGATGAGGATGTAATTAATTGGGTAGATGGCATTTATTACTATAGTTAATTTTATGATTGACTTGGACTTAGTTGTTTCTTTCTTCTCCTTTCACGTGAGTTTCTTTCTTTTCCATTATTCTGCTCTTTCTTTCGTTCCTTCTTTTTCTTCTTTACATGTTTTGAGTGATTCATTTGGATTAGCTTTGAGAGGGGTTAGTAGAGCTTGATTAGGTATCCTAAGAAGGTAAGTAATGCTCTTTAGTTAGTATTGGTCTTCTTCTTTTATCATATTTCTGTTTTTAATTTAAAGTAAAGAGAAGAGTAACTCTAGTGTTTTGAATGGTTGTGTATGGAAGCTGTGGACAAGAGGCCCAATAAAGGCAAAGAGAAGGTCGGAGCCGGGTAGAGAGTGCGGTTCAACGTCCTAGAGGTAAGGATCGTGTGCGGTTTTCCTATTTTTGCATGTGTTGTGACTTTGAATATGTTAATAGAGATTTAGTTGTATAAAGAAATGTACTTGGAGCTTAAATTAGCTCAATTATTTTTGAGTGTGTGTAAAATCATTTTGATGGCTTGTAGTGTTTCAATGTTTAAAGTGATTGTGTGATTTGAGTGAAAACTTAGTTATGAGCATGATTTATAGGGCAATTACATGTTAAAAGAGGAGTGGTTGCATGTGAAAATAAAAGAGTTGGTTTGGGGTTTTGTTTGAGTTTATCTGTGTGTGAATTTTTGCCGTTGGAATTGGGAAACATGATTTTGTCGCAAGCGCGACATAAGCAGTGATCGCGACAGAATTGCGTCTTTCATTTCCGTAGAAAGCGAGTTAGAATTTGATTTTTAGAGTTGTGAGGAGAGAGTCACGAGACGTGAGGGTAGGTCACGACTCGTGACCCTTGGGCGAGCCTCGTAGTGAGGCGTGAGATGGCGTCACGTCTCGCAATGCCTCTCTAAGTTGCTGTGAGAGATCGTCACGAGACGCGACGAACAGTCACGCCGCGTGACCTTCCTCCGGCGAGGCGTGAGATGGCATCACGATCCGTGATGCCCTCTCTCTGTTGTGAGGATCCTGTCACGAGTCGTGATGGGCAGTCACGACTCGTGACCCCTTCCTTCCTGGCGGGTGTGAAGCGAAGCAGATCGTCATGAGCCGCAATTGCGTGTGCGACTCGTGACGGCCCTGTTTCCTTAGGCTACTGTCGCCAGCGCGACACAAGTCGCGATCGCGACAATGAGTTATTTTCCGCCTGTTTTGTCTTGTTTTTGTCTTTTGTTCCTGTTTTGAGTGGTTGAAGGTCTAAATGAGTCTTGCATGTTATCATTTAGCCTGTGTTTGGTTTGAATCATCTTTTAAATCTCCTATATGATTAGTAACCTTAAATGTGCTTGATTATTAAAATTATACAGAAATTAAATGTATTTGAATTATAGTAAATAAGTTGATATCAGTGTAAAGTATATGAGTTGTTAGAGCCTGATTACCGTTATAGTGGATAGATAAGCATGCATATAAAGGGCTAGAGTGTAACTGCTAGAGTTGGCCTTAATTGTGCCCAGAGTTCGGAATACCTCGTGTATTCCATAGAGTTTGAGTTAATTCTCCATATGTAAGATACTGTAAACAGTATCCAGAGTTACCCGTATCCACCATGAAAGGAATTCAGGCTTATAGTTATTGCTAGTGTATAGTGAACATGAAATGATTGTATGTAGTGTTACGAATAAAAGTTAAAGTACATGAGAATAATGAAACGTGATAGTTGTGTATACAAGTATATGTTTATATGAATTGGAATACGTGATTTACATGAGTTTGTAAATATATGCATGTGTGCTTTGACTAATGTATATGGTGTATATATAATTTATTTTGAGACTTCGAAAGAAGTCCCTTGCATTGTTTTCATCCCCACTAAGCGTTATCGCTTAGCACGGATGTTTCTGTCCGTGTAGGTTACAGGTTTGAACCAGAGAACGTGCATCTGCAGGTCAAGGGCCACTAGGAAGTTTTGCTATATCTTTTTGTATAAATTAGAGGTAGAGTTGGTGATGTTTTGAGTAACATCATTATGTAATAAAGAGTATAGTTGTTACATTTAATTGTTAAAAGTATATGTATATGAATCGAGAAATGAACATGTATAAGTATAACGTTTTTGATAATATGTACAGTTTACATGTATAGTAAAAGTAATTTTGTTTGGGCCCAACTTATTTCTAATTATTTGTTATTACCACTTCCGCTAGCGTATGTATATGTATGTGTATACGTATGTGTCCGCGTGGCGCCATGATATCCCTTACTGGGGGTATGGGGGTGTTACATTTAGTGGTATCAGAGCTCTAGGTTAATTGGCTCAGGACTAGAAGGTGATAGAGTATAGTTTTGTTTATGTGTTTAAATTTGCTTAGAGTGTGGCCTAATGCAGATGCTGGTTTTATAGGGTCTAGATGGAATCTGACCCGAGTGAGCATGTAGGAGAGACTACAGGCAGTGTGAATCCGGTTCTAGTAGATCCACATGTACAAGCACAAGATAGACAGGAAAGAGCACGAGTTGTTCAGGACAACCCGGAGTTGATGCATGGGTTGGTACAGATCCTAGATAGACTGACAGCTCCTAAAGCTCCAACAGATTTGATAAGAAAGAGAGGAGCTGAAGAGTTCCATGGAACATCCCTAGATCAATTCGAGATAGCAGAATTCTCGTTAGAGAAAATGGAAAGAATTTTACAAGAGATCAGTTGCCCTCAGAACCAGAAAGTAGTTTGCGCTGTGTCATTGCTGCAGGGTGCAGCATATGACTGGTGGAAGTTGGTGTTGCAGAATCCTCAGAGACCCATGGAGTTAACCTGGGATTTCTTTGTTCGAGAGTTCAAGGAGAAATTTGTGACCAAAGCGTATAAAGATGCCAAGTGGAAAGAATTTGTAACTTTTAAGCAGAGGAATATGACTGTTGCAGAATATGATAAAGAGTTTACTCGTTTGAGTAAATATGTACCGGAAGGGATGTTAACGGATGACTTCAGGTGCAGACAATTCGAAGATGGATTGAGAGAGAGCATAAGAGGACCGTTAGCTGCCATGGTTGCTTTACAACCGGTGGGTTATTATCCATTGGTGTTGGCAGCGATGAAAATGGAGGAATCTGAGTTGATAAAGCAAAAGAGAGAGCAGAAAAGAAGATTTCCAAGAGAAGATGAGGGAGTTGGTAGAGGAGCTAGAGTAGTAAAAAGAGGAAAGGATGAGCAAGCATCGGTACAAGTACCAACTTCGGTTGGAAGTGTGAGACCGCCTACTAGTAGAGAGAGTATGGCCCCAGAATGTGAGCACTGTAATAGACGTCACTGGGGCGAGTGTAGAAAGCTCACTGGAGCTTGCTTCAAATGCGGTAGTACAGAGCATTTCCTTGCTCAGTGCCCTAAAACAAGAGAGAATATGGCATCATAAGTAAGTAAAGAGAAAGGGAAGGCTTCTGGGAATGTTAGAAGTGGAAGAGGAAGAAGTAGAGCTGAGAGACCGCCATCGGAAACAGTTGAGAGGCCATTCCCTACTGAGGATCAGCCACGTGTATATGCCATGACGGCTGAAGAGGTGGAGGCATTGATCGGAACTTCTAGTAAGTCCTCTTATTAGTTTATACAGTATATAGTTTGAATTAGTTGTTCGGTAGCGGGAGAAATTTCGAGGACGAAATTTCTTAAGGGGGAGAGATTTGTAACACCCCGAAATAGCCCTAGAAGAATGACAGAATTTTTGTTCAAGAAAGATTAGTGTTGCGTGTGTGAGTCCTGTCGCGAGCGCGACAAGCGTCGCGGGCGCGACAGAACCACTCCGGTGATAGAGTATTTAAATTGGCCTTTTTAATTTGTAACTTTGTAGGAGAATGACACATGGCTTTGTAGGGAAGTGACAAGTGGCAATAGATTAACTTATGTTAAGAGAGATTAAGAGTTAAAGAAAGGATGAGGATGTAATTAATTCGGTAGATGGCGTTTATTACTATAGTTAATTTTTGGATTGACTTGGACATAGTTGTTTCTTTCTTCTCCTTTCACGTGAGTTTCTTTCTTTTCCATTATTCTGCTCTTTCTTTCGTTCCTTCTTCTTCTTCTTTACATGTTTTGAGTGATTCATTTGGATTAGCTTTGAGAGGGGTTAGTAGAGCTTGATTAGGTATCCTAAGAAGGTAAGTAATGCTCTTTAGTTAGTATTGGTCTTCTTCTTTTATCATATTTCTGTTTTTGATTTAAAGTAAAGAGAAGAGTAACTCTATTGTTTTTAATGGTTGTGTATGGAAGCTGTGGACAAGAGGCCCAATAAAGGCAAAGAGAAGGTCGGAGCCGAGTAGAGAGTGCGGTTCAACGTCCTAAAGGTAGGGATCGTGTGCGGTTTTCCTATTTTTGCATGTGTTGTGACTTTGAATGTGTTAATAGAGATTTAGTTGTATAAAGAAATGTACTTGGAGCTTAAATTAGCTCAATTGTTTTTGAGTGTGTGTAAAATCATTTTGATGGCTTGTAGTGTTTCAATGTCTAAAGTGATTGTGTGATTTGAGTGAAAACTTAGTTATGAGCATGATTTATAGGGCAATTACATGTTAAAAGAGGAGTGGTTGCATGTGAAAATAAAAGAGTTGGTTTGGGGTTTTGTTTGAGTTTATCTGTGTGTGAATTTTTGCCGTTGGAATTGGGAAACATGATTATGTCGCAAGCGCGACATAAGCAGTGATCGCGACAGAATCGCGTCTTTCATTTCCGTAGAAAGCGAGTTAGAATTTGATTTTTAGAGTTGTGAGGAGAGAGTCACGAGACGTGAGGGTAGGTCACGACTCGTGACCCTTGGGCGAGCCTCGTAGTGAGGCGTGAGATGGCGTCACGTCTCGCAATGCCTCTCTAAGTTGCTGTGAGAGATCGTCACTAGACGCGACGAACAGTCACGCCGCGTGACCTTCCTCCGGCGAGGCGTGAGATGGCATCACGATCCGTGATGCCCTCTCTCTGTTGTGAGGATCCTGTCACGAGTCGTGATGGGCAGTCACGACTCGTGACCCCTTCCTTCCTGGCGGGTGTGAAGCGAAGCAGATCGTCACGAGCCGCAATTGCGTGTGCGACTCGTGACGGCCCTGTTTCCTTAGGCTACTGTCGCGAGCGCGACACAAGTCGCGATCGCGAAAGTGAGTTATTTTCCGCCTGTTTTGTCTTATTTTTGTCTTTTGTTCCTGTTTTGAGTGGTTGAAGGTCTAAATGAGTCTTGCATGTTATCATTTAGCCTGTGTTTGGTTTGAATCATCTTTTAAATCTCCTATATGATTAGTAACCTTAAATGTGCTTGATTATTAAAAGTTATACAGAAATTAAATGTATTTGAATTATAGTAAACAAGTTGATATCAGTGTAAAGTATATGAGTTGTTAGAGCCTGATTACCGTTATAGTGGATAGATAAGCATGCTTATAAAGCGCTAGCGTGCAGCTGCTAGAGTTGGCCTTAATTGTGCCCAGAGTTCGGAATACCTCGTGTATTCCATAGAGTTTGAGTTAATTCTCCATATGTAAGATACTGCAAACAGTATCCAGAGTTACCCGTATCCACCATGAAAGGAATTCAGGCTTATTGTTATTGCTAGTGTATAGTGAACATGAAATGATTGTATGTAGTGTTACGAATAAAAGTTAAAGTACATGAGAATAATGAAACGTGATAGTTGTGTATACAAGTATATGTTTATATGAATTGGAATACATGATTTACATGAGTGTGAAAATATATGCATGTGTGCTTTGACTAATGTATATGGTGTATATATAATTTATTTTGAGACTTCGAAAGAAGTCCCTTGCATTGTTTTCATCCCCACTAAGCGTTATCGCTTAGCACGGATGTTTCTTTCCGTGTAGGTTACAGGTTTGAACCAGAGAATGTGCATCTGCAGGTCAAGGGCCACTAGGAAGTTTTGCTATATCTTTTTGTATAAATTAGAGGTAGAGTTGGTGATGTTTTGAGTAACATCATTATGTAATAAAGAGTATAGTTGTTACATGTAATTGTTTAAAGTATATGTATATGAATCGAGAAATGAACATGTATAAGTATAACATTTTTGGTAATATGTACAGTTTACATGTATAGTAAAAGTAATTTTGTTTGGGCCCAACTTCTTTCTAATTATTTGTTATTACCACATCCGCTAGCGTATGTATATGTATGTGTATACGTATGTGTTCGCGTGGCGCCCCGATATCCCTTACCGGGGGTATGGGGGTGTTACAGTCTAGGCGCTAAAGGCTACAGCTTGCCCTCTTTCCTCAATCTCTCCAGCACCCAAGATAGAGATCAGCCTAAGTTAGAGTAGTACCTCTGGCATTGCCCTACTCCATTAGCTGACACTTCGGCTGTCTTGCCATTCCTATTCTTGCTGCTCCCAGCACCTCCCGGTCTAAGCCCAGACTGGTTCCCATAGCTTTTCCCAGCAAAGTTATTATGGCTTGCTTTCTTTGCTAGGTAGGCCGCCTCAGCCTCTACAGCGATATCCTTGAGCGACTCCCAGTTCCTGAGCCCCTTAAAGCTGAGCAAATCTCTCAAATAAGGGTAGGAGTTTCTGATGAATAACTTGATCTGGTCAGCGGTGTCAAGCTTCCTCTTCATCTCCATGACCCTGTTCCTCCATCTGGTGAGGTACTCATAGAATGATTCATCGCTCTGTTGTTATAAGAGCTCAAGGTCTTTTAGGGTGACCTCCATCCTGGTGCTGCAGTCGTACTGCTTCATGAACTCTTCGGTCAAAAGGTCCCAGTCCTCCTTGGACCTCCTATCCAACCCGTGGTACCACTCAACTGCCGAGCCCACCAGACTAAGGCTGAAATATTCCACCTTCTGCTTTTTACTTAACCCTGTGCCTTTCATGACAAAGGTGTACTGCTTGACGTGGGCGGATGGGTCAAAGGTGCCATCAAATTTCGGCAGCTCGGGCATCTTGAATCTTTGGGGCAGCAGCTCTTCATCCCCCAGATCTCTGTCTTCTGGGTTAACACCCTTTTCAGCTGACAACATGCACGTGATTGCCTCAATCTGTTGCCTCATCCCCCTTAAGGCTTCGTCTTCCCCCTGGGTGCCCTAGGCCTCACAGCATGGTGGACTATTGGCTCTTCGTCTTCCTCCTCCATCAGGAAATCATCATTGGGATTATGAATCCTTTCCCCTCTTAGCTCGATGGGTGCAGCAGCTCTGTGATCATTATTGGGTTAGTGAGCAGCAACTCCAACGAAGGGAGCCTCCCCACCAGCAAGTGGTTCGACTTGCCCCCGAGGAGGGGCTACCTGTGGCTATAGTGCAGCAGGTGGCTGTGGGGCAGCAGGTGCATGGGCAATCCTTTCGGCCATGACGCCCATCATATCCATCATTCTATGCTCAAAATCTTGTAGCCTCCTAACTAGGTCCTGAGTGGTCAAAGCTCCAGGTTCTTCTGCCATTGGTGGTTCTAGAGAGAGTGACTCAGAGTCCCAGTTGGACACCAATTTCGGCAACTCAAAAAGCGGATTTGATGTAACACCCCAAAAAGGGCCTAGTCGGAATTTTGCGCGATAAGTCAGGTTATTAAGTGTATTTTCGTAATTTGTGTTAGAGGAAAATTTGGATATTAAGGATTTAGTGCAAGGAAATTAATTAAGTATGTTAAGAGGAGAAATACTAAGGTGTGCAGGTGGTGTATGGATGTAGGGTATGTTATTTGGGATTAATCTAGTGTGTGCTTGTAATGTATGGGAGTAGGATGTAAGTGGATTTTTAAGAAAAGTTATAGTGTGAGTTGAGTATGGTACCTTGGAGATATTATTGTAAGATATTGTTAATGTGTGGATGGTGTATGGTGCAAGGAGGAATAAGTCAAAAGTGGGAATTGTGGTCCAATAGGAGCTTGCCATGTGGCATTGGTTGGTGGGCATTGATGAGTAAGTAAGAAAAGAAGGGAAAGAGAGAGAGAGAACACAGAAAATTTACATTTCCCGTTGCCTTCCCTCTCTCATTTCCTCTTCTTCTCTTTTGGCTTGGATTGTGCTTTGCTTAAGGTGTTTTTGGTTGGGTTTGGAGCTAATTTGAAGAGGTAAGTTAGGGTTCTTGTAATTTGATTTTTGTTTCCTCTTCTCCTTCTTCTTCTTCTTCTTCTTCTTTGGTTTATTTAAGTTGGGGTTTTTGGAAAAGTAATTTGTGGGTTTTGGTTTTGTGCAAGCTTTGGGTATCAAGAGTAAGAATAAAGGAAAAGAGAAAGTCGGCTCTTGAAGGTTGAAGATTGCATCGGCAATTTGAGGTTTGGGAGCTTTGATTTTACATTTGAGTTTTGAGTTGTATTTGCCTATTCTCCTTGGATCTTGAGTTTGTATTGTTGTTTGCTTTCCGGAAATTTGAGTGTTTGATATGAGTTTATGCATGAACTAATTTGGGTAAAGGTGTTAGTAATCCATGTATTTGATTGAGATAAATGTATATGTGGATTGGCATTGAAATGCATGAGTTTGGGGATTTCTTTGATTTTGAGGTTTTATGGTGATTTTAGTAATCCTGTTCAGTTCTCTTTTGACCTCCGTGCATTGTTTTTGTCATATCTGTAGTTATAGAGCTCTACATCCTGTGATTCTTAAGCCATTAGAACCATGATAGCCATGCCTTTAAATGTCTCAGAAATAGCCTTGGGCCAATTCTTGCTCTAACACCCAGAAAATTGACCAAAAGCGTAGTGTTTCTGTTTGGGTCGGGTTGTTTGAACAGTCTGGGTTGTGGAGATCATATCTGGAGTTCTAGATGTCATTTTGATCTGAAATTTGTTGTATATGAACTTTGACATCCTAGGCAACATTTGTTAAGAGGGATTTTTGTCTTAAAATGAGTTTTAGAGGTCGGTTTAGGCAATACAAGTTTGAGACGTTAAGCAGTCTCGTTTGGCTTCAGAGGTGAGCCTCTGTCGCGATCGCGACAGTGTCGCGACCGCGAGATAGAAAAGCATGATTTAAGCCTTTATTTCTTCATTTTTGAGTTCTGGGTTTACCCGGATCAATCCCGTACCTTCCCCTCAGCTTATTATGCATCTTTAGGGTAATTAAATGACTATATAAGTAGTTGTCTTTGGTAAAACTTATGAGTATGATTAAGAATTTGTGAATTATCTAGTGAATAATAATAGATATAACTCCGTGAAGCTTGATTTATGGATGAGTGTGGATATGTGTCGATCTCATGAGTAACCGAGGCATGTTGTACCGTATATGTGAATGCATAACATGGGTGCGTTTGTGATGAATGGCGAATAGTGTTGATATTATAGATTGTGTAAATGGATAGTGTTGTGGCATGTTTTATCGGAATTCTTGATACAAATGTTGTGTCTATGTTATCAATGATGTGTGGCTTGTTGGAGATTAGGTAAGTTGATGTTTCGACGTTGGTTGAGTTTGGGGGTTGTGAAGAGGGAATTTTCTGCAGATTTCTTGTGTAAGGGTTGAAATTCCCGACTCTGTCACGAGCGCGGCATCGTCGCGAGGTCGCGACAGAGCCCGGTGAAAGCAGCCCTCGCACGTGTCCGAGCTCTCCACCGAGCTGTGCAGCAGAGCCTCTGTCGCGAGCACGACAGAGAGATCGGTTGCCGAATTGTTTGGATTGGCAGTTCACTGTCGCGAGCGTGATGGATGTCGCGAGCGTGACAGCGAGATGCCCTAGTTCCCTCATGAGATCTCGAAGGTTGTCGTGATCACGACATGGGCAAGTAGCCTCTGTCGCGAGCGCGACATCCGTCGCGATCCGGACACTCCCTGTTTTTCCAAATTGAGTTTTCTTTTAGGATGCCAATGTGTGAATTCCAAAATTTGTGATACCTTTAGGTTTATGCTTGGACTATTTTATGAAGTATGTTAACACAAGTGGATGTATTATGCATGGGCAATGTTATGAATTATATGTATGTGAATCCATGATATGAATATGCTTATACGTATGTATATATACCTGACATATATATATATATATGTGTGTGTGTTTTGGAATAATATGAAATGAATTGAATGGATTATGCATAACCTGCTAGAGTCAGTTCGGTGGATAGTTAGGCATGCCTAATAGAGTCTTTCTGTTGCAGCTTCTATTTTCGTTTGGACCCTGATCAGGTCCCCGTTTGGTTCCTCGCGAACCCTTATGTGTTCGGATCTTGTTTAAGATCCCTTTTGAAAATATTTTGTAAAAGTTAAAAGTATCTTGATGTATCGGCTCGTACCCGTAAAGTACTGTCTGTATCGGTTCGTACCCGTAAAGTACTGTCAGTATCGGCTCGTACCCGTAAAGTACTGTCTGTATCGGCTCGTACCCGTAAAGTACTGTCTATATCGGCTCGTACCCGTAAAGTACTGTCTGTATACTCGTTATCCACTATTTTGAGTCAGCAGGTATTCTGTCTGTTTTGCCTAATATGAACAAGAGAATGTGATATTTGATTAAGCATGATTCTGGACATGTGAATCGATTATGTATCCGAATGTGATTATGAATCTCTTAATGGGTTAAGTGTGACATAAACATGTGTATTGGGTATATTTATCTGCATATATGGGTATATGCATAACATATTGTGAATGTATTGTATGCCAATGGTTATGAATATAGGTACGGGAATTAAGATGTGCGTAACTGTGACCATAATCTTTTGAATGCCATGAATTCGATTAGTTATGTCTATAAGAATATGAATTAATAGGTTTTGAATGCTATGATTAGTAAGCATGTGCACAAACGTGATTTTGTACTTTTGATGGTTATAGTGAATTATGTGAATCAAGATACGTAATGAATGTGCTCTTGACCTTGAATTGTTATATATATTGTGTTATGTTACGTGCTTCCTCTCTCTAGTTTTCCTATTGTAGTGATTTCAGCGTGTGGTCATGTATTTACATTTCAAGGCATGATAAAAGTATGTTTAGTTAACTAGCGTTATCGGCATGATAGCTGGGTGCGTATTGCCTGATAATTGTATTGTATGTGAATGGGTTTTCCATTAAATGCATGAGTACTTGGCATGATAGTCGTATGTGTATTATCTCTCGTGACTGTGCACGGTAGGGTACTGACACTTGATGCCCTAGTAACTATATGCATGAGAGTTTGTATGTAGTTTTACATGAATATTTGTATCTACTGTGATCCCTTGTCTGCTAGGGACTTTGCTTAATATGATATAAGAGTGTAGTATTCAGAAGAATATGATATTGAGACGAGCACTCAGGTAATATGTACAAGTATGTGTATATGAACTTCTGAATGCAGGGCTTTCCTATGCAAGCTTGTTTATCCATCTGTTGTGATTATTTGCATATGCCAATTGTGTATGTAACTTGTTCTGGCGACCATTGTGAATGGCCGTCCATCTTGCTTGTGTGTTCTCCCCACTAAGCATTTATCGCTTAGTACGGACTCTTTTCCCGTGCAGGTGGCAGGTTGGTTCGGTTCAAGTCGGGCGTCTGCGGGATCGGCCACATAGGAGTTAGAAGTGTTATGTTATTCTGTTCAGCTTCTGTATTTTGATTTCTGTAATCTGTAGCCTTTGAATATGTAAGGATCTTATTGTAATTAAGTTTTAGTTATTTCTCCGCTTTATGATTCCGCTGAATGATCGTATGTATGCATGTGTATATGTTTCGGCTTAGTGCCTGCGTGTGTGTGAGTTAATGTATGTCCAGTTTTGCTTCTTAAGATAAGTTTTTAATTTTCCCGTATTTTTGCATGAACGTATGTTTTCGCTTAGCGTATGTGTGCATGTGTGTGAGTGAGCGTCAGTAGCGCACCCGCGTCCTTCTAACGGGGACGTAGGGGGTGTTACAGCTAGTGGTATCAGAGCACCGGTTTAGTCGGTTCAGGTCTATGTGATTGTTTGCGTGTCGAGTCTTTGTATGCGAGTCTGTTTAGTGTTGTGGCCTATTGCAGATGCAATTGTGTAGTGTATGTTTGTGTAGTGTTTGGATGATGGATTAGTAAGATGTCGATGGTAGTGAGTGATATAAGACTATGTGAATTGGGTGAGTTTGAGGTGTGATTTTGTATACCTATCAGCTATTCCCTTTGAATCAAGTGAACATAAGCATAGTGAAGCATGGGGATGGGAAAAAGTGTATTTGTTTTGAGAATCGTATGATATGAGTGTTAGCGATTTGAAGATTTGTTAAGGAATTGCCTATGTAAGTGATTAGCGGGGAAATTTTGAGGATGAAATTTCTTAAGGGGGAGAGATTTGTAACACCCCAAAAAAGGCCTAGTCGGAATTTTGCGCGACAAGTCGGGTTATTAAGGGTATTTCTGTAATTTGTGTTAGAGGAAAATTTGGATATTAAGGATTTAGTGCAAGGAAATTAATTAAGTATGTTAAGAGGAGAAATACTAAGGTGTGCAGGTGGTGTATGGATGTAGGGTATGTTATTTGGGATTAATCTAGTGTGTGCTTGTAATGTATGGGAGTAGGATGTAAGTGGATTTTTAAGAAAGTTATAGTGTGAGTTGAGTATGGTACCTTAGAGATATTATTGTAAGATATTGTTAATGTGTGGATGGTGTATGGTGCAAGGACGAATAAGTCAAAAGTGGGAATTGTGGTCCAATAGGAGCTTGCCATGTGGCATTGGTTGGTGGGCATTGATGAGTAAGTAAGAAAAGAAGGGAAAGAGAGAGAGAGAACACAGAAAATTTACATTTCCCATTGCCCTCTCTCTCTCATTTCCTCTTCTTCTCTTTTGGTTTGGATTGTGCTTTGCTTAAGGTGTTTTTGGTTGGGTTTGGAGCTAATTTGAAGAGGTAAGTTAGGGTTCTTTTAATTGGATTTTTGTTTCCTCTTCTCCTTCTTCTTCTTCTTCTTCTTCTTTGGTTTATTTAAGTTAGGGTTTTTGGAAAAGTAATTTGTGGGTTTTGGTTTTGTGCAAGCTTTGGGTATCAAGAGTAAGAATAAAGGAAAAGAGAAAGTGGGCTCTTGAAGGTTGAAGATTGCATCGGCAATTTGAGGTTTGGGAGCTTTGATTTTACATTTGAGTTTTGAGTTGTGTTTGCCTATTCTCCTTGGATCATGAGTTTGTATTGTTGTTTGCTTTCCGGAAATTTGAGTGTTTGATATGAGTTTATGCATGAACTAATTTGGGTAAAGGTGTTAGTAATCCATGTATTTGATTGAGATAAATGTATATGTGGATTGGCATTGAAATGCATGAGTTTGGGGATTTCTTTGATTTTGATGTTTTATGGTGATTTTAGTAATCCTGTTCAGTTCTCTTTTGACCTCCGTGCATTGTTTTTGTCATAGCTATAGTTATAGAGCTCTAAATCCTATGATTATTAAGCCATTAGAACCATGATTTCCATGCCTTTAAATGTCTCAAAAATAGCCTTGGGAAAATTCTTGCTCTAACACCCAGAAAATTTACCAAAATCGTAGTGTTTCTGTTTGGGTCGGGTTATTTGAATAGTCTGGGTTGTGGAGATCATATCTGGAGTTCTAGATGTCCTTTTGATCTAAAATTTGTTGTATTTGAACTTTAACATCCTAGGAAACATTTGTTAAGAAGGATGTTTTGGCTAAAAATGAGTTTAGAGGTCGGTTTAGGCAATACAGGTTTGAGGCGTTAAGCAGTCTCGTTTGGCTTCAGAGGTGAGCCTCTGTCGCGATCGCGACAGTGTCGCGACCTCGTGATAGAAAAGCATGATTTAAGCCTTTATTTCTTCATTTTTGAGTTCTGGGTTGACCCGGATCAATCCCGTACCTTCCCCTCAGCTTATTATGCATCTTTATGGTAATTAAATGACTATATAAGTAGTTGTCTTTGGTAAAACTTATGAGTATGATTAAGAATTGGTGAATTATCAAGTGAATAATAATAGATATAACTCCGTGAAGGTTGGTTTATGGATGAGTGTGGATATGTGTCGATCTCAAGAGTAACCGAGGCATGTTGTACCGTATATGTGAATGCATAACATGGCTACGTTTGTGATGAATGGCGAATAGTGTTGATATTATAGATTGTGTAAATGGATAGTGTTGTGGCATGTTTTATCGGAATTCTTGATATGAATGTTGTGTCTATGTTATCAATGATGTGTGGCTTGCTGGAGATGAGGTAAGTTGATGTTTCGACGTTGGTTGAGTTTGGGGGTTGTGAAGAGGGAATTTTCTGCAGATTTCTTGTGTAAGGGTTGAAATTCCCGACTCTGTCGCGAGCGCGACATCGTCGCGAGGTCGCGACAGAGCCCGGTGAAAGCAGCCCTCGCACTCGTCCGAGCTCTCCGCCGAGCTGTGCAGCAGAGCCTCTGTCCCCAGCGCGACAGAGAGATCTATTGCCGAATTGTTTGGATTGGCAGTTCACTGTCGCGAGCGCGACAGCGAGATGCCCTAGTTCCCTCGCGAGATCGCGAAGGTTGCCGTGATCGCGACATGGGCAAGTAGCCTCTGTCGCGAGCGTGACATCCGTCGCGATCGTGACACTCCCTATTTTTCCAAATTGAGTTTTCTTTTGGGATGCCAATGTGTGAATTCCGAAATTTGTGATACCTTTAGGTTTATGCTTGGACTATTTTATGAAGTATGTTAACACAAGTGGATGTATTATGCATGGGCAATGTTATGAATTATATGTATGTGAATCCATGATATGAATATGCTTATACGTATGTATATATACCTGACATATATATATATATGTGTGTGTTTTGGAATAATATGAAATGAATTGAATGGATTATGCATAACCTGCTAGAGTCAGTTCAGTGGATAGTTAGGCATGCCTAATAGAGTCTTTCTGCTGCAGCTTCTGTTTCCATTTGGTTCCTCGCGAACCATTATGTGTTCGGATCTTGTTTAAGATCCCTTTTGAAAATGTTTTGTAAAAGTTAAAAGTATCTTGATGTATCAGCTCGTACCCGTATTTTTGCATGAACGTATGTTTTCGCTTAGCGTATGTGTGCATGTGTGTGAGTGAGCGTCAGTAGCGCACTCGCGTCCTTCTAACGGGGACGTAGGGGGTGTTACATTTGACCTTACCAGTCGACCGTCAGAACCTCTTGTCCAATTAGATGAATCTATGATGGCTGAAAAAATTAGATTGCTAGAATGATGCATGAATGACATATGCAATGCATGATAGTGAGTTATGCAATATTTACAATCACATGCAAGCAAGTAGATCCTTCCAACCTTATTACTCCCACACACGAGGTAATGTGGTCTCTTTCCTAGGTGGGCTTAATCCATGGGTTAGCGGGGAACCCAATGGACGCGTATGGTGCTCGGTGGAAAACTGACATCATAACATCTCTTATTTAATACGCATACATATGGATTTTGGCCTTTATGTATTTAAACATTTCAACTAAATTAAGATGGGCCTATCGGGGCATGAAAGCCTTTGATAAACGCCCATTTAATTGGGTTGAATTTGTTCAATATATAATGGCCCACATAGCAAGTATTGTATTAAGGTACATGTCACCTAGGGGAAGTATCTATTGTCATTACATGGGCTTTGGTCATGGATGATTGTAGACACCGGGTCCCGAACCCCGGCATAAAACGAAAATGGTGATTTTTGATCCTTGATTATCCCCTCCGAAAAAAAAATAAATAAAAAAAATATATATATAAATAAAAAATATAAAATATAAAAAATATAAAAAATATATATATATAAATATGTGTGTGTGAAATTAGGTAATTAGTTAGTTGATCTTGTTAGTTAATTAAGTGGTTAATATTATTGTGTTAATTAAAATGCATGTAAAATTAAAGTTGAAGTGTGTAATTAATTAGATAAAATATATATGTATGATAATTTAAATGGATTAATTAGTGTAATGTTTAATTAATAGAGAGTTTAATTAATATGTATGTTTAATTAATTAATGTGTGTGTTATTTGAATTAAGTTAAATTAATTTAAGGAAAAGGAGGGAAATAATTGAGTGGAGGAAATGACCATTGTGCCCATTAGCCCTAATTTTAGGGTATAAAGGGAAAAGAATGAGCAAAGAGCAAGGGGGGCTCTCTCGGCTGGATGAAGAGATTGAAAGGAAAAGAAAAATAGAGAACAAGAGAGAGCAGGGGATGGGTTGAAGAACGAAGAAAGGAAAATAAAAGTAAAAGAAAAGAAAAGAGATAGGAAGAGAGAAGAGGTGGCCAGCCATAGAAACAAAAGAATTGAAGGGAAAAGAAAATAAAGGAAGAGAGAGCAAGAGAGAGAAACAAAGAGGGCCAAAATCAAAAGAAAATAAAAGCAAAAGAAATCAAAGAATAAAAGAAGAAAGAAGAAATAAAGGGGAACAGAGGACCAGCCAAACGGGGACGACGCCGGAACCAAGGAAAAAGAAGAAAGAAAAGGAAAGGAGGTGGCGGGGCCTCCGGCGGCCAGTCACGGCCTCAGATCGGTGCACGCGCCCGACCACGGTGGAGAGGGAACCCGGACGAAGCCGAAGGTGCTCGCCGATCATCCGTAGCCGCCGGCATGAGGGAGATCGGAGATAGTGGTGGCGCGAGCTTCCGACGCATTTTCCGGCAACGGTGAAGATTCTTCCGGCGCGTAACCAACTCCGGCGGGTTCCACGGGTGGTGATCTATCCCCCGGTGAGGGAGGTGCTCATCACCGGCCACCCACGGAGGCTCCGGCGGCGAAAAACCGGTAAGGGAGGTTTATTTCATTTATTTTGTTATTATTATTATTATTATTAATTATTATTATTGCATTATTATTGTTATTATTATTTTTATTTATCTATTATTAGTATTATTGAGCTATATTGATTTTATTGTTATTAATATTATTTATTTATTATTATATTCATTATTGTATTTATTTGTTATTGGTTATTGTATTTTGTGATTATTTGTTATTATTATTATTGAGGTCATAGTATTGTTAGTAGTGTTATTATTATTATTTATTAATTTATTATTAGTGTTATTCTGTCTTTAGTATTATTATTATTATTAATTAATTAATTATTTTACATTATTTATTATTATTATTATCATTATTGTTATTGGGTATATTTAGTTATTATTAATTATCGTTGTGTTTTGTTGTTATTATTTTAATATTATTGTACTGTTATCATCATCATTACCATTTTTATTCATGTTATTATTATTACTTTGCATTATTGCTATTATTATTATCATTAATTTTATTATCTTTTATTATTACCATTAATATTATTATTATTATTATTATTATTATTATTATTATTATTATTATTATATTATTTTGTTACTATTGTTATCATTATTTATTATTATTATTATTATTATTATTATTATTATTATTATTATCATTTTTTGTTTATTTAATCATCATCATCATCTTACGGTATTATTATTAGCATTATCATTTTTTTTGCATTTGATTATTATAATTGTCATTGTGTTTTACATTCATTAATCATCTCAATTTATTTCATTCATTCAATCATTTATTTAATTATTTATCTATTTATTCATTTATTTATCATTTAATTTAATTTAATCCATTATTAACTTTAATTATTTTTCTCAATTTGCTTTATTCAATTATTTATTTGTTTATTTATTCATTCAATTATTTATTCATTATTAACCAATATTGTTTTTTGTCTTTACCGCGATGCGAGTGGCATGTGACTCGCTCACGGAGTTAGGCGGAGCATGGTCAGGATAAGTAGATTAGAATTTATTTATTTTGAAATATGTAATTATTATTTTGTTCTCCTTTCGTTCGCTAATGGTCTGTAATAATAAAAGATTTTTGACCGCGTTTAAAAAGAACCACCACACAAATGTTTTCTACCAAAATGAAATTTGTTAATAAAACTGGACCAATATCCACGTTTTCATTCCAAAACCAAAAGATTTAAATTGATTCAAGAATTTTATACTTTTTATAAAACAAGTAGTTGGGAACCAATGTTTTCGCCTAAAAGAATAGCCCGATTTATGTATGTATTTTTATCATTTTTTATGGTTTCATATTTATTTTTAGATAATTATAGTTATATTTTATTTACTGCTTTTTTATACGTGCTTGTAATGCGCTTTAATTTTATTGTATAATTTGCATGTGAGATAAGAGATAAAATAATTGATCTTAAAAACCCATTCACATAATATTAACCAAAGGTATGAATAAGAGTGAGGTCCCGAACTCTCTCTGGTTTTGGCCTCATAAGGTTAGAATTACTTTCCCGATGTGTTATCGGGTGGCGACTCCATGATCCTGCCTTATGGTAGCCCGATAGACGGTGAGGTCGTCTACAGTGGCGACTCCGCTGGGGATATCATGAGATTTTGCTCCAAAAGTACCTTTGGTTAATCTAATGTAAATGGGTGTAGGATCAAGAAATTTTATCCCTTTTCGAAAAATTGCATTGCATCATGCTAGAGCCTTAGAATTATGTTAGTTTGGTCCCTCTATTAGCCCCGGTGCGTTCCTGAAGCACGGCCTCATTTTCACTCAATTTGGGGAAGTGTTAAGGATAATCACCAGCCCAAGCCTCGTGCCATCAATTGGTATATCAAATGGTGACCCGGCTGGTCTAGACCAGTTGGCAGGGATCACGCTTGGGTAGCCCTAAAGCAACACCACCTTGACTAAAGCTCATATAATGGCAATAGATACTTCCCCTAGGTGGAATGTACCTTAATACAGTGCTTGCTACGTGGGTCATCGTGTATTAAACAAGATCAAACAAATTAAGTGGTCTTCTATGGAAAGCTTTAAAGCTTCGATAACCTCACCTTAATTTGGTTGAAGTGTCCAAATACACAATGGCCAAAAATCATATGTGTGCGCATCTTGAGAGACGTCATGCTCTAACACGCTCATTGGGTTCCCCGCTAACCCATGGCCTAAGCCCACCTAGGACAGAGACCGCACGACCTCGTGTGTGGGGGCAATAAGGTTGGAAGGATTTACTGCTTGCATGTGGTTATTATTGATGTATTGTATATTCATGTCATTCATAAACATAACTTTTTTATCATTTCCCATATATATACATCTTTTCCTGTGCATAAAATTATTACATGTAAATATCATCTTGTGTATAGTTTTTCACGAATTTCAATGTATCATTCATACACAAATAAATTTTTTGTATCTCCTCCTTATGTATACATCATTTTATGTGCATAAAATTATTATATGTACCTGTTACTCTGTATATAGTTTCTTCACATGTCTTATGTATAATAATTCTTTCCATACAATAATAGAAGCTGTGCACTCTGTATATAAAATTGCTTGTATCATGATTTGTGAATATGAATGTAACATGTATTTATCTTGCATATACATACATAGCAGTGCCTGTCACAACTCACACTAACATTATGACATCCATAACATACATCATGCACCATTATCTGTATATACAGCATACATCATCGAATGTACATATAATTTTTTTTATCACGCATGTTAGTCATTGTATATATCAATGCATGTCTTGCATGCTCATACCATGTAAATACGCATACTTTGTGAACGCTATTTGTTTCTTGCGACCACTTTCATCCCATATCTTGTATCGCACACCATAGAAACTCACTGTACACAATCATTCTCATGTTATGTCCCATCTCATGTGCATTATTTGTATATGTTTTGCACTTCTATATATGTGAGTTCTGCCACTCCTCGCAACTCATTGGCACACATTTTCGTGCCAGATCATCTTCATCCTACATCACATCTTCATCTTACATACATATCTCTATCATGTATAAACCACACCATATGCACATACACCCTGTATTATGAACATTCATTCTCATGTTGTGTCATATCTTGCACCTTTACCTTCATTGTATACTGCTTACATGTACACTGCAAACTTATGCATGCACGTCATTTATTATGCTGTGTTTACACACTCATATTTTTTCGTAGGTGTTTTACACGCACACACCTTTGCACATATCTAATGTACGCATTTTTATACAAGTGTTTTTACACATGTTTTGCACATACCGTTCCTTACATGCATTGCTAATATACATGATGCTATTGCATATGCCATTCCATATACATGATTCTTAACGCATAGTTTGTGCATATTTTTTTTTTAAAAAAAAAGAAAGAAAAATTCTCTATTTGCTTAAACGATTTTTGTGCATTTACATTTTTGATAGAATAAAAATATTTTTGTGTTAAGCTGTATCCTAAAACGCTGACATGTTTGCACCTCATTAAGGTACCTCTGATTCAAGGTTTGACTCCGCCTAAGTAGTTCTCAATTATGAATGGATTTGATCTTAGCTCTAGAAATCCGAGTTTCATTCCACTTTGAATTAAGTAAGGAGTACATATGTTTGGTCTTTAAGAGCTAGATCACATGAAAATATTTGACTATACCACGTAATGTCTAAATTTCGAGCACTTTTGGCCCGTTTTAAAAATAAACTGAAAAAAAACTAGTTGCAATTAGGGGATTGGATGAAAACTCACTAAGAGCACTAGAACCTTTCCGATTACCCGTCAAAGCGACTCCTGGATAAGGCTGAATCTAGAAAATGATTTAGGCACCTTTTCTTTGTATAGCTCTCTAAATGACCATTTCCTACCCTTATTTTACAATCGCTTGATAACCCCTTGAGCCTTTATTTTGGTATGCTAAATGCGTGCCAGTTTTGTTGTTAAACACATTAAAACTACCTTTCGCCTAAAATGATTTTGGCTTCCCCTTTAGAAGAATGGCCGCTCTAGTAAAGATGGATGCACATTACGATATTCTCTTGAGCTATCAAAAATTGTCCCGGCGAAAGTGGGTTTACACTTCTGAAAGAGATCTTTAATCATTGATGATCTTTGAGGCTTGACCATCGGCAATCTCTTAGACAATCAAAAATTTGCCCCGATGAAAATGGGTCTACATTTCGAGAAGAGAATCTCAATCATCAATAATGTTGTGGGTTGAAATCACCCTGATAAGAATGGGTCTGCACGTCGAGAAGGGAATTTTGATCATTGACAATTTTTTGAGCTATCAATAATCACCCTGATAAGAATGGGTTTACCCCTTGGGAAACGAAATTTTCAATCATCGATAATTTTTGGTCTACACTTCTGGAAAGGGGTTTGAATCATCGATAAACTTTTTGTGTAGTTAGAGACATGAGCTTGCGAAACCGAAAAAAAAAAAGAAAGCAAAGAAGAAAAAAGAAAAAA
This sequence comes from Excoecaria cochinchinensis, assembly GCA_947683425.1. Taxonomy (NCBI): domain Eukaryota; kingdom Viridiplantae; phylum Streptophyta; class Magnoliopsida; order Malpighiales; family Euphorbiaceae; genus Excoecaria; species Excoecaria cochinchinensis. The sequence continues at coordinate 5,085,065 of CANTUQ010000194.1, read as the reverse complement.
AAAAGAAGAAATATGGTAGGGTCCAAGATAGTACCCCTTGACGAGTTCGGTGGTTATCTTTTTAACTAAATTTTTATGCTAAGCTTGATAAGATCAAGTATTACCAAATTCAAATTCAAGAGTATCTAGATAGTATACAATTGGGATTGGGAATGGTCCTTCCATCCGTCGAATGAACGCTGCGGCCATTTTTCTCTAGCGACATGATCCTCCTTTGATAGCCAATTACCTGAGCCTAACGTTACAACCAACGTAAGACCTATTGATTCTAGGTTTGACCTTATCTAATCAGCGGAGATGACCTTCTAGTAAGGTTTGGTACGTAGGAAGAGGCGTATGGTGTCTCTTGAGCTTCAAGCGGGAAGCCATGAGTGCATTTGCATTCGAGTTGAGTCTTGTCCTCGACATTGCATCTAGAATTTGCTTTAAAAAAAATGAAAAATTCTGTTTTGGCCTTTTGCACATACACACAGAGATCGCATGGTATGCCTCGTATTCACATGTTGATTTAGTAAACATCGATACTTACATGTTTACTTTCTTGCACTTCATTGGGAATGACTCCCGAATTCTTTTGATGAGATTGAATCAGTTGTGAATGTGGTTCATTCAGTATGCTCAAAGGCAGTTAGAAACTCGGGTTTGAGGTACCTGATAGGTTGCACTCATTTTACAATCTTGGGGTATTTCTTATCACTACCCATGAAAATGATACTTTGCGTACACTCTCAGCAATATTCTTTGTACATATGCTTTTTGCAAATGTTTTTACACATAATTGTAGCAAATATTCTCAATAAATAGTTTTACATGTACAATTCTTGGTGCATGTCTTTTAGCATAAGAGCTTTAGCGAATACATTTCATAAGTGCTTTTGACGCATGTGGTTCTTAATGGGCATATCCTTTGCCAGCATCTTGCATCCACATTTTTTGCATGCATTCAATACACATATATATGATTTTTTCTACATATGTTTCATACACATAGTTGTATGTGCACACATTGCACACACCCAATTCCCTACATAGCTTTCATGTATATAACATATCCCACCTATCTTTGCATATGATTCTTTTCATCTATGCCTATGAGCGACTCTTTATCCTTGTCACATGCATGAACATTTGCATATATGTTGCAAACATAATCCCTTTGTATATATTTCTCATGTTGAACCTTTGCATGTTTTTCCCTTTTATGATCATCTGAAAACATGTTAGAATGATGATTCCATGATCTTCCACATGAATGCAAGCCATCGACATATATGTATTTCAGGATCATAGTCCTTTGCATATCATTCATAAATGCATATCCTTTCACATATTCCATGAATACATGGTGCTTGACGCTCATTAGATAGTGTACATCAGTCGCACGTCGACAAGCTAACGTTTCTCAAGCCCCCCAGGGGGCAAATTAATTACCTTTAAGTCCTCTGAGGAGGCAGAATCTTCAAGTCCTCTGAGGAGGCAAAACCTCAAATTCCTTTGAGGAGGCAGAATTCTCAAAGTCAAAAATCCTATGAAGAGGCAAAATCTTCAAGTCCTCTGAGAAGGCAAAACCTCAAAGTCCTCTGAGGAGGCAGAATCCTAAAGTCCTCTGAGTAGGCAAAATCTCTAAGCCCTCAGAGGAGGCAAAATCTCAAAATCCTCTGAGGAGGCGAAATCTGAAAGTCCTCTCCGAGGAATCAAACTTTTCAAATCCTTGTAAGAGGTAATTCTTTAAATCCTTGCTCAAAAGGCATTCCCAGTCTCTTCAGAGCATTACCTTTAAGTCCTTGTCCAACAGGCACCCACAGTCTCTTCAAAAACATTATCTTCAAGTCCTTGCTCAAAAGGCATTCCCAGTCTCTTCGGAGCATTACCTCTAAGTCCTTATCCAACAGGCATCATCGATATCTTCAAAATATTATCCTTAAGTCCTTCTTTAAAGGCATTCTCAGTCTCTTCGGAGCATTATCCTTAAGTCCTTCTTTAAAGGCATTCTACTTAAGTCCTTCTTTAAAGGCATTCTCAGTCTCTTCGGAGCATTATCCTTAAGTCCTTCTTTAAAGGCATTCTCTTTAAGTCCTTCTTTAAATGCATTCTCAGTCTCCTCGGAGCATTATCTTTAAGTCCTTCTTTAAAAGCATTCTCTTTAAGTCCTTCTTTAAAGGCATTCTCAGTCTTCTCGGAGCATTATCTTTAAGTCCTTCTTTAAAGGCATTCTCAGTCTCTTCGGAGCATTATCCTTAAGTCCTTCGTTAAAGGCATTCTCAGTCTCTTCGGAGCATTATCCTTAAGTCCTTCTTTAAAGGCATTCTCTTTAAGTCCTTCTTTAAAGGCATTCTCAGTCTCCTCGGAGCATTATCTTTAAGTCCTTCTTTAAAGGCATTCTCTTTAAGTCCTTCTTTAAAGGCATTCTTAGTCTCCTCAGAGCATTATCTTTAAGTCCTTCTTTAAAAGCATTCTCTTTAAGTCCTTCTTTAAAGGCATTCTCAGTCTCTTCGGAGCATTATCCTTAAGTCCTTCGTTAAAGGCATTCTCAGTCTCTTCGGAGCATTATCCTTAAGTCCTTCTTTAAAGGCAAATTAATTATCCTTAAGTCCTTCTTTAAAGGCATTCTCTTTAAGTCCTTCTTTAAAGGCATTCTCAGTCTCTTCGGAGCATTATCCTTAAGTCCTTCGTTAAAGGCATTCTCAGTCTCTTCGGAGCATTATCCTTAAGTCCTTCTTTAAAGGCAAATTAATTATCCTTAAGTCCTTCTTTAAAGGCATTCTCTTTAAGTCCTTCTTTAAAGGCATTCTCAGTCTCTTCGGAGCATTATCCTTAAGTCCTTCGTTAAAGGCATTCTCAGTCTCTTCGGAGCATTATCCTTAAGTCCTTCATTAAAGGCATTCTCAGTCTCTTCGGAGCATTATCCTTAAGTCCTTCTTTAAAGGCAAATTAATTATCCTTAAGTCCTTCGTTAAAGGCATTCTCAGTCTCTTCGGAGCATTATCCTTAAGTCCTTCGTTAAAGGCATTCTCAGTCTCTTCGGACCATTATCCTTAAGTCCTTCTTTAAAGGCATTCTCAGTCTCCTCGTAGCATTATCTTTAAGTCCTTCTTTAAAGGCATTCTCTTTAAGTCCTTCTTTAAAGGCATTCTCAGTCTCTTCGGAGCATTATCCTTAAGTTCTTCGTTAAAGGCATTCTCAGTCTCTTCGGAGCATTATCCTTAAGTCCTTCTTTAAAGGCAAATTAATTATCCTTAAGTCCTTCTTTAAAGGCATTCTCTTTAAGTCCTTCTTTAAAGGCATTCTCAGTCTCTTCGGAGCATTATCCTTAAGTCCTTCGTTAAAGGCATTCTCAGTCTCTTCGGAGCATTATCCTTAAGTCCTTCTTTAAAGGCAAATTAATTATCCTTAAGTCCTTCTTTAAAGGCATTCTCAGTCTCTTCGGAGCATTATCCTTAAGTCCTTCGTTAAAGGCATTCTCAGTCTCTTCGGAGCATTATCCTTAAGTCCTTCTTTAAAGGCAAATTAATTATCCTTAAGTCCTTCGTTAAAGGCATTCTCAGTCTCTTTGGAGCATTATCCTTAAGTCCTTCGTTAAAGGCATTCTCAGTCTCTTCGGAGCATTATCCTTAAGTCCTTCTTTAAAGGCATTCTCAGTCTCTTCGGAGCATTATCCTTAATTACTTCTTTAAAGGCATTATCCTTAAGTCCTTCTTTAAAGGCATTCTTAGTCTCTTCGGAGCATTATCCTTAAGTCCTTCTTTAAAGGCATTCTCAGTCTCTTCGGAGTATTACCTTCAAGTCCTCTGAGGAGGCAAAACCTCAAAGTCCTCTGAGGAGGCAGAATCCTAAAGTCCTCTGAGGAGGCAAAACCTCAAAGTCCTCTGAGGAGACAGAATCCTAACGTCCTCTAAGGAGGCAAATCTTGAAGACCTTTGAGGAGGCAAATCTTGAAGACCCCTGAGTAGGCAAATTTCATAACATCAGCACTTTGCAAGTCTGGAGCAGACTCGGTGCAGCTCAAGAGAGTAACCCCTGCGTTTTGTAAGTCTGGAGCAGACTCGGTGCATCCACAACATCAACACTTTGTAAGTCTGGAGCAGACTTGGTGCAGCTCAAGAGAGCAACCCATGCGTTTTGTAACCCATGCGTTTTGTAAGTCTGGAGCAGACTCGACGCATTCACCACATCATCACTTCTCGGCAAGAAGGCAAGTTCTCCGCCACAGGTATGTAATCCCCTCTCTCTTCCTCTTTGAATTTTGGCTCACCTAGATGTCTATGCACTAGCTTCTCCAAAATTGGGGGCAACTGTAGACACCGGGTCCCGAACCTCGGTATAAAACGAAAATGGTGATTTTTGATCCTTGATTATCCCCTCCGAAAAAATAATAAATAAAAAAAATATATATATAAATAAAAAATATAAAATATAAAAAATATAAAAAAATATATATATAAATATGTGTGTGTGAAATTAGGTAATTAGTTAGTTGATCTTGTTAGTTAATTAAGTGGTTAATATTATTGTGTTAATTAAAATGCATGTAAAATTAAAGTTGAAGTGTGTAATTAATTAGATAAAATATATATGTATGATAATTTAAATTGATTAATTAGTGTAATGTTTAATTAATAGAGAGTTTAATTAATATGTATGTTTAATTAATTAATGTGTGTGTTATTTGAATTAAGTTAAATTAATTTAAGGAAAAGGAGGGAAATAATTGAGTGGAGGAAATGACCATTGTGCCCATTAGCCCTAATTTTAGGGTATAAAGGGAAAAGAATAAGCAAAGAGCAAGGGGGGCTCTCTCGGCTGGATAAAGAGATTGAAAGGAAAAGAAAAATAGAGAACAAGAGAGAGCAGGGGATGGGTTGAAGAACGAAGAAAGGAAAATAAAAGTAAAAGAAAAGAAAAGAGATAGGAAGAGAGAAGAGGTGGCCAGCCATAGAAACAAAAGAATTGAAGGGAAAAGAAAATAAAGGAAGAGAGAGCAAGAGAGAGGAACAAAGAGGGCCAAAATCAAAAGAAAATAAAAGCAAAAGAAATCAAAGAATAAAAGAAGAAAGAAGAAATAAAGGGGAACAGAGGACCAGCAAAACGGGGACGACGCTGGAACTAAGGAAAAAGAAAAAAGAAAAGGAAAGGAGGTGGCGGGGCCTCCGGCGGCCAGTCACGGCCTCGGATCGGCGCACGCGCCCGACCACGGTGGAGAGGGAACCCGGACGAAGCCGAAGGTGCTCGCCGATCATCCGTAGCCGCCGGCGTGAGGGAGATCAGAGATGGTGGTGGCACGAGCTTCCGACGCATTTTCCAGCAACGGTGAAGATTCTTCCGGCGCGTGACCAACTCCGGCGGGTTCCACGGGTGCCGATCTATCCCCCGGTGAGGGAGGTGCTCATCACCGGCCACCCACGGAGGCTCCGGCGGCGAAAAACCGGTAAGGGAGGTTTATTTCATTTATTTTGTTATTATTATTATTATTATTATTATTATTATTATTAATTATTATTATTGCATTATTATTGTTATTATTATTTTTATTTATCTATTATTAGTATTATTGAGCTATATTGATTTTATTGTTATTAATATTATTTATTTATTATTATATTCATTATTGTATTTATTTGTTATTGGTTATTGTATTTTGTGATTATTTGTTATTATTATTATTGAGGTCATAGTATTGTTAGTAGTGTTATTATTATTATTTATTAATTTATTATTAGTGTTATTCTGTCTTTAGTATTATTATTATTAATTAATTAATTATTTTACATTATTTATTATTATTATTATCATTATTGTTATTGGGTATATTTAGTTATTATTAATTATCGTTGTGTTTTGTTGTTATTATTTTAATATTATTGTACTGTTATCATCATCATTACCATTTTTATTCATGTTATTATTATTACTTTGCATTATTGCTATTATTATTATCATTAATTTTATTATCTTTTATTATTATTATTATTATTATTATTATTATTATTATTATTATTATTATTATTATTATTATTATTTTGTTACTATTGTTATCATTATTTATTATTATTATTATTATTATTATTATTATTATTATTATTATTATTATTATTATTATTATTATTATTATTATTATCATTTTTTGTTTATTTAATCATCATCATCATCTTACGGTATTATTATTAGCATTATCATTTTTGTTGCATTTGATTATTATAATTGCCATTGTGTTTTACATTCATTAATCATCTCAATTTATTTCATTCATTCAATCATTTATTTAATTATTTATCTATTTATTCATTTATTTATCATTTAATTTAATTTAATCCATTATTAACTTTAATTATTTTTCTCAATTTGCTTTATTCAATTATTTATTTGTTTATTTATTCATTCAATTATTTATTTATTTATTCATTATTAACCAATATTGTTTTCTGTCTTTACCGCGATGCGAGTGGCATGTGACTCGCTCATGGAGTTAGGCGGAGCATGGTCAGGATAAGTAGATTAGAATTTATTTATTTTGAAATATGTAATTATTATTTTGTTCTCCTTCCATTCGCTAATGGTCTGTAATAATAAAAGATTTTTTACCGCGTTTAAAAATAACCACCACACAAATGTTTTCTACCAAAATGAAATTTGTTAATAAAACTGGACCAATGTCCACGTTTTCATTCCAAAACCAAAAGATTTAAATTGATTCAAGAATTTTATACTTTTTATAAAACAAGTAGTTGGGAACTAATGTTTCCGCCTAAAAGAATAGCCCGATTTATGTATGTATTTTTATCATTTTTTATGGTTTCATATTTGTTTTTAGATAATTATAGTTATATTTTATTTACTGCTTTTTTATACGTGCTTGTAATGCGCTTTAATTTTATTGTATAATTTGCATGTGAGAGAAGAGATAAAATAATTGATCTTAAAAACCCATTCACATAATATTAACCAAAGGTATGAATAAGAGTGAGGTCCCGAACTCTCTCTGGTTTTGGCCTTATAAGGTTAGAATTACTTTCCCGATGTGTTATCGGGTGGCAACTCCATGATCCTGCCTTATGGTAGCCCGATAGATGGTGAGGTCGTCTACAGTGATGATATTTTGGGGTTACCCAAGCCTGGTCCCTGCCGATGGGTCTAGCTCATCATGAGCGTAATGATCGATCGGGTCATCATTTGATATACCTTGATAGTACGAGGCTTGGGCTAGTGATTATCCTTAACACTTCCCTACATTGAGTGAACGTAGGGTCATGCTTTGGGAACGCACCGGGGCTAATAAAGGGACCAAACTAGCATAGATCTAAGGCTCTAATGCTATGATATGCAAATTTCAAAAAGGGATAAAAATTTTAAATTAAAACTCAATTATAAATTTTAACCAAGGTACTTTCGAATCGAAGCCACTTATAGGTCCCCAGCGGAGTCACCACTATGACGCGTGCCGAACCCCGTAGGACACCCCGAAGGCCCGCTCTTAGGGCTTTCGAGAGAGGTTCATGAAAACTTGCAAGGTATTTACAAGTGCGTCTATTTTGGGCAACAAGGAGGTTTCATGGAGTCGCCACCCAATAAAACATTGGGAAAGTTCGTCTCGCCTCAATGAGCCTAAGACGGTGCATCTTGTCCATTTTGGGCAAACCAAAGGGGTCTTGGAGGCATTCACTGCAATAGAATACTAGAATGATCCTCTAACCCTATGGAGCCTAGGATTGTAAATTGAGTCTTTTAGTAGGACACAAGAGGTGTCTTGGAGATCTCATTCCAATGAAACATCGAAATAGTCCTCTCGCCTTGTTGAGCCCAAAGACCAGAGATGGTTTGGGACTTCTCATTTATTCATACCTAGGTTATTTTATAATTAAGTTTTGAATTTAAGTTTTCATCCCTTTTCTCATACATTTCGATGCAATAATTAGAGCACAAGTTTGATCATTCAAGGAAAGCGATAAATAAAAGGGTAAATAAAATAAAGTACATGAAAATAAAATACAACAAAACTAGGGGCGGAATACAACCCCCATTGTAAATAAAGTACAAACCATACATAAATCGGGATATTCATTAATGATGAGGATATTGGTCATCGCATGCATATTTATTATAAAATAATTTTTATGTGATGATTTTGGATGGAGAAAATTGAGACATTGGTCCCATTTTTATTTAGGAAAAATACCAATTTAATTAATAAAAAACGTTTATGATTTTCTTTCTAGCGGATCTAAATAAACAATTTTACAAGAAAATTATATGACAAAAATAAAAAAAACCAAATAAATAAAATATTATAAATAAAGAAAATAAACATATAATACAAACGAGCCATTCTGGATCTCCCGTGTGCTCGTAAAAAATGGCCAAGCAAAAAATAAGTTTTGACATAAAAACAAAACATAAACAAAATAACATTAGTAATTAAAACAATTAAATCAATAATAAAAGATAAAATGGAATAAAATAAGATAAAATAGCATGATATCAAAATGACAATTGAATTAATATGTTAACAATTAAAATAAATGTGAAAACTGCATTTTTATGACAAATTAAATAAATGATGTGATTAGAATAATATATAACATGTTAATGAATTAATACATGAAATTATGAACATGATGAAAAATAATGAAAATAAACAATAAATTGAATAAACAATAAATATAACATGTAACAATGATAAAAGAATGATAAAAGATAATGAATAAAATAATGATAAAAATAATTAAAACAATGGCATGATTAATTACTATTATCACAATTAACATAAACCATTTATATGGCAAAAAGATTAATCAAAATTAATTAATTAATTACATGCTGAAAAATAATGATAAAAATTATTTACATGTTAGGAATTAATAGGGAATCAAAATTTACATGAATAAAAAAACAAAATCATATATAAACATATTAAATAAAACAAACATAACAATAATAGAATAAACAAATAAATGGAATCAATAAGTAAATTAATGAAAACAATAAAATATACATGAATAAATTAAATATAAACAAAATAAAATAAAATAAAAATCAAGCCTAGAATATTTACCCTCAAAGTCGGATTCGATGAAGCTAAAAGATGATTTGATTTCCTTTGTTTGTGACTTTCAAAAATTTAGAGTTGAATATGATAAATGTTGGAATTTTATTCTAATAAAAATAGGCTTGAAAAAAATAATTTAGCAACAAAATTAATTGCTTTTGTTTATAGAGAAAACAAAAGAATTAACTTGAATGCTTAAGAATAAAAAAAAAAAAACTGATTTTTGAAAGTGAAAATTAATCTCCTATATTTATGGAGAAAACAAAGAAATTAATTTGTAATAATCAAGAATTATAAATCAATTTTTCAATCTCCATTAATACTTGTTAATTGAAAGAAGAAATTTGAAATTTTTGGAAGAAAAATCAAAGAAGAAGAGAGGAAATTCTGAAATTCTGGTGAAAAGAATAATTAGGGAGGCTCCCCCTTTTAGGTTTTCATCCTAAAAAATTTATAAGGTATCAAAAATGTTGCCCTAATTCAATGAGGGAAAGGAATTTTATTTTAATACAAATTCCTTTATTTTTAATGATAAAATCAAGTTTTATTAATTAATTACATAAAAAAATGTTTTAGAATTTAATTTGGATTCAAAAACCTTTATTTAGGGTGAAAAAATGCATTTTTGGGGTGAAAAATCGGAAAAAATGGTGAAAATCGGAAAAGAGAAGATTCGGGTCTTTTAGCGACGGCCAGGAAGGGAGACGCACGCCCGTCGCTATTGAGTGAAGGCGTACCGCGCGACGCTGTGCAAGATATGTTTATTCTAGTGTTTACCTTGATACAATCTTTAATCTGCAGATGAAGAAGTTGTGGTTTCCTCCTTGCTTCTTTTGAAAAGTGATAAAATAGTGAGTGAAAAAAACTTCAAGATGAAGGTCATATTAAAAAAAACAAATACAATTGAATCTCAAACGTCAGGAATTAATTTCCTGGATTCAAGAAGCAATCTCAGAATACTTTGAGAATACAAAAATATTTCTTGCTCTCAAAGCTTTCTTTTCTCTTTGTGTTTCTTTTCTTTTGAGTTCGGCCTCTTCCTCTCCAAAAAATCCTCTCCCTTAGTTTCTTCACTTTTTCTTTTTATATCTCAGAGAAGGTTAGGTTATTTCTCACCAAATCAAATATAAACCCATGCTTTTCCCACCAAATCCCCAAAATAACGGAACAGAGACGTGCTAAAGCATGTGGCGCATGAGAGTTGCATCTCATGTTAGTGAGATGGACCTCACTAACATGAGGCTGCCTCTCACGTTGGTAAAATGGGCCTCACCAACGTGAGGCTGCATCTCACTTAGTGAGATGGCCCCCACCACACAGGCCCCAAGGCTCCCTCTCCCTCCTTTTTTTCCTATCTCCCTTCCACTACTTATTTTTCTATCCCCCTTTTTATTCTAAAATTAAAAAAAAAATGAAAAACATTTTTTCGAGGAAACCATCACTTCGATCTGTCTTTTGCCTGCGAACAGTTATCATTTTCATCACTAGATAACTTCGGTCTGGACTGTCTCAGGACTCGGTGTCTACAGTTGCCTCCAGTTTTGGGAACATAGTGCCTGGATGCCTAGTTGAGCCAAAATGCAAAGAAGGAAAAAAGAAGTGCGTACATGAGGTAGCTGTCTTCCTGGTCCCGAGAATGCTCCGAGTCTGCTCCAGACTTACAAAATGCGAGAATTGCTCTTCTGTGCTGCATCGAGTCTGCTCCAGACTTACAAAGTGCGAGGGTTTCATCTTCTGATGGTGATGCGTCGAGTCTGCTCCAAACTTACAGAATGCGGGAAGTGCTCTCTTGAGCTGCACCGAGTCTGCTCCAGAGTTACAAAGTGCGAGGGTTTCGTCTTCTGATGGTAATGCGCCGAGTCTGCTCCAGACTTACAAAGTACGGGGATTCCATCTTTTGATGGTGATGATTTTCACTTAGATATTTCCTGGAAAATTATGTGTATAGCATTATATACAAGAAATTCTCTGTATATAACATGAGATGTAAATGCTAAAAAAAATGGACAGACCATGTCCTAGGCGGTTAAGGGTCTGTTAAGGATGGGGCCCGGCTGCTCTACTATGCCCCCAAGGATCCAGAAGAGTGTCATCTTGGCTTCAGGTACTCTGGCCCAAAACCTGCTCTGAAAGACTCATTGGGCGTGTATCTTTGCCCTCCCGGATCAATGATCATATACACAGGATTCTGACCCATGTCCCTGGATTTGAAGTAATGCTGCCTAATTGTTCCGGGCATCAGAAGTCATTATTTTAAAGGTAGTGCGCCCCTCGTGGGTTTTCACATTAGCTTTTCTTTGTGGGAAATGCGTCTCTTGAGGGATTTTCACACGACCCTTTGCCTAATTTTTTCCTGGAATGGACCCAATCCAATCCAGCGGGTTTTTTTTTATTTTTTTATTATTTATTTTTCCTTTTCCTTTTTTTTGTTATGAGAGATTAAAGTCATCAACAAACCTTCTTACGATGGTTTCATATAGATAGCCGCATTGACGGGCCGAGGTATCATTTTTTATGACCTATTGAGTACTTAGTCCCATCACTGATAATAGGACTTGCCGACTTTAGCATCTGGTCGGCGAGAGCAGTGGTAGGAATTAGTACAGATTTGCATGCATATTAAGCAATATGTTTCTTTTTAAAACAGAACTAGAAAATAATGTAAATGAATAAATTCAGTTTCATTTCATTTCACAAAACTGTGTACATCTCAGTATGATTTCAGTATACATAATCATCATTTAACGTTAATTCAAAATGCAAAGCTACATTTATTCGTGGAACAAATCTTGATAGCATCAAACTTCTATTACCAATCAACCCTCTTGAGTTTTCTTGATTGGACATTTTCTCTCAAGCCTCTAATTTTTGTCCAGGATGCCTTTTTTCGATTTTCACCCTGACGAGGCGCCCAATTTTAGAAAGGCCGCCTTTTTTCGGTTTTCGACCTACGGGGCTTTTATTCTCTTCTTTTGATTTTTATTGTCTTTAGCCATAGAACCTCTTGAGTCTATCAATGTTGACCGGCTCCTTGAACTCGTTGCCATCGCCATCTGACAGAATCACTGCTCCTTTTGACAACAACTTCTTAAGGATGATAGGACCTTCCAACGTCGGTCTGAATTTCCCCTTGATATCGAGCGTACCCGGTCTCATTTGTTTGAATACCAAGTCCCCTTCCTTCAATGGGTGTTTCTTGTCTTTCTTTTCGAGCAACCTAGCAAGCCTTTTCTGATAAATCTGATTATGATAGTAGGCTCTCATCTTTCTCTCATCTAGCATGTTCAGGTATTGCAGTTGCTGCTGCACCCATTCGGCTTCCGGAATCTGAGCTTCCATAATTACCCTCAATAACTTGAGGTCAATCTCTACTGGTAGTAGAGCCTCAGTCCCATATACCAAGGAATACGGTGTGGCCCCTATAGAAGTTCTGACAGACGTTCTGTAACCCTAGTGCATGAAAGGCAACTTTTCTGCCCAACCTTTATAATTCTGAACCATCTTGGCCAGGATTCTCTTGACGTTCTTATTGGCAGCTTCTACTACTCCATTAGCCTGTGGACGATAAGGAGAAGATTTATGATGCTCAATGTCGTACTTCTGAAATAACCTCTTCATCTCACCCATGAACTGGACACCATTGTCAGATACCACGTGATGTGGGAGGCCATATCTGCATATCAAGTTCTTCTCAATGAATTTAGCCATATCCCGTGCTTCGACCTTTTTGAAAGACTCAGCCTCTACCCATTTTGTGAAGTAGTCGATGGCAACTATGATGAATCTATGTCCATTAGAGGCTGTGGGATGTATTTCCCCAATAATGTCGATCCCCCAAGCTACGAACGACAAAAGCGATGTCAAACTATGTAACTCTGAAACCGATAAGTGCCTTAAATCTGCATATTGCTGACATAACTGACATTGCTTTACGTATTTTGAGCAGTCTGTATCCATGGTGAGCCAGTAGAATCCTTGTCTCATGATCTTCTTGGCCAGCATCAAACCATTCATGTGAGCTCTGCACACACTAGCGTGAGTTTCCTCCATCACCTTTTCGGCTTCTTTTTCATCCAGACATCTCAATTGGATACCATCGGCTTGTCGTTTATACAACTCTCTGTTTATGCAGATAAATTATGTAGATAGCTTGCATATCAGCCTCTAGTCTTTCTCAGTAGCCTCTTCTGGAAATGTAGCATTTCCTAAGTAATTTCTGATATCATGATACCATGGCTTCCCATCTTTTACTTCCATTTCCATGACTGGTTGAGACTCAAAGCTAGGCCTCTCAGAACTAGAAATCAGCACAGGCTTCATAACCACCCCCTCTGGATTATCCCATATCGACACCAAAGTTGCAAGCACGTCCGCTATCTAGTTCTCATCTCTAGGAACAAAGTGAAAGGTGCACACTTTTAAACTGACCGCTCAGCTCTTTTAAGTACTTTACATACGGGATCAACCGCTCTTCTTTAACAGCACATTCACCCCTAATCTGATTGATCACCAGCGATGAATCCCCAAATACCTCCACATTCTTCGCCCCCAAGGCTATTAATGCTTCTAACCCGAAAGTGCATGCTTCATATTCAGCTTCATTATTGGTGGCCTTGTATCTCAGCTTCTTAGCTAAAGGGAGTTTTTCATCATCCAGGGTCGTTAGAATAATCCCTACTCCTGCCCCCTCATTGTTTACAGCCCCATCAAATTGCAACTGCCAACCTTGAACCTTGATAGCTGCAACATCCTCGTTCGGGATATTGAATTCATACGAATCTCCTTGAATCGGGTGCTCTACCAGAAACTCCGCCACTACATGCCCTTTAATGGTTTTCTGGGTGATATACTTAATATCAAATTCTTGTAACAACAATAGCCATCTCCCCATTTTTCCAAGAAAAGATGGAGCTTCCTGTAGGTATCTGAGAGGATTCAGTTTTGCAACTGCCTATACCTTGTAGGAGTGAAAATAGTGTCTCAACTTCTTGGAGGCCCAAATTACCGCGAGACAGATCTTTTCTACTTCCGCATATTTGATCTCGTAGGCAAGGAACTTCTTACTGAGGTAATAGACCGCGAACTCTACCCCAAACTCATCCTCTTGAGCCATCATGGCGCCTACAAAGCTATCCTCTATGGCCAAATATAGAATAAGCGGTTTAACCGGCTGTGAAGGTCTCAGAACTAGTGGATTCAACAAATACTCCCTAATGGTGTTGAAAGCGTTTTGAAAGTCTTTATTCCACACCATAGGTTGGTGCTTTGTGAGTAGCTTGAAGATTGGCTCACAAAATGAAGTCAGCTTGGCGATAAACCTGCTAACATACTGCAATTTACCCAAAAAGCTTCTGACATCCTTTTCCTTCTAAGGTACTGGCATTCCTTGAATGGCCTTGACTTTATCTGGTTCAATCTCAATCCCCCTCTGGCTAACCACATGTCCTAATAGCTTCCCTGAGGTGACACCAAATATGCATTTCTTGGGATTTAGCCGTAAGTTATACTTACCGATCCTCTCGAAGAATTTTTCTAGAGCCTCGAAGTGACCCTCTCTAGTGGATGACTTGATCATCATATCATCCACATATACTTCTACCTCCTTATGGATCAAGTCATCTAGAATCCTAATTGCCAATCTCTGATAAGTCGCACCTGCGTTCTTCAAACCAAATGGCATCACTCTATAAGCAAAAGTTCCCCATTCTATGATAAAGGCTATCTTAATTCGATCGGCTATTATGACGCGCGTCGAACACTGTGGGCGCCCCTTGACCCCCCGCTTGAGGGCAATCGGGCAAGTGAGGTTCGTTTACAACTTGCGACGAATTGCAAGTGCATCTATTTTGGGCAACAAAGAGGTTTCATGGAGTCGCCACCCAATAAAACATTGGGAAAGTTCCTCTCGCCTCGGAGAGCCTAAGACAACGCATGTATCCATTTTGGGCAAGCCAAAGGGGTCTTGGAGAATGAACCTCTCTCCCTTGGAGCCTAGGATTTATTGAGTCATTTGGCAGGATGCAAGAGGGGTCTTGGAGGTCTTATTCAAATGAGTGATTGGATAGACCTCTCGCCTCGTTGAGCCCAAATACCAGAGATGGGTTCGGGACTTCTCATCTATTTCTACCTTGATTAATTTTACAATCAAGTTTTAAATTTATTAATTCTCTCTCTCTCCACACAATGCAATTTAATTAAGGCGCAATTATCCATTGTTGAAAGCGATAAATAAATAGAATAAAGAATAACATTTAAAATGAAATACAATAATACTAGGAGCGGAATACAACTCCCATTTTAGAAGTGCAAGCCATACATAAACCCGGGGAATTAATTATGAGGACATTGGTCCTTGACTTTTATTTATTATGAAAATAATTTTTAGTGATGAATTCATTGGATAAAAATAGGACATTGGTCCTTGACTTTGTTAAAAAATCCCAATTAATTACTATAAAATGTTTGTTTATTTTTATTCGCACGAGACAAAATAATCTATACATAATGAAAACTATGAATAAATAAATAAATAAATAAAATAAAAGAATAAAGTTACAGAATTAAACAAAAAGTGATTCTCCCAGGGTATGAACGGCGACCGTTGTCTCAATGTTCAACTCGCCAAAGGAAAAAACAAGGAAATGACATTTCATAAAATAATAAATATGTTAGTGATAGGAGGGTCCAAAATTAACCAAAAATCAAGATAAAGTTATGAGAATAATAAGTAATGAAATCAAGCAAGGTTAAAAAATATGAAAAAACTAAATAAATTAAACAGAACACATGTCCAGAATATTTACCCTCAGATTTTACCTTTTTGGATGAAAATTCGATTGGATTTGGTCCCACGCATTTCACAAGAAGAAAACAGAACAAAAGAAAGAGATTTATTGAACCTTTTTGGAGTTGAAAATCGGATTCTTCTATAATGGGTAAATGAAAATTTTTCCAACCTCTCAAAAGTGTAAAATTTTCCTTTTTGTAGAAAAAATGACCGACAGGCGTCGGAGGTTAACCGACGGGCATCGGTTAAATCCTATATTCACCAGGAAACAGATTTAACCGACGGGCGCCTGACCTACTGACGGGCACATGCCAACAGACACATGTTCGCTAGTTCGAACACGTGGCCGTCGGTACACTCACAGACGGCCTGTCCCTCGTGATGAGTGAGACGGGCTGCCGTTATGACCGATGGATGCCCCCGCGACCGATGGTCTGACCGTCTATGGAAGAAAACTCAAAATTTAAGTGAAAATTCCCCCGATTTTCTGCTTCTTTCTACCGCAAATAAAAAACCTTTAATTCTCGTGAACTCAAAGGACCGACATCTCCGAATTCCATCCATCTATTCGGAACCAGGCATTGGCTTCTTCATCGGGTAATCTCTAATCTGGACTACCTCGGGACACGGTGGTTACAGTTGCCCCCAATTTTGGGGAGGCTAGTGCACAAGTGCCTAGGTGAGCAAAAATTCAGAGAAAGAAGGGAAGAAAAGCTTACCTGGAGCAATCCTTACCTTCGGGGTGTTCATCTGGCAGGTCTCGACTCGATTTGCTCGTTAATGAATGAATGTAGGCGCCCTTACCGGTCTCGTCTCGACCTGAACGGAGCGAGGTGAAGTGTCTCTAACTCCATCCTCTGTTTGCGATCTGTTCTATCGCTGGCTCCTCGCTAACCTCATCTCGGTCTGCACGGTGGCCGTTCTATCCCGCTAGCCTCTTCTCGACCTGCGCGGTGTGAGGTGAAGTGTCTCTAACTCCATCCTCTATTTGCAATCTGTTCTATCGCTGGCGCCCCGCTAACCTCGTCTCGGTCTGCACAAAGGCCGGTCTGTCCCGCTAGCCTCTTCTCGGCCTGCGCGGTGTGAGGTGAAGTGTCTCTAACTCCATCCTCTGTTTGCGATCTGTTCTATCGCCGGCACCCCGCTAACCTTATCTCGATCTGCACGGTGACCGGTCTGTCTCGCTAGCCTCTTCTCGGCCTGCACGGTGTGAGGTGAAGTGTCTCTAACTCCATCCTCTATTTGCGATCGGTTCTATTGCTGGTGCCCCGCTAACCTCGTCTCGGTCTGCACAGTGGCCGGTCTGTTCTGCTAGCCTCTTCTCGGCCTGCGCGGTGTGAGGTGAAGTGTCTCTAACTCCATCCTCTATTTGCGATCTATTCTATCGCTGGCGCCCCGCTAACCACGTCTCAGTCTGCACGGTGGCCGGTCTGTCCCGCTAGCCTCTTCTCGGCCTGCGCAGTGTGAGGTGAAGTGTCTCTAACTCCATCCTCTATTTGCGATGTGTTCTATCGCTGGCGCCCCGATAACCTCGTCTCGGCTTGCACGGTGGCTGGTCTGTTTCTGATCCATTAGCCTCTCCTGCTGCTATGCCATCTGCTCAAGGAGCCATGTATGCTCCTGCCTCAACTGATCTATGACCCTGGCCTGCACCTGGATCACACGCTGCTCAAGCCTCTCCATCATAGCTCTATCCCGCTCTCCAACTTGAGAAAGGAGGGCCCTATCCCTCTCCTCTTGCCTACGCTCGAAAGACGCAAGCATGGAGGTAATGATCTCTGATATGTCTGGCTATGGTGCTGCTGGAGGTGGAATTGACTCAGGCATCGGCTCTGGTGGGGGAGCTGTAGAAGTAGATGCCCCCGGGTCTCCTCTGATATAGGGATAAAACCTCTTTGAAAATCGGGGAGTAGTCCGCTGTACTCTCGAAGATGGAGGGGGAGCCTATGCCCTAGGCGCCGGAGGAGTCGCTAACAACTCATCCATGGTAAACTCCATCTCAAAATCGGAGGGCGTCCTGAGCTCCTCCTGCTCTGGCTGTGGTCGCGACGGCAAAACCTCCTGATGCTGGTGCTGGGGAGGCTGACCCTCCTGGAACTGGTGCTGAGGAGGCTGACCCTGCTGAAACTGGTGCTGAGGAGGCACATCATCCCCTGGCTTATCCTGCTCAGGCTCTAAAGAGGGGAGGTGTAAGCACCGTGTCCCGGAGCGGTCCGGATCAGAGGTTACCCTATGATGAAATCAATGTTCGAGCCTGTACGAGAGGCTGAATTTGTAGGTTTTAGTCCCGCGTTCCATGAGAAATGAGGTTTTTCTACAGTTCCTGGGCAGAGGGGGAGAAAACAGAAGTTTTTCAAGTCAAAAAGGCTTTTTTGTCCTCCACAGACGGCCAGCCCGTCTGTGGAGGCAGCCCGTCGCTTCGAGTCACCGACGGCTTGTGGTATTTTCCGATGCCCGTCGGAAAATCACCGCCCCTGTCGGGAGCCGCCTGGTTTCCCGGAGCACGCAACCGTTTCGACGCCCGTCGGTGGATGTAGCAGGGCCGTCGGAAATGTCCTTGTGTCAGTAGGATTCTTCCGACGCCCGCCCCCATACACCGACGCCCGTCGGTCGTGTTTGGCTATATAAGGTCCGGATTTTCATTTGAAAAGGGTTGGAAAATTTTTCAGAAGAGGAAACTCTGCCAAAATTCAAGCACGTTTTCTCTCTCTTCCAAAAACACTTTTTTTTAAAGAATTTTATTGAATCAAGGATCAAATCAATCAAAGGAACTAAAAGCTAATTAGTTTTCTTTAGATTTTGACTCCAAAATCGATTTTCTAAAGGATTGAAGGTGAAATATCTCATTTTCTCTCTCTTATCTTTCATTGTTGTTTCTCGTGGAACGCGCGGGGATCTAACCGACACCAGAATCTCACCTGAAGTGATTATCTGAGGGTAAATATTCCGGATTCTCTTTCCATTTTCATCTCATATTTAATTATTTATTTATTTATTCATTCTGTGAAATTTTTAAATACCTGTCATTACTTTCCTTCATTTTGACTCCCTCATCTCCTTCTTGGATAAAACTTGCTTTTTGACCTCGAAAGGCTTCTTTTTTCCTTTCTGTTTTCCGAAGACAGAGGTGACCGGCGGGTCATCTTCATGACCGACGCCCGTCGGTCACCCACCTACAGACGCCCTTTTTGAGTGACAAACGGGCATATCGAGTAACCAAACTGACGCCCGTCGGTCAACCAGGAAAGGCCGTCAGTGGTTTCTATCTCCATTTTTTAATCATTTTTCATCTCTATCCAGTCTCTTTGATTTCTTATGTGTTAATTTTATGTATATTAACATCTCTTAACTTTCTGTGAGTGTATATTGGTCCTCCTGGATTATCCCGAGCTTGAGCGGCTATCTACCACGTTTGGAGGATCTCGTCCGGTTTAGTTTCCTAATCCTCTTGTTTCATTTCTTTTATTGATTATCTTATGTACATGGATGCACTCCTTTTATATCCCGTTGATGCATAAAAATGACTCAATGGTTTTATATTTAATAAAATGAAGGTTTACACAAAACTGGACCAATGTCCTATTTCATCCAATAAAACCATCACAATGAAAATATTCAATTTTAATAACGACGTATGCGAGGACCAAAGTCCTCAGAATAAGCAAATGCCCCGATTTATGCATGATCCGCACATTTACGAAAAGGGAATTGTATTCCGCTCCTTGTATTTATTGTAATCTATTGCTTTTATTATCTAATTGATCATTTATCGCTTTCAAGATGTGAATAAATGCGCCTTTCAATCAATTGCATAGTGTGGAGAGAGAGCAAATTAGTGACATTAAAATTTGATCATAAACTAATTGAGGTAGAAATAGATGAGAAATCCCGGACCCAGCTCTGGTCTTTGGGCTCGAGAGGTTAGAGGTTATCCTCCAAAATACTTCTTGGGTCACGAGGCTTTAGCGCTAATCCTAGGCTCTTTAGGGTGAGAAGTTCACCTTCCATGATCCCTCTAGCTGGCCCAAAATGGATACCAAGCGCAGTCTTAGGCTCTCTGAGGCGAGAGAAACTTTCCCAATGTTCTATTGGGTGGCGACTCCATGATACCTCCTTGTTGCCCAACATAGACGCACTTGCGATTTATTGCAAGATGCCAACGGACCCGCAAATGCCCCGGTCGCCCACGTGCGGGCGGTCGAACGGGCGGCCGCATCGGGATCCGGCGCGCGTCACAGTGGCGACTCCACTGGGGACGTTTATGGTTCGAGATTTCGATTTGAAAATACCTTTTTTTTAACATTTATGATTAAAATTTAATTCATAAATTCGCTTTCTCTCAAATTTGCATTTGCATATCATTAGAGCCTTAGAATACGCTAGTTTGGTCCCTCTTCTAGCCCCGGTGCGTTCCTGAAGCATCTCCTCATTTTCACTCAATTTGGGGAAGTGTTAAGGATAATCACCAGCCCAAGCCATGTACCTCAATGGTATATCAAAATGGTGACCCGATCGGTCGCTACGCTCGTGATGAGCTAGACCCTTCGGCAGGGATCATGCTTGGGTAGCCTCAAAGAAACATCTCCCTTGTCCAAAGCTCATGTAATGGCTGTAGTCACTTTCCACAGGTGAAATGAACCGTAATCTCATGCTTGCTGTATGGATCCTCACGTATTGAATGAGTCCAAATATCTCGCTTGGTAACCTAGCCAAAGGCTATCATGCCCCGGTAGGGCCATGTCGAAATTTATGGAGCGTCCGAACACGTGACGATCATTATCCATCCGCTTGTACATTAGCATAGGAGTGTTATGCTGCCGGTTTTTCGCCGCGCACCATATGCGTCCATTGGGTCCCTCGTTGACCCTTGGGCTAATCCCACCTAGGAAAGAAACTGCACGACCACGTGTGTGGGAGAAATAAGGGTGGAAGGACCTACTTGCTTGCTTGTGCTCTGTAAATGTTGCATATCATGATCATGCATTATACCTACATTTCATGCATCATTCTAACTTTTGTCCCTGCAGCCATCATAGATCTGCCCAGGTGGACTAGATCACCAACCGGGCGACTGATCCGAGTTCTTACTCCTGAGCTGTCAGATAGAGAGGGTCTACCGGAGATTTTATCAGAAATCAGTGGTACAGTATCTTAGATGGCAAACTCGCCTAGGGGGGAAGATGCCACCAGGGCCATGATTGCGGAAGAAGTGGGCCACCGTTTTGAGGAATTCGAGGGCAGGATGATGAATATGTTGACCGCCTTGGCACAGCAGAACGCTCAGCCAAATGATCCACAAAATCCTCCTCCTCCTCCAATAAGACAGAATGAGCCTGAAGAAGAAAGGGTTGAAAGGCGAGAGGAGCCTGTTAGGCCGCCGCCGGTAGAGTTAAGATCAGTGGCTTCGGGAGAGCTGAGAAGAAGGCCAGTGCTAAGAATTGATGACGATAGAGATATCGAGGACGATAGGTTGAGCATGGCATCTGAGAAGGGGAAGGCGCCTCAGGCTGATGACTTTATTCTAAAGAAGATGGAAGAGAGGTTCGAGGCTATGGCTCGTATGATAGGCAGAGCTCACGGGATGAATCCTGAGGATAGGGAGCTGGACGGAGAGGACCCGATCCCTTATAACTTCAAAATGCCGGATGTGCCGAAGTTTGATGGTACTTCTGATCCCACCGCACATGTGAAGCAATATTCTCTGGTCATGAAGGGGACCACATTGTCCAAGAAGCAGAAAGTAGAATACTTTTGTCTGAGTCTGACCTCTCATGCCATAGATTGGTATCACGGCCTTGACCGCCGCACTAAAGAAGATTGGGATCTGCTCACTGAGGAGTTTCTAAAGCAGTACGACTGTAATACCAGAATGGAGGTGACTCTGAAAGATCTTGAGCTACTCCAGCAGAAGGCCGGGGAATCCTTCCATGAGTATCTTACCCGATGGCGGAACCGAGTAATGGAGATGCGCCGAAAGCCTGATACCCAGGACCAGATTCGTCTTTTCATTAAGAACGCGAGCCCGTACTTGAAAGAGGGATTGAGGATGAAGGGGTTAAAGGACTGGGAGTCTCTCAAAGATATAGCCATCGAAGCAGAGGGAGAGTTCTTAACCCGAAAAGCTAACAACAACAATTTCACCAAAAGGGCTAACCCCGGTCAAGGAGCCAGCAGGCCGGCAGGTCCCAGTAACAGCACTAGAAGAATGGGTGAAGTGTCTGCTTCTGAGGTAGCCACCCAGAGGAAGTTTTTGAACTTGGGGAGACCATTATCCTGGGTCTTGAGGAGGCTGATGAAGGAGGGAAAATTGCGCCCTCTAACTCCTAGGCCAACTTTGACACAAGTGAAACCGGGATATAAGGATAACGAATTCTGTGCATTCCACCAGCACTCGGGCCATATCACTGATAAATGCAAGGCGCTCCGGCACTCTATCCAAGACTTGATCGATAGCAAGCAGATCTCTGACCCTGAGAAGAGAGAAACTAAGAAGAAGCCCGGTTATAATGCCGTACCACCGCCCGTGTTTATGATCCAATCTAGCCTGCCAGAGTGGTACGTGTTACAAGATCTGTATGGGAGTGAGGAGTCTACTGTTGATAATTCCAAGGGTAGGAAGGAGAAAGCAGTTGTGGCGACTCTTGATTGTTGGTCTAGCAGTGAAAGCGGTGGAGAAGCTGAGGATGAAGAAGGGTTGAACCTTGATTTGTGGGGCTCCGATGGAGACGAGGGAGAGATAAGCGCTGTCACTAGAAGTGGAAGGGTGATCCCCGAGATTGCAAAGCTACCTGAGCCGGTACAGCCATTGGCAGAGAAAGAGCCAGAGGAGGAACAAATTATAAGGCAATTGAAGAAGACCGCAGCTCAGATATCCATTTGGGATCTGTTGAGGCAATCCCCCTCTCATAGGCAGAAGGTAGTAGAGGCTTTGGTTGAGGCCACAGTCGCCACCACTATTTCCCCGTCAGAGCTTTTGGGTTTAATTAAGGGAGGATCCGAGGAGAGATTGGTCTTTTTCGACGCTGACTTACCTATTGAGGGCCGCAATCAAAATCGACCCTTGTACATTAAAGCACAGATTAGCGGTAAGCACACTGCTTGCGTTATGGTGGACGATGGGTCTTCTATCAACGTGTGCCCTTTAATAGCTTTGCAAGCTTTTGGTTTAAGCGAGGATATGCTCAGCAGATCCGATCTGACTATCACGGCCTACGATAACTCGAGGAGGCAAGCCTCAAGAACCTTCAAGACTTTGGTCAAGACAGGACCTATTGAGGTGGAGGTCGAATTTGTAGTTCTGCCCATCCCTGCTAACTTCTCAGCTTTGCTAGGGAGACCCTGGTTTCATAAATTAGGAGGAGTGCCATCCACACTGCATCAGATGATAAAGTTCCCACATGAAGGGGAGGTGGTGACTATCAAAGTGGCTAGGGAAAACCAGGTCTCAGCGCTGGAAATTGCCAATCAGCCGTTCAGCGGCTTCCATGTTTCTATGATAAGGGGAGAGCACGGATCAGTAGATAGCCCGGCTGTGGTTAATATGATGAAGAAGATGCACTATCTTCCCGGGGCTGGATTGGGTAGAAGCTCCCAAGGGTTGCAGACCGCGATCACCACCCGAGGGTAGAAGAACCGGAAAGGCCTGGGCTATAGAGGTGGCTTCGGTAAGAAGAGGGTGACAGACAAGATCCCCCACATTTTAGAGAGCTTTGTCCCAGCATCCTCAGCCTGTGCATATACTGGTGAAGATGAACCACAATGGGTAGATTGGAGGATTGTCCCTGGCTTTGAGATCTTTAATGATGTGTATGACTGGCACGTCGGGTTCGTCAAGACTGCTGAAGACTTTTGGGATGAGGAAGTCATGACTCAGGGTATCACTTGGGACAAGTGCGAGCTTGAGGAGGTCGTTACTGAGAAGATGGTAGCTGCCAGGCTGAAAGGAAAAGGGAAGATAGCAGATTTAGAGCTGAAAATGGGGGATTTGAAGACTTCTTTCGACGTGCCTGAAGGGCCTCTGCTAAATCAGAAAGTTAGTGAGCAAGCTGCAACGGCATCAACCTCAGGAGCGGCAGAAGAAGACTCTAGCCTAGATTGTCTTTTTATTCCATAACTCTTTTATGATGTAAATGATAACTATAATATTATCAATAAGATGAACAATTTCACTTATTTGTGAGATGTTTCTAATGATTTCAACATGCATGAACATGATCATATTCCATCAATTTTTGACATTGACTCCACTGGCACAACGCCTTTTAATCTTGGAACCTCGGAAAATCTGAGAGAAATTCTAATAGCATCAAATATAACTCCTGAGGAGAGAAAAACTTTTGAGAGAATAATAAGAAAACATGAAAAAGTCTTTGCCTGGACCTACGAGGACATGCCGGGGATTGACCGGGCTGTGGCAGAGCATGCCATCCCGACTTACCCAGATTGCAAGCCTGTGAAGCAGAAGTTGAGAAGGCTAAGACCAGAATGGGCTGACAAGGTTAAGGAGGAAATTTGACAGCAGATTAAAGCTAAGTTCCTTGTGGAAGTCCAGTATCCTACATGGCTGGCAAATGTGGTTCCTGTGGCAAAGAAGAACGGAAAGGTCAGGGTGTGTGTGGATTATCGAGATCTTAACAAAGTCTGCCCTAAAGATAATTTTCCACTACCCCATATTGATGTATTGATAGACAGTGCTGCCAATTGCGCGATGTACAGCTTTGGGGACGGATATGTGGGCTACAACTAGATCCTGAACAAGATAGCTGACCGGGTTAAAACTGCCTTTATCACGGAGTGGGGCACCTATGCCTATCGGGTCATGCCTTTCGGCCTGAAGAATGCAGGGGCCACATACCAGAGGATGGAAACCAAGATCTTAAGTGACCTGATTCACAAAGAAGTGGAGGTGTATGTCGATGATATGATGGTCAAATCAGCCACCAGAGAGGGACACTTTGAAGCTCTAGAGAAGTTCTTCACCAGGATCGATAAGTATGATCTGCGACTTAATCCCAAGAAGTGCATTTTCGGGGTGACTTCAGGAAAGCTGTTGGGACATGTCGTCAGTCAAAGGGGGATAGAAATTAACCCTGACAAGGTGAAAGCTATCAGAGAGATGCCTGTGCCACAAAAGGAGAAAGATGTAAGGAGTTTCCTGGGCAAGCTGCAGTATGTCAGCCGGTTTATTGCCAAGCTCACTTCGATATGCGAACCTATTTTCAAGCTGCTTAGAAAGAATCAGCCCGTAGTCTGGAATGAAGACTGCCAGAGAGCCTTTGATAATATCGGGGAGTATCTGTTAAATCCGCCAGTACTAAGGCCTCCGCAACCTGTTAAACCGCTTATTCTATACCTGGCAGTAGAAGACAGTTCAGTGGGCGCCATGATGGCTTAAGAGGATGAATTTGGGGTGGAGTTTGCAATTTATTACCTCAGCAAGAAGTTCCTGGCTTACGAAATAAAATATGCTGAAGTGGAAAAGATCTGCCTTGCAGTGATTTGGGCATCAAAGAAGCTGAGACATTACTTCCACTCATACAAGGTTCAGGCAGTAGCCAAGCAGAATCCTTTAAGATATTTGCAGGAGGCACCATCTTTGCTTGGAAAGATGGGGAGGTGGCTGCTCTTACTACAAGAGTTTGATGTGCAATACATCACCCGCAAGACTATTAAGGGGCGAGCTGTAGCCGAATTTCTTGCTGAACATCCTATCCAAGGGGACACCCCCGAATTTACCTTTCCTAACGAGAGCATAGGCACGATTTCTGTTCAAGGATGGCAGTTGCATTTTGACAGGGCAGTGAATAACAAAGGAGCCGGAGTCGGAATCATCCTGACGACCCCAGATAATGAGAAGCTTCCTCTTGCTAAGAAACTGAGATACAAGGCGACCAACAATGAAGCTGAGTATGAAGCGTGCGCCTTCGGGTTAGAAGCTTTAGCTGTGTTGGGGGCAAGAAACGTAGAGGTATTTGGTGACTCATCCTTGGTAATAAACCAGATCCGAGGTGAGTGGGCTGTTAAAGAAGAACGACTGGTCCCCTATGTTCAATATCTGAAAGGGATGTGTGGGCAGTTTGAGACTTGCACTTTCCACTTTGTACCCAGAGATGAGAACCGTCTGGCTGATGCGTTGGCAACCTTAGTGTCAATGTGGGATAACCCTGAAGGAGTGGCCATGAAACCGGTGCTAATTTCGAGCTCTGATAAGCCTAGTTTTGAAATTGAGCCAGTGATGGAGGTCGAGGCATCAGATGGCAAGCCATGGTACTTTGATATCATGAATTACTTGGAAAGCGATAGATTTCTAGAAGAAGCCACTGAAAAAGACCAGAGGATGATACGTAAGTTATCTACTCAGTTCATATCCTTGGAAGGGGTGTTGTACAAAAGACGGTCAGATGGGATTCAGCTCAGGTGCTTGAATGAAAGAGAAGCGCGCAAGATAATGGAGGAAACCCATGCAGGGGTCTGTGGGGCCCACATGAATGGTTTGACCTTGGCCAAGAAGATCATGAGACAAGGCTTTTATTGGCTTACGATAGACACTGATTGTTCAAAGTATGTCAAACAATGTCAGTTGTGCCAACAGTACGCAGATCTGAGACACCTGCCGGTATCAGAACTACATAACCTGACATCACCTTGGCCGTTTGCTGCTTGGGGGATAGATATCATTGGAGAGATTCGCCCTACGGCGTCTAATGGGCACAGATACATCATAGTCGCAATCGACTATTTCACCAAATGGGTCGAGGCAGAATCTTTCAAGAAAATTGACGCAAGGGACATGGCCAAGTTCATAGAGAGGAATTTGATATGCAGATATGGCCTCCCTCATCACATAGTGTCTGATAATGGAGTGCAGTTCATGGGAGAAACCAGAAAACTTCTCGAGAAATATGGTGTTGAGCATCATAAATCCTCTCCCTACCGATCGCAAGCGAATGGAGCAGTAGAAGCCGCCAATAAGAATGTGAAGAAGATCTTGTCCAAGATGGTCCAAAACTACAAAGACTGGGCTAAAAAGTTAGCCTTCGCCATGTGGGGATACAGAACGACGGTAAGATCATCTACAGGCGCTACACCATTTTCCCTGGTATACGGAACAGAAGCAGTATTGCCGGTAGAGATAGAACTTAAATCTCTAAGGGTGGTCATGGAGGCCTAAATCCCAGAGGCCGAATGGGCGCAGCAGAGGTTGCAGCATTTGAACTTACTGGATGAGAGTAGGCTGAAGGCTTATTATCATAATCAGATATACCAGAAGAGGTTGGCAAGAACTTTCGGAAAGAAAGTGAGGAAGCACCCGCTGAAAGAAGGGGACTTGGTGTTCAAGCAGATGAGGCCAGGGATACCAGACATCAGGGGGAAATTCAGACCTACCTTGGAAGGGCCGTATATCCTTAAGAAGCTGTTGTCCAAAGGGGCTGCAATCTTATCAGATAGCCATGCGAACGAATTCAAAGAGCCGATCAATGTCGACAGACTCAAAAGGTTCCACGGCTAAAGACCAAAATAAAAAGAAGAGAATAAAATGCCCCGCAAGTCGAAAACCGAAAAAAGGCGGCTATGCTAAAATTGGGCGCCTCGACAGGGTGAAAACCGAAAAAAGGCATCCTGTGCAAAAATTAGAGGCATGAGAGAAAATGTCCGATCGTGAAAACCCGAGAGGGCCGATTGGTAACAGGAGTTGATGCTGTTAAAATTTAGTTTCATGCATTGATGGCGCGTAGGCAACTGAGTAAATGCCAAAACTGATCATGTATGCTGAAATTATATGGAAATGTACACAAAACTCGTGAAAAGGGATGAATATTATTCTTTTCACTTTTGTCATTTTCTAGTTCTGCATTAAAAAGAAATATAGCACCAAAAGGAATACACATATAGGCTAAGCTAGGTCCTGCTGCTGCTCTCGCCGATCAGATGCTTGAGCCCTCGGGTCCTGTTATCAGAAGCTGGGCTAAGGATCCACTTCTTGTACCCGCTGGTTGAGGATGCAGAATGGTTGCCAAACCTCGGGATGACGGTCTTCACAGGTAATCTACCCCATCGCTCATGATACCGTGAAGCAAATGCGACCGAGAGATCTCCTCCTCGGAAAGATAGGGGAACCCTCACTATATCCTGGGTCATCCCAAGCTGCCGTGTACACCGGGAGGTGATGCAGAAGGTGGCCTGACGGAGGCCGCAGAGGGGAACGCAACCCGATGGCCCATCTGTGACCGCATGAGATAGCGGGAGCCAGGCGGATGTGAAACTGATATCGTCATCTGACAGCTCGCCAAATCTGGTAATGCCTTCACCAGCAGTGATACACCCATGCAATCGCCGATGAGGCAATAAATGGCTCGGCGAGTACTGGGGGGTAATGCGAGGGGGTGGTTCGGACAGCATCTTCAGTTTTTCCTGTAGCCAGATCTTAAAAAAAAAAAAAAAAAAGCCGCTGGGGTAAGTAGGATTTACTTCAGGCAAAAATGAGGCACAGGGTTGTGTGAAAATCCGAAAGGACGCACCTCCCGTTAAGAAAAGCTAGTGTGAAAATCCATGAGGGACACACTACCTTTAAAATAATGACGTACCTGGAGTAATAAGGGGCTGCCGGCAAAAGTTGTAGTGGACCCAGAACTCACAGCGTCCAGACCCAGGATGGTTTCAGCCAGGACAAGTGGTAGGGGGGACAGTCCCAGATGAAAGTCACTCAGAACTCCGAACAGACGGGAATCACCGGTCAAACCCCCCGGAGCAACAGTAAGGAAGTTCACCATGCAGAATAAGAATATGATGCTTACCCGATATGTGGGCATGTCAGTGAACCGATCCAGGGCCTCGATCAATGGCTCCAGAGCAAAGGAGGAGCTCAGAGGAATCAGCTGGTTAGCCTCCGAAAGGGATATGCCCAGAGCTAGGGCTACGTCCTGGGTCTGAAGTAGGCCGCAACGGGGGACGCAAGGCAGAGCGCTAGGAGGGAACCGAGCTCCCAGAATGGAAGCTAACTCTTCAGGCAAGGGACACAGTTCCTGGTAGGTGAATTGGAAGACGTGAAATCGGGGGTTCCAGAAGTGGGTCGCTGCCAGGAGGAGGTTCTGGTCGATCTTCACCCGGCACAGGTATTTCAGCCCAGACAGAGAGGAAAGGGCGCCTTCTCCCCAAGTGTGTTTGTCATCTAAAATACGGTGCATCCTTTAGGCAAGAGGGGAAGACATTTTGAGAAGAATAGAGGACTCAAGATGTGGGAAAATGAAGAGACAAAAAATTTTGCAGAATTTTATAGGCAAGCGTCAACGACGGCCTGCCCGTCTCTCCACAGGGACGGTCTATCCGCCGCTACACAGGGATGACCTGCCCGTCTCCCCACAAGGACGGCCTGACCGTCGGTATAGGTCCACCTGGCAGATGCACTGCATTCATCACGCGCATTAACTCGCATTCATTGCATGACAGATGGCCAGCCCGTCGGTCGCTTGTACAGACGCCCTGCCCGTCGGTCACGAATTTCTATATAAGGGCGAGTGACAGACGGTTTAAACGTTGCTGTCCCTTTCTCTTTCCTCTCTCAAACGGTTTCTTAGCGTTTTTTAGTGGTTTTTGAGACTTTTCTCCTTATTTTTTCGCGATTTCTTCATATTTTCGCATTTTCTATCCGCCGGGCATTTTGATATTCATATTTTCTCCAGTTTCTACACTTCCCGCGACTACAAGTAAGTAAATAACTACTTTTTTTTGAATTTTATTCAATTTATCTCTTCATCTCTTTTCCTTTTGACTTTAGGATGCTTTAGATGCCTTATGAATTTAGGGAAAATGCTGCCAAATTTTCCATATTATTTTTAATTAAATCTGAACTTTTTGCATGATCACATAGAAGTAGAATTTTTCTATAATCTTGGTGCTTTAGATTGCATCCTTTTAGCGCACCATTTTGCGTATAATTTGCTTTTGCGGCCTGAGGCCACTATTTTTGTACTGTTGGGGGCACACTCTTGCCGGGGTGCGTCCCATTTACACATGTACCCTATTGTTGAGGTCTGAGGCCTATGTTTTTATCCTTTTGTGCAGGAGGTTGGGCATATCCCTGCCGGGATGCTGCCCAAATTTTATTATTTATTCTAGAATTGGATATTTATTTTCTTTCCATGTATAATGCATGCCTCGGGTCCTAGAAGGCCCATTCCTATTACTTGTTTCAAATTATTTGTATGATAATTGCATATTGTTTTTGCCTCGATACGTGCAAAGCACATTGGTAACCGTTGCCCCTTTAAACTTATTATCTTCCTTTCTATCTTATTTTTGGGTCGCCATTGCCCCGGTGAGGCCTAAATCGGCCTTCACCTCGGAAATGAGTTAAAAATATTTGTTTCGCCAAAATTTCTGATATTTAATCTTTTCCCTTTTCACAGGATGCCTCCTAGACGCAGAGCCCCACAGGCCCAGCCCGAGCTTGTGGCTCCGGCTTGGATGGATGACGAGTCCGCTCAGAGGTACAGAGCGTTGGCTCAGGTAGAGTTTCGGGCCAGCTGTTTCGTATCTCGCCCTTTTCTAGAGGCCCTTGGGTTGGCCCCGGAGTTTGATCTACTTGCCGAGGGAGCTGGTTGGACAGAGTTTCTCGAGCCCGCCTTCCAAACATTTCCAGAGGCTACCCGCCAGGTCTTGGCCACTCTCCGCTACACAGGCTTTCAGAGTGCGGATACCGACCCGGGGGTGATTCAGTTTTGGTTTGATGGCGACCATATCAGCATCACCAGGCAGAGGTTTGCTCAGGCCATGGGGCTCCCTACGGAGGAGGGGGTCGAGATCCCGCAGCGAGCGGTGAGACGCGCCCATTGGGCGGCCATTGCCATACCAGGAGTGCTGTACGATCACGATACAACGAAGAGCACCGTACTGGTGTCTCAGGCACTCCGGTATTTGCACAGAGTGCTTTCCAGCTCGTACCTCGGTCGAGCTGGTAATCCAGGGTCGCTTAACGCGGCCGAGATCTGGAGCCTCTGGGCTATGGTGGCAGGCCAGCGTCTCAACATTAGCCACGAGATCTTGGCCAACCTGACCAGAGTTGGCAGAGGGTCGACACCGGTGGTGATGGTAGGAGGAGTCATCACTCGATTATTGTTGAGATTGGGGTTTAACCCCGAGAGATTGAGAGCCGGAGGGGATCCATGTAGACGCCGCAGCGGCAGTTCAGATGGGGATGATCTCCCTGATTTCTGGCCAGGCAGAGGCCTACAGGTTGTTGACTATCCATGAGACCCGGCAGCTGTTCAACCTTCCACCCTTGGGGGCAGATCCTGATCACCCAGAGCACCAGGAGGAGCAGCCTCCACAGCCAGAGCCCGAGCCACAGCCCCAGCCTCAGCCTCCACAGACAGAGCCACAGCCGGAGCACCAGCCTCCTCAGCCGCGGGCAGTGCCTCCACCACAGCAGCAGGAGCCACCTAGGACCCCCTCAGATTTTGATTTTGAGATCACGATGGATAACTTCTTTGCTGCTTCACCGGCATCTAGAGCGCCGACTCCAGTCCCATCATCGAGCGCCAGGGTCCAGAGGTCTGTCCATGGGGCCTCCGAGAGATACCATCCGTACTCCCGAGGTGACCCCGGGGCATCCACTTCCTCGGCACCGCCACCAGAGCCAGCACCGCAGCAGCCTGCGCAGCCTGACTTATCTCAGCTCCTCACCTCTATGTTCACAGCTTTTGAGCGGCGACAGGATGAGAGAGACAGAGCTACCCATGAGAGGTTAGATCGCCAGCAGGCTGCCATTTTGGAGCAGTCCCAGTCGGTGGAGCGCTTGGCTCGAGAGCAGGCCGGCTACATCGAGCACACGACTCGGGAGCAGGCTCGGGCCATGGATGCTTTTAGGGATGAGCAGACTCGGGTCCTGGAGGCTTTCAGAGGAGAGCAGATGAGGTTGATTGAGCAGATAGCTCAGGGTCAGAGGGAGTTGAGGCGGCAGCTCGCTCATGATGTGAGGACGTCACAGGACCAGGCGTCTCAGAGGGTCGATATGACCCTACAGATGATTGATGAGTAACTTGACTCTCTGAGATCCCGCGTCCAGGCGATGGAGGGGATTCTCCCCCCTGTTTCTCAGAACATGAGGGAGTTTAGGGAGCAGACGGAGCAGAGCCTGGAGCAGAGGAGAAAGGCCGCCAGCGAGCAGACTATCCAGTTGAGCCAAGCCTTCAAGAAGTTGGGAGAGAAGGTTTCTGAGACCTTAGGGTTTATGAGCACCTGCACCCAGCCCTTCTTGGATGGCTACGCTCAGATCAGATTCAGGCAGGCCTATGATCATGAGGCAGGACCTTCCACAGCTCCGCCACCGCCTTCGGCCCGTCCACCTCCGCCAGGGACCGTGCACATATCGGATGACGAGGATCCCGATGAGCCCTCAGACTACACACCTCTCTGATCTTCAGGGAGTTATTTTGTATCTTTTGTATCTTTTATATATTTTGTATATACACTGTACAAAAATGACATTTCTAGTGGAAAACTTTTGCTTCCTCATTGCATGATCATTCGATTGTTAATTGCTTAATCACATCACAGAAAGTGTATGTTCTCATATCTACTTACATGTCGATAAAAATGACAATATGACAAATAAAAATGACACAAAGCAAAAACAAACAACAAAATGATAATCGACAAACATATCAATAAGAAAAAATGAATAAAAGATGAAACACAGCATAGCCAATAAAGCAAAGGTCACGCCATCAATAGACAGGTCAAAAGATAACCATTCAAGCGTGAATTAACAAAATCTTTTATCTCACAGGTACAAAGGAATACCGATCTGAGCATAGACATCGATTAAAAAGATTTCCCTTGAAACAAGGAAACCAGCGGAGTTTCCACACTCCAAGATCGAGATTGTAGCCAGAGAATGCTGCATCTCACAGATCGAAGCTATGGTCAGAGAGTACTGCACTTCACCAGATCGAGATTGTAGCCAGAGAGTGCTGCATCTCACCAATCGAAGCTGTGGTCAGAGAGTACTGCACTTCACCAGATCGAGATTGTAGCCAGAGAGTGCTGCATCTCACCAATCAAAGCTGCAGTTGAAGAAACACTGCACTTCACCAGATCGAGATTGTAGCCAGAGAGTGCTGCATCTCACCAATCGAAGCTGCAGTTGAAGAAACACTGCACTTCACCAGATCGAGATTGTAGCCAGAGAGTGCAGCATCTCACCAATCGAAGCTGTGGTCAGAGAGTACTGCACTTCACCAGATCGAGATTGTAGCCAGAGAGTGCTGCATCTCACCAATCGAAGTTGTGGTCAGAGAGTACTGTACTTCACCAGATCGAGATTGTAGCCAGAGCATGCTGCATCTCACCGGGTCGAGGTTGCAGCCAGAGTATACTGCATCTCCATGAGTACCTATCGGTCGAGAGAAGGTCGAAGGAAATATCTTCGCATCGCCGAGCGGATCGAGACAAGGTCCACCCCACAGAAGGCAGGGAGGGGGGAACAGCCATCGTAGGTACGCTACCTTTCTGACCTTTCTCTGAGTTTTGGCTTATCTAGGCGCTTGTGCACTAGTTTCCCCAAAACTGGGTGCAACTGTAAGCACCGTGTCCCGGAGCGGTCCGGATCAGAGGTTACCCTATGATGAAATCAATGTTCGAGCCTGTACGAGAGGCTGAATTTGGAGGTTTTAGTCCCGCGTTCCATGAGAAATGAGGTTTTTCTACAGTTCCTGGGCAGAGGGGGAGAAAACGGAAGTTTTTCAAGTCAAAAAGGCTTTTTTGTCCTCCACAGACAGCCAGCCCGTCTGTGGAGGCAGCCCGTCGCTTCGAGTCACCGACGGCTTGTGGTATTTTTCGACGCCCGTCGGAAAATCACCGCCCCTGTCGAGAGCCGCCTGGTTTCCCGGAGCACGCAACCGTTCCGACGCCCGTCGGTGGATGTAGCAGGGCCGTCGGAAATGTCCTTGTGTCAGTAGGATTCTTCCGACGCCCGCCCCCATACACCGATGCCCGTCGGTCGTGTTTGGCTATATAAGGTCCGGATTTTCATTTGAAAAGGGTTGGAAAATTTTTCAGAAGAGGAAACTCTGCCAAAATTCAAGCACGTTTTCTCTCTCTTCCAAAAACACTTTTTTCTAAAGAATTTTATTGAATCAAGGATCAAATCAATCAAAGGAACTAAAAGCTAATTAGTTTTCTTTAGATTTTGACTCCAAAATCGATTTTCTAAAGGATTGAAGGTGAAATATCTCATTTTCTCTCTCTAATCTTTCATTGTTGTTTCTCGTGGAACGCGCGGGGATCTAACCGACACCAGAATCTCACCTGAAGTGATTATCTGAAGGTAAATATTCCGTATTCTCTTTCCATTTTCATCTCATATTTAATTTTTTATTTATTTATTTATTCATTCTGTGAAATTTTTGAATACCTATCATTACTTTCCTTCATTTTGACTCCCTCATCTCCTTCTTGGATAAAACTTGCTTTTTGACCTCGAAAGGCTTCTTTTTTCCTTTCTGTTTTCCGGAGACAGAGGTGACCGACGGGTCATCTTCATGACCGATGCCCGTCGGTCACCCACCTACAGACGCCCTTTTTGAGTGACAAACGGGCATATCGAGTAACCAAACCGACGCCCGTCGGTCAACCAGGAAAGGCCGTCAGTGGGTT
This sequence comes from Excoecaria cochinchinensis, assembly GCA_947683425.1. Classification (NCBI taxonomy): domain Eukaryota; kingdom Viridiplantae; phylum Streptophyta; class Magnoliopsida; order Malpighiales; family Euphorbiaceae; genus Excoecaria; species Excoecaria cochinchinensis. The sequence continues at coordinate 5,050,584 of CANTUQ010000194.1, read as the reverse complement.
CTGTCTCCATTTTTTAATCATTTTTCATCTCTATCCAGTCTCTTTGATTTCTTATGTGTTAATTTTATGTATATTAACATCTCTTAACTTTCTGTGAGTGTATATTGGTCCTCCTGGATTATCCCGAGCTTGAGCGGCTATCTACCACGTTTGGAGGATCTCGTCCGGTTTAGTTTCCTAATCCTCTTGTTTCATTTCTTTTATTGATTATCTTATGTACATGGATGCACTCCTTTTATATCCCGTTGATGCATAAAAATGACTCAATGGTTTTATATTTAATAAAATGAAGGTTTACACAAAACTGGACCAATGTCCTATTTCATCCAATAAAACCATCACAATGAAAATATTCAATTTTAATAATGATGCATGCGAGGACCAAAGTCCTCAGAATAAGCAAATGCCCCGATTTATGCATGATCCGCACATTTACGAAAAGGGAGTTGTATTCCGCTCCTTGTATTTATTGTAATCTATTGCTTTCATTATCTAATTGATCATTTATCGCTTTCAAGATGTGAATAAATGCGCCTTTCAATCAATTGCATAGTGTGGAGAGAGAGCAAATTAGTGACATTAAAATTTGATCATAAACTAATTGAGGTAGAAATAGATGAGAAATCCCGGACCCAGCTCTGGTCTTTGGGCTCGAGAGGTTAGAGGTTATCCTCCAAAATACTTCTTGGGTCACGAGGCTTTAGCGCTAATCCTAGGCTCTTTAGGGTGAGAAGTTCACCTTCCATGATCCCTCTAGCTGGCCCAAAATGGATACCAAGCGCAGTCTTAGGCTCTCCGAGGCGAGAGAAACTTTCCCAATGTTCTATTGGGTGGCGACTCCATGATACCTCCTTGTTGCCCAACATAGACGCACTTGCGATTTATTGCAAGATGCCAACGGACCCGCAAATGCCCCGGTCGCCCACGTGCGGGCGGTCGAACGGGCGGCCGCATCGGGATCCGGCGCGCGTCACAGGAGGCCAAAGGCGCGTCTAGTCTCATGTATGGTGCGAAGCCTATATGCCTCGGCCTGTCCCTGCAGCGGCGATATCATGCCCATCTGAATAGCTGCCGGAGCGTCTACATATATACTCTCGTCCAAGGCATCCCTAAGCCTGTCTAGAGCAACTCCCAATCTCAGCAGCATTCTGGTGATGACTCCTCCAATGATCACTACCGGGGTAGTCCCTCTGGAAACCCTCATCATGTTAGCCAGTATCTCATGGCTAACGTTGAGGCGCTGACCCGCCACCATAGCCCATAAGCTCCAAATCTCTGCGGTATTGAGCGACCCTGGGTTACTAGCCCATCCAAGGTATGAGCTTGATAACACCCTGTGTAGGTATCGGAGCGCCTGTGAGATCAACATAGTACTCTTCGCTGTATCATGGTCATACAACACTACCGGTAAGGCTATGGTAGCCCAATGGTCACGTCGGACCGGTCGTTGGGGAACTATCATCCCATCGCCTAATGGAAGAGCCATAGCCTCTATGAACCGCTGGCAGGTGATGTTGAAGTGATATCCGTCGAACCAAAACTGTACCACCCCAGGCTTTGTGTCTGATCTCTGCAATCTTTCATAATGCAGCGTAGCTAAAACCTGCCGCACCGCCTCAGGGTAAGTCGAGAAGGCATCCGACATAAACTCCGTCCATCCAGTGCTGGCTATAAATGCATCAACCTCATCTACCATCCCTAAGGCTTCTAGGAATGGCCTAGAGACGAAGCGGCTGACTCGGAACTCCACTTGAGCCAATGCTCTGTATCTCCCTTGAGCCTCAGGGCTCATCCACTCAGGAGCCTGCAGCTCAGGCTGACCCTCCGGAACACGTCTACGAGGAGGCATCCTGAGATAATAATAAATAATAAAAAATGTAATTAGTTATAAAACAAATTGTATCCCGATAGGGACATGTCCCAGCCCCTTGCATAAGGAGGCGAGAAAATTAGCGTGGGATAGATTTCAAGTCCCTTCGGGCATAAAAAAATGAAATAAAGTCAAATTAAATCGATTAAAAAACAAAAATTTGGGCAGCACCCCGACAAGGGTGTGCCCAACCTCCTGCGCAAAAAATAAGAGAACAGGCCTCAGGCCCCAACAAGAACATAAACATTTTATCTTCAAATGTTTTAGAGCTAAGCATGCAAAAAATCCTATTTTAAGCATATGCTCACTAACCGCAAGTCATATCTAGTTCATTTGAAGATCATGCCTTGTCCAAAAAGATTCAAATTTAACTAATCTTAATCTAGTCAAGAGTGCACCTAATCTAGTCAACAGTGCAGTCCAACATTCATGCAAAACTGGCTAATAATCATATTAAAAATGACTATTAAAGAAATGTATATATACAAGAAAATAATAATAATAAGAGTAATTAAAGAACAAGCAGCATTTAGGCATTATAACCTATTTGTTATTTTTATAAAAACTAAAAGAAGTAGAAATAAATAAATAAAGAAGTTATCTACTAACCTGTAGTATGTAGAAAATGGAAACTGGATAAAAAGAAAAACCCCGGTAGATGCACGGCAACACGAGGATCACAAAAATGCAAATAAAAATGCAAAAAAGTGAAGAAATAAGAGAGAAAATGCCAAAAAACCGCAAAAACCGTCGGTTAAGAAGAGGAGAAGAGGAAAAGAAACTGCTGCCCCGTCGGTTACAGCCCCTTATATAATTTTCGTGACCGACGGGCTAGGCGTCTCCAGGAGCGAGCGACGGGCTACCCGTCTGTCGCTCCAAATTCCCACATTAATGCGCAATAAATGCTCGTGACAAATGTAATAATGATGCATGCATTCTGCCAAGTGTCATCGAGGGACGGGCGTGCCGTCTATTTTGAGGAACGGGCAGGCCGTCTGTGGAGCTTTCCTTCAAATTCCACCATTTTCTTGAGCTTTTCGACTTCTTCATCATTTCTTGCTTGCTTTTTCCAATTTTTAACTTTCAAGAATGGCTCCTCCCTCTTTTCAAAGGATGTACCGCATTCTGGACGGTACACACACTTGGGAATATAGCGCTCTCACCCCACTATCCGGGCTGAAATTCCTACGCAGGGTCAAAATAGACCACAACCTCCTCTCAGCTGTAGCTCACTTCTAGAACCCCCACTTACACGTCTTCAATTTTACTTATCAGGAACTCTGCCCCTTGCCTGAAGAATTCGTCGTCATCACTGGAGCATGGTATCCTCCCAATGCTCTACCCTGCACTCCTAGCTGTGGTCTGATTCTAACCCAGGACGTTGCCCTCTCTCTTGGCATAACTCCCCCCGAAGTTGCTCGGCTAGTCCCACTAGACTCTATATTTTCCTTAGAACCACTGATTGAGGCTTTGGACAAATTCTCTGACGTCCCCACATATCGAGCAAGCATTGTATTTTTATTCTGCATGATGAGATTTGTGTCCGTCACCTCAGAGGATTTGGTTGGTGATCTTTGCCTGTTCAAGGTTTTGGATGGTTTTCATCGTGGACTGAACCCTTTTCCCCTCATCTTAGCTAAGACCATTCTGGGCTTGGACTCTGTCTGCTCTGGATCCGCTGCTTTACCTACTGGGAGCCCTTTGTTGCTCCAGGTACGTCATTATTTTAAAAGGTAGTGCATCCCTTAAGGATTTTCACATTAGCTTTTCTTAACGGGAGGTGCGTCCTTTCGGATTTTCACATAACCCAGTGCCTAACTTTAGCCTGAAGTAAACCCAACTTACTCCAGCGGCTTCCCCTCCCCCCCTCTTTTTTATTATTTTTTTTAGATTTGGCTGCAGGAGAAGCTGAACTTGCTGTCGGAACCTCCTCCTCGAGTCATCCCTCAATACTCGCCAAGGCATTTTCTCCCACGTCAACGACTATATTCATTTGCCACTGCTGACGACGACATTGCTAGACTCAGTGAAATAGCAGATGAGGGCATCAGTTTCACTCATGCTTGGCTTCCCTTACCTCACACAGTCATCGACGGACCTTCAGGATGCGTTCCCCTATGTAGGCTTCGTTGAGCTACTTTTTATATTGCTGCCCGGTGTGCTCGTCAACTCGGGATAACTCAAGATGTGGTGAAAGTCCCCTTATCCTTCCAAGGAGTGAATCTTTCTGCTGCTTTTGTTTCTCACTACCACGAGTTATGGGGCCGCTTGCCGGCGAAAACTGTCATGCCTTCTTTTGGGACTCATTCTGTGATTTCTACCAGTGAGTATAAGAGATGGATACTTAGTCCAGAGTCTGACAACAGAATATGACAACTCAAGCATTCGGCTGGCGAGAGTAGCAGTAGGACGTAGTTTAGCTTAAATCTGTATGTTTTCCAAGCAATATGTATCTTTTCAAAGCAGAACTAGAAAACGATGAGATGAAAATAATAATTCTACATTTTTCACAAAATTGTGTACATTTCCATGCAATTTCGGCATACATGATCGCTATTTGTTACTAATTCATGAATTGCGTATACCATATTAATTCATGAAACCAAATATTAATAGCATCGGGTTCCTGTTACCAATCGGCCCTCTTGGGTTTTCTCGATTGGATATTTTCTCTCATGCCTCTAATTTTTGCACAGGATGCCGTTTTTCAATTTTCACCCTGTCCAGGCGCCCAATTTTAGCAAGGACGCCTTTTTTCAATTTTCGACCCGCGGGGCATTTATTCTCTTTTTTTGATTTTGGTCTTAGCCATAGAACCTTTTTAGCCTGTCAATGTTGACCGGCTCTTTGAACTCATTGCCATCGCCGTCTGCCAAATCGCTGCTCCTTTCGACAACAACTTCTTGAGGATAAAAGGTCCTTCCCATGTTGATCTGAACTTCCCTCGGATGTCTGGCGCACCAAGTCTCATTTGTTTGAATACCAAATCTCCCTCCTTTAGTGGGTGCTTCCTCACCTTCCTCCCAAATGTCCTGGCAAGTCTTTTCTGGTAGTCCTAGTTATGGTAATAGGCTCTTAGTCTACCTTTGTCCAGCATGTTCAAATGCAACAACCGATGCTATATCCACTCAGCTTCTGGGATTTGAGCTTCCATAACTACCATTAACGACTTGAGCTCTATTTTAACTAGCAGGATCGATTCCGTCCCATACACCAAGGAATACGGTGTAGCTCCCGTAGATGTTCTGACTGCCGTCCTATAACCCCAAAGCGCGAAAGGCAATTTCTCCGCCCAGTCTTTATAACTCTGTACCATCTTAGCCAGAATCTTTTTGACATTCTTGTTAGTGGCTTCGACTGCACCATTAGCCTGAGGGTGATATGGAGACGATTTGTGATGCTCGATACCGTACTTCTGAAGCAACTTCTTCGTTTCTCCCATGAATTGGACCCCGTTATCAGACACCACGTGATGCGTAAGGCCATATCTACAGATCAAGTTTCTCTCAATAAATTTTGCCATATCCCGTGCATCCACCTTTCTGAAAGACTCTGCTTCTACCCACTTGGTGAAGTAGTCAATTGCGACTATAATGTACCTGTGTCCGTTGGAGGCTGTAGGTCGGATCTCCCCAATAATATCAATCCCCTAAGCCACAAATGGCCATGGCGATGTTAAACTGTGTAATTCTGACACAGGCAGGTGTCTCAAATCTGCGTACTGCTGGCACAGCTGGCAATTCTTCACATACTTCGAACAATCATTGTCCATAGTGAGCCAGTAAAATCCCTGCCTCATGATTTTCTTGGCTAGCATCAAGCCATTCATATGGGCTCCACAAACGCTGTCGTTTGTACAAACACTCCGTTTATGGATATGAATTGAGTAGACAACTTGCGAATCAATCTCTGGTCTTTCTCTGTAGCTTCCTCTGGAAAGGTCACATTTTCTAGATAGTTCATGATATCGTAATACCACAGCTTTCCGTCTGCCACATCTATTTCTATTACTGATTATGCCTCAAAACTAGGTCTATTCATGCTAGAAATCAAAATCGGCCTCATGATTACTTCTTCCGAATTGTCCCATATTGATACCAAAGTAGCGAGCGCGTCAGCCAGCTGGTTTTTGTCCCTCGGGATGCAATGAAATGCGCACATTTCGAATTGATCGCTCAGATTCTTCAAGTGCTTGACATAAGGCATCAATCTTTCTTCTTTAACAGCCTATTCGCTTCGAATTTGATTAATTACCAGGGCAGAGTCCCCGAACACCTCAACGTTTTTTGCCCCCAAGGCTAACAGTGCTTCCAATCCAAACAAGCATGCTTCATATTCAGCCTGGTTATTGGTAGCCTTAAACCTCAATTTCTTGGCTAGAGGGAGTTTCTCATTTTTCGGGGTTGTCAGAATAATTCCTACTCCTGCTCCCTTACTATTCACGGCTCCATCAAAGTGCAACTGCCATCCCTGAACCGCAATCGCCCCGACGTCCTCATATGGGAAGTTGAACTCACATGAGTCTTCTTGAATCGGGTGCTCTGCCAGAAATTTAGCCACTGCACATCCCTTGATGGTTTTTCGAGTGATATACTCTACATCAAATTCTTGCAATAACAACATCCATCTTCCCATTTTCCCAAGCAATGACGGCGCTTCTTGCAAATACCTTAGGGGATTTTGCTTTGCCACCGCTTGAACCTTATAAGAATGAAAGTAATGCCTCAACTTCTTAGATGCCCAAATGACAGCGATACAGATCATTTCTACTTCTGCATATTTGATCTCATAAGCGAGGAACTTTTTACTGAGATAATAAATCTTAAACTCCACTCCAAACTCATCCTCTTGAGCCATCATGGCACCTACAGAGCTATCTTCTATGGCTAAATACAGAATCAAAGGCTTGTTTGGTTGCGGTAGCCTTAATACGGGTGGATTCAACATATATTCTCTGATGGTATCAAAGGCCTTTTGACAATCTTCATTCCATATCACAGGCTGATTCTTCTTAAGGAGCTTGAAGATGGACTCACAAATCGAAGTCAACTTGGCAATGAACCTACTGACATACTGTAATTTGCCCAAGAAACTCCTTACGTCTTTCTCCTTCTGAGGCACTGGCATTTCTCTGATGGCTTTCACTTTGTCCGGGTCAATCTCAATCCCTCTCTGGCTAACTATATGTCCCAACAGCTTTCCTGATGTTACCCTAAAAATACACTTCTTAGGATTTAACCTCAGGTTGTATTTATCTATTCTGGTGAAGAACTTTTCCAATGCTTCAAAATGGCTCTCCCTAGTGGCTGACTTGATCATCATGTCATCCACGTATACCTCTACTTCTTTATGGATCAAGTCACTTAAAATCTTCGTTACCATCCTTTGGTAGGTAGCCCCTGCATTCTTCAAACCAAAAGGCATCACCCTGTAAGCATATGTTCCCCACTCTGTGATAAAAGCCGCTTTAATCCGATCAATTATCTTGTTGAGGATCTTATTGTAACTAGCATAACCGTCCCCAAAGCTATACATCACGCAATTGGCGGCACTGTCTATCAGCACATCAATATGGGGTAGCAGGAAGTCATCCTTTGGACAGGCCTTGTTCAAATCGCGGTAATCCACACATACTCTCACCTTTCCATTCTTCTTGGCCACAGGGACAACATTGGCTAACCACGTGGGATACTGCACCTCAATCAGAAACTTGGCTTCGATCTGTTGCCGAATCTCCTCTTTTACTTTATCTGCCCATTCTGGTCTGAGCCTTCTTAGCTTTTGTTTCATAGGTTTATGATCTGGGTATGTTGGAATGGCATGTTCTACGATGTTTCGATCGATCCCTGGCATGTCTCCATAGGTTCAAGCAAAGACTTTTTCATATTTTTTTAACATTCTCTCAAATTTTTCTCTTTCCTCAGGAGTCACATTTGATGCTATTAAAATTTCCTTCAGGTTTTCCGAGGTTCCAAGATTAAATGGATTTGCATTAGTAGAATCAATATCAAATATAGATGGAATATGATCATGATTATGCATGTCGAAATTGTCAGAAACATCACACAAGTACGCAAAATCATTCATTTCATTGATAAAATTAAAACTATCATTTACATCATCAAAAAGTTCGGGAATGAAAAGACAATCTAAACCAGCTTCCTCCTCTTCCCTCGCCGGAACTACCTTTGCCGACGATCCTGCATCAACCGAGTAGAACGGAGGCTCTTCGTCCACCCCTTGAACTGTTTCTTTTATCTTCGCTTTTCCCTTAAAGTGAGCGGCTACCATGGCCTCAATCACAACCTCCTCGGGCTCCTCTCTGTCCCAGATAGCTTTGTTGGTCAAGACTTCCTCATCCCAAAAGTCCTTAGCTGACCTGATCATCCCAACATCCCAATCATAGATGTCGTTGAATACTTCACAACCTGGCACAAACTTTCCATTGACCCACTGAGGTTCGGCTTCTCCGGTGTACTCACAGACTGCTGCAGCAGGCACAAAACTTTCCCAAATATGAGGAATCTTCTTCGTTGGCTTCGCCCCTCTCTTTATTTCACCTTCATATCCTAGCCCTCTTTTATCTTTCTGACCCTTAGTAGCAATGACTCCTCGCAATCCTTGGGAATTCCTGCCTAACCCAGCCCCTGGAAGGAAGGACATTTTCTTCATCATGGCTAACACCTGAGGGCTACCATCTATCGACTCCTCCTCATTGATCATAGCCACATGGAACCCATTAAAAGGCTGTCTTGCTATCTCAAGTATAGACACCTGATTCTCCCTCGCAGCCTTGATGGTCACCACTTGCCCTTCCTGTGGTATCTTGACCATTTGGTGAAGCGTAGAAGGAGCACCTCCCAGTTTATGAAACCACGGCCTTCCCAGCAAAACTGAAAAATTGGTGGGGATAGGCAAAACAACAAACTCCACCTTGATTTCTATTGGCCTCGTTCTGACCATCGCTTTGAAAGTTCCCGAAGCATGCCTGCGAGAATTGTCATATGCTGTGATGGTCAAATCAAACTTAGCTAACATATCTTTCATTACGCCAAAAGCTACCATTGCCACCTGTGGGCAAACATTGATTGATGAGCCATCATCCACCATCACGTAAGATGTGTGCTTCTGGTTGACCTGAGCCCGAATATACAAAGGACGATTATGGTTGCGACCCTCTACTGGCAGATCCGTGTTTGTAAACACCACATCTTCTCCGGCCCCTCCTTTCACTACCTCCAGCAGCTCGGTGGGCAAGATTGTTGTAGCCATAGTCGTCTGGCATAAGGCCTCTACCAATCTCTGCCTATGGGATGGGGACTACCTCAAGAGATCCCAAATAGAAATTTGTGCTGGCGTCTTCTGTAGTTGTTTCATTATTTGATCCCCCACTGGCTCCTTCTCTCTTTCTTCTTGGCCTTCCAATGGCTCTTGAGGCCTGGCTACTTCTGGCACTACCCTTCCACTGCGAGTTACAGGTCCCACTTTCTTCTTGTCTTTCTTCTTTTCTGACCCTTCCTCATCTGAACCCCACAGGTCCGAAAACTCAACGCCCTTTTCATCATCACTTCCACTCTCACTAGTGGACCAGCAATCAATTGCTGCAGCAGGCATCACTTTTTCACTCCCCTAATGGAGGTTTGTGATAGCAGTGTTTGCATTGCTTCCGTATAACTCCTTCAGAACAAACCCTTCCGGCAGGCTAGACCCTATCATGAACACTGGCGGGGGTATATTATTATACTCGGCTTTCTTCTGGCCCTCCCTCTTCTCAGGGTCTGTAATTTGCTTTGAATTGATTAAATCCTGAATGGCATGCCTCAAATCTTTGCAATTATCAGTCAAATGTCCCGTGTGCTGATGGTAATCACAATATTCATTATTTTTGTGACCCGGCATCCCCTGAGTCTTGGCAGGTCTAGGCGGTAACGACTGCAATTTCCCTTCTTTCATCAACCTCCTTAATACCCATGATAAGGATTTCCCCAAATTCAAAAAACGCCTTGTGGTTGCATTAGCGGCTGACACCTCGACTGTGTTCCTCACACTACCACTGGAACCCGCTGGCCTACTTGCCCCCTGAGGGTGGCTCCCTTTCTTAGCATAATTCTCGCCACTCGCCTTTCGAGTCAGATACTCTCCTTCTGCCTCGATGGCTATATCCTTCAGGGACTCCCAATCTCTCAACCCTTTCATCTTCAATCCGTCTCTCAGATATGGGCTCGCGTTTTTAATGAATAAATGAATATGGTCCTGAGTGTCGGGCTTCCTCTTCATCTGCATTACTCGGTTCCTCCAACGGGTCAAATATTCATGAAAGGACTCACCCGCCTTCTGTTGTAGCAACTCTAAGTCCTTTAGGGTCACTTCCATCCTCGTACTGCAATCATACTGCCTCAGGAATTTTCCATCAACAAGTCCCAATCCTCTTTAGTCCGGCGATCTAAACCATGGTACCAATCCATCGCTGGACTAGTCAGGCTCAAAAAAAATACTCGACCTTCTGTCTCCTTGTCAGAGTGGTACCCTTCATTACTAACGAGTACTGCTTAATATGTGCTGCGGGATCAGAAGTACCACCAAACTTTGGAACATCTGGCATCTTGAAGTTCATTGGGATAGGGTCATCTCCATCCAACTCTTTATCTTTCGGGCTCATCCCTTGACCCTTCGTCAGAGTCCTAGCCATTGCCTCAAATCTCTCTTCCAATTTTTTCCATACAGGCTACTCGGTTTAGGGGGGCATTCCTTTCTGAGACATGCGCTCTTCGCGATCTTCATCTGAATCCTCATCCAAACCCAGAACTTGCTTTCCTCTCTGAACCCCCGAAGTTGTAGCTCTAATGTGAACTGGTGGAGGGTGGCTTTCTTCTGTTGGATTTACTTTGACCTCTTACGTCTCATTGCTTCTTACCGGAGGAGGTGGATTCTGCGAGGCCATCCGCTGGGCCATAGCAGCCATCATATTCATCATGTGATTCTCAAAATGCTCAAACTGGCGTCCCACTTCTTCCGCAATCATTGCGCGTGTGGCATCATTCCCCTTGGGTGAATTCGACATCTCTGAAGCAGTTTTACTGCTTTCTGAAGGAATCTTTGAAAGGCTTCCCCTTTCTGGTAGCTTAAGCACAGTATTTCGAATCAACCGTCCCCCGGGACCTCTTGCCCACCTAGGCAGATCTATAATGGCTGGAAATAAAAAGGGTTAGAATGTTGCATGAATGCAATGAAATGCATGATCATGATATGCAACAACCATAAATCACATGCAGGCACATAGATCCTTCCAACCTTATTGCTCTCACACACACGGTCATGCGGTCTCTTTCCTAGGTGGGATTAGCCCACGGGTCACCCAATGGACGCGTATGGTGCGCGGCGAAAAATCGGCAACATAACGCTCCTATGCTAATGCACAAGCGCATGAAAATGTTCTTTACATATTTAGGTAATCCAAATACATTGACATGGCCCTACCGGGGCATAAAAGCCTTTAGTTAGGTAACCAAACAAGATATTTGGGCTCATCCCATACATAAGGATCCATACAGCAGGCACGGTATTACGGTTCATATCACCTAAGGGAAATATCTATGGCCATTACACGAGCTTTAGTCAAGGGTGGTGTTACTTTAGGGCTACCCAAGCATGGTCCCTGCCAACGGGTCTAGCTCATCACGAGCGTAACGACCGATCGGGTCACCATTTGATATACCATATGGTACGAGGCTTGGGCTGGTGGTTATCCTTAACACTTCCCTACATTGAGTGAACATAGGGTCGTGCTTCGGGAATGCACCGGGGTTGATAGAGGGATCAAACTAACATAATTTAAGGCTCTAATGAAATGCAATGCAGTTTTGAGAGAAAGCAAATTTATAAACTAAAACATAATTATAAATTTTAATCAAGGTATTTTCAAATCAAAGTCTCGAATATTGCCCGCTTGAGGGCGATCGGGAAAGTGAGGTTCGTTAACAACTTGCGACGAATTGCAAGTGCGTCTATTTTGGGCAACAAAGAGGTTTCATGGAGTCACCACCCAATAAAACATTGGGAAAGTTCCTCTCGCCTCGGAGAGCCTAAGACAGCGCATGTATACATTTTGGGCAAGCCAAAGGGGTCTTGGAGAATGAACCTCTCTCCGTTGGAGCCTAGGATTTATTGAGTCATTTGGCAGGACGCAAGAGGGGTCTTGGAGGTCTTATTCCAATGAGTGAATGGATAGACCTCTCGCCTCGGTGAGCCCAAATACCAGAGATGGGTTCGGGACTTCTCATATATTTCTACCTTGATTAATTTTACAATAAAGTTTTAAATTTATTAATTCTCTCTCTCTTCACACGATGCAATTTAATTAAGGCGCAATTATCCATTATTAAAAGCGATAAATAAATAGAATAAAGAATAACATTTAAAATGAAATACAATAATACTGGGAGCAGAATACAACTCCCATTTTAGAAGTGCAAGCCATACATAAACCCGGGGAATTAATTATGAGGACATTGGTCCTTGACTTTGATTTATTATGAAAATAATTTTAGTGATGAATTCATTGGATAAAAATAAGACATTGGTCCTTGATTTTGATAAAAAAAATCCCAATTAATTACTATAACACGTTTGTTTATTTTTATTCACACGAGACAAAATAATCTATACATAATGAAAACTATGAATAAATAAATAAATAAACAAAATGAAAGAATAAAATTACAGAATTAAACCAAAAGGGATTCTCCCAGGGTATGAACGGCGACCGTTGTCTCAATGTTCAACTCGCCAAAGGAAAAAACAAGGAAATGACATTTCACAAAATAATAAATATGTTAGTGAGAGGAGGGTCCAAAATTAACCAAAGATAAAGTTATGAGAATAATAAATAATGAAATCAAGCAAGGTTAAAAAAAATATAAAAACTAAATAAATTAAATAGAACACATGTCCAAAATATTTACCCTCAGATTTTACCTTTTTGGATGAAAATTCGATTGGATTTGGTCCCACGCGTTTCACGAGAAGAAAACGGAACCAAAGAAAAAGATTTATTGAACCTTTTTGGAAATGAAAATTTTTCCAACCTCTCAAAAGTGTAAAATTTTCCTTTTTGTAGAAAAAAATGACCGACGGACGTCGGAGGTTAACCGACGGGTGTCGGTTAAATCGTATTTCCACCAAAAAACAGGATTTAACCGACGAGTGCCTGACCTACCGACGAGCACATACCAACAAACACGTGTTCGCTAGTTCGGACACGTGGTCGTCGGTACACTCACAGTCAGCCCGTCCCTCGTGATGAGTGAGACGGGCTGCCGCTATGACTAACGGATGTCCCCGCGACCGACGGTCTGGCCGTCAGTGGAAGAAAACTTAAAATTTAAGTGAAAATCCCCCCGATTTTCCGCTTCTTTCTACCGCAAATAAAAAATCTTTAATTCTCGTGAACTCAAAGGACCGACATCTTCGAATTCCATCCATCTATTCGGAACCAGCCATTGGCTTCTTCATCGGGTAATCTCTGATCTGGACTACCTTGGGACACGGTGCTTACAGCTATCTTGTTGAGGATTTGATTATGACCTACATAACAATCCACGAAGCTATACATCATGCAAGCGGTTGCATTGTTTACCCGTAAATCTATGTGAGGCAGTGGAAAGTCATCTTTTGGACAAGCCTTATTCAGATCTCGGTAGTCTACACATACACGTACTTTACCGTCCTTCTTGGCTACTGGGACCACATTGGCCAACCAGGTTAGGTACTACACTTCAATTAAAAACTTGGCCTCAATTTGCTTGCGAATCTCCTCTTTGACCTTATCCGCCCATTCTGGCTTGAGCCTCCTAAGTTTCTGCTTGACAGGTTTATGATCTGGGTATGTTGGGATGGCATGTTCTGCAATTTCCTGATCTACCCCAGGTATATCTTCGTAGGTCTAGGCAAAGACTTTTTCATGTTTTCTTAAGATTCTCTCAAATTTTTCTCGCTCTTTAGAAGTTATGTTGAATGCTATCAAGATTTCTTTCGGGTTTTTCGAGGTTCCAAGATTGAACGGGGTTGCATAAGTTGAATCAATGTTAAATATGGATGCGTTATGATCATGATTATGCATATTAAAATCATTTAAAACATCATAGAAGTAAGCAAAATCGTTCATTTCATTAACAGAATTGTAAACGTTATTTACATCATTAAAGAGTTTAGGAATAAAAAGAAAATCTACACTATTCTCTTCCTCCTCTCTCGCCGTCACAACTGTTGAAGCTGACGGTCCTGAGTCAATCTAGCACTTTGGAGGCTCTACAGTGACTCCCTGTATGGATTCTTCCACCTTCTCCTTCCCCTTTATCTGGGCAGTCACCGGTTTCTCAGTGATAATCTCTTCGATCGCTTCGAAGTTCCAAACAGTCCCCTTGGTCATGATTTCTTCATCCCAAAAACCCTCTATTGGTTTGATCAATCCAATGTCCCAATCAAAGACGTCATTGAAAACCTCAAATCCCAGCACAATCTTCCCATCGACCCACTGAGGCTCTGCTTCCCCCATGTAGGCACACACTGCAGCTGTTGGCACAAAGCTTTCACTGATATGAGGAATTCCCTTGACCAACTTCTTACCTTTCTTTATTGCACCTTAATACCCAAGGCCCCTCTTATCCTTCTGACCTCTGGTGGTAACGGCTACTAGTGACCCCTGCGAAATCTTGCTAAACCCGCACCAGGGAGGAATGACATCCTTTTCATCATATTCAGCATGTGAGGGCTTCCTTTTATAGGCTCCTCCCCATCTATCACAGCGATATAAAACCCACTAAAAGGTTGTCTCGTAATCTCCAATATTAAGACCTGGTTCTCCCTTGCAGCCCTTATAGTCACAACCTGCCCCTCATGAGGAATCTTGATCATCTAGTGCAAACTATAGGGGACCCCTCCCAACTTATGGAACCAAAGCCTTCCCAAGAGGGCTGAGAAATTGGCAGGAATGGGCAGAACTACAAATTCCACTTTGGTTTTCACTAGCCTTGTCTTTACTGTTGTCTTGAATGTCCCGGAAGCCTGCCTCCGCGAGTTATCATAAGCTGTGATTGTTAGATCAGACTTAGCCAGCATGTCCTCAGTTACCCCCAAAAGCTGCCATTATCACGAGCGGGCATACATTAATCGATGAACCATCATCCACCATGACCCATGCCGTGTGCTTCTGATTGATCTAAGCTTGTATGTATAAAGGGCGATTATGATTACATCCTTCCGCTGGCAAGTCTGCACTTGTAAATACCACATCTTCCCCAGCACCCCCTTTTACTGCCTCCAACAACTCTATAGGTGATATGGTTGTGGCCACCGTTGTCTCGCACAAAGCCTCCACTATCTTCTGTCTATGCGATGGAGACTGCATTAAAAGATCCCATATTGAAATTTGAGCTGGAGTCTTTTTCAGTTGCTTAAATATCGGATCCTCTTCTGGCCCTCTTTCTCTTTGGTTTACCACTGGATCTTGCGGCCTCTCAATTTTAGGGGCTACTCTTCCGCTCCGTGTTACTGCTCTGACCTTCTTCTCCTCCTTTTTCTCTTTTTCCTCCTCCGATCCCCATGGGTCGGGAAATGCTTCATCTTTAGAATCAGTGTTTTCATCTCCACTTTCATCAGTGGACCAGCAATCAATCACTGCTATGGGAAGCCCTTCTTCACTTACCTCGTAGAGGCTCGTGATAGCAGTATTGACATCGATGCCGTATAGATATCTCAATACAAACCATTCAAGAAGACTGGATCCAATCATGAATACAAGCGAGGGCAATGCATTATAGTTGGACCTCTGACTCACTCCTGTTGCCGATACCACAACTGTCTTCCCACTTCTATTACCACTACTGGAACTTGCTGACTTGTTTGCCCCTTGATTAGTATAGCCCTCTTGGCATAAGCTTCACTGTTGGCCCTTCTCGAAAGGTACTCTCCCTTAGCCTCAATAGCGATGTCTTTAAAAGACTCCCAATCTCTCAATCCCTTCATCTTTAGTCCATCTCTCAGATACGAGCTCGCATTTTTGATGAACAGTCGTATCTAACCTTGAGTATCTGGCTTCCATTTCATCTCCATTACCCAGTTTCTCGTGGAAAGACTCACCTGCCTTTTGCTACAATAATTTCAGGTCCTTCAGAGTTACTTCCATTCTTGTACTGCAATCATACTACCTAAGAAACTCCTCTATCAGTAAATCCCAATCCTCCTTCATCCTTCAATCTAGCCCATGATACCAATCCACCGCTGGGCCGGTTAAGCTTAGACAAAAATACTTAATCTTCTGTCTCTTTGTTAAAGTAGTACCCTTCATTACCAGCGAGTACTGCTTTATATGCGCGGTGGAATCAGAAGTGCCATCAAATTTGAGAATATCAGGCATCTTAAAGTTCTGAGGGATCAGATCATCACTGTTCAACTCTCAATCCTCAGGGTTCATTCCTCTTCCTACCTTCAACATCCTCGTCATAGCTTCAAACCTTTATTGTATTTTTCTGCACATCACATCCTCCGACTTGGGCGACTTTCCCTTTACTACCTCCAGCTCCTCTTGCTCCTCCCATAAATCAATCACAGATCTAGGACCTTCTTTACGCTCAACAGGTGCTGGCGCTCTTGGTTCAACCACAGGTGGATCAACTGCTGCTGGGGGATCCTCTCTAGCGGCCCCTTGTTCTTCTTGCTCTCTAACTAGAGCAACAGCCTATTGCCCGGCAATTGGGGCTAGGGTAGTGACAAGGTTGCCCATCATCCTGGCCTCAAACTCTTCCATTCTTTATCATTATCCTAGTTGCATCAAAACTACTTGTTGGATTAGACATGCTTGTTTCTACTGATAATTCAGAAGACAATATCTCATTACCATCTAAAAGAGAATCCGAACTCTAATCTGACACTAGCTCTTGCAATCTAAAGAGTGAAATCTTCCTTAACCGACCGTCAGGATCTCTAAACCACCTGGACGAATCTATGATGGCTGCAGAACACACCTTTATTAGGATGATGCATGATCAAAGTGCAATGCATGGTCGTGCTGATGCAGCATAGACAAACACATGCAAGCATATAGACCCTTCCAACCTTATTTCTCCCACACTTGGGGTTATGCGGTCTCTTTTCTAGGTGGGCTTTATCCAAGGGTTAACAGGGAACCCATTGGATAAGTATAGTGCACGGCGAAAAACTGACAGCATAACATCTTTTGCCTAATGTACATTCGTATGAGTGTTTGTCCATCATGTATTTAAACAATTCAACAAAATTAAGATGGGCCCACCGAGACATTAAAGCCTTTGATGAAGACCATTTAATTTGATTGATTTTGTTCAATATATGATGGCCCAAATAGCAAGCGCGGTATTATGGTACATTTCACCTAGTGGGAGTATCTATTGCCATTACATGGGCTTCGGTCAAAGGTGGTGTTACTTTAGGTCTACCCAAGCATGGTCCCTGCCAACGGGTCTAGCTCATCACGAGCATAGCGACCAATCGGGTCTCCATTTGATATACCATTTGATGGTATGAGACTTAGGCTGGTGATTATCCCGAGCACTTCCCTACATTGAGTGAATGTAGGGTTGTGCTTTAGGAACGCACCACGGTATATAGGGGACCAACTATCATAATTCTAAGGCTCTAATAGATGTAATGCAATTTCGATTAGAAATGGAATTCTTGATTTCTTAACAGCTCAATTATAATTTTAACTTAAGCCACTTTCAAAGTGAAGTTTTGATCAATCCCGAGCAGAGTCGCCACTGTGATGCATGCCAAACCTAGTAAAGGCCCTCATTGAACCCGCTTTTAGGGCTCGAGGGATTAGTTCGCGTCTTTTTAATTTTGGGCATCATGAGTGATTTTGGATGCCTCCTTCCCAATAGAACATTGGAAAGGATCATCTAGCCTCATGACGCCTTTGGGCACCTTTGAGGTATTTTGGAGTCGCCACCCAATTTACAAGAAATTAGGCAATGTCTCTAACCTCGGGGCTCTTAAACCAGAGAAAATGTTCGCAACTTCACCCTTATTAATGACTTAAGTTTATAATTGAGTTTTTAATAAATTAAAATTCCATCTCTCATCTCACACGATTATGCATTAAATTTAAAGCGCATTGAAAGCAATAAATAAAGCAGTAAATAAATAAATTACGAACGAAATTTGGGACAGAACAATCCCCCAAAAATAAATTACAAAAGCATAAATAAATAAAACTTGCCTCAAAATTAAATACAAGGGCCCAAAAAAAGAATAAATAAACACATACAAAATAATTAAAAACATCATACATAAATCGGGTCATTTATTATATTTTAGGAACATTGGTTCCTTTTTGTAAACTTTAAAAAAATAGATAACTATTTTTTGGGTATTGATTGAGAAAATCGGGATGAGTGATCCCATTTTATGAAAATTAGTTTTCTATTTGATAGTGAGATTTTATTGGTTAAAATAGGACATTGGTCCGTTTGATTAATAAAAAATCAAGTTGTTCTTTATTGTAAAAAATGTGATTTTCTATAACGCGGAGAATTTAAAATACACTTTACACAACACATAAGAATAATAATAAAAGAAAATACAACAATTAAAATGCAAACCCTCAATTTGATGGTCTTTAATTCTCCGAACCTCCAACCCATGCACAAACATGACTCACATAGATAAACAATTTTGAGGTAAAAAAACAAAAATAAAATGAATGTTAGTAAAGTAAATTTAATAATTAATGTAATATGAACAAATAAATTAGTTGAATGAATTCATTGATTAAAATGATTAATAAATCAAACAAATAATAATCAATTAAACTAATCAGATATAGACAATTAATTAAATATAAAATAGCTGCATTAATAAGAGATAAATTGAATAAACATAACAAAGAATGCATGCAAAAATACAACGAAATAAAAGGGAAGGGAATAGACGAAGAAGAGCCGAAGAAAGGGGGGAGATAGGCGTGCACGACTCATGCATGCATTGCACGAATCGTGCAATGGGTGCACGACTCGTGCAGAAATGCACAAGTAGTGCAAAGATCTCACGGGCAAACAAAGTGAAAATGGGAGCATGACTCGTGAATCTGGGACACGACTCAGACAAAAAGACACTCAAACAAAATAGGGAGACGATCAGCCAAACGCAGAAACAGGGACGAGCATTGTATCTTTAACAAATTGAATAAACATGGCATTATTCCATCAAAACATGTATAAAAGAACAACAAACATTCTGATTAGCCATAATAAACATTTTAGGCTCATGTATGATAATAAACAGCAATAAACATGGGATATATAGATCAATAAAATCAATAAATAGATATATACAGAGTATGTACAATGAAGAGAAACAACACGTAAAGCCAAACGGAAAAAGTAAGAAAAGAAGAAAGAAAGGAAAGAGAGATATGTTTATTCCAGTGTTTACCCTCAAATATGATCTTTGATCTGCAGATGAAGAAGTTCTGGTTTCCTCCTTGTTTCTTTTGAAAAGTGATAAAACAGTGAGTTATAAAAACTTCAAGATGAAAGTCACATTAAAAAAACAAATGCGATTGAATCTCAAACGTTAGGAATTAATTTCCTAGATTCAAGAAGCAATCTCAGAATGCTTTGAGAATACAAAAATCTTTCTTGCTCTCAAAGCTTTCTTTTCTCTCTGTGTTTCTTTTCTTTTGAGTTCGGCCTCTTCTTCTCCAAAAAATCCTCTCCCTCAGTTTCTTCACTTTTTCTTTTTATATCTCAAAGAAGGTTAGGTTGTTTCTCACCAAATCAAACATAAACCCATGCTTTTCCCACCAAATCCCCGAAATAACAGAACGGAGATGTGCTGGAGCATGGGGCACGTGAGTGCTGCATCTCACGTTAGTGAGATGGGCCTAACCAACGTGAGGCTGCCTCTCATGTTGGTGAGATGGGCCTCACCAACATGAGGCAGCATCTCATGTAAGTGAGATGGGCCTCACTAACGTGAGGCTGCATCTCACTTAGTGAGATGGGCCTCACCACAGAAGCCTCCAAGGCTCCCTCTCCCTCCTTTTTTCCTATCTCCCTTCCACTACTTATTTTTCTATCCCTATTTTTATTCTAAAATTAAAAAAAATGTAAAACATTTTTTCGAGGAAACCATCACTTCGATCTATCTTTTGCCAGCGAATAGGTATCATTTTCATTACTGGGTAACTTCGGTTTAGACTGTCTTAGGACCCGATGTCTACACTACAGCTCGTCAATAATTCTACGCCGTGCAGGCTCGGAGGTGGTCGGCAAGAGGAATGCAGTGTATTGGATAGCACTACAGCTCAACGGTAGTGATCAGATGCCTTGCAGACCGAATGGGGATTAACAAGAGCATGTTGTGCCAGATCGAATGGTGGTCAGCAAAATGATGGTGAATGAGCCACAATTGGATAACACCACAGCTCAATGGCAGTGATCAAATGTCTTGCAGACCAAATGGGGGTTAGCAAGAGCATGCCATGCCAGACCAAATGGTGGTCCGCATAATGATTGCAAATGAGCCACAGTTGTAACACCCTTAAACTGTACATAATAACTTAATTGTCTTAAACTATTCTTAAAATCATTACGAAAATCCGGGTAAATTTTTTTTTTCACTATTAAACTTTACTATTCACACAATCATTCTCAAATAGTCTACTTAAATTCTACCAAAATTTCGGCAGAGTCTCCTCTATAATATTGCCTATCCCCCTGTAAACAGAAAGTTTTTACACTTCTATAATCAAATTTATTTCCATCCATCCAACTCCAATTCAAACTCAACACAATTTGCCCATCCTCCAATTTGGACCCATTTATACACTCATATAATAATTCATAGTATCATCCACACATTATTTACATCAATTATATAAAATACAACGATACTATGATAATACATCATCTATCAACTATAAATAATCATATAATACAAATTCTTTGATACCATAGTATCCTAATTATCTAGGTAGTGTACATGCCAAATCAGAACAAAACCCAATAATCGATTCCAAGAAATTTCATTCTCATCACCTACTTGTCATGCTTACCTTTCAACGTTCCTCCTTTGAAACAGTGTTGATATTCACTTGATTCCTGTCTTAACCTGCGCGAGGATAAACCACGCGCTAAGCTTTACGCTTAGTGGTGACTACCAAATTTACTTATCCAAGGCATAAACATAATATATACACATATAATTGATCATTCATACATTAATATCACAAATTACTTTTTCCTTTCATAATCAATATAATACTTTATAATTAATATACCAATAGCTATATAACTCCAAATTAACTATGAATGATTTGCAAGGTAAAGTCATTTTTATTCAATACATTCAATATTCTTTTAAAATGCAAGATTTTCTTAAACTTGTATATTCAAGTTCCAAAAACAATAACTGAATTTTCCTAGCATTTTGATAAAGGGCATAACATGTAAATCATGCATTACTAATATAATTTCATAGATTATTAAACAGTCAAATATGCTTCTGACATAGCAGTTAATATTTCATTTCTACATGACAATTATTATGGCTTTCATCTAGTCATTAATACCAGCTAATATGTCTATACATGCACGTAACACACGATATACATGTATGTAACACACACTGGTGATTATGAAGTTGATATACATACATAAGGCTACTTCATTATATTATTAATTTCATAGGATCATTTATTGATATCATTTACTCAATTAGAATTTTTATCACAGAACCATCAGCTTTATCATAATTCAAAATCATAATATACATTAGTTAACTTCCAGCCAAATCAATATATATATATACACACACACATATATATATAACTTTAAATTTCACTCTTATCTACTAATTAACATCCCTTTATTAGTTGTACTATTTTATCCTTCAACTTTACTTCTGTCCTTAAGTTATATTATGGCTTCTTAATCCACATTTCCTTTCACACTTGCCATCTAACTTCTTAGCTTATACATTTAATATGGATTACAAAATTTATTATTTAAATTCACCAATTGACTTTGCAATTTGCTGTATTGCCCATAGTACAATGCTGGCAGACTCTAAGCACAGGATAAATGGGGTGTGAATCTCTAAGAGTTCACAATAACCTGAAGAGACCTCAGAGGATCACTCCAGTACATTCCAAACCTGAAGAACCCCGAAGGATTACTCCAGTACATTCCAAACCTGAAGAACCCCGAAGGATTACTCCAGTACATTCCAAACCTGAAGAACCCCAAAGGATTACTCCAGTATATTCCAATACAGATACTTTTAAGAATACAGAATAGGTCCATTAATGACCTATAAAAATAGCGAGACATCATGCTCACTCCCGCGGTTTTATGTCCCTATGGCTAGCCACTATATCCTGAACTAGACTTGACTCCCAGCTGATCGAATAGGGCCACATTAATAAATGTTATTTAAACAAATCCAAACTTTGATCTTTACATAAAATAAGATCAATATACATTTCAATTCAATTTTTTTCCAGAATTAATCCCAGTATCATCCATCATCATTTTCTCATATAATTTCATTTATTTATCACATTTCACTAACTTAGCTTCATAGCAAGCCATTAATCATGTTTTATAATTAAAATGCATTAATAATTATAATATACTTCATATACATATAAGTATACATTCAACCACCAATCTTTCTTTCCATTCCAATTCACTTCCATTTTATTTTGTCAAATTAAGTTTATTTCATATTGAACCGATTATACATTATTATTTATATAGGCATTCCCTATATTTATCCATTCATCATCTAATGTAAATTTTATGACTATTTATTAACCCACATCACCTTCCTTAAATCCTCCCACTTGATTTCTTCATTTGAATATTATTTTATTGTCTTTCCTTGCCTTAGTTCACGCTGTTACACACATTACAAAATTCCAAAATTCACATATTTAATTCGTATACTTTTATATTATTCTTAATACATGTTATATATGTCGAACATTCAACTTTCATTTAATTTTTATCACTCTTCACTTATAATACTTACACATATATGTACTCTATTAAATCTCATACATTGCTGGAAAATTTTTAGTCACATCAATATGTCAGCTAAGTAAATCCATAGAAATTAGATTAATAGCAATTAATAACAGTATACGTTTCAATCCATATTATCAAAAATAATCCCACTAACACATAAATACCATACACATTCACCCGCATACATGCATACATTAAAAATTTTCTTGGAATATGCCTCATTCATGCATTCGCTTTAAAAAAAAACACTTATATGCACAGATCTTATTTAAGCTTAATATGCATAATCCATCTCATTAGAAAAATTTACCAATTTGTGGTTAATTAGTCGGTCTAAATTCCCATCTAACAACTCAACCTCACTTGTCCTCAGTAGTCACATCCTAACTTAACCCATATATTCCCAAGTTTAATTCAATTTTCACAAAATCAAAATACATTTTTAATTCAACCTTAAAATCGTTCCAACATTTAATTTCAGTTACATTTGGACTTATAACTATAACTTCTATGCATCACATTACAATTACAACTAAATTCTTTATATTCAATGTATGGTTTAGCTTTTTAAACAAGAAGATTCAACTTAATGGATCAATTTATCTAACTAATTATTCAAAATCTTTTGCTCATCATATAACTATTGTTACATTATTTTATAACTTATAATCTATGGGTTTATCGAACTTATTACCATAATATATTTCACTTTCTTATGCATTTTTACGTCGTAATGAAAATCATTAACAACAGACCTCTCACTGCTCGGATCATTTTAAATTTTGTTATGATTACAGGAAAAGCTACACCGTAACAGCTTATCAATTTTCAATAGCTAATTGTCAATAATTTGTTAAATTCAATTTAATCAATCTAATTACTCCATTACCTTAGCCAATTTATCATTTAACTTAGTAAACCATAACAACACACATACTGTATTTAGTAAAATCACTAAATAATTTTTTTAGCTTATGAGAAAAATCACTTAGAAAAATAATTTTGGTGGCCACATACCTATTTTCTGCATTTCTTTTGGCCTTTTCACGGTCACCGGAGATTTGCCGGAGTCTCGCCGGAGCTCCACCAGAGGCACTGAAACCACCGGGAGAGAGCTCGAAGCCTCGAGTTTCCATTTCCGGTGATCACGCGCAGTGACTGCTCCCCGTTTCGCTGGAATCGACGTCGGTAGCTTCGGTTCTTCCCAGCACCGATCTCCTCATCGCCGGCGAGTGAGGATGATCCGCAGCAACCGGGATGTTCGCCTGGCCGCCGTGAGTCCAGTCACACCACTCGTGTCGCCGATCGTCGCCGGAGCTGGCTGGAACACACTGAAGAAGCTTTAGTCTTTTTCTCCCGCTTCCTGGATCAACGACGCCACAACGACGGGAAATTGTCGTGATCGGCAACGGCGCTGCTTGCCCACGATGCCACCAACCGCTCGCCACCTTCCGCCGTCCCTCTCTCCCTCTCTCTTTCCTTCTCTCCTTCTCTGGTCTCTTTCTTTTCCTTTACCGTGTTCTGTCTCTCTCCTTTCTATTCCCTTACCTTCTCTTATTTTATTTGTCTATATACCCTTTATTCTTCAATTAATATTTTCTAATCCAATTACATGTAAACATACCTCTATGTTTATAAATATATTTGTCTAATAATTTATTTCAATAATTAAGTTGAGTAGCTTTAAGAGGAAATTCGACCTCTTATGCGTCAAAATTTAACTTTTGATAAATATTTAGCACGTTAAGCTATTAATAAAAACACCAAAAAATTTGGGGCGTTACAACAGTTGAATAACACCACAGCTCAACAGCAGTGATCAGATGTCTTGCAGACCAAATAGGGGTTAGCAAGACCATGTCGTGCCAGATCGAATGGTGTTCAGCAAAATGATTGCGAACGAGCTACAGTTGGATCACACTACAACTCAACGGCAATGATTAGATGTCTTGCAAACCGAATGGGGGTTAGCAAGAGCATGTCGTGCCAGACCGAATGGTGGTCAGCAGAATGATTAAGAACGAGCCACAGTTGAATAACAATACAGCTCAATGGCAGTGATTAGATCCCTTGTAGACCGAATGGGGGTTAGCAAGAGCATGCCATGCCAGATCGAATTTTAGTCAATAAAATGATTGCGAATGAGCCACAGTTGGATAACACTATAACTCAACGATAGTGATCAGATGTCTTGCAGACCAAATGGGGGTTAGTAAGAGCATGTTGTGCCAGACCGAATGGTGGTCAGCAAAATGATTGCGAACGAGCCACAATTGAATAACACTACAGCTCAACGGCAGTGATCAGTTGTCTTGCAGACCGAATGGAGGTTAGTAGAATACACTACAGCTCAGCGGCGATAAGCCACAAACTTCAGCACAACAAAAAGGTAAGGACTGCCTTAGGTACACATTTCTTTCCTTTTTTTCTCTGAATTTTGGCTCACCTAATCACCCATGCACTAGCCTCCTCAAAATTGGGGGTAACTGTAGACACCGGGTTCTGAGGCAGCTTAGATCAGGGTTACCAAATGATGATTAGATGCCTGTTCACTAGCAAAAAAGTTGGAAGTGATAATTTTCTTGTCAAGGTTGCTTTTTAAAAACAAAAAAAATAAAAAAAAATTTAAAATATAAATTAAAAAAATAATAAAAAAGAAGTTTGGAATTATAGTATTTTTTGTCAAATTTGTCTTAAAAAAAATCGGCCGCGTTGGCAGCGCGCCTCGCCTGTGATTGTGCGTGGGTGCGACGCGCAGCAGGCGCTCCACATGCCCACCGACGCCCGTCGATCGCCCTATCTGCTCAAATCCGCCAAAAAACGTGATTTTTGACCCAAAATCGGGATTTTTTCCCCAAAATTGAATTTTTATCCCATTTTTTTGGGATTTTTAGATTTTTTTCAGTTTTTAAAATTTAGATAATAAATATTTTGATTTAAATTTATTTTCTTTTCTTAATTAATTATGGTTTTTTTTATTAAAGCTTATAAATAGAAAAAGGGAGGAGAATTCTTTTGGGTAAAAATATTATTTTCTTTCGTTTTCTTCTTCAAGGAAATTCTCTCTACCTTTTTTTAGGTTTTCTCCTCCAAATAAAAATTTTTTAAAGTAAAAAAATTCCATTCTTAATGAATATTTTTTCTTGAGATAAAAAAAAATGATTTTTTTTCTTGAGATTTTTATTTCTTTTTTTGGATCAATTATTTTTTTTGAGAGAAAGAAATTTCATTTTTGGTTCGTGTGAATTTTCCATTTTCTTTCATTATTTTTATTTTTTCTTCAAATAAAAATTAATTTTTTTAATCAATAATCATTTTTTAGATAAACAAATTCATTTTTTGTTCTTGAGAATTTTTATTTCTTTTTTAAGAAATTTTCTTTCTTGGAATAAAATTTCAATTTTTATTATTTTCAACTCTAATTTTGCAAAACAAAGCAAGGAAATCAATCATCATTTTTCCCTCTATCGAATTCGAATTCTGAGGGTAAACATTCTGGAGTCCGATCTCATAGTTTTATCTGTTTATTTTTTATTGTATTATTTTTACCTTTTGTTTACAATTTATTGATTAACATGTAGATTTTTATTTTTTTCATTTATTTATTTATTCAATTGTTTATATATTTGTTTTATTTAATATGTTTATTATCATTATTATTTTATTATCGCTTTTTATCATTATTATTATTATTATTATTGTTGTTATTATCATTATTGCTATTATTTATTATTGTTATTATCATCTTCATTATTTTTATTATTATTATTATTGTTCTCATTATTATTATTATTTATATTTTTGTATATTAATCTATTAATATGTTGATTTATTTGTTTCAATCATGTCATTTAATTTATTTGTCATTTATAATGCATTTATTTATTTATTTTAATTTATTAATATTTTAATTCATTTGTCATTTTTTCATATCATCTTATTTTATTTTATTATTTATTTTCTTATTTGGTTGATTAACTTTCTTGATTTAATAACTAACATTAATTTTTTGTATTTGTTTTGGATTCCAATACTTGTTTTCCTTATTTGAACATTTTCGAAAGCAAATGGGGAGATATAGGAGACTCATTTGGTTTGATTATATATTTTTATTATTTTATTTATTTGGCTTTCTTATTTATTTTGCCATGTAATTCCTAATAAAATTGTTTATTTTGTGCACATTAAAAATAAAATTACAAAAATATTGATATTATTTAATTTAAATTTTTTCTAATAAAAATGGGACCAATGTCCTAGTTTTTCATCCAAATAAATTATTACTTTAAAATTATTTTTTGTAAGTATCCATGCGAGGACCAATGTCCTCATCCTTGATAAATATCCCATTTTATATATGATTTACATTTCATTTACATTGGGGGTTGTATTATGCCCTTAGTTTTATTGTAAATTAATGTACTTTTATTTACTTTATTTTAATGTTGCTTTATTTACTACTTTCATTACTAGATCGATATGCACTCTAATTACTGCATTTAATCGGTTGAGAAAAAGAATGAAATTTTATCTCTAAAATTCAATCGTAACTTTAACCAAGGTATGAATAAATGAGAAGTCCCGAACCATCTCTAGTCTTAGGCTCAATGAAGTTAGATGAACCTTTCCAATGTTTTATTGGAAAAGGAATTCCAAAATATCTTTTGTTGCCCAAAATATGCCCAAGTTGCATTGTCTTAGACTCCATTAGGTTAGACAAACCATCTTAATATTCTATTAGGGTGGGAACTCCAAAATATCTCTAGCATGCCCAAAATATACTTATATGCATCATCTTAGGTTTCACGAGATTAGATGAATATTTCCAATGTTCTATTGGAAGGAGGATTCCAAAATATCTCTGATTGCCCAAAATTGACACATATACGCTGTCTTAGGCTCAGTGAGACTAGACGACCTTTCCCAATGTTTTATTGGGTAGTGACTCCAAAACACCTCCTTGTTGCCCAAAATAGACACCCTTGCAATCTCTTACAAGTCTTATGAACCTTTCTCAAATACCTTAAAAGCGGATCATTTGGGGCACCCCCGGGGTTTAGCGCGTGTCACACTTCTATTCTCATCTTTTGATTCTTTTTAGTCTTTAACCATGGAACCTTTTCAGTCTGTCGATATTGACTGGTTCTTTGAACTCATTTCCATCGCTGTCCGTTAAAATTGTTGCCCCCTTAGTCAATAACTTCTTAAGCAAAAACGGACCTTCCCACGTTGGCCTGAATTTACCTTGTATGTCCGAAATACCTGGCCTCATTTGCTTGAAGACTAAATCTCCCTCCTTTAGTGGATGCTTTCTGACCTTTTTTCCGAGTGAACGAGCAAGCCTTTTCTGATAGTTTTGGTTGTGATAATAAGCCCCCAACTTGTTCTCATCTAATATATTCAACTGTTGTAATCGTTGCTGCACCCAATCAGCTCCTGGGATCAGAGCTTCCATAACTACCCTTAATGACCTAAACTCTATTTCAACTGGAAGTACAGCTTCTGTCCCATATACGAAAGAATAAGGTGTAGCTCCCGTGGAAGTTCTGATTGTGGTTCTATAGCCCCAGAGTTCAAAAGGCATCTTTTCTGCCCAATCTTTGTAATTCTGAACCATTTTGGACAAGATATTCTTGACATTTTTATTAGCTGCTTCAACTGCCCGATTGGCCTGTGGGCGATATAGAGAAGACTTGTGGTGCTCGATGCTATTCTTCTTGAGTAAATTCTTAGTTTCAGCCATAAATTGCACCCCATTATCAGACACGACATGATGGGGGGAGACCATATCTACATATCAGATTCTTTTTCAATGAATTTGGCCATGTCTCGGACATCGATCTTCTTGAAAGATTCAGCCTCAACACACTTAGTAAACTAATCGATGGTGACTATGATGAACCTATGTCCATTAGAGGCTATAGGGTGTATTTCTCCTATAATATCTATTCCCTAAGCTGCAAACGGCCAAGGTGATATTAAGCTGTGCAATTCCAAAACTGGTAAATGCCTCAAATCTGCATACTATTGGCACAATTGACGCTGCTTCACATATTTTGAGCAATCTATAGCCATCATAAGCCAGTAAAATCCATGCCGCATGATCTCTTTTGCTAGCATTAAACCGTTCATGTGGGCTCCGCAGACCCCGGCATGAGTTTCTTTCTTAACCTTCTCAGCTTCTTTCTTGTCCAAACATCTTAGTTGAATGCCATCAGCCTGCCGTTTGTATAGCACACCATCTATACAGACAAACTGAGTAAACAGATTATGGATCAATCTTTGGTCCTTTTAAGTGGCTGCTTCTGGGAATACTGTCTTTTCTAGGTAATTTTGAATGTCATAATACCATGGCTTCTTGTCGACAACTTTAATTTCTACTATTTGTTTGGATTCAAAAGGCATCTTTTCTGCCCAATCTTTGTAATTCTGAACCATTTTGGACAAGATATTCTTGACATTTTTATTAGCTGCTTCAACTGCCCGATTGGCCTGTGGGCGATATAGAGAAGACTTGTGGTGCTCGATGCTATTCTTCTTGAGTAAATTCTTAGTTTCAGCCATAAATTGCACCCCATTATCAGACACGACATGATGGGGGGAGACCATATCTACATATCAGATTCTTTTTCAATGAATTTGGCCATGTCTCGGACATCGATCTTCTTGAAAGATTCAGCCTCAACACACTTAGTAAACTAATCGATGGTGACTATGATGAACCTATGTCCATTAGAGGCTATAGGGTGTATTTCTCCTATAATATCTATTCCCTAAGCTGCAAACGGCCAAGGTGATATTAAGCTGTGCAATTCCAAAACTGGTAAATGCCTCAAATCTGCATACTATTGGCACAATTGACGCTGCTTCACATATTTTGAGCAATCTATAGCCATCATAAGCCAGTAAAATCCATGCCGCATGATCTCTTTTGCTAGCATTAAACCGTTCATGTGGGCTCCGCAGACCCCGGCATGAGTTTCTTTCTTAACCTTCTCAGCTTCTTTCTTGTCCAAACATCTTAGTTGAATGCCATCAGCCTGCCGTTTGTATAGCACACCATCTATACAGACAAACTGAGTAGACAGATTATGGATCAATCTTTGGTCCTTTTAAGTGGCTGCTTCTGGGAATACTGTCTTTTCTAGGTAATTTTGAATGTCATAATACCATGGCTTCTTGTTGACAACTTCAATTTCTACTATTTGTTTGGATTCAAAACTGGGCTTTTCTGAACTTGAGATTAACACAGGCTTCATTACAACTCGTGCGGGGTTATCCCACATGGATACCAAAGTGGCGAGCGCGTCTGCCAATTGCTTTTCATCCCTAGGAACAAAGTCAAATGTACATGTCTCAAATTGACTGCTCCACATCTTTAAGTGTTTTATGTATGGCATTAATCGTTCTTCCTTAATAGACCACTCTCCTTGAATTTGATGGATTACCAGTGATCAATCACCGAAAATGTTTACATTCTTTGCCCCCAAGGCTAACAAAGCTTCTAATCCAAAAATGCAGGCTTCATACTCGGCTTCGTTATTAGTAGACTTGTACCTTAGCTTCTTGTCTAACTGAAGTTTTTTACCTTCCAGGGTTGTGAGAATGACCCCTACTCCTGCCCCTTTGCTATTAACTGCTCCATCAAAATGCATATGCTAACCCTATACTGCAATGGCCATAATGTCCTCGTTTGGGAAATTAAACTCAAATAGATCTCCTTCGATGGGGTGCTCTGCCAAAAATATTGCTACTCCACGTCCCTTGATGGTTTTTCAGGTGACGTATTCAACATCAAATTCTTGTAGGAGCAGTAACCATCTTTCCATCTTTCCCAGCAAAGAGGGAGCTTCCTGTAGGTACCTGAGAGGATTTTGCTTAGCGACAGCTTGTACCTTGTAAGAATGGAAGTAGTGTCTTAATTTCTTAGAGACCCAAATCACCACTAAGCAAATATTTTCGACTTCAGTATATTTGATTTAATAAGAAAGAAACTTTTTACTAAGGTAATAAATCGCAAATTCTACTCCGAACTCATCCTCTTGAGCCATCATGGCACCTACGGAACTATCTCCTATCGCGAAGTATAGGATTAATGGCTTGACTGGCTGAGGTGGTCTCAAAATAGGGGGGTTTAACAGGTATTCCTTAATGGTGTCGAAAGCCCTCTGGCAATCATCATTCCATATCACAGGCTGGTCTTTCCTGAACAGCTTAAAGATCGGTTCACAAACTGAAGTGAGCTTGGAAATAAACCTGCTAATATACTGCAACTTTCCTAAGAAGCTTCTGACATCTTTTTCTTTTTGGGGCACCGACATCTCTATAATGGCCTTAACTTTATTCGGGTCGATTTTAATCCCTTTCTGGCTCACTACATGTCCCAACAGTTTTCCCAAAGTGACTCCAAAAATGCACTTCTTAGGGTTCAATCGCAGATTGTACTTGTCGATCTTTTGAAAGAACTTCTCTAGGGCCTCAAAATAACCTTCTCTGGTAGCTGACTTAATCATCATGTCGTCAACATATACTTTCACCTCTTTTTGGATTGGGTCATCAAGGATCCTAGGTCATCAAGGATCCTAGTAGAAGACTCTCACGTTTCTGCCTTCTTCTTCTTGCTTCTCAAAAATCGTGGCTTGTTCCTCCATTCCATCTATTTTTTTTCTTTCAATTTTCTTCATAAATCCCTTAAGTTCAAGCCCCTCAACTGAAATTAACCCCCCTTTTCTACTAATTAGTAAGTGTTAGACTTCATTTTGGTAAGAAATAGTGGAATAAATTGAGGATTTCAAGTGAGTGGTATAAATTGAGGTAAGTGAATTAATGGGATTTAATTAATTTTAATGGTTCAATTAAATAGTTTAGGGTGTGTATAAGATAATTATGTTGTTAGATTTGATTTATGAAGCAAGAATTTGATGGGTTTTTCTTTGATGGATTTTGGCCAGTGTAGAGGAAAAGAGAGGAGAGGGTTATTCAAAGGAGAAAGGCAAGGAAAATGAAGTTTTGGAGGCCTAGAGAAGTTATTTGAGGTTTGTGATTACTAAATTCGAATGTTTCCCTTGAAATCTCATAATTTTAGGTTATGTTTAAATTGTATTGTGTGAATTATGTGTGTGAATTTGAAATAAACTTGACAATTGTGTTTTAGGATATTAGAAATGAATTTTAGAAAGTTGAATTTGGAATAAATAAATTTATAGGGGAAAAACATGAAGTGGCCGAATGGTATATTTATAGTATAGGTAGGTATAATTGTGATTTAATGCTAAATAATAATATTGACATATGAATTAAAGTGTAAATTAGTAAATTGAATGATAAATGAATAAAAATAAAAATGATAATATTAAGAGTATATTGGACCGAATGGATTATGATG
This sequence comes from Excoecaria cochinchinensis, assembly GCA_947683425.1. Lineage (NCBI taxonomy): Eukaryota > Viridiplantae > Streptophyta > Magnoliopsida > Malpighiales > Euphorbiaceae > Excoecaria > Excoecaria cochinchinensis. The sequence goes on along the minus strand of CANTUQ010000194.1, from coordinate 5,018,264 downwards.
CGTATTTTAAATTTATATAAGTAATTTGCGAAAAATAAAGATATAAAGTGATTATAGAAGATATTTTGAGTGTATAAAAATTTTATGGAAATTATTGAAACTAATTAAATGTAATTGTATTTTGACAAGGTAGTGTGATTGAAATGAAATCAATGAGTATGATGTGATTAAGAATGAATTGAAGCATTCAATTGGCCTAATAAGTGAATTGAAATGGACTGACCGAAAGAAAAATAAATCGATATGAATTTCTCTGCCCTTACTACTATCTGATAGTTGATCTAGTTCGGGATATAGTGGCTAGTGATAGGGATACTGTACTGTTGTGGAGCATGACAAGTCCATTTGGGTAGGTAGGCCAATGACGAACTACCATAGTGAAAAGTGATAAAGTGTTCTGTTCAGTGATATTATTGAGTGGTCCTTCTGGGTCACTCTTTATTGTTGTGGACCACGGGATCCACACCCTGTCTATCCGGTTCATAGATTTCTACCAGAATGATACTAGGGGCAATATAATGGAAATAAATTGAAACTAATGAATTAAAAATGATATGTAATAAGAATTTATTTTAAAATAAGATCAGTTAATCATTGTAAGTTAAATAGCAAAAGTGATAATGATGGTTATAAAATGAATTGTTATGCATGTGTGCATGAATGAATAGTTAGTGAAAAGTTTTGAATTTGTAATCACCACTGAATATTTTTAATGCTCAACACGTAGTTTTATTGACTGCGTGCAGGTACAGCGGGTTTTTGCGAGGAGTAAGCATATCTCAAGATTTTGGAGTTGCAGAAGTATGATAGTACAAAATCCTTTTTGTATGAATTTTGGGATATGTATATGGATGAATGTAACTCCTTTGGATATGGTAATAGTATGTATATAAATAGATGTTTATGGTTTTATGTAATCGATAAATATTATGATGGTTTGGATTTGGTGGAATGGGATATATTGTAATTGTGCCCAGGATGGGCTGTGTATTGTTTGATTTGCATGGAGGTTTATCAATATTATAGCCATTATGCTGCTGATTTGATTTTAGGCAATTATTGACCATTAACATTACTAAGTCATTTATGAGAATAACAAGATTTAATTAATTAAGATAATTGAAATGATATATTGGTTTTAAAAAAAAATTACTCGAATTTTCCATGGTATCGAGCGCTTATATCGTGTACTATATATAAGGATAGTAAGAGTGTTACAAAAAGCCCTCTACTGGCTTGATAAATCCAATGTCCCAATCAAAGATGTCATTGAAAACCTCGAATCCTACTACGATCCTCCCGTCTATCCACTAGGGTTCAGCTTCTCCAGCATAAGCACATACTGATGCGGCTAGCACAAAACTCTCCGTAACGTGAGGGATCTCACATGTTGTCCTCTTACTCATTGTGCCTTTATACTCGAGGCCCTTTCAATCTTTCTAGCCTCTTGTAGTGATGGCTGCTTGTGGCCCCTGGGAGTTCTTACCCAAACCAACACCGGGAAGGAAGGACATCTTCTTCAGTATATTCACCACCTGAGGGCTCCCTGCAATATCGTCTTCTCCGTTTACCACTGCCACATGAAAACCGTTGAAAGGTTGCCTTGCAATCTCTAAAATGGATACCTGATTTTCTCAAGCAGCTCTGATCATCACTACTTGTCCCTCATGTGGGATCTTTATCATCTAGTGCAAAGTAGATGGCACCCCTCCCAACTTGTGAAACCATGGTCTGCCCAACAATGCTAAGAAATTATCTGGGATATGAAGGACTACAAACTCAACCTCTATCTCTATCAGTCCAGTCTTTACTATTGCTTTGAAGGTCCTTGATGCTTGCCTTCAGGAGTTGTCATAAGCGGTGATTGTCAGATCTAATTTGCTTAACATATCTTTTGTCACTCCAAAAGCTGACATTGCCACCAGAAGGCATGCATTTTTGGAAGTACCGTCATCTACCATAATGCAAGCGGTGTGTTTTTCATTGATTTGTGCCCTTATATACAAAGGGCGGTTATGATTACAGCCTTCTACCGGCAAATCAGTATCTGAATAAACCAAATTTTCTCCAGCACTTCCCTTCACAATGTCTAACTGGGGAAATGGTGGTTGCAATAGTGGATTCACACAAGGCCTGCACTAACTTCTGCCTATGCGATGGGGATTGCCTCAATAAATCCCAAATCGATATCTGGGCCGGAGTCTTTATAAGCTGCCTCATCACTTGGTCCTTTTTCGGCTCCTTTTCCACATGTACCACCGCTAGATCTTTGGTTTTTCCACTTTCAGAACTACGCTTCCACTTCGGGTCACTGCTCCGATTTCTTTCCTCTCATCTTTTGAACCCCATAAATCAATAGGTTCCTCATCCTCATCTTTACTTCCACTCTCACTAGTGAACTAACAATTAATCGTTGCCACGGGAATTCCTTTTTCACTCGTCTTCTCAAGGCTTATGATAGCAACGTCTTCACCATCAAACAAGTCTTTTAGAACATACCATTCGGGCAGACTACACCCGATCATGAAAATAGGTGGCAGAATATGTAACACCCCCATACCCTCGGTAAGGAATATCGGGGCGCTACGCGGACACTTACGTATACATGTACATGCATTAGCGGAAGCGATAGCATAAACACATCCATTTAAAAGTAATTAAATACTACACTAGGGCCCACTTGCATTTCATATTAACTACATATACATTTACACGTTCATATTACATCTGTTTCCATTTAGCTTTATATATACATTTACATGTAATAACTATACTCTTTTATTACATAATGATTTTACTCAAAATGTAAAAACTCTATCTCTAACTTATACAAAAAGAGATCAAAATAAAACTCCTAGTGGCCTTGACCCGCAGATGTCCGCTCACTGTTCCGAACCTGTACCTACACGGAAATAAACATCCGTGCTAAGCGATAACGCTTAGTGGGGATGAAAATAATGCAAAGGACTTCTTTACGAAGTCACAGATAAATCACACAATCATATATCTCATGCATATAACTCTTATACGTGTATAGGTAGCATACTCGATTATCAAGTACTCTGAGCTCACATATAAGTAACAATTACTCTTTCACTGTTTCATGCACACTATAACTTGTACATCTCATTTATTCAAATATACGCTATCATGTGTTCACATACATGTAAACATACTCATGTAATCATACACTTGTATACAAAACTGTCATGTATTTAAACATTACTCTCATGTACTATAGCTTTATTCGAAGCAACACTTTAATCATCTCAAGTTCACTACACAACCTTTAACAAAACAGGCCTGACTTCCTTTAGTTGCGGATACGGGACACTATAAAACATTTTCGATAGACCGAAGTCACAAAACATTTTCATCTATCTCTATTAAATGACCATTCTCGGGGGTCGACCCGCTTCGCCCAAACGGGGCGGAATCTTGGCAGCTGCCCTCGATAATCCCTTTATAAGCATGCTTATCTATCCACTGCTATGGCCAGTCAGGCTAAACATAAAGACTCTATACTCTATATCAGATACATTGCATGTACTCTATTGTTCATTCAAGAACACTATACACTATTTACATATTAATGGAGAAAACCATGTGCATACATATACCCTATGCATATACTCGCATGTAGCCATATAATATCAATGCATCTTTGCACTCTATTTTACTAACTAATCAAATGCATAATGCATTCTACATGTTCATAGACTTCACACATTATGATTCAATCATAAATGATCAACATCACATGCATATCATGTTCAATAATTAAAAAGCATATATACATTTAATTTCATTATTAAACTCTTATGCCATAGCTTTAATCACTTATATTTTCAATTGACAACCACTCACATACTCATTCCATAAGGTTAGAAATGAGTTGGACATGCTATAGGAACTTACCCTGAAGTTCGGGTGCAATACGGGTTCAATTCGGGAAGAAAAACACATAAAATGGTCAAAATAGAAGGGTGGAGGTTGTCACTACTCGTGACAGTGGCCTACTGTCACGACTCGTGACAATCGTCACTACTCGTGCAGAGCCACGAAAATCCAAACAGAAACCCAACAACATCAATTGTGTTCAGGCTAAACGGACATCGAAATGACATTGTTAGGCAAAACTTTCTTCTTAACAAATCTTCCCTAGGATGCTAACTTTCAAATGGGACAATTTTCAAGTCAATTGGAGATCTATAACATCATATATGATCTAAATAATCTGAACTGGTCAAATGAACCGGCCAAGGTAGAGACACCTCTATTTCGGCCAATTTTCAGGGTCTTAGAGCAAGAATTTGCTCAATATTATTTCTGTGATATTTATAGATATATAAGTCAGTGTTCTAATGGATCAAGAATCACTCAATTTAGACGTCTAAAACTATACTTATGACAAAAACATTACACAGGGGTCAGATGACAAATAAGCAGAATATGCCAAATCAAACTCTATCATTTACACACACACTCTCTTGATCAATTCACATACTTATAAACATATATACACATGTTATGAACACTGCAAGCAATCAAAATGAACATCTTGAGCTCATTAAAGCTCAACAAGCATCTCTTTATTTCCACATGTCTTTGTTCAAGCATTTTTCATGTAAACACATGCAAAATTAACACAATCACACTCGATCCCTACCTTAGGTGGCTTAACCGCTTCTCTCTAATCAATTCATAGCTTCTCCTTTCCCTTCACTAGCCTCTTATCCACAGCTTTCATGCACAACAAACCAAGAGAGCACTTAATCCATGGATTTCACTTTAAATCAAAAACAGAAATTAAATAGAAGAAGAAGACCAATGCTAAAATAATGCTACTTACCTTCTTCTTAAGAACCCAACTCAATCCTTGACTTATACTCTTCAAACCAATCTAAGTAGTTCTCTCAAAGAACATAGCAAAAGAAGAAGAAAAGCAAAAAAAAGACAAGAACAAGGGACACGGCAACTAAGAGCAAAGAGAGAAGAAAAAGGAGAGCAAATGGCCAAAAGCAGAAAAATTACAAAGAATTCACAAGTGTTGGCCGATCAAACCCAAAGAAAACCAAATCCTCTCACATAATGCTCACCTACAAGCCATAAATGCCAACCATTTCCTTTAATTCATCCATATCTTAAGCCAAGCCAAGCAAAGCCAAGCCAAACCAAGTCAAGCCAAACTAAGCCAAGCCAAGCCAAGTGTCTCTTCCCTAAAATGACACTTGGCACACTCCTACAATGCCACTTGTCAAACTCTTATGCCGCCACTTGTCACTCTTCTACGATGCCACGTGTCACGGTCCTACGTTGCCACTTGTCCGGCACTCATCAAATAATCCAACTCAAGGTCTCTTAAAACCCACTTGTGCACGCATCTCGCGAGAGGGTTCTGTCGTGCTCGCGACGGAACGCTCACGCCCGCACCAACCAACTGAAGTTCGGAAACCGCTGGAGGGCTCTGTCGCGCTCGCGACAGAACTCTCGCACAAAAACTTACCTTTTTCGAACAAAACTCTGTAATTCTTCTAGGGCCACTTTGGGGTGTGACAAATCTCTCCCCCTTAAGAAATTTCGTCCTCGAAATTTCCCTGCTAATCTCTTACACCATACAGCTATCAAATCGAACACACTTTACACTTTCCTTAACGCACTACACTCAAATCCGTACTTCTTCTAAGCATCAAGCACTCGATGTATATCCCGTCAGCTTTTCTCAATGAAGCGCATACAATGATGCTTTTCACATACAAATGAAGGATGCGGATGAAATGGTCATGTAATGATTTATGTATGCAGGATGCTGCGAAAATGCAATGTAAGCTACTGTAATGCACTTTTCCCATCCCCATGTTTCACTATGCTTATGTTCACACGATTCAAGGAGATAGCTGACAGGAATACAGAGTGTCACTTCGAACTCTTACCAATTCACATCTGCTGCTGTCTCTTCTACACTCTCATGCGAGTCGGACTCCATCTATACTTTTCACAAACGACATCTGCATTAGGCCACAACTCTAGACAAACTATGACATTTAATCTATACTCTACATCTTATAGACCAGAACCTCTAACCTATGCTCTGATACCACTAAATGTAACACCCCCATACCACCAGTAAGGAATATCGGGGCGCTACGCGGACACTTACGTATACATGTACATGCATTAGCGGAAGCGATAGCATAAACACATCCATTTAAAAGTAATTAAATACTACACTAGGGCCCACTTGCATTTCATATTAACTACATATACATTTACACGTTCATATTACATCTGTTTCCATTTAGCTTTATATATACATTTACATGTAACAACTATACTCTTTTATTACATAATGATGTTACTCAAAATGTAAAAACTCTATCTCTAACTTATACAAAAAGAGATCAAAATAAAACTCCTAGTGGCCTTGACCCGCAGATGTCCGCTCACTGTTCCGAACCTGTACCTACACGGAAATAAACATCCGTGCTAAGTGATAACGCTTAGTGGGGATGAAAATAATGCAAAGGACTTCTTTACGAAGTCACAGATAAATCACACAATCATATATCTCATGCATATGACTCTTATACGTGTATAGGTAGCATACTCGATTATCAAGTACTCTGAGCTCACATATAAGTAACAATTACTCTTTCACTGTTTCATGCACACTATAACTTGTACATCTCATTTATTCAAATATACACTATCATGTGTTCACATACATGTAAACATACTCATGTAATCATACACTTGTATACAAAACTGTCATGTATTTAAACATTACTCTCATGTACTATAGCTTTATTCGAAGCAACACTTTAATCATCTCAAGTTCACTACACAACCTTTAACAAAACAGGCCTGACTTCCTTTAGTTGCGAATACGGGACAATATAAAACATTTTCGATAGACCGAAGTCACAAAACATTTTCATCTATCTCTATTAAATGACCATTCTCGAGGGTCGACCCACTTCGCCCAAACGGGCCGGAATCTTGGCAGCTGCCCTCGATAATCCCTTTATAAGCATGCTTATCTATCCACTGCTATGGCCAGTCAGGCTAAACATAAAGACTCTATACTCTATATCAAATACATTGCATGTACTCTATTGTTCATTCAAGAACACTATACACTATTTACATATTAATGGAGCAAACCATGTGCATACATATACCCTATGCATATACTCGCATGTAGCCATATAATATTAATGCATCTTTGCACTCTACTTTACTAACTAATCAAATGCATAATGCATTCTACATGTTCATAGACTTCACACATTATGATTCAATCATAAATGATCAACATCACATGCATATCATGTTCAATAATTAAAAAGCATATATACATTTAATTTCATTATTAAACTCTTATGCCATAGCTTTAATCACTTATATTTTCAATTGACAACCACTCACATACTCATTCCATAAGGTTAGAAATGAGTTGGACATGCTCTGAAGTTCGGGTGCAATACGGGTTCAATTCGGGAAGAAAAACACATAAAATGGTCAAAATAGAAGGGTGGAGGTTGTCACTACTCGTGACAGTGGCCTACTGTCACGACTCGTGACAATCGTCACTACTCGTGACAGAGCCACGAAAATCCAAACAGAAACCCAACAACATCAATTTTGTTCAGGCTAAACGGACATCGAAACGACAATTTTAGGCAAAACTTTCTTCTTATCAAATCTTTCCTCGGATGTTAACTTTTAAATGGGACAATTTTGCAAGTCAATTGGACATCTATAACATCATATATGATCTAAATAATCTGAACTGGTCAAATGAACCGGCCAAGGTAGAGACACCTCTATTTCGGCCAATTTTCAGGGTCTTAGAGCAAGAATTTGCTCAAGCTTATTTCTGTAACATTTATAGATATATAAGTCAGTGTTCTAATGGATCAATAATCACTCAATTTAGACGTTTACAACTATACTTATGACAAAACAATCACACAGGGGTCAGATGACAAATAAGCAGAATTTGCCAAATCAAACTCTATCATTTACACACACTCTCTCTTGATCAATTCACATACTTATAAACATATATACACATGTTATGAACACTGAAAGCAATAAAAATGAACATCTTGAGCTCATTAAAGCTCAACAAGCATCTCTTTATTTCCACATGTCTTTGTTCAAGCATTTTTCATGTAAACACATGCAAAATTAACACAATCACACTCGATCCCTACCTTAGGTGACTTAACCGCTTCTCTCTAATCAATTCATAGCTTCTCCTTTCCCTTCACTAGCCTCTTATCCACAGCTTTCATGCACAACAAACCAAGAGAGCACTTAATCCATGGATTTCACTTTAAATCAAAAACAGAAATTAAATAGAAGAAGAAGACCAATGCTAAAATAATGCTACTTACCTTCTTCTTAAGAACCCAACTCAATCCTTGACTTATACTCTTCAAACCAATCTAAGTAGTTCTCTCAAAGAACATAGCAAAAGAAGAAGAAAAGCAAAGAAAAGACAAGAACAAGGGACACGGCAACTAAGAGCAAAGAGAGAAGAAAAAGGAGAGCAAATGGCCAAAAGCAGAAAAATTACAAAGAATTCACAAGTGTTGGCCGGTCAAACCCAAAGAAAACCAAATCCTCTCACATAATGCTCACCTACAAGCCATAAATGCCAACCATTTCCTTTAATTCATCCATATCTTAAGCCAAGCCAAGCTAAGCCAAGCCAAGCCAAACTAAGCCAAGCCAAGTGTCTCTTCCCTAAAATGACACTTGGCACACTCCTACAATGCCACTTGTCAAACTCTTATGCCGCCACTTGTCACTCTTCTACGATGCCACGTGTCACGGTCCTACGTTGCCACTTGTCCGGCACTCATCAAATAATCCAACTCAAGGTCTCTTAAAACCCACTTGTGCACGCATCTCGCGAGAGGGTTCTATCGTGCTCGCGACGGAACGCTCACGCCCGCACCAACCAACTGAAGTTCGGAAACCGCTGGAGGGCTCTGTCGTGCCCGCGACACTAGTCGCACTCGCGACAGAACTCTCGCACAAAAACTTACCTTTTTCGAACAAAACTCTGTAATTCTTCTAGGGCCACTTTGGGGTGTGACAGAATATTATTGTACCTGAACTTCTTCTGGTTGCCCCTCTTTTCTAGATTAGTGATCTATTTAGAGTCAATAAGATCCTAGATAGCATGTCTCAGTGTCTTACAATTGTCAGCAGTATACATGGTGTGGTGATGGTAAGCACAAAACTCGTCATCCTTATACCCCAGTCGTCCTTGGCTTTGGGCAGGTCTAGGCATTAAAGGTTGTAACTTACCTTCCTTCATTAGCCTTTTTAACACCCATGAGAGAGACCTCTCTAAGTTTGAAAAATGCCTCTGACTGACTCCTATGACTGAGACCTCGGCCGTCTTGCCTACCCTATTACCACTGCTAGAGCCCGCTGATCTGCTAGCTCCCTGGTTGCCAGTGCTTCTTTTAACATAGGCTTTGTTACTCGCTTTCTTCGCCAAGTATTCGCTCTCAGCCTCTATGGCTATGTCTTTTAAAGACTCCTAATCTTTTAACCTTTTCATCTTCAGCCCATTCTTCAGATACGAACTTGCATTTCTAATAAAAAGCCTGATCTGATCCGGTGTGTCTGGCTTCCTCTTCATTTCCATTACGCGGTTCCTCCATCGGGTCAAATATTCGTGAAATGACTCCCCTGATTTTTGCTGTAACAGTTCTAAATCTTTTAGAGTTACCTCCATCCTCGTACTACCATCATACTGCTTGAGGAATTCCTCTATCAACAAATCCCAATCCTCTTTCGTTCTCCTATTAAGCCTGTGATGCCAGTCAACCGCGGGCCCTATCAAGCATAGTTAGAAATACTCTATCTTTTGCCTTTTTATCAGGGTTGTACCTTTTATTACTAGGGAGTACTGTTTCACATGTGCTATGGGGTCCGATGTACTGTCAAACTTCAGGACATCAGGCATCTTAAAGTTCTGGGGAATTAAATCCTCACCCTCCAGCTCCTTATCTTCGGGATTCATCCCCTTTCCCCTGGTCAGCATACGAGATATTACCTCGAATTTCTCCTCCATTTTCCCCCACATAACCTCTTCAATATGAGGTGCTTTTCCTCTCTCTACTATGGGTTCTTCACACTCATCTTCTAAAAAATCATTTTCCAGCCTGTGGGCCCCACCTCTTCTCCGGCCCGAAGGTGTATTGGCTCTGAGATCAACTGGCGGTGGATGTACCTCCTCAGGAGGATCTTCCCTAACCGCCTTTCAATCATTTTTTCCTATAAGGGGGCAACTGGGTTTGACCCGGCAGGTGGTGCCATTGCTACTGTTAGATTCCCAATCATGGTCATCATTCGATTTTCAAATTCCTCTAGTCTTCTACCTACTTCCTCGGCAATCATGGCGTGAGTTGCATCTATTTCTATTCATGGGTTTGCCATATCACTTTCTATTGAGAATTGGGAAGAGTAAGATCCACTGCTTTCTGAGAGTGACTCTGAGCCTGAGTATGCTACCCTTTTTGGCAATTCAAAAAATAGATTTCTAACTAATCGTCCACCGGGATCTCTAGACCACCTGGATGGATCTATGATGGCCTCAAAACATAGTCTATTAGGATGATGCATGAATGAAATTTGATGCATGGTCGTGCTTCATGCAGCATCCACAACCACATGCAAACAAGTAGATCCTTCCAACCTTATCACTTCCACACATGAGGTCATGTTGTCTCTTTCCTAAGTGGGCTTAATCCATGGGTTAACGGGGAATCTAATGGACACATATGGTGCACAGTAAAAAATCGACATCAGAACATCTCTTATCTAATGCACATACGTATGAATTTTGGCTTTTATGTATTTAAATACTTCAACCACATTAAGATGGGCCCACCGAGGTATGAAAGCTTTTGATAAAAGACCATTTAATTTGGTTGATTTTGTTCAATATTGTAGACACTGGGTCCTGAGGCAGTCGAGATCAAAGTTACTTAATGAAGATATCAATGCCCATTTTCGGGCAAATAGACGAAAATTACGAGCTTTCACTTCAGATTCGTAAGGGTTGAGGATTTTTCTTGATAATAGGACATGTCCGTACGTCGGGAGGAGTTTTTCAATGAAAATCTTGATTTTGGTTGACCGACGGAGACCCTTCGATCAGGAGAGATGCCTGTCGCTCATTCTAAAAGACGGCTTTCTTCATGAAAGCGGCGCCTGTCGCTCGCTCGGGACGGGCCCGTCTCTCGTGGGAGCTACGCCCGTCGCTCGCATGTGAGGGCCCGTCTCTCGCAGTAAGTGACGGTTGTCGATCACGGGTGATGGACCGTCCCTCGCGCTGAGCAAAGCCCGTCGCTCGTGCAAGAGGTGCCTGTCCCTCACGAGCGACGACTAGGCCTTCATCACCCGTCTCTCACAAGGTGGCCCGCCACTCGAAAGGGCTGGTGTGCCCCATGACCGACGCCCGTCAAACTCCGAGCGATGCTCGTTGGTCGAAGATCTGAGGCACTATTTCACGGGATTTTTCAAAATTTTCCAAGATTTCTAAATATATTTCAAAGATTTTTCAATATCTTCCAAATCTCTTCAAATATTTTCAAATTTCGGATTTGATTTTGAAAATATTCTTTAAATCATTCGGTTTTGATTCTGATTTCATAAATATTTTTCAAATTTAAATTTAAAATTTAAATTTATTTGAATTATTTTCCTTAACTTATAAATAAGAGGTTGAGGTTCGTTATTCGAGGTTAGCAATTTTCATCAGAAATAGAATGTTTTCCCACTAAAATCCCAAAAAAGTTTTTTTGTTTTGGTTTTTATAAAAAAATTTCATCAAATCTTTTTCAAATTAAGGCAAATCCGAGAAACTGAAATCAATTCATTTTTATTCGATTTAGCTTTTCTAGCATTCATAATTACTACAAAACATCGAGAAGGAAAAATACAATTTTCTTTTCTTAATCTGAATTTAAAAGTACAATTTTTGTGATAAAAATCTCCCGAAATTGCATACTACAGATCAATCCTTGTAGATTTCAAGGAACAGAAATCACACGACATTTACCTTTAACGGTAATATTCTAAGGGTAAATATTCTGGATCAACCTCTCTCACACTTCATCCTTTCATGTTAAATTATTTAGGATTGATTTGTTTAAAAGGGTAATTTTAACGTGGACTTCAAATCTATTTAATAAAAAAAAGGGTTTTTTAATTAAATTTTTTTCAGATCAGGGGCGACCGACGGGCAGAGGCTCCACCGACGGCCGTCGCTCAGCCAAGCAATGGGCCATCGAGGAGTTCTGACTCCACCCATCGGTCGACCCAAGGATGGCCATCGCTCGCACAATGTAGGCGGTCCCTGTGCTTTCCTTCTTCCTTCTTCACTTTCTTTCTTTTATTCTTATTTCTCCTTAATTTCCATGATGAATTTTTATCGATTATGTCTTTATTCATTTTTCATGTTTATTTTATTATTGATTATTATGCTAACATGATTTTTATTTTTGTGAGTTTAATTATTTTTCTTGGACTTGGGGTGTTAAAAATGGAGGACATCGCGATGGTCTGAGGACATTATTCGGGTTTATTTTTTTATCTTATTTCTTTTCATTTCAATTTCCATGTATTATTTATTGTAAATATTTTTTTCCCCGCTAATATGAAAAAGGCTAAATATTTACATTAATTAATTTAGAGTTTTTCTAATAAAAATGGAACTAATGTCCTAATTTCTTCCACCTAAATAAATTGTCACCTCTAAACTTTTTTTCTTTAAGTATGCATGCCAGCACTAATGTCCTCATCCTTAATAAATATTCCATTTTCTGTATGGTTTACATTTCATTTACAATGGGAGTTGTATTCTGCCCTTAGTTTTATTGTAATTTATTGGGCTTTCATTTAACTCATTTAAGTTTCATTTTATTTACCGCTTTCATCATGTGAATGATATGCGCTTTAATTAATGCATTAAAATTTTATAAGAAAAGGAATGAAATCTTAAATTTAAAACTCAATTATAATTTAATCAAGGTATGAATAAATGGAAAGTACCGAACCATCTCTGGTCTTAGGCTCAACAAGGTTAGAGGACCATCTCAATGTCTTATTGGGATGGGGTCTCTAAAATATCTCTTGTTGCCCAAAATAGGCCCAATCCGCATTGTCTTAGGCTCCATAAGGTTAGAGTACCATCCCGATGTCCTATTAGGGTAGAAACTCTAAAATATCTCTAGCTTGCCCAAAATAGACATAGATGCACTATCTTAGGCTCAGTGAGGCTAGACGAACTTTTCCAATATTTTATTGGGCGGCGACTCCAAGAAACCTCTTTGTTGCCCAAAATAAACGCCCTTATAATCTTTTACAAGTCTTTGAACCTCTCTTGAATGTCCTAAAAGTGAGTTTTTGGGGCCCCTGGGGTTCGGCGCGCGTCACAGTGGTGACTCCACTGGGGACTTAAATGAGACTTCGCTTCGAAAGTACGTTGATTAAAACATATAATTGAGTTTTAATTTCAAAATTTCACCTCTTTTTTGAAATTGCATTACATTTCATTAGAGTCTTAGATCTATGCTAGTTTGGTCCCTCTTTTAACCTCGGTGCGTTCCCGAGGCACGACCCTAGGTTCACTCAATGTAGGGAAGTGTTAAGGATAATCACAAGCCCAAGCCTCGTACCATCATGATATATCAAATGATGACCCAACCTATCACTGTGCTCATGATGAGCTAGACCCGTTGGCAGGGATCATGCTTGGGTAGCCCAAAAGTAACATCACCCTGGCCAAAGCTCATGTAATGAAAGTAGATACTTCCCCTAGGTGGTATGAACCATAATGCCTTGCTTGTTGTATGGATCATTATGTATTGGACAAACCCAAATAATTTGACTGGTCACCCAATCAAAGGCTTTCATGCCCTGATAGGCCCATGTCGATTTATTTGGACTGCCTAAATACATAATGGTCAAAAGCCATACGTATGTACATTAGATAAGAGAGGTTATGCTATCGGTTTCCCACCGTGCACCATACGCGTCCATTGGGTTCCCTACTAACCCATGGAGCAAGCCCGCCTAGGAAAGAGACTATACGGCCTTGTGTGTGGCAGCAACAAGGTTGGAACGGTCTACTTGCTTGCATGTGGTTATGGATGCTGCATAGCACAACCATGCATCATATGTCATTCATGCATCATCCTGACCGAATATGTTTTACAGCCATCATAGATCTATCCAGGTGGTTAAGAGGTCTTTATGGGCGGCTACGCAGAAACCCATTCTTTGAACTGCTAGAAAGGGTAGAATACTCGGACTCACTTTTCCAAAGCAGTCACGCCACCTCCTCTCAATTTTCTATACACAATGAAATGGCTAACTCACCAAGAGGGACAGACACCACCAGAGCCATAATAGTTGAAAAGGTAGGAAGGCGGTTTGAAGAGTTTGAGAACAGAACAATGGCCAGATGGCAACAATGGCACTGCCTATGCTACAGAACCCAGCTCCTCCTCCCATGAGACAAAATGAATAGGAGGAGGTTAGAGAGGACCCGCAAGAAGAAATTCGCCCACCGCCGGTGGATTTAAGGGCTAACATGCTGGCAGGACAACGAAAAAGGGCTGCCCGCAAGGTAGATAAGGATTTGGAAGAAGATGAATATGAGGAGCCAGTGTCAGTGAGGGAAAAGGCACCTCAGATGGAAGAGGCCATCTGGAAGAACATGGAGGAAAAATTCGAAGCGATGTCACGGATGTTGACAAAGGGCCAAGGGATGAACCCCGAAGACAAGGAGCTAGAGGGAGAAGATTTGATCTCTCAGAACTTCAAGATGCCGGATGTTCCAAAATTTGATGGCACCTCAGACCCTACTGCGCATAAAAAGCAATACTCGTTGGTAATGAAGGGTACTACTTTGACTAAGAGGCGAAAGATAGAGTACTTCTGCTTGAGCTTAACAGGCCCAGCAATAGATTGGTACCACGGGCTTTATAGGAGAACTAAGGAGGATTGGGACCTATTGACAGAAGAGTTCCTCCGATAGTATGATTACAAGACAAGGATGGAGGTGACCTTGAAGGATTTAGAGCTGCTATAATAAAAGTTTGGGGAGTTATTTCACGAGTATCTGACTCGATAGAGGAACAGGGTGATGGAAATAAAAATCGGATACCCAAGATCAGATCTGACTTTTCATCAAGAACGCTAGCTCGTATCTGAGGGATGGGCTAAAGATGAAGGGTCTGAGAGACTGGGAGTCATTGAAGGATGTAGCCATTGAGGCTGAGGGGGAGTACTTGGCAAGGAGAGCCAACAGTGAGGCGTATAAGAAGAGCAGTGGTAGTTAAGGGACAAACTGACCAGCAAGCTCTAGCAGCAATACTAGAATGGGTAAGACAGCAGAAGTCTCAGCCACAAGTACTACCCCGAGGCATTTCTCAAATCTGGGGAGGTCTCTTTCTTGGGTACTCAGGAGGCTGATGAAAGAAGGAAAATTACAACCCCTACCACCACGACCCGCTAGGACCCAAGGTCAGTCAGGGCATAAAGATAAGGAGTATTATGCCTATCACTAACACATCGGGCACACAACTGATAATTACAAGGTGTTGAGGCATGCAATTCAGGATCTGATCGATTCTAAATAGATAACAGATCCAGACAAGAGAAAGAACCAAAAAAAAGCCTAGATACAACAACGTATCCCCACCTGTGTTCATGGTCGGGTCTAGCTTACCCGAGTGGGTGGTTTTGAAGGATTTATATGGAGTCGATGCAAACGTTGCTGTCACGAGGCTTCATGAGGCTAGTGAAGAAGGGATACCCACGACAATGATCTACTACTGGTCCACTAATGAAAGTGGAAATGATAGCCATAATTTTGATGTTGAAGGATTCCCGACCCATAGAGTTCGGATGAAGAGGATGAGAAGAAAGAAGGTCAGAGCGGTGACCCAGAGCGGAAGGGTAGTTTTGGAGATAGGAAAGCCACAAGATCCCATGGTATGTCAAAAGGAAAAAGGGCCAGAGGAGGACCCGATAATGAGGCAATTGAAAAAGACGCTGGCACAAATATCGATCTGGGATCTGCTGAGATAATCTCCCTCATATAGGCAGAAGTTGGTGGAAGCCTTATGCGAGTCTACAGTGGCTACACCATATCCCATACCGAGCTACTAGACATAGTGAAAGGGAGCACTGAAGAACACTTGGTTTATTCAAGTGCAGATTTGCCAGCTGAAGGTTGCAACCACAACCGCCCACTGTACATAAGGGCTCAGATAAATGAGAAGCATACGGTATGTGTCATGGTAGACGATGGCTCTTCCATTAATGTTTTCCCTATGGTAGCAATGACTGCATTCGGAGTGACGAAAGAAATGCTGAGTAAATCTGACCTCACAATCACAGCATATGATAATTCTCGCAGACAGGCATTGGGGACATTTAAGGCAGTGGTCAAGACCGGGTCAATTGAGACTGAGATGGAGTTTTTAGTTCTTCCCATTCTAACCAACATTTTAGTGCTTCTGGGCAGGCCATGGTTTCACAAGCTAGGAGGGGTGACATCCACACTACACCAAATGATCAAGATCCCTAATGAAGGCCAAGTGTTGACAATTAGAGTGGCTAGGGAGAATCAAGTTTCCATTTTGGTTTCATGTAGCCGTGATTGATGAAGAACAGCGCATCGAGGGGAGCCCCCAAGTAGTGAACATGATGAAGAGGATGTCTTTCCTCCCCAGAGCCGGTTTGGGCAAAAGTTATCAGGGGCCACAAACTGCCATAACTACGAGAGGTAAGAAGGCAGGAAGTGGGATCCCTCACATCATGGATAGTTTTGTGCCGGCCTCATCATTGTGTGAATATACCGGGGAAACTGAGCCTTAATGGGTGGATGGAAAGATTGTACTAGGATTTGAGGTCTTTAACGATGTTTTCAATTGGGATATTGGAGTGATCAAGCCAGTTGAGGGTTATTGGGATGAGGAAATCATGACCAATGGAACCATTTGGGACCGAGAATTGCCCAAAGAGATTATCACTGAGGGGATGGTGGCAGCCCGAGTGAAAGGGAAAGAGTAGATAGAAGACAAAGCTGCATCAAAATAGAGCAAAGCTATACAGGGGGTTGCTGCAGTGCCTCTGAAATGCCATTTTGATCCACAGCTACAACATCTGCGTCGGCAGAGAAAGAAGAAGAAGATAGCTTAGATTTTCTTTTTGTACCTGAACTTTTCAATAATGTTGATGACATTTTCAGTTCTATTAATAATATGAACGATTTTGCTTACTTGTGCGATGTTTCTGATGATTTTATTATGCATAATCATGATCATGATTCATTCATATTTGATAATGATTCAACTAATGCCACTCCATTTATTCTCGGAACTTCAGAAAACCCGAAAGAAATCTTAATAGCATCTAATATAACTCCTGAAGAGAGGTCAAAATTTGAGAGAATCTTAAGAAAATATGAAAAAGTCTTTGCCTGGACCTATGCAGATATGCCGGGAGTAGATCATGAAATTGCATAACATGCCATCCCAACATACCCTGACCACAAGCCAGTCAAGTAGAAGCTTAGGAGGCTCAGGCCAGAATGGGCAGAGAAGGTGAAGGAGGAAATTCACAAACAAATCGAAGCCAAGTTCTTGATTGAGGTACAATACCCGACTTGGTTGGCCAATGGCGTTCCAATGGCCAAGAAGAATGGCAAGGTAAGCGTATGTGTGGACTACCGAGACTTGAATAAGGCTTGTCCAAACGATGACTTTTCGCTGCCCCACATCGACGTATTAGTAGACAGTGCAGTAGCCTGCATGATGTATAGCTTTGTAGACAGTTACACAGGGTATAATCAGATTCTCAACAAGATAGTCGATCAGATCAAGACAGCCTTTATCACTGAGTGGGGAACATTTACTTACAGAGTAATGCCATTCAGTTTGAAGAATGCGGACGCAACTTACCAGAGAATGGCAATAAGGATCCTAGATGACTTGATCCACAAGGAAGTAGAAGTATACGTGGATGACATGATGATCAAGTCAGCCACCAGGGAAGGTCACTTTGAGGCTCTAGAGAAGTTCTTTCAGAGGATCAGCAAGTATAATCTGTGATTGAACCCCAAGAAATGCATTTTTGACGTCACTTCAAGGAAACTGTTAGGACATGTAGTCAGCCAGAGAGGGATTGAGATCGACCCGGACAAGGTCAAGGCTATCAGAGAAATGCCAGTACCTCAGAAGGAAAAGGACGTCATAAGCTTTTTGGGTAAGTTGTAGTATGTCAGCAGGTTCATCGCCAAGCTTACTTCAATTTGTGAACCAATCTTCAAGCTGCTCAGAAAAGACCAACCTGTAGTATGGAATGAAGATTGCCAGAAGGCCTTTGACACCATTAGGGAATACTTGCTGAATCCCCCGGTCCTGAGGCCACCTCAACCAATCAAGCCACTGATCTTGTATTTAGCCATAGAAGACAGCTCCATAGGTGCCATGATGGCTCAGGAAGATGAGTTCGGAGTGGAGTTCATGGTCTATTACCTTAGTAAGAAATTCCTTTCTTATGAGGCTAAGTATGCAGAAGTAGAAAAGATTTACCTTGCAGTAATCTGGGCCTCTAAAAAGTTGAGACACTATTTCCACTCTTACAAGGTACAAGCAGTTGCGAAACAAAATCCTCTTAGGTGCCTACAGGAGGCTCCATCTTTGTTAGGGAAAATTGGGAGATGGTTGCTGTTATTACAAGAATTTGATGTTGAGTACATCACCCGAAAGACCATTAAGGGGCGCATAGTAGCGGAGTTTTTTGTAGAGCACCCTATCCAAGGAGATTCGGATGAGTTCAATTTCCCCAACAAAGACATAGTACCGATCACGGTACAAGGTTGGCAATTGCACTTTGACGAGACAGTAAATAGCAAAGGGGTAAGAGTAGGAGTCATTCTGATGACTCCAGATGATGAAAAACTCCCGCTAGCTAAAACATTGAGATATAAGGCCACTAAAAATGAAGCTAAATACGAAACTTGCACTTTCGGGTTAGAAGTCTTAATAGCATTGGGGGCAAAAAGCGTAGAGGTATTTGGAGATTCATCACTAGTAATCAATCAGATTCGGGGTGAATGGCCTGTTAAAGAAGAGCAGCTGATACCATATGTAAAGCACTTAAGGAATTTGAGCAATTAGTTTGAAGTATGCACCTTCCGCTTTGTTCTAAGGGACAAAAATCAGTTAGCTGATGCGCTTGCAACTTTAGTATCGATATGGGATAACCTAGAGGGGGTAGTTATGAAGCCAGTGTTAATTTCTAGTTCTGAAAGTTCTAATTTTGAGTCCACTCCTATCATGGAAATAGAAGTTATGGACGGAAAGCCATGGTATCACGACATCAAAAATTACTTAGAAAACGCGACGTTCCTAGAGGAAGCTATCGAAAAGGACCAGAGATTGATCCGTAAGTTATCTACTTAATTTATCTATATAGATGGAGTGTTGTATAAGTGATAAGTGGACGGCATACAATTGAGGTGTCTGGATGAGAAGGAAGCCGAGAGAGTAATAGAGGAAACTCATGCCGGGGTTTATGGGGCCCACATGAATGGTTTGATGCTAGCCAAGAAAATCATGAGATAAGGGTTCTACTGGCTTTCCATGGATACAAATTGCTCCAAGTACATGAAACAGTGTCTGTTATATCAGCAGTATGCAGATTTGAGGCACTTGCCAGTTTCAGAATTACACAGTTTGACGTCGCCTTGGCTGTTCGCAGCTTGGGAAAAAGATATTATCGGAGAGATACGCCCTATAGCCTCTAATAGCCATAGATTTATCATAGTTGCTATTGACTATTTTACCAAATGGGTAGAGGCAGAATCATTTAAGAAGGTTGACGCTCGGGATATGGCCAGGTTCATTGAAAATAATATGATATGCAGGTACGGTCTCCCACATCACGTCGTGTCTGATAATGGTATCCAGTTCATGGCTGAGATGAAGAAACTACTTCAGAAATATGGCATCGAGCATCACAAGTCCTCTCTGTGCGACCCACAAGCTAACGAGGCAGTAGAGGCCGCCAATAAGAACGTTAAGAAGATTTTATCCAAGATGGTTCAGAACTACAAGGATTGGGCAGAGAAGTTGCCTTTTGCACTCTGGGGTTATAAAATCACGGTTAGAACATCCACAGGGGCCACACCGTATTCCTTGGTATATGGGATAGAAGCTGTCTTGCAAGTCGAAGTGGAGCTCAAGTCTTTAAGGGTAGTCATGGAGGCTCAGATCCCAGAAATTAATTGGGCACAACAATGATTGCAGCAATTAAACATGCTGGATGAGAATAGAATGAGAGCTTATTACCACAACCAGGTTTATCATAAAAGGCTTGCACGTTCATTCGGGAAAAAGGTCAGGAAACATCTGCTGAAAGAAGGAGATTTGGTGTTTAAGCAAATGAAATCAGGTGCGCTAGATATACGACGAAAGTTCAGACCAACGTGGGAAGGGTCCTTTGTTCTAAAGAAGCTACTATCCAAGGGAGAAACATTTTTGTCATATAGCGATGGAAATGAGTTTAAGGAACCAGTTAATGTCGATAGGCTCAAAAGGTTCCACGGCCAAAGACATAAAAATCAAAAGAAGAGAATAAATGCCCTGCAGGCCGAAAGCCGAAAAAAGGCGGCCTTGCTAAAATTGGGCGCCTCGCCAGGGTGAAAACCGAAAAAAGGCATCTAGGGCAAAAATTAGGGGCTCGAGAGAAGATGACCAATCAAAAAAACCCGAGAGGGCTGATTGGTAATACGAGTTTGATGCTGCTAAGATCTGATCTAAGATTAGATGTAGTTTTTCATTGTGAATTCATGTTAAATTTTGATCATGTATGGTGAAATCATATCGAAATGTACACAACTTTGCGAAAAGGAATAAAATAAAAATTATTCAGACCACATGTTCATTATTGTCCAGTTTTTTTATAAAAAGGAAAAAACATCATTAACTACAGAATGTATGTAAATCTAAACTATACTCTGCTACTGCTCTCGCCAGCCAAATGCCTAAACCGATGGGTCCTGTTGTCAACAGCAGGGCTAAGCACCCATCTCTTGTAGGCACTAGTAGAAATAGTGGGGGATCTCTAATGGAGGGTGGGATGGTCTTCACTAGCAGTCTTGCCCAAAGGTTGTGATATCTAGATGTGAAGGCTGGAGATAAGACACCGCCTGTGACACGCGCCGGATCCCCGCGGCCGCCCGCTTGAGGGCAATTGGGGCATTTGTGGGTCCGTTGACAGCTTGCAATAAATTGCAAGTGCGTCTATATTGGGAAACAAGGAGGTTTCATGGAGTCGCCACCCAATAGAACATTAGGAAAGTTTCTCTCACCTCGGAGAGCCTAAGACTGCGCTTAGTATCCATTTTGGGCCAACCAGAGGGGTCTTGGAGGGTAAACCTCTCGCCCTAAGGAGCCTAAGATTAACGCCAGAGTCTCGTGACACAATAGGTGTCTTGGAGGGTAAACCTCTCGCCTCTTTGAGCCTAAAGACCAGAGCTGGGTGGATTTCTCATCTATTTCTACCTCGATTATTTTATGATCAAATTTCAATTATCATTAATTCGCTTTCTCTCCACACGATGCAATTGATTGAAGACGCATTTATTCATATTTGGAAAGCCGTAAATGAGAAAGTAAATAGTGAAAGCAATAAATTACAATAATACGAGGAGCGGAATACAACTCCATTTTATAAATGTGCGATACATACACGAATCGGGGCATTGCTTATTTTGAGGACTTTGGTCCTCGCATGCATCATTATTAAAAATTATATGTTTTTATGAAAACCTCTCTTATTAAATATAAAACATTAATCAATTTTTACATTTAACGGGATGCAAAGAGGGCATAATCAAGTACATAAAAAAATCAATGAATAAACAAATAAAGGAGATGACCAAGAAGGTTAGAAAACCAAATCGGACGGAATCCTCCGAACATAGTAGATCGCCCCTTGAGCTCAAGATAGTCCAAGAAAATCAGTATGTGCTCACAGAAAGTTAAAAGATGTTAATATATGAGAGCTCAACACAAATAAAGTCAAAAGAACTTGAGAGATATAGAAAAGATTCGAAAACGCGGAGACAGGGCCCAGTGACGGCCTCTGACGGGTGACCGACGGGCGTCAATCAAAGTGACCGACATGTCCGTCGCTCACTCAAGAGAGAGGGCATCTGTGAGTGGGGTGACCAACGGGCATCGGTGAAACAGATGACCCGTCGGTCACCACTGTCTCCGAAAGTAAACAGCAAAAACTCTCTTTTTGGAGCAAAAAAGGGGCTTTTACCACAAAATGAGATGAAAAGAGTCAAAATAAAGGAAGATAATAGCAAAAAATCAAAAGAACAACAAAAATAAAGAGCAAAGATGAAATGATATGGAGAATGAGTCCGGAATATTTACCCTCAGATAATGTTTTAATGATATTCTTGATGTTGATTAGAGTCCCGCATGCTCCACGAGAAACAAAGCGAAGGGTCGAAAAAAGGAAAATGGATTATTTCCTCCTTAACCCCTCAAAAGATTGACTTTGGAATCAAAAACCCAAAGAAAACTAATTAGTTTTAGTTCCTTTTTAATGGTTTGATCCTTAAGTTGAAAGAGATTTCTTAATGAATGTGTTTGCTGGAAGAGAGAGAAAATATGCTTGAATTTTAGAAGAGTTTCCCCTCTTAAAAATTTTTGGAACCCTTTTTAAGAGAAAATCCGAAGCTTTTATAGGCCAGGCACGACCGACGGGCGTCGGTGTGTGGAGGCGGGCGTCGGAAGAATCCTTCTGACACAAGGATTCATCTGACAGCCCTGCCATTTTCACAGACGGGCGTTGGAAAGGTTGCGTGCTCCGGGAAATCAGGTGGCGTGCTCCGAAAGAGGCGGTGCCTTCCGACGGGCGTCGAAAAATACCACAAGCCGTCTGTGACCCTAAACGACGGGCTGGTCCCTCACAGACGGGCTGGCCGTCTGTAGAGGAAAATATACCTTTTTGACTCATAAATTCCCTGTTTTCTCCCCCTCTGCCTATGAAAGGTGAAAAGACTCATTTCTTGTGGAGCATGCGACTAAAACCTCCGAATCCAAACCGTTTGTACAGGTACGGATACTGATTTCATCATACAGTAATCTCTGATCCGGATCGCTCTGGGACACGGTGCTTACACTGCCCTAGAAAGCTAATGGGAGTCTCACGACGTCCTGAGTCACCCCGAACTGTCAGGCACAACGGGTGTAAACACTGGGTCCTGAGGCAGTGTAGATCAGAGTTACCCTATGATGATAAGACGGCTGTTCACGGGCGAAAAGGTTGAAAGTGATGATTTCCTTGTTAAAATTGTTGTTTAGAACCAAAAAAATAAAATAATTTTTAAAGTAAAAATAAATTAATTTTTAATGTAAAAATTAAAATAAAAATTAAAAAAGGGAGCTTGAAATTATGACATTTTAGTTAAATTTGAAATTTAAAAAAATATATAGGATGTCGACCTCGTCGGCGCGCGAGGGCAATGCGCGGAGAGTCGCTCGCGCGAGGTGTTGCTCCGCGTTGCTGCGTGCCTGCGCTCGACACCCGTTGCGTGCAACGATGGGCTTCGGTCACCCATAATCTGCCGAAATTGCGATTTTTTGCCCTTTTTCCGTTTTTCCTTTATTTATTTTTTGACTTTTTACCTTTTTTATGTGATTTTTAATGATAATTCCAATTTTTCAACCTAAATTAAGGGAAATTTAATAAAATTCAATTTTCTTTCTTAATTAATTAGATTTTTCATTTTTATTTTCTCGTCAAAATAAAAATTTGAAAAAGTTAAAAAATTCAATTTTTTATTAATAATTTTTCTTGAGACAAAGAAAAATTCATTCTTTGTTCTTGAGATTTTTTTTATTTATTTTTTCTAATCAATTATTTTTTTTGAGACAAAAAAATTTATTATTTGTTCTTGAGAATTTTCATTTTTCTTTTATTATTTTTTGTTTCTTCTTCAAATAAAAATCAATTTTTTAATCAATAATAATCATTTTTTAGACAAAAAAATTTATTTTTTGTTCTTGAAAATTTTTATTTTCTTTCATCATTTTTAAGCAATTTATTTCTTGGAATAAAATTCCAATTTTTTTATATTCAATTCTAATTTTGCAAAATAAAGTAAGGAAATCAATCACTTTTTTTTCCCTTTATCAAATCCGAATTCTGAGGGTAAATATTTTAGGCTTAATCTCTTTTTTTTTTCTTTTATTTATTTTTTGTTCATAATTAATTGATTAACATGTAAATTTTTATTATTTTCATTTATTTATTTATTCAATTGTTTATATATTTATTTTATTTAATATATTATTATTATTATTGTTTTGCTTTTTTATCTTTATTATTATTATTATTTTATTATCACTTTTTATTATTGTTATTATTATTATTATTATTCATTTTTTATTGTTATTATTATTATTATTATTATTCCTTTAATTATTATTATTATTATTATTATTATTATTATTATTATTATTATTATTATTATTATTATTATTATTATTATTATTATTATTAACTCATTAAAATGTTGTTTTATTTATTTGAATCATATCCTTTAATTCGTTTGTCATTCATAATGCATTTTTTCATTTATTTTAATTTATTAACATTTTAATTCATTTGTCATCTTTCATGTCATCTTATTTTATTTTAGTTTATTATTTATCATTTTATTTGTTTAATTAATTAACTTTCTTGATTTAATAACTAACATTCATTTTTTTCTTGTATTTGTTTTTGACTCCAATATCCATTTTCCCTTTTTGAGCATTCTCGCGAGCAAACAGGAAGATCCAGGAGACTCGTTTGGTTTGACCACTTATTTGCATTATTTGTAATATTTTATTTATTTAGATTTTTTATTTATTTTGCCATGTAATTTTTAATAAAATTATTTATTTTACGCACGTTTAAAAGAAAATCACAAAAATATTTATATTTATTAATTTGAAGTTTTTCCAATAAAAATGGGACCAATGTCCTAGTTTCGTCCACCCAAATAAATTGTCACCTATAATCGTTTTCTGTAAATATGCATGCGAGAACCAATATCCTTATCCTTAACAAACATCCCGTTTTATATATGATTTTCATGCTATTTACAATGGGTGTAGACACCGGGTCTCGAGGCAGCTCAGACCAGGGTTACCCAATTATGATTAGATGCCCGTTCGCAGGCAAAAATATTAAAAGTGATGATTTTCTGGTGAAATTTTGTTTTTTAAGGAATAAAAATAAAAAATAAAAAATATATATTTTAAAAATTAAAAAATGAAAAAGTAAGTTTGAAAGTTTTAATTTTAGGTCAAAAAGTTTCAAATTAAAATTTAAAAAAAAAATCGGACCATTGCGGTAGCCGCGGCGCGCTGGTGCTGCTCGAGGAGCAGCGCGCGAGCTCCCATGGTGCTCCACGCGTGCTGCGCAGCAACTCGCCCCCCTGCACCCAGATTTTGCCGATTCCGCCCAGTTTTCACCGATTTTCGCCCCAAAATGTGTTTTTTCACCCAAATCAAGGTTTTTAAGTCCAAAATAAATTCTAAATAATTTTTTTAGATAATTAATAAATGAAAGTTGATTTTATCAATAAAAAAGGCTGGAAATTGAATTAAAATCAAATTTCTTTTCCTAATAAAATTAGGGTTTAATTTTTCCATCATATAAATACTTTGAGATGAAAAAACCAAGGGGGAAGCCTCCATTATTTTTGACATCAGATTTTTGAGAGTTTTTTCTTTTCTTCTTCTTTGATTTTTCTTCAAAAATTTCATATTCCTATTTTTTCCATTAACAAGGATTAATTGAGATTGGAAATTCAAGTTTCAATTCTTAATCATTTTAATTAATTTCTTTGTTTTCTCCATAAACAAAAGGAATTAATTTTCACTTTCAAATCAATTTTCAATCTTTTAAGCATCCAAATTAATTTCTTTGTTTTCTCGATAAACAAAAGGAATTAATTTCGTTGCTAAATCATTTGTTTGAGGAATTTTTCAAGAAGATCATGATTATTCCATCGAATCCAAATCTGAGGGTAAATTTTTGGGCTCCGAACTAATTATTTATTTATCTTATTCTATTTATTTTTTTATTATTTTGTTCATGTAAATATTGTTTTATTGATTTTATTTCTAACATGTAATCAATTAATTTCTTTTGCGAGGATTTCTTATTCTTAACATGTAATTAATTTATTTTGCCTTAGTTCCTTAACATGCTTTGATTTTTTATTATTCTTAACATGTCTTGATTTCTTATTTTTCTTATTATCCTTAACATGTATTATTTTGACATTTAATTAATTAAGTTATTTTGGTTGATCTTTTTGCCATGTAAATATTTGTGTTTATGGTGATTAGCATGTAAATAGTTAATTTAATCATGTCAATTTTGTATAATTAATTCAATTATGCTATGCTGCCAATTTAATCCATTTGTTTTATTTCTCCTTCATTTTTCTTGCATGTGGCCACATGAACAGTAACTTTCATCCTTGTGCTTTTTCATATTTTTCATGCATTACTCACTCACGTGGGTCCACTCTATTTTGTTCACACACTCACTTTATTCATCCATTCTTGTATGGTTTTCTTCTTCCTCTTTTGTTCATTTGTTTTATTTATTTGATTGACTTAATTAATATTATTGTTGTTTATATTTATCATACTTAATTTGATTCATTATTTTACTTAATTGCATTGTATTTAATTTGATTATTTATTTTATTTATTTCATCTATTTATTTAATGCATTTTAATTTTGTTTGATTTAATTACTGACCTTAATTTTCATTTTCTTTTTTGTTTTTGGTTGCAATACTTTGTCCTTTTTTATTTGAATGTTACCCATGGGCGAGTTGGAGAATCGAGCATTAAGAGCCTTCAAAGTTTGGTTTGCATTTTTTTTATTGTTGTATTTTTCCCTATTTTATTATTTTATATGTTGCATGTAAAATGTATTTTGGATTTTTTCATGTTTTTCTACAATAATTAAAATCGAGAATTTTCTAATAAAATGGACCAATGTCCTATTTTTAACCAATAAAATCTCACTTTCAAATGGAGAATTAATTTTCATAAAATGGGATAACTCATCCCGGTTTTCTCAATCAATGCCCAAAACTAATTCTCCAATTTAAGTTAATAAAAAGGAACCAATGTTCCTAGAGATACAATGAATATCCCAATTTATGTATGATGTATTTTATTTTTGTAATACAGTTATTTGTTATTTCATTTTGGGCCCTGGTAATTAATTTTTAAGGCAAGTTTATCCTTTTATTTTATTTATACTTTTTTTTATTTTGGGGGATTGTTCTGTCCCAGATTTTCTTGTAATTTATTTATTACTTTATTTTATGCTTTCTTTATCGCTTTTCGATGTAATTAAAATGCGCTTTAAATTTATTGCATGATCGTGTGAGATGAGAGATGGAATTTTGTTTTGTTAAAAACTCATTTATAAACTTAACTTAAGGCATAAATAAAAGTGAAGTTCCGAACACCTTCTATGCTTTAGGACCCCCGAGGTTAGATGACTTTTCCCAATTTCTTGTAAATTGGGTGGCGACTCCAAAATGCCTCAAAGGTGCCTAAAGGTTTCATAGAATTAGATGAACCTCCCAATGTTCTATTGGGTAGGGGATTCCAAAATATCTCGTGTAATCCAAGATCAAAAAGACGCGAACCAATCTCTCAAATCCTAAAAGCGGGTTCAATGAGGGCCTTACTGGTCCGGCGCGTGCCACAGTGGCGACTCCACTGGGGATGATCGAAACTTCGGTTCGAAAGTAAATTAAGTAAAACTTATAATTGAGTTATTAGCAAATAAAAATTTAACTTCTCTTCGAAATTGCATTGCATCCATTAGAACCTTAGAACTATGCTAGTTGGTCCCTTATTTTACCCCGGTGCATTCCTAAAGCAAGACCCTACTTTCACTCATTGTAGAGAAGTGCTTGGGATAATCACCAGTCCAAGTCTCGTACCATCATGCTATATCAAATGGAGACCCAATTAGTCGTTATACTCGTGATGAGCTAGACCCGTTGGTAGGGATCATGCTTGGGTAGCCCTAAAGTATTATCACCCATGACCAAAACTCATGTAATGGCAATAGATACTTCCCCTAGGTGACATGTACCTTAATACGATGCTTGCTATGTGGGCCATTATATATTGAACAGAATCAACCAAATTAAATGGTCTTTAATCAAAGGCTTTCATGCCCCAGTAAGCCCATTTTGATTTAGTTGAATGTTTAAATACATAAAGGCCAAAACTCATACGTATGCGCATTAGTCAAGAGATATTATGCTGTTGATTTTCCACCATGCACCATACGTGTCCATTGGGTTCCCCGTTAATCCATGGATCAAGCCTACCTAGGAAAGAGATCGCATTACCTCGTGTGTGGGAGCAATAAGGTTGGAAGGATTTACTTGCTTGCATGTAGTTGTAAATATTGCATAACACACGATCATGCATTTTATATGTCATTCATGCATCATTCTAACAATTTAAATTTTTCAGCCATCATAGATTCATCTAAGTGGACTAGAAGTTTCGACGGTCGGCTAGTAAGGACAAATCTGCTCTTTGAGTTACTGAAATTAGTGTCTGACAGAGATTCTGAGTCATTCTCACCAATCAGTGAATCCTCTCTTAAATCATCAATGGTAGAAGAAACTGGAGCTTTGACCACTCAAGACCTTGCTAGGAGACTAGAGGACTTTGAACGGAGGATGCTAGATATGATGGGCGCCATGGCTGAACGGATTGCTCATCCTCCTGCTCCACAGGCACCTGCTGCTCCACAGCCACCTGTCGCTCTACAACCACCGACAGTCCCTCCTCGGGGGCAAGTCAAACCGCCTGCTGGTGGGGAGGCTCCTCTCGTTGGAGCTACTGCCCGTCAACCTATCAATGAGCATAGAGCTGTGGCACCCATCGAGCCAAGAAGGGAAAGGGTCCCCAACCCCAATAATGATTTTGTGATGGAAGGGGAAGATAACGAGCCAATAGTCCACCAAGCTTTGAGGCCCAGAGCACCCAGGGTAGATAATTAGGCTTTAAGAGGGATGAGACAGCAGATTGAGGCCATCACCTGTATGTTGTCAGCTGGAAAGGGGATCAACCCTGAGGATAAAGATCTGGGGGATGAAGAGCTATTTCCCCAAAGGTTCAAGATGCCCGAGCTGCCAAAGTTCGATGGTACTTCTGACCCATCTGCACACATCAAACAGTATACCCTGGTAACGAAAGGCACCGGTTTGAGCAAGAAGCAGAAGGTGGAATATTTCTGCCTTAGTCTGGTGGGTCTGGCAGTAGATTGGTACCACGGGTTGGACAGGGGGTCCAAGGAAGACTGGGACCTTTTGATTGAGGAATTCATGAAGCAGTATGACTGCAGCACCAGGATGGAGGTCACCCTAAAGGACCTTGATCTCTTATAGCAAAGGAGCGATGAATTATTCCATGAATACCTCACTAGGTGGAGGAATAGGGTTATAAAGATTAAGAGAAAGCCTAACACCACTGACCAGATCAGGTTATTTATCAGGAACTCATGCCCTTACTTGAGAGATTTGCTCAGCTTTAAGGGGCTCAGGGATTGGGAGTCACTTAAGGATATTGCTGTAGAGGCTGATGGGGCTTACCTAGTAAAGAAAGCAAGCCAAAATAATTTTGCTGGGAAAGGCTATGGGAACCAGTCAGGGTACAAATTAGGTGGTGAATGGAGCAGTAATAGCAAAAATGGCAAGACAGCAGAAGTTTTAGCTACCGGAGTTGGGCAGGGTCAGAGATACTACTCCAACTTAGCCCGCTCTCTATCCTGGGTATTGGAGAGATTGAAAGAGGGCAAGCTGCGACCTTTGGCACCTAGACCAGCCATGAATCAAGGACAGCTAGGGCATAGAGAGGACCAATACTGCACCTACCATCAGCACACCAGGCACCTGATAGATTACTGTCGAACATTGAGGAATAAGATCCAAGATCTTATTGACACCAATCAGATCATGGATCCTGAGAAGAGAGAGAAAAAGAAAAAGGCAGGCTACAATGCAGTCCCTCCACCGTGAATATGATCGGGTCTTCTCAATCCACTAATGAGAGTGGAGAAAAAGATAGTTATTTTAGATGTTTGATTCTTTTCATTCCAAGAACTTTTATGACACAGTTTGCAATAAAATGAACAATTTTTGCTTATTTGTATGGTATTTTTAATGATTTCGTTTCACATGATCATGATACATACATTTTGACATTAATTCATCAAATATCACTGCATTTAATTTTGAAACTTTGGAAAACCCGAATAAAATCTTGATAGCATCTGATGCAACTCCTGAAGAGAGGAAAATTATGAGAGATAATGTCAAAAAAAGAGAGAGAGAGAATGAAAAAGCCTTTGCCTGGACTTAAAAATTGACAAGGATATTATTGGGACGACGCTGTTTCAACATGCCAACATGACGACGAGCAGAATTTTAAAAAGCCATTCCTTTGCATTCTCAGCATTTAGGACACATACAGTGCAGCCAAACAAAATCAAACTTCGCAGGCTACATCAGAAGTTAGACAAATATAACCCTGAACCTTCACAAAAAATACATAACTCATTAAAACCAAGCCCTTAGGAGAGACCTTTCCTCACAACCATTTGAGATGTTTACCCCAAAGTCAACCAAGACTAACCTTTAATCATATGAGACCAACAAGGACCCTTATAACAAAACTTAGGAGGACAACTCATTACCTCGCAAAAAAAAAACAAAGCAAAAAAAAAAAAGGAGAGTTGTGTCCTAAACCATAGCTTTGTCCTAAACCATTTGAGGCCAACATACGACACCATCTCAACCATTAAAGGTTACATTAGAAATTGGACCACTAAAGCCAACAAAAGGAAGATACAAACTTTCACGGCATAGATCCAAGTGAAGAAACTCATTACCTCAGCCAGTTTGCACAAGTCCCAAGAACAAGACTTTGATACTAAAAAGAACCACCGTCAGAAGAAACAACCTCCCCAATGAATATGAAAGCAAATTCAATCGACACCGACAGACTGAAGGAGGTTCCATGGCAAAGGCTAAAAAAAAAGAAGAAGAGAAAAATAAATAATAAATGCCCCATGGGTCGAAAATCAAAAAAAAAATGCGACCTTACTAAAATTGGGCGTCCTGCAAAAATAAAAAGCATTCTGGGCAAAAATTAAGGGCTGAGAGAAAATATTCAATCATGAAAACCCGAGAGGGCTGATTGATGACAGGAGTTTGATGCTTTCAAGATCCATCTCGAGATTAATGAAATCAAATTGATTGATGACAGGAGATTGATGAGAGGGCTGATTTCATGTTTAATGAAATTAAATTGAAACACATGCATTTATGCAATGGTATATTGATGTGATCAGAGCAGTTCACTTTGTGTGATCAAAGTCATCTATTGTCTATCCTCTGCTACTCTCACCACTCGGGTCCTTCAGCCGACTCATTTTGCTATCAACTACGAAGTCAATTTTACAGTACCATAATGAGAAGAATCAAGATTAGATGGCCATGACATGGGCATAAGTACATGCTGATCACTCTAAAAGGATCTGTGGCAATAGTTTCAACCTCTTTGTAAATAAAAAAAAAGCCGTTAGAGATGAAAACCGTAACTGGCGCTCTAAGCAAAAGTTTAGGCTAAAGGATAGGGTGAAAAGCTAGAAACAGGCAGTCTGTCCTTAAAAAATAAATAAAAAAAAAGCCACTGGATTGGGTTGGATCCACTCCAAATAAAAATAAGGCACAGGGTCATGTGAAAATCCGCAAATGAAACATTTCCCGCTAAGAAAAGCTAGTGTGAAAATCCACAAGTGATGCACTACCTTTAAAAAATGACTACAGGTATCAGATGAGAACCTCGCAATCCCAAAGACATGAAATTCAAAAGCAATTCCAAAGAGCATCGATCCTACAGCAAGTTGAGCCCAGCCCGGCTATCGCCTCTAAACTCACTTAGATGAAATCTTATTCTGCATTTCTGCATGACACATACATTTCACGTGCATGCTCACTATTTTTCCTGCATATTTAGTTTTCCAGTTTTGCAGAAAGAGAGACTAGATGCAGACACCGACAAAAGCCGAGTGACAATATCAATCCAGACATCAATCTAAGCATCAACCAAAGATCTCTCGGGGGGCAACCAACTAAAATGGCATCAATCCAAGCATCAACCAAAGACGGACAAGGTAAATTCAGGACAACGTACGAAGATCCATTTATTTTCAAAAACTTGTTATCCAAGGGAGCAGCATTCCGACAAACGGCAAAGGAAGCAAATTCAATCAACACCGACTAAATGAAGAAGGGTCCATGGCAGAGGTTTAAAAAAAAATAAGAGAGAAAATATTCAATCAAGAAAACCCGCAAGGGCTGATTGGAAACAGGAGTCTAATGCTTATAAGATCCACTCCGAGATTAGATGTAATTTTGCATTCCGAATCCATGTTAAATGCTGATCATGTATGGAGAAATCATTCTGAAATGCACACAGTCTTTGCAAATACATAAAACGAAAGCAGTTTAACTCATCATTTCTTAGTTCTTTTATAAAAAGAGGAACGACATTCGTTACTGAATGTGTAAAATCTAAATGGCTACTCTACTCCTGCTCTCACTAACCATATGCCTAAGCCGATGGGTCCTATTATCTACTACGGGGCTAAGTACCCTCCTCGTACATGCACTTATGGAGGCGAGGGTGTAGTCTGTGACCAGAGCAGCTCATTTTGCAAACTCAAAGTTGTCTGGTTCCAACATAGAATCAGCGCATTGGTACTATCTACATTCTGGTACTCTACCCACTCGAGCACTTCAGCCGACTCACCTTGCTATCCACTATGAGGCCAATTCTACAGCATCTTCATGACAAGAACCAAGATCATACAACCATAATCTGAGACATAAGCACATGCTGCCCGTACCTGGAAGATCTTTCACAACAACTCCAACTTCTCTCACTAAAAAAAAAAAAGCCCATTAGAGATGAAAATCGTGACTAGCGCTCTAAGCAAAAAGTAGGCCAAAGGGCAGGGTGAAAACCTGGGAACAGGCAATCTGTCCTACAAAAAATAAAATAATGATAAAAGCCGCTGGATTGGATTAGGTCCATTCTAGGCAAAAAATAAGGCACAGAGTTATGTGACAATCCGAACAGGATGCATTTTCCACTAAAAAAAGCTAGTGCGAAAATCCACGAGGGACGTACTACCTTCAAAAAATGACTACAGGTATCAGAGGAGAACCTCGTATCCCCAAAGGCATGAAATTCAATAGCAATTTCATGGGGCACCGATCCTGCTGAAAATTATGACCAAACCAGCCGTCGCCTCCAAATCCACTCAGATGAATTCTTATCCTGCATTGCTGCATACATATGCATCTCATGTCATACACGCAATTTCTTGTATATACTTCTGTGCACATAATTTTGCAGGAAATATCTAAGTGAAAACCAACACCATCAAAAGAGCACCTCTCGCACTTTGTAAGCCTGGAGCAGGCTCGGTGCAGTTCAGAAGAACAACTTCGCACTTTGTAAGTCTGGAGCAGACTCGGTGCAGCTCCAGAGAGCAGTCCTCGCATTTTGTAAGTCTGGAGCAGACTCGGCGCACCACCCCTCGCACTTTGTAAGTCTGTAGCAGACTCGATGCAATTCAGGAGAGCAGTCCTCGCATTTTGTAAGTCTGGAGCAGACTCGGCGCACCACCCCTCGCACTTTGTAAGTCTAAAGCAGACTCGGTGCAGCTCAGGAGAGCAATCCTCGCATTTTTTAAGTCTGGAGCAGACTCGGCGCACCACCCCTCGCACTTTGTAAGTCTGGAGCAGACTCGGTGCAGCTCAGAAGAGCAATCCTTGCATTTTGTAAGTCTGGAGCAGACTCGGCGCACCACCACCCTCGCACTTTGTAAGTCTGGAGCAGACTCGGTGCAGTTCAGGAGAGCAGTCCTCTAGTTTTATAACTCTGGAGCAGACTCGGCGCGCCACCCCTCTCACTTTGTAAGTCTAGAGCAGACTCAGTGCAGCTCAGGAGAGTAATCCTCACATTTCGTAAGTCTGGAGCAGACTCGGCGCACCACCCCTCGCACTTTGTAAGTGTGGAGCAGACTCGGTGCAGCTCAGGAGAGCAGTCATCGCATTTTGTAAGTCTGGAGCAGACTCGGCGCACCACCATCAGAAGATGGACCCCTCGCACTTTGTAAGTCTGGAGCAGACTCGGTGCAGCTCAGAAGAGCAACTCTCGCGTTTTGTAAGTCTGGAGCAGACTTGGCGCAACACCCTCAGAAGATGAACCCCCCGCACTTTGTAAGTCTGGAGCAGACTGGGTGCAACTCAGAAGAGCAACTCTCGCATTTTGTAAGTCTGGAGCAGACTCGACGCATCACCCAGAAGGATGAAAATCGTTCCTCAGCCTATACGGTGACCTAAGGAGATGACTTCATTATCATGGCCGGGAAGACAGCCGCCTCAGGTACGCGCTTCTTTCCTTTCTTTTCTGAATTTTGGCTCACCCAGAGACCCAAGTTCTAGGTTCCCCAAAATTGGGGGCAACTGTAGACACCGAGTTTCGAGGCAGTCCAAGATCAGGATTACCTGATGATGAAAAGATGCTTGCCGCAAGTAGAGGTGCCAATAATGATGTTTTCCTTGTTGAAAATCTCCTTTGTTACTCTAAAAATTTTTAATTAAAAAATTTCCATTTTTTACTCTTTTTTATTTATTTTATTTTATTCTCTTTATTTTTATTTTTATTTCTATTTTTATTTTTTATTATTTTTTATTATTATTATTCATGTGCCACGCGCGGAGCGGCGCGCGCACCTCGCCGAGGGTGAGACGCACCCTTGGGTGCGCATCGCGAGGGCAATTTTGCCCCTTCGCGCAGTCGTTTTCGCCCTGCGTTTCTTGCAATTTTTTTCAGTCAAATTTCAGTCTATTGATTTTATTTCATCTTTTAATGTCATTTTTTGTTAATGAAAAAATGAAAGAGCATTTGTCTTTTCCTATTTTGGGACAAAGATAGGGAAACAAATTGGAGCTTCCCTTGATTTCAAAGGGATGGGCAATTTTATTCAAGAAAAGGGTTTTTTGTTTTCTTGCCAGCAAAACTTGTTTCTTCTTCAAAAAAAAAATTCTTAAGCCTTTTTTCTCAAGTTTTAATCTTTTATTCCCTAAAAAAAAAACATTTCATCTTGGGTTTGATTTGAGCAAGAAAAATTAATTTTCTTTGCTTGTTCATCCCACCAAAAATATTTTCTTAAGCAAGTTTATTTAAAAACATAGATTTTTTATATTTTCTCAGGGTATTTATCACCATAAATTCGATAAGGATGACGGATCAAGACACCATTTTCTTCAATCTATAATTTCTAAGTGTAAACATTTTTGGACCCGTCCTCATTTATTTTTGTATATTATTTAGTGTTGTTAATATTGTTAATTTTTGTTATTATTGCCATGTTTCATTGTTATTTTTCTAGTATTTCTAATATTTTGCTACTGTTGCCATCTTAAGTTTAGTTTTTTTGTTTAATTTCTTCATAGTTTTTTTATATGACTTTTGTAGTTTTATTTATTATCTTTTATTTGTTGTTGACATTAATCATGCTATTGCCATTACTATGGTCATTTGTTTTTATTGTTGGCATTTGCTGGTCACACTATACTCTTATTATTATTCTTGTTATTCTCATTATTATTATTATTATTATAATTATCATTATTGTCTTGTGTTGCCATTGCCACTATTTATTATTATTATTATTATTATTATTATTATTATTATTATTATTATTATTATTATTATTATTATCATGTTTATTTATGTTATATTCATTATTGTTTATTATCATTATCATTATTATAATAATAATAATTATTATTATTATTATTATTATTATTATTATTATTATTATTATTATTATTATTATTATTATTATTATTATTGTTGTTGTTGTTATTGTTATTATCATTATTTATTATTGTGCCCAATATTCATTTTATCTTCACTTGATTAATGTTTTTAGAATTATTACTAATATCCTTAATATCATTTTTCCTGTCTGAGATTTATTTTGAGTCGCATTGTGTGGGCATCCTCGTGGCCTCCCGGATGGGTCACGACGCGTAGACGAACACTTCAGTTTGGTGAGATCTTCTCAACCCCCTTTCATGTGTTTTGTATTTGTTTGTAAATATTTATTTTATTTATGCAAGCATGGGATAAAAAATCACAATAATA
The DNA here is from genome assembly GCA_947683425.1 of Excoecaria cochinchinensis. Classification (NCBI taxonomy): domain Eukaryota; kingdom Viridiplantae; phylum Streptophyta; class Magnoliopsida; order Malpighiales; family Euphorbiaceae; genus Excoecaria; species Excoecaria cochinchinensis. Next base: position 4,981,854 of record CANTUQ010000194.1, on the reverse strand, counting down.
TTTTTATAATTAAATTGAAATTTTTACTAATAAAATCGGGACCAATGTCCCTTATTTTAGCCAAGAAATAAAAGATATCACAATAAAACGAAGAGTTTGTTTTCTCCAAAAATGGGATCACTCATCCCGGTTTTCCAACTCAACAATCAAGTGGCTCTTCGAACCCTCTTTAAATAAACACGAAGGAACTAATGTTCCGACCCAAAATGAATATCCTGATTTATGTATTCCTTCCTTGAACTTAATTTTGTTTGATTGTTTTAAGGTTTAAGTTCATTTCTTTTGGGCCCTTGTAATTAATTTTGGGGGATTGTATTCCATCCCCATTTATATTCTTAATCTTCTTCCAATGGGGTTGTATTTCGCCCCAACTTCTCTTGTAATTGTGTGCTTGCGTGTTTATCGCTTTCCTTAGTTACTTCATTTACCGCTTTCTTTATCGCTTTTCTTTATTTTCTTTACATGCTTTTAATGCGCCTTTAATTTAAATGCATTGATTGTGTGAGATGAGGTAGAATTTTAGGGAGTTAGAAACTCATTTATAATTAACCAAAGCAAGAATAAGAGGGGAGTTCCGAACACCAATTTCTAGTCTTGGCCAATAAGATGTTAGAGACCTTTTCCAATTCCTCGTGAATTGGGTGGCGACTCCATGATACTTCAAAGGTGCCCAAAGGTGCCATGGGGCTAGATGTTCCTTTCTAGTGTTCTATTGGGAAGGAAGCGTTCAAAATGTCTCATGTCGCCCATGATCAAAAAGACGCGAACTAGTCCCTCGAATCCTAAAAGCGGATTCAGCGAGGGCCCTTGCTGGGTTCAGCACACGTCACAACGGTGCTCTTATCTCAAGTGCTACGGTACATACATAGAGTTCTCTCCAGTTTGTATCTTGGTCGAGCAGGTAACCCGGGCTCTGTGAATGGAGTTAAGATTTGGAGCATGTAGGCGATGGTAGTTGGCCGGTGCCTCAACATTAGCCACGAGATAGTGGCTAACTTGGTCAGAGTCTCACGGGGGCCAGCCCCTATAGTATGGGCCAGATGAGTGGTTACTAGGCTACTTCTACACTTGGGAGTTGACCCTAACAGTTTTGGACCTCCACTTGATAAGAGTATTTATGTGGACGCATCGGCGGCTCTGACTATGGGTATGATTGCAAAGGTGACCGATCGCCCAGAGGAGTACCGGTTACTTGCCATGGTAGAGACTAGGCATATGTTCGGTCTCCCTCCACTACAGCCAACAGAGGAGCAGCCTCCGCAGCAGCCCGAGCCTTAGGAGCCATAGCCCGCACAGATGCCTCCACAGCAGTCTCAGCCGAAGGAGGAGCCTCTTCAGACTCCATTTGATATGGGCATTGAGTTCAATGTGGATGAGTTGCTGGTCACCCCTCCATTGCAAAGAGCATAGAGTCCCACTCCACCACCACCATTACGAGTCCAGCGTTCCGTGCTCCGGGAGACCGGGAGGTTCCACCCTTATAGCAGGCTGGGACACCCAGGGCATCCACCTCCACAGCACCTCCACCGCCAAAGCGCCAAGCAGAGCCAGCCCAGCCTGACTTCATTGCTGCTATGACCTGTGAGGCGCGCGAGCCGGAATCCCCGCTGCCGCCCCTTTGACCGCCCGCTTGAGGGCGATCGGGCAATTGAGGGTCCGCTGACAGCTTGCAATAAATCGCAAGTGCGTCTATATTTGGCAACAAAGAGGTTTTATGGAGTCGCCACCCAATAGAACATTGGAAAAGTTTCTCTCGCCTCGGAGAGCCTAAGACTGCGCTTAGTATCCATTTTGGGCCAACCAAAGGGGTCTTGGAAGGTAAACCTCTCGCCCTAAGGAGCCTAGGATTAACATCAAAGTCTCGTGACACAAGTGGTGTCTTGGAGGGTAAACCTCTCGCCTCTTTGAGCCCAAAGACCAGAGATGGTTCGGGACTTCTCATTTATTCATACCTTGGTTAAGCTAAAATTGAGGTTTGAATTTAAGATTTTATCTCATTTCTCAAACGTTTTAATGCAATAATTAGAGCGCAAGTTGGTCATCCAAGAAAAAAATATTAAACGAAAGCATACTTAAAATAAAGTGCATAAAAATAAATTACAACAAAATTAGGGGCGGAATACAACCCCCATTGTAAAATAAATGTAAATCATGCATAAAATGGGTTATTTATTACAGATGAGGACATTGGTCCTCGCATGCATAGTTAAAGAAAATAATTTTGAAGTGACAATTTATTTGGATGAAAAATTATGACATTGGTCCCACTTTATTAGGAAAAAAAGAGTTCCAAGTTAATTTAATAAAAATAGCTTTGTGACTTTTGATTAACGTGCATGAAAATAAATTTATTACAAATTACATATTAAATAATAAACCGCAAATAATGGGAAACAATAAAAATGACAAATTAATTAACTCCCAAATAATATCTTTAAATCTCCATGGGCTCCCACTTGGAATTGAAAAGGCTCACACATGAAACATAAGTATTGAAATAAAAATAAATAAAAATAATGTTAGTAATAAAAAATGGATTTAAACATATAACATGTAAAAATGAATTAAAATAAATATAAACAACATGCATAATGTATGACAAATTAATTAGATGGCATAATAAAATAAAGATATTAACATTTAACATTTAACATGCAATAAATAACATTTATAAAATTTAACATGCATGAAAAACATGAATAATAATAATGATGATGATAAAAATAATAAATTATAATAGACAAAACTAATAAAAATAATAATAATGATAAATAATAATAATAATGATAACAATAATCACAATAATAATAAATAAAAATAACAAATAATAATGATGATGGTAATATCAAAGAATATGAACAATCCAATTAAACATGCAAGTAATGATAATAAATGATAATAATAATAATAATAATAATAATAATAATAATAATAATAATAATAATAAATCCAAATAATATGAATAATCAAATTAAATATGCAAGTAATGATAATAAATAATAATAACAATAACAATAATAATAATAATAATAATAATAATAAATAAAAATAATATAAAAATAATGATGGTAATAATAATAGTAAATTATTATAATAATGATGATAATAATAATACTAATGATAATAATAATATATGAACAAAAATAATGACAAGAGTAAGGATAATAATAATAATAATAATAATAATAATAATAATAATAATAATAATAATAATAATAATAATAATAATAATAATAAAAGAAGAAGATGAACAATATGAACAACATGAAGAATATGAACAATATGAACAATTAAACAATTGAAATAATATGAACAAAAAAAATAATAGTATGAAAAATTAAATAAAAAATAAGAAATATGAACAATTAAATAGTAGATCTAAAAGAATTTACATGATGATTAATTAAATAAAATTAAAAGAATATGAAAAGAATAAAATGATAGAACTAAAAGAATTTACATGTTAATTAATTAAATAAAAACAAAAGAATGAAATTAAAATTAATTTAAGAAATTGAGCCAAGAATAATTACCCTCAAATTTATCTTGAAGAGATGAAGGTAGATGATCCAATTCCTTGTCTTGATTTGAAGAATATGATTAGAAAAATAAAATATTGAAAGATGAATTTTACTCAAAAACAAACAATTAATTTGTTTTTCTCAAAGTAGAAAATTGTTTGATTGAAAATAAGAAAATTCTCAAGAACAAAAATAGTTATTTTTTTTTTTTTTGCCTTAAGAATTGCTGGAAATTTCTTTTGAAATTGAGAGAATTTGTGCTTAAAAGAAGAAAGAAGAAAAATATTTTCTAAAGAAAATCCCCCCTAATTCCCCCTAAAAAACTCTTTTTATTCCCCTTAAAATTCAGATTTTTTAATTAAGAAATTAAATTAATTTAATTCCCATAATTACAAAAAACCACTGAATTTATTGGGTTGGAAGATAAAAGGCTTTTTGAATTAAATTTTGCAAAAAAAAATGAGTTAAAAAGCATTTAAAATGAAGAATTTATGGCTAAAAAGGCCAAAATAGGCAAAACGGACGAACAGGGGCGTGACCGACGGCCTGCCCGTGCGAAGGCGCGACCGACGGCCTGCCCGCCCGAAGACGCGACCGACGGCCAGCCCGTCCCTCGCTCGGAATTTTTTTTTATAAAATATTATAATTTAAAAACTCACTTTTTTCATCACAAAATAAATTTTAAAATACTTTAAAAATATTTTTGAAATACATTTTTATTTAATTTTAAAACAACAAATCGACAAGGAAATCGTCACTTCCAACTTCATTCTTTTTGCCTATAGATCGGCACACTTAATTTTATCATTGGGTAATCCTGATCAAGGCTACTCGGGACCCGGTGTCTATAGACCGCCGCTCTCACTGCCATGGACCATCGATAGGAGGAGAGATATCGAGCCCCCTTTGAGCATCTCGATCGGTATGAGGATAGAGTTCGGATTATGCTTAAGCGTTTGGGCCAGCAGGAGAGGCTCATAGAGGAGTTGAGGCATAGTTTGGGTGCCTCCCAGGTTGCGGCGGCCCAGAGGGTGGATGAGGCTGTTCAAATGGTGGATGAGTACATCACTACTCTTAGATTCCAGATAGAGGTGTTGGAGGGTGCCATACCGAACATATCTGCATCTATCAGGAAGTTCAAGGAGCGAATGGACACCAGACTCACGGGCATCAGGGACGCGGCTGGAAATCAGACTACGATACTGTAGAAGGCCTTCATGGAGTTAGGTGGCGTAGTCAGGGATACTCTAGAGTTCATTGAGGTTTATGCCTAGCCATTCTTGGATGGGTACGCACAGGTCTAGTTCCAGCAGTCCACCCGAGCAACGGGACACCCAGCACCTGCACCAGTCATCATCCCACTGCACTTAGCCACAAGGGCCAAGCCCTCAGCACCTAGTAGTCAGCCCTCTGCCTCTAGAGCCGGGCCATCCGGATCCTCATTTGGTGATCAATCAGTACAAATATCTGATGATGAGGAGGATCCGGAGGAGCCCTCGGACTATTTTCCCCTTTAGTGTGTTCAGGGAGTTTTTTATGTACTTGTATATTTATTACAAAATTTATATTTTATTAGTGAAACTCATGTTTTCTTAAATTTATGTTGCAACTTGTATATCTACATTCTTGCTAACATTTTACTCACAGTTCCAAAATGTTTGATAACACAGTAAGTAAGAAAGATGAAGATAAATGACAACATCAAAAATGTATATCAGATTTCCATTTTGAGATGGATCAATCTCCAATGAATTAATAAAATCTTCTATAACTACAGGAACATGACGCCATGCTAACACAAGGAGGGTTAGTGATCAAGCACTAGGCTAACTAGATGGTGGTTAGAAAATCAGATGCTACGTTATCCGGATGATGGTTAACAAATTGGATATCATGCCGACCAGAGGGGGTTAGCGACAATCGGATACCGTGCAAGCCGCGAAGAGGCCAGCGGGACAAATGCGATAGAACAAATCGCAACTGAGTTATCATTAGATAACACTGCACTCACGACACCGTGTAAGCCGAACGAAGGCCGGCGGGACAAATGCGACAGAAGAAATCGCAACTGAGTTGTAATTAAATAACACTGCATTTCATGACACCGTGCAAGCCGAACGAAGGCCAGCAGGATAGAGGCGATCGAACAAATCCCAATTGAGTTGTAGTTAGATAACACTACATCTCACGTCAACCAAATATCGTGCCAGCCGAACGGAGGCCATTGGGACAAATGTGATAAGATCAGAATGCTCATAAGCGAGCCATGGTTGGATAACACCATAGTGATAATAGTGATAATCAGGTACCTTGCAGATCGGATGGGGGTTGATAAGTGCCTAATTGATGCATTATTTAGTATATATTTTATGTGAGTTTAAGAAGTTAATTATGTAAATATATGTATTTGTCATGTTATTTGTTTGGTTTAGTTATTTTTGTATTTTATAGGGTGATTTGATTGAAAAAGGAAGAAAAGAGCCTAACTAGTGGAGGAAAGAACAGATTCGTGAAGAAAAGGATGAAGCTGGAATGAGGAGCTGTTCACGAGTCGTGAAGGGCCAATTAAGAAAACATAAAATACAAGTGCAGAAGAAATAAGGCAAAGCAGAGGTCATGACTCGTGAAAGGAGATCACGAGTCGTGAACAGCCAGAGAAGAAGAAAGAGGAAAAGAGAAGAAGAAGGAAGGGAAGCAGTTCACGAGACGTGAGCCAAACTCACGACTCACATAAGAGGGTCACGACTCGTGAAAGTGGATCATGAGTCGTGAATGGCTAGAGAGAAGGAAGAGGAAAGAGGAAAGAAAAGAAAAGGAAAAAAGGCAATCCGTGTTCTGTCGCGAGCGCGACAAAACTATCCGTTGGGGCAGTTTTCTACAAAAGTCATTTGAAAAGGCATAATTTTTCACCAATATTTGCATCTTTTGAAGGAGGGAACACAACTTTTGGAATTCTATAAATTTATATCTCAACTGTAATTTTAAAAATGAGAACACAACTTTTGGAATTCTATAAATTTATATCTCAACTGTAATTTTAAAAATGATGTAATTTAGAGGATTATTTTTATTACAAGTTAAACTTTTATTTCCTGTAAGCATTGTAGTTAGATTTACTTAGTTTGTTTTCATGTTTTAAAGAAGAAGACCAATGAGAAGAAGAATTTTTACAAGGGTTTGAGAAAAGGGTTGAAAGATTTCTTTCTCATTACTCTTATTTATTATTTCTTCTCTGTAAATCAAATGAATATTGTTTGAGAACTTGAATATTTATGTTATTTTCTATTCCCATCTAAATTAGTAGTCTTTTAATGTAGAATTTTCTATTAGTATTTTTATGCATGATCATTATAAGTATGAGTTTAATTGAAAGATAAATTCTTACTTACATCTAATGGAAGTTCATCATTGAAGTATTATTTGAGAAATCATAATATTAAATGGTTGTTATAGGTTGGTGATTATTCCTGAAATTTGCATATATAACTCTCTAATTCATTAATGAAAATTGTGAGTTAGAATTATAAATGTATGTTTTAGGCACTCTAATTTATGTCGAGAGAGTAAATTGGAACTATATTCCAACTTGGCTTGCTTAAGAGATTAAATTTACATTATAATGATGGAATCAATTTTTATAATTGTTAATTCTTCATTATATGTTTTGTCTTCTTTGATTAACATGAACTAGGTTTAATTAGTTTATATAATAAAGTAGTTTTGGTTTAACTCACAAATTAATGATCATTGTAAACAAGATTAAAATTAAGTAGTAATAGTGTGTAATGGTAATCACATTCCTCGTGGGATCGACATCTTTTGTACTATAACCGGTACACCGTATACTTGCAGAAATAGCATGTAAAATAGGCTAACAAGTTTTTGGCACCGTTGCCGGGGAGTGATTTTTTATTTATTGCCATTGTGAAACTTGATTTATGATTTTGGGTTACAATATTTATTTTATTTTGCTTGTTTGTTTGTTTAATTGACTTATTTTTATTTTGTATTGTTTTTACAGGATTTGATAAGTTCATGCCTAGTACAAGAAGTTTTCAAGAAGAGCTTGAACCTTTGAATCCTGAAATAGAGAGATTTTTGTCAAGTAACCGAAAATCCAACAAGAAGAAGAATAAGAATAAGAGACCAATCATGGCTGAAGAGGAAAATCCACCAAGGTTAATGAATTTTGCTACACCCGCATTGAGTGGTACTCAACAAGGTGTGGTCAAAATAGTAAGATTAAGTGTTATTTTATTTATTATTAATAAAAAAACAAATACAGACGTGATTGGGTGCTATTTTATTTATTATTAATAAAGAAAAACAAATACATACGTGATTTTCTGTCGCGCGCGCAACTAGAATCTCGATCGCGACAGAATGTGCAACAATTATGCTCGAGGCTTCTGTCGCGATCACGCAAGGTATCACGCTCACGACAGCATGGGAAATTGTCGAAGCTGTCGACTCGTGATGTAACTTCACGAGTCGTGCAGTCATGAGGAGGTAAGTGCGGCAGCTTCACGAGTCGTGAAGATGCCTCACGACTCGTGAAGCGTGAAGGGAGACATGTACGTTTTCTCAATTTTTTTTTATTTATTATTATTTTTCTCTTAATTTGGTTTTGTTTTCTTCCTCCTCAGATTACTGTGTCTTAATGTTAATTAATTTAATTTCTATTAACTCTAAACCCTTAAAACACAAAATCAGAAATTAAAAGAGGGATAATTTTTATTTCAAAACCCTAAACATCATGACTTTTCGTATTTTTCCCTCTTCTTTTTATTTCACTTAACTTTTCATATTTTCCTCACATTTCTCTTTCTCGCACTCTTGCTCACGAGTCGCCACTTCATTTTCAACCCTTCATCTTCTTTCTTTCATTTTGTTTTCTTTCGGTCTCATCAGTTCCTTCAGTATTCTTAATTTCTTCTTCCTCTATTTTCATTCCATTTTTCTTCTTTCATTGTCTTCGATTTTATTTTCCTGTATTTTCAATTTCTGTTTAATGCACACAATGGTAAGAACCAAGAACCCATCAATATCACGCATTGAACAAGCAAGACAGGAGGCTGAAAAAGGAGATATCTCTGCCACATTTGGTGCTGGTTTTTCAATCTTTTCTGTAGATGAAGGTAGCAAATTTCTTACCCTTCAAGACAGACCATTTTCGCAATGTAAGTATTTTATATCAACTCTTCTTGAACAGGTAGGCATGCTAGATACCATAAATGAAATGTTGTCATTTTGTGGCTTCCTGAGATTTGCCAATATGCATTAGAATATTTATCCTGATTTAATGCTTGAATTTTACACCAATTTTCAAAGGAATGAGGATAATGAACATTGGTTAGATTTTCGATTAGATGGAAAAGCACACACTCTTACTTATTTTATGATGAATCGCATGTTTGGGTTTTCTCAAACTGGTTTATTTGATCCACCAAAATCTTTTAAACCTAATGCATTTTGGACATTTTTAACTGGTTTGCAAACACCATGTAGAGGTAGAGATGCTAAATCCATGTTTATCAAAAATTTAAAATATTGGGTTTTGCATAAGATTTTTGCATCTTGGATTTTTAACAGGTCTAAATTTAATAGAGTTTCTTTTAATGAATTATTTTTGATGTGGTGTGTGCATAAGAGAAAGGATGTATGTTGGTCCTATTGGGTTTGTACTCAGTTATTAAATTGTGCTAATAAACATGACTCACCTATAACACATGGGCATATCATTACTGTTCTTGCGAGAAACTTTGATGTTGATCTTCGTTGCTATTATAGAGATCGTCCTTATGTTTATTTCACTCAAAATTTATTTGTACGTGGAGAGGTTGTTAGTAGGAATTTTCAGAAAATTCCACAACATTTAAGGTCTTGTTGGAGGGATCTTCCTGAATCATCTGCTCCACAAGATGAGGAAGCCAATTCTAATGGGGGTAGTGGTGATGATGCTATGTGTAGACACCGGGTCCCGAGGCGGTCCAAGGTCAGAATTACCCGATGATGAGAATGATACCGATTTATGGGCATAGGTGTCAAAAATGATGTTTCCCTTGTCGAGATCCTTTTTTTTATCATAAAAAAAATTAATTTATTTTAAAAATAATATTATTAGAAGGTGTTATTTTTGATATTTGAAAAAAAAAGGAAATTAAATTATTAATTAATTTCATTGAATTAAATTAAATTAATTGATTTAATTTGAAAAAAGAGAAATCGAATTAACTAATTAATTTAATTGAGTTAAATTAAATTAATTAATCGATTTAATTGAAAAAAAAGAAGAAAATTAAGTTGGATAATTAATTGGATTGAATTAAATTAGTTAATTAATTTTATTGGGTTAGTTAATTAGTCTAATTAGGAAAAATAAATAAAAATATAAAAGATGAAAAAAAAAGATTTAAAAGGTTTTTGTAAAAAAAAAAAAAAGAAATGTGTAAAAACGTGGGAAAGTGGCTTTTAAGGCCACTTTCCCATTTGTGGTCGCGTGATGGCAATTGCCATCACGCGACCCCATTTTTGATTTTGGCAAAGTGGCCGCGTGGTGGTCAAATTCTTGCCCCTTTTTTTCGCTGTTATCTGCGTTTTTCAGACTGGTTTTTTCACTCCGATTTTTTCGTTTTTCACCGTTTTGTGTTATTTTCGATTTACAAAATTTAAAGTTATTTTGGTCTTTCTCCTTTTTTGGCCAACCTGAGATCAAATGGGGACTAGCTCTTCATTTTTGGGGGGACAACGATTTTTCAAGGGAAATTTTCTTGAGTTTTCTCTCTAGCCTTCTCCTCTCTAGGAAACCCTTTTTTCCTTCAAAATATTCTTAGGCTTATTTTCATTTTTCTTAAGTTTCAATCTATTTATTTTTCTTCAAAAAGTATAATCTATTTCTTGTGTGATTTGAGCTTGGAAAATTAATTTGCTTTGCTCAATCATCCACCAAAAAATATTTTTATCAAAATATTCTCTTAATTTATTTTGAAACACCAATTTCTACATTTTCTTCAAATATTTGTCACCACAAATCCGACAAGGAAAACAAATCGAGACACCGCCTCTCCGATCTAAAAATTTTGAGGGTAAACACTTGGACCAATTTTATTTATTTATTTGCATGTTATTTATTATTGTGAATATTTTTGCCTCTTTTGCCATTAAAAATCATGCCTTTTGTCTAATATTATTCTTTGGTTTTTGCTACTGTTGGAATCTGTTCATGATTTTAATTCATTTTTCTTGTGATTTTTTGCGCCATCCCATTCTTATTCTTATTCTTATTCTTATTCTTATTCTTATTATTGTTATTGTCAATCAACTTGGTCACTGTCATTATTATTATTATTATTATTATTATTATTATTATTATTATTATTATTATTATCCTTGTATTTATGTCGCTATTACCACACTGTTGATATTATTATTATTATTATTATTATTATTATTATTATTATTATTATTATTATTATTATTATTATTATTATTATTATTGCTATCAATATCATCATGTTTTTATATTTATACCCACTGCCATGTTTATTATTATTATTATTATTATTATTATTATTATTATTATTATTATTATGTCATTAACTTATTGTTTGCCTATTTCATATTTGCTACTGGGTATTATTATTATTATTATTATTATTATTATTATTATTATTATTATTATTATTATTATATATCCTATTTGTGACACTGTTATCATCATTATTACTGTAATTATCATCATCATCTATCAGCATTATATTAATATTTGTGTGTCTCATAATATTATAGTTGTCACCATTATTTCTTATTTATTATTGGTGTTATGGTTACATGTTGCATTTGTTTGATTAATTCACTTAGAATATTTGCTAATATATTTTGATGTTAATTTTTGTATGAGATTTTATTTGAGTCGGGCTATGTGAGCGCCCCGCGACTCCCCGGATGGGTCGCAACGCGTGGACGCACTCTTCGGTTTGGGTGAGATCTTTCCAATCCCTCTCTTCATGTTGTGATTATTTGTAAATAATTATTTTATTTATGCACGCGTGAGACAAAAAGGCACAAAAATACTTTTACAATTAAATTGAGTTTTTCACTAATAAAATTGGGACCAATGTCCCTTGTTTTAGCCAAATAATAAAAATATCACAATCAAAACGAAGAGTCAACTTTCAATAAAATGGGATCATTCATCTCGATTTTCTTCCAAACAACCAAAGCGACTCTTCGAACCTTCTTCAAGTAAACGCGAAGGAATCAATGTTCCTAAACCTTAGAATAGGCACAAAGAAACCAATGTTCCCGAAGTAATGTCCCGGTTTATGCATGTCTGTTATTTTGATCTTGCGTGAGTGTTTAAATTTATGTACATTATTTTCCTTTGGGCCCTTATAATTAATTTTTGGGGCAACTTTATTTATCTTTGGGGGATTGTATCCCATCCCATTTACATTTTTAATTTCCTTTTATTGGGGTTGTATTCCGCCCCGATTTCTCTTGTAATTGCGTGCTTGCGTGTTTACCGCTTTCATTTATTGCTTTCTTTATTTACTTTATTTATCGCTTTTATTTATTTTCTTTACGTACTTTCAATACGCTATTTAATTAAATGCATCGCTCGTGTGAGATGAGAGATATAATTTTAAGAAGTTAAAAACCCATTTACAATTAGCTAAAGCATAAATAAGAGGGAAGTTCCGGGCACCATATCTCTGGTTTAGACCATTAGAGGCGAGAAACTTTTCCCAATTTCTCGCAAATTGGGTAGCGACTCCAAATACCTCAAAGGTGCCTTTAGGCGTCATTAGGCTAGGTGGTTCTCCCCAATGTCCTATTGGGAGGGATACACCAATGATGTCTCGTGATGCCCATGATCAAAGAGACGCAAACCACATACCTCGAATCCCAATGGCGGATTCACAAGCGAGGGCCCCTGCTGGGTACCACCGGCGCGCGTCATAGTGGCGACTCCACTGGGGACTTTGTGTTTGAGACTTTGCTCCGAAAGTGCTTTGGTTAAAATATATAATTGGATTTTTAAAACTTAAAATTATATCTCTTTTCAAAAATTTGCATTGCATCTTAGAGCCTTAGAATTACGCTAGTTGGTCCCTTCTTACCTCGGTGCGTTCCCAAAGCACGACCCTACTTTCACTCATTGTAGGGAAGTGTTAAGGATAATCACCAGCCCAAGACTTGTACCTTTTGGTATATCAAATGGAGACCCGATCAGTAGCTACGCTCGTGATGAGCTAGACCCGTTGGCAGGGACCATGCTTGGGTAGCCCTAAAATTTCATCACCTTGACCAAAGCCCATGTAATGGCAAATAGAAACTTCCCCTAGGTAGCATGCTCCTTAATACAATGCTTATGATATGGGTCATCACGTATTAGACAAAGTCAACCAAATTAAGTGGTCTTCATCAAAGGCTTTCATGCCCTGTTGGGCCCACCTTGATTTAATTGAATTGCCCAAATACGTAATGGCCAAAACCCATACAAATGCACATTAGATTAGGACTGTTATGCTGCCGATTTTCCACCGTACACCATACGTGTCCGATGGATTCCCTGTTGACCCTCGGATGAAGCCCACCTAGGAAGAGACCGCACGACCTCGTGTGTGGGAGTGATAAGGTTGGAAGGATCTATTTGCTTGCATGTGGTTGTGGATACTGCACAGCATGCTCATACATCGCATGTCATTCATGCATGTCAATAAAATAAATACATGTACAAATAATAATATCTTATCTCATGCTGTGTGCGTATATACCTTTCTGTCTGCATGCTATTTTTTTCACATGCGCATATCATCCTGTATATTCAATCTCATGCTGTGTGCGTGTATATCCTCTTGTCTGCATATCATTTTTTGCATGCACATACCATCCTGCATGTAATTTCTTCCATGCATCCCATCGTATCGTGGTAGTCCATTGATCCTGCACTCATCAAAGAATATTTGCATGGCACGATCATGCATTGTATATGTCATCCATGCATCATTCTAACAATCTTGATCTTTCAGCCATCGTAGATTCATCCAAGTGGATTAGAGGTTCTGATAATCGACTAGTGACTGCAAACTCGCCCTTTGGATTGCTAGAACTAGTGCCTGTTTGGGATTCTGAGTCACTCTCTACAGCTAATGAATCATGTTCCATGGCAGAAGAAATTGGAGCTTTGACTACTCAAGACCTCGCTAGGAGACTAGAGAAATTTGAACAAAAGATATTGGATATGATGGGAGCAATGGCCGAAAGGATTGCTCAGCCCCCTGCTCCACAAGCACCTGTGGCTCCATAACCACCTATGGCTTCACCTTGGGGGCAAGCCGAACCGCCTGCTGGTGGGGAGGCTCCCCTCTCTGGAGTCGCTGCCCATCAATCTGTGCCAGTTGAGCCAAGAAGAGCAAGGATCCCAAACCCTGATGAGGATTTCATAATGGATAGAAGGTTTGAGGAGCTTGAAAGGAGGTTGTTGGCCACAATTAAGGAAAGGATGGATGCCATGGCGCTAGTTCTTCAAACTTAACTCACGGTAACTCCCCGAGCACCCCTCAATAGGACTATCACTAACCTCACAAGTCAGGGAGTTGGTGGCGGCGATACAAGAAGGATAGGGAAAACACCAATGGCTAAAATATCTCAAAGACACTATTCTGATCTGGGCGAACCTTTGTCATGGGTTTTCGAGAAACTAATGAAGGAGGGCAAGTTGCAGCCATTGCCTCCTAAGCCAGCCTTAAGTCAAGGATAGCCGGGGCATAAAAGTAATCAATACTGCGCCTACCATCAACACACCGGGCATCTAACAGACCGTTGCCGAATCTTGAGGGGCAAGATCCAAGACCTCATTGATAGCGAGCAGATCTCTGACCCAAAAGAATGAAAGAAGGAGAAGAAGACGGGCTACAACGTTGTACCCCCACCAGAGATGTGATCAGGTCAATCCACTTGAGCGGCATGCTCCTCCAAAGCCATAAGAAGAAGATAATGTTTAGACGTTTTATTACTTTTCAATTCCAGAACTCTTTCATGACAATTCGGTTATTGTAATATGATGAACAATTTCTGTTTGTTTATGTGGTATTTCTATGATTTCATTTCTCATGATCATGATGCATCCATTCATTTTGACATTAACCCAATTAATATGACTCCATCTAGTCTCGAAACTTTGGGGAATCCAAATAAAATCTTGATAGCATCTGATATAACTCTTGAAGAGAGAATAATTTTGAGAGAATAAAAAATAACAAAGAGCCTTTGCCTGGACCTGGTATGACATGTCGAAGATTAACAAGGACATTCGGAAGACCAGGCTACCTTCCCTTACCAACGTGATGACAAACAGAATTTTAAAGTCCATCCCTTTACATCCACAACATCCAAATTGCATATGGTGCTGCTGAATAAAATCAAACTTCAAGAGCTACACCAGGAGTTAGACAAATAAAACTTAAAACCACCACGAGAAATATACAACCCATCAGAACCAAGCCATATGACCTTTTTCCTCTCGACCCCTTGAAATGTGCACCCTCAAAATCGATTATGATTGACCCTTAACCATCCAGAACCCTTATAGCCAAGTTTCTTGCTAAAACCCAATGCCTGACTAGATTGAACCACAACGGTCCCAGTGGTTAAAATGAAAAGTGCACGTATGTGTAACTTCATGACTTGAACGAAGCTTGCCAAGAGAAGGAAAATTGGGGTGCAAAAAAAAATATTAAAGAAAAGAAAAGAAAAAAAAATTAGAAGAGAAGAAAAGAAAATAAAATATTTTAAAAGAAAAGAAAAGAAAAAATTTAATAAAAAAAAAGAGAGAAGAAAAGAGAGAATTGATCAGGGGGCAAGGGAATGCTATTTGGGGGCAAGTTTTGTTCAAATCCCATTGATCTACACATGCCTGCACATTGCCATTCTTCTTCTACCACTGAAAAGGACCTAAAAGGCTAATTCACAAACCATCCATCCAACCCCGGCCGTTGACAGGCCATTCCAGGGTTTAAACTACCAAAACCGATAAAAGTATCCCAGATCGTCCAAACCCAACCTGTCACCCTATCCCAACCATTGAAGAGCCATTCCAAGGTTCGAGCCACCAAAGCCAATAAAGGCCAAACGTGAAACTTCATATTCAAGCCCCAAATAAAGAACCCATCACCTCAACCAGTCTGCACAAGGGCTAAAACCAAGACTTTGATACCAAGAGGAGCCACTCTCAGAAGCAGCAGTCTCTCCGGCTAACAAAGACGAAAGCAAATCCAATCTACACTGACGGACTGAAAGAGGTTCCATGGCAAAGGCTAAAAAAAGAGGATAAAAAAAAGGAGAGAAAATATTCAATCAAGAAAACCCGCGAGGGCTGATTGATAACAAGAGTTTGATGCTCTCAACATCTGTCCCGAGATTAGATGAGGTCTCATATTTTTCGAGTTAATGCCAAATAATGATCATGTGTTATGAAATCAGATTGAAATATATGCATTTATGCAAAGATGTATTGGCATGACCAGAGCAGTTCATCTTGCACACCCAAAGTTGCCTGAGCCAACATAAAACCAGCACATTGTTACTATCTACCCTCTACCATCCTCGCTACTCAGGTGCTTCAGGCAACTCATCTTGCTACCCACTGTGAAGCCAACCCTACAGCACCTTCCTAATAAAGAGCCAAGCACATACAACCAAAGTCTGAGATATAAGCACATGCCAATTATACCCGAAAGACCTTTCGCAACAACTCCAACTTCTCTCAAAATAAAAGGCCGTTAGAGATGAAAACCGTGACTGGCGCTCTAAGCAAAAGTTAGGCCAAAGGGCAGGGTGAAAACCTGACGACAGGCAGTCTGCCCTACAAAAAATGAGATAAATAAAAGCCGCTGGATTGGGTTGGGTCAATTTCAGGCAAAAAAATAAGGCACAGGGTTATGTGAAAATCCGACAAGGACGCATCTCCCGCTAAGAAAAGCTAGTGTGAAAATCCATGAGGGATGCACTACCTTTAAATAATGACTATAGGTATCAGAGGAGAGCCTCATAATCCCCTAAGGGCATGAAATTCAAAAGCAATTCCAGGGGGCACCGATCCTACTGCAAATCACGACCAAACCGGCTTTCGGCTCCCAAATCCACTCGGATGAATCCTTATCCTGCATTATTGCATGCATATGCACCTCACAGGCGTGGCATTTGATGACGCCTCAATGTGCATTCATGCATGCATGAACTTTATATATATCTTGCACAAGCAATTCTTCGCACACATTTCGTGCACATGATCTTTGCGTACTTGTAACACGTAATCCTTTGCACATGCTTAGCACAAGCACTTATCACGTGCATCTAATCTTCCCATTATCTCTAAGTCCTTATCCAACATGCATCCTTAATATCTTCAAAGTCCTTGTTCAAAAGGCATTCTTAGTCTCTTCGGAGCATTATCTCTAAGTCCTTATCCAACAGGCATCCTCAATACCTTCAAAATATTACCTTCAAAGTCCTTGTTCAAAAGGCATTCTCAGTCTCTTCGGAGCATTATCTCTAAGTCCTTATCCAACAGGCATCCTCAATATCTTCAAAATATTACCTTCAAAGTCCTTGTTCAAAAGGCATTCTCAGTCTCTTCGGAGCATTATCTCTAGATCCTTATCCAACAGGCATCCTTAATCTCTTCAAAATATTATCTTTAAGTCCTCCTTCACGGGGCATTCTCAGTCTCTTCGGAGCATTATTTTTAAGTCCTTTTTCACAAGGCATTCTCAGTCTCTTCGGAGCATTATCTTTAAGTCCTTCTTCACAAGGCATTCTCAGTCTCTTCAGAGCATTATCTTTAAGTCCTTCTTCACAAGGCATTCTCAGTCTCTTCGGAGCATTATCTTTAAGTCCTTCATCACAAGGCATTCTCAGTCTCTTCGGAGCATTATCTTTAAGTCCTTTCTCAAGGCATTCTCAGTCTCTTCGGAGCATTATCTTTAAGTCCTTCATCACAAGGCATTCTCACTCTTTTCGGAGCATTATCTTTAAGTCATTTCTCAAGGCATTCTCAGTCTCTTCGGAGCATTATCTTTAAGTCCTTCATCACAAGGCATTCTCAGTCTCTTCGGAGCATTATCTTTAAGTCCTTCATCACTAGGCATTCTCGGTCTCTTCGGAGCATTATCTTTAAGTCCTTTCTCAAGGCATTCTCGGTCTCTTCGGAGCATTAGCTTTAAGTCATTTTTTCAAGGCATTCTCGGTCTTTTCGGAGCGTTATCCTTCGTAGCATTGAGCTTTTCCCAAAATATTCTAAATCCTTTCAATCCATGAGTATATCTGCATCAACAGGTTAGATGCCACAACGGAAGAGGTTAGACACCACATTAAGGTCAATTACAGACCACATCAACAAGGCTAGACACCGCATAGGTTAGATGCCAAAACAATAGGGGTTAACACGTCGACGAACAGACGGTAACTACCCACAGCAACTTCAGCCAGTTCGGGAAGACAGCCGCCTCAGGTACGTGCCTCTTTCCTTTCTTTTCTGAATTTTGGCTCACTTAGGCACCTAGGTTCTAAGTTCCCCAAAATTGGGGGCAACTGTAGACAACGGGTCTCGAGGCGGTCCAAGATCAGAATTACCCGATGATGAGAATGATACCGATTTACGGGCAGAGGTGTCAAAAATGATGTTTCCCTTGCCGAGATCCTTTTTTTTTATCATAAAAAAAAATTTAATTTATTTTAAAAATAATATTATTAGAAGGTGTTATTTTTGATATTTGAAAAAAAGGAAATTAAATTATTAATTAATTTCATTGAATTAAATTAAATTAATTGATTTAATTTGAAAAAAGAGAAATTGAATTAACTAATTAATTTAATTGAGTTAAATTAAATTAATTAATCTATTTAATTGAAAAAAAAGAAGAAAATTAAGTTGGATAATTAATTGGATTGAATTAAATTAGTTAATTAATTTTATTGGGTTAGTTAATTAGTCTAATTAGGAAAAATAAATAAAAATATAAAAGATGAAAAAAAAAAGATTTAAAAGGTTTTTGTAAAAAAAAAAAAAAAGAAATGTGTAAAAATGTGGGAAAGTGGCTTTTAAGGCCACTTTCCCATTTGTGGTCGCCATCACGCGACCCCATTTTTGATTTTGGCAAAGTGGCCGCGCAGTGGCCACTTGGCCACCGCGCGGCCATCTGCTCTGGCCCCTTTTTTCGCTGTTATCTGCGTTTTTCAGACTGGTTTTTTCACTCCGATCTTTTCGTTTTTCACCGTTTTGTGTTATTTTCGATTTACAAAATTTAAAGTTATTTTGGTCTTTCTCCTTTTTTGGCCAAGCCTGAGATCAAATGGGGACTAGCTCTTCATTTTTGGGGGGGCAACGATTTTTCAAGGGAAATTTTCTTGAGTTTTCTCTCTAGCCTTCTCCTCTCCAGGAAACCCTTTTTTCCTTCAAAATATTCTTAGGCTTATTTTCATTTTTCTTAAGTTTCAATCTATTTATTTTTCTTCAAAAAGTATAATCTATTTCTTGTGTGATTTGAGCTTGGAAAATTAATTTCCTTTGCTCAATCATCCACCAAAAAATATTTTTATCAAAATATTCTCTTAATTTATTTTGAAACACCAATTTTTACATTTTCTTCAAATATTTGTCACCACAAATCCGACAAGGAAAACAAATCGAGACACCGCCTCTCCGATCTAAAAATTCTGAGGGTAAACACTTAGACCAATTTTATTTATTTATTTGCATGTTATTTATTATTGTGAATATTTTTGCCTCTTTTGCCATTAAAAATCATGCCTTTTGTCTAATATTATTCTTTGGTTTTTGCTACTGTTGGAATCTGTTCATGATTTTAATTCATTTTTCTTGTGATTTCTGGCGCCATCCCATTCTTATTCTTATTCTTATTCTTATTCTTATTCTTATTATTATTATTATTATTATTGTTATTGTCAATCAACTTGGTCACTGCCATTATTATTATTATTATTATTATTATTATTATTATTATTATTATTATTATTATTATTATTATTATGATCCTTGTATTTATGTCGCTATTATCACCCTGTTGATACTATTATTATTATTATTATTATTATTATTATTATTATTATTATTATTATTATTGCTATCAATATCATCATGTTTTTATGTTTATACCCACTGCCATGTTGTTTATTATTATTATTATTATTATTATTATTATTATTATTATTATTATTATTATCTTTATGTCATTAACTTATTGTTTGCCTATTTCATATTTGCTACTGGGTATTATTATTATTATTATTATTATTATTATTATTATTATTATTATTATTATTATTATTATTATTATTATTATTATTATATATCCTATTTGTGCCACTGTTATCATCATTATTACTGTAATTATCATCATCATCTATCAGTATTATATTAATATTTGTGTGTCTCATAATATTATAGTTGTCACCATTATTTATTATTTATTATTGGTGTTATGGTTACATGTTGCATTTGTTTGATTAATTCACTTAGAATATTTGCTAATAAATTTTGATGTTAATTTTTGTATAAGATTTTATTTGAGTCGGGCTATGTGAGCTCCCCGCGACTCCCCGGATGGGTCGCAACGCGTGGACGCACTCTTCGATTTGGGTGAGATCTTTCCAATCCCTCATGTTGTGATTATTTGTAAATAATTATTTTATTTATGCACGCGTGAGACAAAAAGGCACAAAAAATACTTTTACAATTAAATTGAGTTTTTCACTAATAAAATTGGGACCAATGTCCCTTGTTTTAGCCAAATAATAAAAATATCACAATCAAAACGAAGAGTCAACTTTCAATAAAATGGTATCATTCATCCCGGTTTTCTTCCAAACAACCAAAGCGACTCTTCGAACCTTCTTCAAGTAAACGCGAAGGAATCAATGTTCCTAAACCTTAGAATAGGCACGAAGGAACCAATGTTCCTGAAGTAATATCCCGGTTTATGCATGTCTGTTATTTTGATCTTGCGTGAGTGTTTAAATTTATGTACATTATTTTCCTTTGGGCCCTTGTAATTAATTTTTGGGACAACTTTATTTATCTTTGGGGGATTGTATCCCGTCCCATTTACATTTTTAATTTCCTTTTATTGGGGTTGTATTCCGCCCCGATTTCTCTTGTAATTGCGTGCTTGTGTGTTTATCGCTTTCATTTATTGCTTTCTTTATTTACTTTATTTATCGCTTTTATTTATTTTCTTTACGTACTTTCAATACGCTATTTAATTAAATGCATCGCTCATGTGAGATGCGAGATATAATTTTAAGAAGTTAAAAACCCATTTACAATTAGCCAAAGCATAAATAAGAGGGAAGTTCCGGATACCATATCTCTGGTTTAGACCATTAGAGGCAAGAGACTTTTCCCAATTTCTCGCAAATTGGGTGGCGACTCCAAATACCTCAAAGGTGCCTTTAGGTGTCATTAGGCTAGGTGGTTCTCCCCAATGTCTTATTGGGAGGGATACACCGATGATGTCTCGTGACGCCCATGATCAAAGAGACGCAAACCACATACCTCGAATCCCAATGGCAGATTCACAAGCGAGGGCCCTTGCTGGGTACCACCGGCGCGCGTCACACTATGCATGTTGCTCCAGCTGAAGTGCCTGCTGCACCTGCTGTGGGGTCTTCTTCCTCTAATGTGCCAGCTATGGTTGAGCAGTTTTTACAAAACCAGTATTCTATGTAAGATTAACTTTCTTCTATGGCTACATAACAAAGGAGACTTGAGCATAAGGTGGACACATTCATTGCTCAAGCTGGATATATAGTTCTCTCACCTCCACCTTCACCATAATTAGGGGAGTTCTCTTCACTTTTCTTACTTTTATTTTATTTTTGTTTTTTTTTCTTTTTTCTCATTTCTTCACATTGAGGACAATGTTGGTTCTAAGTGTGGGGGAGTGAGTATGTCTTTTAAGTTTATTTGTGTTTGATTAGTTTTTGTTAGTATGTTTTATATGTGAGTTGTTTGTGTGATTTTATTTCTCAATTAGGCTTTTTAGTGAGTTTTATTATATGGCATTGTTCAATTGGTATATTATATAGGTTGTTAAGTCATTTATCTTTTATGCTCATTTTACTAGTTCTTCAAAATTTTTCGCATGTGTTTTAAGTTTTTCAAGTTATTTTCTTTTACTTTCTGCAACATTGTAGATTATTTAGTCTTTTTACTAACTATGTTTTTAAGTTAGAATTTACTCATTTAGTTTAAAATTTTTGGGTTCTAGTTGCCTAAGAAAACTATAGCCATAATAATTGCCCTTAGTTCTTTTCAATAATGGATGAGGACTCAAAAAGAAAAAATTAAGTGGGATTAAGCATAAAATGCACCCACAGTGTTCATAAAAAGAAAAGAAAGCAAGATGTATATCTAAAATTGAAATGTATGGGATGGAGCATAAAGCGCACCCATACTACATTCTCTTGCTATTCATGGATGAAAATGAAAAATATACCCATGATTCAAATCAAAACAAAAATCAAAAGAAAAGAAAAGTTTAAAAATGCCATGAGATTGGATTAAGGGGAAGTGTGCTTACAAATTGTCCTAAAAAGCAGCTAGTAACTTTAGAGTTTTAAAGTTTATGATCAATATTCTATCTTTGAAACATGTTTAGTTTTGGGACTCTATAATCTTGATGTTAAAATGAGTAAAGTATGGTGACTTGTTAAATTTTCAGTACATGTTTTGAAACTTGATTAACTGATATTTTGAGTATATGAGATATTTGATTTCTTGTGTGATATGCCATATGAACAATGCTGTATAATATGGTCTACTTAGTATGTTGATATTAAATTTTCTTATTCTTTTCTCTTGCTTGAGGACAAGCAAGGGTTAAGAGTGGGGGAATTTGATAAGTGCCTAATTGATGCATTATCTAGTATATATTTTATGTGAGTTTAAGAAGTTAATTATGTAAATATATGCATTTGTCATGTTATTTGTTTGGTTTAGTTGTTTTTGTATTTTATAAGGTGATTTGATTGAAAAAGGAAGAAAAGAGCCTAATTGGTGGAGGAAAGAGCAGAATCGTGAAGAAAAGGATGAAGCTGGAATGAGAAGCACGACTCGTGGACTCGTGAACAGGGGTCATGAGTCGTGAAGGGCCAATTAAGAAAACATAAAATACAAGTGCAGAAGAAATAAGGCAAAGCAGAGGTCACGACTCGTGAAAGGAGATCACGAGTCGTGAAGAGCCAGAGAAGAAGAAAGAGGAAAAGAGAAGAAGAAGGAAGGGAAGCAGTTCACGAGACGTAAGCCAAACTCATGACTCACATAAGAGGGTCACAACTAGTGAAAGGGGATCATGAGTCGTGAATGGCCAGAGAGAAGGAAGAGAAAAGAGGAAAGAAAGGAAAAGGAAAAAAGGCAATCCGTGTTCTGTCACGAGCACGACAGAACTATCCGTTGGGGCAGTTTTCTACAAAAGTCATTCGAAAAGGCATAATTTTTCACCAATATTTGCATCTTTTGAAGGAGGGAACACAACTTTTGGAATTCTATAAATTTATATCTCAATTGTAATTTTAAAAATGATGTAATTTAGAGGATTATTTTTATTACAAGTTAAACTTTTATTTCCTGTAAGCACTGTAGTTAGATTTACTTAGTTTGTTTTCATGTTCTGAAGAAGAAGACCAAGGAGAAGAAGAAAAAAGGGTTGAAAGATTTCTTTCTCGTTACTCTTATCTATTATTTCTTCTCTATAAATCAAATGAATATTGTTTGAGAACTTGAATATTTATGTTATTTTCTATTCCCATCTAAATTAGTAGTCTTGTAATGTAGAATTTTCTATTAGTATTTTTATGAATGATCATTATAAGTATGAGTTTAATTGAAAGATAAACTCTTACTTACATCTAATGGAAGTTCATCATTGAAGTATTATTTGAGAAATCATAATATTAAATGGTTGTTATAGGTTGGTGATTATTCCTGAAATTTGCATGCATAACTCTCTAATTCATTAATGAAAATTGTGAGTTAGAATTATAAATGTATGTTTTAGGTACTCTAATTTATGTCGAGAGAGTAAATTGGAACTATATTCCAACTTGACTTGCTTAAGAGATTAAATTTACATTATAATGATGGAATCAAGTTTTATAATTATTAATTCTTCATTATATGTTTTGTCTTCTTTGATTAACATGAATTAGGTTTAATTAGTTTATATGATAAAGTAGTTTAGGTTTCACGCACAAATTAATGATCATTGTAAACAAGATTAAAATTGAGTAGTAATAGTGTGTAATGGTAATCACATTCCTCGTGGGATCGACATCTTTTGTACTATAACCGGTACACTGTATACTTGCGAAATTAGCATGTAAAATAGGCTAACAGGGGTCAACAAGGGCATGCCATGTATATCGAATGGTGATCAGCAGAACAATTATAGAAAAGGTCGTGGCAGAATACGTTATGGACCTTTTAACAGCAGGCTACAAGTCTGCTGCACCGCAAAAGGTAAGGACTACATCAGGTACGCATCTCTTTCCTTCTTCTCTGAATTTTGGCTCATCTAGACACTAGTGTACTAGTTTCCCCAAAATTGGGGGTAATTGTAAACACTGGGTCCTGAGGCATTCCAGATCAGAGTTACCCGATGAAGATATCAATGCCCGTTTTCGGGCAAATAGACAAAAATTATCAGCTTTTACTCTTCAGATTCGCAAGGATTGAGGATTTTTCTTGATAATAGGAGATGTCCATACGTCGGGAGGAGTTTGTCAATGAAAATCTTGATTTTGGTTAACCGACGAGAGACCTGTCGATCAAGAGAGACACTCGTTGCTCATTCCAAAAGACGGCCTTCCTCATGCGAGCGGCGCTTGTCGCTCGCTCGGGACGGAAGCGATGCCCGTCGCTCGCTTGTTAGGACCCGTCTCTTATAGTAAGCTACGGCTGTCACACTCGGGTAAGGGACCATCCCTCGCACTGAGCAACACCCGTCGCTCGCGCGAGAGGTGACTATCCCTCGCGAGCGACAGCTAGGCCCTCATCACCCGTCTCTCCTGAGGTGGCCCGCAGCTCGAAAGGGCTGGTGTGCCCCATGACCGATGCCCATCGAACTCCAAGCGATGCCCGTCGGTCGGAGATCTAAGGCGCTATTTCATGGGATTTTCCAAATTTTTCCAAGATTTCTAAACATATTTCCAAGATTTTTCAATATCTTCCAAATCTCTTCAAATATTTTCAAATTTCGGATTTAATTTTTGAAATATTCTACAAATCATTCGGTTTTCATTCTGATTTCATAAATCTTTTTCAAATTTAAAATTTAAATTTATTTGAATTATTTTCCTTAACCTATAAATAAGGGGTTGAGGTTCATTATTCGAGGTTAGTAATTTTCATCAGAAATAGAAAGCTTTCCCACTAAAATCCCGAAAAAGTTTCTTTGTTTAGGTTTTTATCAAAAATTTTCAACAAATCTTTTTCAAATTAAGGCGAATCTGAGAAAGCAAAATCAATTCATTTTTATTCGATCTAGCCTTTTTAGCATTTATAATTGCTACAAAACATCGAGAAGGAAAAATACAATTTTCTTTTCTTGATTTGATTTTAAAAGTACGATTTTTGTGGTAAAAATCTCCCGAAATTGCACACTACGGATCAATCCTTGTAGAATTCAAGGAGCAAAAATCGTGCAACATTCACCTTTAAAGGTAACATTTCGAGGGTAAATATTTTGAATCAACCTTTCTCGCACTTAATCCTTTCATATTAAATTATTCGGGACTGAGTTGTTTGAAAGGGTAATTTTAACGTGGACTTCAAATCTATTTAATAAAAAAAGGGTTTTTTAATTAAATTTTTTTCAGACTAGGGACGATCGACGAGCAGAGGCTCCACAGATAGCCATCGCTCAGTCGAGCGATAGGCCGTCGAGGAGTTCCGACTCCACCCATCGGTTAGCCCAAGGACGGACGTCGCTCGCTCGATGTAGGCGGTCCCTGGGCTTTCCTTCTTCCTTCTTCACTTTCTTTCTTTTATTCTTATTTCTCCTTAATTTCCATGATGAATTTTTATCGATTCTTTGTCTTTATTCATTTTTCATGTTTATTTTGTTGTTGATTATTGCGCTAACATGATTTTTGTTTTTGTGAGTTTAATTGTTTTTCTTGGACTTAAGGTGTTAAAAATGGAGGACACCGCGATGGTCTGAGGACATTATTCCGGTTTATTTCTTTATCTTATTTCTTTTCATTTTAATTTCCATGTATTATTTATTGTAAATATTATTTTTGCCCTGCTAATTTGAAAAAGGCTAAATATTTATATTAATTAATTTGGAGTTTTTCTAATAAAAATGGGACCAATGTCCTAGTTTCTTCCACCCAAATAAATTGTCACCTCTAAACTTTTTTTCTTTAAGTATACATGTGAGGACCAATGTCCTCATCCCTAATAAATATCTCATTTTCTATATGGTTTACATTTCATTTACAATGAAAGTTGTATTCCGCCCTTACTTTTATTGTAATTTATTGGGCTTTCATTTAACTCATTTAAGTTTCGTTTTATTTATCACTTTTATCACGTGAATGATCTGCGCTTTAATTAATGCATTAAAATTGTATGATAAAATGAATAAAATCTTAAATTCAAACCTCAATTATAATTTAATCAAGGTATGAATAAATGGAAAGTCTCGAACCAACTCTAGTCTTAGGTTCAACGAGGTTAGAGGACCATCTCAATGTCTTATTGGGGTGGGGTCTCCAAAATATCTCTTGTTATGCAAAATAGGCCCAATTCGCATTGTCTTAGGCTCCATGACGTTAGAATACCATCCCATGTCCTATTATAGTGGGGCTCCAAAATATCTCTGGCTTGCCCAAAATAGACATAGATGCACTGTCTTAGGCTCAGTGAGGCTAGACGACCTTTTTCAATATTTTATTGGGTGGCGACTCTAAGAAACCTCCTTGTTGCCCAAAATAGATGCCCTTATAATCTTTTACAAGTCTTATGAATCTCTCTTGAATACCTTAAAAGCGGGTTTTCAGGGCTTCCGGGGTTTGGCGCGCGTCACAAATATATAATGACCCACATAGCAAGCATGACATTACGGTACATGTCACCTAGGGGAAGTATCTATTGCCATTACATGAGCTTTAGTCATAAGGTGATGATACTTTGGGTCTACCCAAGCATGGTCCCTACCAATGGGTCTAGCTCATCACGAGCATAGCGACTAATTGGGTCTCCATTTAATATACCATGATGGTATGAGCCTTGGGCTGATAATTATTCTTAACACTTCCCTATATTGAGTGAACGTAAGGTCGTGCTTCGGGAACGCACTGGGGCAAATAAGGGACCATCTAGCATAATTCTAAGGCTGTAGCATGAATATAATGCAATTTTTCGAAAAGAGATAAAAATTTTAATTTTTAAAAAACCCAAATAAAGTTACTAACCAAGACACTTTTGAAGTAAAGTCTTAAAGTCCTAGTGGAGTCACCACTGTGACGTGCGCCGAACCTCTTGTTACCCAAAATAGACACCCTTGCAACCCTTACAAGTTCTATGAACCTCTCTCGAACTCCCTAAGAGTGGGTTTTCGGGGAATCAGGGGTTCGACGCTCGTCA
Source organism: Excoecaria cochinchinensis (assembly GCA_947683425.1). Classification (NCBI taxonomy): domain Eukaryota; kingdom Viridiplantae; phylum Streptophyta; class Magnoliopsida; order Malpighiales; family Euphorbiaceae; genus Excoecaria; species Excoecaria cochinchinensis. Next base: position 4,954,659 of record CANTUQ010000194.1, on the reverse strand, counting down.
CACTCCTCTTGAAGAGGGAAGAGACTTTTTTAAAAAGAATTTCCCAGTCTTAAACACATTTTATTTAGATTTTAGGAAGCTCATGTGCTAAGCACACCGTGTAATCTTGAGCTGAGTGTATATATCCAAATCTTCAAAAATTTGTATTTGATTTTCATTTTCAAAACCTATAAGTATTGCTCATGTGTTTATCATTTTGTTTTATAAATATATTTTCTTTTCTTATATGTGATTTTATTCTTACTTGATTTTTTCTTTACTTTCATTTTTTAGCATGCTCTGCACTTGCGGCTTTATCTGATCTAGTGCATCAAAAACTTTATTTATTTTGTATTTTATTTTATTTTATTAATTAAATTTATACCATTTGATCCTATGGCGTCCTTAGTATTAGAGCCTAGAGGGTTATGTGTTTATGAGATTTTAAAAATTAGTTGTTCTTGAAAAATTAAAATGTTATTTGGGTAAATGATAGTTGTTGGGTAGTAAGTTATGTGTCACCTATTGAGTCAAAAGGCATTTAGGGTAGTGAATCCTTTGCAAGGTTAGAAATTATATTTTTCAAAACTATTAATTTTTCAAAATCATAGATAATTTATGCTATAGAAACACTTATTTCTTCAAATTCTGCTATTGTAAACTCTGCCAATCAAAACTAAATAAAAAATTCATCAATAGTGAAGAAATCACTATTGAAGATTTTTAAAAATCAATTAATAATTGGAAAATTTCAAAAAAAAAGATCAAATTTATGAAACTGGTTTATTTCAAAACCTTGTCGAAACTGATTTCATAATCAAACGGAAGAAAGGAATGTTCAAATTTCAAAACCCTTTGAAACCATCCAATAACTTTATTAAAAACATCACGAAAAACACTACGATGAGAAATATAATTTCATCCATATAGGTCTTGTCCTAGAAGGCGTCAAACCATTAACAAAAAAAGGTTTAAATACTTCAATCCTTGTATTTGAAGGGATGTAAGATTTTTAAAATTTCAAGATTCTATGATAGGTTCAGTTGAATCAAGTCTTTGTTAAGTACCGATTCTTTTGAATTCTATCCAAATTTTCCAATTTCTTTAAAAGACCCAAACATTTTGAAGTCTCTACTTTTACAAATCAAAACCCATAATTACAAAATGCTGGAAGGATCTATTCTAGTAGCCATAATTTTTAGAGTGCATTACAAAGCCATGGTTTCTGCTTTTCCTGCAACTAGATTAAAATAACACCCACTATTAAGACATATTAAAATAACACATCTAGATCAAACAATAGATGCTGCTCCTTATAAAATTCCAAATGAAAACACAGACAAGGATATTAAAAATATTATTCAACAAAATAATTTCACAAACATTCATTTTAGTACAATTACTAAACATTTAACTAGGATCGAGGAAAGCCAAAAGCCATTATTGTTTCTCCAATTGAAATAGCATATTCTAAACTAAAGAGTCATGTTTTTAAGCCTTTTCATATTTTAAAAACAAGTCAAAACGGTTCAAGGAAGGTAAATCAGAATTTACCCAAGCCCTTTGTGACTAACCTAGCAGAATAAAACAAACATCTACTTCTACACCCATAGTTGCACAAGACACCCTTAATAAAAACAGAATTGTTAGTGTTTTAGATCAGGTATCTAACTCTAAAGAAACCAATAGCCAACTCAAAACTCAAAGTTAAACAACTCTACTAGCAAAGAGGTCAGCCTCTAGCTATCACCATAGCACTAGGCCTAGGTTTAGAAAATAGACTGAACATTTTATCTCGATCTAAGTTCAATGCCACCACTATTTATGAGTGGAATATAGATGGTATGTCTGAGTACAACATCCTTAGTATTCATCGATTATGGCCTCAAATGCTTATAGAACCCAAACTAACACATCTGATAGAGCTATAGCTAAACTCCTTATAATAGGATTTTCAAGACAACTGAAAAGGTTTGTGTGACGCGCACCGGTACCCAACAAGGGCCCTCGCTTTGAATCCGCATTTGGGATTCGAGGAATTGATTTGCGTCTTTTGATCATGAGCACCATGAGACATCATCGGTGTATTCCTCCCAATAGAACATTGGGGAGAACAACCTAGTCTAATGACACCTAAAGGTACCTTTGAGGCATTTGGAGTCGCCACCCAATTTGCAAGAAATTGGAAAAAAATCTCTCACCTCTAACGGTCTAAACCAGAGATATGGTGTCTGGAACTTCCCTCTTATTTATGCTTTGGATAATCATAAATGGGTTTTTAACCTCTTAAAACTATATCTCTCATCTCACGCAATTGATGCATTTAAATTGAATAACGCATTCCAAGCATACGAAAGCGATAAAAGGAAAGCGATAAACACACAAACACACAATTACAAGAGAAATAGGGGTAGAATACAACCCCAATAAAAGGAAATTAAAAATATAAATGGGACAGTATACAATCCCCAAAAATAAATAAAGTTGCCCCAAAATTAATTACAAGGGCCCAAAAGGAAATAAATATAAATTTAAAACACTCACACAAGATCGAAAAAAGACATACATAAATCGGGACATTTATTTTAGGAACATTAGTTCCTTTGTGCTTGCTTGGAGGTTTAGGAACATTGGTTCCTTCGCGTTTATTTAAAGAGGGTTCAAAGAGTCATTTTGATTGTTGAGTGAAAATCGGGATGAGTGATCCCATTTTTGGAGAAAATTGACTCTTCGTTTTAATTGTGATATTTTTATTGTTAGGCTAAAACAAGATACATTGGTCCCAATTTTATTAGTAAAAAACCAATTTAATTATAAATATATTTTTGTGACCTTTTATCACACGCGTGCATGAATAAAATTTTTACAAACAAACACATAACACGATATAAAGGAAGAGTTGAGAAAGATCTCACCAAAACCGGTGTGACCCTCCACGCATCGCGACCCATCCGGGGAGTCGCGGGGACGCTCAAATAGCCCGACTCAAATTAAATCTCAGACAGAAAATATTATCAAAAATATTAGTAATAATTCTAGAAATTAATCAAATAAAGGCAAGATAATGACAACAATGAAATTGTAGTGAAGGTAGCAACAAATAATCGTGGCATGGCAACAAAAATAAAATAATAATGATCATGATAATAATAACAATAATAAAAATAACAATGATGATAATGATAATAATAATAATAATAATAATAATAATAATAATAATAATAATAATAATAATAACAATAATACACATAAAGTAAGCATGTAATGATAATGATAATAATAAACAGTAGCAAATATAAACTAAGCAAACAATAAATTAATGGCATAAAGATAATAATAGTAATAACAATAATAATAATACAAAACAATGAGCAACAAATAATAATAAGGATAATAGCAAATTCTAAAACAAATAATGACAACAACAGCATGGTAATAACAAATGTGAATACAAGGACCCTAACCATAATAATAATAGTAATAATGATATTAATGATGATACAATAGTAATGACAAAAAATGGTGATAACAATAATAATAATGATAATAATAGTGAATAAGCACAAAGATCAAATTAAAGCAAACAAATAATGTATTAATAGTGATGTTAACTCATTAAAATGCTAAAAGTAAACAATAGACATGATAATAATAGCAAAAATAATATTAACAACAATAAATAACATACAAAAAAAACAAATGAGAACGAGTCCGAGAATATTTACCCTCAGAATTTTTAGATCGGAAATAGGATGTCTCAATCCGTTCGCCTTGTCGATTTTGCGATGATAAACAAAATAAAATGCAAAAATTTGTGTTTTTGAACAAACTATTACAAGAAAATATTTTTGGTAGGCTGAATGAGCAAAGAAAATTGATTTTTTCTACTCAAATTAAACTCAAGATTAATTATTTTAGAGTAATAAAGATTAAAACTTGAGAAGAAAAACTTAAAGATTTTTGAAGAATTTTTTTTTTTTAACAAAAAAGAGCTTCCTGGAGAGTAAGTATGCTAGAGAAAAAAGCCTATAATTTTTTTTTTTTCAAATCTGCCGTCCCCCCTTCCAAAATGAAGGGAAATTTCCCTTTAATTTTCAGTTTTAGCCAAAAATAGGAAGGGACAAAATAGCTTTAATTTTTAGTTAAGCAAAAATAGCATGAAAAACTGAAGAAAATAGACTGGAAAACAGACTGAAAATGCAGGAAAATGACGCTTCGAAGGTAGCTGGGCACGCATGCTCGTGGGGAGAGAGGGCTACGCGTGCCAAGAGGCCCGCGTGTTGCCCTTAGCACCGCGCGCGCAGAGGCCCCTGCGCGCTGCCGCAGGTGGCACTCATGACCTTTTTTTTTTTAATAAAAGCCTTAAATACACAAATTAATATTGTCTGCTGTATTTTATTTTTTAATATCTAAAATATATATATTTTTAATTATTTTTCTAAAAAAGCACAATTTCGACAGGGAAACGATCGATTCTCACTTTTCTTGACGAAAATCGGTCTTTTGTTTTCATCATCGGCTAATCCTGATCTTCGACCGCCTCGGGACCCGGTGTCTACAGTTGCCCCCAATTTTGGGGAACTTAGAATCTAGGTGCCTAAGTGAGCCAAAATTCAGAAAAGGAGGGAAGAGACGCGTACCTGAAGCGATCGCTTTTCCGAACTTGGTCCTGCCAGCTTGTCGGCGCTATGGAACTATTGTTGGTCACGTGATTGATGAACGTCAGTTTGTTGACGAGTGAAACCACGGCTGAGCAACTGATAAACACCAGCTTGTCGGTGTGTGAAGACGCCAGACTTTGAAAAACGTGATTGATGAAACACCAGCTTGTCAGTGTATGAAACCACGGCTGAACGACTGATAAACACCAGCTTATCGGTGTGTCTAGATGCCAGACTTTGGAGGACGTGATTGATAGAACACCAGCTTGTCGGTGTGTGAAACCATGGCTGAATGACTGATAAACACCAGTTTGTCGGTGTGTCTAGACACCAGACTTTGAAGGACGTGATTGATAGAACACCAGCTTGTTAGTGTGTGAAACTACGGCGAACGACTGATAAACACCAGCTTATCGGTGTATCTACATGCCAGACTTTGAAGGACATGATTGATAGAATACTAGCTTGTCGGTGTGTGAAACCACGGCTGAGCGACTGATAAACACCAGCTTGTCGGTGTGTCTAGATGCCAGACTTTGAAGGACGTGATTGATAGAACACCAGCTTATCGGTGTGTGAAACCATGGCTGAGCGACTGATAAACACCAGCTTGTCAGTGTGTCTAAACGCCAGACTTTGAAGGACGTGATTGATAGAACACCAACTTATCAGTGTGTGAAACCATGGCCGAGCGACTGATAAGCACCAGCTTGTCGGTGTGTCTAGACGCCAGACTTTGAAGAACGTGATTGATGAAACACTAGCTTGTCCGTGTGTGAAACCACGGTTGAGCGACCGATAAACACCAGCTTGTCGGTGTGTCTAGATGCCAGACTTTCCTGCGCAATCAAAAGAAATTTGTATGCAAGGGTAAGTTATGCATGTGCATGTGCATATGTTATGCAGGATGCAGGTGACACCATTCATCTAACTGGCCTAGTGGTCGAGGTGCGATAACTTTTGCTGAAGCGACTCATGGCTTCGTTTGGTCAATTATGCCCCCAAGGGTCTGAAAACGCTGCCCTGATTTAGGGACTCTAACTTATAATTTTTCAGGGAGAATCGACCGATGCGCATCTTTGCTCGAAAGGGGTTGCCCAAGGCAATGCCGCCTTATCGCTTCTAGCGTTGTATGTCATTGTTTTAAAGGTAGTGCGTCCCTTGTGGATTTTCACACTAGCTTTTCTTAGGGGGAAATGCGTCCTTGTCGGATTTTCACATAACCCTATGCCTTATTTTTTGCTTGGAATGGACCCAACCCAATCCAGCGGCTTTTATTAATTTCATTTTTTATAGGGCAGACTGCCTGTTCTCAGGTTTTCACCCTGCCCTTTAGCCTAACTTTTGCTTAGAGCGCCAGTCACGATTTTCATCTCTAACGGCCTCTTTTTTTTTTGAGGATAAAGTTTTTGGCGGTTGCACGGATAAATTGTGCACATTCAAATGGGGAGTGACAACAACGGATGCATCCAAATGGGGAGTGACATAGTACTTGTCTGAAAAGAACTATGAACATTTATTGGAAAAAAGAACTTCTCTGAGTGCATAATTGCATACAGGTACATTTTTCTTGTGTGATTTCATTACACATGATCATCATTTAACATCAGGCCCAAGATACCAGACCACATCTAATCTCGAGATAAATTTTGAAGGCATCACAACTCCTGTTATCAATCAGCCCTCTCGGGTTTTCTTGATTGAACATTTTCTCTCTTTTTTTTGTATTGTTTTATTTTTTTTAGCCCTTAGTCATGGAACCTCTTCAATCTATCGACGTTGACCGGCTCCCTGAATTCATTTCCATCGCTATCCGTCAAAATTGCGGCCCCTTTAGATAAAAGCTTCTTCAGAATGAAGGGTCCTTCCCAAGTTGGCCTAAACTTGCCTCGAAAGTTAGGAACCCCTGGCCTCATTTACTTGAAGACTAGGTCCCCCTCCTTCAACGGGTGCTTCCTTACTTTCTTCCCAAATGAGCGAGCTAATCTCTTCTGGTAGATCTGATTATGGTAGTATGCCTGCATCCTATCTTCGTCCAATAGGTTCAACTGTAGTAGTCGCTGCTGGGCCCATTCAGCTTCTGGAAGCTGAGCTTCTGTTACCACCCTCAATGACTGAAGTTCTATTTCTACCGGTAGGGCTGCTTCCATCCCGTGAACCAAGGAGAAAGGGGTAGCCCCTGTAGAAGTTCTGGCAGTGGTCCTGTAGCCCCACAATGCAAATGGCAATTTCTTTGCCCAGTCTTTATAGGTTTGCACCATCTTAGCTAGTATCCTTTTGATGTTCTTATTAGCTGCCTCGACTGCTCCGTTAGCCTGCGGTCGGTATGGAGAGGACTTATGGTGTTGGATGGCATACTTCTTGGAATTGTACCCCATTATCTGACACGATGTGATGCGGGAGCCCGTACCTACAGATCAAATGTCGCTCAATGAATCTGGACATTTCCTGGGCACCTAATTTCTTGAAGGATTCAGCCTCAACCCACTTGGTGAAATAATCAATAGCGACCACAATAAATCTGTGTCCATTGGAAGCTATCGGGTGTATTTCTCTTATAATGTCAATCCCCTATGCTGCAAATGGCCATGGAGACGTCAGGTTGCACAATTTCAACACTGGCAGGTGTCTCAGATTAGCATATTGTTGGCACAATTGGCACTCCTTCACATACTTAGAGCAATCTGTATCCATTGTCAACTAGAAGAACCCTTACCGAATGATTTTCTTTGCTAAGGCTAGACCATTCATGTGGGCTCTACAGACACCTGCATGGGTCTCCTCCATAACCCTTTTGGCTTCTTTGTCATCTAAGCACCTTAGTTGTATGCCATCGGCTTGTCTCTTGTACAGCACACCGTCTACACTAATGAACTGATTGGACAGCTTGCGAATCATCCTCTGGTCTTTTTCAGTGGCCTCTTCTGGGAATACCGACCTTTCTAAATAATTCTGGACATCATAGTACCATGGCTTTCCATCCGTAACCTCGATATCCCCAACTTGCTCGGTCTCAAAGTATGGCCTATCTGAACTAGAAATGAGCACATGCCTCATGGTTATTCCTTCGGGGTTGTCCCACATGGATACTAGGGTGGCTAAGGCATCTGCCAATTGGTTCTCATCCCGAGGCACATAGTTAAAAGTGCAAACTTCAAACTGGCCACTTAGTTCTTTTAAACATCTTACATATGGCAACAGCCGCTCTTCCTTAATGGTCCATTCACCCCTGACTTGGTGGATTACTAAGGATGAGTCCCCGAAGACCTCTACTACCTTTGCCCCCACGGCTGAGAGTGATCCTAACCCAAAGATGCAGGCTTCGTACTCAGCTTCATTATTTGTGGCTTTATACCTCAATTTCTTGGCTAAGGGGAGCTTCTCACCATCTGGGGTTACTAGAATTACTCCCGTCCCGGCTCCTTTGTTATTTACTGCTCCATCAAAATACATCTGCCATTTCTGCACGGTGATGGCCGCCATATTTTCGTCGGGGAATTCATACTCTAGTTGGTCTCCTTCAATTGGATGGTCGGCAAGAAACTCTGCAACCGCTCGACCTTTAATGGCCTTTCTTGTAACGTATTCCACATCAAATTCTTGCAGCAAAATCAGCCATCTTCCCATCTTTCCTAGCAAGGAGGGTGCTTCTTGAAGATATCGGAGGGAGTTTTGCTTGGCAACAGCCTGCACTTTATAAGAATGAAAGTAATGCCTCAGTTTCTTCGAAGCCCAAATTACTGCTAGACATATCTTTTCTACTTCGACATACTTGGCTTCATAGGGAAGAAATTTCTTGCTGAGATAGTAAACTGCAAATTCGACCCCGAACTCATCCTCTTGGGCCATCATGGCTCCTACAGAATTCTCCTCTATTGCTAGGTAAAGGATCAGCGGCTTAACAGGCCGTGGTGGTCGCAGCACTGGGGGGTGTTGGAGGTAATCCTTAATGACATCAAAAGCCTTCTAGCAGTCATCATTCCACCTGACTGGCTGATTCTTCCTAAGGAGCTTAAAAATTGGTTCGTACACCGAAGCGAGCTTGGAAATGAACCTACTGATGTACTACAATTTAGCCAAAAACTCCGAACTTCCTTTTCCTTTTGAGGAGTCGGTATTTCTCTGATTGCCTTGATTTTATCAGGGTCCACTTCTATTCCCCTTTGGCTTACTACATGGCCTAGTAACTTACCAGAGGTAACTCCAAAAATGCACTTCTTGGGATTGAGGCGAAGATTATACTTGTCAATCCTCTGAAAGAACTTCTCCAAGGCCTCAAAATGTCCTTCTCGAGTGGCTGACTTGATCATCATATCATCGACATACACTTCGACCTCCTTGTGGATCAAGTTATTCAAGATCTTAGTAGCCATCCTTTGGTACGTTGCTCCAGCATTCTTCAACCCAAAAGGCATCACTCAGTAGGCGAATGTCCCCCATTCCGTGATGAAAGCTGTCTTGATTCGATCCATAATCCTTTTAAGGATTTGGTTGTACCCCGCGTACCCATCCACAAAGTTGTACATCATACAAGCGGCCGCGCTATCCACTAGTACATCAATATGGGGTAGGGGAAAGTCATCTTTTGGGCAGGCTGTATTCAGGTCTCGGTAGTTAACGCATACTCGGACTCTCCCATCCTTCTTGGCTACGGGGACAACGTTAGCTAACCACATTGGGTATTGGACCTCTACCAGGAACTTGGCTTCGATCTGCTTATGCACCTCTTCCTTCACCTTTTCTGCCCATTCTAGTCTCAGCCTTTTGAGATTCTGCTTGACTGGCTTGCACTCTGGATAAGTCAAAATGGCGTGCTCGGCAACTGCCTGATCAATCCCTGGCATATCTTCATAGGTCCAGGCGAAGACTCTTTCATATTTTTTCAGAATTCTCTCGAATTTTATCCTCTTCTCAGGAGTTACATCGGATGCTATCAAAATTTTCTTCAGATTTTTCGAAGTCCCGAGATTAAATGAGGTAGTATTGTTTGAGTTAATGTCCAATATAAATAATTCATGCTCATGATCATGCGTAATGAAATCATGAGAAGCATCGCACAAGTAAGCAAAGTCATTCATATTATTAAAGTACTCAGAATTACAAACAAAATTGTCAAATAGTTCGGGAATAAAAAGTACATCAGAAAAGTTGTCATTGATGTCCTCCACTGGTGCCGATGCTGAGGTCGATGGCCCATCGTCTTGATCATCAGCTATCTCCAGGCTCTTCAATTCTAGCACTGCCGCTCCACCTTCCATTTTATCCTTGCCCTTTGCCTGGGTAGCCAGCAAGCTTTTGGTGATAACCTCCTCAGGAACTTCACGATCCCATGCTAGGCTCTGATTGAGGATCTCCTCATCCCCAAAAATCTTCCACTGCTTTAACCATCCCATCGGACCAGTCAAACACGTCATTGAAGATTCAAAACCAGGGGTAATCTTGCCGCCAATCCACTGAGGCTCAGCCTCTCATAGTAGGCACACGCCGAGGCAATTGGTACAAAACTTTCCAAAATGTGCGGCACTTCTGCAGGCTTCTTTGTGCGCTTTTTCTTCTTGGCATCAATAGCATAGCCTAAACCCCTCCTATCCTTTTGCCCCCTTGTGGCGACAGGCGCTTGAATTCCTTGTGAGCTCTTACCCAAACCAGCCCCGGGGAGAAAGCTCATCCTCTTCATCATATTGACAACTTGGGGGCTTACCACTGACTCATCTTCCTCATTCACCATAGCCACGTGAAACCCACTGAAAGGCTGCTTAGAAATCCCGAGCACTAACACTTGATTCTCACTAGCTGCTCTAATAGTCACAACCTGACCTTCATGAGGGATCTTGATCATTTGATGGAGCGTAGATGGAACCCCTCCCAACTTGTGAAACCAAGGCCTTCCTAGCAGCACGGCGAAGTTGGCCAAGATCGGCAGGACCACAAGCTCAGCCTCGATCTCAACTGGCCCGGTCTTAACTTGCGCTTTAAAAGTCCCAGCAGCTTGCCTTCTCGAGTTGTCATAAGCAGTGATGGTCAAATCAGATTCGCTCAACATGCCCTCATTTAATCCAAGTGCAGGTAGCGCCACCAGCGGGCACACATTAATGGAGGACCCATCATCCACCATGATGCAAGCCGTGTGTTTGCCATTGATCTGAGCTCTAATGTATAGGAGGCGGTTGTGATTGCGACCCTCAGCTGGCAGATCGGCATCAGTGTAAACTATGTTTTCTTCAGATCCCCCTTTTACAATGCCCAATAACTCGAAGGGTGAGATAGTGGTGGCGACTGTCGATTCACACAAGGCTTCAATTAGCTTCTGCCTATGGCTCGGGGATTACCTCAGTAAGTCCCAGATGGATATCTGTGCTGTCATCCTCTTTAACTGTTTCAGGATCTGGTTCTCTTCTATTTCTCGCTCTTCGTTTAAAGGCACTGGGTCCTGTTGTCTTTCAACCTCTGGCACCACTCTTCCACTGCGAGTAACAGCTTGCACTCTTTGCACTTCTTCCTCACCCCCAGAACTCTATACATTTTCTGGTCCCTCAACTTCTTCAATCTCACTCTCACTGGTTGAGTCCCAAAGCTCTATCATGCCAACCTGAGCCCCTTCTTCGCTAACCCCTCGCTCAGGACGTACGACTGCTACATACTCATTACCGTAGAGCTCTCTCAACACATACCACTCTGGCAAGCTTGAACCTATCATGAAAACAGGGGGAGGGATGGCATTATACTCGGTATTCTTCTTCTTCTCCCTCTTTTCAGGGTCAGAGATCTGCTTACTGTTAATGAGATCTTGGACCCAATCCCTTAAAGTTCTGCAAGAGTCAGTGAGGTGACCGGTGTGCTGGTGGAAAGCACAGTATTGGTCCCCTCTATGGTTCGGCTGGCCGTAGGTCTTAGCTTGTCTGGCTGGCAATGGTTGAAGTTTTCCCTCTTTCATTAATCGTTCTAAGACCCAGGACAATGGCCTTCCGAAATTCGAATAGTGCCTCTGGTTCACGTCAGTGGCTGAAACTTTCGCTGTTTTGCCCACTCTGTTACTGCTGCTTTCGGCGCCACTCGACCTATTTCCCCCTTGGGACCCATAATTTTTCCACACAAAACTGTCATAATTAGCCTTCTTCGCCAAGTACTCCACTTTAGCTTCGATTGCTATGTCTTTTAAGGATTCCCAATCCTTGAGCCCTTTCATCTTAAGCCCCTCCCTCAAGTACGGGCTTGCATTTTTGATAAATAATCTGATTTGGTCCGAGGTATTGGGCTTCCTCTTCATCTCCATAACGCAATTCCTCCACCGCGTAAGGTAGTCATGGAAAGATTAACCAGACTTTTGTTGCAGGAGCTCAAGGTCTTTTAACGTCACTTCCATGCAGGTGCTGCAGTCGTACTGTCTCATGAACTCACCCGTAAGCATATCCCAATCTTCTTTCGACCTCCTATCTAAACCATGGTACCAATCAATCGTCGACCCCGTCAAACTAAGGCAGAAGTACTCCACCTTTTGCTTCTTGGTAAGACCTGTGCCCTTCATGATTAAGGCATATTGCTTAAGATGGGCTGAAGGATTAGACATGCCATCGAACTTTGGTAAATCTGGCATCTTGAATCTCTGGGGCAACAATTCTTCCTCACCCAAGTCTACAATTTCGGGGATAATTCCCCTTCCAGCTGATAACAACCGTGTGATGGTCTCCATCCTCTCTTCCGTCTTCTTTACCGCGTCGTCTTCTAGCTTGGGAACCTTGGACCTCACTGCTTGAGGGACTACCGGCTCATCTTCCTCTTCCCCTAAGAAATCATCCCTCGGATCTGGAATTCTTACCCTTTGCTGCTAAATCGGTGCCGCCACTCTAGGCTCAACAACTGGTTGCGACATAGCGGTAGTTGGTATGGTGGTCTCCACAACAGGTGTTTCGACCGGGTCAACAACTGGAGCTCCAGACGGCTGCCCAGCATGCGGTGTCATCTCGGCGACAAGGTTCCCCATCATAGCAAGCATTTTCCTTTTAAAGTCCTCAAACCTCTTGTCCAAATCTTGTGTTGTCAAAGCACCCGAATCTTGCGTTAATTCTGCTATTACTGATCCAGAGGATTGTTCTGAATAAGAGTCTGAGTTTCTATCCCAATCTGAACTCGATGCCGATGCCAAACCTGACGGCTCAACTACTTGATTTCTGACCAACCTCCCACTAGGATCTCTGGACCACTCAAATGGATCTATGATGGCTAAAAAAAATCCAATTCATTAGCATGATGCATGGATGGCATTAAGAATACATGGTTATGTTGATACAGCATCCACAACCACATGCAAGCAAACAAACCCTTCCAACCTTATTTCTCCCACACACGGGGCAATGTGGTCTCTTTGCTAGGTGGGTTTAGTCCATGGGTCAACAGGGGACCCTATAAACGCGCAAAGTGCATGGCAAAAAGCCAACAACATAACAGCTCTAGTCTAATGTACACGCGTATGAGTTTTGGCCATTACGTATTTGGACAATTCAATTAAGTCAAGGTGGGCTCACCGAGGCATGAAAGCCTTTGATAAAAGACCACTTAACTTGCTTGATTTTCTTTAATACGTGATGACCCACGTTACAAGCATCGTATTAAGGATCATACCACTTAGTAGAAGTTTCTATTTGTCACTACATAGGCTTTGGTCGATGGTATTTTTTGGGCTACCCAAGCATGGTCCCTGCCAACGGGTCTAGCTCATCATGAGCATAACAACCGATCAGGTCTCCATTTGATATACCAAAAGGTACATGGCTTGGGCTGGTGATTATCCCTAACACTTTCCTACAATGAGTGAAAGTAGGGTCGTGCTTTGGGAACGCATCGAGGTAAAGAGGGACCAACTATCGTAAGTCTAAGGCTCTAAAATGCGATGCAATTTCGAAAAGAGATAGAATTTTAAGTTTTAAAAACCCAATTATACATTTTAACCAAAGTACTTTCGGAGCAAAGTCTCAAACACAAAGTCCCCAGTGGAGTCGCCACTGTGACGCGCGCCGGTACCCAGCAAGGGCCCTCGCTTTAAATCCGCCTTTGGGATTCGATGAATTGATTTGCGTCTTTTGATCATGAGCGCCATGAGACATCATCGGTGTATTCCTCCCAATAGAACATTGGAGAGAACAACTTAGTCTAATGACACCTAAAGGCACTTTTGAGGCATTTGGAGTTGCCACCCAATTTGCAAGAAATTGGAAAAAACTCTCTCACCTCTAACGGTCTAAACCAGAGATATGGTGTCCGGAACTTCCCTCTTATTTATGCTTTGGTTAATTATAAATGGGTTTTTAACCTCTTAAAATTATATCTCTCATCTCACGCGATTGATGCATTTAAATTGAATAGCGCATTCCAAGCATACGAAAGCAATAAAGTAAATAGAGAAAGCGATAAACACACAAGCACACAATTACAAGAGAAATAGGGGCAGAATACAACCCCAATAAAAGGAAATTAAAAATATAAATGGGACAGAATACAATCCCCAAAAATAAATAAAGCTGTCCCAAAATTAATTACAAGGGCCCAAAAGGAAATAAACATAAATTTAAAACACTCAGACAAGATCGAAAAAAGACATACATAAATCGGGACATTTATTTTAGGAACATTGGTTCCTTTGCGCTTGCTTGGAGGTTTAGGAACATTGGTTCCTTCGCGTTTATTTAAAGAGGGTTCGAAGAGTCATTTTGATTGTTGAGTGAAAACCGGGATGAGTGATCCCATTTTTGGAGAAAATTGACTCTTCGTTTTAATTGTGATATTTTTATTGTTAGGCTAAAATAAGGGACATTGGTCCCAATTTTATTAGTAAAAAATTAATTTAATTATAGAAATATTTTTGTGACTTTTTATCACAGGCGTGCATGAATAAAATTTTTACAAACAAACACATAACATGATATAAAGGAAGAGTTGAGAAAGATCTCACCAAAACCGGTGTGACCCTCCACACGTCGCGACCCATCCGGGGAGTCGCGGGGACGCTCAAATAGCCCAACTCAAATTAAATCTCAGACAGAAAATAATATCAAAAATATTAGTAATAATTCTATAAATTAATCAAATAAAGGCAAAATAATGACAACAATGAAATTGTAGTGAAGGAAGCAACAAATAATCGTGGCATGGCAACAAAAATAAAATAATAATGATCATGATAATAATAATAATAATAATAATAATAATAATAATAACAATAATAAAAATAACAATACAAATGATAATAATAATAATAATAATAATAATAATAATAACAACAACAACAACAACAATAATACACATAAAGTAAGCATGTAATGACAATGATAATAATAAACAGTAGCAAATATAAACTAAGCAAACAATAAATTAATGGCATAAAGATAATAATAGTAATGACAATAATAATAATACAAAACAATGAGCAACAAATAATAATAAGGATAATAGCAAATTCTAAAACAAATAATGCCAACAACAGCATGGTAATAACAAATGTGAATACAAGGACCCTAACCATAATAATAATAGTAATAATGATATTAATGATGACACAATAGTAATGATAAAAAATGGTGATAAAAATAATAATAATGATAATAATAGTGAATAAACACAAAGATCAAATTAAAGCAAACAAATAATGTATTAATAGTGATGTTAACTCATTAAAATGCTAAAAGTAAACAATAGACATGATAATAATAACAAAAATAATATTAACAACAATAAATAACATACAAAAAAAAACAAATGAGAACGAGTCTGAGAATGTTTACCCTCAGAATTTTTAGATCGGAAATAGGATGTCTCAATCTGTTCGTCTTGTCGATTTTGCGGTGATAAACAAAATAAAATGCAAAAATTTGTGTTTTTGAGCAAACTATTACAAGAAAATATTTTTGGTGGGCTGAATGAGCAAAGAAAATTGATTTTTCCTACTCAAATTAAACTCAAGATTAAGTATTTTAGAGTAATAAAGATTAAAACTTGATAAGAAAAACTTAAAGATTTTTGAAGAATTTTTTTTGAACAAAAAAGAGCTTCCTGGAGAATAAATATGCTAGAGAGAAAAGCCTAGAATTTTTTTTTTCAAATCTGTCGTCCCCCCCTTCCAAAATGAAGTGAAATTTCCCTTTAATTTTCAGTTTTGGCCAAAAACAGGAAGGGACAAAATAACTTTAATTTTTAGTTAATCAAAAATAGCATGAAAAGGTGAAAAACTGAAGAAAACGGACTGGAAAACAGACTGAAAACGCAGAAAAACGACGTGTCGAAGGAAGCTGGGCACGCATGCCCGCGTGGAGAGAGGGCTGCGCGCGCCTCTCGGCAGTACGCGCGCCAAGCGCGCGTGTTGCCCCTGGCACCGCGCGCAGAGGCCCCTGCGCGCTGCCGCAGGTGGCACTCGCGACCTTTTTTTTTTTTTTAATAAAATCTTTAAATACACAAAATTAATATTTTCTACCCTATTTTATTTTTTAATATCTAAAATATATATTTTTTTAATTATTTTTCTAAAAAAGCACAATTTCGACAGGGAAACGATCGATTCTCACTTTTCTTGCCGAAAATCGGTCTTTTATTTTCATCATCGGGTAATCTTGATTTTGGACCGCCTCGGGACCCGGTGTCTACAGTTTGTGAGATTATCATCTCACTCCTCAGCAATAACTAGAAATTTTAGGTGTCATTCAAATAATAGAGGATAGGAAACCTAATTTTAGATGCAATAGCAAACTCAATCCACATGATTAGTTTACATTTCATAGGTGACCTTTCTTAATTAAAGACAAAAATGCAGAACTTCTTTCAAATCTCATATGCAAAAAACTTTCTGATTTTCAAAACTACAAAAACATTTTCTTAACTAGAGTAATGCTTAGAGAAGATTCAAATCGATCGCTTTAGAAAGAAAAATTTCTAGCAGGTCTTCTTACCCTTTTAGGAGAAAGAGTTAGAACAAAATTAAAGAAGCTTTAGGAATTAATCAGATTCCTTATAGTCATTTAACTTATGGAGAATTAGTTAGCTTCACACACAAAAAGGAAGGTTTGAAAATCTGTCAGGATTTAAAACTTTAAAAGCACTTAAAATGGGAAATAAAGAAAACTTGTAACGCCCCAAAATAGTTACTTTGGGGAATAGTGGTTTTCGGGCCATGAATAGTGACACCGGGGTGAATAATACCATCTACGATCGAAAAATATTTTATTGGACCATTAAAAAGTACAAGTTATACAAAATTCAAGGATGTAATTTGGAGTGAAAATAAGGTTAAATAGGTCCCTAAAAGTCAAAAATAAGAAAAAGCCTCAGGTTCGATTTAAATAGTAACTAGTTTGACAAGACGTTTGACTGAGGGTTTACAACTAGCAAATGACCTCTGAAAAATTATCTGAAGGCATAGATAGACTCGGAATGATATGTAAAATTATTTCACAGTGAAAAGGAAATTTTATAGTAATACTGAAAAATTAGTGAATCGGACCCGTTCAATTGAACCGGACCGAAAATGGACTCTAATTGAGTTAAAACCAAGATTAAGTAGGCTATTAAGAGTAAAAGGATATGGAATGATGAATAGTGAATCAAACCGATCGGACAAGCTTGACAACAAGTAACTGGTTTGACTAAGAGTTGACCGAGCTCTAAATGGTGCTACGGAGCTCAAAAAAATTATCTGAAATCATGAATTTTCTCTAGGTAATGAGGGAAATCATATGATGATGAAAAATAAATTTTATAGTGAGACAAAAAATTGGATTATTGGACTGATAAGAAATTATCAGACTGAAAAATGATTTTCGATTGACCTAAAAATTTTTTTGGAGCCTAATAAATATATTTTATAAATTATAAAATTTATTTTGAGAGGAATTGAACTTGGAAACTGAAAAAAATAATTTTAGATTGCATAATGGCTTAAATGGGCTTTTGGGTTGGCCCAATTGGTTGAACCAAACCCAAGCCCACTTAAGACCCCTATATAAGGCTAAAAGATCAACCAAACTCTAGAATTCTCTTCAGCCTTATTCCCTCTCTCCTTGCCTGAATGGAGTTATCTCCATGTTTCCATAGTTTTCTTTAATTCTCTTCCATGGTTTCTATCAAATTCAACCTTCTCAAGTAATTTTTAGCCTCTCTTTTCAATGATAGTGGTCCCTAAAGTTCATTTAAAGTAAAAGAAGTGGAAGAAAGTAAGTGAAGAAATTTATATCACAAAATTGAGGTAAGTGAAATTGAGATTTTTAATTTGGTATAAGGGTTCAAATAGGTACTTTAGGATGTGTAGAGTGTATTTATGTTATTGGATTGAATAAAGGAAGGAAATTGATTGTTGTTTCTTTGATGTGTATATTCAGCCACTTAAGGAACATTAAGGAAGCGATGGTCTTTTAAGGAGCAAAGGCAAGAAAAAAGATGTTTAAGAGGTCTAGAACAAGAAAATGAGGTTAGTGGATACAATATCCCATTCTTTCTATTTATTTTGTGTAGCTTTAAGTTATGTTCATATTGTATGTACGTGATTTATGCATGTTTAATTAAAATAAACTTGATAGTCATGTTTAAGAAGATTAAATATGAGATTTTAAAAGATTAAAATGGAAGAAAATAAAATATATACTAAAGATGTCATGTAGGCAGAATGGTATATAAGTATAAGTGGGTATATTTTGTGAATTAATGTAAACTAATTGCATATCTATGTTAGTTAACATGTAATCTAGCTTAAATGAATGATAAATAGATGAGAAATAATTTTTAAGGTGAAAGTGTAATATGGACCGAATAGGTTATCTAAGTATAATTGAATAACTTTTGCAATTTAATGAAATTTAATGGTATATCTAGGTTTATTAATATGTAATTTAAGTGAATAAATGAATATATAATGAAAAATATAATTAAGAAGAAAAAGATTAAATGGGTCGAATGATATACAAGAATAAACTATAGTATATTTAATTAACTAAGTATAATAGCATAAAATGAATATATAATGAAAATTGAGTGTATGTTAATTTATTTGGAATTAACCGAACATATTTGAGTATTTTAGAGTATAATAATGTATTATGTTTATAATAAAAATTATGAGATATGGGGTATTATAATAAAGTTATGGCATGTATGATGTTAGAATTAATTAATTAGTGGAATGAAGATGTTTTGGTAGAAAAAAATGAATTATATGTGAATTGGAAATATTGGCCGAATTGAATGTTATGCTAATTAATAGTGTAATTTAAATTAAGTTGAGAATATAATGGAAAATGAATAAATGGAAAATTGTATTTATCCTTAGTAGTAGTCTGGTAGTCAAATTTAGCTCAAGATATAGTTGGCTAGCCATAGGGACACCATACCGCGATGTAAGTCATGACGACTCACTTCAGTAGGCCAATGACAGTCTACTAAATGAATGAATGTTGAAATATGAAAATGTAAATGAAATGAAATGAAATGTAAATGTATGAGTGGTCTTTCGGAATCACTTTAAAATGCTATGGATCTTTGGGGTCCACGTCCCGCGTATCCGATTCGGAGATTTTTACTGGATTGCAAAATTATAAAAATGGATTTAAAATGGTAAAAATGGATTGAAAATGAGTAAGTGGGAGTTAATATAAGAAATAGAGTGAAAAGTGGACTTAATTGTAAGAGTTTTAAAAAAGATTTAAGGATTATATGGATAAAGTGTAAATTTAATGGTTATTAAGGATAACTAAAAGAAAAATTGAATAAATTGGTAAAATAAGGTAAATTGATTATTGTATAAAAATTAAAATGTAATTTGGCATGAAAATATCATTCAAAGGATTAAATGAAAAATTGTATGTCAAAATAATGAAAATGAATTTAGATGAATGAAATAATCCTAATAAAGGAAAATGGAGTGGAAAAGAACTAAAATGCAAAGATGTTGAAGTAATAGGGTAAAATGGTAATTATGTACCAAATGGGGATAAATAAAGGGTAATATTGTAATTTGAATGAAATTAAAAGGACCTAAGTGTATATTAGTATGAAAATAATATTGCATGAACTAAATAGTAATTTACGTATCAAATAATGGAATAAATGTGATAATATGGTATATAATGGCATTATTATAAATAAATAAAAAGGGAAGAGTAATAAAGTAAATTAATGATATTTAAAGATTAAATAACAACCTTCTATGTAAAATAATGAAATAGATGTAAAGATGACTAATTAGTGACATAATAATATTCAAAGGACTAAATGGTAATTTGTATATCAAGATAATGAAATTAGTGTGAAAATAAAATTAATTAATGGCATTATTGTAAATAAATGGAATTGGGGACAGTATTGTAATTTAATGGAAGTTAGGGATTAAAATGTAAATTTATGATAAAATAGTTAAAATGTAATTAAATAACAACATAAGAATTAATAGTGTATTTAAATAATAATGAAATGTTTAACTAATGAATGAATAATGATAATCATGGAATAAACTTAGGTATAAATTAAGGTATATAATAAGTAAATTGAATATTTGTAAAAATATAAAATTGACTAATATTAAGCTGGATAAAATAGTAATAGTATAAAGACTGAAAAGTTAATTTAGTTTAAAAACGATATTTAGGGACTAAATAGAAATTTTACAAGTCAAATTAGGAGTTAAATATGAAGAATGGTTAAGTGATGACATAATTGTAATTATGGATAAATTGGAGAGTAAAACTGTTAATAGAGTAAAGTTAAGGGACTAAAGTTTAATTTAACAAGAAAATTGAATAGTAAATGTAAATAT
The DNA here is from genome assembly GCA_947683425.1 of Excoecaria cochinchinensis. Classification (NCBI taxonomy): domain Eukaryota; kingdom Viridiplantae; phylum Streptophyta; class Magnoliopsida; order Malpighiales; family Euphorbiaceae; genus Excoecaria; species Excoecaria cochinchinensis. The sequence goes on along the minus strand of CANTUQ010000194.1, from coordinate 4,934,235 downwards.
ATGTTATAATGATATTAATAATGAAAATATGTGAATGGAAAGAAATATTATTTGTAGAAATATTAATTAATGAAATAGTAATAGTTTAATTAGAAAGATTATTAACGTGATTATAAGGATAAATTGATAAATTATGTAATTTATTTAAAATTATAGCTAACAACTGTAATTGTTAAGGAAAATTGATAATTATGTAGTGAAGTATACGAAAATAAGAAAAAAAGGTTTAAAGTGTAATGGAGTATAGAAGAAACGAAAATATAAAGACTAGATTGTAAATTGACTACGTTTCTGTCAAACGAAGGACCAAAGAAATTTGAAATATATGTATGGTATATAACGGAGATGGGGATGCGTAGGGAAAATGTGCAAATAGGATTATGCATATATAATTAAGTAAATAACAATAAAATGAGTTAATAATAATAATAATAATAATAATAATGATAGACAGTGATAGTGCCAGTATTATTACGATTAAATAAAGTACTGATTTTAAATGAATAAAGTGTAATATCATAATATAAAATAAAAGTTAGTGTAATTATTTAGTAAATGCCGGTAAAACTTAAGTATAAAACTGAAATATTGTTAATGGAAATGAAAAGAATAAAAGTATAATGCTAGTACTCATATAAATATTAACTATAGTGCAAGATAAAATCTAGATTGAATAGTAAATTAAATTAAAGGATTTAATAGAAATAATATTGCCAATGTAGATAGTAATAGTAATAACAATGATAATAACAGGGAATGAATTAATTAGAAATGCGTGAATTAGATACATAAATAAAAAAAATGGTAATGTTAACAATAACAATAATTAAGTTAATAAAGGTAATCATAGTAGTAATGAAAATAATGATGACAATAGTACAGTAAGAGATAAATAAATTGTAAACATTTATAGGTACTAAACTAAATGATTAATAAGTATAATGAGACAATTAGTAATTACATAGTATTACAACAAATATGCTTGTGTGTGTGACGCGCGTCGAACCTCAGGACGCCCCGAAACCTCGCTTTTAGGGCGTTCAGGAGAGGTTAATGAAAACTTGTAAGAGATTTACAAGAGCGTCTATTTTGGGCAATAATGATGTGTTTTGGAGTCGCCACCTAATAGAAAATCGGGAAATGTCGTCTAATCTCACTAAACCTGAGACAGAGCGTATGTGTCTATTTTGAGCAATCAGAGATATTTTGGACACCTCCTTCCAATAGAACATTGGAAGGATCGTCTAATCTCGTGAAGTCTAAGACGATGCATATACGTCTATTTTAGGCAGGCCAGAGATATTTTGGACACTTTTTTCCAATAAAACACTAAAAAGATCATCTAATCTCGTAGAGCCTAAGATAATGCAAATTGGGCCTATTTTGGGCAATAAAAGATATTTTGGAGACCCCACCCCAATAGAACATTGAGATGGTCCTCTAACCTCGTTGAGCCTAAGACCAAAGATGGTTCGGAACTTCCCATTTATTCATACTTTGGTTAAATTATAATTGAGTTTTGAATTTAATGTTTCATTCCTTTTCTTATTCAGTTTAATGCAATTAATTAAAGCGCAAGTTGGCCATACAAGGAAGGTGGTAAACGGGAGCGTAATTAAAATAAAGTATATGAAAATAAATTACAACAAAACTAGGAGCGGAATACAACCCCCTTTGTAAATAGCTTGCGATTTATACATAAATCGGGATATACGTTAAGGATAAAGACATTGGTCCTCGCATGCATGTTTATTACAAAACAATTTTAAAGTGTCGATTTTATTTGCTGGAAAGATAGTCATTGGTCCTCAATTTACTAATGAAAACTTCAATTTAAATATTAAAAATTTTAATCATTTTTATATTAGTGGGATAAAAGCAATATTTATGATAATAATATATAAAGTAAAAAAAAAAAAGGTAAAGTTAAAAGAATGGACCCGGATGAAGATTCTCGGATCACCGTGGCGACCGCCATTTCAACTATCCCAAATTCATCAAATAAGTCAAATAAAACTCACAAAAACAAAAATCATGTTAGTGCCAAAATTAAGGGTAAAATAAGGTGCGAGAAATTAAATAACAAGGAAAATCCATGAGAAATTGCCATAAAAGATGATGGGAAAATAAGTGAAATAGAAAGAAAGAAAAAATGGTGAGAAAAGGCCCAGGGACGGCCCAAGACACGCGAACGACGAGCGTCCCTGTGTTGACCGGCGAGTAGAGGCAGCGTCCAACGACGTCGAGCGACAGCCTTCGTTGGGCTCTATGCCCATCGGTCACACCAGATCTTAAAAAAAAAAAAGTAAAAATCAAGCAAAATTGATTTGGTTTTAAATAAATGAGATTTTTGTGTTTAAAATCATTACGAAATGATTAAATATGAAAATAACAATTCTAGAATATTTACCATCGGATTTTTACCTTTGAAGGTGAATATTGTGCGATTTCGGTTCCTCAAGTTTTACAAGGATTGGTCCGCGATGTGCAATTTTCAGGAGATTTTTGGACTACAAAAATCGTTTTTCAAAAACAAATCAAGAGAAATAAATTATATTTTTCTTTCTCGATATTTTGATAGCAGTTGTGAATAAAAACGGCTGGATTCGATAGAAACGAACTAATGTCGTTCCCTCGGATTCACCAAAATTGAAAGAATATTTGATGATGATTTTTCGAAAAAATAAAAGAACGAAATTTTTTCGTAAAAATAGCTAAAATCCTCTTTTTTAGTCAAAATCCTTCCCCGAATAATAAACTCCCAATCTCTATTTATAGGCTTAGAAAGAAAATTCAAATAAATTCAAATTTAGAATTTGAATTTGAAATATATTTCTGAAATTAAAATCAAAACCAAATAATTTTCAGAATATTCCCAAAATTAAATCCACGATTTGAAAATATTTGAAAAGATTTAAAAGATTTTGGAAAAATCTTGGAAATATTAGGAGATACCCTTAAGAGTCTGGAAAATTCCGCTCAAATAACATTAGATCATCAACCGATGGGCGCTGCTAATGGGGGCACACTTGGTCTTTGGTCGGCGGCCCCTCATGAGAGACGAAATCGCGAGAGACGGGCGTCGCTCCATACGAGAGATGTGCTCCGCGAGTGAGCAATAGCTGGCGCTCAGTGCGAGAGATGGGTCTCTCACGCGAGCGATGGGGCTCCGCAAATGAGCGACAGCCGGCGCTCATCGCGAGAGGTGAGTCTCTCACGCGAGTGACGGGCATCGCTCCCGTAAGAGAAGGGGCTTCGCAGGTGAGCGACAGTCGGCGCTCATCGTGAGAGACATGTCTCTCACGCGAGCAACGCGTGTCGCTTCTACCAATGGTATACTCGTCGGTGGAGCAAAACCCAAATTTCGACATAGAAATTCCCCTCGATTCCCCGAAATACTCTATTTTCGAAAAAAAATCCTCAATCCTTATAAAACTGGAGAATGAAAACTCACAGCTTTCATCCATTTATCTGGAAATAGACTTTGATATCTTCATCAGGTAACTCTGATCTTGACTGCCTCAGGACCCGGTGTCTATAGTTGCCCCCAATTTTGGGGAAACTAGTATACTAGTGTCTAGATGAGCCAAAATTCAGAGGAAAAAGGAAAAAATGAGCACCTGAGGCAGTCCTTTCCTTTCCGCTGTTGTGTTTAGACTGGTGACCTTCTGCTGCAGAGTAGTAGCATATTCTGCCACGATTCTTTGGCAACCTGTTAGACCACCTTCATCCGACGGACCTCGTCTCGGCCTGCCCAATGTTTGAATGTCGTGGGAGGCAGTGTTATCCAACTGCAACCCAGTTGCGACTTATTCTATCTCCTGTGTACTGCTAGCCTCGTTTCGACTTGCACGGCATGAGGGGTAGTGTTATCCAACTACACCTCGACTGCGATTTGTCTATTGCGCCGGAACCAGCAAAGCCCTCATTAAGCCCGCCTTTTGGGCCTCAAGGGATTGATTCGCGTCTTTTGATCTTGGGCATCATGAGTCATTTTGGATGCCTCCTTTCCAATAGAACATTGGAAAGAATCATCTAGATTCACAACGCCTTTAGGCACCTTTGAGGTATTTTGGAGTCGCCACCCAATTTACAAGAAATTGGGAAAAGTCTCTAACCTCTATTGGTTTAAACCAGAGATGGTGTTCAGAACTTCACTCTTATTAATGACTTAAGTCTATAAATGAGTTTTTTAAGAAATCAAAACTCCATCTCTCATCTCACGCGATAATGCAATAAATTTAAAGCACATTCATTCACATAGCAAAGCGATAAATAGAGCAGTAAATAAATAAATTACAAAATAAAAATTGGGACAAAACAATCCCCCAAAATAAATAATAAATAAAAGAAAATGGGACAGAACAATCCCACAAAATAAGAAAATAAAAACAAACAAATAAATAAAAGCATAAAAGAAATTGAAACGCAAGATACATAAATCGAGTCATGAATTTTAGGAACATTGGCTCCTTTTTATTTATTAGAAAAATTAGAGAACTATTTTTAGGATATTGATTGGAAAAAACCGGGATGAGTGATCTCATTTTATGAAAACTAATTCTCCATTTTGAAGGCGAGGTTTTGTTGGTTAAAATAGGACATTGGTCCAATTTATTAGGAAAAGTCCCAAATTATTATTTATCTAAAAAATGTGATTTTCTGTAATACGGATAATAAAAAATACATTTTACATACAATACATAAAAAATAATATAAATAAAAGAAAATAAGAAATTTAAAATGCAAACCCTAAAATCAAAGGTCCTTTATCTCTGATCCTCCAACCCGAGCACGAAGTGTAACTCGTATACATAAATAAATTTGAGGCGACAAAACAAAATAAAATAAAATAAATTAAGTAATTAATGTAATATGAACAAATAAATTAATTGAATAAAGTAATTAAAAGAACTAATAGATCAATCAAATAATAATCAGTCAAACTAATTAAATATAAACAAATAGAAATAAATAGACATAAAATAATTGCATTAAAGAAAGAAAAAATAAAAGAAGCAAATATAGCATGCAGTAAATAAAGGAAAATAAGAGAAAATGGGACAGTGTGTGTTTTCTTCCGAAACACAGCTGTGTTTCCTCAGCAAGGCGCCGGGCAGTGTAGAAAAATAGTTGTGTTTCTTGTGAAACACGGCTGTATTTTTGCCCTGCCAAGCAAAAACTCACCATTACACAGGAAAACGCTAATTTTAATTCTAAAAAAATAAAAAACCACAAATCCAAATCACAACAAACAGGCATACAAATGAATTAACTACCAACAATGGCATTAATAATTAAGACAAAAATTAAATAGACAGAACAAAAAAGAGAAGGAATGAATAGAGGAGAAGGGGCAGCGCACGACTCGTGCATCTCTTGCACGAGTCGTGCAAGAGGTTCACGAGTCGTGAGCCTCTTACACAACTCGTGCAAGAGGCTCACGAGTCGTGAACCTCTTGCATGACTCGTGCAAGAGGTTCACAACTCGTGAACAATTCGCACGACTCGGACAGAGAAATAGAAAGCATGGACAGCAAGAAAAGACTCACGAATTGCACGCAACGCTCACGACTCGGACAGAAACAAAGAGACGATCAGAAAAACGTAAAAACAGGGATGAACAGAGTAACTTCAACAGATTAACAAATTTGACAAAATGACATCAAAACATGCATATAAAGTCACAAACATGTTTGTTTAATCATAATAGCTACTTATGATCTATGTCTGATAACAAATAATAACAAACATGCAAATAAAAGATTAACAAAATCAAATGAAAAATAAATAGAGTATGTACAAAAAGAAGAACTAACTGGTAAAGCAAAACGAGAAAGAGAAAGAAAAGGAAAGAAAGAAACAAAGAGACAGTGATCCAAGTATTTACCCTTAGAATGATATTTGATATTTGATCAGAATGATATTTGATATTTGATCTACAAATGATGAAGTTCTGGCTTCTTGGATTCAAGAACAAACTCTCAGTGTTTTTTTTTCAAAACCGAAAATCCTTTTTCTCCCAAAACTTTTTTTCCCGTTTCCAATAATGCTCTCCCAATAATGCTTTTTTTTCCAGTTTTTCAACCTTTTCTTTTAATATCCCGGATATGATTTGGTTGTTTCCCACCACACCAGCCATAAGCCCATACCTTTCAAAACCAACTCTCCCAAAATCATGGAAAAGGAGAAGTTGGGAGAGAGAGACGGGCAGGTGAGTGAGGCTCTTCACTAACGTGAGGCTAGGCCTCACGTAAGTGAGATGGGCCTCACTAACATAAGACCGCCATCTCACGTTAGTGAGATGGGTCTCACTGCCCAAGCCCAAAAACTAATTTTTTTTTTAATAAAGAAACGAAAAACATTATTTTTCGAGGAAGCCATCACTTCTATTTGCTTCTATTCCATGAACAGGCAGCATTTTCATCATTAGGTAACTTCGGTCTGGGCTGCCTCAAGACCCGGTGTCTACAGTTGCCCCCAGTTTTGGGTAACGTAGTGCCTAGGTGCCTAAGTGAGCCAAAACTCAAAGAAAGAGAGAAGAGACGCGTACCTGAGGTAGCTGTCTTCTTGAACTGGGTGATGCTGCTGTTGTGGTTATCGCCATGTTGTCGACGTGTTATGCTTTATTGATGCGGTAGTGCCGTGATCGTGCAAACCCTTCGTAGAGCGGTAGTGTCGTCATCGTGCAAACCTTTCTGAAGTGGTAGTGTCGTGTTGTGCAAACCTTCCGTGGAATGGTAGTGCTGCCATCGTGCAAACCCTTTTGAGTTGTGAAGCGGTAGTGCCGTCATCGTGCTAACCCTTCTGAAGTGGTAGTGCCATGGTCGTGCTAACCTTCCATAGAATGGTAGTGTCGCCATCGTGCTAATCCTTCTGAGTTGTGAAGCGGTAGTGCCGTGATTGTGCTAACCCTCCGTAGAGTGGTAGTGCCGTCATCGTGCTAACCCTTCTGAGATTTGAGGTGGTAGTGCCGTAATCTTGCAAACCCTCCGTGGAGCGGTAGTGCCGTCATCGTGCAAATCCTTCTGAAGTGGTAGTACTGTAGTCATGCAAACCTTCCGTGGAATCGTAGTGCCGCCATCATGCAAACCCTTCTGAGATTTGAGGTGGTAGTGTCGTGATCGTGCAAACCCTCCGTGAAGCGGTAGTGCCGTCATCGTGCAAACCCTTCTGAAGTGGTAGTATCGTGGTCGTGCAAACCTTATGTTGAATGGTAGTGCCGCCATTGTGCAAACCCTTCTGAGATTTGAGGTGGTAGTGCCGTAATCGTGCAAGCCCTCCGTGGAGTGGTAGTGCCGTCATCGTGCAAACCCTTCTGAAGTGGTAGTACCGTGGTCGTGCAAACCTTCCGTAGAATGGTAGTGCCGCCATCGTGCAAACCCTTCTGAGATTTGAGGTGGTACCCCCCTAAAAGCCCTTCGATTGATTGTTTGGTTTGATATTTTGATTGATGTCGTCGCTCGGCTTTTGTCACATCAAATCTTTCTTACTGCAAAACTAGAAAACCGAATATGCAGGAAAAATTGGTGAGCATGTAAGTGAAATGCATGAGTCATACAGGAATGCAGGATAAGAATTCATCTTAGTGGATTTGGAGATAATAGTTGGGCTGGCTGCAATTTGCGATAGGATCGGTGCCCTCCGGAATTGCTTTTGAATTTCATGCCTTTGGGATTACGAGGTTCTAACCTGAAAACTGTAGTCATTCTTTTAAGGTATTGCGTCCCTTCTGGATTTTCACACTAGCTTTTCTTAGCGGGAAATGCGTCCTTTCGGATTTTCACATAACCCTACACCTTATTTTTTTACCTGGAATTGACCCAACCCAATCCAGCGGCTTTTATTCATTTTACTTTTTTTTGTAGGACAGACTGCCTGTTCCCAGGTTTTCACCCTGCACTTTGGCCTAACTTTTGCTTAGAGCACCAATCACAGTTTCCATCTATAACAGCCTTTTCTTTTTTTTTTCTTTTTTTTTTTCAGAGAAGCTGAAGTAATCGTCAAAGATCTTTCAGGTGCAATCGGTATGCACTTACATCTTAGATCATGGTTTCTTGAACTCGGTTCTTATCATGAAGATGCTATAGAAATGGCTTCACAGTTAATATCAGGATGAGTCGACTGAACCGCTTGAGCAGCAAGAGTAGCAGAGGATATATAGTAACCATGTGCTAAGTTTACACCGGAACCAGACAACTTTGAGTATACAAGATGAACTGCTCTAGTCACATTGATATATCATTGCATAAATGTATATATTTCAACTTGATTTCATAACACATGATCACTATTTAGCATTAACTTGAACATTATGAGACTTCATCTAATCTCGGAATAGATCCTGAAAGTATCAAACTCCTATTAACAATCAGCCCTTTCGGGTTTTCATGATTGAATATTTTCTCTTTTCTTTTTTTTTTTTTGTTTTTTTTAGCCTTTGCCATGAACCCTCCTTCAGTTCATCGGTGTTGATTGAATTTGCCTTCATCTTTGCTAACAGGGGAAGCTGCTCCTTCTTAGAATGGTTCTTTTTTAGCATCAAAGTCTTATTCTTGGCCCTCGTGCAAACTGGCTGAGACGACGGATTCCTTATTTGGGACTTGAATGTGAAATTCCACACCTTTTTTTTGTCGGCTTTTCAAGTTCTGAAGAGACTTTCAATGGTTGAGATTGGATTACAAGTTAGGCTTTTAGATGGTTTAGGGCAAAATTGAGGGTTTTTTTTATCTTATTTTTTTATTTTTTTTATTTATTCTTTCTTTTTCTTTTTTTTATTCTTTTTTTTTTATTGTATTGAAAGGGTACAGAGCTGTCCTCCTAAGTTTGGCTATAAGGATCCCGAATAGTTAATTGGTTTTGGGGTACACATTTCGAATGGTTAGGAGAAAAGGGGTCATATTGTTGAGTTAGGTCTTTCTCGCGAAGGTCCTAAGTTTTATTCATCCAACTTCTGATGTAGCTCTCAGAGTTTAATTCTTATTTGGCAGCACCATATGCAACCCAGATGTTGTGGATGCAAAGGAATGGCTTTCAAAATTCTGTTTGTCGTTAGGTTAGCACATGTGAAAGCAATGTTGTCTCAACAATGTCCTTGTCAATTTTCAGCATATCATACCTAGTCCAGGCAAAGGCTCCTTTTTCTCTTCTTTTTTCTTCATCTCTCAAAATTATCCTCTTTTCCGGAGTTATATCAGATGCTATCAAGATTTTGTTTGGATTTCCCAAAGTTTGGAGATTAGATGAAGTCGTATTAATTGGGTTAATGTCAAAATGAATGAATGCATCGTGATCATAAGAAATAAAATCAGTAGAAATACCATACAAATAAGCAAAAATTGTGCATCGTATTAAAATAGCCAAACTGTTACAAGGAGTTCTTCCCCCAAATCTATGTCCTCGGGGTTGATCCCTTTTCCAGCTGACAACTTACGGGTGATTGCCTCAATCTACTGTCTTATTCCTTTCATAGCCTCGTCTTCTACCCTGGGTGCTCTACCCCTCACAGCTTGATGGGCTGCTATCTCCTCAACTTCCTCTTCCATCACAAAATCCTCATCAGGATTAGGAACCCTTACCCTTCTTGGCTCAGCGGGCACATCAGCAATTTTAAGCTCATCATTAGGTTGGTGAGCAGCATTACCTACAATGGGGACCCTTTCACCAACAGGCGGTTCAACTTGCCCCTAAAGAGGGATTACTGGTGGTTATTAAGAGACAGGTGCTTGTGCGATGGGAGGAGGAGCAATTCTTTCGGCCATAGCACCCATCATTTCTAATATCCTTCGCTCAAAATCTTCCAGTCTCTTGGCAAGGTCTTGAGTGGTTAGAGCTCCGGTCTCTTCTGCCATCGAGGATGATTCAGCAGTTGTTGAGAGTGACTCAGAATCCCAAACAGGCACTAATTCTAGCAATCTAAAGGGTGGGTCTGTCATCACTAGTCGACCGTCAGAACCTCTAGTCCACTTGGATGAATCTATGATGGCTGAAAAGCTCAGATTGTTAGAATGATGCATGATTAAATGCAATGCATGGTCGTGTTATGTAGATGGTCCTCGATGAGTGAAAGATCTATAGATTACAATGATACAATGTGATTCATGGAAGAATTATATGCAAGATGATATATACATGTGAAAAATAATATGCAGACGAAAGGATATGTACACACGCAACATGAGAAAACACACACACACACACACACACACAAACATATATATATATATATATGTTTATTTTATTTTATTTCGACATGCATGAATGACATGCGATGCATAAGCATGCTATGCAGCATCCACAACCACATGCAAGCAGATAGATCCTTCCAAGTTTATTTCTCCCACACACGGGGTCGTGCAGTTTCTTTTCTAGGTGAGCTTTATCTAAGGATTAGTAGGGAACCCAGCTTTATCTAAGGATTAGTAGGGAACCCATTGGACAGTATAGTGCACGATAAAAACCAGCAGCATAACAAATCTTGCCTAATGTACATGCGCATGCGTGTTTGGCCATTATGTATTTAAACAATTCAACTAAATTAAGATGGGCCCACTAGGGCATGAAAGCCTTTGATGAAGACCATTTAATTTAATTGATTTTGTTCAATATATGACGGCCCAAATAACAAGCTCGGTATTATGGTACATTTCACCTAGTGGAAGTATTTATTGCCTTTACATGATCTTGGTCGGAGGTGATATTACTTTAGGTTTACCCAAGCATGGTCCCTGCCAACGGGTCTAGCTCATCACGAGCATAGGGACCAATCGGGTCTGCATTTGATATACTATTTGATGGTATGAGGCTTGGGCTGGTGATTATCCCGAACACTTCCCTACAAAGAGTGAAAGTAGGGTCGTGCTTTAGGAATGCACCGGGGTAGATAGGTGACCAACTAACATAATTCTAAAGCTCTAATGTATGTAATGCAATTTCGATTAGAAATGAAAATTTTGATTCTTAACGACTTAATTATAATTTTAACTTAAGTCACTTTTGAAGCAAAGTTTCGATCATGCCCAGTGGAGTCACCACTGTGACGCGCACCGGAACCAGTAAGGCCCTCATTGAGCCCGCCTTTTGGGGCTTGAGGGATTGGTTCGCGCCTTTTGATCTTAGATATCATGAGTCATTTTGGACGCCTCCTTTTCAATAGAATATTGGAAAGGATTATCTAGACTCATAATGCCTTTAAGTACCTTTGAGGTATTTTGGAGTCGCCAACCAATTTACATGAAATTGGAAAAGGTCTCTAACCTCTATTGGTCTAAACCAGAGATGGTGTTCAGAACTTTACTCTTATTAATGACTTAAGTCTATAAATGAGTTTTTTAAGAAATCAAAATTCCATCTCTCATCTCACAAGATAATGCAATAAATTTAAAGCGCATTCATTCACATAAGAAAGCGATAAATAAAGTAGTAAATAAATAAATTACAAAATAGAAATTGGGACAGAACAATCCCAAAAAATAAATAATAATAAAAGGAAATGGGACAGAATAATCCCCCAAAATAAGAAAATATAAACAAACAAATAAATAAACACATAAAAGAAATTAAAATGCAACATACATAAATCGGGTTATGAATTTTAGGAACATTGATTCCTTTTTATTTATCAGAAAAATTGGAGAACTATTTTTAGGATATTGATTGGAAAAAACCGGGATGAGTGATCCCATTTTATGAAAACTAATTCTCCATTTTGAAGGTGAGGTTTTGTTGGTTAAAATAGGACATTGGTCCAATTTATTAGGAAAAGTCCCAAATTATTATTTATCTAAAAAACGTGATTTTCTGTAATACGGATAATAAAAAATACATTTTACATACAATACATAAAAAATAATATAAATAAAAGAAAATAAGAAATTTAAAATGCAAATCCTAAAATCAAAGGTCCTTTATCTTTGATCCTCCGACCCGAGTATGCAGTGTAACTCGCATACATAAATAAATTTGAGGCGACAAAACAAAATAAAATAAAATGTTAGTAAAGTAAATTAAGTAATTAATGTAATATGAACAAATAAATTAATTGAATAAAGTAATTAAAAGAACTAATAGATCAATCAAATAATAATCAGTGAAACTAATTAAATATAAACAAATAGAAATAAATAGACATAAAATAATTGCATTAAAGAAAGAAAAAATAAAAGAAGCAAAGATAGCACGCAGCAAATAAAGGAAAATAAGAGAAAACGGGACAGTGAAGAAAACACAGCTGTGTTTTCTTATGAAACACAGTTGTATTTCCTTAGCAAGGTGCCGGGCAGTGTAGAAACACAGCTGTATTTTTGCTCTGTCAAGCAAAAACTCACCATTACACAGGAAAACTCTGATTTTAATTCTAAAAAAACTAAAAACCACAAACCCAAATCACAATAAACAGACATACAAATGAATTAAAAACCAACAATGGCATTAATAATTAAGGCAGAAATTAAATAGACAGAACAGAAAAGAGAAAGAACGAACACAGGAGAAGGGGCAGCGCAAGGCTCGTGCGTCTCTTGCATGGCTCGTGCAAAAGGCTCACGAGTCGTGAACAATTCGCACGATTCGGACAGAGAAATAGAAAGCACGGACAGTAAGAAAAGACTCACGACTCGCACGCAACACTCACGACTCGGATAGAAACAAAGAGACGATTAGAAAAACGTAAAAACAGGGATGAACAGAGTAACTTCAACAGATTAACAAATTTGACAAAATGCCATCAAAACATGCATATAAAGCCACAAACATGTTTGTTTAATCATAATAGCTACCTATGATCTATGTCTGATAACAAATGATAAAAAACATGTGAATAACAGATTAACAAAATCAAATGAAAAATAAACAGAGTATGTACAAAAAGAAGAACTAACTGGTAAAGCAAAACGAGAAAGAGAAAGAAAATAAAAGAAAAGGAAAGAAAGAAACAAAGAGACAGTGATCCAAGTATTTACCCTAAGAATGATATTTGATCTTTGATCTGCAAATGATGAAGTTCTAGCTTCTTGGATTCAAGAACAAACTCTCAGTGTTTTTTTTTTTTCAAAACCGAAAATCCTTTTTCTCCCAAAACTTTTTTTCTCGTTTCCAATAATGCTCTCCCAATAATGCTTTTTTTTCAGTTGTTCAACCTTTTCTTTTAATATCCCAGACATGATTTGGTTGTTTCCCACCAAACCAGCCGTAAACCCATACCTTTCAAAACCAACTCTCCCGAAATCATGGAAAAGGAGAAGCTGGGGGAGAGAGACAGGCAGGTGAGTGAGGCTCCTCACTAATGTGAGGCTGAGCCTCACGTAAGTGAGATGGTCCTCACTAACGTGAGGCCCCTATCTCACGTTAGTGAGATGGGTCTCACTGCCCAAGCCCAAAAACTAATTTTTTTTTTAATAAAGAAATAAAAAACATTATTTTTCGAGGAAGCCATCACTTCTATTTTCTTCTAGCCCGCGAACAGGCAACATTTTAATCATTGGTAACTTCAGTCTGAGTTGCCTCAAGACCCGGTGTCTACAGTAGTGTTATCTAATTACCACTCAGTTTGCGGTTTGTTCTACTCAAGTGTCCCGCTGGCCTTGTCTCGGCTTGCACGGTGCGAGATTAATGTGAGAGGCATTGTTATCTAACTACAACTCGGTTTCGGTTTGTTCTACCGCAGGTGTCCTGCTGGTTTCATCTCGGCTTGCACGATGTTTGTGAGGTACAGTATTTTTTAACCACAACTCTGTTCTGCGATGTATGACTTTTGATTTGCTGACCACCATCCGGTTAGCAGAGTATGATTGTCGACCATCCTCGAGTCGACATGATGTCGTGTTCCTGTGGTTATATAGAATTTTTATTAATCAATCAATTTATCTAGTAATTTCATAAACAATTTTTATGTTATCATTTATTTCTGTCTTCTTACTTATTTGTGTTATCAAACGTTTGGAAGATATAAGTAAAATGTCAGTCACGATGTAAATGAAATGAAATACAAATTTAACCAAATGTAAACGGAAGTTTCCATTAATAGAATACAAATTTTGTACAACCATATACAAATACAAGCAAATAAACTCCCTAAACAAATTTGAGAGGGCAGTAATCCGAAGGCTCCTCCAGGGTCTCCTCATCATCAGACATATACACTGGCTGGCTCCGAGATAACAATGCGGACGGCCCTACTCTAGAGGTAGAGGGACGATTGGGAGGTGCTGAAGGTCTAACCTCTGGCTGAAAACGAGGTAGGACGACTACCGGTGCAGACACTAGCTGCCTTGCTGTTGGAGCGGTCTGCTGGAACTGGACCTGGGCATACCCATCCAGGAAAGGCTGAGCGCAAAACCCCGAGGAACTCCAAGGTGTCTCTGACTATGCCGCCCAGCTCCGTGAAGGCCCTCGACAGCCTCATAATCTGATCCCTGGCCACATCTCTAATGCCCTCAAGTGCGCTGACAGACTCATCCACCATCTGAACTGCGGTGTCAACCCTCTGAGCAGCAGCCTCATGGAAGGCGACCAAACTTTGCCTCAGCTCCTCAATGAGCCTCCCCTGATCCTCTATGATTCTCTCCTGCTGGCCTAGCCACTCCAGCATGACCCGATCTTGCTCCTCGTTTCGACTAATCCGCTCTAGAAGGACCCGGTCCCTCTCCTCTTATCTGCGCTCCATGGAGGCAAGCATAGAAGTCATAGCTGCTACTATATCCGGCTGGGCTGGCTGGGGCGATGGTGACGGTGCGGGGGGTACCGGCTCTGTCATCTGCTTTAGAGGCGGTGCCATGGAGGTAGATGCCCTCAGATGCCCTGCTCTACTATAGGGATGGAACCTCTCTGTAGACACCAGGTCTTGAGGCAGTCCAGGTCAAAGTTACCCGATGAAGAGATCAATATCGGTTTTCGGATAAATGGATGAAATTCGGAGGTTTTCGTCTTTCATGTTTCGCGAAGATTAAAATCTTTTTCTATAGCATGGAGCTTTGAAAGAGTTTGATAAGTTTTGGTTGAAATTGGGAGTTTTGCTCCACAGACGGGATGCCCGTCTGTGTAGGGGCGCCTGTCCCTACTTGGGGTGATCCCCGTCTCTACGCGTAATGGAGACGGCCCGTCTGTGGCTAGGGATGGACACATGGCGGAGTAGGGACGCCCGTCCCTAGTCCCGAGTCTTGAGTCCGTCTATAGCTAGGGACGGACACGTGCCCTTAGTAGGGACGCCCGTCGGTAGTTGGAGGGATGCCCGTCGGTACGTTAACTGATTGGATAACGCCGGATTGGATTAAATCTAATCTGATCTCTTTCAATCCTTGGATAAAATTGGTTTAAAGTTGAATTTTAAAGTCCTTTTAAAATTCAAATTTTAAACTAATGATTATCCTAATTATCTCCAAAAAGAACTCTATAAATAGTGGATTAAATTCCATTTTTAGGGGTTAGAAGTTTTGAGATTTTTGGTGAGAAAAGTGAAAATCTTTGATAAAAAAAAATTCTTTGGAGAAAAGTTATTAATTTTTTTCGAGAGATTGTTTTTTAGAAAAGGTTTTTGTGAGCAATTTACTCAAAAGTTTATAAAAATCTCTGTTCATTTGCAGAATTTTATTTGATAAAATTTCTTCCAATTAATTGATTTCTTCAAATTTTTCTTGCGAATTAAGCCAATTTGAGGTAACGAAATTCATTCGTTTCCATCAATACAGCTAATTCGGACACTCAATTGCTATCAAATTTTCAATTGCGAATTAAGCCAATTTGAGGTAATGAAATTCATTCGTTTCCATCAATACAGCTAATTCGGACACTCAATTGCTATCAAATTTTCAAGGAAAGAACAACATAAATTTTCTTTCTCTGATCTGTCTTTTATTTGATCCTTGCGAAGTATACGGGGACTTAAATCATTCGACATTCGCCTTAAAAGGTAAAATCCGAGGGTAAACACTCTGGACTAATATTTGTATAATTTAATTTGATTTACATTAATTTTTTATATATATTTTATTATTCTATTTTATAATCTTTTACAAAAGAACTAAAATTTTTTCTTTTTTACTTATTTCCCCATACAAGGGACGGCCGCTGGCATAGTACAGGAGGCCGTCCCTAGGCAAACTCTCATGTTTTTTTAATTTATAAATTTTATCTTTCAACTTATTTCTATTAGAGTTTCTCGCTCTTTTATTTTTATTTTTATTCACGCTTTTGATGCTAACGTGTTTATCCCTATGAGTTATTTTCTGACCATTTGGAGTTGGAGTTCTGAAAGATGGTGGTTGCGCCCGTCTGAGGACTTCCATTCGGGTTCTTTCTTTACCCTTACCTTTCATTCATGTTATTATGAAAATGGTTTTAATGTCGCTAAAGAAAAAAGGCCAAAAGCTTTCTAACAATTAACTTTGGGATTTTCTCGGAAGTTGTGGACCAATGTCCCGTTTTAGCCAATAAAATTGACGCTTCATGAAAAATCATTTTTGTAATGAAATATGCATGGTAGGACCAATGTCCTCATTCCAATTAATACCTCGTTTTATGCATGTATGGGAGTTGTATTCCGCTCCTAGTGTTATTGTAATATATTTTTTTGAATGCCTTATTTTGATTTTAGTTTCCATTTACCGCTTTTGACGTGAATGATTGCGCCTTTAATTAAAATGCATCGTGTGGAAAGATGGTGAAATAATAAAATTCAAAACTTATTTATAATTTTAATCAAGGTATAAATAAATTAGAAGTCCCGAACTCACTCTGGTCTTTGGGGCTCAATGAGGCGAGAGGTCTAGGACTTCCAAGATAATTCTTGAGTCCCACCAAAAGGCTTAAATGTACAATCCTAGGCTCTAGGGGGTTGAGGCTGAGGCCTCCAAAATCTCTCTGGCTAGCCCAAGATGGATATGTATGCGCCGTCTTAGGCTCGCTGAGACTAAACGACCCTTCCCAATGTCCTATTGGGTGGCGACTCCAAGAAACCTCATTGTTGCCCAAAATAGACGCAGCTTGTAAAAACTTACAAGTTTTTATGAACCTCTCCTAATCGCCCTAAAGCGGGCTTTCAGGTGGCCGCGAGGTTCGGCGCGCGTCACACTCTCAGTATCCCAGGATGCTGTTGTGATGCGCGCCGAACCCTGTAGGCCGCCCCGGAGGCCCGCTCTTAGGGCTTTCGGGAGAGGTTCATAAAAACTTGTAAGAAATTACAAGGGTGTCTATTTTGGGCAACAAGGAGGTTTCATAGAGTCGCCATCCAATAGAACATTGAGAAAGTTTATCTAGCCTCAGTGAGCCTAAGACAGCGCTGCTATGTCCATTTTGGGCAAATAGAAGGGGTCTTGGAGGTCTCATCCTAATAGAACATTAGGATGGCCCTCTCGCCTCGTGGAGCCTAGGACTGTGCAAGTTAAAGCCTTTTTATGGGACACAAGAGGTGTCTTGGTAGTCCCATTCCAATGGAACATTGAAACGGTCCTCTCGCCTCCTTGAGCCCAAAGACTAGAGATAGTTCGGGATTTCTCATTTATTCATACCTTGATTAAGTTAAAATTGAGTTTTGAATTTAGGTTTTCACCCCTTTTCTCATACATTTCGATGCAATAATTAGAGCGCAAGTTGGTCATCCAAGGAAAGCGGTAAATAAAAGCATAATTAAAATAAAGTACATAAAAATAAATTACAACAAAACTAGGGGCGAAATATAACCCCCATTGTAAAATAAGTGTAAATCATGCATAAAACAGGTTATTTATTAAGAGTGAGAACATTGGTCCTTGCATGCATAATTAAAGAAAATAATTTTGAAGTGACAATTTATTTGGATGAAAAACTAGGACATTGGTCCCATTTTGTTAGAAAAAATTCCAATTTATTTAATATAAATATTTTATGCGATTTTTTAATTAACGTGCATGAAAATAAATAAATTTATTACAAATTACATATTAAATAATAAAAGAAAAATAATACTAAAAATGCTAAAAAAGGCTAAAACTCCACCAAAATGGTGTCTTCAAACTTTCATGGGCTTCCACTTGCCATTGGAAAACTCATATATGAAAATAATTATTGAAATAAAAACACAAATAAAGATGATGTTAGTAATAAAAAATAAATGAATATAACATGTAACATGTAAAAAATGAATTAAAATAAATAAAACAACATACATAATGTATGACAAATTAATTAGATGGCATAATAAAAAAATAACTTAACACATGAACAATTTAACATGCATAAATAAAAATAATACAATTTAACATGCATGAAAACATGAAAATAATAATGATGATGACAACAACAATAAATTATAATAATAAACAAAACTAATAAAAATAATAATAATAGTAATAATGATAATGATAAATAATAATAATAATAATAATAATAATAATAATAATAATAATAATAATAATGATAACACTAATCACAATAATAATAACAAATGATAATAATAATAATAATAATATCAAAGAATATGAACAGTCAAATTAAATATGCAAGTAATGATAATAATAATAATAATAATAATGATAATAATAATAATAATAATAATAAAAGCAAAGAATATAAACAATCAAATTAAATATGCAAGTAATGATAATGAATAATAATAATAATAATAATAATAATAATAATAATAAGAATAATAAATAAGAATAATAAATAAAAATAATAATGGTAATAATAATAGTAAATTATAATAACAATGATGATAATAATAATAATACTAATGATAATAATAATATATGAATAAAAATAATGACAAAAATATGAACATGAACAATTAACTAAGAAATAAGAATAAGAAATAATAATAAAAAATTAAATAAAAGATTAAGAATAAGAAATAATAATAAAAGATAAAGAATAAAAAATAACGATATGAACAATTAAATAAAAGATTAAGAAATAGAAAGTAAAATAAATAATAGATATAAAAGAATTTATATGATAGCTAACTAATTTTAAATAAAAATAAATTGAAAATTAAAAGTTGAGCCAAGAATGTTTACCCTCAAATTTGATGTGATGAATGAAATTGGATGATAATTCCTTGCTTTGATTTAGGAAAAATAAAATGTAATGAAATTTTATGTCAAGAACAAATAATTGATTTATTTGTCTTAAGGAAAAAAATTATGAAAATCAAGAAGTAAAGAAAATTCACAAGAACAAATAATTTATTTATTTGTCTCAAGAATTAAATTAAAAAAAATCAAATTAGAACACTTGGAGAATTTTTCTTGAAGAAGAAAAAAATAAGAAAATGAAGAAGAGAGAAAAAATAATATTTTTCTTAAGAAAAATCCCCCCCTCCCCCCCCAAATCCTTACTAAAAACCCCTTTTCATACATAAAAAAACCCAAATAAAATCGGATTTTTATTAAATTGAATTAAATAAATTTAATTGCAATAATCACAAAAAAAACTCATGAATTTGAAGGGTTTGGAAAATAAAAGGTTTTTGCATTAAATTACACAAAAAAATGAAGAAAAAATCAATTTTTAGGCCAAAAATCGGAAAAACAGCAAAAACAGGCGAAATGGGGCGTCAGGGAGCGACCGACGGGCGTCGGCGCACGCAGGGCGCGCGGGCGAGAGCGCCCCGCGCGCGTGCTGCCGCAGCCCGACACTCGCGATATATATATATATATATATATATATTTTAAAATTTTTCCTAAAACACAATAATTTCGAAATATACCCTTTTTGTCCCAAAAATAATTTTTAAAACATTTAAAATATTTTTTAAAAATACATTTTTATTTATTTATAATAAATCAATTTGACAAGAAAATCATCACTTTCAACATTCATTTTTTTGCCTATAAATAGACACACTTAATTTCATCATTGGGTAATCCTGATCTAGGCTGACTCGGGACCCGGTGTCTACAGTTGGCCCCAATTTTGGGAAAACTAGTGCACTAGTGTCTAGGTGAGCCTAAATTCAGAAAAGGGAAAGAAGCACGTACCTGAGGCGGCCGTCTTTTCGGAACGGATGATGCTGTTGTGGTGGTTGTCGCCAGTTTGTCGGCGTGTTGAAGCGGTAGTGCCGTGATCGTGCTAACCCTTCGACTTGGTGAAGTGATAGTGCCGTGGTCGTGCTAACCCTCCGTAGAGTGGTAGTGCCGCCATCGTGCTAACCCTTCTGTTTGATAAAGTGGTAGTGATGTGGTCGCGCTAACCCTCCGTAGAGTGGTAGTACCGCCATCGTGCTAACCCTTTTGTTTGATGAAGTGGTAGTGTCGTGATCGTGCTAACCCTCCGGGGAGTGGTAGTGCCGTCATCGTGCTAACCCTTCTGAGTTGGTGAAGAGGTAGTGTCATGATCGTGCTAACCCTCCGGAGAGTGGTAGTGCCGTCATCGTGCTAACCCTTCTGAAGTGGTAGTGCCGTGGTCGTACTAACCTTCCGTAGAATGGTAGTGCCGCCATCGTGCTAACCCTTCTGAGATGATGAAGTGGTAGTGCCGTGGTCGTGCTAACCTTCCGTAGAATGGTAGTGCCTCCATCGTGCTAACCCTTCTGAAGTGGTAGTGTCGTGGTCGTGCTAACCTTCCGTAGAATGGTAGTGCCGCCATCATGCTAACCCTTCTGAGATGATGAAGTGGTAGTGTCGTGATCGTGCTAACCCTCCGTAGAGTGGTAGTGCCGCCATCGTGCTAACCCTTCTGAAGTGGTAGTGCCGTGGTCGTGCTAACCTTCTGTAGAATGGTAGTGCCGCCATCGTGCTTACCCTTCTGAGTTGGTGAAGTGGTGCTGTCTGTGAGCCCTTAGATTGATTGTTCTCTGAGAAGTCTTTCGTTGATGGTAGGATTGATGCTTAAACTGATGTTTGGATTGATGTCGTTTTGGTTGGTTGCCTCCTGAGAGGTCTTTGGTTGATGCTTGGATTGATACTTGAACTAATGTCGTCACTCACCTTTTATCGGTATCTGTAACACCCCAAAACCACCCTAGTAGAGTGAGCCTTGCGTGCGTGTAGATATGTGTGGTTTATTTTAAGCATGTGTTTATTTTTTATGGAATTAATTTGTTATTATGTTTAGTTAGGTTGTGTTTTAGTGTGAGTAAGTGTATTAGAGTAGGGTGTGTTGTGGGCTATAGTTTGGTGTGAGTGAGTGTATGGGAGTAGTGTGTGATTAAGAGATTAGTCTTGGGTGTGTCACGATGGATGGGAGTTAGGTGTGGTTTGTAGGTGGCCCATTGAGGAGTTGACATGTGGCATGAGAGAGGGAAAAAGAGGGACAGCTGTTCTTCCCCTTGTTCTTATCCCGTTTTCCTCTCCTTTTTCCTCACTTCTCGTTATCTCTTCATTTTTTACTTCTTCCTTTTTATTTCTTTCTATGATTTTTCTTTTGTTGGAATCGGGTGAGCTGTGGTGAGTTCGAGTAGTTGGAATTGGTTGGTAAGTTTGTAATTAATGTTCTTCTTCTTCTTCTTCTTTTCTTTGAGTGAGTTTTTACCTAAGTGAATGTTGGGGTTGAATTCTAGTTTTGCTGGGTTTTGTGACTCAGAAATTCCGCCTAAGGAGACGAAGGGCAAGGAGATTGCGAGTGGTAGTGGAGTTCGAGATTGAGACGCCATATTCTTGAGGTTTGGGAATATTTGTGTATTTTGTGCATTTTGGGTATTTTGATGATTTTTGTGTTATAATTGAAATTGATGAGGTTAATTGTGTGTTTTGGCTTCAATGGGTTATGGGTATTGTTTAATTTGAGTTGAGAACTATGGGTTGTGAAGGATAAAGTTAAATTGTGGAAATTTTTCATGTTTTCTTAGAAATTGCTGGTTTGAGAACTTTCGCATTTGATTTTGTGATTTGTTTGATTTAATGACAATTTTTGAGTTTAAAGGTTATGTTTTATGTTGTATATAGTGGTTTGATTGAAGGATTTTACTTAGAACTGAGTTTTCGAATCAAATGAGTGAATGGGTGAAAGTGGAGAATGAATTTCTGCAGATTTTGGCGTTGGGAGTGGAAATCCCGATTCTGTCGCGAGCGCGACGATGTCGCGAGGTCGCGACAGAGCTCGGTGATCTTTGTCCCATCGCGCGCGCCGAGCTGCGAGCGACCGGGCGTGCGCAGCGGGAACTCCCTGTCGCGACCGCGACAGAGAGCTTAGCATATGGCCAAGCTTCTGTCGCGAGCCCGCGACAGCTCTTGCAGGTACGATGCTTATCGCGGGTGCGACAGTGAGATTTGTTTTTGTCTCCATGCGGGCGCGAGGTTCGCCGCGAGAGCGACAGGAGGCCAACTTTGCCTCTGTCGCGAGCGCGACACCCTTCAGCTTTTCTTTATGACTTCCCTTATATGAATGTAATATTTAACTTTCTAATTTGCATTACTTCTAGAATTATGTATAGTTTATATATATATATGAATGTGTTTATATGTTGTGAGTTGAATTATACCTTGGATTATGCATGACCTGCTAGAGTCGAATAAGTGGATAGTTATGCATGCCTAATAGAGCTAGTGTTGCTGCGGCTGGTGTATGATTTGGACCCTGATCAGGTCCCCCTACTGGATCTTTGTGATCCCTGTGTACAGAATCTACGCGAAAATGTTTTTGGAACAAAATTAAAAGATTATTTTGATACCCTCGGGTATCTATGTGTTATGAGAATACTGTTAATACCTTCGGATATCTACGCGTACTCGTTATCCACTGTTTTGATATAGCAGGTGCAACAGTGTTGTTTGTTATTATATGTGAATTTCTGAATTATTGCTTATGGGAAATATGACTATAGTACGGTTATGTATTAAGTTAATTTATAACAACTTGACAATTAATTTTGCCATTCGCTTGTGATTGTTTGTTGACGCCACTATGAGTGGTCGTTGTGCATCTTTGTTTCCCCACTAAGCGATTTCGCTTAGCACGGGTGTTTATCCGTGTAGGTGTGGAAGATGTTTGAAGGGTTGATTCAAGTGTTTCACATCAGCAGGGCCAACACAACTAGTGGATAGAAGATTTTGTAGTTTAGGCCTTGTATTCTTTTTGTATGTATTGCAGTTTGATACTTTTGAAGCTATGTAAAGAATCCTTGTAAGTCATTTTGACATTAATTATATGTAACTAATCAGTCGTGCTGAGGCAATTCTATATCTTTTTGAGATATGTAAGACCGCCTTTGTTATATTAATGTAATGCAATATTTTACTCTATGACTCTTTCTCTCATGAGTGGTGAAATTTTAATTTATTCGTTTGTATATATATTTGGTGTACAATTAGTTCTGTTTGTGCATCTGTGGGTGGCAACCCTTATCTATCGGGGACCTTCATCCTCTTCATAGGGTGGAGTTCTCTACGTATAGGTAAGGGGTGTTACAGTATCCGCATCAAATCTCTCTTTCTGCAAAATAGGAAAACTAAAATATGCAGGAAAAATAGTGAGCATGCATGTGAAATGCATGGATTATGCAGAAATGCAGGATAAGAATTCATCTAAGTGGACTTAGAGATAATAGCCGGTCTGGCTGCAATTTGCGATAGGATCGATGCCTTTTGGAATTGCCTATGAATTTCATGTCTTTGGAATTGTGAGGTTCTCATCTGATACCTGTAGTCATTTTTTTGAAGGTAGTGCGTCCCTTGTGGATTTTCACACTAGCTTTTCTTAGCAGGAAATGCGCCCTTTGCGGATTTTCACATAACTCTGTGCCTTATTTTTTCCTGGAGTGGACCCAACTCAATCCAGCGGCTTTTTTCTTTTCTTCTTTTTTTGATGGATAGACTGTTTGTTTTCAGGTTTTCACCCTATCGTTTTGCCTTACTTTTACTTAGAGCGCCAATTACGGTTTTCATCTCTAACGGGTTTTTTTTTTGAAGGACAGACTGTCTGTTTCCAGGTTTTCACCTTATCCTTTTGCCTAATTTTTGTTTAGAGCGCCAGTTACGGTTTTCACTCTAACGGTCCTTTTTTTTCCTTTTTTCTTTTTTCTTTCTTTTTTTTTTTTTTTTGCAGAGAGGTTAAAGCTGTTGGCAAAAATCAACATGTACTTATGCCCATGTCATAACTATATGAGCTTGATTGATTTCACAAATGATAGCAGGATAAGTAGTTGACTGAAGCACCCGAGTGGTGAAAGGAGTGGAGGGCAGACAGTAGATGACTTTGATCACACAAAGTGAACTGCTCTGATCACACCCATATGTCATTGCATAAATGCATGTGTTTCGATTTGATTTCATTAAACATGATCATTGTTTGACATTAATCTCAAATAATATAAGACCTTATCTAATCTCGGTATAGACCTTATGAGCATCAAACTCCTGTTATCAACCAACTCTCTCAGGCTTTATGATTGAATATTTTCTCTCTGCTCTTTAAAAAACTTTTTTTTGAAGCAAATTCTAGATGCAATGTTGGGGATGAGACTCAACTCAAATGCATAAATGCACTTGTGGCTCCCCGCTTGAAGCTCAAGAAACACCATATGCCTGTTCTTACGTACCGAACCTTATTAAAAGGTCATCTCCGCTAATTGGATAAAACTGAACCAAGAATCAAAAGGTCTTACTTTGGTTGTAACATTAGGCTTAGGTAAATGGCTATCAAAGGAGGATCAGGTTGCTAGAGAAGAAATGGCCACTCAATTATGGCGTACTGGAAAGGTATTCTTGAATTTTGGTTTGATAATATTTTAGCTCCTCAAGCTCATAATAACAATTAAGTTAAAGTGATTGCCACAGAAACTCATCAAGAGGATTACTATCTTGTGCTCTACCTCTTTCTTTTTTTTTCGCGAGCTCATGTCTTTCGTGCATGACTAAACCCTCTTCTCAAAGTGTAAACTCATCCTTACCAGGGCAATTTTTGATACCCCAAAGAATTGTCAATGATGTACATCCATCCTTACTAGAATGGCCATTCTTCTAAGGGGAGGCAAAAATCATTTTAGGCGAGGGGATAGTTTTAACATGTGTAACAACAAAATTGGCACGCATTTAGCATACCTCTATAAAGGCTCAACGGGCTAGCAAGCGATTGCGAAATAAAGGTAAAAAATAGTCATTTAGAGAGCTATACAAAGAAGGGCTGCCTAAATCATTTTCTAGGTTCTGTCTTATCCAGGGATCGCTTTGATGGGTAATCAGAAAGGTTCTAGTGCTCTTAGTGAGTTTTCATCCAATCCTCTAATTGTATCTAGTTTTTTTTCTATTCTTATTTTCAACTCTCAGAATTTTCCTCTCTTCAGGAGTTATATCAGATGCTATCAAGATTTTCTTTGGGTCTTCCAAAGTTCCGAGATTAAATGTGATCGTATTAATTGAATTAATATCAAAAAATAAATGCATCGTGATCATGAGAAATCAAATCATTAGAGACACTATATAAATACGCAAGATTGTTCAACTTATTGAAATTATAAATACTGCAAATACTGTCATAAAAAGTGTTCTTGGAATAACAAGCAATTAAAAACATAATCTTCTCCTCCGATCACATTCATGGTGGGGGAACTGTATTATATCCTGCCCTCTTCTTCTTATCTCTCTTCTCAGGGTCGGTGATCTACTTGGCATCAATAAGATCTTGAATTTTGTTCCTCAGAGTTCTGCAGTAATCTGTTAAATGCCCAGTATGCTGATGGTAAGCACATTATTGATCCTCTCTATGCCCCGGCTTTCCTTGATTCATGGCTGGCCTGGGTGGCACTGGTCTCAGCTTGCCTTCTTTTGTCAATCTTTCCAGCACCCAAGACAGAGAGCGACCCAAATTGGAGTAGTACCTCTGAACCTGTCCAACCTCAGTGGCTGAAACCTCGGCCGTCTTACCACTTCTATTACTATTTCCTGCACCTCCTCGTTTGTACCCTGATTGGTTGCCATAGCCATTCCCAGCAAAGTTGTTTTGGCTTGCCTTCTTCGCCAGGTAAGCCGCCTCAGCTTCTACAGCAATGTCCTTAAGCGACTCCCAGTCTCTGAGGCCCTTCAAGCTGAGCAGGTCTCTCAAGTAAGGGTAAGAGTTCCTGATAAATAGCCTAATTTGGTCAGCAGTGTCAGGCTTTCGCTTCATCTCCATGACCCTATTTCTC
The DNA here is from genome assembly GCA_947683425.1 of Excoecaria cochinchinensis. Taxonomy (NCBI): domain Eukaryota; kingdom Viridiplantae; phylum Streptophyta; class Magnoliopsida; order Malpighiales; family Euphorbiaceae; genus Excoecaria; species Excoecaria cochinchinensis. Next base: position 4,908,206 of record CANTUQ010000194.1, on the reverse strand, counting down.
CATCTTGTAAGGTACTCATGGAACGACTCATCATTCTTCTGCTGTAAAAGCTCGAGGTCCTTTAAGGTAACCTCCATCCTAGTACTGCAGTCATACTGCTTCATGAGCTCCTCAGTTAAAAGGTCCCAATCCCCTTTAGACCTCCTGTCTAACCCATGGTACCAGTCCACAGCCGGACCCACCAGACTAAGGCAGAAATATTCCACCTTCTATTTTTTGGTCAACCTTGTGCCTTTCTTCACCAGGGTATACTGCTTAATGTGTGCAGATGGATCCGAAGTACTATCAAACTTCGGCAGCTCAGGCATTTTGAACCTTTGGGGTAACAGCTCTTCCTCCACCAAATCTCTGTCTTCAGGGTTGATCCCCTTTCCGACTGATAGCATGCGGGTGATTGCTTCAATTTGTTGCCTTAACCCTCTCATTGCCTCATCTTCTACCCTGGGTGCTCTAGTGCCCACAAATTAAGGTGCTATTGCCTCTTTATCTTCCTTCTCCATCACAAAATCATCATTGGGATTGGGGATTATTGCCCTTTTTTGCTCAATAGGCACAGCAGCTATATATTCATTAATAGGTTGGCAGGGAGCATTAACTATAACAGGGGCTTTTCTGCCAGCAGGTGGTTCAACTTGCCCCCCAGCATGAACCATCGAGGGCTGTGGAGCAACGGTTGGATGTGGAGCAGCTGGTGGTTGTGGAGCAGGAGGATGAGCAATCCTATCAGCAATAGCTCCCATCATTTCCAACACTCTTCGCTCAAATCCTCTAGCCTCCTACCAAGGTCTTGAGTTGTTAAGGCTCCGGTCTCTTCTGCCATTTGTGATTCTATGGATGACTCTCTAGTCGCTGAGGGTGGCTCAGAATTCCAATAAGACACTAATTTTGTCAATCCAAGAGGCAGATCTATCCTCACCAGCCGACCGTCAGAACCCCTAGTCCACTTAGGAGAATCTATGATGGCTGAAAGATTTGAACTGTTAGAATGATGCATGAATGATATATACAATGCATGATCGTGTTGATGCAGCATGGACAATCACATACAAGTAGATAGATCCTTCCAACCTTATCACTCCCACACACGAGGTAGTGTATTCTCTTTCCTAGGTGGGCTTGGTCCATGGGTCAACGGGGAATCCATTGGACGCGTATGGTGCACGATGAAAAGCCGGCAACATAACATCTCCTGCCTATTGTACATACGTATGGGTTTTGGCCTTTATGTATTCAAACATTTCAACCATATTAAGATGGGCTCACCGGGGCATGAAAGCCTTTGATATATCAAGACCATTTAATTTGGTTGATTTTGTTCAACATATAATGGCCCACATAGCAAGCATTGTATTAAGGAGCATGTCACCTAGGGAAAGTATCTATTGCCATTATATGAGCTTTAGTCATGGGTGATAATAATTTGGGGTTACCCAAGCATGGTCCCTGCCGACGGGTTTAGTTCATCATGAGCGTAACGATCGATCAGGTCACCATTTGATATACCTTGATGGTACGAGACTTGGGCTGGTGATTATCCTTAACACTTCCCCACATTGAGTGAATGTAGGGTCGTGCTTCGAGAACGCAACGAGGTTAAAAATAGGGACCAAACTAGCATAATCTAAGGCTCTAGTATGGATGCAATGCAATTTCGAAAAGGGATAAAATTTTTAAATTAAAACTCAATTATAATTTTTAACCAAGTTACTTTCGAATCAAAGTCTCTATAGTCCCCAGCGGAGTCGCCACTGTGACGCGTGTCGAACCATGTGGGCCGCCCCGGAGGCCCACTCTTAGGGCTTTCGGGAGAGGTTCATAAAAACTTGTAAAAAATTACAATGGCGTCTATTTTGGGCAACAAGGAGGTTTCATGGAGTCGCCATCCAATAGAAAATTGGAAAAGTTCGTTTAGTCTCAGTGAGCCTAAGACAGCGCTACTATGTCCATTTTGTGCAAGCCAGAGGGGTCTTGGAGGTCCCATCCTAATAGAACATTAGGATGGCACTCTCGCCTCGTGGAGCCTAAGACTGTGCAAGTTAAAGCCTTTTTACGGGACACAAGAGGTGTCTTGGTAGTCCCATTCCAATGGAATATTGAAACGGTCCTCTCGCCTCGTTGAGCCCAAAGACTAGAGATGGTTCGGGACTTCTCATTTATTCATACCTTGATTAAATTAAAATTGAGTTTTGAATTTAGGTTTTCACCCCTTTTTTCATACGTTTCGATGCAATAATTAGAGTGCAAGTTGGTCATCCAAGGAAAGCGGTAAATAAAAGCATAATTAAAATAAAGTATATAAAAATAAATTACAACAAAATTAGGGGAAAATACAACCCCAATTGTAAAATAAGTGTAAATCATGCATAAAACGGATTATTTATTAAGAGTAAGGACATTGGTTCTCGCATGCATAATTAAAGAAAATAATTTTGAAGCGACAATTTATTTGGATGAAAAACTAGGACATTGGTCCTATTTTGTTAGAAAAAATCCCTATTTATTTAATATAAATATTTTATACGATTTTTTAATTAACGTGCATGAAAATAAATAAATTTATTACAAATTATATATTAAAAAATAAACTCAAAATAATACTAAAAATGCTAAAAAAGGCTAAAACTCCACCAAAATGGTGTCTTTAAACTTTCATGGGCTCCCACTTGCCATTGGAAAACTCATACATGGAAATAATTATTAAAATAAAAACACAAATAAAGATGATGTTAGGGGTTGATTTCACCCATAGTCACTCAACTTATCACTTATCGCGCAAAAGTAACCGACTTTTTTTTTCTTACTTAAATGTCACTGAACTTTTAACATTATTGCACAAAAGTCATGTTGACCGGAATCCGGCGACGATTCTTGCCGGATTGATAAGTTCAACAAATGCTACATTTAAATTAATTTCACTCACGGTCACTAGATTTATTATTTATCTCGCAAAAGTAATTAACGTTTTTTTTTCAACTTAAATGTTACTGAACTTTTAACATTTTTGCAAAAAAGTCATCAATCCGGCAAGGGTCGTCGCCGGATTCCGGTCAACATGACTTTTGTGCAATAATGTTAAAAGTTCAGTGACATTTAAGTAAGAAAAAAAAAGTCGGTTACTTTTGCGCAATAAGTGATAAGTTGAGTGACCATGAGTGAAATTGACCCATGATGTTAGTAATAAAAAAAGAATTAAACATGTAATATGTAAAAAATGAATTAAAATAAATAAAACAACATGCATAATGTATGACAAATTAATTAGATGGCATAATAAAAAATAACTTAACACATGAACAATTTAACATGCATAAATAAAAATAATACAATTTAACATGCATGAAAACATGAAAATAATAATGATGATGACAACAATAATAAATTATAATAATAAACAAAACTAATAAAAATAATAATAATAGTAATAATGATAATGATAATGATAAACAATAATAATAATAATAATAACACTAATCACAATAATAATAACAAATAATAATAATGATAATAATAATATCAAAAAATATGAACAGTCAAATTAAATATGCAAGTAATGATAATAATAATAATAATAATAATAATAATAATAATAATAATAAAAGCAAAGAATATGAACAATCAAATTAAATATTCAAGTAATGATAATAATAATAATAATAATAATAATAATAATAATAATAATAATAATAAATAAAAATAATAAATAAAAATAATGATGGTAATAATAATAGTAAATTATAATAACAATGATGATAATAATAATAATACTAATGATAATAATAATATAAGAATAAAAATAATGACAAGAATATGAACATGAACAATTAACTAAGAAATAAGAATAAGAAATAATAATAAAAGATTAAGAATAAGAAATAATAATAAAAGATAAAGAATAAGAAATAATGATATGAACAATTAAATAAAAGATTAAGAAATAAAAAGTAAAATAAATAATAGATCTAAAAAAATTTACATGATAGCTAACTAGTTTTAAATAAAAATAAATTGAAAATTAAAAGTTGAGCCAAAAATGTTTACCCTCAAATTTGATGTGATGAATGAAATTGGATGATAATTCCTTGCTTTGATTTAGGAAAAATAAAATGTAATGAAATTTTATCCCAAAAACAAATAATTGATTTATTTGCCTTAAAGAAAAAAATTATGAAAATCAAGAAGTAAAAAAAATTCACAAGAACAAATAATTGATTTATTTGTCTCAAGAATTAAATTAAAAAAATCAAATTAGAACACTTTGAGAATTTTTCTTGTAGAAGAAAAAAATAAGAAGAAGAAGATGATGAAGAAGAGAGAAAAAATAATATTTTTCTTTAGAAAAATTTCCCCTAAATCCTTACTAAAAACTAGGGGTGAGCAAAAAAACCGATGGACTCGGTTAATTGAAAAAAAAATCCGAAACCGAACTGATTGACTGGTTAACCGATTGTAATGGATTGGTTAATGGTTAGTGTTTTGAAAAAACAGATATTAATGGACTCGTTAATGGTTTTTGACTCATGTGACTGGTTAACCGAACCGAAACAAAATTTTTAGTTAATTTATTAATTTTTTAATAATATATAACAATTTATCCTAATTAAAAGTGATCATGTACTTTTTTTTTATTATACTAATTATTTTAAATTTTTTAAGTTTTTTTAATTGGCTATTAGTAAGTATAATAATTTATCTAATCTAAAGTGATTATGAACCAGTTAATATATTTACTTATTAAATATTAATTTTCAAAAACAAATTTGCTTATATCCACCAAATATTTTTATTTTAACAATAATAATATTATATTATAGTGAAAATTTTTTAATTTTTAAGTATTTTTAACATTTTAATTTTATTTATGAATACATTTATAATTATAGTGGTTAACCGAAAAATATTAGGTAACCGATCCGAAAATTCGAAACCGATGGACTGGTTAACCGATGGTAATGGACTGGTTAATGGACTGTAATTTCAAAAAACCGATATCAATGGACTAGTTAATGGACTAAGGCTAATGAACCGGTTAACCGACCATGCTCACCCCTACTAAAAACCCCTTTTTATACATAAAAAAAATCCAAATAAAATCAGATTTTTATTAAATTGAATTAAATAAATTTAATTGCAATAATCACAAAAAAACTCATGAATTTGAAGGGTTTGGAAAATAAAAGGTTTTTGCATTAAATTACACAAAAAAATGAAGAAAAAATCAATTTTTAGGCCAAAAATCGAAAAAACAGCAAAAACGGGCGAAATGGGGCGTCAGGGGGCGACCGGCGCCCGTCGGCCCAAAGTGCAGCGCGCGGGCGTGCACGCGTGTTGGGGCGCTGTAGCACGCTACCGCAACCCGACACTCACGATATATATATATATATATATATATATATATATATATATATATATATATATATATTTTTAAAATTTTTCCTAAAACACAATAATTTCAAAATATACCCTTTTGTCCCAAAAATAATTTTTAAAACATTTAAAATATTTTTTAAAATACATTTTTTATTTATTTCTAATAAATCAATTTGACAAGAAAATCATCACTTTCAACTTTTATTTTTTTTTCTATAAATAAGCACACTTAATTTAATCATTGAGTAATCCTGATTTAGGCTGACTCGGGACCCGGTGTCTACAGTTGTCCTCTGTACCCGTGCTGAAGGAGGAGGAGTGGGGCTCTTTACTCTCTGTGCTGGAGGAGTGACCAACAACTCGTCCATACTGAACTCTATACACATGTTGAAAGGAGTCTGCGGCTGCTCCTCCTCTGCTGGCTGTTGTGGAAGTAGCAACCTGGTTACCACTCCTCCCGCAAACACTATAGGGGCTGCTCCCCATGATACTCTGACCAGGTTAGCCACGATCTTGTGGCTAATGTTAAGGCGACGACCCGCTACCATTGCCCAGAGGCTTCAAATCTCCGCCCCATTCACTAACCCAGGATTACCTGCCCGTCCTAGGTAAGAACTAGATATCACCCTGTCACGTACCTCAGTGCCTGTGACGAGAGTACTATACTCTTGGCCGCATCGTGGTCATACGGCACTCCCAGCAAGGCAATTATCTCCCAATGCTGCCTCCTCACGACCCTCTAGGAACTATAACGTCAGGCCCAAGTGGGAGACCCATTGTCACACCCCGTTTGCCCCCTAGTCGAACGAGCAATATGTATGTGTGTGCATTTGCATGGTTTTGGCATGTCATAGGTATATATGCATATTTTGTGGGTTTGTTCCTGTGTGGTGGTGCATATAGAAATAAGGTGTCCATAAGTGGAGTTAGGATCACATACATGTGAGCATATTATTATGTGTGTGTATTAGATGAGATTGCATTGTGTGTGTTGCTCATAATGTGTAGGGTGCATTATTGGAGTGTTTCATTGTGTGTGTGTGACATGTGCATCTAGTATGTGAGTGAGTGGTTTCCACCACCAAGATTGTGACAAGTGGAGGGTGAGAAAAGAAAGAGAAAGAAGAAAAGGGGAAACTCAGAATTTGGGTTCCATTTCCCCCGTTCCCTCTTCTTCTTCCTCCTTCTTCTTCTTCTTCGTTTCCCCTAGCCAACATTCCCTTGGTCCAAGCTTGTGTGGTGGAGATCGGTCACTCATTGTGTTATTTTGCTAAGCTTCTCTGCATTTTCTATTTTGATTTTTAGGTTCCCTTCTCTTCTTCATCTTCTTTGTTTAGGGTTTTGATTAGGGTTGCTTTAGTGTGTGTTTCATTGTTTTGGGTGTTTAGCTGAGCCTGCAAGAGATCCTAAAGGCAGGGAAGTTGTTGGACCTAGTGGAACCAAGTGATAGAGCTTCTAATTTTGAGGTTTGGGAAATTTAATTATGTTTTGGCTTTGCTTGAAATGTGATTTTGGGTTTTGTATGTATGTATGATTGCTGGAAATTTAAGTATGAAATTGGTTTACTCTATGTGGGTTTCAAGTTTTAAAGTGTAGAATTTGAATGATAAGCTATTGCAAAATGTTGAATTTTCTTGATTTAAATTTTCTGAATCTGTGGATGTTGAGTTCATGTATGATTGGACAAATCGATGCTATATTATGTTGTTTGAGTTGTGATTTTGGATGGCCAGGTTAAGGTAAGTTTGAGGTAAGTTTTTGGTGTTAATTTATTGGTCAAAATGTGTATATTTTTTTGGTTGGTTGTGTGAAAAAAATTGGGAATCGTTGAAGTTGGAATTCTGTAGATTTCTGGAAAATCCAGGAGTCACACGGCGGTAAGGCATGGTCTCACCGCCGTGTGGATCGTGGTTTTTGCCTTGGAATTTTGGAGCTGTGTCTTTACACGGCGGTAAGGGCAAAGCCATACCGCCGTGTAAAACCATTCTGCCCAGGTGTGAGGCAGGTCACACGGCGGTATGGCCTAAGCCTTACCCCCGTGTGAGTGTATTACACGGCGGTAAGTGTAAGGCCATACCGCCGTGTAAAACGGTTCTGCCCGCCTCTTTTGCAATTTTTTCACTTCTTTCTTTTTTATTCCTTTTCCTCTCTTGTATGGTTTTAAATGTTATTTAGTGTCTTTTAACATGATTTACATCTTTAAAAGGGATATTTTAGCTATACAATGGATGGATTCTATTATTTGTTTCCAATTAAGTTAATTGCTTTGCATATGATATATATATGAAGAGTAGTAAATGACCATGCTATGTGAGTTTGTAATGTGAGTTTTTATAAATGATATAGAGGGTGATCACATGCTATATCATGCCATGATTATTTGTACTATGTGAATATACATGTTAAGCTATATAATTGCTTGCTTTAAATTGGATTAATGTTTATTTGTGGATTGTGTTATGCATGACCTGCTAGAGTCTAGAAAGTGGATAGTTAGGCATGCCTAATAGAGTCTTATAGCTGCAGCCCTCAGTTCTTTTTGGACCCCGATAAGGTCCTCGTTTGGTTCCTCGCGAACCCATTAATGTGTATGGATCTTGTTTAAGGTCCCTTTTGAAAATGTTTTGTGAAAGTTAAAAGTAAAAAAATTGGTTTCTCGATTCATACCCGTAAGGTACTGTCCGTAATCGGCTCGTACCCATAAAGTACTGTTCGTATACTCGTTATCCACTCCCTCGAGTCAGCCGGTGCCTTGTATGAATTGTAATATGAGGAAACGTATGTGATATATGTATGGGTTCAATGGTGAAAAGTATAATATGTTATGAGGATATGAATATTGTTATGAGCTTTCTGATGAATGGCTTTATTTATGTGAGCATGAGTATATGCAATTGTTATGCTATGATTATCGTATATATATACATGAGGTACGCGTGTGTATTGCCTTGACGACCATTGTGAATGGTTGTCCTTATGCTATATGTGTGTTTTCCCACTAAGCGTTATCGCTTAGCACGGTGTGTTACCCGTGTAGGTGCGGAAGGAGTTTGCTTTGGGAGAGTCGCAGCCATCGAAGCCAACACAGTAGGGTCTTAGTGTAGGGCTTTATTTTTGTATTTTGAGGATTCTTTTTGTATAGAACTCTCTTACATCAGTTTTGTAATAGCTTCCGCTTATGTACATGTATTTTGGGATTTGTAATTATCTGTTGTATCTCTTGGTTGATCAAACAATAATGTAATGCTTTCGTTATATTAATGCATGATCAGCCTTAGTTCTTATGTTTCGCAAAAGCTTTTAATTGCCCCGTATTTATGTATGTTTATCTTTGATTGAATTTATATATATTTATGCTTTGTGCGTTTGCACCCTGACTCGTACGGCATCTTAATCCTCATGGGATGGGATCGCCTAAGTACGGGTGAGGGGTGTTACACCCATATCCTCGGCAAACCTCTAATGCGTCATGCTGTAATGGTAGCCTCGGACCCAGAACTGTATAACCCCCTCCTCTGTGTCAGATCTCTGAAATCCTCCATAGTGAAGGGTAGCCAGAAACTCCCGGATGACCTCGGAGTGAGTCTGGAACGACGGCCATAAGAACTCCGTCCATCCTACGGTTGCCACCAAGGCGTCTACCTCCCCCAGCATACCCATACTCTCCAAGAAAGGTCTGGAGACAAAGCGGCTGGCTCGGAACTGTACGCGAACCAATGCTCTAAATCTCTCTCTAGCCTTGTCACTCATCCAGAGAGGAGCCTGAGGCTCAGGCTGGTCACGGGGAACGTTATGTTGTGGAGGCATCCTGAAAAGAGAAGAAAGTTAGCTTTACCTTATTGTTGCAAATAACAGCTAAAAGATTATGAATTTTGAAAAATTTGGCAGCATTTCGGCTGAAATGTGCCTATCCAAAAAATTTTAGCAGCATCCCATCAAGGATGTGCCGACCCAAAAAAATTTTAAAAATTTTTGGGCAGCATCCCGGCAGGGATGTGCCCAACTTCCTACATAAAAAAACACAATAAAGGGACAGGTCTAAGGCCCCAAGCAACAATTTCATTATTTACGAGTTATTTTTGCATTTTATTTAGTTCAGACTAGTCCTAAAACTAAGTTAGTCCAGGGCAAGTCCACAAATCTCAAATTCATTTTTTTTTTGATTTATTATTTGTTAGTGCATATTTACATTTCTACAACTATGTTTCGTATACAGTCTAAAGAAACTAAGTAGACAGGAGTAAAAATTAATACTACATCTTGCTAAATTATACTAAACATGCATTTTCCATGCAAATTATCCAAAAAGAAATAAGAAGGGTTAGAGAAATATGACGAACTAACCTGGTAGTAGATGAAAATGTACTAAAAAAAACTCGACGGAAACGCGAAAAAGGTACTCCTAAGTGTGCACAACAGTACGAGCATCGTTTTGGCGCAAATGGTGCGCAAAACGGGCAAGAAATGAAGAAGAAAAGTGAAAAAAAATGAAGGGATGGCGCTGGTCTCGCGAGGGAAGAGAGGAAAGAAGAGGAAAAGAAACTGAAGGGGCATCGCTGCGCGCCGCTTATATAATTTTTCATGACCGACGGGCTTCCCATCAGAACACCGAGCGACGGGAAGCCCGTCTGTCTCTAAAAATTCCGTTTTTCGTTTCATCTTCATCCCCTTCATTAATAGCTTATTTAATAAGCCATTAATGAACTCAAAACTCATTAATTGCTTTTTTTATATAAAACTCCCTGAATATTCTTCAATTTTCGCATTCGGTGAGCGTCCCTGTCAAGACAATAGAAGTATGCAAAAATTATTTTATGCGCGTGACATGCAGCAAATAAACCTGCTCAGTGGTCAACAAGGCTGACTGACGGGCTACCCGTCAGGTAAATGATAGACGGGCATCCCGTTGGTCACTTCTTCCTTATAAATACTCCCTTTTCCTTGGATTTTGTGCACTTTCGACACTCCGAGTCTCAGCCCAAGCTTCTATCTTAGGTTCCTCTCTCTTTTTTCCTTTACTTTCCTTTGCCAGCTTTTATTTCTTAGTTGAAACCTTTAGGAAATGTCCATGTCTGCCATTACTAAGATTCATCGGATCCTGGATAACCCTCAAACCTGGGAGAACACCACCCTTGCTCCGCTTTTTGGTCTAAAATTCCTGAGAAGGGTTAGGTTAGATTACAACCTCCTTCTGGTTACAGTCCGCTTTTGGGATCCGCACTTTTATGTCTTCAGGTTCACCTATCAGAAACTGTGCCCTCTGCCTGAAGAATTTGCTGCCATTATCAGGGCTTGGTATCCTCCCAGTGCCTTACCCTGTATCGCTCGCTGCGGTCTGACTCACATCCGGGACATTGCGTTAGCTTTAAGCATTGCTCCTTCTGACGTTGCTCGCTTAGTTCCTCAGGGTCCATACTTGCTTTAGAGCCACTGATTGAGGCATTGGATGAGTTCTCTGATGTTCCCCCATACCGTACGAGTATCATCTTCCTGTTTTGTCTCATGAGGTATCTGATCGTGACTTCAGAGGAGTTGACTGGCGACTCTCATCTATTTGGGATTCTGGATGACTTTCATCGTGAGCTGGCCCCCTTCCCACTGATACTTACCGAGACTATCCTTGGTCTGGATTCTGCCCGTACTGAGTCTTCTGCCACCTTTTCTGGGAGCCCCTTATTACTCCAAGTAAGTCATTGATAGGTAGTGCGTCCTTTGTAGATTTTTACACTACCTTTTCTTAGCGGGAAGTGCATCTTTTTCGGATTTTCACATAACCCTATGCCTTACTTTTGCCTGGGGTGAACCCAACTCACTCCAGCGGCTCTTATATTATTATTTTTTTCTTTTTTCTTTATGTTTTTCTTTCTTTCTTTTTAGATATGGCTGCAAGAGAAGTTGAAGTTGCTGTCAAAACCACCTCCCAGGGTCATCAGTCAATACTCTCCGAGGCATTTCCTTCCCCGTCAACGACTGTACTCATTCGCAACTCCTGACGAGGGAATCACCAGATTTGGCGAGGTAACAGACGAGGATATTACTTTCATGAGCGCTTGGCTTCCCCTATCTGCTGCGGTAGTCGATGGCTCCTCAGGATGTGTCCCCCTATGTGGGCTTCGCAAAGCCACCTTTTTCATCATAGGCCGCTGTACTCGACAGCTCGGGATGACTCAGGACGTGGTAAGGCTCCCTTTATCTTTTCGAGGTGGAGTCCTATCTTCGGCCTTCGCTTCTCGATATCATAATCTTTGGGCTGAACTGCCAGTGAAGACTGTTATACCCTCCTTCAAAAATCATTCTGTTACTTCTACTAGCACATATAAGAGATGGGTGCTTAGCCCTGCAGTTGATAACAGGACTCGACAACTTAGACACTTAGCTAGCGAGAGTAGTGATAGAGCCTAGTTCAAATTTGCATGCATTTTGAGCAATGTATTTCTTTTTAAAACAGAACTAGAAAATAATGTAAATGAATAAATTCAATTTTATTTCATTTCACAAAGTTGTGTACATTTCAGCATGATTTCAGTATACATAATCATTATTTAACACTAATTCAAAATGCAAAGCTACATTCATTAATGGAACAAATCTCGATAGCATCAAACTCCTGTTACTAATCAGCTCTCTCGAGTTTTCTTGATTGGACATTTTCTCTTAAGCCTCTAATTTTTGCTCAGGATGCCTTTTTTTGGTTTTCACCCTGACGAGGCACCTAATTTTAGCAAGGCTGCCTTTTTTCGGTTTTTGACCCGTGGGGCTTTTATTCTCTTCCTTTGATTTTATTGTCTTTAGCCATGGAACCTCTTGAGTCTGTTAACGTTGATTGGCTCCTTGAACTTATTGCCATCACTGTCTGCCAGAATTGCCGTCCCTTTCGACAATAGCTTATGGAGGATGAAAGGGCCTTCCCACGTTGGTCTGAATTTCCCCCTGATGTCGGGCGCACCCGATCTCATCTGCTTGAAAACCAAATCCCCTTCCTTCAGCGGGTGTTTCTTGACTTTCTTTCCAAATGACCTGGCTAACCTTTTCTGATAAATCTAATTATGATAATAGGCCCTTAATCTGCTCTCATGCAGCAAGTTTAGATATTGCAACCGCTGTTGTGCCCACTCAGTCTCCGGAATTTGAGCTTATATAACTACCCTCAATGACCTGAGCTCGATTTCAACTTGCAGTACCGCCTCTATCCCGTACACTAAAGAATATGGTGTGGTACCTATAGAAGTTCTGACAGTCGTTCTATAACCCCAAAGTGCAAAAGGCAATTTTTTCGCCCAATTTTTGTAGTTCTGAACCATCTTGGCCAGGATCTTTTTGACATTCTTGTTGGTGGCCTCTACTGCCCCATTGGCTTGAGGACGATACGGAGAGGACTTGTGATACTCGATACCATATTTCTGAAGCAACATCTTCGTTTCAGCTATTAACTGAAATCCATTGTCGGATACAACGTGATGTGGGAGACCGTATCTACATATCAGGTTTTTTTCAATGAATTTGGCCATATCCCGAGTGTCGACTTTTTTGAAAGATTCAGTCTTTACCCACTTGGTAAAATAGTCGATTGCGACTATGATGAATCTATGTCCATTGGAGGCCGTGAGGCGTATTTCTCCAATAATGTCTATTCCCCAAGCTGCGAATGGCCATGGTGATATCAAACTGTGTAATTTCGAAACCGGCAAGTGCCTCAAATCTGCATACTTTTAACATAACTAACATTGCTTTACATATTTTGAGCCGTTTGTGTCCATATTGAGCCAATAGAACCCTTGTCTGATAATCTTCTTAGCCAACATTAAACCATTCATGTGGGCCCCACACACGCCAGCGTGAGTTTCCTCCATCACTTTTTCGGCCTCTTTTCCATCCAGACACCTCAACTGGATACCGTCGACTTGTCGCTTATACAACACGCTATTTATGCAGATAAACTGGGCAGATAACTTGCAAAATTAACTTCTGGTCTTTTTCAGTAGCTTCTTCTGGGAACTCGCCTATCATGATACCATGGCTTCTATTTCTATGACTGGTTTAGACTCAAAGCTTGGCCTTTCAGAACTAGAAATCAACACAGGTTTCATAATCACCCATTTCGGATTATCCCACATCGACACCAAAGTTGCTAGCACATCGACTAACTAGTTTTCATCTCTTGGAACAAAATGAAAGGTGCACTGTTCGAACTGGTTGCTCAAATCTTTCAAGTACTTCACATATGGCATTAGCCGCTCTTCTTTAACGGCCCACTCGCCCCTAATCTAATTGATCACTAACGATGAATCGCCAAATACTTCCACATTCCCTGCCCCCAAGGCTATCAATGCTTTTAATTCAAAAGTGCAGGCTTCATATTTGGCCTCATTGTTGGTGGCTTTATATCTTAACTTCTTAGCCAATGAAAGCTTCTCATCATCCGGGGTTGTCAGAATAACTCCTACTCCTACCCCCTTGCTATTTACAGCCCCGTCAAAGTGTAACTGCCAACCTCTTATTGCAATAGCTGCTACGTCCTCGTCCAGGAAATTGAACTCGTACGAATCCCCTTGGATCGGGTGCTCGGCTAGAAACTCTGCTACTGTGCGTCCCTTAATGGTTTTCCGGATGATGTATTCAACATCGAATTCTTGCAATAGTAACAACCATCTCCCCATTTTTCCAAGCAAAGACGGGGCTTCCTATAAGTATCTGAGAGGATTCTGCTTCGCGACTGCTTGTACCTTATAAGAGTGGAAGTAGTGTCTCAGCTTCTTAGAGGCCCAGATCACCGACAGGCAAATTTTTTCTACTTCTACATACTTGACCTCATAAGCAAGGAGCTTCTTGCTAAGGTAAAAAACTTCAAACTCCACTCCGAACTCATCTTCCTGAGCCATCATGGCGCCCACAGAACTGTCTTCTATGGCTAAATACAGAATAAGCAGTTTCACTGGCTGTGGCGGTCTCAAGACTGGTAGATTCAGTAAATACTCCCTGATAGTGTCGAAAGCTCTTTGACAGTTCTCATTCCATACTACAAGTTGGTCTTTTCTGAGTAGCTTAACAAATTGAGGTAAGCTTGGTGATAAACCTGCTGACATACTGCAATTTACCTAAAAAGCTTCTGACATCCTTTTGCTTTTGAGGCACCGGCATCTCTCGGATGGCCTTGACCTTGTTCGGGTTAATCTCAATCCCCCTCTAGCTGACCACATGTCCTAACAGCTTCCTTGAGGTGACGCCGAAGATACATTTCTTGGGGTTCAACTTCAAGTTGTACTTACTGATCCTTTGGAAGAAATTTTCTAGAGCCTCAAAGTGGCCTTCCTTGGTGGCCTACTTGATCATCATATCATCCACGTATACCTCCACTTCTTTGTGGATCAAGTCATCTAGGATCTTCGTTGCCATTCTCTGATAGGTTGTATCGGCATTCTTCAAACCGAAAGGCATTACTCTGTAAGCAAATGTCCCCCACTCAGTGATGAAAGCTGTCTTAATTTGGTCAACTATCTTGTTGAGTATCTTATTATAGCCTGCATAACCGTCCACGAAGCTATACATCATACAAGCGGTTGCACTGTCTACCAACACATCTATGTTAGGCAATGTAAAGTTATCTTTTGGACAAGCTTTATTCAAGTCTCGATAGTCCACACATATGCGTACTTTACCATTTTTCTTGGTTACCGGGACCACATTGGCCAACCAGGTTGGGTACTGTACTTTAATCAAGAACTTGGCCTCAATCTGTTTATGCATCTCCTCCTTGACCTTATCTGCCCATTCTGGCCTAAGCCTCCTAAGTTTCTGCTTGACAGGTTTATGGTCTAGGTACGTTGGGAGTGGCATGTTCTACGATTTCCCGGTCTACTCCTGGCATGTCTTCGTGGGTCCAGGCAAAAACTTTTTCATGTTTTCTTAAGATTTTCTCAAATTTTTCTCACTCTTCAGGAGTTATGTTAGATGCTATCAAGAGTTCTTTTGGGTTTTCCGAAGTTTCAAGATTAAATAGAGTAGCATCAGTTGAAACAATGTCAAATATGGATGGATTATGATCATGATTATGCATATCGAAATCATCAGAAACATCGAACAAGTAAGCAAAATTGTTCACTTTATTAATAGAACTGTAAACGACATTAACATTATCAAAAAAGTTCAGGAGTAAAAATAAAATCTAAACTATTCTCTTCCTCCTCTTTCGCCTACGCAGGTGTTGAAGCCGATGGCTATGAATCCAACTGGCACTTCGGAGGCTCTGCCACGACCCCCTGCATGGCTTCTTCCACTTTTGCCTTTCCTTTCATCTGAGCAGTCACTAGCTTCTTAGTGATAACCTCTTCGGGTGCTTCACGGTCCCAAACTGTCTCCTGGGTCATGACTTCTTCATCCAAAAAGCCTTCTGCTGGCTTGACCAATTCAATGTCCCAATTGAAGATGTCATTAAAAACCTCAAACCCCGGCATAATTTTCCCATCGACCTACTGAGGCACTGCTTCCCCTGTGTAGGCACACACTGAAGTTGCTGGCACAAAGATCTCTCTGATGTGGGGGATCTTATTCACTGACTTCTTGCCCCTCTTCACTACACCTTTGTATCTAAGGCCCTTCTTATCCTTCTAACCTCAGGTAGCAATGGCCGTTGGTGACCCCTGCGAATTCTTGCCTAGTCCCGCGCCAGGGAGGAATGACATCCTCTTCATCATATTTAGTACTTGGGGACTTCCCTCCATATGCTCCTCCCCATTTATAACAGCAACGTGAAATCCATTGAAATGTTGTCTTGCGATTTCCAGCACCGAGACCTGATTCTCCCTTGCAGCCCTTATAGTCACGACTTGCCCTTCATGAGAAATCTTAACCATCTGATGTAGCGTAGAGGGGACCCCTCCTAGCTTATGAAACCAAAGCCTTTCCAAGAGGGCTGAGAAGTTGGCGGGAATGGGCAGAACCATAAATTCCACTTTTGTTTCCACCGGCCCCGTCTTGACTACCATCTTGAACGTCTCAAAAGCCTGCCTCTGTGAATTATCATAAGCCATGATCGTTAGATCCGACTTAGCCAGTATGTTCTCAGTTGCCCCAAAAGCTGCCATCGCCACTAACGGGCATACATTAATTGCTGAACCATCGTCCACCATGACACATGTCATGTGCTTTTAATTGATCTGTGCCCGTATGTACAAGGGGCAGTTATGATTACGGCTTTCTGCCAGCAAGTCAGCACTTGTGAACACCACATTTTCCCCGGCTCCCCCTTTTACTACATCCAACAACTCTGTGGGCGAGATAGTCGTGGCCACCGTTGTTTCGCACAAAGCCTCCACTAGCTTCTGTCTATGAGATGGAGACTGCCTCAATAGATCCCATATTGAAATCTGAGCCGGGGTCTTTTTCAGCTGCCTTATTATTGGATTATCTTCCGGCTCTTTTTCTTTTTGGCCTACCACTGGATCTTGTGGCCTCTTAGCTTCTAGAGCTACCCTTCCATTCGGGTCACTGCTCCTACCTTTTTCTTCTCCTTCTTCTCTTCTTCCTCCTCCGAACCCCACGGGTCAAAAAATCCTTTAACTTTAGAATTATCTTCATCTCCACTTTCATCAGTGGAACAGTAATCGATCACTGCCACGGAAAGCCCTTCTTCACTTACCTCATGGAGGCTCATGATAGTAGTGTTGGCATCGACGCCGTACAAATCTCTCAACACAAACCATTCGGGCAGACTGGACCCGATCATGAATACAGGTGAGGGCACATTATTATACCCAGACTTCTTTTGATTCCCTCTCTTCTCTGGGTCGATGATCTGCTTCGAATCGATCAAGTCCTGGATTGCATGCCTTAGTGCTTTACAATCATCAATTACGTGCCCGGTATGCTGATGATATGCACAATATTCATTATCTTTGTGCCCTGGCAAACCCTGAGTCCTAGCCGATCGGGGCGATAAAGGCTGTAACTTTCCTTCCTTTATCGGCCTTCTGAGCACCCATGAGAGGGATCTCCCTAGATTGGAAAAATGTCTTAGGGCAGTGTTAGTGGCTGAAACCTCAGCCGTCTTCCTCGCGCCACTGCTGGAGCCTGCCGACCTACTTGCTCCCTGGCTACCACTGCCCTTCTTGATATAACTCTCATTATTTACCCTTCTCAAGAGGTACTCTCCTTTTGCCTCAATAGCGATATCCTTCAAGGACTCTCAGTCTCTCAAACCCTTCATTTTCAATCCATCCCTCAGATATGGGCTAGCATTTTTTATGAACAGCCGGATTTGATCCTGAGTATTTGGCTTCCTTTTCATTTCCATTACCCGGCCTCTCCATCGGGTCAGATACTCATGGAAAGACTCGCCTGACTTCTGCTGCAGCAATTCCAAGTCTTTTAGGGTCACCTCTATTCGTGTGCTACAATCATATTATCTAAGAAACTCCTCCGTCAATAAGTCCCAATCCTCCTTGGTTCTTCGGTCTAGACCATGATACCAATCAACTGCCGGGCCAGTTAAGCTCAGACAGAATTATTCGATCTTCTGCATCTTCGTTAAAGTAGTACCCTTCATTACCAGCGAGTACTGCTTTATATAGGCGGTAGGATCAGAGTGCCATCAAATTTTGAGACATCTAGCATCTTAAAGTTCATCGGGATCAAATCCTCTCCCTCTAGCTCCTTGTCTTCAGGATTCATCCCTCGCCCCCTCATCAGTATCTTCGTCATTGCCTCAAATTTTTTTTCCATCTTCTTCCAGATGGCCTCCTCTATTTGGGGTGTTTTCCCTCTCAGCGACATGCGCTCTTTATAATCATCCTCATCCTCCAACTCCTCCATTCTACGGGCAGTCCCCCTTCTCTGCCCTACCAATACATTGGCCCTCAGGTCTACTTGGTGGTGGGTGAACCTCTTCTTGTGGGTCTTCTCTAACCTCCTCCTGTTCATTTTGTCTTAGAGGAGGAGGGATTGGGTTCTGTGGTGCAGTTGGTTGGGCCATATTTGCTATCATGGCCAACATCCAATTTTCAAACTCTTCAAACCTCCTACCCACTTCTTCTGCTATCATGGTCCTGGTGGCATCCGTCGCTCTCAGTGAATTAGCCATATCACTGTGTAGGGAGAATTGGGATGATATAGCATGACTGGTTTCGGAGATCGTGTCCGAATACTCTACCCTTTCCAGTAATTCAAAGAATGGGTTTCTGCACAGGCGCCCTTGAGGACCTCTTGACCAGTGGGGCAGATGATGGCTGCAAAACACGTCATGTTAGGATGATGCATGAATGCCATAAGATGCATGGTCATGCTATGCAGCATCCACAAATCACATGCAAGTATATAGATCCTTCCAACCTTGTTACTCTCGCACATGAGGTCATAGTCCCTTTCCTAGGTGAGCTTGGTTCATGGGTTAACAGGGACCCGATGAACGCACATGATGCACAACGAAAAACCAGCAGCATAACCTCTCCTAACCAATGCACAAACGTATGGGTTGTGATTGTTGTGTATTTAGGCAGTCCGAATAAATTGACATGGGCCTATCGGGGCATAACATCCTTTGATTAGGTGATCCATCAAATTATTTGGGTTTGTCCAATACATAATGATCCATACAGCAAGTATAGTATTAGGGTTCATACCACCTGGGGGATGTATCTATTTCCATTACATGAGCTTTGGCCGGGGTGATCTTACTTTAGAGCTACCCAAACATGGTCCCTGCCAACGGGTCTAGCTCATCATGAGCGTAATGACCAGTCGGGTCTCCATTTAATATACTATGATGGTACGAGGCTTGGACTGGTGATTATCCTTAACACTTCTCTACATTGAGTGAACGTAAGGTTGTGCTTCGGGAATGCATCGGGGTTAAAAGAGGGACCAAACTAGCATAGGTCTAAGACTCTAATGAGATGAAATGCAGTTTCGAAAAAAGGATAAAATTTTTAAATTAAAACTTAATTATATGTTTTAATCAAGGTACTTTCGAAGCGAAGTCTCAAAGTGAGTCCCTAATAGAGTCCCCACTGCGACGCATGCCAAACCTCGGGGTGCCCGAAAGCCCGCTTTTAGGACGTTCGGGAGAGGTTCATGAAAACTTGTAAGAGATTTACAAGGGCGTCTATTTTTGGCAACAAGGAGGTGTTTTGGAGTCGCCACCCAATAGAACATTGGGAAAGGTCGTCTAGCCTCACTAAGCCTAAGACAGCGCATATGTATCTATTTTGGGCCATCAGAGATATTTTGGACACCTCCTTTCAATAGAACATTAGGAGGATCGTCTAATCTCGTGAAGCTTAAGACGATGCATATACGTCTATTTTGGGCAGGCCAGAGATATTTTGGACACTTCTTTCCAATAAAACACTGGAAAGACCATATAATCTCATGGAGCCTAAGATAATGCAAATTGGGCCTATTTTGGACAACAAGAGATATTTTAAAGACCCCACCCCAATAGAATATTGAGATGGTCCTCTAACCTCGTTGAACCTAAGACCAGAGATGGTTCGGGACTTCCCATTTATTCATACATTGGTTAAATTATAATTGAGTTTTGAATTTAATATTTCATTCCTTTTCTCATTCAGTTTAATACAATTAATTAAAGTGCAAGTTGACCATACAAGGAAGGCAGTAAACTGGAGCGTAATTAAAATAAAGTATATGAAAATAAATTACAATAAAATTTGGTGCAGAATACAACTCCCTTTGTAAATAGCTTGTGATTCATACATAAATCGGGATTGGCCCTCGTATGCATGTTTATTATAAAATAATTTTAAAGTGTCAATTTTATTTGCTGGAAAGATAGGACATTGGTCCTCAATTTACTAATGAAAACTTCAATTTAATTATTAAAAATTTTAATCGTTTTTATATTAGTGGGATAAAAACAATATTTATGATAATAATATATAATGTAAAAAAAAAATAAGGTAAAGTTAAAAGAATGGACCTGGATGAAGATTCTCAGATCACCGTGGCGACCGCCATTTCAACAACCCCAAATTCATCAAATAAGTCAAATGAAACTCACAAAAATAAAAATCATGTTAGTGCCAAAATTAAGGGTAAAATAAGGTGCGAGAAATTAAATATCAAGGAAAATCCATGAAAAATTGCCATAAAAGATGATAGGAAAATAAGTGAAATAGAAAGAAAGAAAAAATGGTGAGAAAAGGCCCCGGGACGGCCCAAGACACGCAAATGACGGGCGTCCCTGGGTTGATCGGCAGGTAGAGGCAGCGTTCAACGACGTCCCGTCGCTTGTGTGAGCGACGGCTGTCGTTGGACTCTATGCCCGTCGGTCACACCAGATCTTAAAAAAAACATAAAAATATGCAAAATTGATTTAGTTTTAAATAAATGAGATTTTTGCGTTTAAAATCATTACGAAATGATTAAATATGAAAATGACAATTCCAGAATATTTATCCTCGGATTTTTACCTTTGAAGGTGAATGTTGTGCGATTTCGGTTCCTTGAATTCTATAAGGATTGGTCTGCGATGTGCGATTTCCAGGAGATTTTTGGACTACAAAAATCATTTTTCGAAAACAAATCAAGAGAAGAAAATAACATTTTTCTTTCTCGATATTTTGATAGCAGTTGTGAATAAAAACGGCCGGTTTCGATAGAAACGAATTAATGTCATTCCCTCAGATTCGCCAAAATTGAAAGAATATTTGATGATGATTATTCGAAAAAATAAAAGAAAGAAAATTTTTCATAAAAATAGCTAAAATCCTCTTTTTTAGTCAAAATCCTTCCCCAAATAATGAACTCCCAATCTCTATTTATAGGTTTAGGAAGAAAATTCAAATAAATTCAAATTTAGAATTTGAATTTGAAATAGATTTCTGAAATCAAAATCAAAACCGAATGATTTTTGAAATATTCCCAAAATCAAATCCACAATTTGAAAAGATTTTGGAAAAATCTTGGAAATATTAGGAAATCCCCTTAAGAATCTGGAAAATTTCGCTCAAATAACATCAGATTATCGACCGACGGGCGTCAGTGGAGTACCGAGGGGCGTCGTTGATGGGGGCACACTTGGTATTTTGGTCGGCAACCCCTCACGAGAGACGAAATCGCAAGAGACGGGCGTCTCTCAAATGAGCGACGGGCATCGCTCCATACGAGAGATGGGCTTCGCGAGTGAGTGACAACCGGAGCTTAACGCGAGAGATGGGGCCCCACAAATGAGCGACAGCCGGCGCTCATCGCGAGAGGCGGGTCTCTCGCTCGAGCGACGAGCATCGCTCCCGTGAGAGACGGGGCTCCGCAAGTGAACGACACCCGGCGCTCATCGTGAGAGAAATGTCTCTCACGCGAGCGACGGGCATCGCTTCTACCGATGGTATACCCTTCGGTGGAGCAAATTCCGACATATAAGTTCCCCCCGATTCCCCGAAATACTATATTCCCAAGAAAAAAATCCTCAATCCTTGTAAAACTGGAGAATGAAAACTCATAGCTTTCATCCATTTATCTAGAAACAAACTTTGATATTCAGGTAACTCTGATCTGAACTGCCTCAGGACCCGGTGTCTACAGTGTGAATGCATAATTATCGATGGAAAGTTTTTTTAAAATCGGTACTTTATTTAACCGTAATAATACAATAAAAGTTTGTGTAATTATTTAGTAGATGCCGGTAAAATTTTAGTATAAAACTGAAATGATGTTAATGGAAATGAAAAGAATAAAAGTATAATGTTAGTACTCATATAAATATTAACTATTGTGCAAGATGAAATCTAGATTGAATAGTAAATTAAATTAAAGGATTTAATAGAAATAATATTGCCAATGTAAATAGTAATAATAATAACAATGATAATAACAGGGAATGAATTAATTAGAAATATGGGAATTAGATACATATATAAAACAAAATGGTAATGTTAACAATAATAATAATTAAGTTAATAAAGGTAATCATAGTAGTAATGAAAATAATGATGACAATAGTACAGTAAGAGTTAAATAAATTGTAAACATATATAGGTACTAAACTAAATGATTAATAAGTATAATGAGAGAATTAGTAATTACATAGTATTACAACAAATAAGCTTGTGTGTGCATACATAATTATCAATAGAAAGTTTTTTAAAATCAGTACTTTTTTTATCCGTAATAATACAATAAAAGTTAGTGTAATTATTTAGTAAATACCTATAAAACTTAAGTATAAAACTAAAATGATGTTAATGGAAATGAAAAGAATAAAAGTATAATGCTAGTACTCATATAAATATTAACTATAGTGCAAGATGAAATCTAGATTGAATAGTAAATTAAATTAAAGGATTTAATAGAAATAATATTGCCAATGTAAATAGTAATAGTAATAACAATGATAATAACAGGGAATGAATTAATTAGAAATACGGGAATTAGATACATAAATAAATAAAAAATGGTAATGTTAACAATAACAATAATTAAGTTAATAAAGGTAATCATAGTAGTAATGAAAATAATAATGACAATAGTACAATAAAAGTTAAATAAATTGTAAACATTTATAGATACTAAACTAAATGATTAATAAGTATAATGAGAGAATTAGTAATTACATAGTATTACAATAAATATGCTTGTGTGTGCATGCATAATTATCAATGGAAAGTTTAGGATATGTATCCACAATTGGACATTTTAATGTTTAGCGCGTAGTGTTGTTACTACGTTCAGGTTATGAAGATAGTAAGTTATAAAGTAGCTGAGATTTAGAGATAGAAGAGAAGTGAAAGCTGAGATAGAAAGATAGGTATGGCATGTATATGATCGTGATGGATAACGCGGATTTATGTTTGTGTGTTTGTTCAAATGTAAAATTTTAATCACAGATATGTATGAACTATTATACTATTAAGTTTGCTTATAAGTATCGTCAATGTTTGACTGCGAAAATTTTTTACTGAACTGTCTACTGTAGCATGACGTTGTGACGTTAGTACTATTGTGATAGCTGAAATGTCTGGTTACTGTATGTATAGTATAGGAAGTTAAGAGTGTTAGAAAACTAGGCAAGAATTAGGATCGTTTTGCAAATAGTTTGAAATCTCAACAGGCAACCCATCAAAAGACTGTGGAGGTTCTTGTTCGAAGTCCTACAAAAAACCTTACAAAAAATTTCTTGAAAACCAAACAAAGAAAAGTTTTATAAGAAGTCCAGACCACAAAAAACTTATAAAAGACAAAGGACTTTCAGAAAACCCTTCAAACCCTAAACATCAAAACAAGTCGCTACAAATGTGGCAAACCTGGCCATATTTTAAAATATTGCAAGCTTAACAAAAAGAAAAAACTTTATGAATTAAAAGTTGAAGAAGAAACAATTGAAAAAATTAAAGCACTCCTCCTTAAAACTTCAGAAAGTGGCACAAAAATTAAATCATCAGAAAATGATGAATCTTTGCAAATAGATGAATTGGTAGCACTTGATTCCTCCAGTGAGTTGAAAACCAGTTCAAAATCTATAAATGTTTTAACAAACGATCAAGAATTAATTATTAATGTTATCAAATATATAGAAGATTCTAAACTCCATAAGGATATTATAGAAAAACTCTTAAAATCCTTTGAACCAAAAGCTTCTTAAGCTTCCACATCCCCATCCTCCTCTCCGCTTCCAAATAATGCCTATGATCTTACAAAGATCTTAGTCACAAAAATAAGAACAAAACCTCCTATAACCATAAAATCATTTTAAAAGGAAATTAAGATTGTCAAATAAGATTTAAAAACTCTTAAAGAAAAACAGGAGATTGACTCAAAACTTCTTCAAACTATTCTTTCACAAACAGCAGAACAAAGTTATAGTGAAGAAGAAAAAGAAGAAGAAAACAAAATTGAAAATTTAGAAAAAATTCTAGATGATTTCTTGTTTGTTTTACAAGCAGTTACTTCAAGAAAATATCTGACCAAAAGACATTGTTGCTCTTTTTAATACAGGTGTAGAATTAAATTGTTTAAAAAGTTGTATTATAACAAATAGATTTTCTAAAAAATCAATTAAAAAACTTGTCGTAGCCAACAATTTCAACATACAAATCAAAAGCTAAAAGAAAGCTTCCATAAAAAAATGGGAGTATTTTGATCAAAACTCATTTCTTTTTTGTTAGAAAATATAAATCATAGGATCATTTTAGGGACTCCTTTCATTAATATGATAACTCCTTATTCTATCAATTATGGTAATATTTCTTTCAAAGCAAAAAGGGAAAAATTTATTTTTCAATTCATTGAAACACTTAGAACAAGGAATTTAAACCTTTTAAAAGCTTGTTTTGTCTATGAAAATGAATTTAATAGTATAATTCAAGGAAAACAAAAAAAATTGTGTTTTCCACCACCATAGCAAGCATGATTTCCAAAACATCTAGACCATTGAAGATGGTTATTTTCATCCAGACCCTCATATGGCCATTTCAAATTTTTTTTCTAAAGGTTGGTTTTTCAAACCTTGAGATTTAACGAAATTTCAGCCTTATTATAGAGCAATTTTGGAATTGACGGGTTCTGTGCCTTTCCAAGACAACCCCAAAACTAGCATGGTCAATTATTCCACAGGAAAAATCCACAAAGTCCTTTCTCCTACTAATTGGGGACAAAGCTTTCACCAACCAAAACATTTTTTCATAGACTTCAAAACTACCATTAATCATTGTAGGGCTTACACCTACTAGGATTACTAGCAAGCATGGTATAATGCCTTTTTTTTTTCAAAACGCAAATTTTACCCATACTTGGTTATTCTATTTTAACCTTAAAATGGAACCAACCAAATTTCCCTTTTGCTTTTCCCATTAGTGGAAACTGTATGGAGCTATTCTTTAAATTCTTAGGCCAGAAGTTCAGGAGAGTTACACCATTTTCAAAACCTCTTAACAACCATCTGATAGAAAAAAATGTTTATTCCTTTAATGCTCTTTTTAACAAAATTCTTCTTGCCTTTGGTAACAACTTGGTATTTAGAATATTAGCAGAAAAAAAGGTCACACAAATCTTATCATAAGGTTCTCAATTCTTGCCGATATAAAAAAAAACATGCTGTCAGTCAGTGGCTCTAGTGTGAAGGCCTTCTTAAGCTGAATCTTTCAACAACACAGTTTCTAGCTCAAAAGTCTTTTGTGTAGACTCAACTAGAAGATGCAAAAACTGAAGAAGAATACTTTGCAATTATGGCCCAACTCCTACAAAGTAAAGCTTGTTCTTCAAAAGCCTCAGTAACCCCTTCAAAGGCAGACTCGTCCTCAGAATTCGAGCCCATTATAGATTTGGGTGATGATAATAAAAATGATTGTTATTGTAATGGCTGCAATACCGTGTTAGCCGTGAATAGTATTTCCCGATGGTGAATAGTGCCCCCGGGGCAGAAATTGCACTCAGAGGCGGAAAATATTTTATTTGATCATCGAAAAATATTAGTCATGGTGGGTCCAGTGATAAAATGCGGAGTGAAAATGAGTTTAAATAGACTTCCAAAAGTTAAAAATAAGAAAAATTCTGGACTGTGTTTAAGGATCCCGATTTGACTTAAATTTGGCTGGACTTCTAAAAATAGTAAATGACTTACAAAAATTATTTTGAGAATATGGATAAGTTTAGAATAATACTTAGAAATTTTTGGTAAAGAAAAATTAATGTTACTGTAACACTGAAAATTGCCGAGTTGGACCGGTTAGAGTGAACCAGTCCCAAAAACGGTTTTCGATTTAGCTGAAAATTTTTATGGGGACTCAATTATATATTTTAAGAATTATAAAATTTATTTTGAAAAAAATGAAGTTTGATAAATGAAAAATTTAAATTAAAATTCTTTTATGGACTATAATGTGTTTAAAAAGGCTAAATTAAGTAAGACACTTTGTTGGACCAAGCCCATCTCACGTGAGACAATATACATAAACCCAAGAGCAGAATTTTCTAGGGAAATCCTGAAGACTCCAGCTCTCTTCTCACCGAGATTGTCCCTCTTTCATTTTTTATAAATTTTT
Source organism: Excoecaria cochinchinensis (assembly GCA_947683425.1). NCBI lineage: Eukaryota > Viridiplantae > Streptophyta > Magnoliopsida > Malpighiales > Euphorbiaceae > Excoecaria > Excoecaria cochinchinensis. Next base: position 4,881,849 of record CANTUQ010000194.1, on the reverse strand, counting down.
CTTTCAATCTCCTCAATTCTCATCCCATGATCAAGCCCCCTAATATTATTTCAGCCCCTTTTCTAGCTAATTGAGGTCTTCAATTTTCAGTTGAAGGGTTAGAAGAAAGATAAACTAAAGATTTAAAGTTAGGGTTCCAAATTAAGGTAAGAAAAATCAAGTTCTCCAATTTAATTTAATGATTCACTTGGGTAGTTTTGAGTTGGGAGAGCATGATTATGTGATTTTACTTCATAAAAGAGGAGGGAAAATGAAAGATTTTTATCTTGTGGTGATTGGTCTATGTAGGAAATAAAGAAGGAGAAATTGCCACAAAATCTAAGGGTAAAGAAAAAGAAGCTTAGGAGGTGAAGAACAAACTTTTAAGGTGAGTAGTTACAAATTCTAATTATTTTCATTAATTTAGGATATATTTAGGTTATGCTTAAATGGTATTTAGGTGAGTTATGAATGTTAAATTGAAATAAATATTATAATTGTGGCTTGGGGTGTTAGAAATGATAATTTAGGAGACTAAATGAAAAAGAATTAAATTGAGGGATAGTGAGACTAGGGTGACCGAATGGTATACTAATAGGTATTAAGGTATAATTTAAATATATTATTGAGTTAAAAATGTACACATGTAAATTAGAATATAAAGTAACTTAACTAATAATAATAAACATGAATATATATATATAAATATATATAAGTTGAATAATTGGTATTGGCCGAATGGTCAAGGTGGCCATTTTGATGCATAACCTGAATATTTGCTAAAAATACTACTATAAAATGGAAGTAGGCCAAAAATTGAACATATGGTAATTTATTTGGAGTTTGATATGAAAAAAAAATGAATAATTTGGAATAAATTATAATATTATATTTATGATGAAAATTAAGTTAAATGTGTATTTTAGTTGACATTATGGCATAAAATGAATAAAGATTTAAAATTTGAGTGTATAAAAATTTATTTAGAAGTTATTAGGGATAAATGAATATATTTAGAATGAGATAGTACATACTAAATTAAAGTAAGTGAAGTTAAATGTATAGTTTTAAACGAATTGTTAATTTACATGATGATGTTATTAAATAAGTGATGAAATAAATATAATTTAGTGTTAAAATAATGAATATTATAAAGTTTTATTTTATTGGCATAATGGTATATCATGTTAAAATAATGTGAATATTTGTTTATTATGCCCTTAGTAATAGTCTAGTAGTTAAATCCAGTTCAGGATATAATTGGCTAGCCATAGGGACAGTAAAACCGCGGTGTGAGTCATGGCGACTCACTATTATTAGACCAATGGCGGTCTACAAATGAATGAATGTTCAAAATGTCAAATGAAATGAAATGTAAATGTAAATGTATTAGTGGTCCCACGGGGTCACTTCGGAATGATGTGGATCTGTGGGGGTCCACGTCTCGTATATTCGGTTCGAAGATTTTTACTGGACCGATGCTAGGGGCAAATTAATAAAAAAAATGAGTAAAATTTATTTAAACCCGGACTAATGTTTGAAAAAGAAGGAAATGGACTAAAATGAAATAAATTATAAAGTTTGAGGACTAATTGGCAAAAGTAATAATTATATTGTAAATAAAAGTAAATTAAATGAAAAGAAGTTTAATGGGTAAAAATACTAAAATAAATAATTATTGGAGGACTAAAATGTAAAGGATCATGAATTAGTAAAATGAGGAATAATTAATAATTTATTAGTTAAATAATAAATTAGGTCTAAAAAGATTGAGTAGTTAATGGCAATTTAGTAAACAAAAAAAATAGAATGGCAAAACCGTAATTAAAAGAAAATTTATGGACTAAACCGGAAAATTGATTTTAGAATAATTAAAAATTGGAAATAAGATAATAAAATATAACGTAATAGATTAATTTAGAAATAAATTGGTTATACAATTAGATAGAAGAAATAAATTGTTTAAAATGTTAAGTGGAAATAATATAAGTAGATGGTATTAATAATAATAATAATAATAATGATAATAATAATAATAATAATAATAATAATAATTAAATATATCAATTAAGTTTATATAAGCTAAGGATAGATATCTCAAATATGGTATTGAGAACATTTTCTATATATGGAAATTTCTAGAATTGTAGCTACCACTGAGCATATTTAATGCTCAGCACGTAGTTTTATTGACTGCGTGTAGGTACAAGCTAGGCGTGGGAGCAAGCATACGACTCTTTGAAAGCTGTCAGATCTAAGCTTATATGGGGATATTTTGAAAAGAATTTTGGTATATGGCATGTATATACTTATAAACCAATATTGTAAATTATGGATATGTAATTATAGTGTGTAATGGACTTTATTATTCGGTGAATATTATTATAAGACTGTTTGTGGTGTTTAGATGATAAAGAAAGTATTACAGGTAGTTGTTGTGCCCGTGTGGGCTGCGGTTTGTTGATTTGCAGGTCTGGATAGGTTAGAATTATAGCTGTTATGCTGCCGAAATTTTCATGAATTAAATAAATAAAAATTGGACAGTACAGGTCATTGATTAAGTATAACAAGTACTGATTAAAGTGGTTAAGCATAATTTGAATGAAACAAATTAATTCGCATGTAAGTATAAGTAACTCCATTGGTAACTGACATAACCGCTAACGTACGTTAGAAAAGTTGTATAAGGGCGTTACATTTTATTGGTATCAGAGCAGGGTTTAGGCGGTCCTAAGATCGGAGTGGGGTTATTTGAGGATTGATTGAGTGTATATACATGCCAATGTGAAATGGAAAGTGACTATTAAACTAATGTATGCTTGCTCCTTTGTGTTATAGTTATGGCATATGAGGAAGGGCGCCGTGAAGGTGAGGTTGAAAGCGCTGCCTCTTTTAGTGTTGGGCAAGCTAAGACTTCACAGCCACAGATTACTCCATCAACTGTGCCACCTCCTCCTCCTCCTCAGCCGAATTTCTTAAATATGATGGCAGAGTATATTCAGCAACGATTGCAGGCACAGGCACAGCCGCCACAGCCTCAGATTCTTGAGCAGCCTCTAGCTGCACTAAAAAGAAAACCTATTTTGGAACAGTTAAAAAGATTAGGAGCCAAAGACTTTTATGGAAAAGATCCGATGACTCCAGAACAAGCTGAGGCATGGTTGTTTAGAACCAAGAGATTATTTGAGATCACTCATAGCCCTCCAGAGGAAATGTTTGAGGGGGCAGTTGCTCTTCTCTAGGGCCCTGCATTTATATGGTGGGATACTGTACGGAAGCATATTCCAGCAGATCGGTTGATATGGGAGTTTTTCTTAGCTCAGTTTGAGAAAAAGTACATTGGGGCAGAGTACAGAGCTTTGATGCAAGACGCGTTCTGGAGGTTGAAGCAAGGTAACAAGACTGTGTCTGAATATGAGCGAGAATTCGAGCGATTAAGTTCTTACCTGGATGATGAATTGAAAAAGGGGGATAGACTGATGCAGAGATTTGAGAGAGGGTTGCATAATCGTATTAGACAGATAGTTGCTACTCAGAGACACCCTGATTTGAGGGCTTTGGTTGATGCTGCTATAAAAGTGGAGACGATCCAGGCTGATGAAGTTGAAAGACAGACTCGATTCCAACAAAAAAGGAAATCGGGTCAATCCAGTGGCATAGGGAGTCAGAGTAAAAGACCAAGAGGACCACCACCTACACAGAGTAGGGGATCTATAGCACCATCCCGTGGTCAGAGGAACCCAGCTGCCAGTAGTATCCCAGCTTCTTCAGTGGGCAATGCACCTCGAGGCAGAGGACGGGCCACGGTTCAGCAGTGTGAGCATTGTGGCAGATTCCATCCAGGGGAGTGTAGATTTTTTACCAGGGCCTGCTTCAGATGTGGGTTAAAAGAACATCAAGTGAAGGATTGTCCAGAGATGCAGGGTTCCACAGCCACTTCTCCTACCCCAGGTTCAAGACCTATTGCTGGTAGAGGTAGAGGCAGAGGGTCCTCTTCACAGCCAGCCGCATCCAGACCTACCATTCAGCAACAACAGGGTCAGGGTCGAGTCTCGGGTCGTACATATGCTGTCAAAGCCAGGGAAGAAGAAGATGCCCCAGATGTGATAATAGGTAAATTTATGCTTTTATCTGATTATGTTTATGCACTGATCGACCCGGGTTCTACACATTCGTATATAAATACTGATATTGCACGGGAAAAGGGTTTGAGAGATGCACAACTAGATCAAGATATTTTAGTTAGCAATCCTTTGGGGCACAGTGTGGTAGTAAATAGAGTGTATAGAAACTGTCCAGTGAGTGCACAAGGGTATGTTTTCTTAGCAAATTTAATTGAACTCCCTTTTCGAGAGTTCGACGTTATACTGGGGATGGATTGGTTATCTGCCCACCAAGCGACCGTGGACTGCAAGAGGAAGAGGTTGACACTTAAAGCTCCAAATAGTCAGGAGATCACTGTTGTGGGTGAAAGAATGGATTTTCTTTCAAATGTGATATCTGCCACGGCTGCTAAAAGAATGATAAGGAAGGGATGTATTGCCTATCTGTGCTACACAATGGAAGTTAAAAAGGAAGCTTTAAAAGTTACAAATGTACCTACAGTGCGTGAATTCCCAGATGTTTTCCCTGAAGAATTACCTGGGTTACCTCCTGAAAGAGAAGTCGAGTTCACAATTGATGTAGCTCCAGGTACAACACCCATTTCCATTGCCCCTTATAGAATGGCGCCTGCAGAGCTTAAAGAGTTAAAAATTCAACTGCAAGAATTGCTGGATAAAGGCTTCATCAGACCTAGTACCTCACCCTGGGGAGCTCCAATATTATTTGTGAAGAAAAAGGATGGGACACTCAGATTGTGCATCGACTATAGACAGTTGAATAAAGTTACAATCAAGAATAAGTACCCACTTCCCAGGATCGAAGACCTGTTTGACCAGCTAAAAGGTGCAGGCGTATTCTCCAAGATAGATTTAAGATCGGGATATCACCAGCTTAAGGTAAAGGAAGTGGATGTACCCAAGACTGCTTTTCGCACCAGGTGTGGCCATTATGAGTTTTTGGTCATGCCATTTGGGCTTACCAATGCACCAGCAGCCTTCATGGATTTGATGAACAGAATCTTCCACCCGTATTTGGATCAGTTCGTGGTGGTATTCATCGATGATATACTGGTGTACTCAAAAACTCCAGAGCAGCATGATAAGCATTTACGGATTGTCCTGCAGGCTTTAAGAGAGAAGCAGTTATATGCAAAGTTTAGCAAGTGTGAATTCTGGCTAAATGAAGTATCCTTCCTGGGTCACGTAGTGTCAGCAGAAGGCATAAAGGTGGATCCAAAGAAGATTGAAGCCATATTGCAATGAAGAGTGCCTAAAAATGTTACAGAAGTCAGAAGTTTCCTGGGTCTAGTAGGATACTATAGAAGATTCGTGAAGGGTTTCTCGACTATTGCAGCACCACTAACTAGACTATTACAGAAGAATACTAAGTTTGAATGGACTAATAAATGTCAGGAAAGCTTCGAGAAACTTAAAAATATGTTGACAGAAGCTCCAATTTTAACCCAACCTGAATCGGGTAAAGACTTTGTGATTTACAGCGACGCCTCCAGGAATGGTTTAGGCTGTGTGTTAATGCAGGAAGGCAAGGTGATTGCATATGCCTCCCGCCAGCTCAAGACTCATGAAAAGAATTATCCCACACATGATCTCGAGCTCGCAGCTATTGTGTTTGCATTGAAGATCTGGAGACATTACTTGTATGGTGAGAAATGTTATATTTACACAGATCACAAGAGTTTAAAGTACTTGTTGACTCAAAAGGAGCTCAATTTGAGACAAAGGCGCTGGTTAGAACTTATAAAGGATTATGACTGTTTGATTGACTACCACCCAGGGAAGGCAAATATAGTTGCGGATGCCCTTAGCAGGAAATTCATGGCAGCCCTTCGGGCTATGAATGTCAAATTAGGTGTTGCGCAAGATGGAGCCTTAATAGCTGAAATGAGGGTAAAACCAGATTTTCTTTAAGAAGTGAAAGTTGCTCAAGGACAGGATCATCGTTTATCTTCTATTATCAACCGAGTCAAAGTAAATGGTGATGATAACTATTCCCTAGGGACAGACGGAAGCTTATATTATAAACAAAGATTGTGTATTCCCGATCAGGCAGAATTGAAAACGAAGATCTTGACTGAAGCACACCACAGTAGTTATGCCATGCATCCTGGTGGTAACAAGATGTACCAGGACTTGAAGACGCAATATTGGTGGCCAGGCATGAAGCGAGACTTAACAGAATTTGTCAGCAAGTGTCTAATTTGCCAGCAAGTCAAAGCAGAACACCAGGTACCATCAGGTCTACTTTATCCTATTTCAATACCGGAGTGGAAATGGGACAGAGTGACAATGGATTTTGTAACTGGACTTCCACTCACAAGAAAGAAGCATGATTTCATCTGGGTAATTATCGATCGGTTAACTAAATCAGCACATTTCTTACCGGTCAGGATGGACTTCCCATTAACCCGACTGGCCAAAATTTACATAAATGAGATAGTAAGGCTGCATGGAGTACCATCATCTATTATTTCTGACAGAGATCCAAGATTTACTTCCCAATTCTGGAAGAAATTGCAAGAAGCACTGGGTACAAAGCTTCATTATAGCACCGTGTTCCATCCCCAGACCGACGGACAGTCCGAGCGGGTAATTCAGGTACTGGAGGACATGTTGAGATGTTGCGTCCTAGAATTTGAAAATAGTTGGGAAAGATATTTACCTTTAATAGAGTTTGCGTATAATAATAGTTATCAGTCTAGCATCAAAATGGCGCCGTATAAAGCATTATATGGAAGAAAATGTAGAACCCCTTTGTGTTGGACTGAATTGAGTGAAAAGAAATTAGTGGGATCAGATTTGATTCGAGAAACCGAAGAAAAAGTAAGGATAATCAGGGATAGATTGAAAGAAGCTTCGGATCGCCAGAAGTCATATGCTGATTTGAAAAGAAAGGATATTGAATTTCAGGTTGGGGATAAAGTATTCTTGAAGGTATCTCCGTGGAAAAAGATTCTAAGGTTTGGAAAAAAAGGAAAGCTCAGTCCCAGATTCATAGGTCCATATGAAGTCACTCAAAGAATAGGACATGTTGCTTATCGATTGAAGCTACCTCAAGAAATGGAGAAGATCCATGATGTCTTTCATGTATCCATGCTTCGAAGATATCGGTCTGATCCTAGTCATGTCATTAAACCCGAGGAGATACAGATTCAGCCTGATTTAACCTATGAGGAGCATCCGGTAAGGATATTGGATAGAGAAATCAGACAACTGCGAAATAAGCAAATCCCACTGGTCAAGATTTTGTGGAATCATCATAATATAGAAGAAGCCACGTGGGAACCAGAAGCTGCAATGAGACAACAGTATCTGCAACTTTTCGATACAGGTAAATTTCGAGGACAAAATTTTTATAAGTAGGGGAGATTTGTAATGGCCGCAATACCGGGTTAGCCGTGAATAGTATTTTCCGATGGTGAATAGTGCCCCCGGGGCAGAAATTGCACTCAGAGGCGAAAAATATTTTATTTGATCATCGGAAAATATTAGTCATGATGGGTCCAGTTGTAAAATGTGGAGTGAAAATGAGTTTAAATAGACTTTCAAAAGTTAAAAATAAGAAAAATTCTGAACTATGTTTAAGGATCCCGATTTGACTTAAATTTGACTGGACTTCTAAAAATAGTAAATGACTTACAAAAATTATTTTGAGAATGTGGATAAGTTTAGAATAATACTTAGAAATTTTTGGTAAAGAAAAATTAATGTTACTGTAACACTGAAAATTGCAGAGTCGGACCGGTTAGAGTGAACCAGTCCCAAAAACGATTTCCGATTTAGCTGAAAATTTTTATGGGGACTCAATTATATATTTTAAGAATTATAAAATATATTTTGAGAAAAATGAAGTTTGATAAATGAAAGATTTAAATTAAAATTCTTTTATGGACTATAATGTGTTTAAATGGGCTAAATTAAGTAAGACACTTTGTTGGACAAAGCCCATCTCACGTGAGACAATATACATAAACCCAAGAGCAGAATTTTCTAGGGAAATCCTGAAGACTCCAGCTCTCTTCTCACCGAGATTGTCCCTCTTTCATTTTCTATAAATGTTTCTTTCAATCTCCTCAATTCTCATCCCATGATCAAGCCCCCTAATATTATTTCAGCCCCTTTTCTAGCTAATTGAGGTCTTCAATTTTCAATTGAAGGGTTAGAAGAAAGATAAACTAAAGATTTAAAGTTAGGGTTCCAAATTGAGGTAAGAAAAATCAAGTTCTACAATTTAATTTAATGATTCACTTGGGTAGTTTTGAGTTGGGAGAGCATGATTATGTGATTTTACTTCATAAAAGAGGAGGGAAAATGAAAGATTTTTATCTTGTGGTGATTGGTCTATGTAGGAAATAAAGAAGGAGAAATTGCCACAAAATCTAAGGGTAAAGAAAAAGAAGCTTAGGAGGTGAAGAACAAACTTTTAAGGTGAGTAATTACAAATTCTAATTATTTTCATTAATTTAGGATATATTTAGGTTATGCTTAAATGGTATTTAGGTGAGTTATGAATGCTAAATTGAAATAAATATTATAATTGTGGCTTGGGGTGTTAGAAATGATAATTTAGGAGACTAAATGAAAAAGAATTAAATTGAGGGATAGTGAGACTAGGGTGACCGAATGGTATACTAATAGGTATTAAGGTATAATTTAAATATATTATTGAGTTAGAAATGTACACATGTAAATTAGAATATAAAGTAACTTAACTAATAATAATAAACATGAATATATATATATATATATATATATATATATATATATATATATATATATATAAGTTGAATAATTGGTATTGGCCGAATGGTCAAGGTGGCCATTTTGATGCATAACCTGAATACTTGCTAAAAATACTACTATAAAATGGAAGTAGGCCAAAAATTGAACATATGGTAATTTATTTGGAGTTTGATATGAAAAAAAAATGAATAATTTGGAATAAATCATAATATTATATTTATGATGAAAATTAAGTTAAATGTGTATTTTAGTTGACATTATGGCATAAAATGAATAAAGATTTAAAATTTGAGTGTATAAAAATTTATTTAGAAGTTATTAGGGATAAATGAATATATTTAGAATGAGATAGTACATACTAAATTAAAGTAAGTGAAGTTAAATGTATAGTTTTAAACGAATTGTTAATTTACATGATGATGTTATTAAATAAGTGATGAAATAAATATAACTTAGTGTTAAAATAATGAATATTATAAAGTTTGATTTTATTGGCATAATGGTATATCATGTTAAAATAATGTGAATATTTGTTTATTATGCCCTTAGTAATAATCTAGTAGTTAAATCCAGTTCAGGATATAATTGGCTAGCCATAGGGACAGTAAAACCGCAGTGTGAGTCATGGCGACTCACTATTAGTAGACCAATGACGGTCTACAAATGAATGAATGTTCAAAATGTCAAATGAAATGAAATGTAAATGTAAATATATTAGTGGTCCCACGGGGTCACTTCGGAATGATGTGGATCTGTGGGGGTCTACGTCCTGTATATCCGGTTCGAAGATTTCTACTGGACCGATGCTAGGGGCAAATTAATAAAAAAAATGAGTAAAATTTATTTAAACCCGGACTAATGTTTGAAAAAGAAGGAAATGGACTAAAATGAAATAAATTATAAAGTTTGAGGACTAATTGGCAAAAGTAATAATTATATTGTAAATAAAAGTAAATTAAATGAAAAGAAGTTTAATGGGTAAAAATACTAAAATAAATAATTATTGGAGGACTAAAATGTAAAGGATCATGAATTAGTAAAATGAGGAATAATTAATAATTTATTGGTTAAATAATAAATTAGGTCTAAAAAGATTGAGTAGTTAATGGCAATTTAGTAAACAAATAAAATAGAATGGCAAAACCGTAATTAAAAGAAAATTTAAGGACTAAACCGGAAAATTGATTTTAGAATAATTAAAAATTGGAAATAAGATAATAAAATATAACGTAATAGATTAATTTAGAAATAAATTGGTTATACAATTAGATAGAAGAAATAAATTGTTTAAAATGTTAAGTGGAAATAATATAAGTAGATGGTAATAATAATAATAATAATAATAATAATAATAATAATAATAATAATAATAATAATTAAATATATCAATTAAGTTTATATAAGCTAAGGATAGATATCTCAAATATGGTATTGAGAACATTTTCTATATATGGAAATTTCTAGAATTGTAGCTACCACTGAGCATATTTAATGCTCAACACGTAGTTTTATTGACTGCGTGTAGGTACAAGCTAGGCGTGGGAGCAAGCATACGACTCTTTGGAAGCTGTCAGATCTAAGCTTATACGGGGATATTTTGAAAAGAATTTTGGTATATGGCATGTATATACTTATAAACCAATATTGTAAATTATGGATATGTAATTATAGTGTGTAATGGACTTTATTATTCGGTGAATATTATTATAAGACTGTTTGTGGTGTTTGGATGATAAAGAAAGTATTATAGGTAGCTGTTGTGCCCGTGTGGGCTGCGGTTTGTTGATTTGCAGGTCTGGATAGGTTAGAATTATAGCTGTTATGCTGTCGAAATTTTCATGAATTAAATAAATAAAAATTGGACAGTACATGTCATTGATTAAGTATAACAAGTACTGATTAAAGTGGTTAAGCATAATTTGAATGAAACAAATTAATTCGCATGTAAGTATAAGTAACTCCATTGGTAACTGACATAACCGCTAACGTACGTTACAAAAGTTGTATAAGGGCGTTACAGTTATGGCATTTTTCCACCACCATAGCAAGCCTCTTTTTAAACACGGGTTTAGCACATACTTTTCAAACATATGGACTCAGTCCATATTTTATGATTTTTCAAAAATAGGCTCAGTCCACACTTTGTAAAAGGCTCGACCTATATATATATATGTGTGTATATATATATAAGACACTTTATTCTGTCGGCCACTCTTCCACTACTCCAAACGACTTTTTCAAAACCATATGAATATACATGATTTTTGCATGTGACAACCCATATTTACAGCTCATCCAAGCACTTCACTTGTCCAGACTTCCATAATCAACGCTGAAAGACTCCCTATAAGAAGATCCTTCATCTTCTCTAAGAGGGCAGAGACTTTTTTAGAGAGAAGTTTTTAGTCTCAAACATATTTAGCTTAAATTTAGCTTAAATTTTAGGAAGTTCATGTGCTAAGCACACCCTGTAATCTTGAGCTAAGTGTATATTTCCAAATTTTCAAAACTTTGTATTTGATTTTCATTTTCAAAACCTGTAAGTATCACTAATGTGTTGAGCATTTTATTTTATAAATATATTTTCTTTTCTTATATGTAATTTTATTTTTACTTGTTTTTATCTTTACTTTCATTTATTTTCATTTTTAAGTGTGCTCTACACTTACAACTTAAGCTAATATGGTGCATTAGAAACTTTGTTCATTTTGCATTTCCATTTTACATTTTATTTTATTTTATTTTATTAATTAAATTTATACCATTTGATCTTATAGCGTCCTTGATGTGTGTGTATGTGTGTATATATATATATATATATATATATATATATATATATATATATATATATATATATATATATATATATATATGCACGTGCATTCATTAAAATTTGGTTGTATAGCATGTGGGATCTAATCTAATAGAAAAAGATCAAATGGGATATGAAAACCAATTCTCATTTATCTAACTTTTATTAAAAGTAATTTATAATAAAATAAAATAATTATTAAAATTAAATTATTAATTAGCATTAAGAAAAAATAAATATCAAATTAACCAGAAAAAAGATAAAATATTTTACTAAAAGGAGGGAGTCTCCGTGATAAACTCCAAAAAATTTCAGCTATCAACAATCTGTGGCGTTTGAAGAGGATTTCGGATTCTTGGTTCGGGCCGAAGAAGCAACGTTATATATGTTGGGCCCTGGCTTAATTAGGTTTTGAAATGGATAGGAAATAATGGGCTTAGCCGTACCCTCAAACCCATTTTGCATTTTTAAAGTCCCAATTATAAAATTCATGATCTCTCCCATTTCTCCCTAAATTTTCCCTCGCTTTCGACGCTTTCCAATTTCCCTCTCTTTCTCCAGACAGCAAATTGGCGCCTGCAGACATGAATCGGAATGGCAACAACAGGAAGCGCCAGCCGCCGACATCACAACCGCCCCAATCTCCGCCAGTGGCGAAGCAGCAAGCTGTGACTCCAGCCGTAGATGAGGAATTTTTGGACGAAGATGTTTTCCTGGAAGAAACCCTCATTGCAGAAGACGAGGAGAGCTTCATTCTCCGTGATATGGAGAAGCGTGAGGCCCTTTCTTCTCGCCTAACTAAGTGGGCACGTCCTACTCTCTCTGACGCTTACCTCGCCCAATCTCAGAGCATCAGTCAGTAAACTACTTTGGTGTTTCACAATTTATGCTTCTTGTTTTTCTCTGTTATTGATTTTTGTTTTTCTCGTGGAAGTCGATAGATTTTTCTTTCTGTAGTATTTCAGCAATTGGAGATTGATTATGTAATTGGAGAAAGTAACAGTGAACTTCTGCCTGAGAGGTCAGGGCCTGATGCGATTATCAGAGTTTTTGGAGTCACAAGAGAAGGTTAGGTCATTCCTGTAGATCACTTTTCTTTTTGATTTTTTTTTTATTTATATGCAAATTATCCAAAAACAAATCTGTAAAACTGATAAAGTGCTGAGTTAATATGATATTTGGTTTTATTGAAAATTTGGGACGTATTTTAATGTGCTTGAAAGCATTCTTAAACTGGATAGTTAGATGTAGTGTTCCTTGTTTTCACTATGTTGCATCCATCATCAAAGGGTGGTTTTTTGACAAAGTAATGCTTACTTTGCATGATAAACAATGTGCAATAGAAAATGCTTGTGACTAATAAACTTACTTGGAAATCGATGGAATATATTTCCTGAATTTTTTTCGTAATTGCCTGCACCAATTGTCTGTTCTACATTTAGCTACCTACAACTGGCAAGTTTTCAGTTATGTATAATTGGAGATTCTATCTCATTATATCAATGTGCTACAGTTCAACAATTGTTGTGACACATTCTGAATGTTTTTTTTCTTATTTTATTTTGCTCACTTTATCCCATGTTTCTCCAACTATCCTCCCTTCCTCTCATCTAAATGAGCAAAACTAGTTAGGAAATAAAAAAAAGATTTACTTTATAGTACTTGGAAGTGATTACACCCTGAATACAACCAAAGTTTGGCTAGTTAACATCCTTATCTTTAAATACTCGTTACAAAAAAATTTTGTATTTACTTAAGAAAAGTTGCCAAATTTTAAGTTACTTCCTCTGGTTGGCAATGACATTCTGATCATTGTTGGATAGTTGATGACTTATTCTTTACAAATGTTTTGCTATATTTTTTTTGCTGAATTTTCAATGGAAATGCAACCTTTTTGAGAATAGTGGCTACTTTCTGATTTCATTCTCAGCACAGGTGTTTGACTTTCCAATTTATAATTTCTCCAGATCCTTTATTTGTATATAAACTTATATAAGTATAGTTTGTCACTTGATGCTTTGGATATCTTCTATAAAGCACCCTCAACTACATTCATAAGTTCAGAAAGATGCACTATCACTCACCTAATATATTCATTATTAAGTATATGTATATGTCAACTTTTTGTTAGGACATAGTGTTTGCTGCAATGTTCATGGATTTGAGCCCTATTTTTACATCAGTTGTCCTCCTGGGATGGGTCCTGATGACATCTCCCATTTTCAACATATTCTTGAGGTACGTGGCTTTGATACTTGCTTAGCCTAAAAGTGTGCGCGTATGAATGCATACAAACACACAGAGAAAACCACTTTAGTTAATTATCTTAGTTTTCCTCTTTGTTCTTGGTACAGGGGAGAATGAGGGAGGTGAATAGGAGCAGTAAAGTTCCCAAATTTGTCCGGCGAATAGAAATGGTGCATAAGAAGAGTATTATGTTTTATCAGCAACAGCCTTCACATCCTTTCCTGAAGATTGTAGTTTCATTGCCAACAATGGTAACCAGCTGCCGTGGTAAATCATAAAATTTTGAACAGATTCATATTTTTAATATTTGTTTTGGGTTTTACATCAATTATTGCAGAATACATGGATAATTTTGCCACTATTATCATGTTTAATAGTTCGTAATACATTTGCAGGTATTCTTGACAAAGGCATCCACATTGATGGCCTTGGCACAAAGAGCTTCATGACATATGAAAGCAATGTTCTCTTTGCTCTGCGCTTCATGATTGACTGCAATATAGTTGGTGGAAATTGGATTGAAGTGCCTGCTGGAAAATATAAGAAAACTTCAAAGAGCCTATCCTATTGTCAATTAGAGTTTGATTGTTTGTATCCTTGGAATGGGAGAGCATACAGAGTTTTTTTTTTCCTTTTGACCATAGTAAATATTACTCAAGATAAAGTTCTTCCTTAGCCTCTGTTCCCAGATATTTGGAATTGATCAGCCATGCCCCTGAAGGGGAATTTTCCAAAATGGCTCCATTTCGCATACTGAGTTTTGACATTGAATGTGCTGGCCGCAAAGGTCATTTTCCTGAGCCCACCCATGATCCTGTTATTCAGGTTACTCCTAATTTTGGCTTGTTATCTTATTTTACTCAAGCAATTTGGTTGGTCAATGCTAGTTTTTTCATTTCACTGAAATCAAATTGTTCATTTTATTTTAGGTGGCCAATCTAGTTACTTTGCAGGGAGAGGATCAGCCATTTATCCGTAATGTCATGACCTTAAATTCATGCTCTCCAATAGTTGGGGTAGATGTGATGGCATTTGAAACAGAGAGGGAAGTCCTACTGGCTTGGAGGGTACTAAGATCTATTTTTTTTCCTTCCTGTTTTGCTTTATAAAGGCTTAGTCCTCAACTTCTGAGGCACGTTGTTATTTTACTAATAAGCATGACAAATCATTTAGTCTTTTTTGCATTTCTTTTTCTTTTTCTGATAATTTGTGTTGGATTCGGAGGAAAATTTGAGAACTATTAGAGAAGTAGAATATCATTGCCTAACCATGAACCATAGAAAGCATATGCCTATAACTTAAGTCATGTCCAAAAAAAAATGCATATGCGGCGATTGACCCGAGGAGGAGTGTTGAGAAAGATTGAATTGAAGACAAATCAATAAAGATTAAGTCAAACATTAAATTAAGATAGTTAGGATTTTTTGTATTTAAATTGATTTTATAATTTTTATGATTTTGTTGTTTGATTTTCATATTTTTTGGAATCCATTTGAGTATGTTTGTTAAATTTTTTAATATAAAAATGTAAGCATTATGAATAAAATATACGAAGCTTTGAGTTCTAAAATTCTCTTACTACATCTTTCTACCTAAAAAAAACCCAACAGGTATCTATAAAAGTTAATTATCTGCATTTTGATCAATGGGATGAATATTTCTTTTTTTAAATATTTTCTGTTTTTCTTTTTCTTGTAACTTGTGATATGCTAATGCTTTTTGCTTGTTTCTGAAAATGATGCTTTCCCCTGATATTTATTTATTTATTTTTAATGGCAATGAAACTGGCTGTAGATAAGAATTTGCTTCATATGTAGTGTATGATATGACTATTAGCTGTTAAAGTCTATTAGTCAGTTGTGTTTGCCCTTTTATTTTCTTAGGTTTGGATATAATTTACTTTGTATTAATGAAACAGAATTCTTCTGACATGTTCAATAATCTGTTATGTCGATTCATGTTCATGCTTAAGCACTTGTACCTAGATTGCTAGCAATCTGGGTTATCAGTTTCAGAGGATTTTGAGTCCCAACCATAAAATTAAAGATTATGTGTTTCGTCGATTTTGTCTGAATCCTCCTTTTCTTCCGTAAAAGGGGATCTCTCAAAATAATTTGAGCCATTTACGAGCACAGTTTGGAACTAACTAAACTTGTAATTTACAGTTTGGTTTGACATTTATGACAATTTGATGAGAATCCTTTTCAAACTTTATCCAATGTTTACATAGAAGGCCACATTTTTTTTATTATTTTATATTTTTAAGAAGGCGGTGCATAATCTCTCTTTGCTTCTTTTGATAACTACTGTGCATAGTGCTTAAATATAAAATTCTAGCATAATGGTATTGCAAATGTAATATCAGGTGAATTCTATTATGCAAACTCCTGCTGTAAAGATTATTATTAGTTTCATGCAACAAAAGGATGTGTAGAGCATTTTAATGTGTAAGCTGGTTTTCATGCAGGATTTTATCTGCCAAGTGGACCCTGATATTATAATTGGGTATAACATCTGCAAATTTGACTTGCCATATCTTATTGAGGTGCTCAGAAGTTTCTTTATTTTCCTTATTAATTTCTTACTGGAAAGTTTTTTTTTTTATTTTGTTTTATAGCTTTTCTTTAAGGTACTGTATTTTATATTTTCATACAAGTTCTTATCTTTCAATTAAAAGTGCTATATTTTTTCACTTGCTTTCATATTTACTGCAGAGCAAATATAACATGTTCTTTCTTGGTATGTAGAGAGCTGAAACGCTGGGAATAGCAGAGTTTCCTGTATTGGGCCGCATCAGGAATGGCAGGGTTCGGGTGAAAGATACTACTTTCTCATCAAGGTAATGCACATTTACAATAATAGTAATGCTGTTAGAGTGATTAAGGGGCTCTCTTTCTCCTTCTCTTTCTCTCTCACACACAGACAAAAGCACACATACACCAGTGCTACATTTATCTTTGGGGATTATGGGGATCAAGGAATTTGAGAAGAGCACGGACACACTAAAAAGCACATTTCTCATATGGGTTTCTGTACCTGAGTACAATTTTTTACTAATGTTTTCAAAATTATGTTTACTGTGCCTTTGGTATAAAATAACTTGGGTAATTAATAGAAAGAATCTCCAGAATATGCTCTGACTTGCAAAGTTGACTCTTTGCAAAAAAAAAAAAAAAAATCAACCAAACTCCAGACTTCAAAGAGCATTCAATTTAGGAACTGAATAAAGTTTACTATGATTAATTATTGGGAACCAAAGTTATCTTTAGAGAATCTTGTAAGCATGTTCATCATATAAACAGTTGGAATCAAAATTTATCTTTCTTATATGTGCTTTAATTCTGCCCTGATCATGAATCCAATAAATTTAATAAAAGAATCACGAATCAAAATTATTTTTGATACGGCGCAAAACATTGCTTTAAGTTCAAGATAAAATATCTTAGCGGCACAGAGTCGTAGACTTGATCATGGACTGGGGCATCCATCCAGTGCATTGAAAACTCAGGCTTGGACATAGATTTTCATGCACAAACTCAGCTAGAACATATTAACAGCCTGAGTACAGGCAGGGTTGGGCTTGGCAATATAATTTGAAGCTGCAGCCCAGCAAGAATATATCTTTTAGAAAGCTATATTTTGTGAAGGCCTGCCACATATGCCAAACCCCAGAATGGGCTCGGACGTCATAAAAAGTTTGCAAGCCCAACCAAGCTCGATTTTGAACAAGTTTGCTTAGTATTGTGCTTCTTCCTGCCTCACATTAGTTAATTTTATGAAATGGTTCTGCCTGTTGTAAATAGAATATGCAATATTCTTCCCTTGGGTTGTCTGGTTAACAGTTCGTCTCTCATGGAATTTTAAAAAATCTCCCACTTGCTTTCAGTCGCATGCATGGTTAATGATAGTATTTATATTAATCAAACATATATATTATTTTTATCCATGATTTTTGCCTTAAGACTTATTTCCAGTGCCAACATATTCTGTTTAAATTGAACAATTGATCCATTTTTTTTTTTTGCTGTTTCAGACAGTATGGAACTAGGGAAAGTAAAGAAGTTACACTGGATGGGAGAGTGCAATTTGATTTGCTTCAGGTTCGTGCAAAAAATATCTGCTTTGCATGGTAATTTCTTTTTTTTTTTTTCATGAGAAAGTATATTTTGAATCTATACCATTTCCCTTTCTTTTTAGGTCATGCAACGAGATTACAAATTAAGTTCTTACTCATTAAATTCTGTCTCAGCGCATTTTCTCTCTGAGCAGGTAAGTTCGGATTTTGTTTTCAGATTGCTCAAGTTACCTTTCTTCTTATAGGATAACGCACAGTGTTTATTTTATATTTATTTGTCATCATAATTGTTAGCGTACATTCTTTGGAAATAACTTCAGCTGGTGTAAAATATTAGTTAGTTTTCCTCCTCGACTACATTGTGGAAACTGAACCTTTGCACTTACTATAGTCGATTATTTCTGCACCTCGAATGCTTGTTTATAAGAATGCAATGAAGGCAACAATAACAATGGGAAATACACTATTTTCCACCTTTGGTTTTGGCATTATCTGTTTAACCTCTTTCTTCTTTATTTTCATTAGTGAGGATGACTCTGGTGTAGATTTGACATGCTATTCTATTATGCAGAAAGAGGATGTCCACCATTCAATAATATCCGATCTTCAGAATGGGAATGCAGAGACTAGGAGAAGGCTTGCTGTATATTGTTTGAAGGTGCATGTCTAGCTTGAATATCTCCTATTTCCTTTTTTCCCAAGACTTGCCTGATTAGGTTTTGCTCGCTTTGAAATCTCATGCATATTACTGATATCAGCTTTATGATTCAATTATGTTTTGCACTAACATTTTAAGTGCAAAATATGTGCTTTTCTGTGAATGAATGAACTGAGTGATTATATATATACAAACATCTAATGAAGGAATGTGATTAGAATTATTGTATCTTGATATTAGGAATTTTAAAAGCTTACATAGTGAAGCTGAGGGTGCTTACTGCTTGTTAATTACTAGTCTTAATAGATAGAGATTGCATGAAATATGTTGAATACAATTGGTTTCTTCTCTCTTTGGAATTACAGGATGCTTATCTCCCACAGCGGCTTTTGGACAAGCTGATGTTTATTTACAACTATGTAGAAATGGCTCGTGTCACAGGTGTCCCGATATCTTTCCTCCTTTCCAGGGGACAAAGCATCAAGGTTACTAAAAATGACATTGCACATTATTTGTTTTTTGGCCTAATCTAATCTAGGATTTCAATCTCCTATTTTTTAGGTCCTTTCTCAACTTCTAAGGAAGGCTAAACAGAAGAACCTGGTTATTCCCAATGTTAAACAGGCAGGAGGCGAACAAGGAACATATGAAGGCGCCACTGTGAGTTGATATATCCATTAGCAGCAGTTACCCCGCAGTTTTTCCCATAAGCTAGTTTATGTTTTAGAGAAAGAAAAGGAGATTATTGGGGAGTAGAATGAATTCTCTTAAAATCTCCATAGACAAATACAAACAAGACTATATATAGAAAGCTAAGAAGGTAATGCCTATGATAATGTTGAAGAACACTCAAAGAAACTCTGTAAAAGCTTTGGATGGTGATGCCCAAGTGAACACAAATTTGCTCATTGCACTTCACAATGTAGAAACCAGTGAGAATGAGCTTCAGCATGCTTTTATAGCACAGAATACATCATAGGAGATTTACAAGACATTAAGTTTCCTTTTTCTAATGATCACTTGTATTCAACTTTTGGACTATCATACTTCGTACCCAAAAAAAAAAAGGAAGTCTTTTAGGTTCTTTCCAAATCATAGTTATCAAATCAAGATACGTATCGTGAATCTATTCTCCAATTTGAGAATCGTGAATTACAAATCGTATTGAATCGTAAGATTTACATAACATATCGAATAAAAAAGTTTGAAATATAATTTCTAAGACTTCGATACTTATAATATGAACAAAATACTCAAATAAATTACAAAATGGCATATATAATATAATACTAATAATAATATACATTATAATTAAGTCAGATTCACAAGTTGTAAAAATAAAAACTCTTAGACTTATCCTATTCTTAGTTCCCTACTCATGGGCAAGATCAATATCATCACCACCATCACCAATACTAATACTGTCATCATCCAATGTGAGTAACTCTTCATCCTCTTCTTCATTTTCATCACCACCATCTCTAATGTCTTCAACTTGACCTTGTTCGTCTTGTATTGCAATGAATTTTCTTTTCCTTTCCCTTTTTCATTTCCTTTGCCCTTCTTGCTTATGGCATAGCACTTCTTTTTTCCTTTTTATATATTCTTGGAGATTGAAAAGTTTCTTATAAAGTTGGAAAGTCAGCTTTTTTAATATAGAGTTTGAGACTAATAGGTCTCTTAGTCTTATAAGGTAGAAAGGACATCTTTAAAAAGCAGTAAATAAGTTAAAAAAAAAAATCCCACTAAAAAGAATAAGTAGAAAAATCAATTAAAATTCATATGTTCCGAATCATAGATAATCATAAGATTCGAATCATTCCACTGAATTGTTAAGATTCGAAAGATTATAATGAGACTGAGAACCTTTTTGGATTCATATTAAAATTTGAATTGCTAGATTATTGAATTGTATCGAATCATAAGATTTGAATTGCGAATCGTAAGATACTGATAACTATGTTCCGAATTTTATATGATGACTAAGATAATTTGTTTTTTGAGATGGATAAGTAAGATGGTAGTGGAAGATCTACAAAGATTTTGCAGCGAAGTTCAAAGATCAAATTCTTCAATGCTCTAGGAAGCTAATTAGATATTCCATAAATCAAGCAATGAGGATGATTCTGTCTTCTTCCTATGCCATTATTTTGAGGAAATTTCTGGGTGAAGCTTGAATTTTAAATAATGAAGAAGTTGTTACATCATTTAGTAATATTATTGATTTGTGCATCTCTGCGTGCTCATATATAATCACACATGCATATATGTTATTTTTTCTGTTTCTTATCCACCCTTTTCTTGAGAGGAGTTGGAGGCTAATTTATAAATTATTTTTTTTCTTCTTTTTAATTGCTACCCCAGCTAACAGCTTTCTAAATGAGGCAGAGGGAGTGAATCTTTCTCAAAACTTTCCATTCATAAGTTTTATTTTTCTATTTTTTATTTTTTTCATGTGTGTGCGCTTTTACACTTCAGAGGGCATACCTTGAGTTTTTGGAAGGTGTTGCTTTTTGCTTTCCAGTCGCTATACCCATTAACATGCTGTGACCAACCACCGGTGTTAAATTATTATTATTAATTTTATTATTATGATTATGATTTGTTTTCTTACTGATTCTCTAATGGTATAATTGTATTTTTTTTCTTGACAACCTTTACAGTATTGAGTGTCAGAAGTTATGATGGTTGTGAATACATTTAGACAGTGAGCGTTGTTTCTAAAATTACCATCCACTTTGTAAAATTTAATGACTTTTGGTAAAATGATGTTTTCTCAGTTATTTGTGTGTTGGTGAGTTCACTTACTTTTTCCCTTTAGAATTCAGTAATATCCGTTGACATCTGTAATTCCTACTTTCAGGTTTTAGAGGCAAAAGCAGGATTCTATGAAAAGCCTATTGCAACATTAGATTTTGCATCTCTATATCCTTCAATAATGATGGCATATAATCTATGTTATTGCACGCTGGTATTTTCATTTTCCTTATATTTTTATTTTTATTTTTTTTTGGGGGAAGAGGGGAAATGAGAAGCTTTTGTGCAAGATGTTTATCTTTATGTTATTTTTGAAGGTGACTCCTGAAGATGTTCGTAAACTCAACCTTCCACCTGAATGTTTCAACAGAACTCCATCCGGTGAAACATTTGTCAAATCAAATTTGCAGAAGGTTAAATTTGATGCAATGTCTTGGTTTATTGTTGTTGTTAGCATATGTGAAACTTACTTCCCATTATTCCCAGATGCACAGACATGTATTTATATGAGCATGAATGAAATTGAAATTACAGAAAACCAGAGTTTTGCTTAATTGTAATCATACTTACAGGGAATCCTTCCTGAAATCCTCGAAGAACTATTAGCTGCAAGAAGAAGAGCTAAAGCAGATTTGAAAGTAACCGCCTTCTCTTGCTGCTGCAGTTGTTGGGTTTTTCTTTTTTTCAAAAAAAGTTAATATTGTGTTGGGTTTATGTGATTTTTGAAATCTTCTTCTTCATTAAACATTTGGAATTTCCAGTAGTTTGCTATTTATGTGCCCAATAGTCCTTGGTGCATTCATATGACTTAATGTAATTTTAGGAAGCCAAGGATCCACTCGAGAGAGCTGTTCTAGATGGTCGACAACTAGCACTAAAGGTAAGACTAATGTCTCATCAATTTTTAAATGTTTATTTACTTTATTTATGATACAGTTATTTAGGTGTATGGTTGTACTGGATCCATACTTTTTTTCATTGATTTGAGCTCTTTAATCATTCTTGTTGCTGCAGATCAGTGCAAATTCTGTATATGGATTTACGGGAGCTACAGTTGGTCAATTGCCATGCATAGAGATATCATCTAGTGTTACAAGCTATGGTATTTGTAACATGAAACACTCCCTAATTATAAAATCATAAATAATGTTGTTTTTCATTTTTTTCTGTGGATTAACAAATTCGTTCTTCTTAAGGTCGACAAATGATTGAACATACCAAAAAACTTGTGGAAGATAAATTCACCATAATAGGAGGCTATGGACACAATGCTGAGGTAAGCCATCTGGAACATTAATGCTCAATTGTAATGCAGCTTGTAGAGCCATACCAGAGTTGTGTTGGTTTGGTAGAGTCATGAGGTGTGTGTTCTTCTGTTTCATGGCAGTAGTTCTAGGTCTATTTGAACATTTAAGTTTGGTCAGTGGTTTTTGTAATCCCATTTCTATAACAATAGCCAAAAGTAGGAAAAATTCTTGATGGTAATGACATTAAACACTCTGAACAGTGTGGGCTTATCGCTGTGTTTGTCTTTCTATAAGTGAGAAGAAGACGATAGTGGTTCCATAACCAAGATTGCTATGCACACGTGCGTGCTTGCAAGTTTCTTTATGTCCTGATGTCAACATCTTCTCAGGCTCATCATGCACAGCACATAATTAGTAAAATGAGACTTGATCTTTCAAAAAGGAGAAGGGTGCTTGATAGGTGGTTGTGGATATTGGATGCTCATTGAGAGAATGACCCCTTTGGGGGCTGTGTTTTTTAAAGGTGAAGTGTTACATGCTGAGAAAACAATAAGGACAAAGTGTGCTTTTGGCTTTGGAGAATTTTGACCGTGTTCTTTATTGTTTGATAAAGTTATATTTACTGCTTATTGGTATTAGTTCTGCATTTTCTGCATTTGGAGAAGCCTTTGTCCTATTATGTCATTAGGCTGGCGTGACCCGATTAGAGTGAGTGATGATTTCAGGTTATATATGGGGACACAGATTCTGTTATGGTACAATTTGGTGTTCCTACTGTTGAAGAAGCAATGAAGTTGGGAAGAGAAGCTGCTGGGTGCATCAGTGGAACTTTTGCAAAAGTAAGGTTTTCTTGACTATATTGTACCTGTTGATTGTTTAATTTAGCTGTTTGATTTTTTGAAAGCCAAAAACATAAATAAATAAATAAGTAAATAACTGTATATTTGTTTTTAGTAACTGGGATAGACTGTACAGGTCATTGGAAATTACGGAACTTTTATAAGCTTTGGATGGTCTTAGAACCTGTTGCATTGACTTGCCAACTATATGATTGGCAGTGCAACAAAAGATTCAATGGTGAGAAGACAAAATTGAATTTCACAAAAAGTCTAATATTATTTTCTGAACTGAAACTTGTCAAAATTTAAACTTGCTATTTGATTGCTGGATTTTCTGGTTCAGAAACTCTCTCTCACAAAGATTTCGTCAAGTATGTGGGTCTCAGAATTCTGTTGGATGAAAACCTTTAACAAACTCTATTATTTCCTCCTCCATATTGCGGATTTTACAATCAAAGAAACAGTTATCATAAAAATGGAATACCGCAAAATTGAGCCCAACTAAACTGCATATATTCCAATTCATTTCATTTTAATCAGAGAGAAAAATATATATTGAAAAAGCCCAAATCACTAAAAATGAAAAAGATCTGTAATCAGTTGCAGTTCGTTCTGAAAAAGATACAAAAAGGAAAGAGAAAAGGAAACAGTGTTACAGGTACTGTTAGATATATTATCAATGAGGAGATAAAGTTGACATATCCGTAACAGAACCACCTGGAAGTAGATGATTCTCTACTGCAACAGATAGATGAAGCTCTTGAACCTTTAAGATGCATCAACAAGCTCATCAGTGATGCCAGGGTTTCCAAAAGAACAGAGATGAGACAGTTTCTGTTGCTGATACCATTGAAGGAACTGTGATTATTATGTCTGTTGCCAAATTCAAAAAGGAAAAAAGAAAATAGACAAAATAATGACAGTTAGAACAGAATGAGTGCTGATAGTGAGAGAGATGATTAATGAGGAAAACGAATAGAAAGGAAAGGAAAACTGCTTTAGTTGGGACATGACAGTATAGAGTCAAATTTGAAAGCTGTCTGCAGGTTAAAGTTTTTCTTGAAATTATTGCTGAAAGGAAAGAAAAAAAAAATAATTATGAGCTTTCTCAAGGTGAGTCCATTTTCGCGACAATGGAAAGTCCTACTCAATTTGTTCAACTTGGTTAGTTGGCTATAGTTTTAAATTTTTTGCCATGCACCTAATTGCTAAGCGGACTTGATTGCTTGTTGAGTTGGGGGCTTTTATGCTAATTTTTTTTTTCTTTCATGATTGAACTTTTAACCTTTTTAGGTATAATTTTTTTTTTCAATTTTTTTCTCTTGCTTATCTTTGTAATTTTGTTTTTTGGTTATTTGCTTGTGAAGCCCATCAAGCTAGAGTTTGAGAAGGTTTATTATCCATACCTGTTGATTAGCAAGAAGAGATATGCTGGTTTATTCTGGACAAACCCAAACAAATTTGACAAGATGGACACCAAAGGTGAACTTTCAAATTTTTCAACGATTTGAGCTTCTATTATTTTATTTTTTTACCTTTCTAATTATTTCTCATAAATAATGGGCAGGCATTGAAACAGTTCGAAGAGACAATTGTTTATTGGTAAAAAACCTAGTAAATGAGTGCCTTCACAAGATATTAATTGACAGAGACATTCCTGGCGCAGTTCAATATGTGAAGAATTCAATTTCTGATCTTCTTATGAATCGAATGGATTTGTCTCTTTTGGTTATTACTAAGGTGTGATATTGTATTGGTGTGGTTGGGCAACTCTAGGGCCTTTGCTTATTGTCTTTTGAAATGCCTCTCAAGAACTGCTAAAGTTCTTGTGTCATCCACATGAATATCACAAGTACTAAATTGCTTAGTTGAGCAGGGCCTGACAAAGACTGGAGATGACTATGAAGTAAAGGCAGCTCATGTAGAACTTGCTGAACGCATGCGCAAGGTGCTTTATTTCATTTTCTCCTACAATATATAAATACCCCATATGTGAATTTGGTGCTTTTCCTTTTTGTTAAGTGTTGTTCTTTTGTTATTAGAGGGTGTCGGAGTAAATGCATAAGGACTTTGAGAAGAAAATTATTTGATTCTCTAGATAAGTTAAAGTCCTAGAATTTGAAACTCAGGAAGTGGTCCTTTAATGTTTTAAACAAAACTTAAAATTCAAGTCTCAACGTGGAAAAATTCTTCCATAAGGTGCCATTATGCACTCACCTAAGAAATTTTAAAAACTTTCATGATGATCTATTAAACTTGCTACATGTAGTCATTTATTTCTCCTATCTCCTTCAAGTGTTTAATCTCTTTATTATACTTGTTGCTTTGCGAAGCATGTAAATAGATAATTTCATTTGTTCTACATCTTTTGTAATATATTACAAACTCTTCCTTCAAGTGTTTAATCTCTTTATTATACTTGTTGCTTTGAGAAGCATGTAAATAGATAATTTCATTTGTTCTACATCTTTTGTAATATATTATAAACTCTATGATTGATATCTATGAAGTGGAACTTGGTTTCTTTTCCTTTTTGGCTTTTTGATTTTTTTATAACATCCAAATGAAGTTTTGCTAACTCAAGTTGTGTGTTCTCAGTTAAACTTGTGATCATTTGATTTTACTATTATTTTTAATTATGCTTTCCTTATTTTATAGTTTTTTTTTTTCCTATATGTCGCGTGTAATACTTAATATTGATATGCAAGTGATTATGGAAAACCCCAATAAGAATTCACAATTATAGTTAACCACATACGTGTTCAATGTCCTGCCATGTTAAGGCATTCATGCTTCTCATTTACCAGGATTGTGCTCCTCTATGATGCTTAAAAGTTAATAAGCAAACTGTTGCTACTACACTTGCCAAAAGGGTTTGTTAGGAATAATCCTAACAATTAATGAATGGAGATTTCTGGGTAAGAAACCCATAAGACATTAGGGAGGAATTAGGAGAAAAGAGAGAAATAGGATAAGACAAAAGGGAGATTTGAGAGAGATGAGAGAAATATTCAGAAATTGTATTGTAATGATTAGTGGTCCCAAAAGGGAATGTTACAACGATATAAGGAGAGAAAAGAGGACAATTGTGCTAAAGGACAAAGACACATGAAGTCCTGCCCATAAAATCTATCCAATAATTAACTTCTTTGCTAACAAATAACAGAATTAACTACTGTATCTAATTGACAATTCTACCCCTCTTTTGATACTTAACAATACCCCTTCGTGAGAAACTTCTTGCCCCAAGAAGTGAAGAATTTTGGAAACTGATTTTGAATGTAGTGAGCATCCTCCCAAATAGAATAAATTAATAGTAGTTCTTGCCATTTGATGATAACCTTTCAGATGTGAGTGTCCCTAATTAGGATGATTCTGGAATTCAGAATTTTTTTTAGGTGTCAGAGAATTCACCATCAACAAGTGGTGGAAGGGTGGGTAGGGGTGTGATGTTTGGCCAATTTTCTTCGTGAGGAGGGAAACATGAAATACATGATGTATTTTGCAAGTAAGAGGAAGGTCTAATTTGTACGCAATAGGGCCAATTTTAGCAATTACTGGAAAAGAACCATAATACTTAGATATTAGCTTGAGAGACATCCGGACTGCTAGTGTCAGTTGTCTGTAAGGTTGAATTTTGAGATAGACCAAATCTCCAACCTGAAACTCCCTTTTAGATCTATTTTGATTAGCATGCTGCTTCAATTTGTTCTTGGAAGCACCTAGTATTTCCTTGAGAAAAGAGTTCGTAATTTATCTACTTTGCATGTACTCTTTAACTGTTGCCACTTAAGCAGGAAGAGAAGGGACAACAGGTAAGGGAGGTAGTTGACCATAAACAACTTGATGGGGGCTCATTTTGATGGTTGAATGGAAGCTGGTGTTGTACCATTATTCTGCTAGGTTGAGCCACTTGAGCCATTTGGTTGGTTTGTGGAAGGTCATGCATCTTAAGTACTCCTCTAGGCTTCTGTTAAGTCTCTCTGTTTGGCCATCATATTGGGGATGGTAGGCTGTAGAGAACTAAAGTTTAGTGCCCAATAACTTCATAAGTTCCTGCCAAAAACCACCAGTAAAAATCATGTCCCTATCAGAAACGATTGATGTAGACATGCCACGAAGCTTGAAAATATGATCTAAGAAGGCCCGAGCAACTGTTGCTGCATTGAAAGGATGAGCCAGTGGAATGAAATGTCCCATCTTGGAGAATTTGTCAACAACCACTAGGATAGTATCACACCTTCCTGACCTTGGTAGCCTTTCAATGAAATCTAAGGAGATGTCAACCCAAGCCTGAGTAGGTATAGGCAGGGGCTGAAGCAATCCTGGGGCAAAAACTGATTCAGACTTGCATCTTTGGCAAATATTCCATTTGGTAACCCAATCAATTACTTGTTTTTTTATAGCAGGCTCGTAGAATGTTTGTTGAAGCCTTAGTGTTCCCCTTACGCCAAAGTTGCCCCCCCAAAAGGTGAGTTATGCCAAGGAGTAACCGTTGCCTAAGAGTAGTGCTGGAGTCAATGTAGAGCCTGCCCTTATAGCAAACTAAGCCTCCATGCAAGGTGTGATTGGGTAGGGTAGAAGGGGAGGTGGCTAACTGCTGTACGAGGAACTGTAACTTGTTATCAGCAGTGTAGGAGAGGAGAACTTCCTCAATCCAAGTAGGGGTAATGATTGAGATGGCAAGGAGATTGGGGAAAGGGTATCCTTTGAACTTCCTTGAGAGGGCATCAGCAACTTTATTATGAATCTCATTCTTGTAATGGATGTTATAATCAAGACCTAGGAGCTTTGTAATGTCCCTTCATCTGGATGTAGTTATGCAGCCTCTGTTCTAGGATATTCTTGATGCTCTCATGGTTAGTCCGGATGGTGAAGGGACCTTGTTTAAGGTAATGCCTCCATTTAATGACTGCATAAGTAATGGCCTGTAGCTCTCTCTTATAAGCAGAGAGTTGCTGAGTTTTAGGGCCAAGGGGTTTAGAGAAGAAGGCAATGGGGGTCCTGCTGTAGGAGTACAACACCTATACCTAAGTTACTTGCATCACACTCCAATTGAATGGTTGTTGGAAATTAGGTATAGTTAGAATAGGAGCTTGTGTCATCAACCTTAATTGATCAAAGTCTGCTTGAGATGTTGGACCCTGTGAAACTGAGAATGTATATTCTACTTCAAATGTGGAAAATATACAGGTATTTATACAATGTATTAGGGCTAAAATTAGGAAAAATAAAATCCCTATAATTATGCTAAATCCCTATAATTATGCTAGTCTACAGCTGTGTTACAGCTATATTAGTTGACACTCCCCCTCAAGCTGGAGCATAGATATTGATCATGCCCAGCTTGTTACAATTATAGTTGATTCGATTCCCAGGTAAAGCTTTAGTGAATACATCAGTTAATTGACTCCCTGTTCTGACATATGAAGTTGAGATTGATCCATCTTCTAGCTTTTCTCGAGTGAAATGACAGTCAACTTCTATATGTTTGGTTCTCTCATGAAACACAGGATTATTTGCAATATAAATAGCTGCTTGGTTATCACACCATAAGTTCATTGGTTTCGACTGAACAAACCCAATCTCCCCAAGTAAATGACGTAGCCAAATAAGTTCACAAGTAGTCTGTGCCATAGCTCTATATTCAGATTCTGCACTTGATCGAGATACAACACTTTGTTTCTTACTCTTCCAAGAAACAAGATTACCTCCAACAAAAACACAGTAACCAGTGGTAGATCGCCTGTCTGAAACATCCCCTGCATAATCTGCATCTGTGAAGCCTTCTATAATGTGGTGACCATGATTTTGATATAAGATACCACGCCCTGGTGCACCTTTCAGATATCTCAAAACATGTACAACAGCATCCCAGTGTGGTTCTAGGAGATGACATAAACTGACTAACAACACTTACTGGAAAAGCAATGTCAGGACGAGTGATAGTAAGATAGTTCAACTTTCCTACAATTTTCCTATACTTTTCAGGATTCTCAAACAAGTCTCCATCTTCAGCCTTAAGCTTTACATTTGGTATCATAGGCGCATCGCATGCTTTTGCCTCAATAAAACCAGTATCATCTAATAAATCCAGGCAATATTTTCTCTGAGATAGATAGATTCCTTTATTACTGCGAGAAACTTCAATCCCTAAGAAATATTTCAATGGTCCTAAATCTTTTGTTTGAAATTGAGTCCCAAGGAAAGCTTTCAACCTCTTAATCCCAGCTTCGTCACTTCCAGTTATCACTATATCATCCACATACACAACCAACAATATGCACCCAGAACTAGATGATGTAAAGAACACTGAGTGATCATATGCACTTCTTTGTAGGCCAAATTCAATCGCAACTGTACTGAATCTCCCAAACCAAGCACGTGGAGACTGCTTCAAACCATACAAAGACTTTTTTAATTTGCACACCTTCCCTGACTCCCCCTGAGCAATAAAACCAGGTGGTTGCTCCATATAAATTTCTTCACTCAAATCCCCATGCAAGAATGCATTCTTCACATCAAGTTGATGTAATGCCCAACCATAATTAGCAGCCAAGGAGATAAACAATCGAACAGAAGAAAGTTTCGCAACTGGAGAAAAGGTCTCCGAATAATCCACTCCATATGTTTGTGCATATCC
Source organism: Excoecaria cochinchinensis (assembly GCA_947683425.1). Taxonomy (NCBI): domain Eukaryota; kingdom Viridiplantae; phylum Streptophyta; class Magnoliopsida; order Malpighiales; family Euphorbiaceae; genus Excoecaria; species Excoecaria cochinchinensis. Next base: position 4,851,728 of record CANTUQ010000194.1, on the reverse strand, counting down.
TTTAGCAACCAATCGAGCCTTTAACCGAGCAACAGAACCATCAGGATTCATTTTAACAGTAAACACCCACTTACAACCAATGGCCTTTTTCTGAGAGGGTAAAGGCGTAAGATCCCATGTATGATTCTTCTCTAAGGCCATCATCTCTTCTTTCATTGCGGCTAGCCAACCATCATGAGCTAAGGCTTCAGCAAGGGACGTGGGAATGTCAATAGAGTCTAAGGAAGCTACAAAAGACTTTGAAGAAGGAGATAAAGCATGGTAAGATACAAAGGAAGAAACAGGATAAGTACATGTTCGTTTACCTTTACGAAGAGCAATAGGAAGGTCAAGGTTAGCATCTGGTTGAGATGGAGAATCTGAAGACGAAGCAGGAGGTGTCTCTATAGTATGGTGCATACGCCGAGAATAAACTTGACGAATAACAGGTCGAGATGGAGGAGAAACAACCTGTTCATTGACAGTATAAATAAGAAAATCGTCCCCTGAATCACTAGAGAGCGAAGGAGAGGACACAGGAGAACCAAAGAAAGGTGTATGCTCAAAAAATGTAACATCAGCAGATACTAAATAACGACCTAAAGAAGGAGAGTAACAGCGATACCCTTTTTGTTCTCGAGAGTATTCCATAAACACACACTTAAGAGATTTAGGATCTAATTTTGAAACTTGAGGTCGCATATCTTGAACAAAACAGGTACTCCCAAAAATTCGAGGAGGAAGATGAAATAGTGTAGATGAGGGAAAAAGAAGAGAATACGGAATCTGCCCGTCAAGAACCGAAGAAGGCATTCTGTTAATAAGAAAACAAGCAGTGGAAACAGCATCGATCCAAAAGGTTTTAGGAACCTGCATATGAAACATTAAAGCCCGAGCAACTTCTAATAAATGACGATTCTTCCGCTCAGCTATACCATTTTGCTGAGGGGTAACAATACAAGAAGACTGATGAATAATACCATGCTGAGAGAGATAAGATTTAAAAGAGTGGGAAATATATTCTTTAGCATTATCACTTCTCAAAATACAAATGGATTTATTGAATTGAGTTCTAATTTCAGCATGGAAAGCACAAAATATAGTAAACAACTCAGAACGAGATTTCATAGGATAAAACCAAGTAACTCTAGAATAATCATCAATAAGGCGAACCTCCCTTTGGTGGCGGTGAGGGAAGCTGGTCACCTGAAGTTGTGACCCTAAGAAACAGAACAGGATCTTCAACTGAGATCCAAAAAAAATACAGAGGAAGAAATCTGATACCGACGAGAGGAAATCGCAAACCTCAAACAGGAACCCTAAGGCTCTGATACCATGTGAAAATGAGAATGTATATTCTACTTCAAATGTGGAAAATATACAGGTATTTATACAATGTATTAGGGCTAAAATTAGGAAAAATAAAATCCCTATAATTATGCTAAATCCCTATAATTATGCTAGTCTACAGCTGTGTTACAGCTATATTAGTTGACAGACCCCATTGGAAGTTGTCTTTCTTTAATAATTCAGTGAGTGATTTAGTGACTATGCCATAATGAATCTCCTGTAATAGCCAGTGAGGCCTAAGAATCCCCCAAGGCTCTTTAAGTTTGAGGAGGGGGCCAAGTGACCATTGCTTCAATCTTGCTTGGGTCAGTGGCAACTCCTGATCCAGAGATGATGTGACCCAAATAGGGTACTTGTGGCTGCCCTATTTCACACTTAGATTCCTTGGCATATAGTTGATGGTCCCTTAGGAGCTTAAATACAATCTAAAGATGGAGCTAATGCTGGTCTGCAGTGGGGCTGTAGACAAGTATGTCATCAAAAAACACTTGGACAAATTTCCTCAAGTGTGGTTTAAAAATGTTGATCATGAGGGACTGGAATGTGGCAGGGGCATTGGTGAGCCCAAAAGGCATAACCATAAATTCATAGTGCCCAGAATGTGTTTTGAAAGCTGTTTTATGAATATCAGGTTCATGCATTCTGATTTGATGGTATGCAGACCTCAAATCCAGCTGAGTGAAGATAGTGGCCCCATGTAATTCATCCATTAAATCATCCACCAAGGGAATAGGGAATTTGTCTTTAACTGCACCTTGTTAAGCTCCCTGTAGTCTATACAGAACCTTCAGGTCCCATCCTTCTTCTTGACCAAGAGGACTGGAGATGCATAAGGTTGGGAGCTTGGCAAGATTATGGAATTAGCTAACATTTCATCAACCAGCCTCTCTATTTCATTCTTATGGTGGTGTGAATATCTGTAAGGCCTGATATAAACAGTTTGAGTGGAATGGAGTGGCCATGTGTTCTTGGGGGTGGTAGAGTTATGGCATACTGAAAACATCTTGGTAGTGTGTAAGGAGCTGTTGAATTGCTGTTGGAGAAGGTGAGGCAGGAAGGGTTGGTCCTGCTGGAACAGCTTGGTGTGCAGTGATGAAAAAAAAATTTGGAAGTGAAGTCTTGCCATCCATTTAGCATAAGCTTGTTAACAGACTTAGGAGAAATCATCTTCAGTGAGGCTTGCTCATTAAGTCCTTTTAGTTCAAGGGGCTTTCCATGAAGGATGGTCAGGGTTGGCTTAGCAAAGTCAAAAGGTCACTGGATTGTAGCCCTTCATCCAGTCCCCTCCTAGGATGATGTCATAATGTCCTAGTTTAAAGACCCTGAAATTCAATTATTGAATTGAGATTTCTGGTTAAGAAACCCAGAAGAAATTAGAGAGGAATTAGGAGAAAAGAGAGAAATAGGATAAGACAAAAGGGAGATTTGAGAGAGAAGACAGAGAGAGGAATATTCAGAAATTGTATTGCAATGTTTAGTGGCCCCAAAACGGATAGTTACAATGATATAGTGAGAAAAAAGAGGATAGCTGTGCTAAAGGACAAGGACACATGCATTCTTGCCCATAGAATCTGTCCAATAACTAACTTCTTTGCTAACAAATAACAGAATTAACTACTGCATCTAATTGACAATTCCACCCTTCCTTTGATTCTTAACAGGGGTATGGTTTGTCTGTATTTCTACTAAGCGGTGCTTCATATGTCTATTTTTTGACATATGATTCGTCTGTTCATTTTTTGATTTAAAGTTGCTATAATTTTTCAAATCGCTTCTTGGATTCTTAGCTATTTTAAACCACTTCTTATTTTCTTTATATTTTAATTTCCTGATTGGCCACAAAATGAAAATGGTGCTCTTTAGTGCTTGTTTGATTCTAATAATGATAATTTTTCTTTTTACTGTTCTTGGGATGGTGAGCAGCATATGATTGGTTCTTTATCAAAACTTGTGAAAACAGCCAATATAACGGACATCTAAATTTGAAACCGTGCTCCAAATTGTTCATTTCAATTTTGGTTGTTCCTTTGCATTTCAAATTTCTAAACCGATACTTGGGTAGTTTGTAAAATTTCAGAGATATATATCTTTGATGAAGGAAAAAGCTACATAAAACATTGGAAAAATACAGCTCTAAAGCCCTCCTATCATGTTAAAAAGATCTTACCAAATTGAGGATGAAGAGTCTTCCTAGCTTATGCACTACCTGAGGAAAGATAAAAATAATGCCCTCGGAACAAGTCAATAGTACTCTAAACTACACCGAAAATCTAACCCAATTAGAAGCCTGAAAAACCACATTAGTCAGGCAATGGATGGAATGAGAAACCCTATGCAATGAAAATGCTGGTGGAACTCTCCATTGACATATTTTATAAGAGTGATAGAGGCAAAATTATGAACCATTTTTATCAGCCAACTGCTGATAATTTCAGAAACTAAAAGAATTTAATATGTTTGTGATTGACAGAGAGATGCTGCCACGGCTCCAAATGTTGGGGATCGAGTCCCCTATGTCATTATAAAAGCTGCAAAAGGTGCCAAGGTAGTCTTTCTGTAGACTCTGCTTTCTTCAAATTTTTACCTAACGGAAACAAGTTATTGTTATGTTAAGATTTAATGTTTGATTTGCTACTAACATCAGGCCTACGAAAGATCAGAGGATCCCATTTATGTCTTAGAAAATAACATACCAATCGACCCTCAATATTACCTTGAAAACCAAATTAGCAAGGTCAGTTTGGTGTACATTTGCATTCTATTTTATTTTTTTTTTCTCAGTTGTATTAATTAAAGGTGTTACCACTGCAGCCGCTTTTGAGAATTTTTGAACCGATTTTGAAGAATGCCAGCAAGGAACTTCTCCATGGAAGTCATACAAGATCAATTTCCATCAGCACTCCTTCAACTGGTGGCATTATGAAATTTGCTAAGAAACAACTCAGTTGCATTGGCTGCAAAGCCCTAATCAGGTATGTATTATTTGGATTCAGTTCTTTCTCACACATCTATCCACCTTCAATACCCCCCAGCACCCCATGAAAAAGACCACTGCTTCCCAATGAATAAATTTCCTTCGAGCAGCGCTGGTTATGTTTGCTCATTAGTTCTCTCTGATTCCTCAATCAAAGTTTTTGTGTTTAACCATTTTTTTAAAACTTTTTCATATATTATGCGAGTGGATATTTATATAAGATTCTTCTATCTTATTGTTTAAATTGTGTTTTATTTTGAAATGAGTAATGTATTAATGTTTTTATTAGTATTCTAAGACATATGGGGATAATTCCTAGTCCATTCAGTCCCAGAAAAATATCAGTTTTATTGTGTGTAAAGGCTATTATTAAGAATCGTGTTTCCAACCAGTAATTCAGATCGAACTCTCTGCTCACACTGCAAAGGAAGAGAAGCAGAGCTGTACTGCAAAACAGTTTCTCAAGGTAAGCATCTTTGTTCCTTGTCTTCATGATAGCTTGTGTACAATGAATAACAGCGGTGTTTAATATAATGTATGAATTGTTTGCAGTGTCTGAGCTGGAGTTACTTTTTGGGAGGCTCTGGACGCAATGCCAAGAGTGCCAAGGCTCTCTTCATCAGGATGTTCTATGCACAAGGTCTATTTTCTGCATTCTTTAATCCATTAAACATGCTATTCTTATTTTTTTAGCAGGGAACTCGTTAACTGGATCTCATTTCAATTAAAGAATCACATAAAAAGTAATCACAAATCATTTGTTGTATTAAAGAGCATGAGATCTAATTCCTTTAAAAATCTTATTTTGTTTATTATATTTTTCCTGTGTAGTTTATTTTTTTCAATATCTAAGTAATAATTGATTATGTCTGCAGTCGCGATTGCCCAATATTTTATCGAAGAAAGAAGGCACAGAAAGACATGGCTGAAGCTAAGCGGCAATTAGATAGATGGAACTTCTAACACTGTAACAAAGTTAGTACCATATTGAATTGCCTTTGCATTTGAACATTTGTTACGTAATGCTTCTCGGCTCATCAGGAAAAATACAATATTAACATGTCCGATAGGCATTCAATAATTCAGCAACCTAATGAATGGCAGATTGCTTTTGAATTCGCGTGAAGTTTAATGTTCGAGGAGATATGAAATCTACAGGGGCAATTTCTGATGGTTGAATTTTCTCTTTCACTGGCAATAACATAGATCATCCAGGGTAAAAGTTCGAATAGGCTGGTTAAGATGGAAACTCTGGCGCCTGTTCTTTGTTAATCTTTCCTCTGTCAGTGTAGTAGTTTGCTTTTGTTGATCTTATGTATGTACAAATAGCACGGAAGGGATATGCAGGAATAGTAGTGTCAATTAGTTTTGTAATTATGTTTTCTAGGTTTAAACAGAATGTAATTAATGCTTTTTACCGGAAAGCTCCTATTTGCCGTGGTCATTAGTCTTGTAGATGTAATACTGCTTATAGCCAATTGCCATATTGATTATAACATCCGTCCGAAGCCCATTTTTACAAACAAGATTCAAATGGCCTATATGTCCACAATTGAAGCAAGATAAATGGGATATTTTAATTTATCCAGAATACTAAATTCATATCAAAACCAAACAAAAAGCCTCTTCTTAGTGGTTTTTAGATCGAACTTTATTATCGGGGAGAACTTGAACATCAAACTTGATAGCCACCTCGTTCAGGGTTCAGACCTACATATGCTTGTGTGGGTACTGTAGAGAGAAAATCCTTGGATTGTTATGGTTTGTGATAACCTAACTGAAGACGAGATTTTGGAGCAAGAAGTTTAAAGCTGCAAAGGTAAAATCGAGTTCTTGATCTTCTATTGATTTGATCTAATTACATTTAAGGTAATTCTTGATTTGGGTTACAAATTTTTTTATTTTCTATTGCATATTTATGTCTGATGTACGATTGTAAATCAACATTATGTCTGTTGATTCACCACTTTATTGATGGATTTTGTTGGTGTGGTTCATTAGTGAGTGAATATTAATCAAAATGAAATTTTCAAATTCAACAAGGTGTATGGAAAATGTAGTCTCTTATTTAAACAATAGATATATTAAAAGATTATACATCCCTAGAAGGGAATGTTATTAGCATTGCATTCTCTCTCCACAATGGTTACAAATAATTTTCACTTGTAGTAGAAAAGGGACTTGATCTTCTTCAGCAAAAAACCAACTATACCACTAGCACTTTCAACTGGCATATCTGTCTCTGAATCCCAAGGGAAGGGTGCCAATCCCTCGGTGGCTTCAAGAAGTTCATTTATTGGAATCTTAGGCTTCGACGGTTTCAATGGAACTATTTCATGGTTGTACTTAGTGGGATCTGGACAATAATCCTGAAATAATAATAATAATAATAATTTAAGTCAAGGTAAATAGAAATTAACATACAAATTATGTTTTAGTTATTGTTATTCAGGGTCTGCCTACCTGGTCAGCATGCATTTTCTTCACAAATGATTTAAATAGCTTAAAGTTAGTTTCTCCCAATAGATCGCTGTTTAAACGTAAGTATGTTATGCCATACATCTTCAGTTTTGGAGGACCATTCTTGTTGACACCATTAGGCCTTGCATTTAAAAGCATTTGATTGTAAGCTGTTGCATCATATCTTGGAAGTGCATTCTCGCCTGCAACTTCAATATTCTCTCTCCACCCTCCACTCAAAACCTGAAGTTTAAATCATCAAACCATCAAATTTTGTCGAGTATAATATGAACGGGCCTGAATTACCTTTTTATTCTAGCACAAATTATAGGTGGATCGGGTCATGACGGGTTGGGTAGCAAATAGATTGGTCAAATTTTGACAGGCTATGCATAATGATTAATTCTATGCTTTTATCTTCAAGGCAAATTTGGTTGACCATTAACCTGGTATTAGAGAGGTTATGAGGAATTAATCAAAGGCTTGTGAATCAATTTTTTTACCTGTTGAACAAGTTCCTGAGGTGCACTTTTGGCATTGGCAGGTTGCTCTGTGTCCCTCATCTCAAGACATGTGAAATTTAGGATAGCATAATGCCTTGACAGCATCCTCGCAATGGGTCGGTACCCATCTCTTCCATACAAGTTATAATATCCAGCAGTAAGCTCTGCAGCATGACTAGAATCATTGTACCACCAATGAATTCCAGACACCTGTTTTGATGACATTAATTAGTTTCTTTGTTTTACTAGTTAGTGGATAAATTAAGTAATTAGGACGTGAGATTGTACTTTAGCTGCTAATTTGACTTTGCAGCCCACAAAAGCTTTATTGGCTTCATCAAGGACCTCATCACCATGGATAAACAACTTATTCGAATACCAAGTCAGGAAAAACTTCCCTTTTTCGGAAAGGTACGTCCCTTCCGATTTAAAAAAACCTGTTGTGTCCGGTGTGTCATTGTATTGCCCTGCATCATCAGGCATTTCCCATTCAGGATGACCTGCATTTGTGGCTGCCTTTTTGAAATCTGCTTTTAGATATTTATCATAGCACTACATAATAGATAGTTTTCTGTTAGAAAATGCAAAAGCTAAGCTCACAATAACAAGTTAGGAATTGATACGATGGCGGAAAGGGTAGAGGGATAAATTTGTCGCTAAAATTTTGAAAATTTTATTTTGTTTTATAAAAAATGTCCTTAAAATATTAAACATGGTACAAATTTATTTATATTTAATATTTTGAGAGGCAAATATATCATTTTGAATATTATAAAAGCAAATTTGGACCATTTTTCTTAAAAAATCGATCCATAATTTTTCTTAAAATATTGAAAATGATCAATACGTACTTTCGCAAGTGTTTAATACTTTTTTAACATTTGTTTTTAAAAAAAAGAATAAAACTTTACACTTTACAGCAAATTTAAATCTTATTCCTGGCAGAAACTTACAATAAATTCCCCAATGCCTGGATATACCCAGCCTAGAGATTCTGGATAGGAGGGATATCTTAGCTCTCCTGCTGGACCAAGCCCTACTTCAATATCTATTATTGCCTCAGCTTCTAATAAATCTGCCATGTGCTCTCTGAAGCTCTTCATGTAGTCGCTATACATCTAGTAGAGTAAACAATACAGATCAACATAATTGTTTATGTAATGGATTATCACGCATAGGACTTGCATCGTGGGAAATCTTCTTGATGAAATTCAGACGAAACGACGCTTATGCTATGATTTTTGAAGGATTGATAAATGCTTAACAACGCTAAAATACATCACTAAACGCAAATTAAAAACGTTACTAAAGTCTATATTTTGTTGTAGTGACAGTGACTTAAAGATTTAATCTTTACCTCTATGGCAGTTCGTCCACGGAAGAGAGGCTGATGATCTACACCAATACTGAGGTACTCTTTGTTTCTGCTACCTTCCTTATCAGTGTAAAAGATGTCAGGATTTATATCTCCGATATCACGTACCCACTTGGGAATTGGTATGTTAACTGCATCTCCTACATTGCCACCACATTGGTGAAATGACATTATAGCTTGTATTTTTAAGCCACATTGTTGAATGAGTTCAAACAAGCTCTTATAAGCACTCCAATCATACTGAAAGGGGCCTTTGAATTCTATGATACCCCACCATACATCCACCATCACTCCATCAACTCCGGCTCCTTTGAGCTGCTTCAGCTGTTTCTCAAGCGCGTCTTTGTCTTCAAAAACATTATCAGCTGTAACAACTCCCAACTATTATAGATGGGAACAAACAACAAAAGTAATACACATGTATTAATACATAGAATTGCATTCTTATAACTGATAGCAGTTGGTCTCAGCTAGTACTCCATAAGAAGTGCGGGAGGTTTCGAATTCGAAACTTCCGATTGATATTTTTGTAATTAGGCATTATGCTTTACTTGAAAAAATAAATTTGCAATCTTATTATCAGCTTATAGCTTGTATGCATTAATGGAGAAATAAATAAAAATGGTGTACGTGACTTACTGGAAGCATTACATAGAGTGGCACATAGTTTGCCAACATCTTGTCATTAGAAGCAGTGGGAGCCATTTGTTTTTAAGGCGTGGGAGAGGAAATGGGAAGAAAGGTGTAGTGAAATGGGTATGTGATGCTGCCTTTTTATAGCAACAATAAAGAAATGATATGTCCATAGCTTTATCTTTGCGTGAAATAGAGTGCATTATATCTACTTTGTGGGGGCCTTTGATTCCGATAAGAAGCATAATTGCCTTTATCTTCTCGAGCATATTATTTACTGCTTTTGGATCAGAATGATTTCTATGTATATGTATTATCAGTGTCTTTAATATATATTGAATGATATTACTTGTATGGGTATATATTCATTTCATGTGCACCAATTATTTTTAATTTCTTTTAAATTTTAGGAAAACTGAAATTTTGGCCTTTTCAATTAGTAACAAGTCCTCAAAATAACATAAAAAGAGTCTTCGGAGATCGATTTTAATCCAATTGCAGAGAGTTTTTGAGATATTGGACCCTTTAGGAAGATCATACTCTTTTGAAAAATTGGACTAGTTTGAAAGATTGGACTATAATTCTTAAAAAATAAAAAAACAAGGTGAGTGAGTACTCCAGTTTTTGAATATAAGTACTCTAAAGTTTAAGTTAGTCTGAAAACCAAGTATAATGATATTTTAGAGAGTATATAAAGAATAGAGAGGGTAGAATCAGAAAAAAAACATAACATAACTTTGGGGGCATTAGGAGCATTCTATTTATAAGCATTAAAGGTATATTTAGTATTAAGGATGTAATGTAATGTAATTTAAAGTGTAATTAATTTTTTGTTTCTTAATTTAAAGTTTTTATATTGTAATGTAATGCCAAATATATTGGTAATTTTTAATACCTTTACTAATGTATTTTTTAATTTTTAAAATTAACAATGTATTTATCATTACAATGCAATTAATTATTTCATTGTATTATTATATTATTATTAAATTTACCATTTAATTTTATTTATAAACTAAATTTGTATGAATAAATTATATATATGTATCCAGTTTAAAATAATAAATCACATATAAGTTATTTATGACTGTCAAAATCCTTGTTATTTTTCAAATATATTTTATATATGCTAAAATTCCATCTTCAGGCTTTTAGTGAAATAAAATCAATCTTTTTTTTTATTGTCTCAATATGGAGAAACTTTTTAACTTCATTTTCCTCCCATTTTTATTTATGAACTAAATAAATGATATAATATTATTCATATAAGTATTAATTTGACGCGTACAAATATCGAATGAGTGCAAATTTCAACCATTGGATCAAATTTTTATTTTTGATCCAATGATCTTTAGACTTTTAGTGAAATAAAATCAATTTTTTTTTTCATTGTCTCAATATGGAGAAACTTTTTAACTTTATGTTCCTCCCATTTTTATTTATGAACTAAATAAATGATATAATTTTATTCATATGAGTATTAATTCGACGCGTTCAAATATCGGATGAGTGCAAATTTCAACCATTGGATCAAAATTTCATTTATGATCCAATGATTGAAATTTACAAGCCCCAGATATAATAGGCGCACCATATTCTGGTCCTAATTATACAAGCGAAAAAATATTCTTTTATTATAAGATTATATTATTAGCTTGATGGATAAATAATTATTATAAGATTATATTATTAGCTTGATGGATAAATAATTATTTTTAAGGATTGTAATTATATTTATTTTTATACATTATTGTTACTAGGGGTGAGCATGGTCGGTTAACCGGTCCATTAGTCTCAGTCCATTAATATCGATTTTTTGAAATTACAGTCCATTAACCAGTCCATTAACATCGGTTAACCAGTATATCGGTTTTGAATTTTCGGATCGGTTACCCAATATTTTTCGGTTAACCACTATAATTATAAATATATTCATAAATAAAATTAAAATGTTCAAGATACTTAAAAATTAAAATTTTTTCACTATAATATAACATTATTGTTGTTAAAATAAAAATATTTGGTGGATATAAGCAAATTTGTTTTTAAAAATTAATATTTAATAAGTAAATATATTAACCGGTTCATAATCACTTTTAATTAGATAAATTATTATACTTACTAATAGCCAATAATTAAAAAAACTTAAAAATTTTAAAATAATTAGTATAATAAAAAAAAATTACATGATCACTTTTAATTAGGATAAATTGTTATAAATTATTAATAAATTAATAAATTAACTAAAAATTCGATTTCGGTTCGGTTAACCAGTTACATGAGTCAAAAACCATTAATCAGTCCATTAATATCGGTTTTTTCAAAACACTAACCATTAATCAGTCCATTACAATCGGTTAACCAGTCTATCGGTTCGGTTTCTGATTTTTTTTTCGGTTAACCGAGTCCATCGGTTTTTTTACTCACCCCTAATTGTTACGTTTATACCAAAATTATTTATTTTAAGTAATACATTTTCAATTATATTATTTTTGTCAATTATAATTTTTATATTATTGATGATTCTATCATTTAAAAATTAAAAAATAAATATAAATTCCATAAATATAAATATATAAAATAAACATAAAAAAATAAAATAATCATATAAAAAATTAGTTGATAATTATAAATATAATTATATTTTAATACATGTATATAATCTAACCAAACGTAAAAATATATTAATATTTACATTACATTATTAATAAAACTATATACAGTAATATAATTATAATTATATTTCATTACATTATATTTCTTAATTCATTATATTAGATTTACATTACTTTTTACCAAACATATCATGATTGTCTTCTATTATAGATGTTGACCATAATTACACATGGCAGTTAACTGACCAAACTCGATGGGTTTATGGTCTCTCAAGTTTAGATTCAAGTCTTTTGTAGCACAAATGAGGTGTGAAATATATAATGTGAATTTTATTCATTAGTTTTGCAAAACTTATGAAAATAGCTTTTTCAATTGAAAAAAGTTATATTCCAAAAAGCTGTATGTCGAAAAATAGATTACTGTTTGGTAAATAAAATTTAAAATGACTTATAAAATTAAAAATAGTTATTAACTGTTTGGTAAATGATATGATTAAAAATGACTTTTTAGAATAAAAAAATAAAAAAGGATAATTTTGAGTGATAGGATAAGAGAAAAAATAAAAAAAAAAATTATATTAGATATAATTGTCATTATGAAATAAAATGAAGGATATTTTTGTCTAAAAAAAATATTAAATCTGCTGCCCTTAAAAGCTGAAAATCAGCTTTTCTGAAAAGCTTCAATTTCTAACTTTTTCTAATAGGAGGTTTTTTCACTTTTCAGAAAATTGATTTTTCTAAAATCAGCATTTACCAAACACTTAGTTTTGTCCCATAATCAGCTTTTTATCAAATAAGCAGCTTTTTGGCCTTCCAAAAGCAATGCCAAACAGGCCCTTAAGTTATAGGGAAAAAGCATTTGTGCTCTCTAACCATTCGCAAACTATGCAATTAAGCCACTAAACTGAAAATTTGTTGAGTCAAAAATCCTCAAGTTATAAATTTTATTCAATCTTTGTTATGTATGTAAGGCTCCTATCATATTTAAGTAAATTTAATAAACACATTTGGAGGTTCAATCCTATTTTAGCTGATATGAGTATTGTATTAGAACCTTATACAAGAGTTTTGACTGGATAAGCTGGCAGTTGAATGGCTAAATCATGACAAATTGATGATTAACAAATTCAACCAACCACTAGCACTTGGCCAGGGATATGCAATCGATTAAAAAGTGAAGGAGGTTTTGAATTTAAATTTTTCTAATAATATTTTTGTAATTAAACATTATATTTCTCTTATAAGAGAAAAAAATAAGCAAATAAATTTTCAGTTAATTAAGAAATATATTCCTCGTATAAAAATAAGTAAATAAATAAATAAAGCAACTAAATTGTCAGTTAAGAGAGTTTAATTGCAGATTTTTATACAACTTATAAGACAATCTGTAGTGGTAGTCTCTTGCGCATCTCCGATACCAATAGATAGATGTTGTCTTCCATCTATCTCTCATTATTGGAGCAATTGCAAAAATAAAAAACTAGTCTCTCTCGTTGGAGAGAGCCAATCTCCAAATGGCACATGGCGCCTAATTTTTTTTTAAAACAATACATAAAGTAAATTTATAATGGCTAATTTAACAGGGTATAATTTACAATGGATATTGATAAAGCCGAGAAGGTCTTTATCTGTAGGAGAGAGGGCGATCTGATCGGATGAGAGAAACCTGCAATAAGAGGAGTCCGGTCGGACCAGGCGTGAGCACTCCGAAACTTAAGTTAGTAGCTTAGAGAGATAAAGTGTTTTAGAGATAGAAAGTCTTGAATTCAATGTCTGGAGCTATCGTTGTCTGGGCTATTTATATGAGATAATTGAGGGGCACTCAAGTGCCTGCGGAGTGATTACTGACTGTCAGCATAGGTATTCGGCGACATGATAGGGAACAGATGGCAGGCATGGGCGCTGCCTTGTGTCAGGCGGCTGATGGGACTGACGGTCACATCAGCCGATCGGGCATGTGCGTTTAGGAGCTCGTGTCTGATACTTTTGGCTGATGGATTTTGGGCCTTGCCATTTGAATGGGCCGACTGAATGGTACTTAGAGCAAATGGTATTTGCTGTATTATCAGCTATTTTTTAGCTGCTGTTATTTTTTTTTTAATTTTTTTTTTCAAATGTTATATAACATCAACCCCTATTTAACAATTTTTCATAAAGATTTACATCTCTAAATTCGGCAAATTAGTTTTCATCTTCTTTTTATTCAACTAAAAAAATGAATCCAAATCATTAATTTAAATTTTTTTTCATATTTTATAATTTATTTTCTTAATTATTTTTTATTTTATTAATGTTTATTATTATTATTATTATTATTATTATTATTAATTATTTATTTATTTATAATAATGTGTGAACTATAATGAGAGACTTAGAAAAGATAATTATTAAAGTATAAAGTTTTTCTTTAGTTTCCAATAATGCGCTTATGTGATAAATTTAGACCCTAATCAAAAATTTGGATTAATCTTTTTGCTCGAGATGGTGTAACGGCTAAATTTGCCTTTTTCTTTGTTTTCGTCACGTGACTATTGCAACAAAGATTTTATATTCTGGCTGACCTGGCATGCCCATAATTAATAGCAAAGTCAAAAAATAGAGATAACTTTCTATGTGTATTATAGAGCCATGTGATATCTTTCCAGATGTCACATTCTAATTGAGCTCATCTAACCAAAGCTATAAATAATGATTCTAAAATTTCGAATCTACATTCAGATGCAGATCCAAGTATCGTGTCTAAGGAGGCTTGCCCATTCCTGTTTTGTTTGTTTTTTTTTTTTTTTTTAAATTAATTTTCAAGCCTCTAAATGTACAAATTTATTTTTAATCTTTATTTTAAGATAAATTTGCTCTTAACGTTTGTAAAATAGGAGATTTTTGTTTCTTCTGTCAGCGGTCAATTAACCCATTAACAGTTAAAGTTACTGGTAATTAATGATAGGGACAAAAATTTCTCATTTTACAAACGTTAACAGCAAAGTTACACGTTTGAAAAAATGTCAAAGGCAAAAATACACTTTTGTCACCTAAACATTTAATTCACGTGTCTAACACAAATCCCACTAGCGGCTAACTAACGTATTAACCAATGTTTTTAAAACCGGACCGGATATCGACTTGACCTATTAACTGAGTCAGAGTCAATTGGTTGGATCGGGTTGACTCGGAGTTTTTATTTTTTTAAATATAATTATTTATAAAAAAATTAAAAATATAATATATAAAAAACATATTTAAACAACCTATTAATTATTCAAAATTAATCTAAAAATAGTAATTTTAAATCCAACAAAATTTACAAATATAAAATCAAATAAGTTGTTCAAACATAAAAATATATATTGCTCATACAAATTCAAATAAAAAATAAATTTTTTGAAATAAAAAAAAGTAATAAATTTAGGTAAAATAAATTCAATCCTTGAACATGTATCAAATTTAACATTGGTAAGGGAAGTAATAAATGGAGATGAATCCCACATGAAAACAAAAAAAATTAGAGAGACAAAACAATTATCTATAAATAAGAAGAAGTAACAAAATGATGTGAATCCCACATTGAAAAAAAGAAATAAGGAAGTCAAAACAGTTGCCTATAAATAAGAAAGGTATGTGAATCCCACATTGTAAAAAAAAGAAACAAAAGACAAAGCAATTGTCTATAAATAAAAATAGAAGATTGAGTGAGTTTTTAATTTTAGAAATCGATGGTTTTTTGTAATTGATAACCATGCAAACATCATTTGTAAAGAGACCCATTCAGTCAGCCCAATCCACTGGCAAGGCCCAAGACCCAACAGCAAAGAGTATCAGGCGTGAGCTCCAAGGCAGCGCACACGCCCGATCGGCTGATGTGACCACCAGTCCCATCAGCCGTCTGACACAAGACAACGCCTATGCCCATCACCTGCTCCCTGTCACTTCACCGCACACCTATTATGTCTGCCAGTTATCACATCCCAGGCACTCAAGTGCACCTTAACTGTCTCTTATAAATAGCCCAACCAACAGTGGCACCAGGTATTGAATCTCAAAAATTCTATCTCTAAGTACTCTCTCTCTAGAAAGCTACTAACTTAAGTTTCGGAGTGCTTACGCCTGGTCCGACTGGGCATTTCTTGCAGGATTCGCTCATCCGATCGGGTCTTCCGCTACAAGCCAACTAGTTCTCCTTCTGTCTTCTCGATAAAGGCATTTTGCACTTTATCATTTGGTGCTTTCGTTGAGAGCCATGGCTAATTCAAAATCCAACGAGAGCACATCCTCCAGAGAATATGATCGCGACGGCGGTAGCCGCGCCAGATCAGGGACCTCACAGAGAAGGGAGAGACCTCCCAGGTCCCCAACCAGGACCAATCTTTTTCCCGAATTCGACGATGCCATTCTAAGGCAACCAGAAAATACCCCTGTCACCGTTAAGGACATGCATGCTCTTCTTAGTGACTTCACTAAGAGTATCATCCAAACACTCAAAAAAGGCAAGATGCCAAGAATCTCTGAAAGAGCCCATAAGGACTACCTCATGGACGAGGACTTCAGACGGAGAAGAAATAAGGGGATCTCCATCAATGAGCCACAAGCTCAAGACAGTCGAAGGGGCATCGTCAAGACCCCAGGAAGGTATGATAAAGGGAAGGGAACAATGTCCACAAGTAGGGACTCCCCCTACTACCCCAGCAGGTCTTCCACCCCCTCCATAGGGGATGATCTGTCCTTTATGTGCACCCCAAATCGCAGCCACTCAAGAAAGGCCAAAGGCGAGTCTACCACTACCGCCATGAGCAGGGAAGACTAATGGTTTAAACAGAAGCTCGGGCAGTTCGGCTTCCCCGCTCCTAAGGAAGGCGCGTTTGAGGGGAACACATGCAGGAACACTGCCTCCCCATTTTGCAGGGAGATCACAGAATCCGAGCTACCTCCTAGGTGGAGAGATGTTGTGATGGATAAATACACAGGTAAAACTGATCCCACCACTTATTTAGCAGAATATCTGACTAAAGTACAGGTCTACACCTACGACGAGAGGGTAGCCTACAGAATCTTTCCCACCACCCTGGGAGGAGACGCTCTCAATTGGTTCCATGAGCTGCCACAGGAATCAATCACCTACTTCAAACAACTCAAGGAGCTGTTCACCACAAGATTCATCGTGCAGACGCGTACACCAAAATCGGTGAGCGACCTGTGCAATCTCTATCAGAGATCCGATGAAAGTCTTTGAGACTACATCGACAGGTTTCAAGCTACCATGTCCAAAGTGAGGAATGTCAGTGTTGAGATAGAGACTACCGCCTTAGCTGGGGGCACCACTGACCGCCCTTTGTTTGAATCAATAACAACAAGACCCCCGACAAGCTTTGTCGATCTAATGGAGCGAGCTAGGCAGCACATCCAACTGGATGACGCCCTAAGGTCCAGCAAGAGAAGAAGGACCAATGTAATGGATCGGCTATAGCACCTAGACAGTCGCTCATTCAATAGAGCTTCCATATCCGAACGGATAGCAAGAAGCCCAGACCGAGCTGCAACTTCCAGGAATCTGGGCAAGAGGAAGGAATCCGGACGGGGCAGGGCTGAAAGCTTGGACGATCGCCCAGTCAGAACCTTCACTCCACTCAATTCCAGCCCGGGCACAGTGTTGATGTGGATCAAAGAAAAGCAAGCAAGGTTAATTGGCCCAGGAGGTTGTCCGAGAGGAGCAGAGTTGTGAGAGATCCCAACAAATATTGCGAGTTCCACAGAGATGTTGGTCATAAGACCGACGAGCGTACCTCGCTAAAAAAGGAGATTGAAAGGCTGATACGGAGGGGGTCCCTTAAAAAATTCATAGGCCCGGCTAGAGGGGAAAGTCTCAGTAGACAGACGAAGGCTCAGACGATGATGATGAGCACAGAAACCAGAGGAATGCCAACCTACGCAGGATGTACGCTGGAGTAATAAATGTGATCACTGGAGGATCATCCTATGGAGAGGACCTTTCCAGGAAAACAAAGGGAAAGGGTGTTTACCTCTCTCACCAGGCCGAACAGCTAGCCTCAGTCACAATATCCAGCGAAGATGCACGAGACGTCATGTTTCCACATGAGAACCCTCTCGTTGTAAGAGCTTGGATTAACAACTTCAATGTTAAAAGAATCCTGGTGGACAATGGCAGTGCTGTCAACGTACTCACCCTTCAGGCCTACCGAGCCATGGGACTCCCGATCGAAGAGTTGAAACCAAACGTCACACCATTGATCGGGCTTGGCAATGCTACTGTCCCAGTGGTGTAATCTATCGAACTTGGCCAAGAGGCAATCACTCATGCTTGCAAGTTAACATTTATGGTGATTGACATGACTTTTGCCTATAATGCCATTTTTGGCAGGCTGCTGCTTTTCCAAACCGGAGTTGTCACCAGTGTACGGTACATGGTGATGAAAATCCCAACCAGAGGGGGCGTCGCCATCTTGAGAGGTGATCAAAAGGCATTACGCGAAGCGTACGTCACCATGATAAAGCAGCAAAGGGAGGCCATGATCGTAGAGTCAGGTCTGGAGCGGTCTGAGCAGGTGGAGAGGCCAAGAATGGACCCTACTGAAGAGGCGAAGACAAGGGCATTGTCAAAAGGAAAAAATGTTCAAGTCGAGACCAGCATGGATACAGAAACAGAAGATGCTATCATGCAGATCTTGATGATAAATCAAGCGTCCTTCGCCTGGAAGCCAGAGGATATTCCTGGCATAGATCTAAAAGTGATCACCCATAAATTAAATGTGGACCCAACTCATTCCCCGGTCAGGCAAAAGCTTCGGAGGCATGCTCCCAATCAGAGGAAATTCATATCTGAGGAGGCAGATAGGCTACTAAAGACTAGAACAATCCGAAAGGTAGACTATCCCGAGTGGCTCACTAACGTGGTCCTGGTAAAAAAGAAGTCGGGAAAGCTATCGATGTGCGTGGACTTCACGGATCTCAATAAAGCATGTCCCAAATATAGCTCCCCCCTGCCGAGTATAGACCAATTGGTGGACGTCACTGCAGGCCATGCCATTTATTCCCTCCTCGACGCGTACGCTGGTTACCACCAGATCCTAATGTGGCTTGCAGATCAGGAGAAAACCAGTTTCATCACAGACGACGGAACCTTTTGCTATAAGGTGATGCCGTTCGGTCTAAAGAATGTTGGTGCCATGTATCAGTGTTTCATGAATAAAATTTTCAAAAGCCAGATTGGGCAGAATGTGGAGGTATATGTGGACGACATGATCGTCAAAAGCAGGAGCCCTGAAGAACATCTTGCCGATTTGGCCAAAGTTTTTTGCACATTAAATAAATTCTGGATGAAGCTCAATCCCGAAAAGTGCATCTTCAGAGTCCCCTCGGGAAAGTTTTTGGGCTTCATGGTTTCTTAGAGGGGGATTGAAGTTAATTCGGAGAAGATAAAGGCCATTATTGAGATGCAACCCCCCAGAAGCATAAAAGACATCCAGAAGCTGAATGGGAGAATCACTGCCCTAGGACGATTCATCTCCTCCTCAGCCAAGCGATGCACTCCTTTCTTCAAAAAGCTAAGGAAGAGTGAGACCTTCAATTGGGGGGAAGACTGCCAACAAACCTTCGAAGAGTTAAAGAAATTCCTCACTAGCCCGCCACTGCTCAGCCGACCGATACCAGGTGAAAACTTGTACCTTTATTTGTCCACCTCTGGTGAAGCCGTTACAGGTGTCCTGGTAAGAGAAGAAGAAACCCAACAACTGCCAGTGTACTACGTCAACCAAGTACTCAGAGGTACGGACTTAAAGAAAGGACCAGTCGAGCAACTCATCATCTCCCTCATAATGTGAGCAAGAAAGTTAAGACAATACTTCGAGGCGCACATGATAGTGGTCCAGTCGGGTCACCCGAACAGGAGAATCCTTCAGACACTGGACCTGGAGGGCAAAATGGTGGGATGGACGATCAAGCTGCAGTCATGGGATGTGAGGTATGAGCCCAGAACGGCAATAAAGGCTCAAGCTCTGGCAGATTTTGTTGCTGAATTCGCCGGTGAGGAACCCCAAGGTCAGCCCAAATGTCAAAAATGGGAAATGATTATGGACGGCGCAGCAAACGACACCCGAAGAGGTGTGGGCATCGTAATAACAGGCCCCTTGGGCATTGCAATAAGGTATGTAATAAAGCTTAGTTTTAAAGCTTCCAATAATGTGGCAGAGTATGAGGCACTTTTTTAAGGGTTGAGACTGCTCCATGCCATCCGGCCGAAGTCAGTAACTATCAAGAGCAACTCCCAGCTCGTAACAAGCCAAGTCTCGGGCACCTTTGAAGCCAGAGAAACCAACATGATCCAGTACCTGGCGAAAGTCAAGGCCGCATTCAAAATACTCGAAGAAGCTGGGTCAGAATGGAATCTCCAGAAGGTGCCAAGAGATCAAACGACAGAAGCCGACCGGCTAGCAAAAATGTCTGCTTTTGAGCAAGGGGTGATAGAAGAAAATATCACTGTCGTTGACCAAACCTCCTCCTCCTTAGATGAGCCGAAAATCATGGAGATTGATCAAGGAGAAGAAACCTGGATGAGCCCGATCAAGCAGTACTTGCAGACAGGACAGCTGCCAGAGGACAAAATTGAAACTCGAAAGGTATCTCGCAAATCCCTTAATTACTCCATAATTAACGGCGATCTGTATAAAAAAGCTTTCAACCATCCTTAGCTCAAATGCGTGACGGAGGAAGAAGGAGATTACATCCTCAGGGAGGTTCAGAAGGCATCTGTAAGGCACATGAAGCTAGCAGAGCCATGGCAAGGAAGGTACTCCAGACAGGGTACTTCTGGCCAAGCATTTTCAGAGATGCTCAGGAGAAAGTAAGGAGATGCCCACAATGCCAGGTTCATGGAAGGGTCATAAGACAGCACGAAGCAGACCAGCAGCCGAGCGGGGTCGCGTGGCCATTTGATCAGTGGGGCTTGGATATCCTGGGACCTTTTTCCCAAGGCAAAAGGCAGATGAAGTTTCTCATTGTGGCAGTTGACCACTTCTCCAAATGGATCGAAGCAGAGCCTCTAGTGACGATCACGGTAGAGAGGGTTAAAAACTTTGCTTGGAGGAACATCATCTGCAGGTATGGCTTACCTAACATTTTCATTACAGATAATGGCAAGCAGTTCGACAGCTCCATCTTCAGAAATTTCTTCCAAGGCCTAAATGTCAACCTGAGATTCACCTCAGTCACTCACCCTCAAAGCAACGGGATGACGGAGGTCTCTAATAAGACCATCCTGGAAGGATTGAAGAAGTGACTGGGTGAGGAAAAAGGCAATTGGACTGAAGAACTGTAGAGTGTCATGTGGTCATATAGAACTTCACCAAGGATAGGCACTCATCAAATGCCATTCTCTCTTGTCTACAGCTCCGAAGTAATGATACCCGTAGAGGTCGGCCTTCCTTCCTATCGTTCAACATTCTACTTTGAACGGATGAACGTCCAGGAAAGATGCTAGTAGTTAGACTCAATAGAAGAGAGGAGGGAATCGCAACCTACAAGTAAAGGGTCACCAGATATCACAATGCTAAGGTAAAGTCTAGAGCTTTCAATGTGGGTAACCCGGTGCTCAGAAAGGCAGACATAAGTGCGGGAAATGCAGGAGTTGGAAGCTAATGCCAAATTGGGAAGGGCCTTATGAGGTCTCCAAAGTCTTAAGCCCGAGCACATACAAGCTCCGAACAATAGAAGGGCAAGATATCCCCAGGAGTTGGAATATCGAAGTACTCAAAAAGTACCACTTGTGATAATGTATTCGGACCTGATGATATTCAATCAATAAAGAGGTTTCTTTTCATCCCTGTGTAAAGAGGTTCTTTTTCATTTTTTGCAAAGCATGCATGGCACAACTTATACGCTAGACTCGACGCTCATCCCGAGCCAAAAATGCGAAAGTTAGAATTTATTTCTTTGAAGGCAGGTCCGACCGTTAGGATCGACGGAACTCCCGATCCCAAAATTCAGAAAAGGACAAGCGTCCGACAGTTTGACCATTAGGATCAACGAAAATTCTGATCCGAAGATATGGGAATCACGAACCTTATGTCGATCCCATCCGTTAGGATCAGCTATACTCTTGATCCGAAAATACGGAAAGTGCCCCATTTTTGCTGACTCATTCGTTAGATTCGACGCCCATCCCGAATCAAAGATGCGAGAGCTATGTTAAGGTCAAGGTAAGAGTTTCTCCCAAGATAAGTGTTGTGCAACGGACACGGACTGGAATGCAAAGCAAACACTAACTTAACGAATGAAACCATCTGCCTAATTCTATGTCTGACTCAAGACTGATTCCAGATGACTGACTAATCGTGCATCTCAAATCGTCACTGGACTTGAGAAATTATTCCAATTCAGGAAGTATTCGAGATTAATTACTTTAATCGTGTAAGCAAATTTTATGCAAATTTACAAGTTGTTAAATGCAACAGGTCATGATCATGAAAATTCGCACCTTACAAAAAATGGCAATTTATTGAAGAAAAATTGATTCTACAATGTACAAAATTTAATACATTGGTGAAGCATACAAAAAAAATTAACCTAAGTTTCTATATTTACAACTTCTACAAAAGCAGGAGTCAGGGGTTGGTCTGCTGCAGGCTCTGCACTCGGCTCCGCAGCACGTTCTGCAACTGGCTCGTTGGGAGCCTGAGAAGAATTAATGGTAGGCTGAGAAGGTTCAGCTGCCCCTTCAGAGACAGGCTCTGCCGGCAAAGGCGCCACAACTTTGGCTTCGGGGGGTGCGTCTGAATGAACTTCGGGCAATGAAGTGTCCCCTGAGGGTGCTCCCTCAGTCGCCCCCTCTCCCGGAGCATCTTCCTCATCGTCACTGGGTGGAGGGTCAGGCAGAACTGTTGGGTCCTCTATCTAGTCGAGATCGGCATTAGGGAAGCGCCTCCCAGCCTTGTAGATCAGACAAGAGAGCAGCTTCCCTTGGGCTTCCCCCAGTTGATCAAGAAGTTGCTCCTTTTGAGAGGCAAGCTCCTCTTCAAGCTTTTTCTCCCAGAAGGTTTCCTTGTCCTCCAAAGCTGCCTTCAGCAAATCTCGCTCGGCGCATAGTTGTTCGCACTCTGCTAAAGCCTGGCCTCTCTCTTCTTTGACTTTGGCAATCTCAATGCTCAGGAGCAGGCGCTCAGCGTTCCGTCTGTTCGCCTCTTCTTCGAACATCCTACATTGAGCACTATTGGCAGCCAGACGGGCAACTCCCTTTCGTCGGTCAACCTCGCTTTACCGAGCTTCTAGCTCCTGAGCACGCTGGGCAGCCTCCTTCTTTAAAGCCGATGTCTCCAACTATAAGGCAGAAGACTCTTTTTTCAAGCCCGCCACCTCTGCGCGAAGAGCGGAGCCCTCTTTCCGGGTGGCATCATAGCGGGCGTCTGCCTCCGCCCTCACCTTAGCAACATCCTCGGCCTTCCCCTTCAGCATGTTAGCTATGCCATGCATACGCAGACCCCTCCTGGCCAACTAAGAAAGGATGACAAACACTATATCAGTGGGGCAAGACATCACTACTTCACAGACAACAAAAAATAGTAAAGCAGTCTCTCACCTCCATCACTTGATGGTTAAACATGCTGCACTCCCGGGCAAGCAAGCTAGGGTCGGTCATGTCCTTGTAGTCATTGTCCTGAAGAATTTCCCGGCAAAGATAACTGGTCACCTTGCTAGTTAACCAGTCGCTGCCAAAGTTCTCCTTCAAGAACTCTTTCAAAGGCACGGGTCACTTGTCCACTTGCCGAGTCGGCTCACTCTGCACAATAGCTTTGCCTCTGTCCGCCACCCGAGCGTCCACCTCAGCCATCACATCAGCAGCATTCTTCTTGGACATTTCCTCAGCCTACTTCTGTGTGGACTCGCCCAGCTGTGCCACCCTCCCCTGAGCCATCTCCCTCAAATTTTAAATATCGAGAGGATAGACGGCCCCAGACACTTCATCCTCTTCCGACTTGTCTCGCAGCACCAACTGTCACCTATGAAGGGGCTGATCCCCTACATTCAGCCGAGGCGCCGAGGGACCTAAGGTGATTCGGGATTGACGAGCGCCTGAGGCAGTTGCAGTAACAACGGTTGCAAGAGGAGCAGTAGAAACCGAGACGGCAGCGATCGGGGCAGAGGCGGAGGAAGCATCCTTTGAACCCCATCGCAATTGGTGTACTTCCAAAGCGGGCAAGATCTTCCGCCTCTTCCTCTCCTCCCTGGCCTTCCGATCGGCTTTTCTCTTAGCTACGGCTCGAGCGCCTAGCTGCTGTGTCATGTCGTCCCCACCAGCCATAGCAGCTGCATCACAAACACAAACAAGATAAGTTTTTCTCTCATAAAAGAGATATTTAATGCACATGCAATGCTTGATTATGAATTTGAGATGCTCCTTCCACTCTGATCCTAATGCTCACGTTCTGTGTTTTTGACAGCCTTAGAGTTAAAGGACCTGCACAATGTCCTCAAGAGGTACTTGGACTCGTAAGGCCCTCTGTTCCTGGCCACGGCGTCCGTCAACTTTTTAATGTCAGCCTCATACATAGATTGCCCGGCAGCTTGGTCCTTCAGGATATTGGCCTTCGCCGATTGGGTAAGAATCACACTAAAGCCGCCAGCCATTCGCACCAGGAGGTATCTCTCCTTGAACCCCTTCATGGAGGTCAGGACGCTGATCAGCTTCTTCCTTGGTCGGCTGGTGAAGAAGTATTTTGTTCCATCACTTCGACATGAGATGTAGAAGAAGTGGGTGAAGAGATCCAAGGTCGGGGCTACTCCCTCTATTTGGCATAAGATCTTGAAGCATGCCACCGATCTCCACCCGTTTGGATGCAGTTGGTTGGGGGCGATACCATAACCCTTCATTATAGCATTCTTAAATGCACCAAAGGGGAAATGCATCCCTGCATCCAAACTCCACAAGTGGTAGATGAACCACTCGTTTTGATCCTCCCCGAAGGGCCTCTCCATCACTGCCATGGAATCGGGGCAAGGCATCACGAAGATGTTGTCTGGAAGGCCGTATTTGACAGAAATCTCGGCCACTTCTCTAGGGCTCAATCGGGAACAGCGCTCAACTGGTGGCTTACCCCTGTATTCCTCCATGAAGCTTCTATCTATCAACTGGCTGCTATTGGAAGCCATTTTTTACAAAGAAAAGAAGGAAGAAATGCAAATTCCTAACTTCTAAAGGGAATGAATGCAGAAGAAAAATGAAAAGCAAGGGTGAAGGAGGTACTTACTTGATAGTTGGAACTTTGAAGAATTTCGAAAGGAAGCAAGTGAGAATTGCTGAAGTATGGAAAATACTAGAAGGAATTTTGGCAGAGCTTCTCTAGGGATTGCAAAAATGAGGAAAAAATTGCACAGAAGCCACCTATTTATAGGCTAAAACTTCGGGGGCACACCAATCGTTCTACCATAGGAAGCATGCCACGTGTCCTCAAGGCATTATTGCTGTATGAAGAACGAAGCGCCACCCTTAGAGCTGTACAAAAAGGCGCGCCTCTTCAGAAAAAGCGCCGCAAAATTCAAAAATCTCGCCAACGTATGTCTCCTGAGCAGGATAACTCAGAGCGGGCACTATCCGAACGGGTTCACTTAAGGCAAATCTATGCCCGATCAGACCAGTTCGAGGAGGGACAAGTCATAACCATGCAAACATCATTTGCAAAGAGGTCCATTCAGTCAGCCCAATCCACTGGCAAGGCCCAAGGCCCAACAGTAAAGAGTATCAGGCATGAGCTCCAAGGCAGCACACACGCCCGATCGGCTGATGTGACCATCAGTCCTATCAGCCGTCTGACACAAGGCAGCGCCCATGCCCATCACTTGCTCCCTGTCACTTCGCCGTACACCTACTCTGTCTGCCAGTTATCACATTGCAGGCACTCAAGTGCACCTCAATTGTCTCTTATAAATAGCCCAACCAACAGTGGCACCAGGTATTGAATCTCAAAAATTCTATCTCTAAGTACTCTCTCTCTAGAAAGCTACTAACTTAAGTTTCGGAGTGCTTACGCCTGATCCGACCGGGCATTTCTTGCAGGATTCGCTCATCCGATCGGGTTTTCTGCTACAAGCCAACTAGTTCTCCTTCTTTCTTCTCGATAAAGGCATTCTGCACTTTATCAGTAATTAAAAACCAAAATCAAAAAATTTAAAAATTACCAAGTAAAAATTGGTTCGGTTAATTAAAAAATCAATTCAATTAATTTTTAATTGATTTTTTCTTTTTTTTTTCCACCAAAACGACACAGTTTTGGTGTTTTTGGACAAAACCTGGTTCTTCTCGGTTCAGCAGTTGATCGGTTTTTTCTGGCTCAAACCGGTTTTTATATATCTCTATTTTTATGTGTTTTCAAAATCGGACCACCAGCTGGTCCGGTCCGGTTTTCAAAACATTGATATTAATGGTTAAAATTAACGGCAATTGATGATAGGAGCAAAAATTTTCAATTTTACAAACGTTAGAGGCAAATTGCTTCAAAATAAACGTTAAGAGCAAATTTACATATTTGAAAAAACGTTAGGGTCAAAAATACACATTTAGCCTAATTTTTAAATTTATCATTTTAATTTGGCTTAAAGTTCAAATTTACCTTTAAAATTGGATAAAAATTCGATTCTTAATATTTAAGTTGGGGGAAATATTACTTTTTATATTTTAAAATTCAAAAAAAATTGTATTTTGGGTATTATAATATATCACATGTTGCTTATTTGAATATGTTAAGAAACTGTTAAAAGAAAGATATCTCTTCTATTATATTTAAATTTTGGCATACCTCTTTAATTTGATACAGCGTGATGAAATCTTGTGAAAAAAACAAAAACTTTGTGATGCAGTGTGATGTTCTCCAGCCGTTTTATTATATTACTTGGTCTTGTTGCAGTTATGACTCCATTAGCTGATGCCACCTCCCATAGAGGGTATGGATTGTACAGTACTGGCCAATATTTTTCTTCACTTGGTTTCCATTATAGCTTCAATGTGTAAAATTTTGAAAATGAAAATCTCTGTCTCTCTCTCTCTCACACACACACACATATATATACACTCTATTTGTGAAAAATAAAAAAGAGAGAGCATGCTGTTGAAAAAGAGAGAGAGAGAGAGCATGTTAGTGATAATGAAGGAATGTAAGTAATTAATGAATTCTCTTTTTATTTTTTATTTTCCACAAAAAAATATCGTTCGCCTTTTTCTTTTTCATTTTAGAGTTGATTTTTACGGACAGCTACTGAATTTATGATTAATTAATATTAAAATAACAAAAAAAAATTGTAATACTTAAATATTCTAATTGAGATTTTTTTTTCAACTAAAGTAAATTTTACCGGAAAAATAAAAAATAAGTTTCAGAACTCTATTATAATAGTACACATAGAGTACAAATTAATTAATTATTGACATGTGACAGTCTACATCAGTATTCAGTTGGAAGAGAAGTCACGTTAGCAGTACATATTGCATATAATATGGCACAATAAAAAAATTTATTTTTGCAAGTCCAACATGCTAATTTGAGTGATGTGTCGTCGAATTAAATGCTGATGTACGTTGCCATATCTATCAATTTGTATCATATGTATATTATGATTGTTCAAAAATGGTGTAATCTGTTCAAACCGTTTAACCCAACCCATCTAATTCATTTTTTCATAATTTTAATAAATTATTATAACTCATTTTAAAATTTAAAAAATATTTATATGGGTTATGTGTAACACCCCCATTTAGCCTAGGAGGTACTTGGTGTGCCACGCTAGATTTATAACTGATTAAGTGACAATTTTAGTTATTTATCATATATATTTGTGTCCAATCGGTTAACTCAGATTAAACGATTACCATAATTGTTTAAAATATGTCTAATATTAATTTATTGCCAAAATGGGTAATTTAAAATTTTCCTTCCTTACTTGCTTCTTATTATACTATCTTAATTTTAACTTAACTTTCATTTGCCGATTGACCTATAATTGTCTTAATTTACTGTTCAATTAGTTAAAATTTTGGCAGCATAATGACTACACTTATATCCTACCCTCCTGCAAATCTAAACAATTCACAGCCCATCATGGGCACAAAATTCATACAACTAAATCATTAACAGAATACATCCTGCAAAAATCATTTTATTCTTATTTTAGCAGCACTTACTCGTTTCGTATGATTTGGTTCGGACTTGGAATATATATTCCAAACTTCCTACATATCCTAAAAATTGGAAATCAGAATCACGTAGTTCTACGAGCTCAATTCTTTTTGTAACACTGTACATCCGAATCCAATAAGCGAACATGATGAAAATACCACAAATTAACCGGTGTTACATAGATATACGAATAACAAAATTTCTTTTATATAAAAATTACTCCAAATTTATTCCTATATAATTTGCTAAAATTGCAGCAGAATCTCCCTATAATATTGCATATCCTCTTGCACATAAAATTCTTTCTTTTTGTACTTCTATAATCACAACTCTACTCCACAACTCCTCATCAAACACCAACACAGAATTATATATATATTTTTTCATCCTCCATTATATATATATATCACTATTCATTTCCAAGTAATTCATTATAAATAAGAAATTTAGAACCTATAAGTGCACATTATGCATATTCATATAAAATAACTAAAATAAATAATACTTTTCACAATCAATATGTTACATATTAATTAAACATTAAATTCCATATTGAAAAGAAAATAAAAGAAGAAATTAATCGAGGTAACAATAAAAGGATTGATACCTACTTGTTGTAGCACGTAAATCTCGTTGCGGAAGCGATACAACACGTAAATCTCGTTGCGGAAGCGATACAAGAATCTCTTTTTATTTGGTCACCGGTCTGGCTATTATCCACTCGGGATAAGAGCAGCTAGATCACAATCTAAGAGCCCCTGTAAGATTAGCATAATAAATCGTGAGTGGAAACAAGCAGACTTGTGGTGTATACGTTTTCTCGTTACCAAATAATGAGGATCTCACCTCTATTTATAGAGATCCTAAAAGTTAGAGACTTATCCCTAGTCTAACTCAGAATCCTTCCTGAGATAGGATTTGGTAAACTTTATCAGATTAAATAATTCAATTTAATATGAATTGGAACTCAATCCATTCTAAAGTCATGGGCGTATCCCAACTCTATCATCTCCCACTCGCACATGACGGAACACATTCCATTTATAATCTTCAGTTATACAGGCTAATAAATCGTGTGACCAGCATACCTCGAGAACACTATTGCTATACACCTGTTAGGGATATATAGCTTCTCAAAAAAGGCGATCCTTTTATTTCACGTATGCTTAACCCTAGACGACCTTCTCACAATCACCGTTTTAACTCATGATCTCATAAAACATCATTCATGTTCATTATTATGTTTCTACTTATAGCAACGATAATAGACATGTCGGTGAACCACGAATTCTTATGAATGTGATCAAAAGGTTATCTTCCCCTCTTACTATATGCTATCCATCATGATTCAACTCACTTTTCTAGTTAGATCCGCCAGGCCTAAATTTTTCTCCAGACCTCTTGGAAACTAACCAAGCTAACCACATTGAACCATACTTTAGGGATAAGTTAAGGGTTCTAAGGGTCGAAATATAAATAGGGTCTCACAATAGGGAAAGTTGAGATCAATATTATTAAATTCCCATCCCTTTGGTCACTTAAGCACACATAGTATAAAACATGTGTTATGGTGTTCTTTCCTTCCCTTAAAGGAGCGCATGTCTCACATTTTAAATAATGTGTATAAAAAAAATACCATACAGAAGCGTAAGGTTGTGATGCACCGAAGCACCCAACTTTAGTTTTCTTACTTAAGAACTACTTCTGGCTTTTAAGACAGAACATGATAGTTACATATAACTAACCATCAGATACCATATGATCCTTATTTAGATCTCAATCCAAAGCATATAACCTCATGTATGACTTTATCTCGCGCCTTAACAAGACATATCTTATAACTTCTGCAAGACGGCACTTTTATTTTGAACAGGCTCTCGAGCATACTCATTTGTTCAAAAATTGCCTTATCTTAAGTTTTGCCAACTCATTGACAAAACTAAGGTAAATATCCTTGTGAGTGGACTACTTCTCTGTCTGACATGCTCTAACTCAAACGAATAATAGTAAGTGTTCACATATTAAACATTTACACTCATGTATTGCCAACAATGAACTTTATTATTATTCACAAATAATAATGTTAAGGGATAACAAAAATAAAGTTAGTACACATCAAATTCTATGCAAGCCCTGAAATCTAATGTGTCTCTCAAACACATCTTTAGTTACAGGTTTAGTCAATGGATCTGCAATCATATCATGCGTAGATATGTACTGTAAGTTCACATCTCCCCGTGCAACTACATCTCTAATATAATGATACTTAATGTCAATATGCTTAGTCCTACTATGAAATTTCGGATCTTTTGTGTAAGCTATCGATGATTGACTGTCACTATAGACTGTCACTCGTTCCTCGGAGGTAGTTACTCTTAAATGGTCCATTAACCGTTTCAGCCAAACTGCCTCTTGTACTGTAGCTGCGAAAGCTACAAATTCAGCTTCCATTATTGATAAGGCTACACAGGTTTGTTTCTTGCTACTCCATGAGATGGCACCCTTGCCAAGAAAAAATATGAAACCTAAAGTGGATTTTCTCTCGTCCATATCTCCAGCCCAATCAGTATTAGTGTATCCTCTCAATTGCAGATCCTTGTCTTGATAACAGAGAGAATAATCTGCTGTACCTTTGAGGTATCTAAGTATCCTCTTAACTACTTTCTAATGTGCTTCGCCCGGGTTAAATTGATATCTACTTGCCATGCCCACTGCATAGCAAATATCAGGTCTTGTACACAACATTGTATACATAAGACTTCCCACGGCACTGGTATAAGGAACGTTTCTCATACGTTCCACTTCGTCTGGCGTCTTAGGACACATCTCTTTGCTAAGAAACTGATTCTTAGTAATGGGGCAGTCTATGGGTTTGCAGTTCTTCATATTGAATCGTTCAAGGACTTTATTGATATATGTCTCATGTGAAAGGGACAACAACCTTCTCGAACGATATGTTGAAATCTTAACTCCAAGAATGTAGTCTACATTACCCATATCCTTCATTTCAAAGTTAGACGATAACCAATCTTTGATTTGATTTATGTACTCTTTGTCATTTCCAGCTATTAGTATGTCATCTACATACAATGTTAAAATGACAAAAAATTTTTCGGAGCTTTTATTATATATGCAATGGTCTTCATCAATCATGTTGAACCCATTCGACATGATTGTATTATGAAATCTCAAATACCATTGTCTAGAAGACTGTTTAAGGCTGTAGATTGATCTTTTCAATCGGTAAACCTTGTGTTCGCTACCTTTTTCGATGAAACGTACAGGTTGTTCCATGTAGATTTTTTCATTTAGTTCTCCATTGAGAAAAGCAGTCTTTACATCCATTTGATGTAGCTCTAGGTCTAAACTTGCAACTATGGCAAGAATTAACCTTATTGAAGTAAATCTCACAACAGGGGAGAAAGTCTCCTCATAGTCAATCCTTTTCTGCTGTGTAAACCCCTTAGCGACTAGCCGAGCTTTATATCTTTCGGTACTGCCATTAGCTTTTCACTTCACCTTGAGAATCCATTTATTTCCAATCGGTTTGCACCCTTCGGGTAAATCAACCAGTTCCCAAACACGATTTGATCTCATAGAAGCCATTTTTTCTTCCATTGTATTAATCCATTTTTCTTTAGCTGGAATTGAGAAGGTGTAAACACCGGGTCCCGAGCTCAACATAAAAATGGCAATGGTGATTTTTTTGATCCTTGATTATTCCCTCCGAAAGAAAAACCAAAAAGAAAATATAAATAAAAAATATATATAAATATATGTGTGTGTAAAATTAATTAATTTTGTTATTAGTTACTTGAGTAATTAATATTATGGTATAATTAAAATGTAGAGTGTATAATTAATTAGATAAATATATATATATATATATGTGT
Source organism: Excoecaria cochinchinensis (assembly GCA_947683425.1). Lineage (NCBI taxonomy): Eukaryota > Viridiplantae > Streptophyta > Magnoliopsida > Malpighiales > Euphorbiaceae > Excoecaria > Excoecaria cochinchinensis. Next base: position 4,819,777 of record CANTUQ010000194.1, on the reverse strand, counting down.
GATAATTTAAATGGATTAAATGTTTAATTAGTTAGATAAATTATAAATTAAGTTGATTAATTATATTAATATGTAATGTTTAATTATATTATGTGTTGGTTTAATTAAATTAGTATGTGTGTATATTAATTTGAATTAAGTGAGATTAATTAACAAAAGAAGAAAAGGAGGGAAATGGAGGAAGTTACCATTATGCCCTTTAACCCTAATTGTGGGTATAAAGGGAAAAGAATGAAGGAAAATAGGGGGGGGGGGGTCGGCAGATCAAAGAGAGAAAAAGCCAAGCAAAAGAAAGAAAAAAGGAAAAAGAAAGAAAAAGGAAAGAAAAAGAAAGGAAAGAAGAGAGGAAGAGCAGACCCAGGAACCCAACGCCGGACCGGAGAGAAGAAAAAGGAGAAAAGGAGAGAGGGAGAAGGCGTCGCCTCCGCCGGCCACCTCCGACGCCGGATTCAGGCACGCGCCCCACCGGAAGAACCACCACGTCCGGGCGCACCCAGTCGCCGCCGCCGCTTCTCCATCGGACTCCGGCAACCGACGCGTGAGGGAGAAGGACCCGGCGCGCGTCACAGTGGCGACTCCACTGGGGACGTATTTGAGACTTCGATTCGAAAGTACCTTGATTAAAATTTACAATTGAGTTTTAGTTTATAAAATTCGCTTTTTCTCAAAATTGCATTGCATATCATTAGAGCTTTAGAATACGCTAGTTTGGTCCCTTTATCAGCTCCGGTGCGTTCCCGAAGCACGACCTCATTTTCACTCAATTTGGGGAAGTGTTAAGGATAATCACCAGCCCAAGCCACGTACCATCGTGGTATATAAAATGGTGACCCGATCGGTCGTTATGCTCATGATGAGCTAGACCCGTCGGCAGGGATCATGCTTGGGTAGCCTCAAAGTAACACCACCTTTTGACCAAAGCTCATGTAATGGCAATAGAAATCTCCACTAGGTGACATGTACCATAATATCGTGCTTGCTAATTGGGCCGTCATATATTGAACAAAATCAATTGAATCAGATGATTTTCATCAAAAGCTTTCATGCCCCGATGGGCTTATCTTGATTTAATCGAATTGTTTAAATATATAATGGCCAACCATCCATGCGCATGTGCTTTAAAGTAAAGAGTTGTTATGCTGCCGGCTTCTCACCGTGCATTATACGCGTCCATTGGGTTCCCTGTTAACCCTTGGATAAAGCCCACCTAGGAAAGGGACCGCACGACCTCGTGTGTGGGAGAAATAAGGCCGGAAGGTTCTACCTGCTTGCATGTGGCTGTGAATGCTGCATAACATGCACATACATCACATGTCATTCATGTCAAAAAAAAAAAATCAATCAAAAATAAAAAAATATATAAAATATAAAAAAAATAAATCAATAAAAAATACATTTCATATTTTATGTATATATCCTTTTGCCTGCATATTGTTTTTCACACGCATATACCATCATGTGTATATTTATTTTTGCATATACCATCACGTGTATATTTATTTTCATGCATTGCATTGCATAATTGCAATTTATTGATTTTTTCATTCCATCTGCATAATTCACGATCATGCATTGTATATTGTCATGCATGCATCATTCTAACAATTTGAATTTTCAGCCATCATAAATTCATCCAAATGGATTAGAGGTCCCAACGATCGATTAGTAAGGCCAGACTCGCCCTTTGGATTGCTGGAATTAATGCTTGATTGGGATCTTGAGACACTCTCAGAATCTAATACCTCGTCCTCATGATTCACGAGCACCTACTATCTCACAACCACTTGCTGATCCACGATAACCAATAGCCCATGCTGGGGGCAAGCCGAACCACCTGCTGGTGGAGAGGCTCTTTTTACTGGCAATGCTACTGTCAACCTGTCAATGAGCACAGAGCTGCGACACTTATTTAGCCAAGAAGGGCAAGAGTTCATAATCCTGAGGAGGATTTTATGGAAGAAGATGAGATTGAATACATAGCAGCCCACCAACGCTGGCCATTTAACAGATAAATGCTAAATTTTGAGGGACTGAATTCAAGATCTGATCAACAATAAAGAAATTATTGACCCAGAGAAGAAGGGGAAATAAAAGCTGATGATAGATGAACAATGTTTTTGTGTATTTGTATATTATTTCTAATGATTTCATTTCTTATGATCATGATATATTCATTCATTTTGACATTAATTCAATTAATACTACTGCATTTAATCTTGAAACTTTGGAAATCCAAAGAAAATCTTGATGGCATCTGATATAACTCCTGAAGGGAAAGAGTCAGAGAGAAAATAAAAAGAAAGAAAAAAAAAACTAGTTGCAATTAGGAGATTGGATGAAAACCCACTAAGAGCACTAGAACCTTTCTGATTACCCGTCGAAGCGATCTCTGGATAAGACAGAACCTGGAAAATGATTTAGGCAATCTTTTCTTTGTATAGCTCTCTAAATGACTATTTCCTACCCTTATTTTACAATCGCTTGCTAGCCCATTGAGCCTTTATGCAGGTATGCTGAATGCGTACCAATTTTGTTGTTATACACATTAAAACTACCCCCTCGCCTAAAATGATTTTGGCTTCCCCTTAGAAGAGTGGCCGCTCTAAAACTGATGGATGTACATTTGAACAATTCTTTGGACTATTAAAAAAAATTTTTGCCTTAATAACAGCAAGTTCAGACTTTGAAAAGAGGGTTTAGTCATGCATGAAAGGCATGAGCAAAAAAAAAAAAAAAAAGAGGAAGCGAAAGCAAAAAGAAAAAAAAAGAAAAATGAAAAATTCAAAAAGAAAAAATGAAAAAAAAAAGAAAAAAAAGCAAAGAAAACGAAAAGAAAAAAAAGAAAATAATAAAAAAGAGAGCTCAAAATAGTAACCAATTGACTAGTTTCAATGATTACCCTTTCTGTTCTGATCTCAAGGAGCTAGAATGTTATCAAGTCCAAATTCGAGAATACTTTTGAGCCAAGAACGGTTCATCCATCAGTTAAGAAAATATTGCGGGCATTCTTCTCTAGCAACCTGATCTTTCTTTGACAGCCATCTACCCAAGCCTAACATTACAACCGAAGTAAGACCTTTTGATTTTGGGTTCAGTCTTATCCAATTAGCGGAGATGACCTTCTAAAAAGGTTTGGTACGTAAGAAGAGGCCTATGGTGTTTCTTGAGCTTCAAGCGAGAAGCCATGAGTGCATTCATGCATTCGAGTTAAGTCTTGTCTCCGACGTTGCTTCTAGAATTCGCATTCAAAAGATTAAATGAGAGCAGAGAGAAAATATTCTATCATGAGAATCAAAAAGAGAGCTGATTGATAACAGGAGTTTGATGCTTTCAAGATCCATCCCGAGATTGGATGAGGTTTTGTATCTTGAGATTAATGCCAAATAATGATCATATATTATGAAATCAAATTGAAATATGTGCATTTATGCAATGGTATTGATGTAACCAGAATAGTTCATCTTATGTACAAAAGAAAAAAAAAGAGAAAAAAGAAAAAAGAAAAAAAAAGAAAGGCCGTTAGAGATGAAAACCGTAATTGGCGCTCTAAGCAAAAATTAGGCCAAAGGACAGGGTGAAAACCTGAAAACAGGCAGTCTGTCCTAAAGAAAGAAAAAAAAAGAAAAAAAAAGAGAAAAAAAAGAAAAAAGAAGAAAAAAAAAGAGCCGCTGGATTGGGTTGGGTCCATTCCAGGCAAAAATAAGGCATAGGGTTATGTGAAAATCCGAAAGGACGCATTTCCCGCCAAGAAAAGCTAGTGTGAAAATCCACAAGGGACGCACTACCTTAAAATAATGACTACAGGTTTCAGACGAGAACCTCATGATCCCCAAAGAGCATGAAATTCAAAGGCAATTCCAGAAGGCACTGATCTTACTGCAGATTGCAATCAAATCGGCTGTCGCCTCCAAATCCACTTAGATGAATTTTTATACTGCATTGCTGCATACACATGCATCTCACGTGCATACTCACAATTTTTTTGTATATCTGCCTTTCTAAGTCTTGCAGAAAAAGGGACTCGATGCGGACACCGGCAGAAACCGAGTGACGACATCATTCCAAACATCAATCCAAATATCAATTGACACAATCAACCAAAGACCTCTCAGGGGGCAGTTCTCATCCCAAGACCTTTCAGGGGGCAGATAATCAACCCAAGACCTCTCAGGGGGCAGATCTCAACCAAAAACCTCTCAGGGGGCACATAATCAAATCCAAGACCTCTCAAAGGGCTCATAGACAGCACCACTTCACCAAACGGAGGGTTAGCACGATGGCGGCACTACCACTCTGAGGAGGGTTAGCACGACCACGGCACTACCACTTCACCAAACGGAGGGTTAGCACGATGGCGGCACTACCACTCTGAGGAGGGTTAGCACGACCACGGCACTACCACTTCACCAAACGGAGGGTTAGCACGATGGCGGCACTACCACTCTGAGGAGGGTTAGCACGACCACGGCACTACCACTTCACCAAACGGAGGGTTAGCACGATGGCGGCACTACCACTCTGAGGAGGGTTAGCACGACCACGGCACTACCACTTCAATCAATCCAAGACCTCTCAGGGGGCGGATCTCGACCAAAGACCTCTCAGGGGGCACCACTCAACAGAACGGCTAGCACGATGACGGCATTACCACTCTATGGAGGGTTAGCACGATCACGGCACTGCCGCTTCTGCAATCACAACAACAACACTCAATTCAAGAAGGTTTCCGCCGCAGGTATGGAATCCTCTCTCTCTCCCACTTTGAATTTTGGCTCACCTAGGTGTCTATGCACTAGCTTTTCCAAAATTGGGGGCAACTGTAAACACCGGGTCCCGAGCTCAACATAAAAATGGCAATGGTGATTTTTTTGATCCTTGATTATTCCCTCCGAAAGAAAAACCAAAAAGAAAATATAAATAAAAAATATATATAAATATATGTGTGTGTAAAATTAATTAATTTTGTTATTAGTTACTTGAGTAATTAATATTATGGTATAATTAAAATGTAGAGTGTATAATTAATTAGATAAATATATATATATATATATGTGTGATAATTTAAATGGATTAAATGTTTAATTAGTTAGATAAATTATAAATTAAGTTGATTAATTATATTAATATGTAATGTTTAATTATATTATGTGTTGGTTTAATTAAATTAGTATGTGTGTATATTAATTTGAATTAAGTGAGATTAATTAACAAAAGAAGAAAAGGAGGGAAATGGAGGAAGTTACCATTATGCCCTTTAACCCTAATTGTGGGTATAAAGGGAAAAGAATGAAGGAAAATAGGGGGGGGGGGGGGGTCGGCAGATCAAAGAGAGAAAAAGCCAAGCAAAAGAAAGAAAAAAGGAAAAAGAAAGAAAAAGGAAAGAAAAAGAAAGGAAAGAAGAGAGGAAGAGCAGACCCAGGAACCCAACGCCGGACCGGAGAGAAGAAAAAGGAGAAAAGGAGAGAGGGAGAAGGCGTCGCCTCCGCCGGCCACCTCCGACGCCGGATTCAGGCACGCGCCCCACCGGAAGAACCACCACGTCCGGGCGCACCCAGTCGTCGCCGCCGCTTCTCCATCGGACTCCGGCAACCGACGCGTGAGGGAGAAGGACCCGGCGCGCGTCACAGAAGGCCTCTTTGATATTTTTAGGCTCTTCCTCGTCTTGTGGAGTAATCAAAAGGGCTTCGTTCAAGCCTTCGATCTCAAATCGTCGGCGAGGAACACTTATCCTTTTAGATTTACGTAGTTTCGAATCTTGATAAATATGTCTCATATATTCATCGTAATTTGGAATACTCCCACTGGGGCCATGTACCATACTCCCACTGGAGTTAGGAATACTCCCACTCAAATCAGGGTCTCGAATATTGGATCATATAGAGGAGGAAGATCTTGACCTTCTTCCTCTAATTCCCTCCCACTCAGATGGAGTGATCCTGATGGTTCATCTTCCTGATTTTGATAGAAAGTGAAATCTTGATTCACTTCGCCCAACTTTGGAAACTCATTTTCTAAGAATATGACGTCTCGTGATTCAAATTCAGTCACAGAACCATTCTCTTACTCACCCATGAATACGTATCCTTTTGATACTTCAGAATATCTCACAAAGATACTCTTTTTACCTCTTGGTCCCAATTTACTAAATTTACTTGAGGTATCATGGACGTAAGCAGCACAACCCCAAGGTCGTAGATGGTTTGGGTCAGGCTGCCGACCAGTCCACAACTCATAAGGTGTGGATGTGACATATTTTGAGCGCACACGGTTTAGAACATATATGGCAGTTAATAAAGCATCTCCCCAATAGGAGATAGGCAAATTTATCTCTGCCGTCATAGATCTAACCATATCAAGGAGAGTCCTATTTCTCCTTTTCGCAACACCATTTTGTTGTGGAGTTCTAGGAATGGACAACTGATGTTCAATCCCTTTTTCATCACATAAATCTTTAAATTCATCTGAAAGATATTCCCGACCTCAGTCAGTTCTTAAAGCTTTGATCTTTTTATCTAATTGATTCTTAACTAAGTTCATAAAAGTTTTGAAGCAACTCAATGCTTCTGACTTGTGAGAAATCAAGTAAACATGACCATAGCTTGTATAGTCATTTATAAATGTGATGAAGTAGTAGGCCCCATGCCTTGCCCTCACATTCATTGGACCACAAACGTCAGAATGAATTAATTGCAATGGAAATTTAGCTCTAGTTCCTTTTCTGAACGATTTTCTCACCAGTTTTCCTTTTAGACAATGCTCACAGGTAGGTAATTCGACCTCATTCAAATCACCTAGTAAACCAGCTTTGGCTAACCGACTCATTCGATTTTGCCCAATATAGTTTAATCTAGCATGCCATAAATTCACATGATTCTCATTATTATGTGAAGTAGAAGAGATTAAAGAAAATCTGTTTTTATTAATAAAGTTAGGATCGATATCCAAAACAATAAAATTATTCGAAATAAAACCAGAACCATAATAAGCATCATCCAAACATAAGCGCATACTGTCATCTTTAAAATGTAAATCAAAACCAAGTTTTAATAACACAAGAACAAAAACTAAATTCCTACGAATATCTGGAGCATAAAGCACATCATGTAAGAGCAAGGTTCGGCCTTTGCGTAAGACTAATCTACACGCGCCAATCCCTTGTACCGGCACTCTTGTGTCGTTTCCCACATATATATATTTTACTCCATATGGTATTCACCAGAATTCTACAAAGGCATCTCGATCCTTTGCTACACGGTCCGTTGCTCCTGAATCAACCACCCACAAAGGATGAAATTCAGTTAGTAATACAGAACTAGATACACAAATTTCACTCACTCTTGAGTTAGAATAGTGTCCCTGATTGGGCACAGTGCAGTCTCTTGCATAGTATCCTTTCTGTTGGCAGTTAAAACATTTCACTTTTGAAATATTTATTTTTTTTCTTGCCTTTGGACCTTTTAGAATTCTGTTCTTTGTTCTGCCTTTTATTTTTCTTGGCAGGTTCCTTATCCCGACCTTTGAAGCCTTTTCTTTTGTTCTGGTTTGAACTCATCCCACTAGAATGGGACTATGCCACATGCACTTCGGCATTGACCTTGATCGATGCCAATCTATCCTCTTTAAGCTCCAGGTGACGTGCGACATCCTCAAATGTCTTTACACTATTCATATGAGTCAGTTGCATTTTTATATGCTTCCAACTCTTGGGTAAGGAACGGATGACAGCTTGGACCTGCTGCTCGTTGGTCAACTTATGACCATATTCACTAAGCTCACTCATCATATTTTCTATCTCCCTGAGATGTTTTCGCATAGAATGATCAGCTCTCTTCTGATAAGTATCAAATTTAATCGTCAAAGATCGGAGTTTAGTTAGAGTCACTCCTCCAAACTTCTCCCGCAAAGCGATCCACATATCCATGTCGTTTTGATACTTGCGGAATTGCTTAGTTATATCATCCTCCATAGCACTCAGCAAAATAATACGAGTAGTGGAATTCTTTTTCTTCCATGCCAAATAGACATCTCGGTCCCGCGCATGCTGGGCCGTATTGCCATTCTCAGGTTCAGTCATAACCGAACTTAAGGTTTCGAGAGCCACTTGCTCCTCAAGCACATACTGGATCTTCATACTCCTGATTTCATAATTGTTATCATTTAATTTCAAATCTTTGTTTAATTTAGCGAGAATTGATTTGGAAGCAGATGCCATTTGTATCCTCTGATTCAAATGGAATAAAGTTGCACGTTATTATAGGAGATTAGGCGATACATGCAATTTACTATACACCTGAAATGATAACCTAATAAAGTTTTCTATTAGACTCAAATTCGAAAAAGTTACTAAAAGTACCAATTACCTTCTAAGTTCTAATGTCCAACTTTATAGGTTAAGATTTCATGCATAGTAAATTAAAATTATTGGATTATTTAAGTTCTTAAACTTATGAGGGAAATTTTATTGGTTTTTATTTTATTAAGTCTTTACTTAAAAAATATGCAAATATTTTACTCATAAAATATTGTAAGGTAATTAACATTTTAAAATAAACACATTTATTAAAAAATAATTAAATGTCATAAGAAATAAACTCATTCATTCAACCAATAAATAAATCCAATAATCCTCAAATAAGACACACATGTCAAATAATAATAATAGGAAACATAAATCTTATAAAAATAAACGCTAACTATAATTGACACTCATGTCAACTACTATAGAAAACTAGATCTCCTCAAGATCTTTACTGACACAGGGACTGATTTTTTGACAAACTTCATTAACTCATAAGTTCACTGATAAAGTCATGGACGATGCACTTTACGTCCAATTCTTAATTTCATCACAGATGGAATGTTGCTTCTCAACACTCCTCTTTTGGCAACTCTAGCCAAAAAATGGATAATAGATTTCCTATAAACTCTATCTCTAATGTACCAAGTAGTTTCTAAAACCTCTCTCAGAACTGGATGATATTCAAAAGAGTTAACCAACGCTTTGATTAGACCCCTATCATCCCTTCCTAGGCTTAAACCTCCTATCCAAATGCATTCCTACATTTGTTCATGCATAGTCAATATATGATGCACTATAGCATCAATATCATCAGCTCGAATATTCCTCCACATTCTCATGTTGCTTATTGAACGCACTCTTGCATTTCTTAAAGCAATCCCATGCGGGGTTTTAGGAATCATAGGTATCCTTATCATCATTTCTGAAACACATTACAGAAATTTAAATGATTAATATACTCATTTATAAACACATATGATTGAAACACATTTCAATCAACAAATAAGGATAAATAAAACATAAAAAATTTTTCAAAAAATTTTTTAAAAATAGAAAACACATTTTCCATAATTATTAAAATATTTATTTTAAAATAAAATAAATAATTATATTTTATAGTCATCAAAAATTTTTAAAAAATTGACAATAAATCAGAAATATTATGAAAAATATTTTCGTAAAAAATGGAGCTGATTTGGAGGCCAGAGCTTGCCGAACGCGCCCACACGCGCCGACGAGAGGGAGGAGGACGCGCTCACGTGCCTCCATGCATTACACGCGTGACTACCTCTTGGTCAGACATTTAATGGCCCCAATACCGGACTAGTCGAAAATAGTGTTTCCTAATAGTTAATAGTGACACCGGGATGAATAGTAACTCCCGGAGTCGAAAAATATTTTATTTGATTAATGGAAAATATAACTCACAATGAGTTCGAAATTAAAATTTGGAGTGAAATCGAGGTCAAATAAGATCTCAAAAGTCAGAAATAAGAAAAAATAGCAGTTCCGATATGAATAATAACTAGGTTGATTGGGAGTTTGACCGCACCGTAGAAAGTGCTACGGATTTCAGAAAAATAATCTGAGAATATAGACATACTCGTATTGATGAGTAGAATTATATGGTAATGAAAAATTTAATTTTGGTGACACTAGAAAATTAGGTTATCGGACTGGTACATAATTACCAGACCGAGAAATGATTTCCAATTGACCCCAAAATATTATTGGAGTATAATGGATATGAGTTAAGAATTATAGAGTCATTTTTATGAGAAATTGACCTTAGGAAGTAAGGAAAAATATATGATTTTGGTTTGAATAGTACTCGATTGATCGGAGGTTTGACCGAGTCTTTAAAAATAGCAAATAATGTTCAAAAATTGCAGAAATTTCCAAATAGGCTCTAAATGATATGTAGAAATTTTGGTAGTAAAACGGGAAATTTCGAGAACATTGATAATTATTGATATGGACCTATTTAATTGAACTGGACCAGAAATGGACTCTGATTGGGCTAAAATTTTGTGTACAGACTAGGTTTTACTAGATATGAATTATGGAATCAAATTTGAAGTGATTTGAAGTTAGGAAGTGAGATAATCGAATTAAGTGGACAAAAATGGATAATTAACTCATTAATGAGCTAATTAATATGCTAACCTACTCTCATCTACCTGCTTAATGTTAGAAATCTGTAGATTGAGGGAAGTCTTTCACGTTTTTCTTCTCTCTTCCTTTGCTCTTCAAAATCGTGGCCTTGTTCTTCCTTTTCTCTTTCTTTTTCTTTCATTCTCCTTCACAAATCCATCATTTTCAAGCCCCTCAACTGGAATTGAGCCTCTTTTCAGCTTAAAAGTGTGTGTTAGAGTGCTTTTGAGTAAGAAGAAGTGAAGAAATCAAGGGATTTCAAGTGAGGGGTTTAAGTGGAGGTAAGAAGATTTAATTGTTTTGATTTCATCTATTAGTTCTAAAGGATAGATTAAGATGTATTAAGTATGATTATTAAGTTATATTGAATAAAAGAAGGAAATTAATGGGTGTAGTTTGATGTGTATTTTCGGCCATGGATGAGGAATTCAAGGGGAAAAGCTTTTCAAAGGCTAGAATCATGCATGGTGGAGGTTATGAAGGCTAGATCATGGAATTAAGTTTTGTGATTACTCAATCCATGAATTTTTTTTGAAAAATTAGGGTTTGAGGTTATGTTTATGTGTGACTATGTGTAATTTGTATGTATAATTGCAATTGAGGTGATAATTGAGTTTAAGAAAGTGAAATATGCTAAATTGAATGATTAAAATGGAAGATAACTAAGGGTGAGTTTTGGACATAATATGACATAAGGGTATACTTAGGTATATTATTGGTATACCTAGTGAATTGGTGAAATTAAATGGTATATATGTATAAATTGAGGTTTAATTTAGTGAAATAAGCTATGAATGAGTGATAAATAAATTATTATTGATAGACCCTAAGATGACCGAATGGCTTAAGTGGAAGAATATGATATATTATGTGGTATACATATTATATGAAATGTAAATGAATAAATGAATGAATTAGAAATGAAATGGAGGGTAAAATGAAAAGAAATGCTTGAAAAGCAAATGATTGATTTAAGTGAGTTTGTGTTAAAAGTATGTGCAAATGAATAATAAAATTAGAAAGGTGACTAAGAACCCTTAATATGACATTTAAAATGGTTAAATGAAATTAAAAGAAATTGTAAGGTAAAGTCCCTTCCTTGGCCAAATGAACCCTTAGTGTGTACTAGGGTATAACTTGTGTATAATCAAAGATTAATGGCCCAAAATGAAATTAGACATGAAAAGAAGTGTCCATAAATTTATTTGGAATTTATGGAAATTATATGAATATTTTTTAGTATGATATTCCATTATACTCAAGGTGAAAATAATAATAATTATTGAAATAATTGAAATTATATGTATATGTGATGTTATTTTGATTAAGTGAATTATCGAGATTGAAATGATAATGAAGTGAAAGAAATGAAAATGAAGTGACTAAAATGAAAATAAAAGGGTACTGATAAATCATATGTTATACGTCACATGTCATATGTAATATGAAAGTGTTAAAAGAACGAAAGTGGATTTGAAAGTCTATTTGAAAAGATAAATTTTGATAAATGTGAAAGTTTTGCCCTTAGTGGTCTAGCAGTTTAATCTAGTCCAGGATATGTTTGGCTAGCCATAGGGATACCATTGATACCGCGGTGGAAGTCATGGCGACTTGCTTTGCTATGACAGATTCGCGATGGTCTCTCATAGCCCTCTGTTATATGTCATACGTCGACGTCTGTTACATGATGGAGTGATCCTTTGAGGTCATTCCCTATTGTATTGCAGTGGGACTTTGGGGCCCACGTCCCATATATCCAGTTTGCAGATGGTCTGTCGGGATTGTACTAGGGGCATAAAATTGATATGATTGCAAAATGTTTGAAAATGCAAAAAGTAAAACGAGCAAATGAAATATGACATGAGTGTAATATGACATAGTGTAAAATGCAAAGGCATAATATGATAAAATGTAAAATGATAAAAAGTAATATGATGTAAAGTAAAATGACATAACGTAACATGTAAAAGATATAAGTATAAAAGCCTAATGTGAAAGTATAACTTGAAAGCGATAGTATAACATGGTATAATATGTAAAAGTATAAAATGTAAAAGTATAATATGCCAAAGTATAACATGTAACAAGCCATAATGTAATATGCCATAATATGTAAAACGTATAATGAATAAAAGCATAATGTATAAAAAGCCTAAGTGTAATAAGCAGAATCGTAAAGTGATATGATTCTGTCAAAAGTAAAATGACATGAAAATGTGAAAAGTAACATGAAAATAAGAAGTTATATGGAAAAGGACTTAAGTGAAAGAAAGTAAAAAGTTTGGGGTAAAAACTTAATTTACCCAAATCATAAGCCAAAGGGGTCATAGTGATGGAAATGACCTGAAAATGCAAAAGGTATAGTGAACATGAAAATTTAAATGAAAAAGGACTCATATGGAAGAAAATAAAAGTTTAAGGACCAAAACGTAATTTACCGTAAAAATAATTAGTCGTGAGACTAATTGGCAAATTATAAGCTAAGAAGTGAATAAAGGTGAAAATGTAGTGAATGAATGATAAAATTTCAAGTAAATGTTAAATGAAGGACCAAATCGTAATTTTGCCAAAAGTAGGGGCAAAATAGTAATTAAGTGTAAAAGTATACTAATAAGTAACATGTAAGTGAAAAGTGAAATTAATATGACAGTCCCGTGAAGAATCCAAAGTTCAGGGACTAAAATGTAATTTGCCATGAAAAGGACGAAACATGGACTAGTATGTAATTTGTAAGCCTAATAATGATTTAAAATGAAAAGAGAAATGAACTAGTGATATTTCCGTAAATAACGTCAAAAGAAGGGAAAAAATGTAAATTTGCCCTAAAATTGATAAAATAAGGATTAAACGGTAATTTGTACATGAATTGATAAGTGAAATAAATAAGAATGATAAAATGAGTGATAATGGAGTTAAATGCAGAGTAAAAGCCTAAAATGAACTAATATGTAAAATGTACATGAAAGTAAAAGTTCAAGGACTAAACCGTAAATTTACACGTCAAATGTAGTGAAGTTTTAAAGGAATAGCAAAATATAGTGATATGTGGTTAAATGAATGAAGTGATATGCTATTAAGAACTAGAATGGAAGTCTGAGGACTAAATGGTAAATTGTACACTAAGTAAATAAATGTGAGAAAACTTACTTAGTGGCATACTTGTAAATAAATGGAAATTTAGTTAAAGGAAAGAGTTATATGATAAGTATTAAATAAGTTAGGGATCAAATTGTAATTTGCCAATAGGAAGGGCAAATAAAGGACTATAGTGTAAAATGGCACTAAGTGAAATTGTAGTGAGTGATTTAAATGGAATTAGAAAATTGATAAGTATAGTGTATTTTATGCATGGGTGTGCATAAGCTTGAATTGGAAATTATGAGATTCGTAATCACCACTGAGCATATTTAATACTCAGCACGTAGTTTGTTTGACTGCGTGTAGGTACCAAGTGGAGCGTCTGCGGAGCAGGCAGACCATTGACTTGGAAGTCGGACTGGTTCGTTGGATTGAAGTCAAGAATAATATGTATATTGTTAATAGAATGTAAATGAATACTATGTGATATTGAAATAGTTATATGTAATGATAAATGCTATTTAATTGGGATAGCTTATATGGATTGACTTTTTAATGTGTATTAAGTTATTATCGTGGTGCCCCTGAGTTGGGCTGTGTTTTGTTTGAATTGCAGGTTTTGGGTAGCTAACATTATAGTCGTTATGCTGCCAAATTTTGAATCTAATGAATAGTATTAGTGGCATGTATATGTGTAATGGTTTAGCATTGAATATGTAGTGTGTAATATGAATATGTAAATGTTATAGGCTATCGAATGACATGATAAGTTAAGTGTAATGTTTGGATTAGATCGAGTGAAATGTAATAGTGACATGAAATTGAAAAAGGATAAATGATTTGATAAGTTTATAAGTTTTAAAAAAAAAAAAATTACTGCAATTGTCGATATCCGTACCAATTGCAGGTATGGGGCGTTACAAGACACGTGTCAGCACCACAGCGTGACACGTGTTCGATATACACTGGACCATGTGGCGCCATGTGGACACGTAATTGCCACATGGCAATGACGTGGCTTGACCCATGGCGAACTCTGATTGGTACACGTGTACGCATCTGACATGTCAGCATGACATGTGGCAGGCCTCGACCTTGCCACGTGTCCACCCCTGATTGGTCCACCTAGCGCCCACGTGGCGCACAGGGGACACGTTGAATCCACGTGGCATGACCGTGGTCTGCCACGTGGCTCGCGACGATTCGGCCACGTGTTAATAACGCATCACGTTATTGACACATGTTCGCGTGCATGTGGGCCACCGCACACGCCCACGCGCCTAACGTGTGGTGGCGCGTGTAAGCCACGCGCCACCTTACCGACTGAATTAGAACTCCGGATTTCAGCCGGTCAGGGGTTCTTGGGGTCTGTGAACACAATGGTAAGGTCAAAATAAAAAATCTCAATTTCTATACTAGCGTTTTGAATATTCAATTTTATTCCCTCGGATTTTGGTATACACATACACGAAATTGAGCCAAAATATACACGCATATATATTTTTCACACAAAAAATAAATTTTTGTTGCATTTCATGCTTCCTAGATCTACAAATTTTACTCATAAAATTTTAGATCAATTTTAAGCCGCATGCCAGAATGCAAAAAATGAAGGCTCTGATGCCAATGAAAGGAAAATAAAAAAAGAAATTAATTGAGGTAAAAATAAATGGATTGATACCTACTTGTTGTAGCGCGTAAATCTCGTTGCGGAAACGATACAAGGATCTCCTTTTATTTGGTCACCGGTCTGGCTATTACCCCCTCGAGATAAGAACAGTTAGATCACAATCTAAGAGCCCCTGTAAGATTAACATAATAAATTGTGAGTGGGAACGAGCAGCCTTACGGCGTATACGTTTTCTCGTTACCAAATAATGAGGATCTCACCTCTATTTATAGAGATCCTAAAGGCTCGAGACTTATCTCTAGTCTAACTCAGAATCCTTCTTGAGAAAGAATTTGGTAAACTTTATCAGATTAAATAACTCAATTTAATCTGAATTGAAACTCAATCCATTATAGAGTCATGGGCGTATCCCAACTCTATCATATAATTCATAGGTAATTCAATATAAATGTACCAAGCATTTAAATATCTATATGCACTCCATGAATCATTTAATATCATACAAAATAATACGATTGCATTATTAAAACATATGCGCGTTCATTATTTTTATTTGCGACCATTCAATTCTTGTGCATAAAATCATTTCCATTATGCCATTAATTTTCTAAGATCATTTACTATCATTTTCATTCATTTTTTTTATTTAATTAAGATCCTTATTTGCCAAAATAATCCAAATGGCTTTATCGACCTGCTTGGATTGGAGTGGTCGAAACCTAACACTACACTCCAATTCGGTGTAAAAAGAGGTCGAAACCTGACATTGCTCTTTTTACACCAAATCTCATATGTGTTTGGATTGGAGTGGTCGAAACCTAACACTGCACTCCAATCCGGTGTAAAAAGAGGTCGAAACCTGACACTGCTCTTTTTATACCAAATCTCATATGTGTTTGGATTGGAGTGGTCAAAACCTGACACTATACTCCAATCCAGTGTAAAAAGAGGTCGAAACCTGACACTGCTCTTTTTATACCAAATCTCATATGTGTTTGGATTTGGAGTGGTTGAAACTTGACACTGCACTCCAATCCGGTGTAAAAAGAGGTCGAAACCTGACACTGCTCTTTTTACACCAAATCATGATTTCCATTTTTCTATCTTATGTCACAATATAGCCTGCCTTTATTATTTTCATGTCCTCCATAAGTTCCATCTATTCACGTTATGTGCATATGAATTCATGTGCTTAATTATTTCTAAATGTTATATATGATTAAACATAAGTCATAAATGCATTGTACGAAACTTGCTTATTTCACATATCATATGTCATTTATTCCATAACCATAGTTGAACATTCATAATATGTTCATTTCTATTTCCTTCATCCATATTGCCACACTAAAACACAATCTAGTTTATACATTCATGCCCTAATGTAGTGGCTTATGTTCATATGCATATAATCTGAACACTTTTGTTATCTTATATACAAGTTAAAACATTCATTCTATTTGCAATAATACTTGGCCAAAATCTCATCTCATTTGTAATTACCATAACATATTTGATTAGTCTTATTTGTGCTATTATCATTAAGTTCTTTAAACCATACAATATCTCGACAATTACATATCACATAACGAATTTATATTATCTATAATCAAACAAAATCAACGGTTCTATACGCATGAGCAACATAAAATACCAATACGTGCTTAAGCTAAATTTGCAGTTAAAAATACACAGTTTTAACCCAAGTAAGCAGAATTTACTGCTAAGACACACGTAAGTTCCTAAATGACAATCAACATACAACTCAACCTAGTCAATGATAAATCGACATTCCACTAAGTTTAACATTTAATTTCTCAATTAGACATATAATGGCCCAATATCGGATTAGACGTAAATAGTATTTTTTGGTATCGGTCAGCGTACCCAGGTAATAAATACACTTGTGGGCAAAAAATATTTTATTTGACCATTGAAAAATATTAGTTATGATTAGTTCGCGGGTGAAATTTGAAGTGAAATTGACATCAAATATGTCTCCAAAAGCCAAAAATAAGAAAGAAGTCCAGTTTCGGTTCATATAGTGACTAGTTTGACCTTAGGTTTGACCGGATCTTTAAAAATTACCAAACTTTCCAGATTTTCTCTATATGATATTTAAGAATTTTCGGTGGTGAAAAGGGAATTTTTTGGTAACACAGAAAATTTTGAATCGGATCGATTTAATTGAACCGAACTACAAATGGACTCCGATTGAGTTGAAATTTTATAGGGAGGCTATCTTTTATATTCTAAAATTGTTGGAATTTTTTTGGGGAGAAAATAAGTTGAGGAAAGTATGAATTGCATTGTGGGGTCCAAAATTAGCCTTAAAAATCAAAATTTGACTCATGCAGGTTGGACCACCTTGGTCAGACCATAGCAGCCCATTTATTCACTATAAATAGCCTTAATTAACTGTGTTTGGGATAAAAATAACTCACCTACAGCAGCTCCTCCCTCCTTGGCCGAGAGACCCACTTCCCTCCCTCTCCATTTTATTTTTCTTCTTTGCTTATCTCATTTCACTTTAAATTATAGCCTCCTAACTGAAATTCAGCTCATCTTCAATACTTTGGTAAATATTGGAGTCCGATTTAAGTGAAGGAAGTAAGATAATCCCTAATTCAAAAGTTGGGTGCATAATTGAGGTTAGTAATTTAGATAGTCTTATTTTGATTCAAGGCTTCCTATAGATATTTTAAGGCATATAGATTAAGTTTATGTAGGAATAAGTGTGATTAGAAGTGGGATTTTGAAAAATTTTCCTTGTGGAATTTTAGCCCCCATAGGAAATTAAGGAGAAGAAAATCCTTCCAAGGCCAAAGGAAAAGAAAAAGAGGCCTAGGAAACTCTAAGTGAAGAATTGAGGTTTGTGATTACAAATTCCATTTAATTCCATATGAAAAGCATAAACATTAAATTATGTTTAAGTATGAGTATGTGAATTATGCATGCTAAATTGAAACTAAGTCATATAATCATGCTTAGAATGTCTGGCATTGATGATTTGTATGGTTATATTAAGAAAATAAAATGTGGATGATGATGATGCATGTTGGCCGAATGGTATGTCATGGATTTTCTCATGAAATGCTTGATGATTATGACATGTAAATGATGTGTATGTAATGTGTGGCATGATATCTAGTTAACTGCATGTATAAAAATAAGAAAATTAAATATAATGGATGAGCTAACCCTTGGCCGAATGATATGCAAGTTATAAAGACATGATGGTTATGTGTTATTATATCATGTCATGGTGTAATTAAATTAATTAACATGTAATCAAGCTAAGCTAATGATGTATGATGTGAAATATAAACATGGGTACATGTATGACATCATGGCCGAATGATACCATGATAAAATGATGAGAATTTTTCATGCATATTGATGGATTGAATGGAAATATAAGTAATGCCCTAAGTAGTAAGCTGGTATTTAAATCTAGTACAGGATATAGTTGGCTAGTCATAGGGACACTATGCCGCGGTGGTGAGCATAATGTCTCACTTATTGGAGGCCAATGATGGTCCTACCTCATTGATATCATTGTTTCATTTTTCATTGTATTGTACGGGAGATCCCCCGGGGTCACCCCTCATTATTTTGAACCAACAGGATTCATTTCTCGTTTATCCAGTTCAAAGATTTATACCAGCGTTTCACATGGGGCAATATGATAAAAATATTGATAAAATAATAAATTAAAAGTAAAATGGAAAGATTTAAATGAAAAAGGACCTAATCGAAAGTAATGGGAAGATTGGGGGTAAAACGGTAAATTGACCACATATAGCATTATAAGGGTCATCAAGGGTAAAAATGTAATTAATTAATTAATTATGTAAAATAATGAATTTTCAGGGATTAAGATGAAATTTGGCATGAAAATATTAATTTAGGGACTAAACGGTAATTTACATGTTATATAAGGATTTTAAGAGTAAATGAGAATAATTAGTGGCATTATAGTAAATTTAAGTAAATTGATGGCATAAGTGTAATTTTATGAGCATGTAAGGGCATAATTGTAAATATGCCATAAGTAAGGATTTAAAGGTAATTTGTGATGATTAATGAATTCATTGCATAATTATCTAAGATAAAGATGTATTTGAATTGATGGAGTAGTTAGACAATGTATCTAATAATGGAGATATAAATTGGCCTAAGATAATAAATAGCATATTTAATTAAACATAATTAGTTATATTTATTAACTTATGTTTATGCATGAATTTTAGAGTTTATGGAAATATCTGAAATTGTAATCATCACTGGGCATATTTAATACTCAGCACATAGTGTTTTTAACTGCGTGTAGGTACGCCATAGGGCGGGAGCAGCATACCTCACATTTTGGGAGCAACCCGAGAAAATCACTTTGAGGATGTATATTATGTATTTTAGTGAGAGTGGACATGTATATGTACTCATATGTATCAATAGTATTGATCTTCTTCTTCTGCCTCAAGAATGATTGGAAACTCTCTCGAGTGAAATATGTAACCTAAATCTTTATATGACCTTAAGTAGTGATATATATATATATATATATATATATATATATATATATATATATATATATATATATATATATATATATATATGTGAGACATGCATGGTTCACCTATGATTAGTTAATGAATGACATTGTTATTGGGATTTAAGAAATCATGTGTATTTAAGTTGTGATGTTATTATCATAATATATATATATATATATATATATATATATATATATATATATATATATATATATATATATATATATATATATTTTGCGTGATTGCCCCTAGACAGCTTTAGGTCCATCAGCCGTCGTTAATTTAAGAGATACGTAAGTTTCAGGAGTGTTGCATTTTATTGGTATCAGAGTGCGGTTTAGGCGATTCTAAAATCGGATTAAGTTTAATAGGATTTTATTAGATATGGTTATACATGTCCATTGATGGATTTTAAGTGATGTGAGACTAATGTATGCTTGCTCCTTTTTGGTTATAGGGAGGGATGGTCTCCGAGAAGAATCATCGAGAGGGTGCTACGAAGAGTACAGCGTCCGCTAGTGCTGGGCGAGATGAGGCATCACGAGAGCAAGTGACTCTGCCTATTGCACCACCCCCTCCACCTCAGCTCGATCTCCTGAATCTGATTGCGGATATTATCCATCAGCGAATGCAGGGTCAGGGAGGATAGCTCCAGTTCCAGTAAAGAAAAAGCCGATTTTAGAGTAGATAAAGAAATTTGGGGCTTAGGATTTTTATGGACATGATCCCATAACACCAGTGCAGACTGAAGACTGGTTATTCAAGACCAAGAGGATTTTTGAGATCACTCAAAGTCCACCTGAGGAGATGTTACAGGGGATAGTGTCTTTATTGCAAGGACCGACGTTTATTTGGTGGGATGCATTACGTAAGCATACTTCAGCCGACCAGATCACATGGGAGTTTTTCTTGTCTCAATTTGAGAAGAAGTATGTGGGGTCTGAGTACAGGATTTCTCTGCAAGATGCTTTTTGGAGGCTCAAATAGGGTAATCGGACAGTATCAGAATATGAGCATTAATTTAATCAACTCGGTGCTTATTTGGATGATCATGAGATGGCTAGTGAGAAGTTGAAGTATAGATTTGAAAGAGGATTGCATAATGATATCAAACTGTTTTTGGGTACCCAGAAGCACCCAGATTTTAGATCTCTGATAGAGGTAGCGATTAAAGTTGAAATTATTCAAGCTGATGAGGTTGAAAGATAGTCCCGATTTAAGCAAAAGAGAAAGCCGAATTTCCCTACGGGTACAGTGAGTCAAGATAAGAAGTCTAAAGGATATGCTCAGTCCCAGGGCCGTGCTTCAGGAGCATCTGTTCATGGGCAGAAAAACCCAGGCGGTAACTGTGTTTTAGTTACATCAATGGGCAGTGCACTGATGGCCCGAGGCCGTGGCGATTATCCACAGTGTGAGCACTGTAAGAAGTTCCATCCGGGTGAGTGTAGATTTCTTTCTAGAGCTTGTTTCCAGTGTGGGTCTAAAGAGCACATGATTACAGATTGTCCACAAGTCCAGTCTTCCACAGTAGCATTGCCTGTATCTGGATCAGGACCTACAATACCGAGAGGTAGAGGCAGAGGTACAGCCTCGCAGTTAGGTGCTACAAGCCCTTCAGCTCAGCCTTCTCAGGGATAGGGGAGAGCTACAGGTCGTGCTTATGCGGCTAGAGCCAGAGACCAGGAGGATGCACCTGATGTGATAGTAGGTAAATTCTCCTTACTATCTCATTCTGTTTATGCATTGATAGACCCGGGTTCTACGCATTCCTATATTAGTACGGATGTTGCTCGGGGTAAAGGATTACTTGACTCTCGGTTATACTAGGATATCCTAGTGAGTAATCCTTTGGGTTATAGTATTGTGGTAAACAAGGTATTTAGAGATTGTCTTATTAGTGCCTAGAATCATGTGTTCTTAGCTAATTTGATAGAACTTCCTTTTAGGGAATTTGACGTTATTCTGGGTATGGATTGGTTATTCGCCCATTAGGCCACAATTGATTGCAAGAGAAAGAGAATGACCCTGGAGACTCCTGATAGTCGGGAGATAATGATTGTTGGTGAAAGAGCAGATTATTTAGCTGATGTGATTTCAGCTACAGCCGCAAAGAGGCTTATAAGGAAGGAGTGTATCGCTTATTTGTGCTATGCAGTAGAGGTGAAAAGTGAAGATCTTAAAGTGTCAGATGTACCCATTGTATGAGAGTTTCAAGATGTTTTTCCTGCAGAACTTCCAAGATTGCCACCTGACAGGGAGATAGAATTTACTATTGATTTAGTACCAGGCACTGCTCCTATCTCTATCGCTCCTTATAGGATGGCACCATCAGAACTTAAGGAACTAAAGATTCAGGTGCAGGAGTTACTTGAAAAAGGTTTTATTAGACCAAGCATCTCACCTTGGGGAGCACCAGTTCTCTTTGTGAAAAAGAAGGATGGGTCACTTCGATTATGTATTGATTATAGACAGTTGAATAAGGTGACCATAAAAAACAAATATCCTCTTCCTCGGATAGATGACCTTTTTGATCAGTCAAAAGGTTCTAGTGTGTTTTCAAAGATTGATTTGAGATCCGGCTACCACCAGTTGAAGATTAAAGAAATAGATGTATCTAATACAACTTTTTGCCCTAGGTATGGTCACTATGAATTCTTGGTCATGCCTTTTGGATTAACTAATGCTCCGGCAGCCTTCATGGACATGATGAACAGAATCTTCCATCCCTATTTGGATCATTTTGTGGTGGTTTTCATTGATGATATTCTGGTGTACTCTAAGACTCCAGAAGAGCATGATGAGCATCTGCGGATTATTCTGCAGACTTTAAGGGAAAGGCAGCTGTATGCTAAATTTATCAAGTGTGAATTCTGGCTAGATGAAGTGTCATTTCTAGGACATGTAGTGTCATCTGAGGGTATCAAAGTTGACCCTAGAAAGATTGAAGCAATTCTTCAGTGGAAAACGCCTAAAAGTGTTACAGAGATTAGAAGCTTCCTTGGATTAGTAGGTTATTACAAGAGATTTGTAAAAGGCTTCTCCACTATTGCAGCTCCTTTGACTCGATTGCTATAGAAGAACGCTAAGTTCAAGTGGTCTGATAGATGTTAAGGAAGTTTTGAGAAACTTAAGTGCATGTTGACTGAAGCTCTAGTGTTAGCTCAACCAGAAGCAGGTAGAGACTTTGTGATCTATAGTGGTGCCTCTGAGAATGGTTTAGGTTGTGTATTGATGCAAGAAGGCAAGGTGATTGCTTATGCCTCCCGACAGCTTAAGACTCATGAGAGAAACTACCCTACTCATGATCTTGAGCTGGCAGCCATTGTATTTTCTTTGAAAATCTGGAGACATTATCTATATGGTGAGAAAAGCTACATCTTCACGGATCATAAAAGTTTGAAATATACCCAGAAGGAGCTCAACTTGAGGCAAAGGAGATGGCTCGAATTGATTAAAGATTATGATTGTTTCATCGATTACCACCTGGGAAAGGCTAATATAGTGGTTGATGCTCTTAGCAGAAAGTCGATGGCAGCTCTGCGGGCTATGAATGTCAAATTGTGTGTTTCAGATGATGCGGTCTTAATAGTAGAAATGCAAGCAAAGCCCGATTTCCTTCAATGAGTGAAAGATGCCCAAAGACAAGATGATCGGTTATCCTCTATTATCAAGCGAATGAAAGATGTCAATGATGGTGAATACTCTTTAGGTGGGGATGATAGTCTTTATTATAAGAAGAGATTGTGTGTTCCTGACCAAGCTAATTTAATAAGAGATATCTTGACTGAAGCTCATCATAGTAGCTATGCAATACACCCTGGCAGCAATAAGATGTATCAGGACTTGAAGACCGCCAGGCATGAAGCGTGATGTGACAGAGTTTGTGGGCAAATGTTTGTTATGTCAGCAAGTTAAAGCAGAATATCAATTTCCTTCGGGTTTGCTTCAACCTATAGCAATACCCGAATGGAAGTGGGATAGGATAACTATGGATTTCGTGTCAGGGCTGTCGCTTACTAGGAAGAAGCATGATGCAGTATGGGTGATCATTGACAGGCTTACGAAATCAGCCCATTTCTTACCTGTCAGAATGGACTATTCTCTTGCCAAGTTAGCAGAGTTATATATTGAGGAAATTGTGAGGTTGCATGGAGTGCCTTCTTCCATTATCTCAAACAGGGATCCAAGGTTCACTTCTCAGTTTTGGAAGAGACTGCAAGAAGCTTTGGGGACAAAGCTCCACTTTAGTACAGCTTTCCATCCCCAGACTGATGGACAGTCTGAGCGGGTTATTCAGGTATTGGAGGATATGTTAAGATGCTATGTCCTTGAATTTGGTACTAGTTGGGAAAAGTATTTGTTTTTGGTAGAGTTCGCTTACAATAATAGTTATCAGTTCAGCATTAAAATGGCTCCCTATGAAGCTCTGTATGGTAGAAAATGCAGAACTCCTCTATGTTGGATAGAATTAAGCGAAAGGAAGATTATCGGGTCTGATTTCATTCGGGATGCTCAAGAAAAAGTTCAGGTGATCAAAGGCAGATTGAAAGAGGCTATGGATCGACAGACATCTTGCACAGATCGGAAGAGAAGGGATATATAATACCAGATTGGGGACAAAGTTTTTCTAAGAGTTTCTCCGTGGAAGAAGATTTTGAGGTTTGGCAAGAAGGGCAAGTTGAGTCCCAGATTCATTGGTCCTTACGAGATTACTCAGCTAGCGGGACCAGTGGCTTATAGATTAAAGCTACCTTAGGAGTTGGAAAAGATTCATGATGTTTTCCATGTATCGATGTTGCGGAGATATCGATCAGATCCAAGCCATGTTATTAAGCCCGAGGAGATCATTGTACAATCAGACCTAACTTAAGAAGAAAAACTGGTTAAGATTCTAGCCAAAGAGATTAAGCAGCTCAAGAACAAGCAGATTCCATTGGTGAAGGTACTCTGGCATCACCACAATGTTGAAGAAGCAACGTGAGAACCAGAGGAGTCAATGCGACAACGTTACCCGCGATTCTTTGAATCAGGTAAAATTTTGAGGACGAAATTTTCTTAAGTGGGAAGAATTATAATGGCCCAATATTGGATTAGACGTAAATAGTATTTTCGGTATCGGTCAGCGTACCCGGATAATAAATACACCCGTGGGTGAAAAATATTTTATTTGACCATCGAAAAATATTAGTTATGATTAGTTTGTGGGTGAAATTTGAAGTAAAATTTAGGTCAAATAGGTCTTTAAAAGTCAAAAATAAGAAAAAAGTCCAGTTTCAGTTCAAATAGTGACTAGTTTGACCTTAGATTTGATCGGACCTTTAAAAATAGCAAATGACCTTTAAAAATCACCAAACTTTCTAGATTTGCTCTATATGATATTTAGAAATTTTTGGTGGTGAAAAGGGAATTTTTCAATAACACAGAAAATTTTGAATCGGAACGATTTAATTGAACCGAACCACAAATGGATTCCGATTAAACTAAAATTTTGCAGGGAGGCTAACTTTTATATTCTAAAATTGTTGGAATTTGTCTGGGGAGAAAATAAGTTGAGGAAAGTATGAATTGCATTGTGGGGTCCAAAATTAGCCTTAAAAATCAAAATTTGACTCATGTAGGTTGGACCACCTTGGTCAGACCATAGCAGCCCATTTATTCACTATAAATAGCCTTAATTAACTAAGTTTGGGAAAAGAACAACTCACTTACAGCAGCTCCTCCCTCCTTGGCCGAGAGACCCACTTCCCTCCCTCTCCATTTTATTTTTCTTCTTTGCTCATCTCATTTCACTTTAAATTATAGCCTCCTAACTGAAATTCAGCTCTTTTTCAGCACTTTGGTAAATATTGGAGTCCAATTTAAGTGAAGGAAGTAAGATAATCCCTAATTCAAAAGTTAGGTGCATAATTGAGATTAGTAATTTAGATAGTCTTAATTTGATTCAAGGCTTCCTATAGATATTTTAAGGCATGTAGATTAAGTTTATGTAAGTATAAGTGTGATTAGAAGTGGGATTTTGATGAATTTTCCTTGTGGAATTTCAGCCCCTATAGGAAATCGAGGAGAAGAAAATCCTTCCAAGGCCAAAGGTAAAGAAAAAGAGGCCTGGGAGACTCTAAGTGAAGAATTGAGGTTTGTGATTACAAATTCCATTTAATTCCATATGAAAAACATGAAAATTAGATTATGTTTAAGTATGAGTATGTGAATTATGCATGCTAAATTGAACTAAACCATATAATCATGCTTAGGATGTCTAGAATTGATGATTTGTATGGTTAGATTAAGAAAATAAAATGTGGATGATGATGACGCATGTTGGCTGAATGGTATGTAATGGATTTTCTCATGACATGCTTGATGATTATGACATGTAAATGATGTGTATGTGTAGACGCCGGATCGCGAGGCAGCCTATATCAGGATTACCCATTGATGAAATTAAGTGTGCCTGTTTATAGGCGAAAATGAAAGTTGAAAGTGATGATTTTTTTGTCAAGTTGATTTATAAAAAATAAATAAAAATGTGTTTTAAAAATATTTTGAAAATGTTTTAAAAATTATTTTAAGATAAAAAAAGTGAGTTTTGAAATAATATTGTTTTAGCAAAAATAAAAAAAAAATTTGCGAGTGTCGGCCTGCACGCCAAGCAGCGCGAGCGATGCTCAGGGCATCGCTTGTGCGCACCCCAGCACGCTACTGCGCGCGGCAAAGTCGGCGTCGCTCTGCCCTGTCGTCCCCCAACAGCCCTTTGGGTATTTTTGGGCTATTTTTGATTGTTTTTACTCATTTTTTTTGTAAAATTTAATTTTAAAATCCTTTTGTCTTCTAACCCTTCAAATTCTTCAATTTTTGGGTTTAATTGGGAATTAAATTAATTTAATTTTTTCATTAAAAATTTATTTATTTGGAGGTATAAAAGAGATTTTTTAGGTAGAATTAGGGGGGATTTTTCTTAAGAAAAATTGATTTTCTCTCTTCTTCTTCTTTTTTTCTTCTTCTTCAAGAATAAGTTCTCCAAGTATTTTTAATTTTTTTAAGTTAATTTTTGAGACAAATAAATTAATTATTTGTTCTTGTGAATTTTCTTACTTATTTTTTTACAATTTTTTCTTAAGACAAATAAATTAATTATTTGTTATTTTGATAAAATTTTATTATATAATTTATTTTTATAAATCAAGACAAGGAGATTAATCGCCTACCTTCATTCATCAAATCAAATTTTGAGAGTAAATATTCTAGGCTCAATCTTTTATTTAATTTTTGTTTTAATTTTTTGTTTACAATTAACAGGTCATCATGTATATTTTTGATTTATTATTTTAATTTGTTTATGTTCATATGATTTAGCCATAGATTTAATATTTTTAGCATATTTTATTTTATTCTTGCATATTTATTTGATTGTTCATCTTTTGTTGTTATTTTATTATTATTATTATTATTATCATCACTTTTGTTCATATGTTATTATTATTATTATTATTAGTATTATTATTTAACATGTTTTAACGTGTTTTATTTTTTTTATTTCTTGTTATTTCTGCTTGCTTGATTGTTCATCTTATTTATTGTTATTGTTTATTATTATTATTGTTAATATCATTATTACTTTTGTTTTTTATTATTATTATTATTATTATTTTTGTCAGTATTATTTAGTATTATTTATTATTATTATCATTTATGTTTTTATGCATGTTGGTATGTTCATATGTTAAGTTATTTATTTTTATTATGTCATTTAATTATTTGTCATACATGATACATGCTATTTTATTTATTTTTCCATCTTCATATGTTACATGTTTAAATTCATTTTTATTACTAACATCACTTTTTATTTGTGTTATTTTCAATACTTTTTTTTTTATGTGTGAGCTTTTCCAATGCCAAGTGGGAGCCCATAGAGATTCGAAGACACCATTTTGGTGGAATTTGTCTTCTTAGCATTTCATTATTTTTCATTATTACTTTATTTGATGTAATTTGTAATAAATTTATTTATGCACGTTAATTAAAAGTCACGTAAAGAGTTTTATATTAATAAATTGGGATTTTCTAATAAAATGAGACCAATGTCCTAATTTCAATCAATAAAAATTCACTTTAAAAAGAAGAGTTAATTTTCTTAAAATGGGATCACTCATCCCTATTTTTTCTTCCAAGTATACCAAAAACAACTCTTCGATTTTATGAAGTGAACATGAAGGAACCAAAGTTCCTATTTTAAATAATATCCCGATTTATGAATGTTTATTTTATTAATTTGATTTATTCATTTATTTATTTATGCCTTTTTTATTTTGGGGGATTGTTTTGTCCCATTTTTTCACTTATAATTTTTTTATCACATTTTTTATTGCTTTATTTACTGCTTTTCCAAAAATACTTGAAATGCGCTTTAAATTTATTGCATGATCGCGTGAGATGAGAGATGCAATTTTAATTGCTAAAAACTCATTTATAACTCAACTTAAGGTATTAATAAGAATGAAGTTTCGAACACCTTCTCTGTCTTAAGACCCCCGAGGTTAGCGAACTTTCCCAATTTCTTGTAAATTGGGTGGCGACTCCAAAATACCTCAAAGGTGCCTAAAGGCTTCATAAAATTAAATGATCTTTCTAGTGTTTTATTGAAAAGTGCTGTCCAAAATATCTCGTGATTTCTCAAGATCAAAAGACGCCAACCCCTCTCGAGCCCTAAAAGTGGGTTCCCGAGAACCGATCGAGGCCGGTGCGCGTCACAGTATGTAATGTGTGGCATGGTATCTAGTTAATTGCATGTATAAAGATAAAAAAATTAAATATAATGGATGAGCTAACCCTTAGCCGAATGATATGCAAGGTATAAAGACACGATGGTTATGTGTTATTATATCATGTCATGGTGTAATTAAATTAATTAACATGTAATCAAGCTAAGCTAATGATGTATGATGTGAAATATAGGCATGGGTACATGTATGACATCATGGCCGAATGATGCCATGATAAAATGATGAGAATTTTTCATGTATATTAATAGATTGAATGGAAATATAAGTAATGCCCTAAGTAGTAAGCTGGTATTTAAATGTAGTGCATGATATAGTTGGCTAGCCATAGGGATACTATGCCGCGGTGGTGAGCATGATGTCTCAGCTATTGTTGGCCAATAATGGTCCTACCTCATTGATATCATTGTTTTATTGTTCATATATCCTCCCGGGTCACCCCTCATTATTTTGAACCAACAGGATTCATGTCTCGTTTATCCAGTTCAAAGATTTATGCCAGCGTTTCACATGGGGCAATATGATAAAAATATTGATAAAATAATGAATTGAAAGTAAAATAGAAAGATTTAAATGAAAAAGGACCTAATCGAAAATAATGGAAAGATTAGGTGTAACACCCCGTTCTCCTCCTAGTAGTTTGAGCCATGGTTGCCATGTGTATGTGTGCATGTGTGAGAGTTTTGGCATGTGTTAAGGGTATTTTGGGTAATATGCATGTTTTGTGGGCTTTATTATAGTGTGGGTGCATGTATTGTATTAGGATGTGAGCATTTGCGTCTTGCTAGTGTGTGCATGCTCATAAGGGAGTAGTGTGTGCATTAGAGAGGGTTAGTATTGTGTGTAGTGTCTTGCATGTGTGTAGGGTGTGAGTGATCAAGATCCACCAATCCTAGGGTGACATGTGGAGGAGGTATAAAAAGAAGGAGAGAGAAAAAGGGGACAACCATTTGCTGCCTCCTTCCCGTTCCCTCCTCTTCTTTTTGTTTCTTCTTCCTCTCTTTTCCTCTTCTATTGTGCCCTAAGCTTGGATCCAAGTGTTTTGTGGTGGAAATTGATCATTCGTTAAGCTTTATTAGTAAGTCTTTAGTGGGTTTCTCTTCTTCTTCATCTTCTTCTTTTGATTTGGTTAGATGTGTTTTAATCTAGAATTTTGTGTGTTGTGTGATTCTTGGGTTTTTCGGGTTTAGAAGCGCCTACTTGAGATGCCTAGGGGAAAGAGAAGGCGAGTGGGAGCGGAGCTTGCCATTAGGAGCATAGGAAATTCAGGTTTGGAAATTTATTGAATTTGTGCATTTTGTGATTTTGACATGTTGAATGAAATTCTGAAAATTTGAGGTTTGATGAGGCTTATTATAGTGCAAATGTTATGGGTCTTGGTTTGATTCAAGTTGCTATACATGAATGTTGAAGTATTGGGTAAATTTATAAGTTTGATGAATTTTTACTGAAATTTCTGGGTTTGTTGTTCTTGAGAGTTTGATTTTATTAATTCATGATTTTGATCGTGTTAATTGTTGATTTAAGTTGTGTTTTATGTTGTTTATGATGTTGGGAAGCTTGATTTGAGGTAAGATGAAGTTTGGGTTGATGTATGTTTGAGATTGGAGGTTTGGGTGTTTTGGAAGTGTGAATTTTTGCAGGAAATCGCATAAGAGCTGAAAATCACGACTCTGTCGTGAGATCGCGACAGAGTTCGGTGAATTCAACCCTTGTGCGAGGCTGAGCGGATTGCATGGCCGAGCGGCTGGGCTACCGAGCGCTCGGTTGTCGAGCGGATTGGTCTGCCAAGCGGTTGCAACAAGAGCTCTCTGTCACAAGCGCGACACTTGTCGCGAGCGCGACAGAGCGCTCGGCTATCGAGCAGTTCTAGGTAGTCCCCTATCGCGAGCGCGACAACCTTTGTTGGCTACTCACTGTCACAAGCGCGACAGTGAGATGTGTTTCTGTCTCGGCGCGAGTGCGAAGACTGCCACGATCGCAACTGGGGGCAAGTTATGCCTCTATCACGCTTGGCTTCAATTTGAGTTTTCTTTTGTGATTTTCGATGTTTGAATTACGAACTCATTATGCTTTTAAGTTTATACTTGGACTATTTTATAAAGTATATAAGTATAATTGGATGTATTATGCATGGAGAATTCTATGAATTATATAAATGTGATTTGATGAATTATGCATGACCTGCTAGAGTCAAATAAGTGGATAGTTAGGCATGCCTAATAGAGTTCAGTAGCTGCAACCCTCAGTTCTATTCTGGACCCTGATTAGGTCTCTGTTTGGTTCCTCATAAATGTCATTGTGTTTGGATCTTGTTTAAGATCCCCTTTATAAAATATTTTTAAATGAGAAAATGTGATATTGCTTTTCAATTCGTACCCATAAGGTACCACCATGCATTCACTCGTTATCCACTACCGTGAGTCAACAGGTGTTGTGTTATGTGATGTTCTGCTTATGAGAATGTGAATTCGAACGACTTTGATTATGAGCATATGAAGCAGTTGGCATATGAATGTGATTATTAAACCTTTGAATGGTTATAAATGTGATTCATTTATGATTATCTCATGATATTCAGCTTCTACCATTATGTATGTGTTTTGCCATGATGACCATTGTGAATGGCCGTCCATATTATTATTGTTTGTTTCCCCACTAAGTTTTATCGCTTAGCACGATATTTCATCCGTGTAGGTGCGGAAGGTGTATAGCTTTTGGGAGAGAGTCGCCACAAGTCAAGCCATCACAGTGGGATTGTTGATAGGACTTAGCTTCTTTTTATAATATGATTCTTTTTGTAATAGTGAACTCTCATTATATTTAGTCTTTTGTTCAGCTTTCGCTTTGTAACTCTGAAACTTATAATTATTTTGGTATCAAAATAGTTATGTAATGTATATAATTCCATCTATGAATGAATGTTCAGTTTGGTTTTAAAGTTTTAATTTTCGCTGTATAGATGTATGTTTGTATTATGTGAATGAATGTTATTGTACCGTTTTACTTGGTGACACCCCTACTCATACGGGTTCTCACTCTATTGCGGATAGGTTCCCCTATGTATGGGAAGGGGGTGTTACATTGGGGATAAAACGGTAAATTGACCACATATAGCATTATAAGGGTCATCAAGGCTAAAAATGTAATTAATTAATTAATTATGCAAAATAATGATTTTTCAGGGACTAAAATGAAATTTGGCATGAAAATATTAATTTAGGGACTAAACGGTAATTTATATGTTATATAAGGATTTTAAGAGTAAATGAGAATAATCAGTGGCGTTATAGTAAATTTAAGTAAACTAATGGCATAGGTGTAATTTTATGAGCATGTAAGGGTATAATTGTAAATATGCCATAAGTAAGGATTTAAAGGTAATTTATGATGATTAATGAATTCATTTCATAATTATCTAAGATAAAGATGTATTTGAATTGATGGAGTAGTTAGACAATGTATCTAATAATGGAGATATAAATTGAGCTAAGATAATAAATAGTATATTTAATTAAATATAATTAGTTATATTTATTAACTTATGTTTATGCATGAATTTTAGAGTTTATGGAAATATCTAGAATTGTAATTACCACTGGGCATAGTTAATGCTCAGCACGTAGTGTTTTTAACTGCGTGTAGGTAAGCCATAGGGAGGGAGCAGCATACCTCACATTTTGGGAGCAACCCGAGAAAATTACTTTGAGGATGTATATTATGTATTTTAGTGAGAGTGGGCATGTATATGTACTCATATGTATCTATTAGTATTGATATTCTTCTTCTGCCTCAAGAATGACTGGAAACTCTCTCGAGTGGAATATGTAACCTAAATCTTTATATGACCTTAAGTGTGTGTGTGTGTGTGTGTATATATATATATATATCTGTGTGTGTGTGTGTGTGAGACATGCATGGTTCACCTATGATTAGTGAATGAATGACATTGTTATTGGGATTTAAGAAATCATATGAATTTAAGTTATGATGTTATTGTCAGAAAAAAAATATATATATATATGTATATTTTACGTGATTGCCCCTAGACAGCTATAGGTCCATCAGCCATCGTTAATTTAAGAGATACGTAAGTTTCAGGAGTGTTACAAGACATGTGCCTCACGGCATCATTTTACTACTATATGGTATATACATAAGGAATTCAACCATTCATTTCCCTAACACTCACAAAAACAATTCATCATAAAGCCCAAATTTTACTTAATTAACTTTTCAATTATTTTCGCATGACTTTATAATCATATTTATCATACCAATAAGCCAATTAGTCAAGCATTTCCCCACATTAACCTTTACCAATAATATACACAACTTGAGGACAGTAAATCCTACAAGTTTAATAAGCTAAGGCTAATTAACTACCCAAAACAACTCATGTAATAGCAATTTGGTGATTTAAATTTGAATTTACTAATATACTAAGAAATTCCCTATATATATATATATATATCGCTCTTAATATTCATACATAATCACAATAATTGGAGAAAAATCAAAATTAATAGTCTATTTACCTACACACGAATTTAACATTCATTACTAATGATTAAATGCCCATTTATCAATTTAACTCAGCTATTATACCAAATATAGCTAAGAACACAGTATAAGAAAATTCCATTACAAATTAATTTATCCAAAAACCACATATAAAAATAATTTTAGTAGAGACATACCATTTAGAATCGAATTCCCACAATTTTCAGCTAAATTATGTCGGCCTCATGTCTAATTTGCTGGTCATCGGAGCCTCGCCGGAAGAGCGCTACCACCGCTTGAAGGTAGCTGGGACCATCGCAAGTCCGTTGGAGGTGGTCACGTGCCCAACTGCCGTGTAGTTTGGTCGAAATCGGCATCAGAAGGTTTCAGCACGCTCCTCCCCGATCTGATTGTCGCTGGCCAGTGAGGAGAATCGAGGGACATTGGAAGACTCGCCTCACTCCCAGTAGACTTCCGGTGCCATCCGTGTCGCCACCCAACGTCAGAGGTGGCTGGAGAATGGAGAAACATTTTCAGTTTTTAGGAGGGAGAAATCACGAAAAATGGAGACGGAGGTGGCGGAGGAGAATGGTAGTTGGGAGGAGGAGATGACGGCGTGGCTGATGGTTGTGGCGGGAAATGTCGGAGTGTCGCCGGCGTAGCTGAGAGTTCGCCCCTGCCTCCTCGTCGCTCTCTTCCCCCCCCTTCCCCTCTTCCGTTCTGCTTGTCCCCCCTTTTCTTTATTCTATTTAAATACATGTTTTCTTTTTTTAGAAAAATATTGACTTAATATTATTTATCTTATTTACCATTTATTCTTTACTTGTCTTTCCATATACATACATACAAACATACATGCATACATATATTTATTTAATTTATTCTTACCCAATTAAATCAATTATTCTCATCCCTAAATCATAAAAAAAAAAAAATTGACCCTTAAAGTGTCTCAAAAGGTACTATTTTCAATCTCTAACTATTATTTTCGAACTCAAATTTTGCGGGCGTTACATTATGGGTTATTATATAACCCAACCAACTAATCTTGTTGACTTCAATTATTATTTATATCAAAATATAATACAAATATATATCAAAATATTTAGCATATTTAAACTCAGTATACGTATCATGTAATGCCCCAAAATTTCAGTTTTTGTAAATAGTACTTTTCGGTCGATAAATAGTGACATCGGGGTGAATGATACCATCGAGGTGAATGAAAAGTACAATTCATGAGAAATTTGAGGGTATAATTTGAGGTGAAATTGAATTTAAATAGGCTCTCAAAAGCGAAAAAAAAGTAGCAGTTCGATTTAAATAGTAATGGTTGTTGATTAAACTTTGATTGGACTTGGAAAAAATGCTAGAGACCTTCGAAAAATTAACCTAACATATGGACTCACTCCAAATAATATAAGAAAATATTTGGAAGTAAAAAATTAATTTTTGGATGACACATAAAAATAAGTTATCGAATCGGTATAAATTTGCCAGACCGAAAAATGAAATCATTTTGATCTGAAAATTTTTGTGCACCCTAAGAAATATTTTTCGATATTTTATGGATATATTTTTAATTAAACTTATAATTAGAAATATCAAACTTATAATTAGTTTAATTATTCTTATTCATGTTGTTAATCACAATCTCTATTTGTAACAGATATTTTGTACATTATTTTTAGATAACTATCTTAATAATTAACATAAAAGATTGTAACGAAAATTTTTGTACATTCTAAGAAATATTTTTCGATATTTATGGATATATTTTTAATTAAACTTATAATTAAAAATATCAAACTTATAATTAGTTTAATTATTCTTATTCATGTTGACCAAAAAAAATCAAGGATAATAACGTTAATCACCCTCTCTACTTCTGTTTAAATAGATATTTTGTACGTTATTTTTCAAAAACTATCTTAATAATTAACATAAAAGATTGTAACGAAATGCAATTAAAATATTAAGAAGAAAAACACAACTAAATAAATGATTTATCTATCAAAAAAGAATTTCTTGATATGCTATCAATTTCTTAAAACAGCATCTCAAATGAAATATAAAATTACTATTCGAAGAGAAACATAGAATTAAATATTATTAAATTAAATTTTGGTGCAATGGAATTAAGTTTTAGGACACAATTAATTTTTTTATTTTTTTAAAAAAAATGAAATATGTATGTGTTATTTAAAAAGATATTTACAAAAATGAAATTAATGTTTTATACTTAAAAAATATAAATATAGATAATATAAAGTTTATATGTTTATAATAAATTATAAAAAATTAACATAACCCATGTAATCCAGTCATAAACCAACCAATTCAATATAAAGAGTTTAAGTTATAATTTAGCTAAATTAGGTTGGGTTCAACCTATTTAAAATTTTAGATGAGTTAGATGGAAAACCGATCGTAACTCATCCAACCTATCTTTAAACACTCCTAAATTGTATATTGCTATGATGGAATTATGAGACATCTACTTTTTCGTTTTTTCTATCCTATGATAATTATTTCATTGAAAATAAATGTAAACATGCATGCATTGAAATTAAGCCCTAATCAAACACAACTTTTTCCATTTGTCTAAAAATACCATTTTGATTTTAGAATAGAAGTTTCAAAAAAAAATGAATTTTGGATGATCAAGTGAACTAAGATTTAAACCATGCAAAAAGTTGCAGAGTGAATTCCAACATACCTTGCTGTAAAAGAAAATCCCAATGAGAGCAAGTTTGATTCTCTTGAAATTCAGCTTCAGCAACTTCCAATCCCACAGAATACTTCTTGTAATCCACCACAATTGATAGCAACAATGAAGGTTATTGGAGGGAAAACTTTCAGTATTCCTCTGTATGCATTTAATTAGGGGTGAGCATGGCCGGTTAACCGGTCCATGAGCCCCAGTCCATTAACCAGTCAATTAATATCGGTTTTTTGAAATTCCAATCCATTAACCAGTGCATCGGTTTCGGATTTTCGGATCATTTACCCAATATTTTTCGATTAACTACTATAATTATAAATATATTCATAAATAAAATTAAAATGTTCAAAATACTTAAAAATTAATTTTTTTTTCACTATAATATAACATTATTGTTGTTAAAATAAAAATATTTGGTGGATATAAGCAAATTTATTTTTAAAAATTAATATTTAATAAGTAAATATATTAATAAGTTCATAATCAATTTTAATTAGATAAATTATTATACTTACTAATAACTAATTAAAAAAACTTAAAAACTTTAAAATAATTAGTGTAATGAAAAAAAAAGTATATGATCACTTTTAATTATGATAAATTATTATAAATTATTAATAAATTAACTAAAAATTCTATTTTGGTTCGGTTAACCAGACACATGAGTCAAAAACCATTAACCAGTCCATTAATATCGATTTTTTCAAAACACTAATCATTAACCAGTCCATTATAATCGGTTAACCAGTCCATCGGTTCGGTTTTGAATTATTTTTTCGGTTAACCGAGTCCATCGGTTTTTTTTCTCACTCCTACATTTAATGATTGTTGCCATTTTTTTAAGAAATAAAACTTTTTTTTTCTGAAATTTTAAAAATTGCCACATGTTGTCATTTGTTTTTAATTTTGCTAATTGGAATACATATTAATGACATGTCCATTTTATTAGTTTTTATTTGTTTTAATTAGAGGCAAAATCACATATTGATATAAGTTGGAGGGTAAAAAATGTTCAAAAAAAAGTCTACAGGTAGAATCACCCTATTTTGAATATTTTTGGGGAAAAAATCACACCTTATATCTTGTTCCAATTCTTCATCTTCTTGATATATGGAGTATCATTGAGTTATGCTATTTTAGGTTTTAATCTTCCTCTTGCAATATAGTAGCATTTTCTAGGGTGTAATTTATAAAAGTAAAGTTATTTATTTATTATTATTATTATTATTTTTGACTATTTCAGGTTGGATTAAGATAATTCAAACACGTAATATTAAAAAATTCAAAAACTTAATGTCATCAGTGGAAAAATGTTAATTTAACCATTACATTCAATTAACGACAGTTGTTTATAATATAAAAAAAATCCATGAGTTTATCTATCTAAAAGGTTCTCTCTCTAATTTTTTCTCTTTTCCCTAAACCTGGTGGTAGAGGTGTACAAAATTCGAACCGACCCGAATAACCCGATAAAAAATTATCTATTAGGGTGGGGTTGATTCAATAGTTCGGTTCAAATATGCAATTTTGAGATATTCCTGGTTCGGGTCGGGTTAAAATCTCTAAAATCCGAACCCGATCGAATTACTATATAAAGTGCTTTTTTTTTTCTTTTTAAATTTTATCCTCTCTCTTCGCTTCCCCTCTCCCTTTTCCCTTCTTCCCTCTCACTCTCTCATTTTCGATCCAACGCTCTCTCTATGTCTCTCCTTTCTCCTCCTCCGACGACCTCGATCAGATGTCAGACGATCTCCCTCTCTCTTTATCTCTTCTTCCTCTTTCGATGATGACCTCGATCAGATCTCGGACGATCTCCCTCTCTTTGTCTCTCCTTCCTCCTTCTCTGACGGTCTCAATCAGATCTCAGATGATCTCCCTCTCTCTCTATCTCTCCTTCCTCCTTTGCTTCCGATTGCCTCGATTATACCTCAGACACTCTCTCTCTCTTTCTCTCCTTCCTCCTTCAACTCCATTTGCCACTGCTGTCTCATTCCTCTCCTCGGTAGTTGTGGTTTTAAAGTTTTTTTTTTTTTGCTAGGATTTGTGTTTTTCGTTTGATACATTTGGGTTTGATTTTGTTAATTTCATTTTTGTTTTTTGTTTTTCAGATTTATTGTTATTGCTATTTTAAAGACCTATTGTTGTTGTTTTACAGTGGTTGGGAATGGATTTGGATGGATCTGTTGTTGAAAATAGAATTGTTTTTGAGATGTTGTGACTATGAATTTTGGGTTAGTCAGATTAATTAGTTTGGGCCTCGAAATTTTTCTGGTTGTTCGAATCGAGACAATACTAATATTTAGGGTCTGCTCGGTTTGGGATTTGAGGTGTATTTCGAGTTTTGGGTTTGATTCAGGTTGACTCAGACCCAACCGATGCACACCCCTACCTGGTGGCCTTAAAGTCCTACTTTGTCTCCATATATAGGTCTTATTTTCTAGCTCTTCCAGCAATAATCCCAGCTCCATACCCAAGGTTTATTCATTATTGTGCTTGTTCTAGAGGGTTTTCTTTGATGGCCCATTTTTGTGTTTATTAGATAGGTGTTTCTACTTATTGGTAGTTAGGGTTTGTGTTTAATGGTGGATTTTGTTAAGCCCAATAATTGTGCTACTAAAATTGTTTATTAAAGTCAACTGCAATGGTGAGTGTTGGCAAGTGAAAGAGTTAGAATGGGATTTAATTGGTAGAAATATTAAAAGAAATTAAGACTCAATTGAAAGAAATAAATAGATTGGTGACTAAAAATGAGGAATGATAGGATTACTGAAAGTGAGGGTTTAATTAACTCAAATCTTAATTAATTAAAACCTAATATAAGCAGTGGAAAATGAAGTGCAACCATGAAAAGAAGAAAACACATAAGAGCATGCAATATATGTATAATATATGACATAAAACAGAGAGAAAGGATGGAACATGATTTTCACTCTCCTTAAAAAAAATCGGTTCATTCGACATTTCTCTTTTTATGAAATTTTTCTCAAAAAAAAAACCTAAAAGAACTATGTTTACCTCTTTAGGTGCTATGTGTATCTCTTTTTAGATGAACTTTTAGAAAAAAGAGAATAAAACAACTTTGGCAGGTCTATAACATATATCTAACAAAAAAGGAATTGGTGGTAAGAATAGACTAGTAAAAAGTATGATATCGTGCTTGTTTTTCTAAGGTTGATTTCTAGTTAACATGGGCATAGCATGTTCCGATTTTGTTAGATATTGACTTTAAAGTGTTTAAAAAGAATGCCATAGTGTTGGGATTATAGAGGAACAAATCATGCACATTGCTTATCATTATCACAATCGCCACCTCGGAGTTAAGGTTTGGGATATTAGACTTCACTTCCTAGAACCTTTCTATAAAATCCCTTAACATCTCATCATTTTGTTGTACCATTGCTTATAGATTAGCCATTGTCCTCTTAGCTAGCATCTAGATGACAAACCGTGTTTTGAATAGCTTGGACAATGGCTTAAACTTGTTAATAGAATTCATAGGAAGATCATGGAACCGATCTAGTACATCATATGTCAGGGTGGATGGGAATAAATACCTTACACATTACTGCATCATCAAAAGTTTGCATATCACTATTGTTCAGCGAGATGCTTTCAAAGATTAGTTTTCCCTTTGTACTACCTTATTTCCATCTTCCTTCAATTTTAAAGGAATCATACATCTTTGATATCCTGGACGAACTATAAGTCAAAATCTCCATTGCTGTAGGATTTTTTTAGATAGCTCACTTTAAATTTTTTCATGCTTCTATGAAGAGTTCGTTGAATCTCCATGTGGATCGGCTTTTTTTTTATTTGACCAAGTTTTCTTGTTTTGGTACACTTTGAGCTTCATCTGGTCTCATCATTTTGACTTATGTATGCCAATCAGCACTTTGACTGGGTTGTCCCTTGCAGATTTAGAGAAACTTGCTTGGAGATTCCTTTTTGAACATTCTTCTTAGTTAATGACAAAGAGTATCTCGCAAGGTGTCTTCTTGATCAAGTCACCTGAGAACACAAACAAACTGGCGGATTTCTAATAGAGGAGACTCCGATGATCAAGTTAGTGATTTTGATAAGGTGAATTAGTTATAAAAATATTTCAAGAGGCTCAACGTACCTTACTTTCTTCCTTTTATAGTCTTTTCCTTGATTCATAACAGTCACCCTATTGGTGGGACTTTATTGAGTAACAGCTGTCTTCATAATGAGACTTTATTGAGTAACAGTTATCTTCATAATGAGACTTTATTGAGTAACAATTACCTTTATGTCGGGAACCAAGCTACCTTAGTTAACCGAGCTCGGTTACCGAACTCCTCGACTGAGAGTCCAGTTCGCCATGTGTGTTTGGAGAGGTGCTACGAACTTCTCGATCAGAGAG
Source organism: Excoecaria cochinchinensis (assembly GCA_947683425.1). Taxonomy (NCBI): domain Eukaryota; kingdom Viridiplantae; phylum Streptophyta; class Magnoliopsida; order Malpighiales; family Euphorbiaceae; genus Excoecaria; species Excoecaria cochinchinensis. The sequence continues at coordinate 4,779,668 of CANTUQ010000194.1, read as the reverse complement.
TCCAGTTATCATAAGTCCCCCCAGGTGATGACATTTATGTCATTAGGATGGCGAACTAACACTCGAAAAGGACACATGTTAAGCGCGTGAGTGTCAGCCTACGACACTTTGAAAACAAACGTGCATGTGGTCCCTTAAAATGCGTGAGTAGGCGCTTCATTCATCGTGATTTGACGGCCGTGTCAGTTATTGAAATGATGGCGTCTCTTCAGCAGTCGTGTAGGGAGTAATTACTATAAGGTTTCCCAATTAATGCTTGCCATCTGTCCACGTCTCAGCCGCTCAGTGTACCTATAAATATCAGTCTCTTCTCCTCTCTCCCATTTTTCATTTTACTTAGGGATTTCTTTCTTGCTGCTTTGCTTTCCTTCCTTTTTTCTTGTGCGATTTTGTCTTCATCTATCCTCAATTCTCATCTCAGATCTTGCGTTTTCTGAAGCTCCTAATATCCCCATTCGATTTCAGGTTAGTGTCTTGCCTTTCTCTTTTTGTGTTTTGTAATGAGTGATTCTGAGAGTTCATCTGAGAGGGTAAGAGTGGAGGAGGGCCTTTTGCACGATGATATCCCTGAGCCCTCAGTACCAGCCAGCCAGATCCGCCGAAGAAGAAAGAGCCCAGGAGAAATCCTCAAGTAGGAAGCATCAGCTCGATCGTAAAGAGCAGTGAGATGTTAAAGTTGTATGAGAGCTTGGGGATTCCAAAAAGTCAGAGGATCCGAGCTCCCAGTGCTAGTGTCCGAGCTAACACAAAGTTTTCGGGTAGGAAGACCATAGCAGTTTATAATGCGGATTTTTAGGCTGGAATGAGCCTTCCCCCAACGTCTTTTGAGGTCGAGGTGATGAATTACAATGGTTTAACCATGGGCCAAATTCATCCAAACGTTTGGCGATCTATATCGGCCTTGCAGATGTGGGCAGCCGACCATGACATCGACTTGAAACTTCGGCTCTTCCAGGCTACTCACATGGTCGGGCTCAGGGTAACTACTGAGGATCATAATTATGTCTAGGCCCGATTCGGTTATAGGATCTTTAAGGGGAACCTAGAATCCTTAAAGAATTGGAAGAACCGATTCTTCATTGTTGAGAGAGATAATAGCTCCGATTTTCGAATATCGTGGGGTCGGTATGTAAATAAGAACGACAACCCCCTGTATCTTACCGATGAGGAGGAGCAGACTCTAGCCTGGCGGAGGGGTCTGGCTAAGAACAAGATTGATATAAGGGATCAGCTCATGTTCGGCTTAACCCGAACAGAATTATCTTGATGCGCCAGAAAAGGTATATTCTTTTAGCAACTCTTCTGTTCTAATATTGTCTCATTGTTTGGTTTTTTACAGTAATGAAGAGGACTGAGCCGAGCATGGTTGAGATGATGATAGCCAAAAGGCAGAAAACACACGCCCGCCCAACGCCTGCTGAGACTTCGCAAGACACCCCAACGGCGACATCCTCCCGTAGGCCCATCACACCGGCCTTGACCACTAGCTTGATACCTATTGATTTGCCGGGTGATACTCCGTCCCCCAATCAAGCAACAGATGCTCATTCAGCTGATCCTCCAATAACTTTCGGGCCTTCATCTCCCGAGGACCGTGCAAGGACGGGGACTTCTAACCCCAATCTTGAAAAAAGAGATATATGCGCCCTAGCTGATGAGGTCTGTGACATCTGGATGGAAGAAGGGGACAATTACTCCAAAGACAACCCCCTCTCTTGCGATTTTGTGCACCAAGTTGCATGCGCTCCGAAGTCGATTGCTCCTTTGATGCGCAGTAGTGCTGAGCAATTGAGTACTGCCATTAAGAGGCATCATATAGAGGTAGGCTTCCTTGCTCGTTTTTTGCCTTGAACGGTTTTCATTATCATATCATATATTGTGACTTTCCGACTGTTTCGCTACAAGGGTCAATTCTTAAGATGAATAGGCTGATTATGGCCTGGAAGAAGGAGACACAAAATATAGCCGGGCAGCGCTTCTGAGCTAATGCCGTGGAGGCGAAGCTGAAGGATAGCGAGCAGAGGGCAATAGAGGCCGAGCCAAGGCCACCAATGCGTTGAAAAAGGTTTCTGACGCCGAGGAAAAAGCAGCTATAAATGAGAGGGGAAAAGCTGAGGCAAAGGGCGAGCTGAGTAAAATTCAGGTTGAGCTTGAGGATGCCAACAAGGCAAAAGCCGAACTAGAGGATAAATATTCTGAGCTGAATTATAAGTCACTGGAGTTAGCAGTTGACAAGTGTCTTGCATACAGTCAGAAACTTTCTAACGCTGTCAAAGAGCGACATTCTGATATGGACTGGTCGTGGTTGGACGATGTATATCCAGATGAATAGACCAACGTGTATTGTTTTAAAATTAATAAGATTTAGAGTTTTATGATTACCGAGTGCTTTAAACTGTTATCGTAAATAACCGCACTGTCTAATTTAACATCCATGCACGAATGAAATAATAATCTGAATGTTTATCCGAATGAATGGCGATCAAATTCGAGCAATATTACGTACTTTTGCTTTTGATAAGGTAAGAGCCGAATTGATAAAATGGTGATTTAAGTGGCGACATAGCCGAATTGATCGATGAGCTGTAGGATAATGCTCGGAATGTTGTATAGCCATATTGATAATCAATTGAACCGATATGGGAATGCACGCCCTGACGGCGGTATAGCTGAGTTATTGTAATAACATTCAGTTGCTGAATGGTGAGATTGCCGAGTTAGAGCAACCTTATTGCAGATAACATGACAAAAACAGTTTTTCCATGAATATACCTCTTTTATTGATATTTTTGCTAGTACAATTGCTTTTATGGCAATATAGCCGAGCTAAGCAAAATAAAATACTAGCCAAAAATGCTCGATGGCGATATAGCCGAGTGAGCGAAAAGCCGAGCTGCAATGAAACCTAGTGATTGAGTAATAACGTAGGGCTGCAGATTTGAGATTACTAATAATAGATCTTCAAGTTTGAAATGTTCCATGGATGGGGAAGTATCTTCCCAGAGAAGTCCTTCAACTTGTATGCTCTACCCTTGACTTCATGTATTATGTAAGGATCTTCCTAGTTAGGGTTTAGCTTTCCCACTCCTGCAGATGTTTGGGATGCCACTACCTTCTTGAGAACAAGCTGTTCGATTTTGAATGTCCTTGATTTTATATTCTGATCGTGGTAGGATGACATTCTTTGTTTGTAGGCAGCAGATTGTATTTAAGCAAACTCTCTCTGTTCCTCCAGCTTGTCCAACTGACATAGTATGTTCGCGTCATTTTTCACAGTATCAAAACTTGAAGTCCGGATATTTGGCATACCAATTTCACAAGGAATAACAGCTTCTGTCCCATATGTGAGCGAGAAAGGGGTTTCTCCTATTGCCGATCTTGGTGATGTTCGGTAGGCCCATAGAACGTTATAAAGTTCCTCTACCTAGAGACCTTTTGATGCATCAAGTCTCTTCTTCAGTCCTATAAGAATGGTTCGGTTAGTTACCTCGGTCATGCCGTTTGACTGCGGGTGGTACACGGAAGTAAAGCAAAGCTAGATCTTCAATTCCGAGCAATATCTCTAAATGTCGAGAAATAAAACTGCTTGCCATTATCTGTTATGATAGAATGAGGGATCCCAAACCTTGTGATGATGAACTTCTGAACAAACTTGATAATGTTTGCCGGGGTGATTGTAGCTAGGGGCTCTGCTTGAAGTGGTCAACTGCCACAACTAAGAAATTTCGCTGTTCGGTTGCCAAGGGAAAAGGGCCTACAATGTTGATGCCCCACTGAGCGAATGGCCATGGGCTGTATATTGGAACCTGAGAGGTAGGCTTCTGATGATTCAAATTGCCAAACTTTTGGCACTTATCACATCTCTGGATGAGCTTTTTGGCATCTTTTTCCATGCTCGGCCAATAATACCCTTGAAGTAAGGCTTTCCGAGCCACAGCTTGTGCCCCCTCATGTGCCCCATAGATGCCTTCATGTATTTCTCTCAGTACATAATCACCCTCTTCCGCGCTCATGCATCTTGCCCACGGAGCCAAAAAAGATCGCCTGTATAACTAATCATCTAGAATGGCATAGCGGCTGGATCGCCGAACTATCTTCCATGCTTGAACCTGATCATTTGGAAGAGATCCAGTACTCAAATATTGGTAAATTGGAAGCCGCCATCCATCCATCGGTTCTTGCATGTAAACCTTATGTGTTTCGTGGGTTGGGGCCGATAGAATGGACCAGATAATGTCTGGAGTAGATGCTTGGTTTTGGAGGCATGCCTGCTTAGCCAAAGCGTCTGCCTCCTCATTCTCTGTCCGGGGTATTTGCTCGATGGACCACACACATCCCAGTTTCTCTAGTTGGGAGAGGAGTGCAGCTGTTAATTCTTTATATCGGATCATCGTATGGTCTTTGTTTCAAATTTTCCAAGCATCTGGCTAACAACTAGCTGTGCGTCAGAGAAAATAGTCAATGAGTCTGGTTTTACCTCGATGGCGAGCTGTAGGCCGAAGCTAAGAGCTTCATACTCCACAACATTGTTGGTTGCTTGAAATCCTATGTGGGCCATTCCACGGATTGTTATCTTTCCAAGTCCAATTAGGATCACCCCGGCTCCGGCACCTATGGATGAAGATGCTCCGTCTATATACAACTTCCAAGAACATGGGCTTGGCTACTGCGGGGGTGCATGTAACTCCACTACAAAATCAGCTAAGACCGGATTCTTCATTGAGGGACGTGCTTCATACAGAACATCAAATTCTCCCAACCGAGTTGCTCACTCAGTAATCCTCCTAGATACTTTTGGCTTCTGCAGAAATTTTCTTAGGTTTGAATTTGTTCGAACCACCACAGTGTGTGCTTGGAAGTAAGGCCGCAGTTTGATGGCTGATGTCACCAGTGCAAAACCGAGCTGTTCTAGTATGGGGTACCTCTGTTCAGCGCCTCTCAGAACTTTGCTAGTGTAATAGATGGGGAACTATTGGCTACCCTCTTCTCTTATCAAAACAGAACCCAAGGGTCCGGATGAAATTGCTAGATACATGTACAAGGTTTCTTCCGGTTGTGGCCGACTTAACAGAGCTGGTGTACTGAGAAAAAGCTTCAATTCCTCAAACGCTTTCTGGCAATCCGGAGTCCATTTTTCGTTCGATTTTTTAACTAGCACCACATTTGACAGCCAGTCTGGATATAACACTTCCCCATTTTTCAGCATTGTGTCAACCTCTTTCGATATTGCCAATTGTCGTTCGGGAGCATGGTTCCTCCTCTTCTGTTTAACAGGCTTGCAATTAGGTTGCACATTGAGTGAGTGACACATTACCTCGGAAGATACCCCTTTAATATCCGAAGGCTTCCTAGCGAACACATCTGTGAACTCGGAGAGTACCACCACCAGTGCTTCTTTTTCCTTCCCCTTCTTGTTGGCATTTATCTTGACCACTCTTCCCCAGTGAGAGCTCTACATCCTGAAGTGTGTCTAAGGGCTCATCATTCCGAATTATTGGGATATCCAGTGCATCCAATGGCAGAGCCTGATTTGCCACTTTCAGCATTGTAACATACATTTCTCGCGCTATTTTCTGATTACCTTGGAGTACTGCTTCACCTCCCAAAACTAGAATCTTCATCAGCAGCTTGCGCATGGAAATGTAGGCATCCGCACCCACCAAAAGCGGTCGTATAAAAATCATGTTATATGCCAGTGGTATGTCCACCACCATAAAACAACTCTTGCAATGGCAAACAATCTCATCATCCCCGAGCTGTAGTGCTAAAGTGACCGATCCTTCTACCTTGACCGGTTGTCCAGATATACCAATGAGTGGAGCTAACACGGCTTTCAGTATATTGGTATACATTCCCAATGCCCTGTATGCCTGGAGGGTGATGAGGTTGATCACGCTCCTAGTATCTACTAAGATTCTCTGAACTAAGTAGTCCTGTATCAATCCTTCTACCACAAGAGAATCTGTATGAGATGTTCGGATATATTTTCCATCCAACTTAGAAAACTTTACTTCGTAACCTCCTGCTCTTGTACCCGTCCCCATAGAAAATACTTGCTTTGCCTTTCGCTTCCTAGAGTCCTCAAAGACATTATAATGCTTACCCCCCTACAATGACATGAATAACTCCCGCCGAAGCTTTCTTACTTGGACTAGCTCCGTTGCCTTGTCTTCGTTATGACGGGGACCTATCTCGCCTGTTCCTTTCTTTACCCTTCACAAACTGTCCGAGCTTTCCCTTCTAAACTAATGACTCAATTTCTCGCTTCAGCTGCCGGCAGTCGTTCGTCTGATGGCCTTTGCTTTGGTCCCTGTTAGGATCTTCTCTTATGGGGCGCGACCAGTTAACCCGTTCATTCTCCTTCATCCACGCCAGGATTTGGGACTTCGAGGCCGTCAAGGGCGTCAGTCTCTCATCTTGTTTGTCGCTAGAGCTCGGCTTTGTAATTACAAAAGCTCGGTTTGAGTTGCCAGATCCCCTGTTTTTAGCATCGTCTCAGCCTCCATTATTCTTGTCCCGACCTGTTTGAAATCCTCTATTCGAGTCTCTGACCTGAGAATTGTATTTGAGGTGGCGAGCTTCATCCATTCGGATATAGTTGTGAGCTCGGGATATGAGTTCGGTGAAATCGCTCGGTGGCTTCTTGCTGAGGGAGTCACTGAAGTCTTGACATCTTTGCAAATGAGAGCATTGATAGCAACTTCCAGATTCAGATTCTGAATATCCATAGCCACCGTATTAAACTTTTCCATATAAGCTCAAAGTGATTCTCCCTTCTCTTGACGAACCAGCGTGAGGTCGGTCGAGACTTTTGCTGGTCGTATAGATACAATGAACATGTTGCTGAATTGCTCAAAGCTACAGATAGAGTTTTCGGGTAGGTTCCGAAACCAAATCTGTGTGAACTCAGTAAGAGTTTGAGGGAAGATTTTACACAAAGCAACATCTTTCGTAGTATGTACCAGCATTGTATGATGGAATTAATCTAAATGAGCTCGAGGGTCGGTACTGCAGCTGTACTTTGGCAGATTTAGTAATCTTATCTATGGGAAGGGGGCAACCAAGATTTCCTTAGATAGGGGAGATCGAAAACTATCCTGATACTGCAAAGTACTACAGTTCTGGTACTTCTGTATTCTTTTATCAAACATCCTTTCAAACTGCTCGGTTGTCATGGTAATCATTATGCCAGGAGCTAGTGTGCTCGGTAAAGGTGGTGGTGTTTGTGCGGGAAATTGAGTGGTTATGGGTGTGTGGACTATGGGTGGTGCCAGGGGAATATTTGTAGGTGCTGCTGGTGGTGCCTGAGCTGCCATAGTTGATAGGGTGGTCAGGAGCGTTTGGGATGTTTAAGGGGTTAAGCCTGGAATTGCGGGGATGGATGCGGATTGTGGTGTTTGGGGGAAAGTTGTTGCGCTGGTAGTGGGGAAATTTGCACTGATTGAGCTGGCTGCAAGCTTTGGAGGACCTGGCCAAGAAGATTGACAAGAGGTTGAACAGCAGTTCTGGGTTGGCCTGCTGATGGGGCAGCAGAGATAGGTAAGTCTAGAAAAAGATCCATTGTTGACTGAAATCTTTGGAGTGTTCCACGCTCACCGCACCAATGATGACAAAGAGTATCTCGTAGGGCTTCTTCTTGATCAAGTCACTTGAGAACACAAACTAACCGGCGGATTTTCTATAGAGGAGACTCCGATGAATCAAGTTAGTCATTTTGATAAGGTGAATAAGTTGTAAAAATATTTCGAGAGGCTCAATGTACCTTACTTTCTTCCTTTTATAGTCCCTTCCTTGATTCATAACAGTCGCCCTATTGATGGGACTTTATTGAGTAATGATTGTCTTCATAATGTGACTTTATTGAGTAACAGTTGTCTTCATAATGAGACTTTATTGAGTAATGATTACCTTTATGGTGGGAGCCGAGCTACCTTAGTTAACCGAGCCCGATTACCGAACTCCTCGACTGAGAGTCCAGTTCGCCACGTGTGTTCGAAGAGGTGCTACTAACTTCTGGATCAGATAGTCCGGTTATCATTAGTCTTAAGAGTTTTCCAAGTTTTTTTATTTTATTTTTGGCATTCATCTCTTCATGAAATCCTTGCATCACTTGCTGAAGAAGTTCCAAAGTCAAAGGCATGTTCACCCAGTTTGTGGCTTATCTTGTTGTTCTTTAGAGAAAACATGCAATTTTTCTCTAGTTGGAGTTTTTTTTGTTGGTGATTACTCACCATGTGTCCTGGAGATTTTACCATTGCCTCTCATCGAAAAAATCAAATGGAAAAGAGTAAATGGAAAACCCTAACTAACACATTATAGGCATGTTATGCTTGGCCAATTGGCTCCAAAAATCCAAACAGATGAGAACTTCGATCCGAATCTACAATGCAAACAGAATTAAAATCTTATTTCAGGCTATCCTAAATCAAATACTTAGATTTATTTCATGATTTTTAGTGAATAGTGAAAACTAGATTACGATACCTCTATTTATGAGTATTGGACTCCTTTTTATAAGACATAAAATCCTAGAATTTAAATAACTCATTCATTAAAAAATTTTCTTATTTTATAGTTCTTTGTCTTTTTGAGATAGGATGTATGCACTATCCCTATTTAAAAAATAATGTAGTTTTCTATGTTATCAAGTCATGACCTTACAAAAGCGTGATTGAAAAAACAACTAAACAAGTAATACCATTACCAATGTTGGTTGGCCAAAATAAATTTTAGGCTTTTAGCTTTATAAAAGATAGAATTTGGAAGAGGCTAAATAGTTGGAGAAATAAAATGCTTTCTTGGGGTGGTAAGGAAATTCTTATCAAGTCTGTGTTGCAAGCTATCCCAAATTATCTTTTGAGTTTGTTTCTTCTTCCCCAAGGCTTTTGTGATTTGATTCACAGAATGTTTAATAGATTTTGGTGGCGTTCTAATAGCACTGATTATGGGGGTATAAACTAGATTAGATGGGAGTTGTTGTGTGTTCCAAAGAAGATGGGGGGTCTTGGTTTTCGGAATATACATCACTTTAACTTAGCTCTGTTGGGGAAGCAAATTTGGAGGCTTCTTTCTCGCAGTGAATCTTTGGTTGCTAGAGTTTTAAAAGCTAAGTATTTTTTGAGGTGTAACATTACTCAAGCTCAGCTAGGAAGGCGTCCTAGTTATACTTGGCGTAGCTTATTGGCTGCAAGGGATTTGGTCACTCAGAATTTGAGGTGGTGCGTTGGAGATGGGTCAGTCATTGATATTTATCATGATGCGTGGTTGCTGGATAAGACTAATCCTAAGATTTTTTCTGCTCCATCAAATGGGCTTGTGAATGCAAAGGTATCTTCGCTCTTGTCCAGTAACGGAGTTGGCTGGGATTTGTCCGTTCTCCAAGCAAATTTTAATAGCAGGGATGTTAACCAAATCCTATTGATTCCTCTCAATAGAGTTATGGAAGCGGATTCTTTTTATTGGCCTTTTGAAAACAATAGTCAATACTCAATTAAGAGTGCCAATCGTATTAGCGTGGGTATGTGTCAGACTTTTGTTAATTTTGGGTTCCCTTGGCAAGCTTTGTGGAATCTTCCTATTCCTCTTAAAGTTCGGGTTTTCTTATGGAGATGTATTTTGGATGTTCTTCCTTCTAGATTGAATTTGGTACGTAGACATGCTGTTGATCAAGTTTCTTATCCATTTTGTTCTCCTTTAGCTGCTGAATCTGTTCATCATGCAATATTTGGTTGTTACTGGTCTAGAGCAATTTGGGCGGATAGTTCTTTAGGAATTTGCTTTGATATTGGAGGGTCGGTAGCTGATATTATAAAAGGCTGGTTAGCTAATCTTCAGCGGGATGAATTGTATCTAGCAGCGTACTTGATGTGGGCTATCTGGTATAGAAGAAACAAATATATTTGGCAGTAAATTATCATGTGTAATGAGGCAGTTTTGAGGTTGGCTAGTGGGTGTTTGAACCAGTGGTTGGTGGTTAATCATAAGGAGTTTGGGTTTTCTTCTACTTCTGATTGCTTGGTGTTGGATACCTGGTCTCCCCCTCCTCTTAATTTTATTAAGTGCAATTGTAATGCAACGATTTTCAAAGAAGAAAACCGGGTGGGTTATGGTTGGATATGCAGGGACTCTATGAGGAACTTTGTTGCGGCTGGTCATGGGACTGTTTGTTGTCCTCTGGATCCTCTTTTAGCTGAGGCCATGTCAATGAACGAGACGCTGGGATGGTTGAAAAATGCTGATTTTCGTAATGTTTACGGACTGCCTAAATTTGTTTCATGCTCTTACTCAACCTTTCATTTATGTTTCTCCCTTTGGTTGCATTGTTAAAGATTGTATTGAAACAAATTTTAGTTTTGATAATTGCTTCTTTTCCTTTGTTAGAAGATCTGGTAATGATTTTATTCATATTTTAGCTAGAATCTCTGTTGTTTTTTCAGGAATTAGTTATACTTCTCTTCCCCTCGTGTTCAACAGGTGCTTTAATAAAAAGGTCAATTTTTCTCCAAAAAAAAAAAAAACAAGTAATACCATTACAAAAATGATGTCATTTTTAACTGAGAATAACTTTGTGAAATATATGCATTAACTTTCTCCGGAAATATTGATTATTTTTTTTCTAGTCTCTTTGCTCATTTGTAAATACCCATTTTCATTTGCGTAAAATTAATAAGTATTAATACCTATGCTTTTGTTAAAAAAAAAAAAATACCTATGCTTGAATAAACTACTAAGTTTTTGTCGGACTATTATAAATTGAAATTATTAATTTGATTTTAGAATTATAAGAATAAAATGCGTTGTGGATCTTTGAGTCCAATTTGAATAGGAATGAAACTAATGGGCCCAAGTCATTATGTTTGCCAAATTAGTTACATTATTAAAGTTTCAATTATCAGTATCATTATCACAATTGCAATTATTATTATTATTATTAGTAGAGTTCCTAAATGATTGCTTAGATATAATCTATATCTATATTTATTTAAATTAAAAGCAGAACAGTGAGGCATGATATTAAGCTAAGTGGCAGTCTAAGAATTTGACACGTGGACAATAAATAAAGTAGTTTTACTGTCTAAAATTTAGCATTCATTTGATATTATTGCTTGGGGATAAATGAGAATTATGGTTATGACGTTGAGTTTAATTTTTAATTTCATTTTAAAAACATATAATGGATGAAACTGAGTTCGTGGAGAGTGGAAAGTTGAGGATGAAGTTGAAAACATATAATGGATGAAATTGAGTTTAAGGAGAGCGGAAAGTTGATGATGAAATTGAGTTTAAGGAGAGAGAGAGAGAGAGAGAGAGAGAGAGAGTTGCGATTGCTTCATTGGAGGCGAGTTCGGAAGGAGAACATGCAACAAGATCGGTATGTGCAATTATTTCTTCAATCTCTACCTCTCTTTTTTTTTTTTTTTTTTATATTATTTCTTCTGAAATCCCCATTTTCCTTTTCTTCCACTGATTTTCTGATTTTATCATCAATTCATATATGGGTATTTATTCAATTTCTACTCTATAATTTTTTTTGTTAATAGGCAGTACCGGATAATGGGGTTGGCAATACAGGGCAATACCCAGTAATAGTGAGCACGTGGCCGTTCTGTTTTTTTATGCTGTTGTGGAGGGTTGTTCGGATTGTGAGAAACTGAGATGTGTAATTATTCAGAGAGAGTGGAAAGTTGATGATTTAGTTAAATCTCTTCAGTTTAATTTTTTTTTTTTTTTTAAAAAAAAAAAGAGTTGAGACTGCAATCTTTTATCCTTTTCTGTCTTTTTTTTTTTCCTTTCCTAACATTAGTTAAATTGATGCTCAAATCAGATTAAAATTGAGAATGAGGAATTGGAAGAGAAACGGTGATGACAGCTGTGAGGTGGTCGAGGAGAAGGATTCGCATTCACATATCATCAACTTCTACGATGTGAACTTGGTTTCTCTTCCTTTTTATGATTTATTTTTTTTATTTTAGTTTTATTTTTTTCACTGTTTTCTAGGATTACTGTCAGATACTTACATGTTTTTTATTTTTTTTCCATAGATTAAATGTAGGAATCCGGAAGACACAAGAGCATCTAATATGTACCAATTCTCCTGTTAAAGTAAAGAATTCATCATCTTAGGTTAGATGCACATTATTTGGAAGGATAGGTATAAGGCTTTGAAGCTTTCATAAATTAAGGTCGTAGAGATTCAGAAATCTTCTCACACAGAATTCTTTCATGGTACAGAAATAGATACAAAAAGTCCTATATCTTGATAGAGATTTCTCAAGTCAATGAGGCCAGTATCCTCATATACTTAAGGACTTTTTGGTATCAGCATGCTTTTACTGTGTTCTTTGGAATTAAATAAGATAAGAAATTGAAATTTTCCATGGAGCTCAATGCCTTATTTTATATATCTGCTGCTTAGTTAATACAGGTGGTCAATATAAAATCTTTAAATAAAATGGGAAACTAATTACTACAATCACCATGAAGTGAGAGTTTTAAAAATAGTGTTAGTTCATGTTGCTCCTTATGTATTTTTATATTTACCAAGGTAGATTTGATATTTGTGCAGGATAACATACATAATTAAAACGGTCTAGATTAACAAGTGGCATTTTATGGGTTTATGATGGAATTTGATGTGGGAAATGAATATTGGAGTATTTAAGTGACATCATTTTTTTTTTCTGGTGGATTTGATTTCTCCATAGCTTTCCACCTCTTTGCGAATTTATTATGTGCCAGATTTTGTCTCAAATTGGAAAAGAAAGTTATATTATATAGTAGGAATCTTTATCTTTCAAGTTTTGTAATCGATTGAATAAACTCTCTGATGAATAAGCTCTTTGAAATGAGAAATGTTTCTTGCACTGATGTTCAACTGACAAAGGAAGATGATTATATTCTATCAAGGAGGGTAATGATCTCCACTTTGATGAGACTGAAGGATACTCTACTGCAAATAAAGATAGCCTCATAATAAATGTAGTGAGACGAGAAAATGAAACAACCCTACCTCATCAGCTATAGCTTAATGCTTCACTGATGGAGTTCATTTTTGTCTATTGTTATCCTTTAAGGTTTTAACTTGACCTCAATTTACTTTCTCAAAGTCGAGGATTGTAAGTTAAATATAAGGCAAGCTTATAACGGTGGACAAACTTAGCTCATGATAAAAAATATATATAAAAAAAAAAATTACCATGAGGAGAATATTGCAAACAAACATGTGTCCATATTTTCTAGAGGCAAGGAGAGTGCAAAATCAAATTTGCTGTTTAGTGTTGTTGTGAACAGATAATTTCATGGTTTTTTTTTCAATTGTTACTATTTAGTATTTCTTTTATTTCAATTTAAATCTCGCTTTTATTTACTTTTAGCTCCAGGAAAGAGCCATTCATACCTCAATTATGATACCTTAATTAATTAATTAATTAATTAATTAATTAATTAATTAATTTCATATATATGTAAAGAGGTGAAAGCAAAAAATAAAAAATGAAATTGAAAGGATTTTAATTTTTTAAAATTTTGATTTTTAGTTTCTACTTCAGTTAATTGTATGTTTTAAACTAATTGATCGGTATACATACCTTTAAAAATTTTCTCATTATTTTTCCTCAAAAGTTAATATGAAATTTATTTCAAATGAACTCAAATTAATTTTAAAATAATTTCATAAAAATATATCAACATTGAGTTTTTCATTAGCTATAATTAACTTGTGCCAATGCTGCTCCGCACATTGCGCAAGTTCAAATCCTAGTAAGAATAAAATAAATAAAATTAATTGTACAAATTAATATAAATTTATAGTTTTTTGTTTTTGAAAGAATAAATCTATAGTTAATAAAGTATAAAATGCATAAATTATAAAAATGTACAAATTAGTTACAAATGAAATATAAAAGTACTATCTAAATAAATTACATGGTGAAATTTACAAAATAAAAATAAAAATAAAAATAAAAATAAAAATAAAAATAAAAATAAAAATAAAAATAAATGTTGGGCTTTCTTTTATTGAATTAAGGGCTCTTTACAAAAATATACAAAAAAAAAAACAAAAAAAATACAATAATACAAATATTTCAAAAATATAACATCTTAAACTTTTTATTTCATTTATACCAAATTTTTTTACAGAAATACCACTTTCCCTTCTCACCCTAACTTCAAAAATTTACTCTCCCGATTTTTCTAATTCGATTCCTTCCTTCGACGCTCTGCCCTACCGATTTCCTTCAACGCTCTCTGCCCTACCGATTTTCTCGTTCTCAACTACCGACGATCACTATATTGACCACCGGTGATCTCTATTTGACGAGCTTCACTCTCCCTCAGTTTCGATTTGCTTTGCAGACCACCGACATTCTCCTCTCCCTCAGTGTCCATTTCGGTTTGTTTTCTTGACTCTTATATTTTTTACTCCATTTTTTTTTTCTCTCTTTAATGGTTAAAATCGAAGCCGGATTCAACATGTCAAACATTATATTTGATTGTTGATAAAAACAATTTTGATTGATTTTTGTTTTCGTGGATTTTTTATTAGAAGTCAAAACACGAAATGATTGAGAGAGTTGTGTTTGCCAATGAAAGAGACTGGGAAGGGAATTTGTATTCCTAGATTTTAAGTCCTTTTGCTAATCTTGTGGATTTAATTAGAGAGCGAATGTGTACTATTATCTGTTAACTGTCAACTCTTTTTTAGATAAAGAATCAATTCGTTATAATAGTTTTTCTCATGTATTCCTGGCTTTTCATTAACTTAAAAATCAAATTAATATATATTAACACATGCTTTGAGGTATTTGTTTTTTCATGTTTGAAGGTATTGCCAAGCTGTTAGTATCTATAATTCATGAATAAAATGAATTCAAGGCTACATTTAAGAAATAGTTAAATATTTTTTGATTAAATTTGAAGTGTGCTTCATTTACAGATCAAATATCAGCTAAAATGGTTCAAACTCGAACAAGTTTATCTCCTGCACCAAGGAACACGTCTGCAATTATAAACAAATTGCAGAAACCAGGTGCTGACACAGATTTAGTAATCAGAGAAGAAACGAAGAGGAGAAGAAACACAAATCAAACCCCCGAATATGAAACTCAAAATCCAAAAAAAAACAAAGATATGATTTGAGAATGCATTTATGTTTAATCCTTTGTGCATTTATTTCTGTATGTGAATATGCTGTAAAAAGCTTCTAGATTTGTGCTGGTAGTGAATAGATAACCATTGCTTTATTAAGATTTCGTATGTGTTGATTAGCCTATTTTACTTTTTAACCTAAATTTGCTTATGTTATCATTTTCTACTTTTACACTTTTTATATTTTGCTACAGTTACAATTAGTGTTATGTGTGGTCACCATGGTGACGACTCATGACAGAAGCTTAGTGTTTCGAGTCGCCATCATGCTGTCGACTTGTAACTGGGCTAATATTAGTGTAACGAGATGTATACTAGATGTTGAAGCTTTTGGGTGGAGCTTATAACTTTCATTTAGATGTTGAATGGCACTATAAGCAACAACTAGCATTTTTATTTTATCATTTGCAATTGTAAATAAAGCTTCTTTTTTTTTTTATACTCAATCGCTTATTTTGCATAAACTGATATTAGATGTATATTAGGTGGGTATTAGATGTATATTGTTTGTATACTAGATGTATATTAGTTGTGTATTATATGTATATTGTTTGTATACTAGATGTATATTATGTGTATACTAGATGTGTATTAGATGCGTATATTAGATGTATACTATATGTATATTAGGTGTATATTAGATGTATATTAGGTGTATATTGTGCGTATATTAGGTGTATATTAGATGTATATTAGGTGTATATTGTGCGTATATTAGGTGTATATTAGATGTATATTATGTGTATATTAGTTGTGTATTATATGTATATTGTTTGTATACTAGATGTATATTATGTGTATACTAGATGCGTATATTAGATGTATACTATATGTATATTAGGTGCATATTGTGCGCATACTAGTTGTGTATTAGATGTATATTATGTGTATATTAGATGTGTATTATATGTATATTATGCGTATACTAAATGTATATTATATGTATACTAGATGTGTATTAGATGCGTATATTAGATGTATACTATATATATATATATATATATATATATATATATATATATATATATATATATTAGGTGTATATTAGATGTATATTATGTGTATATTAGATGTATATTATGTGTATATTAGATGTATATTAGGTGTATATTATGCGTATACTAGTTGTGTATTAGATGTATATTATGTATATACTAGATGTGTATTATATGTATATTATGTGTATACTAGATGTATATTATGTGTATACTAGATGTGTATTAGATGCGTATATTAGATGTATACTAGGTGTATATTAGATGTATATTATGTGTATATTAGATGTATATTAGGTGTATATTGTGCATATACTAGTTGTGTATTAGATGTATATTATGTGTATACTAGATGTTTATTATATGTATATTATGTGTATACTAGATGCATATTATGTGTATACTAGATGTGTATTAGATGCGTATATTAGATATATACTAAATGTATATTAGGTGTATATTAGATGTATATTATGTGTATATTAGATGTATATTAGGTGTATATTGTGCGCATACTAGTTGTGTATTAGATATATATTATGCATATACTAGATGTGTATTATATGTATATTATGCGTATACTAGATGTATATTATGTATATATTAGATGTGTATTAGATGCATATATTAGATGTATACTATATGTATATTAGGTGTATATTAGATGTATATTAGGTGTATATTATGCGTATACTAGTTGTGTATTATATGTATAGTATGTGTATATTAGATGTATACTATATTAGGTGTATATTAGGTGTATATTAGATGTGTATTGTTTGTATACTATATGTATATTAGGTGTGTATTAGATGTATATCATGTGTATAATGCATGTGTATTATGCGTATATTAGATGTATATTTTGCGCATATGCTAGCCGTATACTACTACTTGATGTATATTATGTTCATTTGATGTATATTGTGTGTTATTACAGGTTGGAGACTTTATTTTGAAAAATGATGATTTTCAAAGTGTTCGAGTCCAATTTTGCATGAACACTTCTGCAATATCTATTATAAAGAGCAAGCTTACAGCCGATCAATTGGAAAAGTTCAAAAACACTTGTTTTGGCTACTTCCTAGAATTATCTGACATTATATTACATAATCAATTATTTCTTTCATTATTTTTAAGAGAAGTACATGCTGAAAATGAAAAGGAATTTCGATTAAGATATGATGGTGTAGATCTGAGTTTTGGTTTAGAAGAATTTGCACTAGTCATCGGTTTGAAGTGCAATGGAACAAGAAAGAAGATGAGCTCATCAAATGAAAAATATAGACTTGTTGATAAATATTTTGGTGAGTGCAACAAGGTAACAAAGCTTTCTATTTTTAATTGTTTTACGAAAGGATGTTTTGAGAATGATGAGGATGCTATGAAGTTAGCAGTGCTTTTTTTTTTTATACATTGCTTTCTTCTAGCACATAATAACCATAAAGTTGTTAGTGAGGAGGAAATTAGATTCATTGATATGGGTTGTTATGATGATTACCCTTGGGGAATAAATGTCTTCAATTTGACAATTGGAAGCCTAAAAGGAAAGTTGCTTAGGAAAAGAGGCAAGCCTGCCAACAAAGAAGATAAAGTGTCCATGTGTAGGGTTTTTGGATTTGCATATGCATTCCAGATTTGGTTTTATGAATGTTGCCAACATATTTCGGAATATTTAGAGGTTGAGGCAACTACAAAAATTTCAAGAATCCTAAAATGGACAGAAAAAAAGTTATTTTCAGCCAAAAGGAGATTTTAAGCATACTGTTCAGTGTGCCTGCTAAAAATGTAAGTTATCTTATTGTATTTACATTTATTATATTTTATTATTATTGCAAATTCGTCTCATTACAATATGATAAACTCTTTTATTTTTTATCACGTCATAGAAATAAATATTTTGTCATTCCTTCTCTGTTTCAATCCCCCAAATACAAAGAGACCAACTTTTCTCTAGATTATCTGTCTTATTGCTATATAATCTTACAATTGTTAGTTTCTTGTTCTTTTTTTTTTTTAATTTTTAAAATTGTGAATATTTGTTGAACTAAAATTTATTTGAAATCTTCTTTTTATTTTTTTCCTTTTTACCTTAGCTGAAATTGAAGAACATATTGCCAGATGAATATGAAATTCATAATCTACACTTGGATGGAATGTTTGAGGGAAGAGAAGGAAAAAAAATTGCTAATGATATACCTTCTCTACCTCAATGTGAACCTGCACCTCCAAAAGAACAAGGAAGCAAAAAATATGGCGGAGAGATAAAGATGGTGAGACAAGAAATCAGAAGCTTGCGAAAATTTGTGGAGTCTAGCATTGAAAAAATGCAAGATTATTTTGAATTGAATTTCCAAAAGATTACTGATATGCTTTCAGAGCTTTCATATAAGCTGGATTCAGTGAATACTTCCCAGGTAAACATCAGTTGCTTTTTATCATTTTGATCATTATAATATTTAATATCATATTATTTTATATAATTTTCATTAAAATTTTTGATAATTCAGCAATCACGCAATAATGTGTTCAATGAAGAACATGATATTGAAGAAGAGCATATTGATGATGAAGGTGTAAGACCAGATCAGTGCATACATCTGGTCAGTTCTAATTTTTTTATTTGGATTTCTACTAAATTATTATTAAAAAAATTTTATTCGGATTTCTACTAACTTATTATGAAAAAATTTTGCACCTAACAAATTTACTATGAATAAAAATCAATCTCTTATCATTTCTTTTATTGTGATAAGTTTTTTGATAATGCGGAAGAAAATGCTGAAAAAATATCAAAGATGATGCAAAAAAAGCGATGATACATTACAAGATGAACCTACTGTACAAAATGAAAATGTTGGAGATAAAGAGGTATATTAATTATGTTATTATCACATCTCAATTATATTTTTCGAAGTTTATCAAATCTAATTTGTGATTTGTTTTAATAATGCATGATACTATGTTTTTAGGTTATAGATAATATCAATTTGGAGGTCAAAAGAAAATATGGTATTACTGGTTCATCTATGTTAAAGTTTGATGAAATGGATAGCTCGTTATTTGACCAATTATACAAAACTGCTATCAATAATGCATACCAAGACAATAAACATGTGCGTGTTTTCAAGTGCAAAATGATTAATTGTCATTCATATTTTAAATTCTTTTATAATTTTTTCTTTGGTTTAATTTTTTAAATAGGATTGTGAAAAGTTTGTTGCAAGTGGAAATGAGATTGTTTTATATGAAGAACCATCTGATGACATGACACCAACTGTTGATAAAAGGGATATTAAACCTTCATTTATGATCATATCTCCATATGTTAACAAATTTTGTTGAAGCAAACAGCAAGAAAAGATCAGTTGCAGCAAGAACTTGGTGAAAAGTTTAGTGCCATTTGACAACAATATTGGAATCACCTGATTATATTTTGATCACAAGTTTCAATGACTTTGTGCACAGTGGGATGTTAACCAACAATAGGTAATAAAATCTTAAACTTTTAATGCTTTGTTTATGTTAATGTTTATTAATGTGCCTTGACCCTATGCTTATTTATTTTATTCAAAAGAAAGGTTTATTCTTCAGAACATGATATTCTGAATCCCTCTTTTGATTTTGAAATTGAAGAAATTAAACAGAAGTCATGGTTCCATTACCTGTTATATGGTGGTCAACCTCTATCCTCAAGTGTATGTATATTTACGATATTTACTTAATGAATTATGGGGTTGATTTCACCCATGGTCACTCAACTTATCACTTATCGCGCAAAAGTAACCGACTTTTTTTTTCTTACTTAAATGTCACTGAACTTTTAACATTATTGCACAAAAGTCATGTTGACCGGAATCCGGCGATGACTCTTGTCGGATTGATAAGTTCAACAAATACTACATTTAAATTAATTTCACTCACGGTCACTAGACTTATCATTTATCTCGCAAAAGTAATTAACTTTTTGTTTTTCAACTTAAATGTTACTGAACTTTTAACATTTTTGCAAAAAAGTCATCAATCCGGCAAGGGTCGTCGCCGGATTCCGGTCAACATGACTTTTGTGCAATAATGTTAAAAGTTCAGTGACATTTAAGTAAGAAAAAAAAAGTCGGTTACTTTTGCGCGATAAGTGATAAGTTGAGTGACCATGAGTGAAATTGACCCTGAATTATGTGTGTGTGTGTATATTTATATAATGTTCTGTGCCAACTTTGGGAAAATCATAAACTTGCATAAGGGATGATGGTTGCATAATTGCATATTCAAGTAAAAGAACTGATTGCCATACTGTTTCAACCTTTCTCATACATATGCATATTAGGGAGACCCATATAGAAAAATTTGGTATGTTCAAATGTTATCTGCCTTTATTTATGTGATTATGCCTGTGAAACCCGTCATGCCTGATGGCTGCTATAATGTGAATTTTTTCATATACTTGATGTGTGCTAATAGTATACTATTTGAAAACTTGTTGTGTATTGTATGTAGATAGTATAGTGTAAGTATACTTGATGTATACTGTTTGTATACTTGATCTTTACTTAATGTATAATAAGGGTACACCAGTCGTATATTGTCTTTACACTTTGATTTATGGATATACTTGATATTTAAGAAAATATCTGCTTCCAGCTCCAGAAGTGCCTCTTCTTTATTAGACATGGTAGTTTTTTTAGGACGTTTGCATATTTGTATGTTCATCTTACATAACGGTCTCCCAAATACTTTTTGTATACTATATGCGAACTCTCTATATAATGTGAGTATATTTGTTGTACACTGTGCATATACTTGATATATATTATGTGTATTGACTGTATACTAATTTAATTTTTTTATGTATACATAATTAACTGCAGCATACGAATATCATCTTTTATTACTTGAGGAAAAAAGGTAAATATTCAAGTGGTATTTGTTTGAACTTCACCACAACAGACAACACATTTGACCAACACATTCAGAAATTTTACAAAAGATTCTTGAAAAAGGGAATGGAACTGAGCTTAATAGAGAAGGATGAGTCTATTGTTGATTATATTTTAGGTCATTGCTTGTACTATAGCAGACCTTGGGCAGAAGTTGAACATTTATTGTTTCCTATAAATGTTACAGGGAAGTACCATTAGGCACTTTGACATTTGTCAATTTTAGAAAGAACAATATATGTTTATGATTCTCTCAGATCACCTACATGCAAAGCGTCCACACTTGAGACATGTAAGCTTATAGTGTGATATTGCCTTTGTTTTTGGAATTTATTGGGATATGTCAATCAACTAGGGATCCTTTCAAAATTGAATACATTGAAGATCTGCCAAGACAAAGCAAGATATAAGTTTTACATTTGGATTTTTATATATATATGGTTCATACTTGATATTTAGTGCCTCCATTATTGGATCTTGAATGCATTTCTGGTTATATTTTTGTAGGGATTGTGATCTATTTGTGGCATCATTTGCAGAATATCTCATAGAAGGAAAATGAATTCCAACAAATACTGTTGATGTGGATTTACACAAACTTAGGCTATCGGTATTACTGTACCACCATGGACTGAAAAAGCAGCAACACAATATTGCAAGTGATGATGAAGCACCACCAAAAAGGAGACACCAAAAAATTGCTGGGAAAAGGAAAGCTCAAGTTGTTGTAGACTGTATGTATTGTTTCTTGTAATAGTGAGACAACATTATTTTTGTATAGCATGGAATTATGTAAATTTCGAATATGCCTATTATAAATTTCATATTCTATGTAAAATTGCTCTAGCAAAATTAAATAGCATTAAATAAATTGAGGAACGGAAATAAGAGTTAGTGATGTTAAAAAGTAAATTTACAGCTACATTATAGAAAGCGATGGCTTTTAGCTTTCACGCACTTCAAGTGATGCAGGGGAAAAAGCCTAAATCTCCTGAATTCAGCCACACACATAACAAACTTCATGTCAATTCCAAACCACCTTCACATGCTCCTCAGCAAAAAGCTATCAAGATACGAGCCTATATTTGACGGTCGGAATATAATTTTGACCACACTTATATTATACGTGTACTATACATATATTAGACATATATTATATGAATACTATATGTATATTAGCCGTATACTAGACAAGTTAACACAAGATTACAGAATCCACTCTAATTTTCTTTTATGGGTACCTGTATTTTCACTAGGATAAAATGTTCTTCAATTTCACATTTAAAATAAAGTGGAACGAGAGATTGTTCTTGTACCCTCACTGAAGTTGACAATCTTTTTGATGTTCGAGAGTATATTAATTTGATCTGACCTCGACTTATTATATATAACTAATCAATAATCAATTCAAATTTCTTTGCTTCTCATAGGAGTATTCCTACATCATGGACATCTTTGCCACACATTTTTTGACATCATTCTTTATGTTGATGATCACATCCTTGTGCGGATCCTATGGTTCGTCAAATTCTTCGCATCTTGATTTATGAACCAGAGAGAAAAGGAACCACATTGGCTAGTGTAGTAGGTAGGGAGATGTTCAAGTTATGAACTGCCAAGTATGCAGCAATACCAGCAGTATATCCAGCAAAAGCAAAACCACTCACCTGAAAAAGGAACAAGACTTTTAATTGTGATACAAGAGATGGTGTGTTGTTAAAAGTTGATTTCAATGTGGAAGAACGTACCTTGCGGAAGTACCAAAAGAAGTCCACCTTCTCCATCCCCATAAATGCAACTCCTGCAGCAGAGCTAATAATAAGCATGGAACCACCAGTACCGACACAGTATGTAATCAGCTGCCAAAACTCGACGTCTTGGGGAAAAGAGGAAAGATCATACATTCCCATTGTTGACGGTCGGAATATAATTTTGACCACTCTTATATTATACGTATACTATACGTATAATATAGTATACAATCTGTTAAACAAAAATAACAAGATAAAGATGGTGAGATAAAGATGTGTATTAGATGCATATATTAGATGAATACTATATGTATATTAGTCGTATACTAGACCTATACTAGACGTATACTATACGTATATTAGACCTACAAGCATCAATTACAATCTGTTTATTGAATATGTCATTTTCATATAGCTGAACAATTTTAAACAATTGTCAACACTTTTTAAGAAATATCTCTAAAAGTCTGTTAATTGTGCTTGAATTTTACACATTTGCTGTAAACAATATGATTTATATAAAGAATGAAACAATCATAAAAACTGTAAAAAAAAAAGTATCATCACTATTTAGGAATCTCTCTACATGTCTTTCGATTGTGCCCATATTTCTGACATTTGCTGCACCTAATTTTGATCTTTGACTCCCAGCCTGCTTTGATTCTCTTCTTCTTAGGTCTTCCTGATTTGAGTTTTCCTATTGGTGGTAGAACAATTACCTCTCCAATGTAACTTGGAATGTTCCAATACATCTGATTATCAATAGGATGCACAATTGCTTCGTACGTTGCTAACATTGTCTCTTTGGTGTAGTAGCTTGAGCAGAACTCATAACAGTCCATATGCTTATCATTTATTACTGCTAAAGTATGTGCACATGGTAATCCATCCAATTGAAACTTGTTGCAAGTGCGTGCTCTTTCTTTAAAGTTCACACTGTATGCTTTTTCTTGAACTAAGATGCTAAAAATATCACTGTTAGATGGTATCACCTACAACAACTGAAAAAACATAAAATACATTATATCCATCAACAAACAAAAATAGCAGATAAGAGGCAACATAATACAGTAGCATCAACATAAACATCAAGCATAATTATCAGTGGTTGTATAGTGGGCGTATATTACAATTATACTATATAAAATCTTTGTGGCAGAATCTTTGTGGCAAAATATCTTTTACTTCCTTTAATATTTTTATTTCACATTATAGTTTAAAAAAAAACATACAGATGCAAACCACACCAAATCTGATAATTGAGAAAGCTACATTGCCGTCTATAAATAGAATAATTTCAAAGGGAGGAGACAAAGATCAATGAACTTTTGTTCTTCCTTTTAACTTTGCCCTCGCACATTTACTCCTCAACAACCAAACTCTGACCAAAACCCATTATTTTAGTATTCCAACTACAAAATAAAGTCTCACTATAAGTATATGTCAGATTTCTAAAATTATATAATCTCATGCTTTTTATACTAATAATATTTTAATCATTCAATAGCCAAAACAAACTTCATATATTATCAAGAACTTATAAACATGCTTCTCATATATGAAAAAAATATACATCAAATGAACACAATATACATCAAGTACATTTTTTTAAACTACAGGAGATTAAACATATAAACGTTTCTTTCCCTAAGCATATAAACATTTGAGAACTAATTCAACGGAACAACAATCTCCTCAAAACTTGAACTAATTAATACAGCCACCATGATTTATATTGACAAAATTTTGGTATAAAAAATCAAGTAGCAGCAGCAGTATTGCTTCATTAAACTAACTATATATGTAGCTCACTACAACTATAACCAAAAAAACAGAGCATAGCTAAACAACTCATTTATTTATATGAAAAAATATAAATAAATGACAACCAATGCCTTCTTCACTAACAAAAATAAAAAGATAGCAGCAGCAGTATTGCTTCATTAAACTAACTATATATGTAGCTCACTACAACTATAACCAGAAAAACAGAGCATAGCTAAATAGCTCATTTATTTATATGAAAAAATATAAATAAATGACAACCAATGCCTTCTTCACTAACAAAAATAAAAAGATAAAAAATAAATAAGGATCAAACCTTCATTCTCATAAATGAAATGAAGTTTTTCTTCAATTGATATTCATACTTCTTAGTTAGTTTTGTGAATGTTGACATGGCTATATTTCTATTTGCATAAGTCCATTCTTGAGTCAAATTTCGCATGTACTCAATCAAGCCTGTTATTGGTGAATTTCTAGCTGCTTTGATTGCAGCATTCATTGACTCCACAATATTAGAAGTCATAGTTGAATACTTGTTATTCACAGAGTGAAACCTAGACCATTTCTCGTAACCAACGATTGAGAGATATTCCGGTATTTTACTATCAACCTTTTTCATTTCATCCATAAAATAATCAAAATCCTCATTTGTGTATGATTTAGCAGCTTTAAACAATAAATCTTTGAGTTTCTTCGAGTTTTTCTTGAACTTTCTTTTCACATTATTCAATAAGTGATATACACAAATGCAATGAGGAACACCAGGATATACCCTTGCAGCTGCTGTATGTATGCTTTCATGCCTATCAGATATGATGCACATTTGATCTCTTGTCCCATATGTTTGCCTAAACTTACTAAAAAACCACTCCCAAGAAGCATCATTCTCTGAATCAACTATGCAGATTGCTAAAAGAAATATTTTTCCACCAGTATCTTGAGTTGAAGCTGTTACCAAAGTGCCCCCATATGCAGCCTTCAAAAAAGTACCATCTACAACTATAATTGGCAAGCAATATTTCCAACCTTTTATTGATGCATCTAAAGCAATGAACATATATAAAAATGAGAAGTTATCTTGAGTTTCCAGATGAATTGCAGAACCAGGGTTTGTCTTTTCAAGCATATACAAATATCTTGGTAATAAAGAATACGAATCACATGGTATACCTTTAATCATATACATAGCTCTTTCCATTGACCTCCAAGATTTCATATAGTTGATATTCACTCCATGTTCATTTCTCCTATCACGTATTATATCAGCTGGTGTGTACACAGTCTTTACATCCACATATTTTGATTTGATCAACCCAGCAATAATAGATGATGTAGCTTGCCTTTTACTGCTTAACCTTTGCTTCAAACTGCAGGAGTGAGTACCTTTGAACACCCTAATTTTGAACATCCTAGTATTCCCTTGTTTTGAAGCTTTTAATTGCCATGGACATGCCTCATCCAAGTAACAAATCTCATATCTACTCTCAC
Organism: Excoecaria cochinchinensis; assembly: GCA_947683425.1. Taxonomy (NCBI): domain Eukaryota; kingdom Viridiplantae; phylum Streptophyta; class Magnoliopsida; order Malpighiales; family Euphorbiaceae; genus Excoecaria; species Excoecaria cochinchinensis. Next base: position 4,753,565 of record CANTUQ010000194.1, on the reverse strand, counting down.
ATGATCTACACACCTTGAATTGGAAATCATTATTTATTGCAAAGAGGCTTACTGCTGTTTTTAGCATATCCTTTGTAGACACCGGGTCCCGAGTCAGTCTAGATCAGAATTAATCAATGACGAAATTAAGTATGCCTATTTATAGGCAAAAATGAAAGTTGAAAGTGATTATTTTCTTGTCAAATTGATTTATTAGAAATGAATAAAAATGTATTTTAAAAATATTTCAAAAATGTTTTAAAAATTATTTTGGGATAAAAATTTAGTTTTTAAATTATTGTGTTTTATAAAAAAAAAAAATTCGCGCGAATGTCGGGCTGCGGCAGCGCTGGGCGACGCGCTAGCGACGGCTTGCCCATCTTGCGTGCAGCTGGGCGCGCTCTCTGCGGGCTGGGACGCCCGTCGGGCGCTCCGACGGGGCGTCCCTCGCCCCTGTCGCCCTCCAGCTGCCGATTTTCATTTTTACTCATTTTTGGGTGTTTTTAATTGATTTTTTTTGCATAATTTAATTTAAATTCAATGCTAAAACTTTTTATATCCTTACCCCTTGAAATTCTGCAGTTTTTAGTGATTATTGGGGTTAATTTAATTTAATTCTTTAATTAAAAATTTGATTTTTGGAGGAGGAATAAAAAGGATTTTGGAGAGAGAATTAGGAGGGATTTTCTTTAGAAAATATTTTCTTCTTCTTTCTTCTCTAAAACCAAATTCTCTCAACTTTTCAAGTGAATTCTTCCAAGTGAATTCTTGAGACAAAAAATAATAATTTTTGTTCTTGGGAATTTTTATCCTTTTCATCAAACAATTTCTATTTTGAGACAAATAAATCAATTATTTATTTTTGAGTAAAAATCATTTTCAATATTTTTTTTTCTAATATATTCTTACAATTAAGACAAGAAATTGGATCATCTACCTTCATTTCTTCAAGATAAATTTTGAAAGTAAACATTCTTGACTCAATTTCTTAATTTAATTTTAATTTCATTCTTTTGTTTTTATTTAATTAGTTAACATGTAAATTCTTCTAGTTCTATCATTTTCTTCTTATTTTCTTGTTCTTTTGTTTTTATTTAATTAATTATCATGTAAATTCTTTTAGATCATATTTTTACTTCTTATTTCTTTCTTCTCATTTAATTGTTCATGTTCATATTATTATCATCATTTTTTGTTCATATATATTATTAATATTATCATTTAACATGTTTTAGCATAATTGGCTTGTTTTATTTTCATTTTATTCTTCCATATTTAATTGGATTGTTCATCTTTTTTGATGTTATTATTATTATTATTATTATTGTTATTATTATTATATTTGATTATTGATATTCTTTGTTATTATTGTGTTATTATTATTATTGTAGTTATTACCATCATTAGTATTATTATTATTATTATCCTTATTCTTGTTTAATTTTATTATTACTATTATTATTTATGTTTTATGCATGCTGATTTTTATTATTACTTTTGCTTTTTATGCATGATTGGATGTTATTGTTGTTATTTTGTATTTTTATGCATGTTAAATTCTATCATCATTATTTTATGCTTTTTATGCATGTTAAATTTTATTAGCACTATTTTATGTTTTTTTAGCATGTTGAATTTATAAATTTGTTCAATTGCATATTTTTATTATGTCATTTTAATTGGGTTGTCATGCATGATTCAATTTTATTTGCTTTAATTTAATTGTTTTAATGTTATATATTTAATTCATTTTTATACTAACTTCATTTTTATTTGTTTTTTTTTTAATTTTTCAATACTTATTATTCATATGTAAGTTTTTGCTAAGTGGAAGCCCATGGAGATTTGAAGATCTATTTGGGAATTGTTTATTTTTTTATTGCTTTTCATTATTTTGGATTAATTCATTTTATCATGTAATTTGTAATAAACTTTATTTTCATGCACGTTAATTAAAAATCACAAAAATATTTATATTAATAAATTGGGTTTTTTTGTAACAAAATGAGACCAATGTCCTAGTTTTTTCATCAAAATAAATTGTCACTTCAAAATTATTTTCTTTAAATTATGCATGCGAGGATCAATGTCCTCACTCTTGATAAATAACTAGTTTTATGCATGAATTGTATTTTATTTACAATGAGGGTTGAATTCCGCCCCTAGTTTTGTTGTAATTTATTTTTATGTACTTTACTTTAATTATGCTTTTATTTACCGCTTTCCTTGGATGACCAACTTGCACTCTAATTATTGCATCGAAACGTATGAGAAAAGGGATGAAAACTTAAATTCAAAACTCAATTTTAACTTAATCAAGGTATGAATAAATGAGAAGTCTCGAACCATCTCTAGTCTTTGGGCTCAACGAGGCGAGAGGACCATTTTAATGTTTCATTGGAATGGGATCTCCAAGGCACCTCTTGTGTCCCCCCAAAAGACTCAATTTACAATCCTAGACTCCATAGGGTTAGAGGGTCATTCCAATGTTCTATTGGGGTGAATGCCTCCAAGATCCCTTTGGCTTGCCCAAAATGGATATTGTGCGCTGTTTTAGGCTCACTGAGGCGAGACGAACTTTCTCAATGTTTTATGGGGTGGTGACTCCAAGAAACCTCATTGTTGCCAAAAATAGACGCACTTGTAAATACCTTACAAGTTTTCATAAACCTCTCTCGAAAGCCCTAAGTGTAACACCCCCTATTCATACGTAGGCGATCCCATCCGATAAGGAGTGAGATGTCGTATAGGTAAAGGTGCCACCACGCAGATACAAAATATACATACATTCATACACAAACATACATACCTAAATACAGGGTAATTAAAAACTTTACAAAGCCATTCATGAAGGACGCTGATCATGCATTAATATAATGGAAAACTTTACATTACTATTTGATCAACCAACAGGTACAAAAGATAATTACATACCCAAAATACACTTATACAAACATATGAGTAAACACACCTAAGTGCAACACAACTAATTCACACCCTAACACCACACATGCACCCACATGCTAACAAAACTCTTAAAACATACATTTTTACCCAAAATGCCCTTTACACATGCCAAAACTCACACAATGCACATGCACAAACATGGCTCATTCTACTAGGGGGCAAACGGGGTGTAATAACTCTCCCCCACTAACAAGAATTTTATCCTCGAAATTCTCACCTGATGTGAACATATGCGGGTACTGAACTCTCATCGACTCTTCCGGTTCCCAAGTCGCTTCTTGAACCCCATGGTGACTCCACAACACTTTTACCAGAGGAATCTGCTTGCTTCTTAGCTGTCTCACTTCCCGGGCTAGAATAGCTCTTGGTTCTTCATCATATAAAAAATCAGGCTGAACTTGTACCTCTTGCACTGACAAAACATGCGATGGATCCGATCGGTACCGACGAAGTATCAAAACGTGAAACACGTCATGCAACTTCGATAACTCCATTGGCAAAGCCAATCTATAAGCCACTGGACCAACTCTGGCCAAGACCTCATACGGACCAATGAAGCGAGGACTAAGCTTCCCTTTTTTTCCCAAACCGAAGTACCTTTCTCCAAGGCGACACTTTCAGAAAGACTTTATCCCCAACTTCAAACTGCACATCTTTCCTCTTCAGATTGGCATAAGACTTTTGTCGATCCTTAGCTGCCTTCAAATTCCGCTGCATAACTCTGATCTTTTCCTCTGTATCCCTAACTAATTTTGGCCCAATTACTAATCGCTCGGACAACTCGGTCCAACAAATCGGAGTACTACACTATCGACCATACAAAGAATCATATGGTGCCATACCAATACTCGACTGATAATTGTTATTGTAAGCAAACTCCATAAGCGACACATATCTGTCCCAACTACCCGAAAAATCCAAGGCACAAGCCCTCAACATATCTTCTAAAATCTGTATAACTCGCTCGGACTGGCCATCTGTCTGAGGATGGAATGTTGTACTGAAGTTCAACTTGGTACCCAAAGCTCTCTGCAACTCTTTCCAAAACTTAGATGTAAACCTTGGATCCCGATCTGAAACTATGGACAACGGCACTCCATGCAACCGAACCACCTCATCCACATAGATACTAGCCAACTTGTCCATCGAATAATCTATTCTCACAGGCAAGAAGTGAGCTGACTTTGTAAGCCGATCGACTATCACCCAAACTGAGTTATGCTTCTTCTGAGTCAAAGGTAAACCGGCAACAAAATCCATGGCGATGTCATCCCACTTCCACTCGGGAACGGACAAAAGCGTGAGCAATCCCGAAGGAACTTGGTGCTCATCCTTTACCTGCTGACATGTCAGGCACTTGGATATAAAATCCACTATGTCCCTCTTCATACCGGACCACCAATAAAACTGCTTCATATCCCGATACATCTTTTCACTACCAGGATGCATGGTGAAAACTGTACTATCCACCTCACTCAACAGCTGTCTTCTTAACTCTTCATTATCTGGTACACACAAACGGTTTCTAAATAGAAGAACCCCATCCTGAACCAAAAACTCTGACCGCTTGCCCAAACTGACTTCTTGCACAATCCGTTGAAGCCTTTCATCATTCCTCTGAGCATCAACTATCCTCTGTTTCAAGGTAGGCTCCACTCTCAACTGAGCCAACAAGGCTCCATCTGAACCAAATCTCCATCTGAACCAAATCTCCATCTAAACTGCCTCAGAAATAAAGCAGAAATCGATTTTCGACTTAAAGCATCCGCGACTACATTGGCCTTACCCGGATGGTAATCCATAATGCAGTCGTAATCCTTAAACAACTCGAGCCAACGGCGCTGTCTCATATTCAACTCCTTCTGCGTGAGGAGATACTTTAAACTCTTGTGATCCGTAAATATCCTACATCTCTCCCCATACAGATAATGACGCCAAATCTTCAAAGCAAAGATCACGGCCGCCAACTCTAGATCATGCGTCGGATAATTCCTCTCATGCGACTTCAACTGTCGAGAAGCATAAGCTACCACCTTACCTTCTTGCATCAGAACACAACCAAGGCCAACACCTGAAGCATCACTATACATAACAAACTCCTTACCCGATATGGGTTGAGTCAGTATAGGAGCTTCAACTAACAACTTCTTCAACTGCTCAAAATAAGTCTGACATCTGTCTGACCATTCAAACTTAACTCCTTTCCTCAACAATCTGGTCGTCGGAGCGGCCATCACTGAGAAACCCTTAACAAACTGACGGTAATAACTCGCTAAACCGAGGAAACTCCGCACTTCCTGAACATTCCTAGGCGCCTTCCAATCAACTATCACCTCAATCTTGGCTGGATCCACTTGGATACCCTTAGCTGAAACTATATGGCCCAAAAATGACACTTCCCGAAGCCAAAAATCACACTTGCTAAGCTTAGCAAACAGCTGATGATCTCTCAAAACTTGCAAAACTAACCGAAGATGCTCTTCATGCTCATTCTCATCCTTGGAATACACCAAGATATCATCTATAAACACCACTACAAACCGATCTAGGTATGGCCTAAACACTCTGTTCATCAAATCCATGAATGCCGCTGGAGCATTAGTCAAACCAAACGGCATGACAAGGAACTCATAGTGGCCATACCGAGTCCGGAATGCAATCTTAACCACATCCTCATCCTTGACCCGAAGCTGATAATACCCCGACCGGAGATCTATCTTGGAAAACACACCTGCACCCCGAAGCTGATCGAATAAATCCTCGACTCTAGGCAGCGGATACTTATTCTTCACTGTAACCTTATTGATCTACCTGTAGTCGATACACATCCTCAAGGATCCATCCTTTTCTTAACAAACAAAACCGGAGCACCCCAAGGAGATATGCTGGGTCGGATAAACCCCTTATCCAATAGCTCTTGTAGTTGAGTTTTAAGTTCTCTCAACTCTACAGGATCCATCCGATAAGGTGCTTTCGATATAGGTGTAGTACCCGGCATAATCTCAATGGCTAACTCAACTTCTCTCTCCGGAGGCAACCCAGGCAAATCACTCGGGAAAACATCACTAAACTCCCGCACAACAGGGATATCCTCAATCCTAACTTGATCCCTCTTGGAATCCAAAACCACAGCTAGGAAAGCCTCACAACCCTTCCTAATAAACCTCTTGGCTTGCATCACTGAGATCACATTATTCACAGAACTAGCTCCCAAACCTCTTACAAACACTGGAAATCTGTTCCTATCCCGGAACACAAAGGTCTTCCTATGGCAATCAACCACAGCCCGATGCTTACCCAACCAGTCCATACCCAAAATCAGGTCAAACTTTTTGAAAGGCAACTCTATCAAATCCGCGAAAAACTCAATTCCCTCAACTAACAGGGGACAACTCCTATAAACTCTACTCACATTGACACTATGCCCTAATGGATTGGTCACACATATCTCATAGTCTAACTGATCTACCACATGCAACTTATCAATAATCTTATCCGTGCACAAATATGAGTGTGTGGAACCAGGGCCTATTAGAGCATACAATTCAGTGCCATGGAGTCCATACAAATAGGCATAGGCTCATATCTACCACCCCTGCCAGAACCAGACTCAGCTGCTGAACCCTGCCTTCTACCCCTCGCGGCTGAACCAAACGATAACTGATCTTGCGGATCCCTTGTTCTCTTACCCGAAGATGAAGAAAAAGAACCACCCTGAGACTGATTCCTACTCTGAGCTCTCTGTCTCAGCACTGACTCTGACCTTTCAGCCCTCATGGCAGCATCTGCAATCTGATAGTAGCTCACCCCTGGCGTGCTCATCAAAGAGATTAAGGTTACTCTTAAAGATTCATTCAAGCCAGCCTCGAAATGCTTACATCGAAAATCATCTATCATAGCTCCTCACGGAGCATATCGGGACAACCGATTAAACTCTTTCTCATAATCCGAAACCGACAAATTCCTCTGCTTCAAACTTAGAAACTACGCCCATCTCGCATCCTTGTAGGTCTGAGTTACATACTTCTTCGTGAATTCCTCAACAAAGAATTCCCATGTAACAGGATCAGGCATCTGAGGTTGTCTGCACACTAGCTCCCACCATTCATACGCCGACCCTTGAAGCAAGGCCACGACACATTCTGCTTGCAACTCCGGAGGACACATAACTTCTCTCAAAGCCCTCTTCACCTTATTTAACCACCTCTGACTCATCTAACCCTATTCTATAAAAGTCTTCGGCCCCGGCTTTCCTTAAGTTCTCCATGGGAGGCCTGGGGGCAACCACTCTCTCCAAGACCCTCGCCATGTCCTGTGACAGCCTGAACATGGCATCAAAAGGCATGGCAGCGGTCTCGGGCTAGACCCTAGAAGGTTGAGCCGACACTGTAACAGAAGGATCCCTAGCTTGAGGGTTCACACTTTCAGCGGACTCCTCAAGCGATCCACGAGCAGAATTAAAAGCCATCTAAGCAAACAAAGAGAATCGCATCAGCCAACACAACCCTAGACATAGACACATCTATACACAGCATCACGTTAACAACACCCAGAAAAGCCTAAACCAGGCTCTGATACCATAACTTGTAACACCCCCTACTCATACGTAGGCGATCCCATCCGATAAGGAGTGAGATGCCGTATGGGTAAAGGTGCCACCACGCAGATACAGAATATACATACATTCATACACAAACATACATACCTAAATACAGGGTAATTAAAAACTTTACAAAGCCATTCATGAAGGAAGCTGATCATGCATTAATATAACGGAAAACCTTACATTACTGTTTGATCAACCAACAAGTACAAAAGATAATTACATACCAAAAATACACTGATACAAACATATGAGTAAACACACCCAAGTGCAACCCAACTAATTCACACCCTAACACCACACATGCACCGACATGCTAACAAAACTCTTAAAACATGCATTTCTACCCAAAATGCCCTTCACACATGCTAAAACTCACACAATGCACATGCACAAACATGGCTCATTCTACTAGGGGGCAAACGGAGTGTGACACTAAGAGCAGGCCTTCGGGGTGTCCTACGGGGTTCGGCGCGCGTCACATCCTTGTCTTTAAAAATCTGTCCAACCTCAATTCTTGAAACCCTTGGATTTATCATAAATTCTTCTTCATCTCCTTCTACCTCTTTGCCTCTGTTATCCAAAATTTCAACAGTTTGTTTACTCACCATGCTAGTATAATTCATCATGTCTACAATTACTTCATCCTGGTTGACAGGTTGTATAACTTCATTCAATATTAAACTTGTTGCTTTAGGTTCAATTTCAATCGTTCCAAGATCAGTTAAAACTGTTTGGGAGCTTTCACCTACAATAAAAATAATGAAAAGTTATTGTCATTAAATATTAACATCATAATAATATTTAAAATTGACAAAGGCAATTTTAGAAAATTACCAGTTTCACAGATTTCCATTTTTGTAATGCATAATGGATATGATTTGAAACATTTTTCTTTGATGTTCAAAGACAAATAGAATAGCAATGTTGTCACAACCCAAATTTAGTCATGATCGGCTCATAAACTACCTAAATAATAGTTCATGCTAGCCTTACCGTACTATCAAAACTATATAAATTATTCAATTTATAGAAAGTCCTCAAAAAGCAAAAGTGCTAAAGTTCAAAGTCCAATCTTAAAGTTTCAAATACATGCCAAAATTAAACTACGGAGTCTTTGTAAAATAAAAGAAATAATTCAAGATTCAAAAGTTCTACGAAAAAAAAACTGACTGAAACATAATATCAACAAAAAGATCCTCGCCAAAAGAAGGAACAAAGCTGGAACTAGCCGAGAAAAAATACTAATCTGCAAAACAAAGAGGGTAGAGCGAACGTGGTTTGAGTACAACAACTCAGTAAATGATAATTACAGCACACAACGGACTGAGAATAGGCAATAATTCAAAGTAATTTAACAAAATATATTAGCAACTAAAATAGTATAATAAGCCATAAAATGAATTATCTAGTAGACAGGAAAATTATAAATAATTAAATTTACAGTTCAAAATACAGATCAAAACCACGGTACAGTTCAACAGGGTGGTGATACTCTACACCACCAAAGGCCAGATAACAGAGGTTCCCACCACAGATATCATGCAATGTTTCTAATGCAGGTGTCAATGACAGATGATGCATAACAACAAATTATGTACTTTCCTAAACATGGGATATCTATGGCGGAACCAGATGTAGATTCAGATAGCAGATCGCTCAATAGAGCCAGATATAAATACGGATAATAACTGATTACATGTACCGGTTTAAAAACACTTTTCATTAATACAACATATTAGAAATTTTAGCAGAAAACAAATATCATTTCGGAGCAGGTAACAAATAAGCTCAATTAATTTGATACACTGTTCAAATAAGTTCATCTAAATAGACCAAATCATTTATTGAAATATAAAATAAACAGAAAGTAATTCAGAAGCCTGTTCTCAGTATCTAAAACTCTAAAACGGATAATATTCAACTAAGTAAAATCAGACAAATCAAAATATTAATTAAAACAACAAAATAAACAAAAAGTATAATTTGCATAAAACTAATATAATAAAAATAAATAAATACTGGTAGAAAATTAACATAGAAATAAATTGTACAAATTCATTTTATAAAGGACTAAAATATTTTCAATTATATAGAACTTAATAAACAAAATATTTTGAGTCAAAATTTAAAAGATAGTTTCTTTAAAACAAATGTGTACCGTAATTACCACTCACCTGCAATTCCAAACAAGCTAGAAGTAATATACGTAGAAACCACTCAATCTATCATGGGAGTATCGAAATTTCCTAATCAAACAAGAAAGGGTTAATATCCTAACTACTACAATGACTAAGAAAACTTAACAAGCTTAATGTCTACCCCACTAACTTAAAATGGGGAAAATCCAATATTAATAATAAAATGTCTATAGATTTTTAGAATAGAAATAATAATGGTGAAGTTTTATTGAAAGTTCAAGAAAATAGAAACAAATTAATAATGCATAATTTAGTTTGAAATTCTTAATATTAACAAAAGAGACCAAGATTGAAAATGGTGGACCACGAAATTTTTGCATAGTACAAAGCATATGATATATTAATATATATATATATATATATATATATATATATATATATATATATATATATATTTCTTTTGTTTCAAGTCTTTGGCAGTACTAATAATATTATGAAAATAATGTTGTTTGGTTCCAAAATCTTCACTGAAAAGAATGCAGTGGTTTTATTTGTCAACCCAATCAATAAAAATATTAATACCAACGGCAACAATGTTTATTCTTTTTAATAATAATAATAATAATAATAATAATTCTGAACTTGGCAGGGATCTTAGCATTTTTTTATATCAAATCCCAATTTGAGAGGATGTGAATTATGAAAATATGTTAGCTTTAAGAAAGGACAAAATTTTAAAAGTGATTCTTTATTTGAGTAAAAGGAATACATGAAATTTACATTAATAATTTTTTTTTCTAAGTTTTCAAAGAGAACAATCTTTAGGAAAACAAACTAATAAAAATCTGGTTGTAAAACATCAATATAGGAGCAAACAAAAATTAATAATAAAATAAGTCAATTAAATTAAAAGTTTAAATTAACTAACCTTAAAATATTATAAATTTAAGCCTCAAAACCTAAGAAATGCAGAAGTTTAGCAGGAGCAATTGAAATCCAAAGCTTTTATTTGGTGGCTATTAAAGAATAAACGTATTTTTATTAGTTTTGATGTAGTTTCTGTGTTTAAGCTTTTTAGAGGAGGAGTTTAATTAGAATAGGGGACTAAAGGTTAGGGAAGTGGGGTGGAAAAAGGGATTTTCAGTTATTACTTATCTATTTAATATTTATTAATAATTAAAAGATTTATTAGATAAAATAAAAATAAAAAAAATATATAAAAGAACTACGGGGTATAACATTCTTCCCCCCTAACAGAAAATTCGTCCTCGAATTTCTAACTGAAAGTTCGAAAGATACTAACCTGAGCTAATGAATAGTCGAGGATATTTGACTTTCATTTCAGACTCAACTTCCCATGTAGCTTCACTATCCCTATGGTGCTCCCATCGAACTTTAATTAAAGGAATCTCCTTTGATCGAAGCTTTCTAATATGGCGATCCAAAATCTCTACTGGTTTCTCCTCATAAGACAAATCCTCACTAAACTTAACAATCTGCGGCTTTAAAACATGTGAAGAATCCGGAATATACTTCCTGAGCATTGAGATGTGGAAAACGGGGTGCACATAAGACAAGTTAGGTGGAAGGGCCAAGCGATATGCAATGGCACCAATCTTTTTAAGAATCTCAAAAGGCCCAATATAGCGAGGACTTAGTTTTCCTTTCTTGCCAAATCTCATTACTCCTTTCATAGGTGAAACTCTTAAAAATACGTGATCGCCAACCATGAAATGTACATCTTTAAGCCTAGGATCAGTATAACTCTTTTGTCTACTTTGAGCTGTCAGGAGTTTGTCTCGAATAGTACGAACCTTCTCTGAAGTTAATTGTATCAGTTCTGGCCTAGTTAACCTCTTCTCTCCAATCTCAGACCAACAAATAGGGGATCTACATTTACATCCATATAAAGCCTCATAAGGTGCCATTTCAATACTAGCTTGATAGCTATTATTATAAGCAAACTCCACCAAGGGTAGGTGATAATCCCAATTACCACCAAAATCCATAATACAAGCACGAAGCATATCCTCAAGGGTTTGAATGGTCCTTTCTGATTGACCATCTATCTGGGGGTGAAAAGCTGTACTAAACTGTAACTTAGTCCCTAAAGCTTCCTGAAATGCCCTCCAAAAATGAGAAGTGAATTGAGCACCGCGATCAGACACAATGGAAACTGGAACCCCATGAAGCCTAACTATCTCATCAATGTACAACTGAGCTAGTTTGGAACAATCATATGTCATTTTCACAGGCATGAAATGAGCAGATTTAGTCAACCGATCCACAATCACCCAAATTGACTCAAAACCACCTCGAGTACGTGGTAACCCGACTACAAAATCCATAGCAATATTTTCCCACTTCCACTCAGGAATGGAAAGAGGTTAAAGTAAAGCAGATGGTCTCTGATGTTCTGCCTTCACTTGTTGACAAGTAAGACACTTAGCCACAAAATCAGCAACATCTCTTTTCATCCCACTCCACCAATATAATTCTCTCAGATCTCGATACATTTTTGTAGCACCAGGGTGTACAGTATAAGCAGAATAATGTGCCTCTTCTAAAATTTCCCTCTTTAAATCTTTAACATCTGGGACACAGAGTCTACTGCCATAACGAAGAAGCTTATCATCCCCTATCACAAAATCTTGAACTTTACCCTGATAAACATCATCCATCAACCCTTGCAACTTAGGGTCTACCTGTTGGGCTTCTTTAATTCTATCCTCAAGGATTGGACTAACACAAATATGAGCAAAAAGAGACCCCGATATAACCTCAAAGTTGACACCATGGTCCATCAACTCTTGAAACTTCCTAACCATGGGTCTCCGTGCTATAGATAAATGAGCTAGACTGCCCAAAGATTTTCTGCTTAATGCATCAGCCACAACATTAGCTTTCCCATGATGATACTATATAGTGCAATCATAGTCTTTAAGTAATTCCACCCATCTTCTCTGCCTAAGATTAAGGTCACGTTGATCAAAGATATATTTTAAGCTCTTATGATCAGTGAAAATTTCACATGTCTCACCATACAAGTAATGCCTCCAAATTTTTAAGGCAAAAATCACTGCTGCAATCTCTAAATCATGCGTGGGATAATTTTGCTCGTGTTTCTTTAATTGACGGGAAGCATAAGCAATCACTCGACCATGTTGCATCAAGACACATCCTAGACCAACCCTGGAAGCATCACAAAAAACTGTATACCCTCCTGACCCAGATGGAAGTGTCAAAATAGGTGCTGTAGTCAAAAGGACTTTTAATTCTTGAAAGCTCTTTTCGCAAGCTTCTGACCACTGAAACTTCACATTTTTCTGAGTTAGCTTTGTTAAAGGAGTAGTAATGCGAGAAAAATCCTGCACAAACAGCCTGTAATATCCCGCTAAACCTAGAAAACTATGAATTTCAGACACTGTGGTTGGCCTTGGCCAATGGAGTACAGCTTCTATCTTCTTTTGATCAACACTCACCCCATCTTTAGATATCACATGACCCAAAAATGTCACATTGTCCAACCAGAACTCACATTTAGAAAATTTTGCATACAATTGTTGATCCCTTAAGGTCTGAAGAACAATTTTTAAATGCTGCTCATGTTCTTCCTCACTTTTTGAGTACACGAGGATGTCATCAATAAATACTATTACAAATTTATCCAAGTATGTTTTGAAAACCCTATTCATCAGGTCCATAAAAGCAGCTGGGGCATTTGTGAGACCAAATGGCATCACCAAAAATTCATAATGCCCATATCTGGTCCGAAATGCAGTTTTAGGATTGTCTTCCTTTTTGATTCTCAACTGGTGGTATCCTGATCGAAGATCAATTTTTGAGAAACATCGGGCACCTTGAAGCTGATCAAACAAATCATCAATTCGAGGGAGAGGATATTTATTACGTATAGTCACCTTATTCAGCTGTCTGTAATCAATGCATAACCTCATGGACCCATATTTCTTTTTCACAAATAAAATAGGAGCACCCCAAGGAGACACACTAGGTCGTATGAACCCTTTATCCAGTAGGTCCTGCAATTGCTCCTTTAACTCTTTTAACTCGGCAGGCGCCATTCGATAAGCAGCCATTGATATAGGTTCTATTCCAGGAACCAAGTCAATGCTAAAGTCAATCACCCTTTCTGGTGGCAGTCCTGGTAGCTCATCAGGAAACACATCAGCAAACTCCTTAACAATACGAACTTGATCTATATTAACCTCATCAGACTGTGTATTCCTAACATAGGCTAAAAATCCCTAACATTTCTTGCGCAATAATCTCTTAGCACTAATTGCAGAAATAAGATTGTTGGGGGCTATACTACGATCTCCCTGAAAAAGAAACTTTTCCTCCCCAAGAATATTAAAAGTAACAAACTTGTTATAACAGTCCACTGTAGCATGATAAGATGCCAACCAGTCCATTCCTAGAATTACATCAAAGTCTAGAATATCCAATAATACAAGGTCAGCTAACATCTCCCTACCCCCAGTCTGTAAATTACATTCCTTATAATCCAAATCTGCATGTAAAACATCCCCCATAGGTGTTGCCACAGATAAGGGATCATCTAAAAGTTCAGGTGTTTTACTAAGCTTCATATATAGATAAGGAGATACAAAAGAATGTGTTGAACCTGAATCAAACAAAACCTTGGTATCAATTGAGCAGATGGAAATTGTACCTGTCACCACATTGTTATATGCCTGAGCATCCTGTTGTGTCATGGCATTAATCCTGGTCTGACCCCGACCCTGGGATGTATTAGAGCCTCTACCTCCAACACCTCCATTACCCTGACCATGACCTCTACCTCCATGTTGAGCAACTATCTGAGTGCCACTAGAAAGAACTGGGGATGTACTCTGAGTCGTGTTAACAGTAGGACAATCCTTCCTGAGATGTCCAATCTGACCACATCCAAAGCATGCTCCGATAGCTCGATAACAAGTATGACCACCATGATTCTTACCACAATGTTGACAAGTGGAAGAAGAATGTGCTAAGCTATTCTGACTGGTGGGAACAATAGATGTCTGTGGCCTCTGACCATGTGTCAATCCAGTCTTGCGTTGTCCTTCATATCTAATAGTTGATTGAGATCCCTGTTTTCCTTGCTGATAGCCTGAATTACTCTGCCCCTTCATAACTTGTCCTCCTCTATTCTGATTACCATGATGCGACTCAACCCTAAGCTTCTTATGTTGCTCTCGGGCCCTACGCACTTTATCAACTATCTCCATCTGTTGAGCTCGATCAACAACAGCATCAAAAGTAGGAAGTCTTAAAGGAGCTATACGGTCAACTAATCTATCTTGAAGACCTCTTTCAAATCTTCTGGCCTTTTTCTCTTCAGTAGGAATCAAATACTCCCTAAAACGGGCCAATCTGGTAAATTTCATCTCATACTCAATGACTGACATACTACCTTGCCTCAACATTTCAAACTCTCTAGCCTTAGCCTCTTGTAAGCTAGGAGGAATAAACCTCTCCATGAAAAGGGATCGAAACTCGGGCCACAAAAATATATCATTAGCTTTTTCTGCTTTCTTTGACTTGTACCAGCTGTATGCCACTCCTTGTAATTGATTAGCTGCCAATGTCACCATCCTGGAGCTAGCACATGCTAATACTTCATAGCAACGGTCCATAGCCTCAAGAAAATCCATAGGGTCGGTTGAAACATCCTCACCAGAAAATGTAGGAGGCTGCAACTGGTGTCTTGAAATCGAGCTCTCTCTTGAGACAAAGCAGCATTAGGCATCACAACCCCCTGTTGCCTCTGTTTAATTAAATAATTAGACATTGTTTGGACTGCTTGACACACCCCTTGTAAGCTTGCAGCTAGATCTTTCTTGGAGATACGAGTAGAGCCAAATGTGTCTCCATTAGGTTGAGAAGGTTGGGATGTTTGCCCTATCGGTTGTGATGGCTCTTCTTCAGCTTGAACAGATTGCTCGATGGTAACCCCACGCTTTTTTGTTACTTTGGCCGTAGCTTTACCAGTCTCTTTTCGTTTTGGCGCCATCACGACCTAACATCAGGCAAAATTATGATCAATTAAGGGATTTAGCAAAGAATGGCAGCAATTTATATCATGTAGATGTCCAGAAGAACGCAATGTGAACTTTCCCTAACCTCGCAGTTTACAGGATTCTAAACCAGGCTCTGATACCAACTTTGTCACGACCTAAATTTAGTCATGACCGGCGCATAAACTACCTAAATAATAGTTCATGTTATCCTTACCGTACTATCAAAACTATATAAATTATTCAATTTATAGAAAGTCCTCAAAAAGCAAAAGTGCTAAAGCTCAAAGTCCAATCTTAAAGTTCCAAATACATGCCAAAATTAAACTACGGAGTCTCTGTAGAATAAAAGAAATAATTCAAGATTCAAAAGTTCTACAAAAAAAAAAAAAAAACTTACTGAAACATAATATCAACAAAACGATCCTCGCCAAAAGAAGGAACAAAGCTGGAACTAGCCGAGAATAAATACTAATCTGCAAAACAAAGAGGGTAGAGCGGACATGGTTTGAGTACAACGACTCAGTGAATGATAATTACAGCACACAACGGACTGAGAACAGGCAATAATTCAAAGTAATTTAACAAAATATATCAGCAACTAAAATAGTATAATAAGCCGTAAAATGAATCATCTAGTAGACAGAAAAATTATAAATAATTAAATTTACAGTTCAAAATACAGATCAAAACCACGGTACAGTTCAACAGAGTGGTGATACTCCACACCACCAAAGGCCAAATAATAGAGGTTCCCACCACAGATATCATGCAATGCTTCTAATGCAGGTGTCAATGACAGATGATGCATGACAGCAAATTATGTACTTTCCTAAATATGGTATATCTGTGGCGGAACCAGATGCAGATTCAGATAGCAGATCGCTCAATAGAGCCAGATATAAATACGGATAATAACTGATCACATGTACCGATTTGAAAACACTTTTCATTAATACAACATATCAGAAATTTTAGCAGAAAACAAATATCATTTCGGAGCAGGTAACAAATAAGCTCAATTAATTTGATACACTGTTCAAATAAGTTCATCTAAATAGACCAAATCATTTATTGAAATATAAAATAAACAGAAAGTAATTCAGAAGCCTGTTCTCAGAATCTAAAACTCTAAAACGGATAATATTCAACTAAGTAAAATCAGACAAATCAAAATATTAATTAAAACAACAAAATAAACAAAACGTATAATTTGCGTAAACTAATATAATAAAAATAAATAAATACTGGTAGAAAATTAACATAGAAATAAATTGTACAAATTCATTTGATAAAGGACTAAAATATTTTCAATTATATAGAACTTAATAAACAAAATATTTTGAGTCAAAATTTAAAAGATAGTTTCTTTAAAATAAATGTATACCGTAATTACCACTCACCTGCAATTCCAAACAAGCTAGAAGTAATATACGTAGAAACCACTCAATCTGTCACGGGAGTATCGAAATTTCCTAATCAAACAAGAAAGGGTTAATATCCTAAAAACTACAATGACTAAGAAAACTTAACAAGCTTAATGTCTACCCCACTAACTTAAAATGGGAAAAATCCAATATTAAAAATAAAATGTCTATAGATTTTTAGAATAAAAATAATAATGGTGAAGTTTTATTGAAAGTTCAAGAAAATAAAAACAAATTAATAATGCATAATTTAGTTTGAAATTCTTAATATTAACAAAAGAGACCAAGATTGAAAATGGTGGACCACGAAATTTTTGCATAGTACAAAGCATATGATATATTAATATATATATATATATTTCTTTTGTTTCAAGTCTTTGGCAGTACTAATAATATTATGAAAATAGTGTTGTTTGGTTCCAAAATCTTCACTGAAAAGAATGCAGTGGTTTTATTTGTCAACCCAATCAATAAAAATATTAATACCAACGGCAACAATGTTTATTCTTTTTAATAATAATAATAATAATAATAATAATAATAATTCTGAACTTGGAGGGATCTTAGCATTCTTTATATCAAATCCCAATTTGAGAGGATGTGAATTATGAAAATATGTTAGCTTTAAGAAAGGACAAAATTTTAAAAGTGATTCTTTATTTGAGTAAAAGGAATACATGAAATTTAAATTAATAATATTTTTTTCTAAGTTTTCAAAGAGAACAATCTTTAGGACAACAAACTAATAAAAATCTGGTTGTAAAACATCAATACAGGAGCAAACAAAAATTAATAATAAAATAAGTCAATTAAATTAAAAGTTTAAATTAACTAACTTTAAAATATTATAAATTTAAGCCTCAAAACCCAAGAAATCCAGAATTTTAGCAGGAGCAATTGAAATCCAAAGCTTTTATTTGGCGGCTATTAAAGAATAAACGTATTTTTATTAGTTTTGATGTAGTTTCTGTGTTTAAGTTTTTTAGAGGAGGAGTTTAATTAGAATAGGGGACTAAATGTTAGGGAAGTGGGGTGGAAAAAAGGGATTTTCAGTTATTACTTATCTATTTAATATTTATTAATAATTAAAAGATTTATTAGATAAAATAAAAATAAAAAAAATATAAAAGAACTACGGGGTATAACAATTGTCATATCATCTTTTATTTTAAGTGGAGGATATCCATCTCCAATAACATATTTGATGTCCAATCTGCTATTTTCAATGCCTTGATACACCTGTTTACTTATTAAATCCACAAAATTATCAAAACTGCAACCTGATAGAATTAGTATTCCATCAACTTGAAAATCTCGGTACTCAAATAGCTTACTCCATTTTCCATCATATTGCATCAAAACTAGAATTCCTCTATTTTCCATCATTGCAATATCCTACATAAATACACATATAAATCATAGTTAATATCTAAAAATATAAAACTATAATCTCGCAGCATAAAGAAATAAATTAAACCAAAAATTTTGAAATTTATGAGAATTTGCAAATGCATTCAATCGTTACGACTTTGTCACCTTCGTGCCGACTCGTGACAGAATCTAATCGTGATAGAATGCAATTAACAATCTCAAAACCAGAAATTATGACTTACTGCTGATATCACCAATATTTATACGTTGAATGTCGATTTCGGACGTTGAATACTCAATTTGATGAAAAGCTTTCGAAATCCAGAATTAATGAAATTTGTTACAGTATAACACCAATATTCTGATGATGAAAGTTGATTTCAGATTGAGAAGGAGGACGGAATAGAAATAGAAAAGATCGAAGTATACAGATTTTGTTAGAGCGAGAAACAGAGATGATAAATTGATTCAAACGAATAAGAAAGATGATAGATGAATTCAATCGAATAATAGCGAGATTTTCAGTTCATAATTGAAAACGATATAGAAATTTAGAAGGGAAAACAGAAAAGAAAAAGGAAACAACAGAAACGTTAATCGGGAGGAAACGAGTGAAAGAAATAAGAGAAAATACAAAAGGCCAAAATAAAAATAAAGACATTTATGAAATATATTTACAAATAATGTATAATTGTGAAAGGAATTCGAAAAAGTGGTATTTTTGAAATAATACATAAAAAATTGTCATTTGGTGTAATTTCCTCTTGAATTAAAGGAAGCCCATTCTGTTTCGGGTCCAATGGGTTGGGTCAAGAATGGCCCAGCAAGCCTAAAGATAAGAGATATATAGTTTTCCGCAGGCCCAATTAGGCTCAGGAGAATGAGCCTTCTTTTCACTTTTGAAATAGAAAAAATAACTGAAACAAAAAGTGCCAAATCAAGTAAGCATTCTTAAATAAAACTGGTTTCTCTCATTTTATTAAAGGGGTGACTCTTAGTCCCTCTAATAAATGGGAAGGTCATGTATTGATCTACAACCATATATGCACATGTTTGGGTCTTGTTCTTGGTATTAATGGGAGTCAAGATCGATTTTCTAAATATCAGAGAGTGAAAAATGGTCAATAACCCCAAATTGGCGTAAAAAAATATACGTGAGTGCTCTTAGAATTCATTTGTTATTTTCATTTTTATCATCTTTATACCCCAACTGAAACTAACTATTTTTGGAAAATTGTTGCAATACACATCAAGTGGCACAAGCAGTTTCATAATAGATAATCAAGGATTAATCCGACTCCATTTCTCACACAGAAAATATATTTAGAAAAAAAAAAAAAAAAAGAAAGAGCACAAGCACCTTAGCAAACCAAATAATTAAATATAATAAAAAGGGGGCCAAAATCTAGAATAATATACTAGTTTTCCTAAAAAATAAATGCAAGCAGTGTAGGAACGAGCAAGCCAAAACCATAACACAAAAACACATAAATACCCAAAATGCATTAGAATAACAAAAGAACCCCAAAACCACATAGAACCACATAAACCAAATCATACTATGATACTATATAGGAAACCTAAAGCACTTAACAATCATATTTGAGCGAGACCAGCAAAAATCCAATGTTTTCAGGAGTCGATCGGATATCGATTCGGTTTAACAATTGAGTTATAAATCAACTAATTAGATCAAATTGATTCAAAAATTTTATCTTTTCTTTTAAATATAATTATTTATGAAAAAATTAAAAATATGGTATATAAAAAACACATTCAAACAATCTATTAATTATCAAATATCAATATATATATTAATCTTTCTTCATTTATTTTAATACTTTTTTAGCAATAATAGTAAATAATTAAACACTACAACTAAATTTCTCTCTTAAATATTTGGATTTATAAGAAAAATGTATTTTTGAATTTATAAATTTTTTAATTTTAATTTCAATTGTAAAATTTATTTTTATGACGTTATCTAAAGATACTATTTTTATAATTATCATGTTCATCTTGATTTACTTCTTAATATTTCATTATATTTAAATTATATTTAAATTATGTAGTTATTCAATATCTAAAAAATATAAAATAAAAATATAGTGGAAATAATTTTACATAATTTTTAATTTTATCAAGTTTAATATTAATATGAATTGATTTTATTATCGAATATAATTTTTTAATTGAACAATATCCCACCGCTACTAAATTGGATTATAATAATATAATAATATATTTTGGAAATTTAGGATATATTATATTTTTTCCGGTCCAACTCGTTTTTTTTTTGCATATTCTGATTTTCATTTTAGATCAAACTAATTTTTTTATTGGTTCACAGTTGAATAGGTTTGACCATACTCAGACAATTCAATTTTTAGAACATTGAAAAAATCAAACCCAATTACAGTAACCGAAATAACTTATGGTAAAAAATAAAATAAAATAAAATAAAAGTCACGAGCCAAAACTACTCAAATCATCAATTCTTGAGCAAATTCGCAGAAAAACACAAAATGGAAAGTAAACAACAAAATAAAAATCATTAAACATTAGTAGCCAACAATAAGAAAGAACCAAAAGGAGAGATCAGTGGACTTAGCTTTAAGAGCTTGACACTGTTGCATCGTCAAAGAAATAAAAATATCTTCTCAGATAAAAGATTGCATCCTTTCCCATATCTTCAGCAACAAAAAAGGCCAACTAAAGAAATGAGGGGCCGGATCACCCTACTTACAACAATGATTGCCCTCAAGCAATCGTTCCTATGGATGCTCACGGGTCGGGAGTGGAAAATAGGGACTTTTTTATAAATATTTTTTTTAATAATTAATTTATTTTTTGGTGTGTTTTGAAAAATATTTAAGAAATTGAAATATTTTTCATTTCTGCAACAGAGTATTACGGAAATGAGTTTTAATTTCGCAGCAATATGCTGCGGAATTGAAATTAATTTTTTCTTTTATTGGTAAGCTCTAATTTCGCTGCATGTTTCTGCGTAATTGAAATAATATATAATTTTTTTTTATATATATATATGTTGGTAAGCTCAAAAGCTGGGCTTACCAAAGGAAATCCAACCGGCAGCTGCCGGCTTTTTTTATATTAAATTAAATAGTAATTAATTAGTAAATTAAATATAAATAGTAATATTTTCGTTTTAATGAAATTAAATTAAATAGTAATTAATTAATAAATTAAATATAAATAATAATATTTTCGTTTTAATGAAATGAAATTAAATAAATAAATTAATATTTCATTTCATTTCATTAAAATGAAAATATTATTATTTATATTTAATGTACTAATTAATTACTCTTTAATTTAATTTAAAAAAACCCAACCACCAGCTGCTGCCTGTTGGGTTTCCTTTGGTAAGCCCAGTTTTTGAGCTTACCAACATATAAAAAAAATTATATATCATTTCAATTCCATAGCAACATACTGCAGAATTGAAGTTGACTCAGCTTTCCAAGAGAAAAGCTAAGCTTACCAATAAAAAAAAAATAATTTTAATTCCACAGCATGTTGTTGCGGAATTGAAAATCATTTCTGCAACATCGTATTGCGGAAATGAAAAATATCCCAATCCTCCAAATATTTTTCAAAACACCCCAAAAATCAAATTAATTATTAAAAAATATTATTTATAAAAAAGTCCCGGGGAATAGCTCCCCATCTATGGACCGTATAGGGGTGGGGATTCCTCGTCTCCGCCCCCGCAGGAAACACGGGGGAGAAACTGCCCTCGCCCCGATGGGGATCCCCGTCCCCGATAGGATTCCACATTTGGGGGGGATCCCCATCCCCGATCCGAATTAAAAATATAATATAAATAAAATTTAACAATTAATAACTTAAATTTAAAAACATCCCATACGATTCAAATACAAAAATTTATAAATATCCAATGCAATTCTAAAATATAAAATATTATCTGTTCGTTAACAACTAATAACTTCACTTGGATAACTTCCATGCCGACGAATATCAATCCGAAATATCAAATAAATAAAACATACCAAATTAGCTATTTATTCATATATAGATTGGAAGTAAATTGAAATTGCCAGCACCACCTTGCCACCAATAATTTCATGTATAACTTTCCACTATTCCACCTGATATCATAAAATATAATAAATCAATCTCAATTTCTCAAAAAGTTCATGTTGTCAGTTACACTTTTAGTTGATGACAACAGTTATTATTATAACATTCAAAATAAATGCATTTATAATTTACTTCGTCATTGGAATCCATATCTTCAATCATTGTATAATACTGTGAATGAGCAATTGAAGAAGAACCTAAAAGTTTAAATTATTATTTATAAGTTATTATTATGACCTATAATTAGAAAAGCAAAGTCAGTTGATAGAGTTTGGGTACGCCCATGACTCTAATTTGGATAAATGTTCAATTCAGATAGAATTATGTAATTCAATCTGATTAAAATTACCAAATCTTATCGCATAAAGAATTTGAGTTAAATTAGAATTAGGTCTCTAACTTTTAGGATCTCTATAAATAGATGAGAGATCTCAGTATTTGGTAACGAGAAAACGTATACGCCGCAAGGTTGCTCGTTCCCACTCACAATTTTTTGTCTTAATCTTTCAGGGGCTTTTAGATTATGGAATACCTGCTGTTATCCCGTATGTGGATAAAAGCCAGGCCAGTGACAAAAAACAAACGGGATCCATGTAGACGCTTCTGCAACGAGTTTCTATGCTACGAGAGGTAGGTACCATTTATTATGATACCTCCATTAAATTATATTTGTTATAATTTTCCACCTTTATTGGTATCAGAACCGTTATTTTTGCGTCCTGACATGTGGCTAAATAGATCTAAAATTTTATGTGTAAAATTATTGGATCTGGGATGTATTGTAAACAACAAAAATTTAATTTTTGTGTGAAAAATATATATGCGTGTATATTTCAGCTCAATTTCATGTATATGTACACCGAAACCCAAGGGGACGAACAGGAGTGTTCAAAATGACTAACTAGAAGTCGAGATTTTTAATTTTTGACCTCACTATTTGATTCACAAACCCTAAAAACCCCCCACCGGCCAGAACCAGAGCACCAGAATCCGTCAGGAAGGCGGCGCATGCACTACACGCGCCACCATATGCTTGGCGCGTGCGCGTGGGCGTCGCTCACACGGGCGTCGCCATGTGTCAGGAGTGATACGTCACGCTGACACGTGGCCCAATAGCTGAGGGCCACGTGGATGGCTGAGGCCATGCCACGTGGCAAGTGAAGGGGGGACACGTGGACAAACCAGAGGGTGACACGTGTCCTAATAAAAGGGAGACATGTGGCCCAATAGACGTGAGCCACGTGGCAGACCGTGGTCATGCCACATGGCTCCGACGTGTCACAGGTGCCACGCGAGTGCCACATGGCCCAATCAGGGGTCGACACATGGAAGATCGAGGTCTGCCACGTGTCGAGACCAATGAGACACCGCCACGGGCGGTGACATGTACCGGCGTGCCACGTGGCACCAGATGGACCAGTAGAAGATCGACACGTGGCACTTTGTGGGTGTGACATGTGGCTGGCCAAGTGGGAGGGCGCGCGTGAGTGCATCTTCCTCCCCCTCGTCGACGCGTGTTGGCATGTGCGGCGTTATCTAACCACCTTTTCAGCTCCGATTTTTGTCAAATAATTTTTTCAAATTATTTCTGATTTTTTGGTTATGTTTTTAAAATTTTTTAACTACCAGAAAATAAATTGTGTATTTTTTGATATTTAAATGTGTTTAATTTCAAAATAAAATATTAAAAATATATAAAATATGTGTTTTCTACTTTTGGAAATTTTTAAAAATATTTTAAAAAATTTTTGAGGTTTTGTCCTTACTTATTGATTGAAATGTGTTTCAATCATGTGTATTTATACATGAGTGTATAAAAATTTTCTATATTATGTTACAAAAATATTGAATAAGGACAGTAGGTCTTCCTTAAATTGCGCATAGGTTGCATTGACAAATGTAAGAGTGCAATCTATAAGTAACATTAGAATGCGAATGAAGATTTGAGCTGATAACATTGATGCAATAGTGTATCATAAAGTAAATGTGTGAGAACAAATGGAAGAGTGCATTTGGACTGATGGTCTGAGTATGGAAATGAAACTTTGGTTAGAGTTGCCAAAAGAAAAGTGTAATGACACTAAGGAATGGACGTAGTGTGCATTGTCCATGGCTTCATCAAATGACTTATGAGTTGCTTGATGAATTGATAAAGTCGGTCAAAGAAATAATCCTAATAGCTAAAAAGATTTTATGAAATCTGGACTTCTAGAATAGTTGACATAAGTGTCAATTTGAGTTATTTTTTTTTTGTTAAATATGATTTATGTTTCCTATTAATATTTGACATGAGTGTCTTATTTTTGGGATTATTGGATTTTATTTATTGGTTGAATAAATACATTTATTTATTTATTATGATGGCATTTAACTTTATAATAAATGTGTTTATTTTAATTGTTAATTGCCTTACAATATTTTATGAGTAAAATGATTGCATGTTTATTAAGTAGAGGCTTAATAAAAATCCCCTCATAAATTTGAGAACTTAATAATCGAATAATTCAGATTTATTATGTATGAAATTTTAACCTGTAAGGTTGGACATTAGGACTTAGAGGGTAATTGGATACTATTAGTAACCTTTTCGAATTTGAACCTAATAGAAAATTTTACTAGGTTATTATTTCAGATGCATAGTAAATTTCATTTGTTGCCTTATCTCCCTTAAATATGTGCAATATTGTTCCATTTGAGATCAGAGGATCTTAATGGATGCTGCTTCCAAGTCAATTGTCACCCTTAGCAAAGATATGAAGCTAAATGCTGATAATTATGAAATCTGGAATATGAAGATCGAGTATGTGCTTGAAGAGCAAGAGGCTCTTGAATCCTCAAGTTCGGTTATGGCTGAACCTGAGGATGGCACTACAGCCCAGGCATAGGTGGGACCAAAATGCCTATGTAGCATGGAAAAATAAGAATTCTACTATTCATATCATCTTCCTAAGTGCGATGGAAGATGATATCACTAAACAATTCTGCAAGTATCAAAATATAATGGATCTATGGATCGCTTTGCAGGAGAAGTTCAGAGATGTGACTCTGAATAAGCTCCAATCATTGACGATAAAATTTGATACATATCAGAAAAGTTTGATTATTCGATGCGGAAACATCTAAGAGAGATGGAAAAGAATAAGTAAGCTTAGTGAACTTAGTCATAAGTTGACTGACGAGCAGTAGGTCCAAACTGTTATCAATTCCTTATCCAAGAGTTGGTAGCATGTGAAGATGCAACTAACTCACATGGATAAGTATGAAGACATTTGAGGATGTCAATTGTCATTTGAAGCTTAAAAGCGACTGTCTAGCAGTGATTAAGGTCAATGCCATAGTGCATATGGTACAGTCCTATTCTAATAGAATAAGTTCTCATTAGAACAATAAAACAAGCTTCAATAATAGAGATAAGGAAAAGGCTTGAGAGCCTAAAAAGCAAAAGGAATAGAATCACAAAAGGTCCTAGGGCAAAACTGAGGTAAACAATTCACGAGTGAAATGTTTCAATTGCCTATAGAAAGGACACTATGCAAAGAGACTGCATTGTGCCTATAAAGATACACTATTTTGACTCAAGAGTGAGTGGAATTTATGTATCTAGTTCTGAATTTCATCCTTTGTGGGTGATAGATTTAGAACCAATAGACCGTGTAACAAGAGATCGAGATACCTTTGTTATGAAATTTAGGTTATGTTCTTGCTTTATTGAAATTTGTTTTCAATTTACATTTTGAGGATAATAGTGTATGCTTATGCTTGTATGATATATATTATGATTCTGGTTATGTTTTGAATTTGGGTACGCCCATGACTCTAATTTGGATAAAGGTCCAATTTAGATAGAATTATGTAATTCAATCTGATTAAAATTACCAAATCTTATCTCAGAAAAAGTCTGAGTTAAACTAGAGTTAGGTCTCTAGCTTTTAGGATCTCTATAAATAGATGAAAGATCTCAGCATTTGGTAACAAGAAAACGTATATGCTGCAAGGCTGCTCGTTCCCACTCATATTTTTTTGTCTTAATCTTTCAGGGGCTTTTAGATTGTGGAATAACTGCTGTTATCCCACATGTGGATAAAAGCCAGGCTAGTGATAAAAAACAAATGGGATCCATGTACATGCTTCCGCAATGAGTTTCTGCGCTACGAGAGGTAGGTACCATTTATTATGATACATCTATTAAATTATATTTGTTATAATTTTCCACCTTCATCAATAATTAAATACAATTATATAAATAATTTTCACATACCTTTATTTGAAAGCCAATATCCAATTTTGTGTACACATTAATGCTTCAACCGTGTCAACAAGTAGTCTACTACGATGAGGACTTATAAACTTTCCACTTGTACTGAAAGCTGATTCAAAAGCCACAGTGGAAATCGAAATTGCCAAAACATACCTTGGAATTGATTGCAATGTCGGATACTTAAGGGCCAATTTCCACCAACTCAGTACATCAAAATCATCTTTAAGTAGATGCAATTTCTCTTCCAAATAAATATCTAATTCAGTGCGTACACTATCACTTTCAGACTCAGAATAAGCAACAAATAATTCAAATTTGCGCATACAATTCGACCCCACACTATGACTCATTGATGATTAAGCAGAGTTACTTCTTGATGATTCAGCTACACCACCACCTCCACTTGACTTTTAATTTGATGAATATTAATCAACCAAATTATAACAAATTTTTTTAATGTTCTCAATCTCTATTTTTGCCATTTCATCTCCATAAAAAAAAGGATAATAACACTCCAAAAACTTAATCTTGTATCTAGGATCCAAAATTGTCACCACACTCATAACACCATGAATTTAAAACCAATATTTATCAAATTTTGCAATCATTTTGGAAGCCATAGCTTCAATATAAGGATACTCACAAGTAACCCACTGCATCAATTCCATCTTAATCTCACATACTTTTGGTAAAAAAAGATTGATAGTAGAATATTTTTTCCCAAAAAATATTTCAGTGATATCAAAAAATATTTTTAACTTCTCACAAATTTTTGCAGCCATATTCCACTCTTCATGCATAGGGAGACATCTGTAAAGAGGCTCCCTTTGTTTTAATCGTGTAAACACATCCTTGTAACAAATAGCCACATCAACCATCATAAAAGTAGAGTTCTATCTAGTCTTATAATCTAAAATCAATTTTTTAGTGCAAGGAACTCTCAATTGATGGGCTGTTTCCTCTACCCTTTCATTTCTTTTAGGAGTAGCACTCCAAAATGCAACACTATCTCGAACCTTTTGAATACAATCAGAAATAATGTCTAAACCATCATTAAAATCAAATTCAAAATATGAGCACTACAACGCACATGTAACAATTGTCCATCCAACCAAAGACATGTCGTGCTCGCGACAGAATGCGGATCTGGCTTTTCCTTCTTTCTTCTCTCCCTTGCTTTTCCTCCTCTCTGGCCACTCACGAGTCGCAACCTCCAATCACGCATCATGACTTCTCGTGTGAGTCGTGACTTTAGCTCACGTCTCGCCTTCTCTTCCCTTTCTCTTTTCTTTCCTCGCTTTTCTTTTCCCTGCCTCTCTGCGTCGTCACGAGTCATGATGGTCTTTCATGACTCGTGACCCTACTTCCTTAGCTCCTTCTCTTCTTTTCTTCGCTTTGCTCATGCTGGTGCTTTCTTCT
This sequence comes from Excoecaria cochinchinensis, assembly GCA_947683425.1. Taxonomy (NCBI): domain Eukaryota; kingdom Viridiplantae; phylum Streptophyta; class Magnoliopsida; order Malpighiales; family Euphorbiaceae; genus Excoecaria; species Excoecaria cochinchinensis. The sequence continues at coordinate 4,725,234 of CANTUQ010000194.1, read as the reverse complement.
TTGCCATTCACGACTCATGATCTAGCTTCACGAGTCGTGACCCTGCTCGTTTGCCTCTTTTATTTCCTTCTTCGTGATCTTCCAATTGATCTCTGCCCAGTTCTACTTTGTTTTACTATTTTTTTCCCTTTTTCACGTAAATCAGCCTACAAAATGCATACACACAAAAACTAACACAATTAACATGAAACATATAAATAATTTCATACTTAACTTCATAATTCACACAAAACACATGCTAAATATTACTTCAATTAAACACCTATCAAATTCCCCCACACTTAATCCTTACTTGTCCTCAAGCAAAAGAAAAGGAATAAGAGAATTCAACAGCTAGTAAACATCATTATACAACACTGTCCATTGAGCATATATAATAGAATTGAAAACATCAAATACCTTAAACGCTCAAAAATATAAGTGAATTAAATTTTAAAGTATGTATTGAAAATTTAACAAGTCACTTACATTTACTAATTCCAACTTAAAGAGTATAAGTCTCAAAAAACTAAACATGAGTTAAAGAGAGAAATTTAATCATAAAGTATAAATTCTAAAGTTGCTAGCTGCATTTAGGACAGTTTTGAGCTCACTTACTCTTAATCCAATTTCATGGCATTTTTAGACTTTTCTTTTTCTTTTCTTTTGATTTTTTCTTTTTGTTTTGAATCATGGGTATATCTTCTTTCATTTTATCCCAAGAACAGCAAGAGAAAGTAGTATGGGTGCGTTTTACGCTCCATCCCATATCTTTTTGCAATTTTAGATATATATCTTGCTAATTATTTTTTTGAAAATTGTGGGTGCATTTTATGCTCCATCCCACTTATTTTTCATTTTTCTTTTTAAGTACTCATCCATTATTGAAAAGGCAAAAGGGTAAGAATTATGGCTATAGTTTTCATAGACAACTAGAAATTTAGAATTTTAAACTAAATGAGCAAATTCTAACTTTAAAAATATGGTTAGTAAAAAGACTAAATAATCTATAATGTTGCAAGAAGTAAAAGAAAATAACTTGAAAGATTTAAAACAAATACCAAAAATTTAAAAAAACTTATAAAAATGAGCATAAAAGATAAATGATCTAACAATCTATATAATATACCAATTGAACAATGCCTTATAATAAAATTTAGTGCAAAACCTAATTGAATAATAACACATACAAACAAACATACAAAACATATATAAACATAAAAAACAATTGAACAAACACAATTACTCCCCCACACTTAGAACACACATTGTCCTCAATGTGAAGAAGCGAAACACATGAAACAAATAAAAGAAATAAATACAATAAGATGAAGAAAAAACTCCCTGTTCATGGTGAAGGTGGAGGTGATGGAACTTCAAATCTTGATCGAGCAATAAAATGATCCATCCACTACTCCAATCGCCTTTGGCGTCTTGCTATAGATGAAAGTTGATCCTGTATATTCAGTTGGATTTGTAAAATCTGGTTAAGCACAGCGGGTATGGTATGACTAGATGATCCAATATCAGGTGCAGCAGCCACATCTGTTGGAACATCAGGCATAACGTCATCTTCACTTGCCCCCTCATCACCACCCTCTTCTTCTTGTGCCTCTACTTGTGGCTCAGAAGGTCTAGAAATATCTCTCCAACATGATCGAGCACGATGTGGAATTTCCTGAAAATTATTACCAACCACCTCTCCATGCACTAACACATGCTTAGTAAAATAAAGGCAAGGAAAAACTCGATAATATGCATTAAAATCCACATTTAAATTCCTTGCAATGCTAGAAATAACATGCCTATGAGTTAAAGGTGAATCATGCTTATTAACACATTGTAATAATTGAGTAACTATCCAATAAGGCCAACATACATCCTTACATTTATGGAGACACCACATCAAAAACAACTCATGATATGAAACTCTATTAAATTCAGACCTATTAAAAACTAGAGAAGCTAAAACCCTATACAAAATCCAATATTTCAAATCTTTAATAAACATAGACTTAGCATCCCTAGCCCTATAAGGTGTTGGCAAATCAGTTAAAAAGTTCCAAAATTCATTTGGCTTAAAAGATTTAGGTGGATCAGTCAAACCAATTTGGGAAAATCTAACCATTCTACTCATCATAAAATAGGTCAAAGTATAAGGTTTACCAGCCATCCTAAAATCCAACCAATTCTCATTATCATCATTCTTTTTCAATGTGGTGTAAAACTCTAAAACTAAATCAGGATGAACAGCTTCATGCATAGATGCAAATTTCAACAAGCAACAAAATCTCAACATTTCATTAACAACATCTAACATGCCAATTTGTGTAAGCAAAGGATCAGGAAAATACTTACATTGCAACAAATGTCTATTACGAAGGGTTAAATACCTACTACCTTCATCCACCGAAAATATGGGAAACAGAGCACTATAATGAACAGCAATGTTGCCCTCTTCAGCTTCCTGCTCAACCCTCGAAGATGATAGGTTTTTGGTTCTCACCATTTTTGTGTATTAAAAACAGAGATGTAATGTAAACAAAGAGTAAAAAAAAACTAAACTACAAACGAAGTTGGAAACCGATTTTAGTTGATATAGGTGAAAAGAGAAATGACAATGAAAAGGAAACAGCGAAACGTGAAAATGAAAAGAAATACAAGGAGAGGAAACAAAATGCTAGAGTGAAATAAGAAAATAACGAAGGAAAAACAGAGTATGATCACGTGAAGATTCTTCGTGGAGGAAGAAGAAATAACGAAGATGAAAGGTCTATTGGGGGTGTTCGACTCGCGACGGAAACAAAATAAAAGAGAGAATAAAACTAAGAGGTAAAATGGAAAAAATAAAGAAAATCAACAGAAGAGTGAAGTGTAAAATTTGAATTTGAAAAGTCACGTAGGTAGGGAATGCGAAAAGTCCCGATGTTTTAGGGTTTTGAAATTAAAATTTCCCTCTTTTAATTTATGATTGTGTGAGTTTGGGTTAGGGTTAATGTAAATCAATGTAGTTAAAATCAAAGCATATTAATCTATTTAGAAATAAAATCAATTCAATTTAAAATAAAAATGATAAGAAAATGAAATAAAACAAAATAATAAAAAACTTACCTGATGGTCTTCACATCACGCTTCACGAGTCGTGAGGCATCTTCACGACTCGTGAAGCTCCTCACTTACCTAGGAAAGCTGATCACGATGCGTGAATTAACATCACGACTAGAACGCCCTGCAAGCATCGCCTTCTGTCGCGATCGTGATGCTTACCGCAATCGCGACAGAAGCCTCAAGCTCAGACTTGGTTCATTCTGTCGCGTTCGCGATTGTTGTCGCGCGCGCGACAGAGAATCACGTCTGTAATATATATATATATATATATATATATATATATATATATATATATTTTATGTAATAATAATAAATAAAATAACACCCATTCTTACTAGTTTGACCTGTAGAACATAAATTAACTATATTAGTAATAGTAAAAATTAATTAATAGATTAATATAAAATAACTTAAAATAACAAAAAACACATACAGAAAGAAAAGCTAATTAAGCAACCTAAACAAAAGAACAAAAATATTACGGTTTCATGTGGCCCCTAGAATTTTCTTCCGTATTACTTGGAAGAGATCCTAGACTCCTAGAAGGTAAAGAACTAGCTAATTGGCCAAATTGAATTTCAAGATTATGAATAGATGAAGCATGATTCTTAGTAATTTGGTCAACTTTTGCTTCAAGTTTCTTTTGATTTCCATCTTGAGCACTCATCTTAAAATTTATCTCCTCAATGAATTTATCAATTTTTCCTTCAAATGCTCCAAACCTATCTTGTGGTTGTTGATACCCTACACCTCTATTTTGGTTGTTGTTGTTGTTGTTGTTGTTATTATTATTATTATTATTATTATTATTATTATTATTATTATTTCCCCATGATAAATTAGGATGACTCCTCCAACCAGGGTTATAGGTGTTAGAATAAGGATTACCACGTCCTTGACCTTGGATAAAATTAACTTGTTCCTCCTTATTAACCATGCCTAAATTGCAATTGTCACTCATGCCCTTGTTGACCACAAACATTGCATGTATTTGATGAATTACCACCCAAACTTAAGCTATTAACTCTATGATTCAATGCTTCAATTTGGGCTTATAATGCAACCACAGAATCTATTGAATGTACCCCCCTAGCATTAGAATTATCATACTCCCTTATTCTTTCAGGAGGCCACATACAATTGTTCATTGCTATCTCTTCCAATAGCTCAAATGCTGCTTCAGTTGTTTTTCTCATCAAAGATACTCCAACTACAGCATCTATAGTCCCTCTTGTGGTAGGATTAACTCCATTATAAAAGGTTTGCATCAACAGCTCCATTGGAAGGTTGTGGTATGGACACATTCTTTGCAACTCTTTAAACCTTTCCCAAGACTCATACAAAGATTCATTGTCATTTTGAACAAAGGTTATGATATCTTTTATAATCTTGGCTGTTTTGACTAAGGGAAAATATTTTGATAGAAAAGCTTGGGCCAATTGGTCCCAAGTAGTGATTGATCCCCTTGTGCGTGAATTCAACCAAGCTTTAGCTTTGTCCTTCAAAGTGAATGGAAAAAGTCTAAGCTTAATTGCATCCACCATTGATTTTAAAAGTATCACAAATTTCAAGAAAATTTGCCAAATGAGCATTGGGATCCTCATTTACCAAACCTTAAAACTGAATACTATTTTGAATTATTTGTAAAAGTGAAGGTTTAATCTCAAATTGCTTAGCATTTACCGTAGGTCTTACCACTCCTTGTTGAGCACCACTCAATGCTAGGGTGGCAAAGTCCATTAGTCTAGGTGGATTTCCTTCTTCAGCCATGATAATTGGTCTCTGATTCTTGTTCTTTTTTTTGTTAGATTTTCGGTTACTTGACAAAAATCTTTCAATTTCAGGATTTAAGGATTCAAGCTCTTCTAAAGAACTCCTTGTACTAGGCATGAACTTTCAAATCCTATAAAAACCAAAATCAAACACAAAGTCAAACTAAACACACAAACAAATTAAAACAAAAGAAAATATTGTAATCCAAAATCATAAATCAAAATTCATAATGGAAAAAATTATTATTTTCCCGGCAACGGTGCCAAAAACTATTAGATGATAATTTGCTCAAAATCAAATTAAACATTGCATCATTTGTTGAACAATTGTCTAAAGCTAGTGAAGACAACTTGCTATCTAGATTCGAATCCATTATACAATACATCACAAAGCACATCGGCTGTATGTGGACATGGCACATAAATGAACCTAATAAGAAAAAGATATAAATAAATAAATAAATATGCAACAACATATTATTAAAATAAATAAAAGTCATACCTAATAATTCGACTTTGTAAAATCCACGAAGCATCAATGAAATGTGTTGTAATGGCCATAAAACCTTTATTTTGATTGTTAGACGTCCACATATCAGTTGTGATTGCAACTTGACTATCATTCTTTCTAATCAGCTTCATAGTCTTTCCTTTTTCTTGATCATAAATTTTTAATATATCCCTCCCACCGTATGTCTACTCATCCTTTTGAACATTGGTTGAATTTATCCAACAAATTTTCTAAAGTATTCATGTTCAACCATTGCTAATGGATACTCATGCACAATAATCATAGTGGCTAGATCTTTCCGTGCAATCTCTTCATCAAAGTTGTATGTCCCAATTGAAACCCTCCCTTCATTATCTACCTTAGATTTCAAAATTGCTTGTTTTATATCTCTACTCTTTCTTAAAGGACATGATCCAAAATGATCGTGTAAATGCTTAGTCCTATTTTTTGTATCCCCTCCTAGTTTCTTTCCACAATAGTTGCATATAGCCTTTCTCTTATCATCAATCTTTTGCCTTTTAAAGTGATTCCACACAACTGATTTCAAATGACTTTTGGAATGCATATTTGTTTCTTCACTTTCATTAATAGGATTATTTTGACTTGATTCAACAGGAACCTGTGATTCAACTTGTGCCCTAAATTGTTCACTACTCTGTTGTTAATTAATTGGTTGTTCAATAGATTGTTCACCCTCATCCATTATCTCATAATTCACAACTACTGCAGTAATTCAGAACAAACCTATCATTAAAATCTGGAAATCCTTTTAATCAAAAGTAACTTGCTTATTTTATCCATTAGAATATGCTTCTCAAAACGGAAAATAAAAACACCAAAACCATCAACAAAACAATGCAATACAACAAGTATAAATTATAGAGAGTGAGAGAGGCAGAGATTACATGGAAAGATAATTATTATGGTAAGTAATATATATATATATATATATATATATTGTTTTTATATGGTCAATAAAAGGCAAAATTGTTCTACGAAAATTGACGAATGTCATTAACCTCTAATTAGATTATATCGATAGATATTTTTATAATTTAAAACCCAAATTTCAAAATTCAAATTAATAATAATTTTAGTTAATTTCTTATATGTTTGTATTTTCGAAATTGAAAGAAGGGCCTTATCCTCATGAATCATCAAGTAAGCATTTGCTTAGATTTTATTTTACTTTTCTTAATTACCTTTACTGAATTTATTATCTCTTTATTTCCATTTTTCCAAATTGATTTCTTAACGAAATCAACATAAGTCTAATTGCAAAAAAATTAAAACTTAACCAACTTGCAATGGATTGAAATTCTGTAACTAGAACTCTAGAAGCAAACTTTGTGCAAAATTTAGTTACAGTCCTCATAATTTAGTTACAGTGCAAAATTTTTTTATTTTACATAACATGTGTTTTGAATAAATTAAAAATTATATTTAAAAATTTGTAGAGAAACTATGCTATATTTCTCTCAATTCATAACACAGAATAACAAATTTAACCTTATCCTACCACTGTTGCTGAATTGTAAGTCTAATTTTAGAACTAAAAACTTGTTTATAATTTTATTTAAAAATATATCTGCATTTTCATATTCTTTTAACTAAGTAGTACTAGCTTTAGATAATGGAGTCAGATAATTTCATCAAGAAGTAACTACTATAGTAGCATATGTATAGTCAAGAAAATTCAACAATGGAGTCTAATAATTTCAAAATATTAGAGATTCAAATACCATGGTCAGCTTTACCTATTAGCTAAGAATGGGGTGTAAAGCAATTAATCTTTTGAATGTGAGTTAAAAAATTCAGACTTAAAAATTGCAGAATGAAAACCTGGATCTTGGGCGGTGAAAAGGTTATGTTGGCGACTGCGATGGCGACGAAAGGGCTGCTGGTGACGGCAACAATTGGGCTGCTGGCGAGTGTAAGACATGGCTATATTAGATTTAGAAGAACAAAGCTAATAATAGAAGAATAAAGAAAGTGAGAGAGATGAAAACCTGGATCTTGAAAAGCTTGAAGTGTTAGAGACAGGCTGTGCTTGCGATGTCGACAGCGACGAAAGAGAAGGGCTATGTTAGCAATGGCGACGGAAGGGTTGCTAGAGAGTGGAAGATACGGCTGCTGGTAGGCTGTGTTTAGATTTGAAGTGTAGAAGTTAGAAAGAACAAATTAGGGTAATAATTAAAAAAATGATTTATATATTAAGGGTTTTGGGTCGGGGATCCCCGCAGGGTGGAGACCCTGCTCCCCGTCCTCATCCCAACATCAGAAACGGGGAATTTTTTTCCCTGTCCCTGTCCCCGCGAGGGAAAAAGTGGGGATTCCCTGCCCCTATCGGGGCGGGTCCCCGCCGGGTCCGGGGAATCCCCGACTCGTGAGCATTCTTAATCATTCCTTCTAAGAGGTGGGGGCATTCTTTACAGTGCGAGTCACCATCCAAAAGACCAAATCGAGACATGAATCCCTTTTAAGAGATTATAGATTTGTAAATCTTATCCTATTTCCGTCTTTATTAAATATCCTGAGGTATTGTAGACACCGGGTCCCGAGGCGGTCCAAGATCAGGATTACCCAATGATGAAATAGAAGACCGATTTTCGGCAAGAAAGGTGAGAACCGATCGTTCCTTGTCAAAAAGTGTGTTTTTTTTCGAAAAATAATTTAAAAATATATATTTTAGAGATTAAAAATTAAAATGAAGTAAAAAAAAATAATAAATATTAATTTTGTGTCTAATTTAAAAATAAAAAAATAAAAAATAAAAAGGGGCCGCGAAGGCCGCCGGCGGCAGGCTGCCCCAGCGCGCAGGGGCGCTTGCGCGGCAGGCCGCCCAGAGCGCAGGGGCGCCTGCGCGCAAGGCAGGCGCCTCGCGCGCAGGCAACCTGCGCGCGAGGCGAGGGGCCTCGCGCGCAGCCCCTGCGCGCGAGGCAGGGGGCCTCGCACGCAGCCCCCTGCGCGCGAGGCGGGGGGCGCCGCGCGCCCCCCCCTGCGCGCGAGGCAGGGGGCGCCGCGCGCCCCCCCCTGCGCGCGAGGCAGGGGGCACCGCGCGCACCCCCCTGCGCGCGAGGCAGGGGGCGCCGCGCGCCCCCCCTGCGCGCGAGGCAGGGGGCACCACGCGCACCCCCCTGCGCGCGAGGCAGGGGGCGCCGCGCGCCCCCCCCTGCGCGCGAGGCAGGGGCCTCGCGCGACCTGCCTGCGCGAGGCAGGCTGCGCGCAGCAGCCTGCCGCGCGCGGTGCCAAGGCACCACGCGTAGGCTGCCGCGCGCCCTTGGCTCCTCCGCGCGACCTGTTTCGCCTGTCCGTTTTTTTCGCTATTTTCAGTCTGATTTTCTGATTTTTTTTCAGTTTTCATTGTTTCACCAATTTATGTTATTTTGGATTAACTAAAAATAAAGGATTTCTTGTCTTTTGCCATTTTTGGCCAAGACAAGCTTAAATGAGGATTTTTTCCTCATTTTTGGGGGAACGGCAAGAATTTCTAAGAAGCTTTTTTTCTTTCAATTTCTCCTCTCCAGCAAAGGGGTTTTCTTCAACCTTTTTTTTCTTCAAAAAAAAATATTCTTAACTTCTTTTTTGCTTTCTAAAATTTTAATCTTTAATTGCTCTTCAAAAATATATAATCAGCTTTCTTGGGTGATTTGGGCTTAGGAAAACTAATTTCTTTTTGCTCAAAATCATCCACCAAAAATATTTTTATCAAAGTATTTTTCTTGATTTCATTTCAAGATATTAAATTCTACATTTTTTTTAACATCTATCACTACGAATCCGACAAGGAAAATCGATCGGGACACTGTTTCCCAAATCTAAAAATTCTGAGGGTAAACATTCTTGAACCCATCCTCACTTATTTTTTTGTATATTATTTATTATTGTTAATATTATTTTTTGCTATTAATATCTTGTCTATTATTTATTTTTAGCATTTTAATGTGTTAATATACTTATTATTATTATTATTAGTACTATTATTTTTTACTATGTCGTTGCCTCATTTGCATTAGTGTATATATTGTTGTTGTTTGCATTCTCACCATCCTATTATCACTAATAATGTATTATTGGTTTGTTTTGATTTGATTTTTATGTCCATCCACTGTTATTATTATTATTACAATTAGTATTATGTTGTTTGACATTAGACTCTTATACTTTAATTTTTATTCCTTGACTTCCACCATTTTTATTCTTCACGTTGGTTTCCATTTTCCATTTTTTAGTTCTTCTTTAATTTGCTATTTTATTCTATTTTAGATCTTAGCTTAATCATTTTTAATATTGGCATATTAATATATTTTCAAAGTTTATTACTATTATTATTACTTCATTAATCTCTTAGTATTTGTTGCTATCTTTTATTATTATTATTATTATTATTATTATTATTATTATTATTATTATTAATTAATTAGTTAGCATTATTATCATTTAATATTCCGTATTATTTTATTATTATTGTTATCATATGGTTTTATTGTGACTATTATATTTATTAATCACCTTATTTATTGTTACATTGTTATTGTTATTATGGTTATGATTATCATTATATTTATCATTATCACTATCATATTTATTTATATTATATTCACTATTATTCATTATCATTGTCCATTACTGTTATTATTATTATTATTATTATTTTTATCATTATTAGTGTTATTTTATTGTTGCTACCATCGCCATAATTTTATTATTGTTATTACCTCGCTTTTGTTTGATTAATTTTTAGAGTATTTACTAATATTTTTGATGTTAACTTTTGTATGAGTTTAACTTGAATCGGGTTATTTGGGCATCCCGCGACTCCCCGGATGGGTCGCGACGCGTGGACGGACACTCCATTTTGGTGAGATCTTTTCAATTCCCCTTTGATGTGTTATGTGTTTATTTGTATATATATACTTTTTATTCGTGCACGCGTGCGATAAAAAATCACAAAAATATTTCTATAATTAAATTACAATTTTCACTAATACAATCGGGACCAACGTCCCTTATTTTAGCCCAATAATAAAATCATCATAATTAAAACGAAGAGTCAATTTTCAATAAAATGGGATCACTCATCCCGGTTTTCCAATTTAAACAATAAAAAATGACTCTTCGAACCCTCTTCAATTTAATACGAAGGAACCAATGTTCCTAAATTTTGAACAAGTGCGAAGGAACCGATGTTCCTAAAATAATGTCCTGATTTATGCATGTCTTTTTATTTTCCTGTGTGAGTGTTTAAATTTAGGTGCATTATTTTCCTTTGGGCCCTTGTAATTAATTTTTGGGGCAACTTTATTTATCTTTTGGGGATTGTATTCTGTCCCACTTACATCTTCAACCTTCTTTTATTGGGGTTGTATTTCTGCCCCTATTTCTATTGTAATTGCGTGCTTGCGTGTTTACCGCTTTCATTTATCGTTTTCTCTACCTATTGCTTTATCGCTTTTATTTACTTCCTTTACGTGCTTGAAATGCACTTTTATTTTAATGCATCGCTCGTATGAGATAAGAGATATAATTTTAAGAATTTAAAAACCCATTTATAATTAACCAAAGCATAAATAAGAGGGAAGTTCCGGACACCATATCTCTGGTTTAGACCAATAGAGGTGAGAAACCTTTTCCCAAATTGGGTGGCGACTCCAAATACCTCAAAGGTGCCTTTAGGCGTCAATAGGTTAGGTTATTCTCCCCAATGTTCTATTGGGAGGGATACACCGATGATGTCTCATGGCGCCCATGATCAAAAGACGCGAACCTTCATACCTCGAATCCTAAAGCGGATTCAAAGCGAGGGCCCTTGCTGGGTTATGCCGGGTTCGGCGCGCGTCACAGTGGCGACTCCACTGGGGAGTTTGTGTTTGAGACTTTGCTCTGAAAGTGCTTTGGTTAAAATATATAATTGGATTTTTAAAACTCAAAATTATATCTCTTTTCAAAAATTTGCATTGCATATTAGAGCCTTAGAATTACGCTAGTTGGTCCCTTCTTACCTCGGTGCGTTCCCGAAGCACGACCCTACTTTCACTCATTGTAGGGAAGTGTTAGGGATAATCACCAGCCCAAGCCTTGTACCTTTTGGTATATCAAATGATAACCCGATCGGTCGCTATACTCATGACGAGTTAGACCCGTCGGCAGGGATCATGCTTGGGTAACCAAGAATTCAGTACCTTGACCAAAGCCCATGTAATGGCAAATAGAAACTTCCCCTAGGTGGTATGTTCCTTAATACAATGCTTGTGATATGGGCTATCACGTATTAAACAAAATCAAGCAAATCAAGTGGTCTTTTATCAAAGGCTTTTATGCCCCGTTGGGCCCACTTTGGTTTAATTGGATTGCCCAAATACGTAATGGCCAAAACCCATGCGAATGCGCATTAGTTTAAGAGTGTCACGCTGCCGGTTTTTCACCGAGCACCATACGTGTCCAATGGGTTCCCTGTTAACCCTTGGATGAAGCCCGCCTAGGAAAGAGACCGCACGACCTCGTGTGTGGGAGTGATAAGGTTGGAAGGATCTATTTGCTTGCATGTGGTTGCGAAATGCTGCATAACTCATGATCATGCATTATAACTGTCATCCATGCATCATTCTAACAATTTTGATCTTTCAGCCATCCTAGATTCATCTGAGTGGACTAGAGACTCCGACAATCGACTAGCGATGACAAACTCACCCTTTGGATTGCTAGAATTAGTGCCTGTTTGGGATTTTGAGCCACTCTCAGCGACTAGTGAATCATCCTCAATGGCAGAAGAAGCTGGAAACTTAACCACCCAAGACCTTGACAGGAGACTGGAGGATTTTGAACGAAAAATGCTAGAAATGATGGGAGCAATGGCCGAAAGATTTGCACAGCCTCCTGCTCCCCAAGCACCAGTTGCTCCACAGCCACCAGTAGCCCCTCCTCGGGGGCAAGCCGAACCACCTGCTGGTGGGGAGGCTCCCCTCGCTGGAGTTATTGCCCATCAACCTGTATATGAGCCTAAAGCTACGGCTGTGCCAGTTGAACCCGGAAGAGCAAGGATCCCAAACCCTGATGAGGATTTCGCAATGGAAGAAGAGGTTGAGAAGATAGCAGCCCATCAAGTCGTGAGGGGTGGAGCACCCAGGGTAGAAGACGAGGCTATGAGGGGTATGAGACAGCAAATTGAGGCAATCACCTGCATGTTGACAGCTGGCAAGGGAGTGAGCCCTGAAGATGTGGATTTGGATGATGGAGAGCTGTTGCCCTAGAGTTTTAAGATGCCAGACCTGCCAAAATTTGACGGTACATCGGACCCTTCTGCACATGTTAAGCAATACACCCTGATCATGAAGGGTACAGGGTTGACTAAGAAGCAAAAAGTGGACTATTTCTGTCTCAGCTTAGCTGGCCCAGCAGTGGATTGGTACCATGGGCTGGATCGAAGAGCGAAAGAAGACTGGAATCTGTTAATAGAAGAATTCCTTGGCCAATACGATTGCAGTACCAAGATAGAGGTCACATTGAAAGATTTAGAAGTGCTGAAGCAGAAGTCAGGGGAATCATTCCATGAGTACTTGACCCAATGGAGGAATCGAGTGATGGAGATAAAGAGAAAGCCTGATACCTCAGATCAGATCAGGTTATTTATCCGAAATGCTAGTCCATATTTGAGGGATGGGTTAAAAATGAAGGGACTCAAAGATTGGGAGTCACTTAAGGACATAGCCATTGAAGTTGAGGCTGAGCATTTAGATAAAGTGGCTAGATCTGCAGATGTGGCTTCAGGCAAAAATAAGGGAAGCAGCAGCGATAACGGAGGCAATAACAGGGCGGCAGAAGTCTCTGCCATAGGACCGGCTCCCAAACATCTCACTATCTCGGGCAGACCATTATCTTGGCACTTCACCCGTCTCATCAAGGAAGGAAAGTTGCAACCCTTGCCAGCTGGGCCCGCCCCAAGTCAAGGGAAGCCAAAGCACAGGACGGACTGGTATTGCGCATATCATCAGTACACAGGGCACAGAACAGACTACTGTCGTCCTTTAAGGGACCGAATTCAAGCCTTGATCGATGGCAAATAGGCTATTAATCCTGGGCAGAGAGAAGGTCAAGAGAAGTCGGCCCATTGTGCCATGATTGGTTCAGGCTTACCGGAATGGTATGTACTGCAAGACTTGTATGGAAATGGGTATGCCACTACTACTGGCCCTGAGGCAGATGAAGGAGAGACTTTTGTGGCAATGATAGGCTGTTGGTCCAGCGGCGAAAGCGAGGAAGAGGAAGGTGAAAAACAAGAGGGTTCTAACCAAGAATTGAGTATGGCCAGCCTTTCACGACAGATTGAGGAGACTCGTGCATCAATGGCCCAAGAGATGGATAGACGGCTTGAGGAGCTCGAAAGGAGGTTGACAGCTATGATTAAAGCCATGATTAAGGAGAGAATAGACGCCCTCGCGCTAGTCCTACAAGCCCGATTGATGGCGGCTACCTTTAACCGGGTTGAGTCGGCCCCAGTCGAGATAGCCCATACAGCGAGAACCACGGCATCTCCTAGTGCCACTAAGCCCCGAGGTAAGGAACCGCTTGATTTGCCAGTGAGACAAGGAGGTGGTAAGAGGCCTACTCTGGAACATGACAATATGCTTGAGGATGATGAAGATCTGGTGAAAGAGCATGCTCTGAAGAATGCAAACCTAAATATCCGAGATGGCTGTAAGGGCAATGTTAAAAAAGCGGGAGAGTCATTAGTGAGAAGGAATCAAAGATATTACTCTGATTTGGGTAGGTCCTTGTCGTGGGTTTTTGAGAGGCTAGTGAGAAGGGGGTTACTGCGGCCATTACCGGCGAAGCCTGCCAGCAGTCAGGGGCAGCCCCACCACAGAGCAGATCAATATTGTGCATTCCACCAGCACACTGGACATTTGACAAACTATTGCCGAACTTTGAGAGACCGGGTTCAGGACCTCATTGATTCCAAGCAAATCACGGATCCCGAGAAAAGAGAGAAGGAAAAGAAGGCAGACTACAATGCAATCCTTCCACCATAGATGTGATCGGGCCAATCCACTTCATCGGCATGTCCCTCCAAAACCACAAGCAGAAGATCATGTTTTTAATGCTTACTGCTTTTCAATTCCAGAACTCTTTTAAGACAATTTGGTTATTGTAACATGTTGAACAATTTCTGTTTTATTTATGCGATATTTCCTTGATTTCATTTCTCATGATCACGACGCATCCATTCATTTTGACATTAACCCAATTAATATGACTCCATCTAGTCTCGGAACTTTGGGGAATCCAAATAAAATCTTGATGGCATCTGTTATGACTCCTGAAGTGAGATAAAAATTTGAGAGATAATAATAAAAAAAAAAGGAGCCTTTGCCCGGACCTAGTATGACACGCTGAAGATGGACAAGGACACTCTTAAGACCAACGCTACTTCCACGTGCCAACATGACAATAAACCGAATTTTGAAAGCCACTTCTTCGCATCCACAACACCTGAGCTACGTATGGTGTCGCCGAATAAAATCAAGCTTCGAAAGTTACGCCAAAAGTCGGACAAATAAAACTCAAGACCACCATGAGAAAATATGCAACCCATCAGAACTGAGCCATATGACCTTTTTTCTCTCTACCCATTCGAAATGTGTACCCCAAAACCGATTATGACTGACCCTTAACCATCCAAAACCCTTATAACCAAATTTCTTACCAAAATTTAATGTCCGACCAAATTGAACAATAATGGTCCCAGTAGTTAAGATGAAAAGCGCACGTACGTGTAAATTTCAGGACTTGAGCAAAGTTTGTCAGAAGAAAAAATTGGGGTAAAAAAAAAAAAAAAATTGGGTTGTAAAAAAAAAAAAAAAAAAACTGGGTTGTAAAAAAAAAAAAATAATAAAAAAAAAATAAAAGTAAAAAAAAAATAAAAGAAAAAATTGGGGTGTAAAGAAAAGAGAGAAGAAAAGAGAGAATTGATCAGGGGGCAAGGGAATGCTATTTGGAAGAAAGCTTTGTTCAAATCCCGTTGATCTACACATGCCGGCATATTGCCATTTTTTCTTAGCTGCTGAAGAGGACCAAAAGGGCTAAAACCCCCCAAACCGTCCACCCAATCCCAGCCGTCGAAAACCATTTTGAAAGCTTAAACCACCAAAACAGATAAAACTACCCCAAATCATCCAAGCCCAACCTGTCACCCTGTCTCAGCCATTGAAAGGCCATTCCAGGATTCGAACCGCCAAAGCCAATACAGGCCAAACGTGAAACTTCATATTCAAGCCCCAAATAAGTAACCCATCAACTCAACCAGTCTGCACAAGCGATAAGACCAAAACTTTGGTACCAAGAGGAACCACTCTCAGAAGCAGCGGTCCCTCCGGCCAACGAAGATGAAAGCAAATTCAACCAATATTGACGAACTGAAGGAGGGTCCATGGCAAAGGCTAAATAAAGAATAAAAAAAAGAAGAGAGAGAAAATATTCAATCAAGAAAACCCGCGAGGGCTGATTGATAACAGGAGTTTGATGCTCTCAAGATCTACCCCGAGATTAGGTGAAGACTCATATTCTTCAAGTTAATGCCAAATAGTGATCATGTGTTATGAAATTAGATTGAAATATATGCATTTATGCAAAGGTGTTTGGGTGTAACCAGAGCAGCTCATCTTGCACACTCAAAATTATCCGAGTCCGGCATAAAACTAGTACATTGTTACCAACTAACCTCTGCCACTCTCGCCACCCCGGCACTTCAGTCAACTCACCTTGCTACCCACTGTGAAGCCAATTCTATAGCACCCTCATGATAAAAAACTAAGCTCATCCAACCAAAATCTGAGACATAAGCACATGCCAATCATACCTGAAAAACCTTTCGCAACAACTCCAACTTCTCTCTCCAAAAAAAAAAAAAAAAAAAAAAAAAGGGCCGTTAGAGATGAAAACCGTGACTGGCACTCTAAGCAAAAGTTAGGCCGAAGGGTAGGGTGAAAACCTGGCAACAGGCAGTCTGCCCTACAAAAAAAAATAAAATAAATAAAAGCCGCTGGATTGGGTTGGGTCCATTCCAGGCAAAAAATAAGGCACAGGGTTATGTGAAAATCCGAAAAGGACGCATCTCCCGCTAAGAAAAGCTAGTGTGAAAATCCACGAGGGACGCACTACCTTCAAATAATGACTACAGGTACCAGAGGAGAACCTCATAATTCCCCAGAGGCACGAAATTCAAAAGCAATTCCAGGGGGCACCGATCCTGCTGCAAATCAGCTGACGCCTCCGAATCCACTCGGACGAACTCTTATCTTGCATTATTGCATACATATGCATCTCACGGGTATGGCAATTGATGGTGCCTCAACATGCATTCACGCGTGCATGAACTTTATATATATCTTGCACAATAAATTCTTCGCACACATTTCGTGCCCATGATCTTTGCGTACTTGCAACGCGTAATCCTTTGCACATGCTTAGCACAAGCACTTATCACGTGCATCTAATCTCCCCATTATCTTTAAGTCCTCCTTCACGGGGCATTCTCAGTCTCTTCGGAGCATTATCTCTAAGTCCTTATCCAACAGGCATCCTCAATCTCTTCAAAACACTATCTTTAAGTCCTCCTTCACGGGGCATTCTCAGTCTCTTCGGGGCATTATCTCTAAGTCCTTATCTAACGGGCGTCCTCAATCTCTTCAAAACACTATCTTTAAGTCCTCCTTCACGGGGCATTCTCAGTCTCTTCGGAGCATTATCTCTAAGTCCTTATCTAACAGGCATCCTCAATCTCTTCAAAACATTATCTTTAAGTCCTCCTTCACGGGGCATTCTCAGTCTCTTCGGAGCATTATCTCTAAGTCCTTATCCAATAGGCGTGCTCAATATCTTCAAAATTTATCTTTAAGTCCTCCTTCACGGGGCATTCTCGGTCTCCTCGGAGCATTATCTTTAAGTCCTCCTTCACGGGGCATTCTCAGTCTCTTCGGAGCATCATCTCTAAGTCATTTTTTTCAAATCATTCTCAGTCTCTTCGGAGCATTATCTTTAAGTCCTTTTTCAAGGCATTCTCAGTCTTTTCGGAGCATTATCTTTAAGTCCTTTTTCAAGGCATTCTCAGTCTTTTCGGAGCATTATCTTTAAGTCCTTTTTCAAGGCATTCTCAGTCTCTTCGGAGCATTATCTTTAAGTCCTTTCTCAAGGCATTCTCAGTCTCTTCGGAGCTTTGTCTTTAAGTCTTTTTTTTTTTCAAGGCATCCCTGGTCTTTGCGGAGCGTTATCCTTCGTGGCATTGAGCTCTTCCCGAAATATTCTAAATCCTTTCAATCCATGAGTATATCCGCATCAAAAGGTTAGATGCCAAGGTAACGGGGGTTAACACGTCGACAAACAGACGATAACTACCCACAGTAACTCCAGCCAGTTCGGGAAGACAACCGCCTCAGGTACGCGCCTCTTTCCTTTCTTTTCTGAATTTTGGTTCACTTAGGCACCTAGGTTCTAAGTTCTCCAAAATTGGGGGCAACTGTAGACACCGGGTCCCGAGGCGGTCCAAGATCAGGATTACCCAATGATGAAATAGAAGACCGATTTTCGGCAAGAAAGGTGAGAACCGATCGTTCCTTGTCAAAAAGTGTGTTTTTTTTCGAAAAATAATTTAAAAATATATATTTTAGAGATTAAAAATTAAAATGAAGTAAAAAAAAAATAATAAATATTAATTTTGTGTCTAATTTAAAAAAAAAAATAAAAAATAAAAAGGGGCCGCGAAGGCCGCCGGCGGCAGCGCGGGGCTGCCTGCGCGGCAGGCTGCCCCAGCGCGCAGGGGCGCCTGCGCGGCAGGCCGCCCAGCGCGCAGGGGCGCCTGCGCGCAAGGCAGGCGCCTCGCGCGCAGGCCCCCTGCGCGCGAGGCGAGGGGCCTCGCGCGCAGCCCCTGCGCGCGAGGCAGGGGGCCTCGCGCGCAGCCCCCTGCGCGCGAGGCGGGGGGCGCCGCGCGCCCCCCCTGCGCGCGAGGCAGTGGGCACCGCGCGCACCCCCCTGCGCGCGAGGCAGGGGGCACCGCGCGCACCCCCCTGCGCGCGAGGCAGGGGGCGCCGCGCGCCCCCCCTGCGGTGCGCGCGGTGCCCCCTGCCTCGCGCGCCCCCCCTGCGCGCGAGGCAGGGGGCACCGCGCGCACCCCCCTGCGCGCAAGGCAGGGGGCGCCGCGCGCCCCCCCTGCGCGCGAGGCAGGGGCCTCGCGCGACCTGCCTGCGCGAGGCAGGCTGCGCGCAGCAGCCTGCCGCGCGCGGTGCCAAGGCACCACGCGCAGGCTGCCGCGCGCCCTTGGCTCCTCCGCGCGACCTGTTTCGCCTGTCCGTTTTTTTCGCTATTTTCAGTCTGATTTTCTGATTTTTTTTCAGTTTTCATTGTTTCACCAATTTATGTTATTTTGGATTAACTAAAAATAAAGGATTTTTTGTCTTTTGCCATTTTTGGCCAAGACAAGCTTAAATGAGGATTTTTTCCTCATTTTTGGGGGAACGGCAAGAATTTCTAAGAAGCTTTTTTTCTTTCAATTTCTCCTCTCCAGCAAAGGGGTTTTCTTCAACCTTTTTTTTCTTCAAAAAAAAATATTCTTAACTTCTTTTTTGCTTTCTAAAATTTTAATCTTTAATTGCTCTTCAAAAATACATAATCAGCTTTCTTGGGTGATTTGGGCTTAGGAAAACTAATTTCTTTTTGCTCAAAATCATCCACCAAAAATATTTTTATCAAAGTATTTTTCTTGATTTCATTTCAAGATATTAAATTCTACATTTT
The DNA here is from genome assembly GCA_947683425.1 of Excoecaria cochinchinensis. Classification (NCBI taxonomy): domain Eukaryota; kingdom Viridiplantae; phylum Streptophyta; class Magnoliopsida; order Malpighiales; family Euphorbiaceae; genus Excoecaria; species Excoecaria cochinchinensis. The sequence goes on along the minus strand of CANTUQ010000194.1, from coordinate 4,706,079 downwards.
TTTTTAACATCTATCACTACGAATCCGACAAGGAAAATCGATCGGGACACTGTTTCCCCAATCTAAAAATTCTGAGGGTAAACATTCTTGAACCCATCCTCACTTATTTTTTTGTATATTATTTATTATTGTTAATATTATTTTTTGCTATTAATATCTTGTCTATTATTTATTTTTAGCATTTTAATGTGTTAATATACTTATTATTATTATTATTATTATTACTATTATTTTTTACTATGTCGTTGCCTCATTTGCATTAGTGTATATATTGTTGTTGTTTGCATTCTCACCATCCTATTATCACTAATAATGTATTATTGGTTTGTTTTGATTTGATTTTTATGTCCATCCACTGTTATTATTATTATTACAATTAGTATTATGTTGTTTGACATTAGACTCTTATACTTTAATTTTTATTCCTTGACTTCCACCATTTTTATTCTTCACGTTGGTTTCCATTTTCCATTTTTTAGTTCTTCTTTAATTTGCTATTTTATTCTATTTTAGATCTTAGCTTAATCATTTTTAATATTGGCATATTAATATATTTTCAAAGTTTATTACTATTATTATTACTTCATTAATCTCTTAGTATTTGTTGCTATCTTTTATTATTATTATTATTATTATTATTATTATTATTAATAATTAATTAGTTAGCATTATTATCATTTAATATTCCGTATTATTTTATTATTATTGTTATCATATGGTTTTATTGTGACTATTATATTTATTAATCACCTTATTTATTGTTACATTGTTATTGTTATTATGGTTATGATTATCATTATATTTATCATTATCACTATCATATTTATTTATATTATATTCACTATTATTCATTATCATTGTCCATTACTGTTATTATTATTATTATTATTATTTTTATCATTATTAGTGTTATTTTATTGTTGCTACCATCGCCATAATTTTATTATTGTTATTACCTCGCTTTTGTTTGATTAATTTTTAGAGTATTTACTAATATTTTTGATGTTAACTTTTGTATGAGTTTAACTTGAATCGGGTTATTTGGGCATCCCGCGACTCCCCGGATGGGTCGCGACGCGTGGACGGACACTCCATTTTGGTGAGATCTTTTCAATTCCCCTTTGATGTGTTATGTGTTTATTTGTATATATATACTTTTTATTCGTGCACGCGTGCGATAAAAAATCACAAAAATATTTCTATAATTAAATTACAATTTTCACTAATACAATCGGGACCAACGTCCCTTATTTTAGCCCAATAATAAAATCATCATAATTAAAACGAAGAGTCAATTTTCAATAAAATGGGATCACTCATCCCGGTTTTCCAATTTAAACAATAAAAAATGACTCTTCGAACCCTCTTCAATTTAATACGAAGGAACCAATGTTCCTAAATTTTGAACAAGTGCGAAGGAACCGATGTTCCTAAAATAATGTCCCGATTTATGCATGTCTTTTTATTTTCCTGTGTGAGTGTTTAAATTTAGGTGCATTATTTTCCTTTGGGCCCTTGTAATTAATTTTTGGGGCAACTTTATTTATCTTTTGGGGATTGTATTCTGTCCCACTTACATCTTCAACCTTCTTTTATTGGGGTTGTATTTCTGCCCCTATTTCTATTGTAATTGCGTGCTTGCGTGTTTACCGCTTTCATTTATCGCTTTCTCTACCTATTGCTTTATCGCTTTTATTTACTTCCTTTACGTGCTTGAAATGCACTTTTATTTTAATGCATCGCTCGTATGAGATAAGAGATATAATTTTAAGAATTTAAAAACCCATTTATAATTAACCAAAGCATAAATAAGAGGGAAGTTCCGGACACCATATCTCTGGTTTAGACCAATAGAGGTGAGAAACCTTTTCCCAAATTGGGTGGCGACTCCAAATACCTCAAAGGTGCCTTTAGGCGTCAATAGGTTAGGTTATTCTCCCCAATGTTCTATTGGGAGGGATACACCGATGATGTCTCATGGCGCCCATGATCAAAAGACGCGAACCTTCATACCTCGAATCCTAAAGCGGATTCAAAGCGAGGGCCCTTGCTGGGTTATGCCGGGTTCGGCGCGCGTCACAGGTATTATGGTAGTTCTTTTTTTATTATGTTTATCAATTGCCTCACAATTTATATCCATGAATTATAATTTAAATGTCCATAATATTATGCAACATTATAAAGAGCGCTTGTAATATTAAGATTATCTCGTATCAATGAGCTTTATTTACTGGTGGACATTGGTCCATTATTAAATAAATGGGGTTTAGGTTCATCTATTGGAAGGATATTGGTCATTAAACCTAAATCATTTTATTCTTATAAAATGCTAGGACTTTGTTCCCCTTTATTGGTTAATGAATTTTATTGAGAAAATCAAATTTTATTTTACAAAACCTTCATTCATTATTGATTTATGAGAAATTGATAAATTAATAATGAATGAAGGTTTTGTAAAATAAATTTTGGTTTTAACAGGCATGAGTCAACTTTCTGATCGGGACTCACTAGTCATGAGCTAGGAGATTTGTTTTCTTAGTCTTTAAGCTTTCTTATTATCTTCCTTGTGTGTTTTACTTTTCTTGCATGCGTTTTTGTGCTAAATTACATGCTAGGTGGCAGTTGGAGTAGACTAGGATTGCTTTTTTTTTTTCTTTTTATTACTTTATGTATATCTGATGTAATAAAAGAATTTTTGACTGATTGATGGAAATCTCACAAAAATATTTATACCTTGTAATTGAGATTTTTATTAATAAAATTGGATCAATATTCTATTTTATGTCCAAAAGTTATATGTAAATAAATAAGCTTTTAATTATGTACAAGATTTTGTGCATAATTAAATAATTTGAAATTTTCTTAATAAAATGAGACAAACGTTCCAACTCTTAACCAATAAAATGTCACAATAATTACCTCTTTACAATTGCATGCGAGGACCAATATCTTCATTAAATGGGCCCAATGAATAACCCGCTGTATGGATGCCTGTTTAATTTAGTATATCTCTCCACACTATGCTTTACTGCTTTCCAACGTGATTGATTGTGTCCTATATTTTCTTGCCATGATGAATGCTTGAGAAGATGGATAAAATCATTAATCTAAAAGTCCATTTAAATGCCATATTAACCATGGGTATGAATAAAAGTGAGGTTTTGAACAATTCTCACCATTTGGCCTCGTAAGGTTGGACATGTAGCACCCTATATCTGGTCCGAAGAATGAGCCAAATATTGAGAGCTACCAACAATTCTACTATCTATAAATATGTGGATTTTAAAAATTTACCTCCATTATTTTTCTTTTTATTTTCTTATTTACTACTCCACACAGATACTACTTATTTCCTAAAAATTTTGGTAGAGTTTCCTCTTAAAAATGCATAACGCCTATACAAAAACTTGATAATAATTCTATATTTTTCTATCCTACCATCCAACTCCAATTACAAACTCTTTACACAATAATTTTCTATCTTTGTTTAATAAAACAATCATTCTAGATTTCAATTGTCATATTTAATATGACAACTATATCTCTTGATCATGGCCTCATCTATAAAATTTACAACACAATTATTTTAAAACTACAATATCCTTTTGATTAATATAACATATTTAAATACAAAACTAGACCTTATCTGTGTACATGCCAAAATAACGACTAAATCTCCAAACATAACTGTAGACATCAGATCCCGAAACTGTCCAGATCAAGGTTACCCAATGATGAAATTAAGTGCCTGTTCACAGGTAAAGACGTTGGAAGTGATGATTTTCTTGTCAAATTTGCTTTTTCGAAATAAAAAAATATACTAAAAATAATAAAAAAAGAATGTTTGAAGTAATAGTGTTCTTGTTAAAATTCTTTTTTTATAAAAATAAAAATATTTCAGTAGCTTGTGGCCGCCGACGAGCAAGGGTAGGCACCCCTCGCGCGCAGGCTAACTGCGCCCGTGCCTCGTGTCCCTGGGGGCAGCTAGGCAGTCCCTCGCCTGCCCAGCCCTCCCCTCGTCGGGGGCGGGCTCCCCTTGCTTGCCCAGCGGCCCCTGAGCGTTTTTTAGGCCAAAAATGTTCTTTTTTTGGGTTTTGGAAATTTAATTTGAAACATTTTTTTTTGGACTTTTAAGATTCATCAAATTTTTTTTATGTTTTAAGGGGAATTAAATTGATTTAATGGCTTCCTAAAGGCTACTTTTGGGAGATATAAAGAGTTTTTTAGAGAGAGAAAAAGGGAGAGATTTTCTTAGGCAAAATTTTCTTCTTTTTTTTTTCTTCAAGAGAATTCTTCAAAGATTTCAAGTTTATTTTTCTTAATAAAAAATAATTGTTGAGACAAATAAAATAATTTTTTATTCTTAGAAATTTTCTTCCTTTTTTTAGATAATTTTTTTTGAGACAAAGAAAATAATTTATTGTTCTTGAGATCCAAATTTTCTTATATATTTTTTTTTGAACAATCTTTTTTGCAATTTTTTCTTTCTAAATAAAAAGTTTAATTTTTTTATTTTTCTAATTTTATTTTTGCGAATAAAGACAAGTAAATCAATCATTTTTCTTTATTCATCAAATCCAATTCCGCGGGTAAATATTTTGAGTTTGATTTTGTATTTTATTTTGTATTATTATTTTTTGTTTATAATCAATTAATCACCATGTAGATTTTTAGATCTATTATTTATTTTTTTGTTTTATGTGATTTTAGTCATAAATTTAACATTGTTTAACATATTTTTATTTCAGGTTTTATTTTTTTTATTTACTTGATTGTTCATCTTTTTTGTTATTGTTATTATTATTATTGTTATTATTATTATTATTATTATTATTATTATTGTTGTTGTCGTCGTCGTCGTCGTTATTGTTGTTGTTGTTGTTGTTATTATTATTATTATTATTATTATTATTATGTCTTTATGTGTATTGATTTATTAATATGTTAATTTATTTATTTCATTATGTCATTTAATTTATTTGTCATTCATAATGCATTTTATTTTATTATTTATTTTAATTTATTTTATTATTCTATGTATTTAATTAATTTTTTTATTTAATTACTAACATCAATTTTATTTGTGTTTATTTTTTATTTCAATACTTATTTTTTTTTTAATTTTTGAGCACCCTTGCAAGCAAATGAGGAGATTCAAGAGGTTTATTTTGATTGATGTAATATTTTTATTATTTTTCATTATTTTTCTTTTATTTATTTTATTATGTAATTTGTAATAAATTTAGTTTATTTTATGCATGTTATAAAGAAAAACACAAAAAAATATTTTATTAACAAATTAGGTTTTTTCTAATAAAATGGAACCAATATCCTAATTTTTAACCAATAAAATCTCACTTTTAAAAAGAAGAGTTAATTTTTCTAAAAATAGGACCGCTCACTCCTGTTTTCTCAATATTCACCAAAAAAATAACTCTTTAATTTTTTAAATGAATATGAAAGAGCCAATGTTCATATTCTAAATAAATGTCCCGATTTATGAATGTTATTTAGTTAGTTAATTTTATTTATTTAATTTTTTATTTTGGGAGATTATATTTTTGTCCCAGATTTTAATAATTTTTTATTTTGAGGGATTGTATTTTGTTCCAATTTCATCTTTTATTTTATTTTGTAATTTACTTATTATTTTATCATTTTTTTTCGATGCTTGATATGTGCGTTAATTTTAATTCATGAAATGTGAGATGAGAGATGAAAATTTAATATCAAAAGTCCATTTATAATTAATGAAGGTATTAATAAGAGTAAAGTTCTGAATCTCTCTTTGGTTTAGATCCCGAAATTAGGCGAATTTTTTCAATTTTTTGTAAATTTGGTGGCGACTCCAAAGTACCTCCAAGGTGCCTAAATGCTTCATGTGATTCGATGAATTTCCTCAATATTTTATTGGATAGGAATTCCAAAATATCTAATATTGCCTAAGATCAAAAGACGAGAACCCTCTTGGCCTTAAAAGCGAATTTTGGGAAAGGATTCGAGTTGTGCGCGCGTCACAATAGCATAAATATTTACTCTGATGCACTCATATCCATTTCTTTGATATTATTTTAGTTATAGCAACCCAAGAAGACTGTTCTTCTGTTTCAAAAGTATGGACCTTCAACCTATGTGAGGAGAAATAACCACACGCTAGGGGTGTGCAAAACCCAACTCGACCCGAACAAGCAATTCGGGTAGGGTTGTACGGGGTGTACGGGTCGGATGTTAGAAATTCTGGAATTTTAGGTTCAGGTCGGGTTAAAACCTCCAAAACCCGAACTTATACCGAAATAGTATATAAGTTATTTTTTTTCTTTTTCAAGTGCCCTGGGTCCCAAGACAGTCTAGATTAGGATTATCTAATGATAATTAGATGCCTGTTCACAGGCAAAAAGGTTGGAAGTGATGATTGCTTAAAAAATTTTAAAAATAAAAATAAAAAAGGAGAGTTTGGAATTATTGTGTTTTGGTAAAAGTTGTTATTTAAAAAAAAGTTATTTTCGGGCGTTTGTGGTAGCAGGCGCGTGGGAGGGGCTGGCCTCCGTGCGCGTAGGGGTTGGTGCAGGGGTGGACGCTGGCGCAGGGGCGTCCGCCACTGCGCTGAACGCAGCGCGCGCAAGCGACGTGCGGGACGTCGTTTGCCCTCGCACGATCGACGTGTAGGACGTCGCTCGCGCGCGCCCTGCTAGCGTGCGGGGCGCGCACGGCCGACGCCCATCGCTCGCCCCAACGGGCGTCAGTCGCCCCTGGTATGCTGAAAACACCGTTTTTGCCCCTTTTCCATTTTTTCTTGATTTTCTTTGATTTTGCACCATTTTTTCCGGAATTTTTAATGATAATTTCCATTTTTGAACCCAATTTAAGGGAAATTTGATAAAAAAATAATTTCTTTCCTTATTTAATTAGATTTTTCATTTTTATTGATATAAATAGAAAATTATAGAAAGAGAAGAAGAAAAAAAATTCTTTTAGGTCAAAAATTTTATTTTTCATCTCTTCTTCTTAAAAGAAAATTCTCTCTACACTTTTTTTGGGTTTCTTTTCTTCTTCAAATAAATTGTTTAAGGCTAAAAAATAAGTTTTTATTAGAAAAATCATATTTGAGACAAAAAAATTAATTCTTTGTTCTTGAAAATTAATTTTATTTTCTTCCATTATTTTTAGACAGTTTTTCTATCTTGGAGTAAATTTCCAATTTTTCTTATTTTTATTTCTAATTTTGTGAATCAAAAGCAAGGAAAATCAATCATATTTTTCTCTATCGAATCCGAATTCTGAGGGTAAATATTTTAGATTCGATCTCTTAATTTTATTTTTATTTTATTTATTTTTGTTCGTATTTAATTAGTAATCATGTAGATTCTTATATTTATTGTTTGTTTATTTATTTTATGTTATCTTAGATATAGATTTAATATTTTTACATTTTATTATTTTTTTGTTTACTTGATTGTTCATTCTTCTTTTTACTATTATTATTATTATTATTATTATTATTATTATTATTATTATTATTTATTTTTTTTATTTTTTTTATCATCATCATCATCATCATTATTATTATTATCATCATTATAGTTTTTATCATCATCATCATCATCATCATCATCATCATCATCATCATCATCATCATCATCATCATCATCATTATTATTATTATTATTATTATTATTATTATTATTATTATTATTATTATTATTTCATGTTTTTATATACTAATCTATTAATATGTTGATTTGTTTTAATCATGTCATTTGATTTATTTGTCGCTCATAATGCATTTTCACTTTTTTCAATTCATTATTTATTATTTTATGTGATTTTACTGATTTAATTGCTAACTTTAATTTCATTCGTGTTTTTTTTTATTCTAATATCATATTGTCCTTGTTTGAGTGTTCTACCGAGTATATTGGGAGATCTAAGAAACTTGTTTGGTTTAATTTATTATTTTTATTATTTATGTTATTTTCTTTATTTTGGATTTTCATTTATTTTGCCATGTAATTTCTAATGAGATTGTTTATTTTATGCACGTTTAAAAAGAAATCACAAAAATATTTATATTAATCAAAATAATTTTTTTCTAATAAAATGGGACCAATTTTCTAGTTTTTCCATCCAAATAAATTATCACATTTCAATATTATTCTTTTTAAGTATGCATGCGAGAACCAATGTCCGCATCCTTAATAAATACCTTGTTTTATATATGATTCGCATTTATTTTATATTGGGGGTTGTATTTCGCCCTTAATTTTATTGTAATTTATTGTATTTTTATTTACCTTATTTTAATCTTGTTTTATTTATTATTTTTATTATGTGATTAATATATGCTTTAATTACTGCATTTAAATGAATGAGAAAAGGGATGAAATCTTAATTTCAAAACTCAATTGTAATTTTAACCAAGGTATGAATAAATGGAAAGTCCCGAACTCTCTCTAGTTTTAGGCTCAACGAGGTTAGACGAACCATCATAATATTCTATTAGGGTGAAAACTCCAAAATATCTCTTGCTGCCCAAAATAAACCAATGTATGTCATCTTAGACTCAACGGGGTTAGATGAACTATCTTAATGTTCTATTGGGATGGGAATTCCAAAATACTCCTTGTTGTCCAAAATAGATCCATGCGCTTGTCTTAAACTCACCGAAGCTAGATGAGCTTTTTCAATATTTTATTGGGTGGCTACTCCAAAATACCTCTTTGTTGCCCAAAATAGACGCTCTTGTAATCTCTTACAAGTTATGAACCTCTCTCGAATACCCTAAAAGCGGGTCATTTGAGGCCTCCGGAGTTCGACACGCGTCACAATGGTGACTCCACTGGGGACACTATAAGACTTCGCTTTGAAAGTACCTTGGGTAAAACGTATAATTGAGTTTTGGTTTAAAATTTCATCCCTTATCGAAATTACATTGCATATCATTAGAGCCTTAGATTTATGCTAGTTTGGTCCATCGGTGCGTTCCCGAAGCATAACCCTATGTTCACTCAATGTAGGGAAGTGTTAAGGATAATCACTATCCCAAGCCTCATACCATAATGGCATATTAAATGGAGACCCGATTGGTCATTATGCTCGTGATGAGCTAGACCCGTTGGCAGGAACCATGCTTAGGTAAACCTAAAGTATCATCACCTTTGACCAAAGCTCATGTAATGGCAATAGAAACTTCCACTAGGTGATATGTACCGTAATATTGTGCTTGCTATGTGGGCCATTATATATTAAACAAAATCAACTAAATTAAATGGTCTTTCATCAAAGGTTTTCATGCCCCGGTGGGTCCATCTTAATGACGTTGAAGTGTTTAAATACATAATGGCCAAAACCCATACGAATGCACATTAGGTAAGAGATGTTATACCGCCAGTTTTTCATCATGCACCAACACGTCTATTGGGTTCCCCGTTAACCCATGGATCAAGCCCACCTAGGAAAGAGACTGCATTACCTCGTGTGTGGGAGTAATAAAGTTGGAAAGATCTACTTGCTTTTATGTGATTGTGAATATTGCATAACACACGATTATGCATTGTATATGTCATTCATGCATCATTCTAACAGTTTGAATCTTTCATCCATCATAGATTCATTTAAGTGGACTAGGGGTTCCGATGGTCGACTAGTAAGGACAAATCTGCTCTTTGAGTTACTGGAATTAGTGTCTGATTGGGATTCTGAGTCACTCTTAGTGACCAATGAGTCATCCTTAGAATCATTAATAGCAGAAAAGATCGGAGCTTTAACCACTTAAGACCTTGCTAGGAGCATAGAGGATTTTGAGCAGAGGATGTTAGAGATGATAGGTGCCATGGCCGAAAGCTGCTGCATAACTACCCGTTGCTCCACAACCACCTGTTGCTCCACAACCACCGATAGTCCATGCTGGGGGGCAAGGTGAACCACCTGCTCCCGGGGAGGCTCCTTTTATTGGGAATATTGTCCGCCAACCTGTCAACGAGCATAGAGCTGCAGCGCCTATTGAGCAAAGAGGGGTAAGGATCCTTAATCCTGATGAGGATTTTGTAATTAAGGATGGAGATGAAGAGGTAATAGCACCTCAAGTTGTGTGGGGTAGAGTACCCAGGGTGGAGGATGAGGCTATGAGAGGAATGATGCAACAGATTGAGGCAATCACCTACATGTTGTAAGCTAAAAAGGGGATCAACCCCAAAGATAGAGATATGAGGGATGAAGATTTATTGCCCCAAAGGTTTAAAATGCCTGAGTTACCGAAGTTCGATGGTACTTCGGACCCATCTTCACACATTAAGCAATATACCCTAGTGATGAAGGGCACAGGATTGACCAAGAAATAGAAGGTGGAATGTTTCTGCTTTAGTCTGGTGGGTCCGGCAGTAGACTGGTATTGAAGAGTTCATGAAGTAGTACGACTGCAGCACTAGAATGGAGGCCAGCTTAAAGGATTTTGAGCTTTTATAGCAAAGGAGTGACGAGTCATTCCATGATTACCTCACCAGGTGGAGGAATAGGGTCATGGAGATAAAGTGGAAGCCTGACACTGCTGACCAAATCAGGTTATTTATTAGGAACTCTAGCCCTTACTTTAAGGGGCTCAGAGATTAGGAGTCACTTAAAGACATTGCTGTAGAGGCTGAAGGGGCTTGCCTAGCAAAGAAAGCAAGATAAAATAACTTTGCTAGGAAGGGTTATGGGAACCAAACCGGATACAAGTTAGGTGGTGTTAGAAGTAGTAATGGTAGAAATGGAAAGACGGCCGAGGTTTTAGCTACAGAGGTTGGACAAGGCCAGAAGCACTTTTCTAATTTGGGCCGGTCTCTATCCTGGGTATTGGAGAGATTAATGAAGAAGGGCAAGCTGAGACCATTGCCACCTAGGCTAGCTATGAATCAGGGACAGCCAGGGCACAAAGATGATCAGTACTACGCCTACCATCAGTATACTGGGCACCTGACAAATTATTACCGAACTTTGAGGAACAAGATCCAAGATCTTATTGACTCCAAGAAGATCACTGACCCTGAGAAGAGAGAGAAGAAGAAGAAGGCAGGCTATAATACAGTCCCCCCACTATGTATATGATCGGGTCTGGTCTACCTGAGTGGCATGTGTTGCAAGAGCCATATGGAGATGAGTACGTAGCTATCACCCATCAGGAGGCAAGTGGAGAAGGGATTCCCGTGGCGGTAGTAGATTGTTGATCCACTAGTGAGAGTGGAGAAGAAGATAATGTTTTTTTAGATGCTTTGTTCTTTTTATTTCAAGAACTTCTTATGACAATGTTTCCAATTTCAATAAGATGAACAATTTTACTTATTTGTATGGTGTTTCTAATGATTTCATTTCTCATGATCACGATGCATTCATTTTTTGACATTAATTCAATTAATACGACCGTATTTAATCTCAAGGCTTTGAAAAATTCAAAAAAAATCTTAATAGCATCTGATATAACTCTTGAAGAGAGAAAGATTCTGAGAGATTCATAAATAAAAAATAAAAAAAGAAGAAGAAAAAAAAAGGGCCTTTGCCTGGACCTGGAATGACAAGGGCATTGTTGGGACAGCGCTGCTTCAATATGCCAACACGATGACAAGCAAAATTTCAAAAGCCATTCTTTTTCATCCTCAGAGTCTAGGATGCATACGATGCAGCCCAACAAACTCCGATCATTAAAGGGCTACATCATAACTTAGACGGATGAAACCTCGAGCCTTCACAAGGAATATATAGCTCATTAGAACCAAGTCTTAGAATTCCTTTCCTCCCAACCATTTGAGATGTGTACTCCCAAGCCAATCAAGATTGACCTTTAACCATCTGGGATCAAGATAAGTAAAGCATAGACCCTTATAACCACATTTAGAAGGACATTTTATTACCTTTACCAAAAAAAAAAAAAGAAAAAAAATCACAGTTTTATCCTAAACCATATGAGGCCAACATACAACTCCATCTCAACCATTAAAGTCTTTACACCGTCAAGATTCAAGCAAAGAAACTCACTACCTCAGCCAGTGTGCACAAGAGACAAGGTGAAACTTTTGATGTAAAAAAAAAATAAGAAAAAGGAACATTGTCAAAAGGAGCAGCCGTCCCGATTGACAATGAGGGAAATGAATCCAAACGAGTAAATAGACATCGACAGACTGAAGGAGGTCCCATGGAAAAAGCTATAAAAGAAGGAAGAAAAATAAATGCCCCATGGGTTGAAAACCAAAAAAAAATGTGATTTTGCTAAAATTAGGCGCCCTGCCAGGATGAAAGCTAAAAAAAAAAAAGAGGGCATCATGGGCAAAAATTAAGGGTTGAGAGAAATCTTCAATCATGAAAACCCGAGAGGGCTAGTTAATAATAGGAGTATGATGCTTTCAGGATTTATCCCGAGATTAGATGAGGTCTGGTATTTTTCGAGTTGATGCCAAATAAGGATCATGTGTTATGAAATCAAATTGAAATATATGCATTTATGCAATGATATGTTGATATCATCAGAGTAGTTCACTTTGCGTGATCAAAGTCGTCTACTGTCTACCCTCTGCTACTCTCAATACTTGGGTCTTTCAGCCGACTCATCCTGCTATCAAATGTAAGGCCAATTCTATAGCACCATCATGAGAAGAATCAAGCTCATATAGCTTTGGTTTAGGGCGTAAGTACATGCCGATCACCCTTGAAGGATCTTTGGTAACAGCTTCAACCTCTCTTACAATCTGAAAAAAAAAAAGAGAAAAAGGCCGTTAGAGATGAAAACTGTAACTAGCTCTCTAAGCAAAAGTTAGGTAAAAGGATAGGATGAAAACCTGGAAATAGACAGTCTGTCCTTCAAAAATATATAAAAAAGCCGCTGGATTGGATTGGGTCCATTCCAGGCAAAAATAAGGCACATGGTCATGTGAAAATTCGAAAAGGACTCGTTTCCTGCTCAGAAAAGCTAGTGTGAAAATCTACAAGGGACGTATTACCTTGAAAAAATGACTACAGGTATCAGTTGAGAACCTCGCAACTCCAAAGGCATGAAATCCAAAAGCAATTCTAAAGGGTATAATCCTACTGCAAATTGAGCCCAGTCTGACTATCGCCTCCAAACTCACTTAGATGAATTCTTGTCTTGCATTTTTGCATGACACATGCATTTCACTTGCATGCTCACTATTTTTCCTGCATATTTGGCTTTCCTGTTTTGCAGTAAGAAAGATTCGATGTGGACACCGATAAAAGCCGAGTGATGACATCAATCAAAACACCAATCCAACAATCAACTAAAGACCTCTCAGAGGGCACCACTTCAAATCTCAGAAGGGTTAGCACGATGGCGGCACTACCATTCTATAGAAGGTTAGCATGACCACGACACTACCACTTCAGAAGGGTTAGCATGATGATGGCACTACCACTTTACGGAGGGTTAGGACAATCATGACACTACCGTTTCAAATCTTAGAAGGCTTAGCACGATGGCGGTACTACCATTCTACGGAAGGTTAGCACGACCACGACACTACCACTTCAAAAGGGTTAGTACGACCACAGTACTATCACTCCACAGAGTGTTAGCACGATCATGACACTACTGCTTCAAATCTTAGAAGGGTTAGCACGATGGCGACACTACCATTCTACAGAAGGTTAGCACGACCATGACACTATTACTTCAGAAGGGTTAGCACGATGACAACACTACCACTCCATAGAGAGTTAGCACGATCACGACACTATCGCTTCAAATCTTAGAAGGGTTAGCACAATGGCGACATTACCATTTTATGGAAGGTTAGCATGACCATAACACTACCACTTCAGAAGGGTTAGCACGATGACGGCACTACCACTCCACATTGGGTTAGCACGATCACGACACTACCGCTTCAACAAAGGTAACATGCCGGCAACATGGCGACAACCTCCCCAATAACATCATCCAGTTTGGAAAGATAGTTGTCTCAGATACGTGTCTCTTTCATTCTTTTCTCTAAATTTTGGCTCACCTAGGCACCCATGCACTAATTTTTCCAAAACTGGGGGCAACTGTAGACACCGGGTCCTGAGACAGTCTAGATCAGGGTTACCCGATGGTGATTAGGCGCCTGTTCACAGGCAAAAAGATTAGAAGTGATGTTTTCCTTGTGAAATTTGCTTTTTAGATAAAAAAATAAAAAAAAATTAAAAATAAAAATAAAAAAGGAGAGTTTTGAATTACTGTGTTTTGGTCAAAGTAGTTATTTAAAAAAAATTATTATTTTTGGGCATTTGTGGCAGATGGTGCGCAAGAGGGGCTGGCCTCCGCGCGTGCCAAGCAGGGCGCTAGCGAGCGCACTAGCGCAGGGGGAGATGCCCTCGCGGGGCACGCTCGCAGGGTGCATGCGGCCGACGCCCGTCGGTCGCCCCTGGTCTGCTGAAAATGCCGTTTTTCCCCTTTTTCTGTTTTTCTTGATTTTCTTTGATTTTTCACCATTTTTCCGAGATTTTTAATGATAATTCCCATTTTTGAACACAAATTAAAGGGAATTTGATAAAAAAAATAATTTCTTAATTAATTAGGTTTTCCACTTTTATTGATATAAATAGAAAATTATAGAAAGAGAAGAAAGAAGAAAAAAAATTCTTTTAGGTGAAAAATTTTATTTTTCATCTCTTCTTCTTAAAAGAAAATCCTCTCTACACTTTTTTTGGGTTTCTTTTCTTCTTCAAATAAATTTTTTAAAGCTAAAAAATAAATTTTTATTAAAAAAATCATTCTTGAGACAAAGAAATTATTTTTTTTTTCTTGAAAACTAATTTTATTTTCTTACATTATTTTTAGACAAATTTTCTATTTTGGAGTAAAATTCCAATTTTTCTTATTTTTATTTCTAATTTTGTGAATCAAAAACAAGAAAAATCAATCATATTTTTCCTCCATCGAATTCGAATTCTTAGGGTAAACATTGTAAACTCGATCTCTTAATTTTATTTTTCTTTTATTTATTTTTGTTCATATTTAATTAGTAATCATGTAAATCCTTATATTTATTATTTGTTTATTTATTTTATGTTATTTTAGATATAGATTTAACATTTTTTACATTTTTATTCTTTTTTTGTTTACTTGATTGTTCATTCTTCTTTTTACTACTATTATTATTATTATTATTATTATTATTATTATTATTATTATTATTATTATTATTATTATTATTATTATTCATGTTCATCATCATCATCATCATCATCATCATTATTATTATTATTATTATTATTATTATTATTATTATTATTATTTCATGTTTTTATGTACTAATCTATTAATATGTTAATTTTTTTTAATCATGTCATTTTATTTATTTGTCACTCATAATGCATTTTTCATTTATTTTATGTGATTTTATTGATTTAATTGCTAACTTCAATTTCATTCGTGTTTGTTTTTTATTCCAATATATTGTTTTCCTTATTTGAGCGTTCTCGCGAGCATATGGAGAGATCCAAGAGACTTGTTTGGTTTAATTTATTATTTTTATTATTTATGTTATTTTCTTTATTTTGGATTTTCATTTATTTTGCCATGTAATTTCTAATAAGATTATTTATTTTATGCACGTTTAAAAGAAAATCACAAAAATATTTATATTAATCAAAATGATTTTTTTTTCTAATAAAATGGGACCAACACCCTACTTTTCCCATCCAAATAAATTATCACCTTTCAATATTATTCTTTTTAAGTATGCATGCGAGAACTAATGTCCTTATCCTTAATAAATACCTCGTTTTATGCATGATTCGTATTTATTTTGTATTAGGGGTTGTATTTCATCCCTAATTTTATTGTAATTTATTGTATTTTTATTTACCTTATTTTAATCTTGTTTTTATTTATCATTTTTATTATGTGATTGATATGCACTCTAATTACTCCATTTAAATGAATAAGAAAAGGGATGAAATCTTAAATTCAAAACTCAATTGTAATTTTAATCAAGGTATAAATAAATGGGATGTCCCGAACTCTCTTTGGTCTTAGGTTCATCGAGGTTAGACGAACCATCCTAATGTTCTATTAGGGTGAAAACTCCAAAATATCTCTTACTGTCCAAAATAGACCAATGTCTGTCATCTTAGGCTTAACGGGGTTAGATAAACCATTTCAATGTTCTATTGAGATGGGAATTCCAAAATACTCTTGGTTGCCCAAAATAGATACATGCACTTGTCTTAGCCTCACCGAGGCTAGATAAGATTTTCCAATATTTTATTGGGTGGCGACTCCAAAATACCTTCTTGTTGCCCAAAATAGACGTCCTTATAATCTCTTACAAGTTATGAACCTCTCTCGGTGGGTCATTCGGGGCCCCCCCAGTGCGCATCACACCCACGTCCCCACCCTTCTCCTCCCCCTCCCCCTCCCCCTTTTCTCTCTGCTCTCTCTCTCTCTCTCCTCTCCCTCCTCCTTCTCCTATTTGACATCGATCACTTGCCTCCATCGCCGACCTCTCTCTCAGCTCTTGCTGCTTATCTCGCTCTCTCTTTTTCTTCCTCCTCCTCAGATCTACCACCGCCGGTCCTTGCCAACCAATAAAAAAGTGTCTGCCAATGAGAAGCTTCTAGTGTGATCTGTTCCGGCTAGAAGTAGGCAGGGAGACAAGGAGAGGGAAAAAAAAGATTAGAAAAAGAAAAAAAACCCAGATCCAGCGAGAAGATCTGGGTTTTTCCTTCTTTTTTTTTTGCTATGAGGAAGCAGATAATGAGGAAGCAAATCCCTGATTTCTCTTAAATTTTCTTGGTTTTGATCCCGTTGTGTGTTGTTTGCTTGTTGGTTTATGTTTTGATCTATTGTGTGCGACTTTGCATGTTTGGATTTTGATCTACGCATCTATTATTTATTGGATTTTTGTATCTGAAGTAGATTTCATTAATTTTGTTGTTCATTGATTTTGTTATTTGTGTTTGGATTTTGATGAATTAATGGATTTTGTGTTTGGATTTGTTGAATTAATGGATTTTCTTAGTTGGATTTGCCTGAGGAAGCAAATATTTGGGTGTTTTTGGCTTCTGTTAATTCATTTTTATTTTTTAATTTATTTCGGTAAATTGAATTTATCAGGTCGGGACCCAAAAATAGCCAGGTTTTTTGGTTCGGGCCCCTAGTGATAATAAGGGTCAGTTCGAGGGGTCATTTAGTCTCTTCTTCGGGTTTTGGGTTGGTCGGGTTCGGTTTGGGTTAACCTGAACCCGATCAATGCATAGCCCTACCATGTGCTAACCTAGAAGTTTAGTGGTTACTACCATTTACTTTCCCAAAAATGAAAATACATAAAAATACTTGTAAAATCATACATACACATATATATGATCATTTCATCACACATGATTCACCAAAAATATGCTATATCATACTTGCACCCCATGCAGTAAGGCAACATTTTATACATTATATTCAACATCCATAAATAAATAAATGAACTTAATGGAACATATATCATATTTAAGCCACATGAGATTTCCAAATCAATAATCAATATCCATTTAATACTTATCATGTAACACCCTCAACCCCCACACATAGTGTATCGAAGGAAGAAGAGCTATAGTGAGTGGAGGGTGCTACCAGACAATAACATACACGACAATATAGAAATTAAAACAATAAAATTTTTGAAAGCAAACCTCGAGACATGCACATCCTAGATCTATGACATCCACATACCATTATTTGCATTATAAGATTTGACAACTTATTACAAATACTTATGAATAGAACTTATATACAAGCCAAAATCAAAACACTTCCTATACCAATCTATAGACTCATTAGCCAAAGACTCAGCAGACCGCGGTGCTACTCTGATCTCCTATCCTGCACGAAAAAATAACCGTGCTAAGCGATAACGCTTAATCGGGCAAATAAATAATGGGCAGCCACTCACAGTGGTTGCCGAGGTAAACACATGTAAATCAACATATAAATACATAAACATAAAGGAATACCGGCTAAAGCTATTACCAATGAATATCTTTATTCGGATATTAAACTTAAATAATTTCACACGCATGAGCTTCTTATAAACCGAAAACCGAAACACTTCTTTACTTTTTAATTCAAAATCTATTATACAAAACTTATCATATACTTAAAAATCGCTTAATAGCCTTGTAGTTAGTTAAACTTCAGAAGTTATTAAAATACGTTTTAACAATTGAATATAATGCTTACGGAATCCCATTATATAAACATTTCCAAGTTATACAGATTACAATCTTAGTGTTTATGTCACGACATTTCCCCTTATTCAAAACATTACTTGTTCAAAATCAAATAAAACATTTACTTTTAGATTTGGTTCGGGCTCGAAATGCGATTCCAAGCTTCCTATGTATCCCTATGGTTGGGGAATCAAAACCACGTAGTTCTACCAAAAACTTCATTCACACAAGTTCAAGAATTATTCCTAACATCTTTCTTAAATCCGATTATCTATCTCATGCTTACAAATTGATATGTACTCAATATATTCATTAATAGTCATCAAACAATGCACATCAATCTCTTACTAATTCACTTACCCATGCCTACGTCCCGAACGTAGACAGAACATTACTTACCCGTATTCTCATTTAAACATATAAACACACACACATATATATATACATTCACAAGGTACATTTACTAAGCTTTTCAACTATAACAATCATACATATCAAATATTCTAACAGTTCTCTCCAAAGGCATCATATAAACAAGCATACTCATAAATTTTGATTACATTAATAACATGCATTGTCCCAATACAATTTCTTATGCAAACAAGATCTTTACATACATGACTATTAGAACAACCTTACTTGATACCTTTCTTTCCAATTAACAGATATCGCCTTATAATACAAAACACATGGGTATCTGAAGATGTCACGCCATTCAGCATAAGTGTCCATAAAGGATCCAGAACAGAGGAGTGCATAAAGCACTAGTTCACATGGTATCTAACATCAAACGCATCAAATATACATTCGCATAACCATTTGGCAAGTAATCACAGAACTTATCAATTAATTCGTATTCTTTTATTCATTTTATTGCCTGCTAAGTCAAAAGGGGTGGATAACGAGTATATAGTGACGGTACCTTATGGGTATGTATAACACCCCCTACCCATACGTAGGCGTTCCCATCCTCAAGGAGTGAGAAGCCGTATGAGCCGGGTGTGTCACCAAGCATATAAAGATACAAAGCATACATTCATACATAATAACCATACATCATTACGGGAAAATTAAAACCTTCATAAGTATCAGAATGATCCATCATTACAATAGCAAAATTCGTTACAAAAATATTCTGATCAAAAGTCAGAATAAGATAATTATATAACCCAAAAGCATATAAATGCGGAAGCTTTACAAAATAATGGTATAAAGAGAGTTCTGATACAAAAGAAGCAACATGCTATCAAAAATAAAGCCCTAACACTAATCCCTCTGTGTTGGCTTGATTGGCGATGACTCTCCCAAAAGAACACCATCCTCCGTACCTGCACGAATAAAACACCGTGCTAAGCGATAAACGCTTAGTGGGGAAACACACAAGTAGTATGGATGGCCATTTACAATGGTCGTCGAGACATGTCACATTCACAATAGTAAATGCAAATAATCATAGCAAGTAAATATACATTCTTGCATATAAAAGCCATACCTTCAATAACATAAGCTCACATCCATACTCACGTTCATAGTTACATTAACTAATCATTCATCTCATTATTATACTCATTCGGATAACACATTCGTATAATTACATTGGAGTTAACTAAAGCGAACAGAATACCTGCTGACTCACAATAGTGGATAACGAGTATACGGACAGTACCTTACGGGTACGAATCGAATACTGACAGTACCTTACGGATACGAATTGAAAACCATATCACTTTATCAATTACAAAACATTTTACTGAGGGGACCTTTAACAAGATCCAAATACTGAGGGGTTCGCGAGGAACCAAACGGGGACCTGATCGGGGTCTAAACGGAACTGAGGCTGCAACTAAAGACTCTATTAGGCATGCCTAACTATCCACTTACTTGACTCTAGCAGGTTATGCATCATTCAAATCATGCTTCCAAGTGTAGCACATAATTATACTCACATTCATAACAAGGAATCATAAATAAAACATGCATAGTTCAATATCATTCAACAACCTACAACATGCAATATCGTATACATTACTTGTTATTTGGCTAAGTTAAAATACCATTTATATCATTTACAAATTAAAAACACATAAATGAGGGCTAAAGAACTCAAAACAAAAGAAAAAGGATTGAGAAAGACCCAAATACGTTTGACAAAAACAGAAGGGACAGAGGCCTAGAGGGGCACGAGTCGTGCTTGAGGAGCACGACTTGTGCTCCTGGAGACTTGAGGGGTACGAGTCGTGCTGAGGAGCACGACTCGTGCTCTTGCTTCCTGTCAGAGCACGTCTTGTGTTCATGGAACACGACTCGTGCTCTGGCTCTCTACTCCCTCAGGTGGCAAAGAAAGAGAAGAGAGGAAGGAACACTCACCAGAGGAACGCGACTCAGACGACCATGCACGACACGGACGAGACAGTAAAACACAGCAAGCAAAACAAGGAAGAGAAAAGAGAAGGAAAAGCAAGGGAGAGAACGACTCACACACCCAAACACGACTAGGACAAGCACACAGATAGCAAACAAAGGAAACGAAATCATGGAAGAGATAGCTAACACAATTTTCCAATTTTTAAAACCCTAACGTCGTGAAATTCACCCAAAACCCAGAATTTCCCAACTTAACTCCATTCCATTTTAACCGGAAAACGAGCTTACCCAAACATGAAAACCAAAGTAACCAATACATAAACACTTCCTTTAACAACAACCCACTCAAATTACAGATTAGCTTCATCAAGAGTTTCAAAAACCAGAATCCAGAAAAATTAACAGTAATCTCAAATCAACTTCAACTCCATTCTCAAGGTTTCAATCTTCATCCATTAAGCAAAAATATCAACTCTTACTCATCCAATATCCCAATATGCATCTTCAAAACAATAGGATGCTAACAAAAGAAAGTTCAAACACAGTAAGAACACAAAAATGCAGAAATTCCCAAACCTGTAATCCTAGCTTCAATCACTTGGTTCCACTACTTCCAGCTTTTTCCTTGCCCTTAAGATCGCGAGCAGACTCAGCTAGACACGACCACCGCAGAACATCCAAAAATATAAACCCTAAGTTAAATCTAAACCCAGAAATCAAGAAGAAGATGATGAACAAAGAAGGACCAGATGAAGAAATGCAAGGAAACTTACCAAATTAGAGTGCAAGAGATGATCAATTCCCACTAATAATGTCTGAAATCCAAACTAAGTTCTTAGGTAAAGAGAAGGAAGAAGAAGAAGAGTAAGGGAAAGAGGGGCAACGGGATTTGAAGAACTGAAATCTGCCCTCCCCCTTTTCTCTTTCTTTTTCTTTTTCTTTTCCTAACCCTAGACAAGTGTCACTACACCATTAGTGGGATTTGGTCACTCACACCCTAAAATCATGCTTCACACACACACAATGCATTCCCAACTTATATACACCCTTCTATGATATGATCATGTGCACACAAACATAATCCAACTAATTCACACTCTAATGCCATACATGCATCCATACACTATTATTACCCATAACACATACAATATTCCCAAAATGCCCTTATGGTATGCCAAACACATACAATTGCATGCACACACAAATGGGCTCATACTACCAGGGGGCAAACGGGGTGTGACAGTACGAGTCGAACAGTGATGGTACCTTAGGGGTACGAATCAAAAACCATTTTATTTATCAAAGCAAAACATTTTACAAAGGGGACCTTAAACAAGATCCAAATACAGAGGGGATTGCGAGGATCCTAATGGGGACCTAATCAGGGTCCAAACAGAATAGAGGGCTGCAGCTAACAGAACTCTATAGGCATGCCTATCTATCCATGACTCGACTAACGCAGGCTAACACATACTTGTTTTCTTTAATGATGTACATGTTATTTTTAATACTATTTTTGAGGTGCATACTATTATTAGAGTCACATAATAATCACGTGCATAATTCATTTATAATGAAAGTAATAGCTCATATACAATATAACAAACCATAACCTTTTTATTTCAATCCCATCATAATTTTAACGTATTCCTAAACATTCATTTCAATTATAGCTTATATGGTGTAACATATCCAAGTTTACACAACATTTCATATGTAAAGCACAAGTAAAAACCCATGCCTAATAGCTCGACAACATACATTCATAGCATAGAGAAGAGTCGTGCTCGCGACCTTAGTCGCAACCGCGATAGACAGCTAAATGGCCTCTGTCGCGCTCGCGACAGAGCCAAGCATCATACTCCTGTTAATTCTCAATTGAATACAACTTCACATAAAAACATACCTATTCTTATAATGTCCATAATAATTTCATAAACATTACTTCCCAAATTCATGCATTAAATTCAAGAACTTCAACACAAGTATCTTAGAGTATTCAAGTTATCGAGAGTCATTCATTATTTAGACAGTCATATAAAACCATTTGAGATACAAAAGATTCATTTCAATTTTGGTTTATTACACACCTAAAACAATCATTTAATTCAATCTTAACATCACATACAACTCTTATCTAGAAATAAGCCTACTCGAGACTTGAATTACTAATGGCTCAACAAAATTTTATCAATCTTATACATACGTGCAACATTTATTCTTCTAAAAGACTCTCAACATGATGATGGATAAGTTTTAGACAATTCTAGGGAAATACGGATGCATTTCGGGAGGAAAAACATATCAAAATACACAACCTAGGGGAGGGTAAAGAAGGGCAAGAGTCCCTACCAACCATGAGGTTCAAAAGAAGAGGAAAAACCTTCAACAATCAGGTTCTGTCGCGCTCGCGACAGAAGCCTCTCCCGAGTGCCTTACGAAAAATGCGCTAACGAGACTGCTTCTCACCCCTGACTTTGTACTGCCTAAATCAACCTCTAAAGCTCATTTTAGCCAAAATGTCCTTCTTAACAAATGAACCTTAGGATGTTAGCTTTCAAATGCAATAAATTTTAGATCAATTGGACATCTAGAACGTTAGATATAAGCTACCTAACCTACACTGCTCCAGTGAACCTGTCTAAGCAAAGGTACCCCGGTTTTTACCATTTTCAAGGCTCTTAGAGCAATAATTGGCTTCCGGCTTCAAAGACAATTTTAGGTATATGAATTTCCAATGGCACTGGTCTCAAATAATTTGGATATCTATAACTCAACTTATAGCTAAAACAAGCACTAAAGGTCCAATGAAATTTGGGCAGAGTTTCCCCCTGGAAATTCAACCCCATCAAAACTTAGCAAACCCACACAACAAAATAACACAAACAACCCAAATTTGACAAATAAGTATCAAACATCAAAAAAATCCAATCATCCATACACACACATTCATATATGTCAAAAGATAGATTTCCCAAACCTGAACATCCTATGCTCCAATTAGCTTCAATAATTGCACTTCCTTGCTTCCATACTCTTTCTACAGTTTTACTACTCCAATTTTCTCATCAAAAATACAGAATATTACTTAATATTTCTAATTGAACAAAGAGAAAATTTCAGAAATTAGAACTCAAAACATACCCCTTTATCTCAAATCTTTCATTAAGAACACTTAAGCTGTAAATTCCATTGTACAAATCTTGGGGCTTGCAAAGAAAGAGAGAGAGGATGGCGTGAGAAGAAGAAGAAGAGGAAGAAAAGAAGAAAAAGAGGGGAAACGTGAGGGAGGAGAGAGGGATGAGCAGAAATCTGCTCTCTCTCACATTCTCTCTCTCCTTAATTACCCCAACCACCACCATCTTATCTCTAATGCCACGTGTCCTTTTCTTATTGGCCCCCACTAGATTTTTATATCCAATTATCCCTTTAAGTTCACATCCTCTCCTTTAATCTTACAATAACCTAATACTTAAATATAATTCTTATATTGGCCCACAATTAAATCCTTACCCCCTTCAATTAAGTCCTAAATTAATACTATACAATTTTGGAAATGGCCGCACTTGCCGAAACTTTTGCATTAATACCAAATTCATCCTTTCGGTACACCTGACACCACAACTCACATACATTTAGCATATAATCGATCCATTCTCAAAATTTAGCCCTCATAGTTAATTATTCCATTCTATTAAATCCGTATATGAAAAATGACAAAATTACCCTTTTTCTTAATTCTAATCATATCCTTTCTCCTATATAATCACTCTGACCATCAAATCGTACAATTTCGATCACTAATATCCCTAGACACATACAAATCCTTCTAGGGTACATTTTGGGGTGTTACAATTCTTCCCTCTTAAAAGAATTTTGTCCTCAAAATTCACAAACATCGGATTATTCCCATATCGCATCCCTCTTCACTTCCACACTCAGGCGTTAACATTCCACTTTTAAATAACTTATACACTTTAGTCATAACTTATCACTTCTTAACTCAGCCTGCAAAATAATCTTTCCATATCAGTTACTTATTCGCTTTCTACACTAATGGTAGCCTACATTTTCCATTTCTCAACATCTCCACCCAACCATCTTGTACTCAATGCACAAACTGTCAGCCACTTTTAATTGAGTTGAATTAGAATGCTTATCACATATGTATGAGGGATGCGAGTGAAATGAATGTATAATGATTTATGTATGCAAAATGATGCAGATGCAATTTATGCAGTGGCAATGTACTTTCCCATCCCATACTGACACATGCTTATGTTCAAAAATCTTAATTATGATGGTTGACAGATGCACAGAGTGCCACTAATATTCTCAAATCAAAACAATTTACATCCTTACTTTGCATTCCCAAAAAAATAGGAAATTCCTTTCAAAATTCCAACCATACTAGGAGAAACTCCTTAATAAGATTTCTTATAACACTACTAATGCACAACTTTCATAACTTTCAACTATAAATAATCCAAAACAAACAGATTGCAATCTATCAGCTCTAAGCTCTCTAACTTTACACCTAACTTGTACAAAACTTGCAGTTTCTAACACCAATACAGAACAAGGAAATCCGCTTTGGCCAACACAAAAATATACAGATACACTTTAAACTCCTAGTTGTCCAAACCGACTAAACCTATGCTCTGATACTACTAAATGTAACACCCTTAATCCCCACACATAGCGTATCGAATGAAGAAGAGCTACGGTGAGTGGAGGGTGCTACCAGACAATGACATACACGGTAATATAGAAATTAAAACAATAAATTTTTTTAAAGCAAACCTCGAGACATGCATATCCTAGATCTATGACATCCACATACCATTATTTGCATTATAAGATTTTACAACTTATTATAAATACTTATGAATAGAAATTATATACAAGCCAAAATCAAAACACTTCCTATACCAATCTACAGACTCGTTGGCCAAAGACTCAGCGGACCGCGGTGCTACTCTGATCTCCTATCCTGCACGAAAAAAAACAACCGTGCTAAGCAATAACGCTTAGTTGGGCAAACAAATAATGGACAGCCACTCACAGTGGTTGCCGAGGTAAACACATGTAAATTAACATATAAATACATAAACATAAAGGAATCCGTCTAAAGCTATTACCAACAAATATCTTTATTCGGATATTAAACTTAAACAATTTCACACGTATGAGCTTCTTATAAACCGAAAACTGAAACACTTCTTTACTTTTTAATTCAAAATCTACTATACAAAACTTATGGTATACTTAAAAATTGCTTAATAGCCTTGTAGTTAGTTAAACTTCAGAAGTTATTAAAATACATTTTAACAATTGAATATAATGCTTACGGAATCCCATTATATAAACATTTCCAAGTTATACAGATTACAATCTTAGTGTTTATGTCACGACATTTCCCCTTATTCAAAACATTACTTGTTCAAAATCAAACAAAACATTTACTTTTAGATTTGGTTCGGGCTCGAAATGCAATTCCAAGCTTCCTACGTATCCCTATGGTTGGGGAATCAGAACCACATAGTTCTACCAAAAACTTCATTCACATAAGTTCCAGAATTATTCCTAACATCTTTCTTAAATCCGATTATCTATCTCATGCTTACAAATTGATATGTACTCAATATATTCATTAATAGTCATCAAACAATGCACATCAATCTCTTACGAATTCACTTACCCATGCCTACGTCCCGAACGTAGACAGAACATTACTTACCCGTATTCTCATTTAAACATATAAACACACACACATATATATATATACATTCACAAGGTACATTTACTAAGCTTTTCAACTATAACAATCATACATATCAAATATTCTAACAGTTCTCTCCAAAGGCATCATATAAACAAGCATACTCATAAATTTTGATTACATTAATAACATGCATTGTCCCAATACAATTTCTTATGCAAACAAGATCTTTACATACATGACTATTAGAACAACCTTACTTGATACATTTCTTTCCAATTAACAGATATCGCATTATAATACAAAACACATGGGTATCAGAAGATGTCACACCTTTCCGCATAAGTGTCCATAAAGGATCCAAAAAAGAGGAGTGCGTAAAGCACTAGTTCACATGGTATCTAACATCAAACACATCCGATATAGATTCACATAACCATTTGGCAAGTAATCACAGAACTTATCAATTAACTCATATTCTTTTATTCATTTTATTGCCTGCTAAGTTAAAAGGGGTGGATAACGAGTATACAGTGATGGTACCTTATGTGTACGAGTCGAACAGTGATGGTACCTTACGTGTACGAATCGAAAACCATTTTATTTATCACAAGCAAAACATTTTACAGAGGGGACCTTAAACAAGATCCAAATACAGAGCGGATCGCGAGGATCCTAACGGGGACCTAATCAGGGTCCAAACAAAATAGAGGGTTGCAGCTAATATAACTCTATAGGCATGCCTATCTATCCATGACTCGACTAACGTAGGCCAACACATACTTGTTTCCTTTAATGATGTACATGTTATTTTTAATTCTATTTTCGAGCTGCATACTATTATTATAGTCACATAATAATCATGTGCATAATTCATTTATAATGAAAGTAATGGCTCATATATAATTTAATAAACCATAACCTTTTTATTTCAATCCCATCATAATTTTAACGTATTCCTAAACATTCATTTCAACTATAGCTTATATAGTGTAACATATCCAAGTTTACACAACATGTCATATGTAAAGCATAAGTAAAAACCCATGCCAAATAGCTCAACAACATACATTCATAGCATAGAGAAGAGTCGTGCTCGTGACCTTAGTCGTAACCACGACAGAAAGCTAGATGGCCTCTGTCGCGCTCGCAACAGAGCTAAGCATCATACTCCTGTCAATTCTCAATTGAATACAACTTCACATAACAACATACCTATTCTTATAATGTCCATGATAATTTCATAAACATTACTTCCCAAATTCATGCATAAAATTCAAGAACTTCAACACAAGTATCTTAGAGTATTCAAGTTATCGAGAGTCATTCATTATTTAGACAGTCATATAAAACCATTTGAGATATAAAAGATTCATTTCAATTTTGGTTTATTACACACCTAAAACAATCATTTAATTCAATCTTAACATCACATACAACTCTTATCTAGAAATAAGCCTACTCGACACTTGAATCACTAATGGCTCAACAAACTTTTATCAATCTTACACATACATGCAACATTTATTCTTCTAAAAGACTCTCAACATGATGATGGATAAGTTTTAGACAATTCTAGGGAAGTTCGGATGCATTTCGGGAGGAAAAACATATCAAAATACACAACCTAGGGGAGGGTAAAGAAGGGCAAGAGTCCCTACCAACCATGAGGTTCAAAAGAAGAGGAAAAACCTTCAACAATCAGGTTCTATCGCGCTCGTGACAGAAGCCTCTCCCAAGTGCCCTACGAAAAAAGGGCTAACGAGACTGCTTCTCACCCTTGACTTTGTACTGCCTAAATCAACCTCTAAAACTCATTTTAGCCAAAATGTCCTTCTTAACAAATGAACCTTAGGATGTTAGCTTTCAAATGCAATAAATTTTAGATCAATTTGACATCTATAATGTTAAATATAAGATACACAACCTACACTGCTCCAGTGAACCCGTCTAAGCAAAAGCACCCCGGTTTTTACCATTTTCAAGGATCTTAGAGCAATAATTGGCTTCCTGTCCTTCAAAGTCAATTTTATCTATATGAATTATCTTTCCAATGGAACTGGCCTCACATATTTCGATATCTATAACTCAACTTATAGCTAAAACAAGTACTAAAGGTCCAATGAAATATGGGCAAAGTTTCCCCCTGGAAACTGAACCCTACCAAAACTTAGCAAACCCACACAACAAAATAACACAAGCAACCCAAATTTGACAAAT
Organism: Excoecaria cochinchinensis; assembly: GCA_947683425.1. Lineage (NCBI taxonomy): Eukaryota > Viridiplantae > Streptophyta > Magnoliopsida > Malpighiales > Euphorbiaceae > Excoecaria > Excoecaria cochinchinensis. The sequence continues at coordinate 4,677,590 of CANTUQ010000194.1, read as the reverse complement.
AAGTATCAAACATCAGAAAAATCCAATCATCCATACACACACATTCATATATGTCAAAAGATAGATTTCCCGAACCTGAACATCCTATGCTCCAATTAGCTTCAATAGTTGCACTTCCTTGCTTCCATACTCTTTCTATAGTTTTATTACTCCAATTTCCTCATCAAAAACACAAAATATTACTTAATATTTCTAATTGAACAAAGATAAAATTTCAGAAATTAGAACTCAAAACTTACCCCTTTATCTTAAATCTTTCATTAAGAACACTTAAGCTATAAATTCCATTGTACAAATCTTGGGGCTTGTAAAGAAAGAGAGAGAGGATGGCGTGAGAAGAAGAAGAAGAGGAAGAAAAGAAGAAAAAAAGGGGAAATGTGAGGAGGAGAGAGGGATGAGCAGAAATCTGCTCTCTCTCACATTCTCTCTCTCCTTAATTACCCCAACCACCACCATTTTATCTCTAATGCCATGTGTCCTTTTCCTATTGGCCCCCACTAGATTTTTATATCCAATTATCCATTTAAGTCCACATCCTCTCCTTTAATCTTACAATAACCTAATACATAAATATAATTCTTAGATTGGCCCATAATTAAATCCTTACCCCCTTTAATTAAGTCCCAAATTAATACTTTACAATTTTGGAATTGGCTATATTTGCCGAAGCTTTTGCATTAATACCAAATTCATCCTTTCGGCACACCTGACACCACAACTCACATATATTTGGCATATAACCGATCCATTCTCAAAATTTAGCCCTCATAGTTAACTATTCCAATCTATTAAATCCGTATATACAAAATGACAAAATTACCCTTTTTCTTAATTCTAATCATATCCTTTCTCCTATATAATCACTCTGACTATCAAATAGTACAATTTCGATCACCAATATCCCTAGACATATACAAATCCTTCTAGGGTACATTTTGGGGTGTTACATATCATGAATACTTTATGTTTATCATGTTTATTTGTTTTGTAACTATGAAATTGTTAAATAATTCAGTATGAATATATATATATGTATATATATATATATGTATATATGTATATATATATATATATGTATATATGTACATATATACATATATATGTATATATGTATATATATATATATGTATATATGTATATATATATATACCAAAACGGACGGGATCAGACATCTTTTAGATAGGAAGAGAGAAATATAATTGAAGAATATTTAATTCAAGAAAGAAAATCAAAAACCCATTCTATGACAAAGATGATTACTATCTTCTAACCATCCTAACAATTTTCTTAATTCTGATTTAAAATAATTTCTCTGATCAGCTGATCCTGAAAACTTATTGGAAAAATAAAAGAACCAAGAATGATTATAATTTCTGAGATAAAAAGCCTTGAACCATGCTTCTTGATAATCATAGTAATTAAAGTGATTTCTGGTAGGAAATCCTGTTAGAACTTTGTTGGCGTGAGGCTTCATTCCCCATTCTGATAAAGTCACGATCTTGAAAATCTTAACTTTGCTGTAATTGATCTTAGTAGAGTCCTGATTATAGTTATATTCAATAACCACTGAGTCGGTATCCACTAGAATCATTTCATAAAATTCTCTGGTCTTTTCTGGGCAGTCTTCTAAAAAATGAAATGATGTTCTTGATGATAAGAAGGAATCTGAATGATTAAAGTGTTGTCTGCCATTAAATCTTGATAAGAGTGAGTGAAATGCTGAGTCACTTGGAGTCTTCTGATAATTGGAGATAGTGGAAGGATAAGGTGGAGTGAAACCTGAAGATGCTTTGTCGGCCATGAAAAGATGTAGTGGAGACTAAGGATGCTGATTTGGAAAGTAAGATGCTGTCGGCCATAAAAGCTTTTGAAAGTAAGAATCTTTACTGTTGAATATAATTGAGTACCTGCAAAACAAAACGTTAGGAAAAAAAAAATTTCTTTTTCTTTTTCTTTTTCATTTCCTTTTTTTTTTATAATATTACATCATCATATGGATCCTGTGAATCCATAAAGTGTCTTGGAGCTGAGGTAATTTCTTCAGTAGAAGAGTTTCCCTTTTCAGAAGTAGCTTGGCTTAGGATAGCGGCTACCTCTTGTTCTGACGTGGCTGAAGATAAGAGGCTGATGAAATGTTGTTTGCTGTTTGCGAATTCCTGAGTGGATTCTATTTGGATTCCTTTATGTTGAGGATGAGAAGCCTGATAAGAGAATTTGTCGTTATCGAATTTTTGTCTGACCGCTTCTGGATTAGCTCTGCTTTCTTGAAAAGAATCCCACCACTTTACTCGGTATTCACGGTAAAGGATAGGAATGATTGACTCTGTTGATACATGATAATTCCAAGTAATGATCCAGGGTATCTTAAATTCATTACAGAATTGCAGTAATGAATCATTAAGCTTGGTTTGGTGTTGTTCCCGATATTTTTCAAAACCATGAAAGACTTGCTGAGGAAATATGGAGTCTATGGGTCCCATGTAATCAAACCATCTTAGAAACCAATTAGGATAAAATCCGGCTTTACTCAGGCAAGAATTATTAAGTTTAAGAACAGTTTTAACTCATTTGCATAATGATTTACATTTAGATGGATTTTGTGATTGTCAGGATTATATTAATAAACTTAATCTAATAAATGTTATTTTAGAATTTCTGCAACATATTTCTTAAAGCATGGCATCTCCCCAAAATAGTGAAGATATTAATATGATATCAGAGTCATCTTCATCAGTTTATCAGTTGAACCCTCGAAGAAAATTTATCAAAGTTTTAGAAATAGAGGAGCAATCTTTAATAGAAAATCAGAGTTTTTATAAATTAATTGAATTTATCTTCCCAAAAGGATGTGTGTGTGTATATATATATATATATATATATATATATATATATATATATATATATATATATATATATATATATATATATAAATACATATACATGTATATGTATATATGTACATGTATATATATGTATACATGTATTTATATATATATATATATATAAATACATATACATGTATGTATGTATGTATATACAGATACGCCGCAGGTACAGAGCTTAGGTTGTGAAATTTTAAACAATTGTTTCTGCATTCATAAGTATGCTCTGATACCATGGACGCCGCAGGATCAAAGGGTATAAGATTTAAAACAGAAAGAAATCTATCACACAGCAACAGATCCACAAGTGGATTTCACAACCTAGAACTAAAACAAAAATGAAAATGAAAATGCAATGCAAGTGCAATGCAAATAATTAAAACTGAATCAGGAAAGTACGTGGCCCTGAACAAGCATGATAACCTAGTTATCCTTTGGACCAGTAGCCCGCAGCTCGTATTGTTTCAGCCTATATACTTTCAAGATCGTTTGAAAGGTTTATGCAAACAGTATTTCTGATGTACCAGATCAGATTAAACCGCAGGTACAGAGCATACTTATGAATGCAGAAACAATTGTTTAAAAAATACTTTTATTAATATAACAACATAAATACATAAACTGTAAGGTATAAAGAGGCTCAACACATGAGCTACACTTACAGGTTTTGGAAGAAAAGAAAATAATTACAAACGGAGATAAACACTCAGCTCAAGATTACAAGGTGTTTTGGCTCAACACATGAGCAACCTAATCTCAGATCTAAGTGTGAGAGTTTGAAGACTGGGAATCCTCTCCAAATTTGTCTCTGCCTTCAACTGGGAAGAAGGTAGTCCTTAAGTAGAGGGTCTTCCGTCAATTATGGGAGTCTGGTGGAGACAGGAAGTGATGGAATTAGCTGGAAAGAAGACTTCACGTGCTCTGCTCCTGTTGTTCCATTATGACTGTTTGAGAAAGAAGAAAAAGCCAAGCACCGAAAGCAGAAAATATCTTTTTACTGTTTTCTTTTTGACTTTTTTTTTTTTTATGAGGTTGGGCCTTAACAAAGGTATGGGCTCAAGCCTGTTTGCAAATACAATTTTAAGATAAAAGGTGATGGGCTAGTCCCATGTTTACAAAATATCTTAATAAGGAAATCGAATGGGCTAGGCCCATGTTTGAAAAACTTCCTTTGTTTATGGATCCATGCGAGAGTTTGGGAAGACATCACAGTCTTCATCTGCTAGATCGAAGGTGGGCTCTGTTCCAGAGGATGAGCCTTCTTTTGAAGATCCTGAAGGGGCTTTCGAAGAAGAGGCCTTGCTTTGCAAAAGTTGGGCCATTATCTGAAAGTATTCCTCTTCAGTTTTTGCTGCTGCAAGTTGGGTTTGGGCAAAGGATTTCTGGGCCAAGAACTGTGTTGTTGAATGTTCTACTCTGAGAAATCCTTGGCTTTGAAGGTACCTACTTACAGTTGGTCTTTTGATGGATTCCGGAATGTTAAATTTCGTCCACCATCTGGTTTTGAATTTTCTGACTAGGCTTAATTGTGCCTCTTGCTGGTGGTAATCCAGATACCAAGCTGTTACCCAAGGTAAGAAAAACCTGACTACAAAAAGCATCAAAGGATGAAACCTTTTTTCTCTGTTAGAAGGCTGATAAGAGGTTTTGAAAAGGGTGTAGCTTTCCTGAACCTGGGGTTTTAGGATTTCAGGAGAAGCTCCATACAATTTCCACCAACGTGCAAACCAAAAAGGGATTCTGGCTGTGTCATGCTTGGGCTGAAAGTAAAACAACCAAGTATGGGTGGAATTTGCGTTTTGAAAAAGAAAGGCATTGTACCAGGCCTGTTGGTAATCCCAGTAGGAATAGGTCCGGCAGTGGTTATAAGTGGTTTTGAAATCAATAGGAAAGGATTTGGGTTGATGAAGGTTTTGTCCCCATTCAAGAGGAGAGATAACCCTGTGGATTTTTCCCATTGAGTAATTAATAGGTCCGGTTTTTGGGTTGTCCACAATGGACACAGAACCTGTTAATTCAAGAATTGCCCTGTAGTAAGGCTGGGGTTTTGTTAAATCCCATGGTTTAAATAACCAGCCTTTAGGGAAAACTTTTGAAATGGCCATTTGAGGATCATTTGTGTAAAACCCTTCCTCAATGGTGCAAATATATTGAAAATCTGTTTTGACAAAATAATTTGAAATGTTTTTTGGTTGAGATAAAATAATTTCAGAACTGTTTTGTGTCAAAACAATTTTTGAAAATTCCTCTTGTGAGGATTTTGAAGTAGAGACTCCGAGATCGGAGGGTTTGACAAGCTGTCTACTACAAGATGATTCTTGTGTAGGTTTTGAAATTTGTTTTGAGGAGGGTTTTGAGGATGAAGATCCTTCCTCTTGTTTTGAAATGGTTTGAGATTTTTTACTTGCTTGCTTTTCAGCAATCATTTTGAAAATGGAGCCAAGTTCTGGCTGTTTGTCGAGAGTCTCGATCCATTGCTGGACCAGGGACTGTTTGGCAAGGGCTTCTTCATCTTCTTCGACAATTTCTGCCCATGATTTGATTTCTGTAGCAGAAGAAGCTGCTACAGGTTTTGAAATTTTTGGGTCCTCTTTTTGGACCTCTTTCTCCTTTCCCTTCCCCTTTGATTTTCTGGGCATGTTTTAGGTCATGTTTTGAAGGAACTCTCTGGTCAGAAAATCAGGAATTGAGTTTTTATCTCCCTTAATAAATTCAATTTCAAAATCAAAAATACTAAGGATAGCTTGCCAACGGGCAAAAATCTGTTTTGATGCGATGTTTTGAACATCTTTTTGTAAAACGTCCTTAGCAGATTTGCAATCAATCCGAAGTAAGAACTTCTGATTTAGAAAATCGCTTTGGAATTTTGAAATGCACGTGACAATTGAAAGAATTTCTTTTTTAATTGTAGAATAATTTTTCTGACAATCATTCCAATGTGCAGAAGTGAACTGGACTATGCATTCTTTCCCGCCCACTGTTTGTTTCAAAATGCCTCCATAACCTAAGTCAGACGCATCGGTCTCAACAATCTTAGGTGCTAATGGGTCAGCTAAATGCAGGCATGGAATTTCTTTTACCTGGTTCTTAATTTGTTGAACTATACTAGTATGTTCATCAGACCAAGCAACAGGGTTCTTCTTTAACCTATCATGCAAAGGTTTTGCTAGACGGTTAATATTGGGACAAAAATCTAGGACATAATTCAGACTACCCAAAAATCTTTGAAGTTGAGTTTTGTCTAAGATTTTGTTTGGAAACTTATCAGCAAAAGCTAAAGATCTCTCAATTGGAGTAATTGTTCCTTGGGAAATATAATGACCTAAGAAACGAATTTTCGTTTGAAAAAGAGAGATTTTTGTTTTTGAAACAACAAGTCCATTTTTCTTTGTTACATTGAAAAAGGTCCTGAGGTGTTTGAAATGCTGTTCAATTGATTCTGAAAAAACAAGAACATCATCAATATAAACAACACAGAATTTTGAGAAAGGATTAAAAATCTCATTCATAATTCTCTGAAATTCTGAAGGAGCATTTTTTAAACCAAACGGCATAACCGTCCACTCATACTGTCCAAATGGAACAGTAAAAGCAGTTTTGTAACGATCTTTTGGTTCAATCTGAATCTGCCAAAATCCTGATTTCATATCAAATTTTGAGAAAACAAATGCAGAATGCAGTTTTTGCAAAAGATCTTTTTTGTTTGGAATCGATACCGAATCCATTTCAAAGCCTTGTTTAATGGTTTGTAATTAATTACAAGCCTAGGCGTGCCTCTCTCTATTTTAGAGTTTTTGTTTACATAAAAAGCTGCACAACTCCAGGGAGATCTGGAATCTGTGATTAGACCTTTCTGTTTTAAATCTTGAATCTCTTTTTTGCTATGTTCTTCGAGTTCATGATTCATTTGGATTGGCCTAGCTTTTGTTGGAATTTGTTTTTCCGAAAACTCATTTTCATACGGTAAATCAACCATATGTTGTTTTCTGCTCCAGAAGGCATTTGGTAAATCAGAACAAATTTCATTTTCAATTATTTTTTGAAAATCAGAAATTCTTTGTTTTACCAAATCATTTTCTAATCCTTTCTGGATTTTGAAAAAGGAAACATCGTGTTTGAGAAATTGTAAATGCTTTTGTTTTCCTTGAATTATACAATTCAATTTACTTTTGTAAACAGAACAAGCTTTTAAAAGGTTCAAATTTCTTGTTCTGGGTTTTTCAACAAAAGGGAAAACAATTTTTTCTCTATTTGTTTTGAAGGAAATACCATCATAAGTGACAGAATAGGGAGTAATCATATTGATAAATGGAGTCCCTAAAATGACAGTATGACTGATATTTTCTAGTAAAACAAATGGAGTTTTGATAAAGATGCTACCATTCTGGATGGAAGCTTCTGTTTTAAATTTAATTCCCATGTCGGAGTTGTTAGCTGCGACAAGTTTTTCAGAAGTTTTTTCAAAAAATCTTTTTGGGACGATACAGCTTTTTAAACAGTTTAAATCTGCTCCTGTATCAAAAAGAGCAACTGTATCAATTTTGAAATCATTTGAAAAAACAATGGAAACTTTTACCAAATATTTTCTTGTGGTAATTTCTCTTAAAATAAACAAGAAATCATTTGGAGCATTTTCTAAACTTTGAATTTTATTTTCTAAGTCTAGATTAGCAGTTTCGTTTTCAATTTTCTCTTCATTATCATTATCATTAGGACTAGAGTCTTGTGATAAAAGAGCATGAAGAAGGTTTGAATCTTCCTCCTGTTTTTCTTTAAGAGTTTTCAGCTCTTGTTTGACAATTTTAATTTCTTCTTGAAGTGATTGAATTGTCACAGGAGGTTTTTCTTTTGATTTAGTACTTAGGATTTTTGTGAGATCATAAGTACTGTTTGGAATAAGTTTGGAAGTGGAAGGTTTTGGAGTTTTTGGTTCAAAGGACTTCAAAAGTTTTTCAATAATTTCCTTTTGAAGTTTTGAATCTTCCACTTGTTTGATGATATCAAGAATTAATTCTTGATCTTTTGTCAAAACATTTAAAGTTTTGAAACTACTACCCGACTCACTACTAGAAGAATCAAGGGCAGCAACTTCATCGTTTTGAAAAGAATCTTCTGTTTATGATGATTCTGTTTGAGATTCATTTTCAGAAGTTTCAAGGAGGATAGCTTCAATTTTTTGAATTGTTTCTTCCTCAACTTGTAATTCATGAAGTTTTTTGTTAAGTCTGCAATATTTCGAAGTATGACCAGGTCTGCCACACTTAAAACAAGTGACTTGTTTGAAAGCTGGTTTGAAGGGTTTTCTAAAAGATCTTCTTTTATGAGTTTTTTGTGGTTTGGATCTTTTATAAAACTCTTGTTTGTTAGGTTTTGAAGGAAAACGTTTGTGAGGCCTTTTATAGGATTTGGAACAGGATCCTCCACAGGTTTTTGTTTGACCTTCTGTGGAGACTTCAAACTGTTTACAGAACGATCCTAGTTCTTGCCTAGTTTTCTTCATTTCCCATTTGAGATGTTTTTGAAGCTTTAAGTCTTGGCAGATCTTTAAACCTTCTTTTTGTGTGAAACTAACTAATTCCCCATAAGTTAAATGGCTATAAGGAATTTGGCTAATCCCAAAAGCTTCTTTGATTTTACTTCGGACTCTTTCTCCTAAAAGGGTAGGAAGGCCAGCAAGGAATTTTTCTTTCCAGAATGGTTGATTGGAATCTTCCCTAAGCATAACCCTAGTTAAGAAAGTGTTTTTGTAAATTTGAAAATCAGAAAGCTTTTTACATCTGAGGTTTGAAAGAAGTTCTGCGTTTTTATCCTTTAAATGAGAAGGGTCACCTATGAAGTGTAGGCTAATCGTATGGATTAGGGTTGCTACAGCATCAGGTATGGGGTTTCCTATCTCATCGAGAATGGGAGTTCCATCCTCTAAGGTTTGGATTGCTCCTAATATTTCTAACTGCTGTTGGGCAGTGAGATGATAATCCCACCATCCTTTCAGTTGTCCTGAAAATCCTGCAATGAGCAGTTCAGCAATGGCTCTATCAGGTGTACTAGTTTGGGTTTTATAAGCGTTGGAGGCCATAGTCATCTGTTGTAGAAGACTAAGGATGTTATACTCGGACATACCATCTATGTTCCATTCATAGACAGTAGAGGCATTGAACTTAGACTGTGACAGAATGTTTGGTCTATTTTCTATGCCTAAGTCTGGGGCTGTGGTCATAGTCAAAGGTTAACCTCTTTGCCAAACAAGTTTAAACAATTCCTCCTTCTGTTCTGGCTGTGTATCCTCAAAGTCAGATATCTGATCTAAAGCACTAACAGCTTTGCTACGGTCAGGGGTGTCTCTTACAACTTCTGGTGTAGACGTAGAAGTATTTTCTATTCTACTAAGTTGGGTTTTAAGAGCTTCAGTAAATTCTGATTTACCTTCCCTGAACAGTTTTTGACTTATTTTGGAAACCTGAAAAGGTTTGAACACTGGACTTTTCAGTTTTGAAGCTGTCGATTCAACCTGGGAAACGACAGTGGTGGTTTTTTGGGTTTCCTCTATCCTAGTTAATTGCTTGGCAATCGTACTAAGATGAGTGTTTGAAAAATTATTTTGTTGAAGAATATTTTTAATATCCTTGTTTGAATCACCACTTGGAGTTTTGTAAGGAGCAGCATCTATAGTGGTTTCTAGATGCGCAATTTTGATTTGTCTTAATGGCGGATGTTCAGATTGAGTTTTCTTACCATCTACCATTTCCCATTCTGTAACCTTATTTCTAATAGTAACAGGGTTAACAGATTTGGTGTTTATCTTGAAAGGATATGAAATTTTGTTTTGGGATGCATAAATTTCAAACCAGTCAAAAAATAAAATATGAGCTTTGTTTTGTATGACGAAGTCATAAAACTCATTTTGAATCTCTTTTCTTTTTTCCAGAAAATTTTTGAAAAACCAATTTCTTTTTTCTGAATTTTTTAAAGAATAGAAATCCTGATGTAAGAAATTTTTGTTAACTTCAAATTCTTTTTCTAAAACATTTAGTTCATTGATAACATTTTCAGTTACCGCAGAAAAAGATGGTGAAGTTGGTGGTGAATTATGTTGGTCTTCATCACCTACCTGGGGTCTGGTATAGACCTGGTGAGGTACATTTGAAGAATAACTTAGGTTATGCATAGTCCAGTTCACTTCTGCACATTGGAATGATTGTCAGAAAAATTATTCTACAATTAAAAAAGAAATTCTTTCAATTGTCATGTGCATTTCAAAATTCCAAAGCGATTTACTAAATCAGAAGTTCTTACTTCGGATTGATTGCAAATCTGCTAAGGACGTTTTACAAAAAGATGTTCAAAACATCGCATCAAAACAGATTTTTGCCCGTTGGCAAGCTATCCTTAGTATTTTTGATTTTGAAATTGAATTTATTAAGGGAGATAAAAACTCAATTCCTGATTTTCTGACCAGAGAGTTCCTTCAAAACAGGACCTAAAACATGCCCAGAAAATCAAAGGGGAAGGGAAAGGAGAAAGAGGTCCAAAAAGAGGACCCAAAAATTTCAAAACCTGTAGCAGCTTCTTCTGCTACAGAAATCAAATCATGGGCAGAAATTGTCGAAGAAGATGAAGAAGCCCTTGCCAAACAGTCCCTGGTCCAGCAATGGATCGAGACTCTCGACAAACAGCCAGAACTTGGCTCTATTTTCAAAATGATTACTGAAAAGCAAGCAGGTAAAAAATCTCAAACCATTTCAAAACAAGAGGAAGGATCTTCATCCTCAAAACCCTCCTCAAAACAAATTTCAAAACCTACACAAGAATCATCTTGTAGTAGACAGCTTGTCAAACCCTCCGATCTCGGAGTCTCTACTTCAAAATCCTCACAAGAGGAATTTTCAAAAATTGTTTTGACACAAAACAGTTCTGAAATTGTTTTATCTCAACCAAAAAACATTTCAAATTATTTTGTCAAAACAGATTTTCAATATATTTGCACCATTGAGGAAGGGTTTTACGCAAATGATCCTCAAATGGCCATTTCAAAAGTTTTCCCTAAAGGCTGGTTATTTAAACCATGGGATTTAACAAAACCCCAGCCTTACTACAGGGCAATTCTTGAATTAACAGGTTCTGTGTCCATTGTGGACAACCCAAAAATCGGACCTATTAATTACTCAATGGGAAAAATCCACAGGGTTATCTCTCCTCTTGAATGGGGACAAAACCTTCATCAACCCAAATCCTTTCCTATTGATTTCAAAACCACTTATAACCACTGCCGGACCTATTCCTACTGGGATTACCAACAGGCCTGGTACAATGCCTTTCTTTTTCAAAACACAAATTCCACCCATACTTGGTTGTTTTACTTTCAGCCCAAGCATGACACAGCCAGAATCCCTTTTTGGTTTGCACATTGGTGGAAATTGTATGGAGCTTCTCCTGAAATCCTAAAACCCCAGGTTCAGGAAAGCTACACACTTTTCAAAACCTCTTATCAGCCTTCTGACAGAGAAAAAAGGTTTCATCCTTTGATGCTTTTTGCAGTCAGGTTTTTCTTACCTTGGGTAACAGCTTGGTATCTGGATTACCACCAGCAAGAGGCACAATTAAGCCTAGTCAGAAAATTCGAAACCAGATGGTGGACGAAATTTAACATTCCGGAATCCATCAAAAGACCAACTGTAAGTAGGTACCTTCAAAGCCAAGGATTTCTCAAAGTAGAACATTCAACAACACAGTTCTTGGCCCAGAAATCTTTTGCCCAAACCCAACTTGCAGCAGCAAAAACTGAAGAGGAATACTTTCAGATAATGGCCCAACTTTTGCAAAGCAAGGCCTCTTCTTCGAGAGCCCCTTCAGGATCTTCAAAAGAAGGCTCATCCTCTGGAACAGAGCCCACTTTCGATCTAGCAGATGAAGACTGTGATGTCTTCCCAAACTCTCGCATGGATCCATAAACAAAGGAAGTTTTTCAAACATGGGCCTAGCCCATTCGATTTCCTTATTAAGATATTTTGTAAACATGGGACTAGCCCATCACCTTTTATCTTAAAATTGTATTTGCAAACAGGCTTGAGCCCATACCTTTGTTAAGGCCCAGCCTCATAAAAAAAAAAAAAAAAAAAAGTCAAAAAGAAAACAGTAAAAAGATATTTTCTTCTTTCGGTGCTTGGCTTTTTCTTCTTTCTCAAACAGTCATAATGGAACAACAGGAGCAGAGCACGTGAAGTCTTCTTTCCAGCTCATTCCATCACTTCCTGTCTCCACCAGACTCCCATAATTGACGGAAGACCCTCTACTTAAGGACTACCTTCTTCCCAGTTGAAGGCAGAGACTAATTTGGAGAGGATTCCCAGTCTTCAAACTCTCACACTTAGATCTGAGATTAGGTTGCTCATGTGTTGAGCCAAAACACCTTGTAATCTTGAGCTGAGTGTTTATCTCCGTTTGTAATTATTTTCTTTTCTTCCAAAACCTGTAAGTGTAGCTCATGTGTTGAGCCTCTTTATACCTTACAGTTTATGTATTTATGTTATTATATTAATAAAAGTAATTTTAAACAATTGTTTCTGCATTCATAAGTATGCTCTGTACCTGCGGTTTAATCTGATCTGGTACATCAGAAATACTGTTTGCATAAACCTTTCAAACGATCTTGAAAGTATATAGGCTGAAACAATACGAGCTGCGGGCTACTGGTCCAAAGGATAACTAGGTTATCATGCTTGTTCAGTGCCACGTACTTTCCTGATTCAGTTTTAATTTTTTGCATTGCACTTGCATTACATTTTCATTTTCATTTTCATTTTCGTTTTAGTTCTAGGTTGTGAAATCCACTTATGGATCTGTTGCTGTGTGATAGATTTATTTCTGTTTTAAATCTTATACCCTTTGATCTTGCGGCGTCTATGGTATCTATACATATATATATATATGTATATATATATATATATATATGTATGTATACACATACATACATACATACATACATACATACATACATACATATATATATATGTATGTATGTATGTATGTGTATATATATATATATATATGTATGTGTGTGTATACATACATACATATATATATATATATATATATATATATATATATACATACATATGTATACATATATGTATACATATATATATATATATATATGTATACATATATATATATATATGTATATATATATGTATACATATATATATGTATACATATATATATGTATACATATATATATGTATACATATATATATGTATACATATATATATATATATATATACATATATATATATATATGTATATGTATGTATATATAGATATACATATACATACATATATATATATATATGTATATATACATATACATATACACACACACACACACACATATATATATATACATACATATATATATGTGTGTGTGTGTGTATATGTATATATACATATATATATAGATATATATATGTGTATACATATACATATACATATACATATACATATACATATACATATATATATACATATATATACATACATACATACATATATATATATATATATATGAAAACCCTTGAACTGGATATGAGGGACAAGAATCCCAAAAGTCCAAAACTGTCGAAGTGACCACTTAGAGGTCAGATGCTCCAACAACTGCATGATACCAACTGTGTGACTATAGAGACTTCCTTTGGCTTACAAACGTGAATCGCCATGACTCGGTACCCGATGTATATCTATAATGGCACATAAGGTACCCTAATAGTATTAGAAGTGTAATTGTATTGTAAGGATACAAGAGTAAATTGTATAAGTGGGAGTTCATAAGTAATAAAGGATATACTTGAAAGAAAATTTAAAGTATTTAAAGGACAAAATTTTAATTGAGGGACTAAAAGGAAGTTGTCAAGGGATCTAGTGGAATTAATAGAATAATGGGACATGTGGCAAGATAGGGGACATGTAAGGACCCAAAATGTACCCTAACCATATTAAGGCATGTTTAGGGTAAAGTGAAAACAAAATGTATTTGTTTTAGCGATGGAAGTGTCAAAAAGGATACAACCATCATTAATTCAAAAGTTTTGACAAGTTGGACAATTATTTCGTTATGCCTTAAATGGTATTAAAAGAATTATTTTGGTGACAAAAAATATGTAGTTAAAGGATGGAAATGGTTAATTATACTAAAGGACGTAATCGGTATTAGTTGAAAGGGTTAAGGGTGGATCAAATGGAAGGAATTTAGTATTTATGTGGGCCAATCTATGAGAATAGATTAGTAGCATGCCAAATGTATAAAGAACAAAAGAGGAAGGGACTAAATTGGAATTGACCATAAAAATCAAGATAGGGCCAATAGATGTTTGACAAGTGGATTATATGGATAACTACAAATTAATGGCCATATTTAAGCCATTTTGGCTGCCTTTAGGCCATAGTTGGCCAACCATAAGGGAGAGAAAAGGAGCAGCCACTTTCCTCTTCAAATTTCTCAAAATTTTGCTCTCTCTCTCTTGCTTATACTTCCCAAATAGCTGTCTTGGAATTCAAGTGCATAAGTCAGGTTAAAAAGGGGTAAGTTTGTGTAGTTTCATCTCTTCTTCTTCTCTATTTGTAAGATTTAAGATTTATATCAAAAGTATGGTTTATTAGGAATGCTAATATGTATTTTGTGGTGTTTTTATTGAGTAAAATCCGGCCATAAATGAAGAAAAGTAAGTGTAAGTGGAAAGCAAATTAGAAGAAAAAGGAAGTAGGAGCAAAATAAAGAGGTTTGGAAACTATATTGATTTTATGAGTTTTGATGATGAATAATGTGACTTGAGATATATTTGAATGATATGTGTTAATCTATGATGATGGTAGTGAGTGCTGGCTTTAATTTGTTAAAAATGTGCATGTGACTAGGATTTGGTGAAGAACTATGTTGGGACACTTGACCCCTCTTTGGTTCGTAGGATGTAACTGGAGTTTTAGAACTTAAAATTGTATGAAACTAGTGCCTTTAGAAAGCTAAGATACAAACCTAAAAATTTCTTAGAAATAGCCATAAGCCAATTTTAGCTCTACATTCTCCAAAATTGGCCAAAATAGAGGTGTCTCTGCTTTGGCCGGTTCATTGGAACAGTTTAGGTTGTTTTGATCATATCTGACGTTATAGATGTCCAAACGACCTGAAATTTGTTCCATGTGAATCTTAACATCTTAGGAAACAATTATTAAGGGGAATTATTGCCTAAAAATGATTTTTAGAGGTTGTTTTAGGTGATACAAGTTGGAGTTAGGGAAGCAATCCTGATATTCTGCTTCTGTTTTGCTTATTTTGATATGTCACGGTGACAACAAAATCATTGCCACCATGACCAATGCCGAGAGAAGGAAAAATTGTTTCTTTTTGGGGGTCACGATCACAACCAATTCATTGCCACTATGACCTATGTCTATAGGCTTCTGTTTTGCTTATTTTTGGGATGTCACGGTCACAACCAAATGGTTGCCACTGTGACCCTCCCCTGTTTTGTATGTTTTGTGTGTTTTCCTCCCAAAACAAACCCAAACTTCACTGAAACTTTTCAAAACTTATCTGACACATATTTAGAGTCTTATAAAGAGTAAATGAATGGTTACCACTTAGGAATACAAGTGATTAAGGTTATAAATATGAATAATTTTAAGGTACTTAAAGGCATAATTAGTCGAACATTTCCGAATAAACCCAAAAGTGACATGACATGACATGTTAATAGGTTTATAAGCGAAAATAGTCCAATTTGTATGTTGAACCTATAGAACTTCTCAACCCTTAGGATACATAGGAAGCTTGGAATACCATTCCAAGTTCGGACCAAATCATAGAAATTTATTCGTGCATAAAAGATGATGTATTAACTGAAACTCTGATAATGCCTATGTGCTTGCTAAAAATGAATGTGGCATGTATGTGCCTATGTATAGAAAGTTCATATGTACTATTAGTGATTCGAGCCTCAAGTAGGCTTAGTTATTGTTTTAAATTGTTATGCGATGTTAAGATTGAATTAAATGATTTTGTTAAGTGTGACATGAACTGAAAATGAAATGAATCTTTTATATATATGATAGTTTTTAAATGATTGTCTAAATATTGAATAGACATAATGATGCTAACAACGTAGTAAGAATACAAGTGTAATAGAAATAATTTGATATTCATGTAACATTGCTACATGATATTTATTAAGTTTATGAATATGAAAAGGGCCATGTATGAACATAATAAATGGGTAAGTAAACCTCAGATATGCCTTGAATGTTTATATGATTGAATGTACAAAAAATGAGATTATATGAATATGACTTTCATTCAGTATGAATGATTCTTTTGTTTAAGTATTAAACACTGAAACATTATAGGATTGTTATACATGATGAACTTGAAAGTGTAATGCTCATTATATGATCATAATAAGGTAAAAATGAATGTGTAAATGTGATGAGTTTGATGATAATACGGACGATATAAGAATGGTATAATTATGGGAACAGCCTGCGTTAATCGAGTCATGGATATATAGGCATGCCTATAGGAACCTCTGAGTACTGCAGCCTATGTTTGTCTTGATGGCCATTTTGGATCAAGACTGGATCCTGAATTTGATCCCTATGTGTTTGGATCACGGTAGATCCCTATGTGAATGTACCTTCGGGTACCAATGTGTTTTTACCCATTATCCATCACTTCAAAAATGCAGGCAGTTTATGGATAAATGAATAATATGGAAATGTTATATGATAAAGCCTTTGTTGGACCCGGTTTGCGGTCCTTATATGTGTTTCTAGATCCTGAATTGGATCTTTATATGTTTCTGGATCGTGGTAGATGCCCCTTTATTACATAAATGAATGTACCTTTAGGTACCTATGTGTTCTAATGCCTGTTGTCCATTGCTTTGGAAGTACAGGCAATTTGTTAATGCAAAGTGTAATAACTAAAGTTTATGAACTTGAATAAAAGTGAAAAGTGAACATGTGTATATGTACATATATTTGTACGAAATAGTATTAGACTGGTAATATACTGCATATTTGGCATGTTGAGATTGATACATGAATTAATAATGTATATGCTTCTTGAATTGAACCGTATGTGAAAAGTATGTGTAGACACCAGGTCCCGAAATACCCCAAATTAGGATTACCCAAATTAAAGTTATAAGTGATGGTTTCCTTGTCAAAACTGATTTATTAAAAGCAAATAAAATGTGTTTTAAAAAAAATATTTTAAGATAAAAAAAAGTGAGTTTTGAAATTATAATGTTTTAGTAAAAATTAAAAAAAATCAGCCAAAAATCGGGCGTTGTCATGCGCCCCACGCCCCCTGCAGCCCCCTATGGGCGTTTTTGACCCAAATTTATGTTTTTTCTTTGATTTTTTTGCATAATTTAATTTTTAAAACCTTTTGTCTTCTAACCTTCCAAATTCTTCAGTTTTTTTTGGTGTTAATTGGAATTAAATTGTTTAAATTTATTCAATAAAAATCTGATTTTTGGGAGGTATAAAAGAATTTTTAAAAAGAGAATTAAGGGGGATTTTTCTTAAGGAAAAAATATATTTTCTTCTTCTTCTTCTTCTTCTTCAAGAACAAATTATCCAAACATTCTAATTTATTTTTCTAATTTAATTCTTGAGATCAAGAGAGCAATTTTTTGTTCTTAGGAATTTTTTATTTTTTTTCTTTTAAAAATTTTCTTCTTGAGACAAAGAAAATAATTTCTTGATCTTGAGATACAATTTATCCTAGAGATGGCAAATTGGACGGGTTTGGGTTGGGTCATTAATGGGTGAGTCATAAATAGGCAAATGGGCCAAAAAGTATGGGTCATAAATGGGTCAAATGCCCAAATGGATTGGGCGGGTTGGATTGACTCATGGGCTAAAAATGTGATCAATTTTTTTAATGAAAATAATTCTCTATATAATAACAGCATATAAAAAAGGCTATTAATATTGGCCTAAATGGGTCAAGTGATGGCTTGAACGGGTCAAAATGGATCGGGTGGCCCAAATGGGTCGGATGGAGGCCCAAATGAGCCGATATGTGGGTCGACCCATTTTTTAACGAAAAATACTTCTCTATACAATAACGGATACTAAAATAATTACCATAAAAATATTGGCCCAAATAAAATATAGGTCATAAATGTGTCAAATATCCAAATAGATTGAGTGGTCCAAACGGGCTGCTTGGAGGCCCAAACGGATAGTAAAATGATTTCTATAAAAAGTATTTGCCCAAATAGGTCAGATGACCTAAACGAGCTGAATGGAGGTCCAAACGGATCGGATGATGACCCAAACGAATCGGATGATAACCCAAATGGGTCAAGACATGGGTCAATACATTTGATCCGTATTTTAATGAAAATAACTCTCTATATAGCCCCATAAATTTTAATTTACTACCCATAAATTTTAATTTCCTAAACAAATCACAAAGATTTAGTAGCGTTAACTACAAAGCTTTAATATTTATCTTAATTATTTAAGTAAATAAAGTGCAAAAGCTTATATAAAATGGATCAAAGTCTATCAAAATCCCTTAATGGCTACCCACTAAATGAAATAAGTTGATTTTAAGAAAAAAAAATTACAATTAATTTAGTACATAAAATTTTTCTAAATTTAATTTAAGTAAGACTTTTTCCTCTCTCTAATTCCTATTATCATAAAAGATGAAAATGCATTAAAAAGCATGGTAGGATTATCACGCGTGCAAAGAAGTGCATGACCTCCTATCAAAAAGAGTTGGCTTTTCATTGTCACCTAAGTTAGTAGCACTTAAGCTTTTGAATTGTTCACAGTTACCTCGCCTGTGAAAATTTTAGAATCTGACACAACCAATTCCTCTTATAGAAAATAATGCTCCAACATCTAAATGCTCAACCTGCAAATGATGCATCAGTTCCTGAATTATTAACACTAATGGGATCCAGGGCAAAATGCACAAAATTCTTGTCCTTCCTCAATAGAGACTACAATAACAAAGTTAAGAGATAAACTACAAACAAGTCATGTTTCTCTCATAATATCATTACTGGAGCAATTGCAAAACTTACAGTTAGCAATGGAAAAAATGAGAAGAAAAATTTATAGAATAAATCAATAAGCTGTTTACTTGTGCCATAAAATAAAATTTGAAATAGAAAGGCTTCATAAGTTTAGTTAAGCATATCTATTTCAAGATATGTTGAACATAAAACAGAACAATACAACATATATTCAGTACCTCCTCTTGTAGAGCTACTAGTTAATGAATACTAGGAAAAATGTAAAGTCTACGTTCTTATTGAATAAACTCTTGCTTAAATACAAAAACATCCTAACTAAAATGTAATAAATCTTAACTAAAAAATATCTAAAGTAATTATCTAAAATTACTGTAGCGGCAGTGCCTCTGTTGTTGATTGGCCAGCAATTTCTTGTTTCTTTGAACACTAAGAAAAACAACAAACTACAAAAACACAAAAATCGAATCCCCAACTCATCAATATTTCCATTTGCATTTGCTTAAACTCATCATAACAGAAACTGAAGATTCTTACTCTTGAATACAAAGAATGGTGAGACAACATCAAATTCAAGCATCAACCCTCAAAATCCTGAGGGAATTAATAGCATCAAATTCAGCAATCCCTCTTATACTTGGTATGCATCAGTAACTCTTTTAATAACTTTCAAATCCAACTATAATAATGAAAATAAGAACCATGAAATGACCATTTTCCACTCAACTATTGAATCTAATTACACATGACATTTAGATCTTGCACCAGATATCCCAAGCTCGTAGTTTGTCCTCAGGAACTTGGCCACAAATTTGAGATATCTATGCAATTAGTGGCAGTACCACTTGTAGAATTTGCAAACTTAAAGGGCAGAGAGATAGTCAATGGATGGATCAATAATTTAAAATTGAAGACTAAAAAGAAAATCAAACGATAATAAAGAAATCAATTACCTATAATTTCAAAAGAAATCAATTGGCATGCATTGGATCTGGGTATTTTTTGGTGGTTTTATGGTTGTCGGCGTCCATTGGAGAGAAGAGAGGAATGAATGAGATGAGTATCTAAGAAACCACTGGCCACCTCTAGCTCTGTCGCGGTGCAATTAGAGTTCTTGAGGCAGCGAGGGTGGAAAGGGGCAGGGAGGACATGATTGAGAGAGGAGGGGGGGGGGGGGGGGAACCAGAAACGAGTAATTTTGAGCAAATACCTGAGGCCCGTTGGGCATTAATGGCAGACCCGAACGGGGTAGGTTTTTGGTGGGTTGTTTTTGGGTGGATCCAGATGGGTAGAGTTTTATTTGGGTTGGGTTTGGGTCAATTTTTTCTGGGCGGGTTGGGCAGATTTTTTGGGTTTTGGCCAAATTTGACGGGTCTAATTTATCCTCCATTTTTTTTTCTAATATTATTTTTTACAAAATCAAGACAAGAAAATTGATCATTTGCTTTCATTCATCAAATTCAAATCTGAGGGTAAATATTCTGGGCTTAATTTCATTTTTTTTATTATTATTTTTTTGTTTATAGTTAATTAGCAACCATGTAAATTCTCTTAGATCTATTATTTTTATATTTTATATGATGTAGTCATAGATTCAATATTCTTCATTTCCTATTCTTGTGTTCTCATATTATTGTTCATATTATTATATTATTATTATTATTATTATTATTATTATTATTATTATTATTATTATTATTATTATTATTATTATGCTTTAACATGTTTTTTTTATTTCTTTTTATTTTTACTTGCTTGATTGTTCATCCTTTTTGTTATTATTGTATTTTATTATTATTATCATTGTGATTATTATTATTATTATTATTATTATTATTATTATTATTATTATTATTATTATTATTATTATTATTATTATTATTCTTGTTTAATGTTATTATTATTATTATTATTATTATTATTATTATTATTATTATTATTATTATTTTCATGCATGTTGAATTGTTAATATGTTAAGTTTTTTATGTTATCATGTCATTTAATTAGTTTGTCACTCATAATGCATGTTATCATATTTATTTTAATTCATTTTCATATATTATATGTTTAAATTCATTTTTATTACTAACATCAATTTTATTTGTATTTTTTATTTCGATACTTATTTTTATGTGTGAGTTTTTCAAATGGCAAATGTGAGCCCATAGAGACTTGAAAACACCATTTTGGTGGGATTTGTCATATTTTAGTATTTTTAGTATTTTCCATTAATCTGCTTTATTTGTTTTTATTTTATAATTTGTAATAAATTTTTTTATTTTTATGCACATTAATTAAAAGTCACAAAAATTTTTATATTAATAAATTGGGATCTTTTTCTAATAAAATGGGACCAATGTCATAATTTTAACCTATAAAAACTCACTTTTAAAAAAAAAGAGTTAACTTTTTCAAAATGGGATCACTCATCCCGATTTTATCGATAAACACCAAAAATAGCTCTTCGATTTTTCTAAAATTAACATGAGGGAACTAATATTCCTATCTTAAATAAATATCCCGATTTATGAATGTTTATTTATTTATTTGAGGTTTTTGTTTATTTACATTTTGCTTGATTTTATTTTGGGGGATTGTATTTTTGTCCCAAATTTTAAATACTTTTTTTATTTGCGGGATTGTATTTTGTCCCAATTTTATCTTTTCTTTATTTTTCTGGCTTGCTTTATTTTACCGCTTTTTTTACTGCTTTCTCTCGTACTTGATTTGGGCTTTATTTTTTATGCATGACCGTGTGAGAAGAGAGATAGAAATTTAAAATTAAAAACCCAATTATAATTAACCAAGGCATTAATAAGAGTAAAGTTCCGAATCTTTCTCTGGTTTAGACCTCCGAGGTTAGACGAACTTTCCTAATTTCTTGTAAATTAGGTGGCGACTCAAAAATAACTCAAAGGTGCCTAAAGGTTTCATGGGATTAGATGATCTTTCCAGTATTCTATTAGAAGGATGTGTCCAAAATATCTCATGATTGCCCAAAATCAAAAGATGTAAACCCTCTCGGGCCTTAAAAGCGAGTTTTCGGGGAACTGACAGGGTCTGGCGCGCGTCACAGTGGAGATTCCACTAGAAATCTTGAAACTTTACTCCGAAACTGTCTTGGTTAATAATATAATTGAATTTTTTAAATTAAAATTCTATCTCTTTTTTAAAAAATTGCATTGAATCCATGCTAGAACCTTAAAATTATGCTAGTTTGGTCTCTTTCTTAACCCCAGTATATTCCTGAAGCACGAGGCTATGTTCACTCAATGTGGGAAAGTGTTAAGGATAATCACCCGCCCAAGCTTCGTACCTTATGGTATATCAAATGGAGACCCAATCGGTCGTTATGCTCACGATGAGCTAAATCCATTGGCAAGAACCATGCTTAGGTAGACTTAAAGTAACACCACCCTTGACCAAAGCTCATGTAATGGCAACAGAAACCTCCACTAGGTGATACGTACCCTAACAATGTCTTGCTATGTGGGCCCTTATATATTGAACAAATTCAAACATATTAACCGGACACTCATCAAAGGCTTTCATGCCTCGGTGGACCCATTTTTAGTTTGTTTGAAAAGTCCAAATACATAATGGCCAAAACTCATACTCATGTGCTTTAAATTAAGAGTGTTATGCAGCTGGCTTCCCACCACGCACCATACGCACCCATTGGGTTCCCCGCTAACCCATGGGTCAAGCCCACCTAGGAAAGAGATTGTATGACCCCCTGTGTGGGAGCAACAAGGTTGAAAGGATCTACCTGCTTATATGTGATTGTCTATACTGCATCAACATGATCATGCTTTGTATATATCATTCATGTATCATTCTAACAGTTCAAATCTTTTAGCCATCATAGATTCACCTAAGTGGACTAGAGGTTCTGACGGTTGGCTGGTGAGGACAGATCTGCCCCTTGGGTTGACAGAATTAGTATATGATTGGAATTTCGAGCCACTCTCAACGACCAAGGAATCATCCATAGAATCATCAATGGCAAAGGAGACCAGAGCTTTAACCACTCAAGACCTTGCTAGGAGACTAGAGGATTTTGAGCGGAGAATATTAAAAATGATGGGTGTCATGGCCGATAGGGTTTCTCATCCTCCTGCTCCACAACCACCGATAGTCTATACTGGGAGGACAAGGTGAATCACCTGCTCGCGAGGGGGCTCCTCTTATTGATAATGCTGTCCACCAACCCATTAATGAGTATGGAGCTATAGTGCCAATTAAGCCGAGAAGGGTAAGGATCCCTAATCCTGAGGAGAACTTTGTAATGGAGGAAAGAGAATAGGAGGTAATAACGCCTCAAGTTGTGAGGGGTAGAGCAGCCAGGGCAGAAAATGAGGTAATGAGAGGGATGAGGCAACAGATTGAGGCAAGCACCCGCATGCTATCAGTCGGAAAGGGGATCAACCCCAAAGATTGAGATTTGGGGGATGAAGAGTTGTTGCCCTAAAGGTTCAAGATGCCTGAGCTGCCGAAGTTTGATGGTAATTCGAATCCATTTGCACATATTAAGTAATATACCCTGGTGATGAAAGGCACAGGGTTGACCAAGAAACAGAAGGTGGAATATTTTTGCCTTAGTCTGGTGGGTCCGGCTGTGCACTGGTACCATGTGTTAGAGAGGAGGTCCAAGGAAGATTGGGACCTTTTGACTGAGGGGTTTATGAAGCAGTGTGACTGCAGCACTAGAATGGAGGTCACCTTAAAGGACCTCGAGCTTTTACAGTAAAAGAATGATGATTCGTTCCATGAATACCTTACAAGATGGAGAAATAGGGTCATGGCGATGAAGAGAAAACCTGACACTACTGACCAAATCAGGCTATTTATTAGAAATTCTTGCCCTTACTTGAGGGACTTGCTCAGCTTTAAGGGGCTCAGAGACTGGGAGTTGCTTAAGGACATTGCTGTGGAGGCTAAGAGGGCTTACCTAGCAAAGAAAGCAAGCCAAAATAACTTTGCTAGGAAAGGTTATGGCAAATAATTAGGGTACAAATCAGGTGGTGCTGGAAGCAGTAATAATAGAAGCGGTATGACGGGCGAGGTTTCAGCCATCGAGGTTGGACAGGGTCAGAGGCATTACTCTAATTTGGGTCACTCTCTGTCTTGGGTATTGGAAAAATTGACAAAGGAAGGCAAACTAAGACAATTGCCACCCAAGCCAGCTATGAATCAAGGAAAGCTGGGGTATAGAGATGATCAATACTGCGCTTACCATCAGCACACTGGGCATTTAACAAATTATTGTCGGACTTTTAGGAATAAAATTCAAAGATCTTATTGATTCCAAGGAGATCACTGACCCTGAGAAGAGAGAGAAGAAGAGAAGAGCAGGCTATAATGTAGTCACCCCACCATGAATGTGATCAGAGGAGAAGATTATGTTTTTTTAGTTGCTTTTTATTCTAAGAACCCTTTTTATGACAATATTTGCAGTATTGGTAATTTCAATAAGATGAACAATTTTGCGTATTTGTATAGTGTCTCTAATAATTTCATTTCTCATGATCACGATGCATTCATTTTTTAATATTAGTTCAATTAATACGATTACATTTAATCTCAGAACTTTGGAAAATCTAAAGAAAATCTTCATGGCATCAGATATAACTCCTAAAGAGAGGAAAATTATGAGAGCTGAAAATAAAAAAGAGAAAATAAAAATAGAAAATAGTGATAAAAAAAACTAGTTGCAATTAGGGGATTGGATGAAAACTCACTAAGAGCATTAGAACCTTTCTGATTACCTGTCAAAGTGATCCCTGGATAAGACGAAACCTAGAAAATGATTTAGGCAGCCCTTCTTTGTATAGCTCTTTAAATGACTATTTTCTACCTTTATTTCATAATCGCTTGCTAGGCCATTGAGCTTTTATACTGGTATGTTAAATGCGTACCGATTTTGTTGTTACACATGTTGAAAATACCCTTCACCTAAAATGATTTTTGCCTCCCCTCAGAAGAATGGCCGCTCTGGTAAGGATGGATGTACATCATTGACAATTCTTTAGGTTATCAAAAATTGCTCTGATAAGGATGAGTTTACACTTCAGGAAGAAGATTTAGTCATTCACAAACTCTGCATAGTCAGAGACAAAAGCAAAAAAAGAAAAAAAAAGAAAAAAGAGAAAAAAAAAGAAGTAGAGCTCAAGATAGTAACCCCTTGATGAGTTTCTGCGGTTATCTTTTTAACTTAATTGTTATTTTGAGCTTGATAAGCTAAAGTATTATCAAACCCAAATTCAAGAATACCTTTATAGTATGCAATTGAGCTGAGAATGGTCCTCCCATCAGTTGAGTAAATATTACAGCCATTTTTCTCTAGCAACTTGATCCTCCTTTGATAGCCATCTACCTCCATTTTTCTCTAGCAACCTGATCCTCCTTTGATAGCCATCTACCTAAGCCTAATGCTACAACCGAAGTAAGACCTTTTGATTCTTGGTTCAGTCTTATCTAATTAGCGGAGATGACCTTCTAATAAGGTTCGGTACGTAGGAAGAGGCATATGGTGTTTCTTGAGCTTCAAGCGGGGAGCCACGAGTGCATTTATGCATTTGAGTTGAGTCTCATCCCCAATGTTGCATCTAGAATTTGTTTTAGAAAAAAAAAAGAAAAAAAGAGTATCCTGGGCAAAAATTAAAGGCAGAGAGAAAATTTTTAACCATGAAAACCCGAGAGAGCTGGTTAATAATAGGAGTTTGATGATTTCAAGATTTATCTCGAGATTATATGAGGTCTTATATTCTTTGAGTTAACACCAAATAATGATTATGTGTCATGAAGTCAAATTGAAACATATGCATTTATGCAATATTGATGTGGTCAAAGCAGTTCATTTTGCATACTCAAAGTTGTCTAGTTCCGATATAACGGTAGCACATTATTATTATCTGCCCTCTACTTTTCTCGCTACTCGGGCCCTTCAGCTGATGCATTCTTCTATCAACTGTGAAGCCAATGCTATAGCGCCTTCATGAGTAGGAATCAAGCTCATACGACTATGGTCTAAGGCAAGTACATGCTGATCACCCTTGAAAGATATTTGGCAATCACTTTAACCACTCTTATCAAAAAAAAGAAGAAAAAAAAAGCCACTGAATTTGGTTGGGTCCATTCTAGGAAAAAATAAGGCATAGGGTTATGTGAAAATCCATAAAGGATGCATATCCCACTAAGAAAAGCTAGTGTGAAAATCCACAAGGGACGCACTACCTTCAAAAAAATGACTACAAGTATCAGATGAGAACCTTGAAATCCGAAAGACATGAAATTCAAAAGCAGCTTCAAAAGTCATCGATCCTATCACAAATTGCAGCCAGACTAAGTCCACTTAGACGAATTCGTATCCTATATTTCTGCATGACCCATACATTTCACGTGCATGCTCACTATTTTTTCTGCATATTTGGCTTTCCAATTTTGCAGTAAGAGAGATTTGATGCGGACACCGACAAAAGGCGAGTGGCTACATCAATCCTAATATCAATCCAAATGTCAATCCAAGCATCAACCAAAGACCTCTTGGGGGGCACCACTTCAAATCTCAGAAGGGTTAGAACGATGGCGGCACTACCATTCCATGGAAGGTTAGCACAACCACGGCACTACCACTTTAGAAGGGTTAGCACGATGACGGCACTACCACTCCACGGAGGGTTAGCATGATCATGGCACTACTACTTCAAATCTCAGAAGGGTTAGCATGATGGTGGCACTACCATTCGACGGAAGGTTAGCACCACGGCACTACCACTTCTGAAGGGTTAGCACGATGATGGCACTACCACTCCACGGAGGGTTAGTACGACCACGGCACTACCACTTCAAATCTCATAAGGGTTAGCATGATGGCGGCACTACCATTCTACGGAAGGTTAGTATGACCATGGCACTACCACTTCAGAAGGGTTACCACGATGACGGCACTACCACTCCACGGAGGGTTAGCACGATCACGGCATTACCGCTTCAAATCTCACAAGGGTTAGCACAATGATGGCACTACCACTCCACGGAGGGTTAGCACAATCTCGGCACTACTACTTCAAATTTTAGAAGGGTTAGCACGATGGCGACACTACTATTCTACGAAAGGTTAGCACGACCATAACACTACCACTTCAGAAGGGTTAGCACGATGATGGCACTACCACTCCACGGAGGGTTAGTACGATCACGACACTACCGCTTCAAATCTCACAAGGGTTAGCACGATGGTGGCACTACCATTTCACGGAAGGTTAGCACGACCACGGCACTACCACTTGAACAAAGATTTACATGCTCTTCAATGAGGATTTACACGATCATGGTAACTCGCTTTAGCAAAGAATAACATGCCGACAAGCTGGCAATAACCACCCCCACAACATCGTCCAGTCTGGAAAAGATAGCTGCCTCAGGTACGTGTCTTTTT
This sequence comes from Excoecaria cochinchinensis, assembly GCA_947683425.1. Taxonomy (NCBI): domain Eukaryota; kingdom Viridiplantae; phylum Streptophyta; class Magnoliopsida; order Malpighiales; family Euphorbiaceae; genus Excoecaria; species Excoecaria cochinchinensis. The sequence goes on along the minus strand of CANTUQ010000194.1, from coordinate 4,650,227 downwards.
CCTTTTTTCTCTGAATTTTGGCTCACCTAGGCACCTATGCACTAGCCTCCCCAAAATTAGGGGCAACTATAGGCACCGGATCTCAAGGCAGCCCAGATCAGGATTACCCAATGATGAAATTAAGTGTGCCTGTTTATAGGCAAAAATGAAAGTTGGAAGTGATGGTTTACTTGTAAAAATTGATTTATTAAAAGCAAATAAAATGTGTTTAAAAAAAAATATTTTAAAAAATTATTTTAAGATAAAAAAAAAGTGAGTTTTGAAATTATAATGTTTTAGCAAATTTTTTTTTTTAAAAAAAATCGGTCGAAAATCGGGCGTCGGCACTCATCGGCTACGCCCAGGGCGCAGCGCGGGGCGCGCTCGTCAGCGTTGGATGACGAGCGATGCGCTGGGCATCGCCCACATTTGCACGTAGCGACACCCGTCGTGAGCACCGACGGGAGTCGCTCGCGCGCCCGACGCCCCTTGCAGCCCCCTATGGGCATTTTTTACCCAAATTTATGTTTTTTCTTTGATTTTTTTATAGAATTAAATTTTTAAAACCTTTTGTCTTCTAACCTTCCAAATTCTTAAGTTTTTTGGTGTTAATTGGAATTAAATTGTTTTAATTTTTTCAATAAAAATCTGATTTTTGGAAGGTATAAAAGAATTTTTAGAGAGAGAATTAAGGGGAATTTTCTTAAGGAAAAAATATATTTTCTTCTTTTTCTTCTTCTTCAAGAACAAATTCTCCAAACATTCTAATTTATTTTTCTAACTTAATTATTGAGATAAAGAGAGAATTCTTTGTTCTTAAGATTTTTCTTTTTCTTCTTTTAAGAATTTTCTTCTCGAGACAAAGAAAATAATTCTTTGATCTTGAGATACAATTTATCCTCCATATTTTATTTTTCTAATATTATTTTTTGCAAAATCAAGATAAGAAAATTAATCATTTACCTTTATTCATCAAATCCAAATCTGAGAGTAAACATTCTGGATTTGATTTCATTTTTTTTTATTATTATTTTTTTTGTTTATAGTTAAATAGCAACCATGTAAATTCTCTTAGATTTATTATTTTTGTATTTTATGTGATGTAGTCATAGATTCAATATTTTTCATTTCTTATTTTTGTGTTCTCATTTAATTGTTCATATTATTATTATTATTATTATTATTATTATTATTATTATTATTATTATTATTATTATTATTATTATTATTATTATGCTTTAATATGTTTTGTTTAATTTTTTTAGTTTTGCTTGTTTGATTGTTCATTTTCTTTGTTGTTATTGTATTTTATTGTTATTATCATTGTGATTATTGTTATTGTTATTATTATTATTATTATTATTATTATTATTATTATTATTATTATTACTACTACTACTACTACTACTTTTGTTGTTACTTTTATTATCATTATTATTATTATTATTATTATTATTATTATTATTATTATTATTATTATTATTATTATTATTATTATTATTATTATTCATGTTTAATGTTATTATTATTTATTATTTTTATCATTATTATTATTTTCATGCATATTGAATTGTTAATATGTTAAGTTTTTTATGTTATCATGTCATTTAATTAGTTTGTCACTCATAATGCATATTATCATATATATTTTAATTCATTTTCATATGTTATATGTTTAAATTCATTTTTATTACTAACATTAATTTTATTTGTGTTTTTTATTTCAATACTTATTTTTATGTGTGAGTTTTTTCAATGGCAAATGGGAGCCCATGGAGACTTGAAGACACCATTTTTGGTGGGATTTGTCATATTTTAGTATTTTTCATTAATTTGCTTTTATTTGTTTTTATTATATAATTTATAATAAATTTATTTATTTTTATGCACGTTAATTAAAAATCACAAAAAAATTATATTAATAAATTGGGATCTTTTTCTAATAAAATGGGATCAATGTCTTAATTTTAACCCATAAAAAATCACTTTTAAAAAGAAGAGTTAACTTTTTTAAAATGGGATCACTCATCCCAATTTATCGATAAACACCAAAAATAGCTCTTCGATTTTTCTAAAGTTAACATGAAGGAACCCGTGTTCCTATCTTAAATAAATATCCCGATTTATGAATGTCTATTTTTTTATTTTTAGTTTTTGTTTATTTACGTTTTGCTTGATCTTATTTTGGGGGATTGTACTTTTGTCCCAAATTTTAAATACCTTTTTTATTTTAGGGATTGTATTTTGTCCCAATTTTATCTTTTCTTTATTTTTTGTGGCTTGCTTTATTTTACCGCTTTCTTTACTGCTTTCTCTCGTGCTTAATTTGTGCTTTATTTTTTATGCATGACCGTGTGAGAAGAGAAATAGAAAATTAAAATTAAAAATCCAGTTATAATTAACCAAGACATTAATAAGAGCAAAGTTCTGAATCTTTCTCGAGGTTAAACGAACTTTCCCAATTTCTTGTAAATTGGGTGGCGACTCCAAAATACCTCAAAGGTGTCTAAAGGTTTCATGGGATTAGATGATCTTTCCAGTATTCTATTGGAAGGAGGTGTCCAAAATATCTCATGATTGCCCAAAATCAAAAGACGCAAACCCTCTCGGGCCCTAAAAGCGGGTTTTCGGGGAACTGACAGGGTCCGACGCGCGTCATAGTATGCTTTAAATGAAAGATTATATATGTGTTTACACTATTAAGATTTCCTTTGATTTACTGAGATAGTTATGATTTGTATGATTATGTTTTAAAGAATGCTTTCATGAATGAATCTATTTGACGACCATTCCTAGTGGTCGTCCATAATTATGTGTTTCCCACTTAGCTTTATGCTTGGCATGGATTTTCTTTTAATCTATGTAGGTGCAAGTGATCAAGTTTTTTTAGGGTCATCCGCAGCAGGTCGAGCTAATGCAAGTTTATGAAGTGATCTTAGGGTAGGACTTGTATAGTCTTAAGAATGTATGTAAGATTTGGAATTTTGAAATATAAGTTTTATAAAAGTAATATTAGCTATGTAATTGAACTATCTGTAATAAGTTCTGAAGAAGTCTATTTTGTATGGTGCTTGCATAATAAATTTATAGTTAACTATATGAGTGCATTTGAAAATGCAAGAAATTTTATAACTCAGAATTTGGCATAAAGTTTTATAAGTTTTAAATATTTGTTTCGGTAACGCCCTTGACAGTCGCCATGAATCGCCGGATCATGGTACGGTTTACTACGTACGGATAAGGGGTGTTACAGGACATATGGTTTACTGTGGGCTTGCCACCTAGGCAGCCACATGCAATAAAAGGATTAAGTGGAAAAATTTATCCCATTATCTTGCATGTGGTCCAGTTTTCACTTCTCACTCTCTCTTGGTTCTTTTCATTTTTCTTCTTCTTCATTTCCGTTAATTGTTCTTCAAATTGTGGTTGTTTTTGCTGTTATTAGATTGATTTGAGGAGGTTTAGTAAGAGAATTGAAAGGTAAGTATGGATTGGATTTAGTGTATTCTTCTCCTAACCAATTCTGTTATGTGTTTTGAGTTGTGGATTATGGATTAAGAGAATGTTCTTGGTTGATATGTGTAAAAAGCATTGGATAAGAGGAAAGACAAAGGCAAGGAAAAAGTCTGAGGTAGAAGAGGGTTGTTCAAGATGCTTCTTTGAGGTTTGGGATAGTTATTGTTATTTGATAGTAGATGCATGTTTGGGATTTTGTGCTAGTTTTTTATCAAATGCATATGTTGATAGTTTGGGATATTGTTATTTGAATTTTTGCTTTTTGATGCATTTTGAATAGATGGAAATTAGGTGAGCTTTGAATTAGTTCAATAGGTCTTTTAATTGTTGAAGTCATCTTTGCTTTTGTTACATGTTTGATTATGTGGAAATTATAAATATGTTTAGATTGTGCATGTAAAGTACTTATTTATGAGTATTGTACTTAAAAGCCCTTTTTGGTTGGTATTGATATTTGATTATGTCAAAGATGAGCATTAAAGTTTTATAGTGTATATGGCATGGCTTTTGGATGATCATTGTAGGTATGCATGTGATTATAGGTTGGGTTGTGAAAGGTATTGTGACGCGTGCCCGGACCAGCAAGGCCCTCGTTGAGCCCGCCTTTCGGGACTCGAGGGATCGGTCGCGTCTTTTTCGATCATGGGCACCATGAGGCATCATAGGTGTATTCCTCCCAATAGAACATTGGGGAGAGCCACCTAGCCTAATGACGCCTAAAGGCACCTTGAGGTGTGTTGGAGTCGCCACCCAAAAACTTGGGAGAGGTCTCTAACCTCGATGGTCTTAAACCAAAGACGGTGTTCGGAACTTTACTTTTATTAATGAGTCAAGTTAAGTCTTATAAATGGGTTTTTAATGAAACGCAATTCCACTCCTCTCCTCACGCGATCATGCATTGAAATTAAAAGCGCATTTCATTCACATTAAAGAATAATAAATAAAGCGATGAATAGATAAGTAAACAAGCAAGTAAATAAATTATGCTACAAGAATAAAGAATGCCCCAAACACTTAAATTACAAGGGCCCAATGTAGATAAGCACACTAAAATAAAATAAATCATACATAAATCGCATCATTTATTGAATTTTGGAACATTGGTTCCTTTTATTGACTTAAAAAATTAGAGAACTATTTTTTAGATATTTATTTGAAAATCGGGATGAGTGATCCCATTTTATGAAAATTAGTTCTCCATTTGATAGTGGGATTTTATTGGATAAAAATAGGACATTGGTCCATTTTATTAATAAAAATCCTCAATTTTAGTTATTGTAAATAAAGTGATTTTATTGCGATGCGGGCAAGTTTTGAAATGCATTTTTACATTCAACACATAAAAATAATATAACAAAATAAATGCGGTAATTAAAAATGCAAACCCCAAAGCGAGGCTCCCAATTCCTTGATTCTCCACTTTCGTCCATGGGTAATGCTCAAATAAAAAGAACAAGTATTGTAGCCAAAAAAGAAAAGGAAAATTAAGGTTAGTAATTAAATCAAATCAAATAAATAAAATAAATAGGTAAGTCAAATTAAATTATAATAAATAAAATAAATAGGTAAGTCAAATTAAATTAAATACATAAAATAAAATAATGAACCAAATTAAATTAAATACATACAACTAACAAATATATTAATTAAGTCCATCAAGTGAGTAAATCAAATAAATAAGGGGATAAAAACAAATGTAAGAATGAATGAACAACAGTGTGTGTGTGAACAAAATAATTGGTCCCACGTGAATGCATGAATGGAAAATAAGGAAAAAAGGAACAAAGATGGCCACTGTGTATAAATCAAGGAAAATGAAGGAATAAAAATGCAATTGATGAACAGTGAATGTTGGCCCACGTGAACAGTACACATGAGAAAGAAAAGGAAAGAGGATGCTGCACTAATGCCCAAAGCCATAAAAAAAAACATGCAAAAATGAAGTTTGACAAATTGAAATAATAAGAATAATAATAATAATAAAATAATAATAAGAAGAAATATACTAATAACAATAATAATTATAATATAAAAATAAGTAATATTAATAATAACCAATAAATAATAATATTAAATAAATACCAAATAAATAATAATAATAATAATAATATAAAATGGAAAATTAAAAGAGTAATAATAATGCCACAATACAATAATACTAATTGCAAGTAATGTAAACTAAACATCAAGTAAATAATATTAAAAACCAATAAATAATAATAATAGTAATTAATAATAATAATGCTAACTAGGCACATACGTTAATAATAATAAATCAAACAATGGTGAAATTAATAATTAATAATAAAAACAGAATATTAAATAGTAAATAAACATAATAATAATAATAACAGTAAATTAACAATAATAATAATAATAATAATAATAATAATAATAATAATAATAAAGAGACTAGTTAATTAATTAATGATAATAATAGTGTATTAACTTTAAATAGTAATAATAGTTAAACTAAATAAAAAACAGTAAATTAATAAAATGAAATAAAAGAATAGAACAAAAGAGAATAAAATGTCTATAAATGAGGAAAACTAACATAAAAGTAAAATAAATGCAATAAAGAAATAATGCCAAAACAATTGAAATGAAAGCCATGCAAAACCACATGTAAATCACGTGATTGGCAAAGCTAAAAAGGACAAATAAACAAATAAAACAAAAGAAGCACTGTAGATTGGCCCAAAGTTGAAGAAATGTAATGCAAAATGAAGAATATATTGACAGTATTCATCACGCAGGGATGGAAATGGATAGCAGCAAACAGGAGAGGAAAGGAAGATGGCATCAGGAAGTGCGCGGGTGGACGGGGACCGACGGGCCAGGCTGGCAGGACGGGCAGCTTCTGATGGCCGCCGGCCACCGTCTGTCCGCGGGTGGTGTCTGGAGACAGCTCCGCCACCAGCAAAGCAAAGAAGGAAAACAAAAAAGGAATTTCAGCAAAAAAGGCACTATATAAAAGCAAGAATCTTGCACAAAATCTCTAAAAACAAACTATTATCAAACAAAAGAACAAGATCAAATACAAAAACACAGAATCAAAAGAAAGAAGAATTGAAGAAACCGAAACTGATACTTAAGGAAGAAGATGAACAGTACTTTTCAATTTTGTTGTTTTGGCTTTTAATTTATAAAAACAAAATGCAAATGTTAAGCAAACTCAGGTCAAGATGAAGCAAATAGTTATCACATAATATCACTAACCAGAAATCAAAACAAATAAAATTGGAAATCAACCAACGACTAGATAAAAGAACAGAGGTTTACATATTTAAGCACAAAGTTTACTGTCTAGGATCCAGAAAATTATTTTTGTTACCTTCAGATCTGTGTTTGAGATTAAAGAATTTAAGCACTTCGGGCTCTCTTCGGGTCTGCTCTTGGCTCTTGGGTCTGCACTATTTGCCTTGGTTTACTCCCTCTTTTGCTTTCGGGTCTGTCTCTCTCTTTTCCTCTGTTTGTTTTTTTTTTCTTTGATTTCTTGCTCTTCAGGTTTCTTTTTATCTTGGCGGCTCCATTACTCTCCTTTTCTTTTTTTCTCAATCTGCCGCCCCCCCTCTTTAGGTCTAGGTTAATTTGTTTTTATATCCTAGATTTTTAGGTAAGTTCCCCTAAATGCCCTCTTCTCTATCTTAAATTATTCTTATTTTTCTAATTATCATATATTCTAACTAATTAGTCTCTATACTTACCTTCTAATTTATTTTCTCTTTAATTTAATAATCCTATAACTTCAATTAATTAAATTAACTTAACCTTAATTTTAATTTTGATTTTTAATATTTAATATTTTATATTTTATATTTTTATATTTTTTATAGAAATTATTAAAATTTACCTAAAAGACCCTGCTTAAACCCCCAGTCCATAAAGAGCCAAAGTGCTTTCATTCTCTATCTATTTTTGAATAAATATTATCATCATTAGGTAACCTTGGTCTGAGCTGCCTCAGGACCCAGTGTCTACAGTTGCCCCCAGTTTTGGGGAACGTAGTGCCTGGGTGCCTAGGTTAGCCAAAACTCAAAGAAAGAAAAGAGAGACGCGTACCTGAGACAGCTGTCCTCCTGGTTTGAATGGAGTTGTTTGGGGTAATTACCGTCTATTTGTCAACGTGTTAACCCTTGTTGCTGTGGCATCTGACCTGTGCGGTGTCTGCGTTGAATCTCTCTTAAGATTTTACCTCCTCAGAGGACTTTAGGATTTGCCTCCTCAGAGGACTTTGAGGTTTTGCCTCCTCAGAGGACTTTGAGAATTTGCCTCCTCAGAGGACTTTGAGGTTTTGCCTCCTCAGAGGGTTTCGAGATTCTGCCTCCTCAGAGGACTTTGAGGTTCTGCCTCCTCAGAGGACTTGGAGAATTTGCCTCCTCAGAGGACTTTGAGGTTTTGCCTCCTCAGAGGACTTGGAGAAATTTGCCTCCTCAGAGGACTTTGGGATTTGCCTCCTCAGAGGACTTGAGATTTTACCTCCTCAGAGGACTTTGGGATTTTGCCTCCTCAGAGAACTTTGGGATTTTGCCTCCTCAGAGGACTTTGGGATTTTGCCTCCTCAGAGGACTTTGGGATTTTGCCTCCTCAGAGGACTTGAGATTTGCCTCCTCAGAGGACTTTGGGATTTTGCCTCCTCAGAGGACTTGAGATTTGCCTCCTCAGAGGACTTTGGGATTTTGCCTCCTCAGAGGACTTTAGGATTTTGCCTCCTCAGAGGACTTGAGATTTGCCTCCACAGAGGACTTTGGGATTTTGCCTCCTCAGAGGACTTTGGGATTTTGCCTCCTCAGAGGACTTGAGATTTTGCCTCCTCAGAGGACTTGGGTTAATTGTCTTGATTGATGCTTGGAATGATGTCGTCACTCGGATTCTGCTGGTGTCCGCTTCGAGTCTCTTTTTCTGCGAGACTTAGAAAGGCAAATATGCAGGAAAAATTCGTGAGCATGCGTGTGTATGCATGTATATGCAGCAATGCAGCATAAAAAATTCGTCTAAGTGGGTTGGAGGCCACAGCCGATTTGATTGTAATTTGCAGTAAGATCAGTGCCTTCTGAAATTGCCTTTGAATTTCATGCTCTTTGGGGATCTTGAGGTTCTTGTCTGAAACCTGCAGTCATTATTTTAAGGTAGTGCGTCCCTTGTGAATTTTCACACTAGCTTTTCTTGGCAGGAAATGCGTCATTTCGGATTTTCACATGACCCTGTGCCTTATTTTTGTCTGAAAGGAATCCAACCCAATCCAGCGGCTTTTTTTTTTTTTTTTAGGACAGACTGCCTGTTTTCAGGTTTTCACCCTGTCCTTTGGCCTAACTTTTGCTTAGAGCGCCAATTACGGTTTTCATCTCTAACGGCCTTTTTTCTTTTTTTTTTTCTTATTTATTTTTCTTTTTTTTTTCTTTTGTACATCAGATGAACTATTCTGGTTACATCAATACCATTGCATAAATGCACATATTTCAATTTGATTTCATAATATATGATCATTATTTGGCATTAATCTCAAGATACAAAACCTCATCCAATCTCGGAATGGATCTTAAAAGCATCAAACTCCTGTTATCAATCAGCTCTCTTTTTGATTCTCATGATTGAATATTTTCTCTCTGCTCTCATTTAATCTTTTGAATGCAAATTCTAGAAGCAATGTTGGAGACGAAACTTAACTCGAATGCATGAATGCACTCATGGCTTCTCGCTTGAAGCTCAAGAAACACCATAGGCCTCTTCTTACGTACCAAACCTTATTAAAAGGTCATCTCCGCTAATTGGATAATACTAAACCCAAAATAAAAAGGTCTTACTTTGGTTGTAATGTTAGGCTTGGGTAGATGGCTGTCAAAGGAAGATCAGGTCGCTAGAGAAAAATGGCCGCGATATTCACTCGACTGATGGATAAACCGTTCTCGGCTCAAAAGTATTCTTGAATTTGGGCTCGATAACATTTTAGCACCTTGAGATCAAAACAAAAAAGGTAATCATTGAAACTAGTCAATTGGTTACCATTTTGAGCTCTCTTTTTTATTCTTCCTTTTTTCCTTTTTTCTTTGCTTCTTTTTCTTTCATTTTTCATTCATTTTTTGGATTTTTCTTTTTTCTTTTTTTCTTTTTCTTCTTTTTGCTTTCGCTTCTCTCTTTTTTTTTTTTGGAGCTCATGCCTTTCATGCATGACTAAACCCTCTTTTTAAAGTCTGAACTTGCCCTTATCAAGATAATAATTTTTTAATAGTCCAAAGAATTGTTCAAATGTACATACATCAGTTTTAGAGCGGCCACTCTTCTAAGGGGAAGCCAAAATCATTTTAGGCGAGGGGGTAGTTTTAATGTGTGTAACAACAAAATTGGTACGCATTCAGCATACCTGCATAAAGGCTCAATGGGCTAGCAAGCGATTGCAGAACAAGGGTAGAAAATAGTCATTTAGAGAGCTATACAAAGAAATAGTGCCTAAATCATTTTCCAGGTTCTGTCTTATCCAGAGATCGCTTCGACGGGTAATCAGAAAGGTTCTAGTGCTCTTAGTGAGTTTTCATCCAATCTCCTAATTGCAACTAGTTTTTTCTTTCTTATTTTTATTTTCTCTCTGACTCTCTCTCTCTCTTCAAGAGTTATATCAGATGCCATCAAGATTTTCTTTGAATTTTTCAAAGTTCCAAGATTAAATTCAGTAGTATTAATTGAATTAATGTCAAAATGAATGAATGTATCATGATCATAAGAAATGAAATCATTAGAAATAATATACAAGTACGCAAAATATTGTTCATCATATTACATAACCAAAGTATTATAAGGAGTTCTCAAAATACAAAGACAAAATACATGATATTTCCTTGTGGTTTTTGCAAAAAAGGCCGTTCCGGTAGACTGGACTCGATCACATGTTCGATGGAGGGACTGCGTTGTAGCCCGGCTTCTTCTCTTTCTCCCTCTCCTTAGGGTCAGTGATCTCCTTGGAATCAATGAGGTCTTGGATCTTATTCCTCAAGGTCCGGCAATAATCTGTCAAGTGCCCAGTGTGTTGATGGAAGGCGCAGTATTGATCCGCCCTGTGATTGGGTTGTCCATGGTTTCTGGCAGGCTTGGGAGGCATTGGCTGTAACATCCCCATTTTCACCAGCTTCTTAAAAACCCATGATAAGGGTCTATCCAGATTAGAATAGCGCCTTTGATTTGTTTTCAGGGTTGATACTCCCGTCCTCCTATCATTGCCCTTACCACTGTTGCAGATACTCGGGCTCTCATTTCTTAGAGCGCGTATCCTCACTGGATCCCTGCCCTCTTTAGGCACGATATTACATTCTGAAGTAGGCCTCTTGCTGCATCCCTGCCCAATTGGTGAATCAAGCGGTTCCTTGCCTTTGAGCTTGGAAGCAAAAGAAAACGTTGCGGTCGTCTCTGTACAGGCCTCCTCGGCTGCGGCCGGCCCAACTTGGTTATGGGTATTCGCCATAATTTGGGCTTGAAGAACTAGCGCCATGGCATCCATCCTTTCTTTAATCGTGGCTAACAACCTTCTTTCGAGCTCCTCAAACCTTCTATCCATTTCTTGGGCAATTAAAGCGCGGGTCTCTTCAATCTGTTGCGGAGGATCAGCCCTTTCTAATACTTGGTTAGGTCTCTCCTTTTTTTCTTCCTCATCTTCTTCCCCACTCTCGCTAGTTGTCCAGCAATCTACCACCGTTACAGAATTCACTTCTTCATCTGCTCCAAGGCGAGTGATGGTGATGTATTCATTATCATACAAATCTTGCAGTACATACCATTCAGGCAGGCTTGAACCAATCATGAAGACCGGCGGTGGCACAGTATCACAAGCGGACATCTTCTTATTTTCCCTCTGTTCAGGATCGGTGATCTGCTTACTGTCAATCAAGTCCTGAATTTCATGTCTTAGTCTCGCACAACGGTCTATCATATGCCCCGTATGCTGGTGGAAAGCGCAATACTCATCGCTTTTGTGCCCTGGCTGTCCTTGAGTTTTGGCTGGCTTGGGCGATAGGGGCTGCAACTTCTCCTCCTTGATCAGTCTCTTTAACACCCATGAGAGAGGTCGACCCAAATTCGAAAAGCGCCTTCGATTTACCCCCGTAGCCAACACCTCAGCCATCTCTTCAGGCCTATTGCCACTACCAGAGTCTGCCCACTCATTTGCCCCCTGACCATTATAGCCCTTTTCAGCAAACCTTTCACCATTCGCCTTCTTAGCCAGGTGTTCACTCTCTGCTTCTATGGCGATGTCCTTTAAAGACCCCCAATCTCTTAACCCTTTCATCTTTAGTCCATCTCTCAGATAGGGGCTAGCATTCCGAATGAACAGTCGGATCTGGTCTGGGGTGTCCGGTTTTTTCCTCATTTCCATCACCCGATTTCTCCATCGAGTAAGATACTCATGAAATGCCTCATCAGGCTTCTGTTGAAGGACCTCTAAATCTTTTAAAGTCACCTCCATCCGGGTACTGCAGTCATACTGTTTAAGGAACTCTTCAGTTAATAAGTCCCAATCTTCTCTCACTCTTCTGTCCAGACTGTGGTACCAATCTACAGCAGGCCCAGTCAAGCTGAGGCTAAAATACTCCACTTTTTGTCTCTTAGTGAGCATGGTACCCTTCATCACAAGAGTATACTGCTTGATATGAGCATACGGGTCTGATGTGCCATTAAACTTGGGCAAGTCGGGCATCCTGAATCTTTGAGGAAGCATCTCCTCATCATCCAAATCTCGATCTTCTGGGCTTATCCCCTTTTCGGCAGACAACAATCGGGCCATGGCCTCTACTTTTTCTTCTATTTTCTTCAGGGCAACATCCTCCTTAGGAGATCTGTCTTTTACTGACATCGACTCCTCGGGTTCATCCTCCACATAATCCTCTTCCGGCCTGTGCTCCTCAACCCTCCTATGCTCAACGTTAGGAAAATTCCCGGGCTCAACAACAGAAGGGGGTTCTACCACTACTGCAGGAGGAGTCTCCCTGATCGAAATCTGTTCGGCTTGACCCCCGGCAGCGGTGGCAGCTTGTTGGCCTACTGGCGGCATCAAAGCGGCAGTTAAATTGCCCATCATAGTCATTATTCTTCGCTCAAACTCCTCAAACCTACGTTCCATCTCTTGAATCCTCCTGTTCCCCTCTTGAGCAGCATTTGCATCTGGATTAGCCATGTCTGATGATAATTCTGAAACCAGGGATTCTGTGCTACCCGATAGAGATTCTGAACTCCAATACGAAGCTTGCTCCACTGACTCAAAGAAAGACCTTCTCCTTACCAATCGGCCGTCTAAACCCCCTAGACCACGGATTCGTACTTATGATGGCTAAAAAGTTAAGATTGTTAGCGTGATGCATGAATGACAGTAATAATGCATGATCGTGTTAATGCAACAGAGACAACCACATACAAGCACATAGCACCTCCCAACCTTATTACTCCCACACACGCGGTAGTGCAGTCTCTTTCCTAGGTGGGCTTGACCCATGGGTTAACGGGAAACCCAATGGGCGCGTATGGTGCATGGTAAAAACCAGCAGCATAATACTCTTAATTTAAAAGCACATGCGTATGGATTTTGGCCATTAAATATTCGGACCTTTCAAACACATTAACCGTGGACCCACCGGGGCATAAAAGCCTTTGATGAGCGCGCAATTAATATGCTTGAATTGGTTTAATATATAAAGACCCACGTAACAAGCACATTTGTTAAGGTACACGTAACCTAGTGGAAGTTTTTACGGTCATTACATGAGCTTTAGTCAGAGGGTGGTGTTACTTCAGGTCTACCCAAGCGTGGTCCCTGCCGACGGGTCTAGCTCATCACGAGCATAACGACCGATCGGGTCATCATTTGATATACCACTAATGGCACGAGACTTGGGTTGGTGATTATCCCGAATACTTCCCTACAATGAGTGAAAGTAGGGTCGTATTTTAGGAACGCACCGGGGTAAATAAGGGACCAACTAACATATTCTAAGGCTCTAATGAGTGTAATGCAATTTCGAAAAGAAATGGAATTTTGGTTTCATTAATAACTCATTTATAAAACTTAACTTAACTCACTTTCGAAGCAAAGTTTCGATCACTCCCCAGTGGAGTCGCCACTGTGACGCGCGCCCGGACCAGCAAGGCCCTCGTTGAGCCCGCCTTTCGGGACTCGAGGGATCGGTCGCGTCTTTTTCGATCATGGGCACCATGAGGCATCATAGGTGTATTCCTCCCAATAGAACATTGGGGAGAGCCACCTAGCCTAATGACGCCTAAAGGCACCTTGAGGTGTGTTGGAGTCGCCACCCAAAAACTTGGGAGAGGTCTCTAACCTCGATGGTCTTAAACCAAAGACGGTGTTCGGAACTTTACTTTTATTAATGAGTCAAGTTAAGTCTTATAAATGGGTTTTTAATGAAACGCAATTCCACTCCTCTCCTCACGCGATCATGCATTGAAATTAAAAGCGCATTTCATTCACATTAAAGAATAATAAATAAAGCGATGAATAGATAAGTAAACAAGCAAGTAAATAAATTATGCTACAAGAATAAAGAATGCCCCAAACACTTAAATTACAAGGGCCCAATGTAGATAAGCACACTAAAATAAAATAAATCATACATAAATCGCATCATTTATTGAATTTTGGAACATTGGTTCCTTTTATTGACTTAAAAAATTAGAGAACTATTTTTTAGATATTTATTTGAAAATCGGGATGAGTGATCCCATTTTATGAAAATTAGTTCTCCATTTGATAGTGGGATTTTATTGGATAAAAATAGGACATTGGTCCATTTTATTAATAAAAATCCTCAATTTTAGTTATTGTAAATAAAGTGATTTTATTGCGATGCGGGCAAGTTTTGAAATGCATTTTTACATTCAACACATAAAAATAATATAACAAAATAAATGCGGTAATTAAAAATGCAAACCCCAAAGCGAGGCTCCCAATTCCTTTATTCTCCACTTTCGTCCATGGGTAATGCTCAAATAAAAAGAACAAGTATTGTAGCCAAAAAAGAAAAGGAAAATTAAGGTTAGTAATTAAATCAAATCAAATAAATAAAATAAATAGGTAAGTCAAATTAAATTATAATAAATAAAATAAATAGGTAAGTCAAATTAAATTAAATACATAAAATAAAATAATGAACCAAATTAAATTAAATACATACAACTAACAAATATATTAATTAAGTCCATCAAGTGAGTAAATCAAATAAATAAGGGGATAAAAACAAATGTAAGAATGAATGAACAACAGTGTGTGTGTGAACAAAATAATTGGTCCCACGTGAATGCATGAATGGAAAATAAGGAAAAAAGGAACAAAGATGGCCACTGTGTATAAATCAAGGAAAATGAAGGAATAAAAATGCAATTGATGAACAGTGAATGTTGGCCCACGTGAACAGTACACATGAGAAAGAAAAGGAAAGAGGATGCTGCACTAATGCCCAAAGCCATAAAAAAAAACATGCAAAAATGAAGTTTGACAAATTGAAATAATAAGAATAATAATAATAATAATAATAATAAAGAGACTAGTTAATTAATTAATGATAATAATAGTGTATTAACTTTAAATAGTAATAATAGTTAAACTAAATAAAAAACAGTAAATTAATAAAATGAAATAAAAGAATAGAACAAAAGAGAATAAAATGTCTATAAATGAGGAAAACTAACATAAAAGTAAAATAAATGCAATAAAGAAATAATGCCAAAACAATTGAAATGAAAGCCATGCAAAACCACATGTAAATCACGTGATTGGCAAAGCTAAAAAAGGACAAATAAACAAATAAAACAAAAGAAGCACTGTAGATTGGCCCAAAGTTGAAGAAATGTAATGCAAAATGAAGAATATATTGACAGTATTCATCACGCAGGGATGGAAATGGATAGCAGCAAACAGGAGAGGAAAGGAAGATGGCATCAGGAAGTGCGCGGGTGGACGGGGACCGACGGGCCAGGCTGGCAGGACGGGCAGCTTCTGATGGCCGCCGGCCACCGTCTGTCCGCGGGTGGTGTCTGGAGACAGCTCCGCCACCAGCAAAGCAAAGAAGGAAAACAAAAAAGGAATTTCAGCAAAAAAGGCACTATATAAAAGCAAGAATCTTGCACAAAATCTCTAAAAACAAACTATTATCAAACAAAAGAACAAGATCAAATACAAAAACACAGAATCAAAAGAAAGAAGAATTGAAGAAACCGAAACTGATACTTAAGGAAGAAGATGAACAGTACTTTTCAATTTTGTTGTTTTGGCTTTTAATTTATAAAAACAAAATGCAAATGTTAAGCAAACTCAGGTCAAGATGAAGCAAATAGTTATCACATAATATCACTAACCAGAAATCAAAACAAATAAAATTGGAAATCAACCAACGACTAGATAAAAGAACAGAGGTTTACATATTTAAGCACAAAGTTTACTGTCTAGGATCCAGAAAATTATTTTTGTTACCTTCAGATCTGTGTTTGAGATTAAAGAATTTAAGCACTTCGGGCTCTCTTCGGGTCTGCTCTTGGCTCTTGGGTCTGCACTATTTGCCTTGGTTTACTCCCTCTTTTGCTTTCGGGTCTGTCTCTCTCTTTTCCTCTGTTTGTTTTTTTTTTCTTTGATTTCTTGCTCTTCAGGTTTCTTTTTATCTTGGCGGCTCCATTACTCTCCTTTTCTTTTTTTCTCAATCTGCCGCCCCCCCTCTTTAGGTCTAGGTTAATTTGTTTTTATATCCTAGATTTTTAGGTAAGTTCCCCTAAATGCCCTCTTCTCTATCTTAAATTATTCTTATTTTTCTAATTATCATATATTCTAACTAATTAGTCTCTATACTTACCTTCTAATTTATTTTCTCTTTAATTTAATAATCCTATAACTTCAATTAATTAAATTAACTTAACCTTAATTTTAATTTTGATTTTTAATATTTAATATTTTATATTTTATATTTTTATATTTTTTATAGAAATTATTAAAATTTACCTAAAAGACCCTGCTTAAACCCCCAGTCCATAAAGAGCCAAAGTGCTTTCATTCTCTATCTATTTTTGAATAAATATTATCATCATTAGGTAACCTTGGTCTGAGCTGCCTCAGGACCCAGTGTCTACAGGTATGTGCTTGAGAGTTGTGTAGTTGGAGTTTGAACATAAAGTTCAATTCTGTAGCTAGCATGACAGAATACTTCTTGGGTGAAATTTTGTATTGTCGAGCTTTGTTGCAAGCACAAGCTCTGTCGCGGGCTCGACAGAAGCTATTTTGGCATTGTGTCACGAGTGTGACATTGCCCGCGAGCGCGACGACTGTGTGTGTGGGTTCTACCGCGAGCGCAACATTGTTCAGAGTTTTAAATATAAGTTTTATGTCCTTAATTATGTGTTATATTTCATTGGATTATATATGACCATGCATAGTAAAGTTTATATGTGGTAGCATAATTGGATATATGAATCATCTGCTTGATGGTTTGCTTAATTGTTACATGAATTAAGTTGATGTGTAATAAATAGTTTGGATACTTGAGTAATTGTAAAGTATATGACATTGTGAATAGAGTTTATATGTAAAGCCTAAAGGATTCATAATAGTGGATAGATAAGCATGCTTATAAAGGGTTAGAGTTGCAGCTGCTAGAGTTGGCCTCGTTTGGGTCTAGAGATTGGCTCGTTTAGGTCTAAATCCTGATACCTTTTGGTATCTAAAGATATGGGACTTCGGTCTCTGGATGTTTGGTACTGCTATTCAGTATCTAGAGCACCCGTATCCACCATCGATTAGAATCCAGCTATAGTCACTTTGCGGTTGTGAATGATTAATGAGAGCCATGATTATTATGTGTATAGGTATGTACAAGTATATGACTATATGTGTGATGTAGTGATATGTTATCACTTAGCGTTTAGGATGAATGTTAAAGTTAGTGAATATGTCCATGTAGATGTGACTATAATTGTTGCATGTGATATGTAAAGAGTGCATGTATATGAATTTATGAGAGAATAAGAATAAGATGTTAATTATCATGTATTATAATTTAGAGCTGAAAGTTATTTGCATGAAAGGTTATATGTTATTGTGTTTTAATTGTGATTAGCTTGATTATTGATATGCATAGTGTACTATATTTGTGACTTCGTTAGAAGTCCTTTGTCTCTGCATATCCCCACTAAGCATTATCGCTTAGCACGAGTTTTTTTCTTTGTAGGTATGCAGGTTCGATTCGATTGTGAGAGTTGTTACATCTGCTGGCCACTAGGTGTGTGAAGTGGAGTTTTTATATATGTATAAGTCTCTTTTTGTAACGTTTTGTATAAAGATTTTGTAAAGGGAACTAATTGTATATGTAGTGTAAATGATAGTAAGAGGCTTATGATCATGCAATGTAAGCTCGATGATATTTTGTAATCAGATTTTTTTTTATTAAGTTATATATGAGAAGCATATTATTTCCTTTTAATGTTTCTTTTTCGCTGCAAGTTGTAAGATATTCCGCTATATGAAAGTGTAATTGTATTTTTTACGTATTTGTGTGTGTAGTGACTTCGATATCCTCCCAAGGGGGTATTGGGGCTTTATAAGTTTGTGGTATTAGAGCAAAGGCAGATAGTTTAGGACAATAAAATGTTAGAGTAGAGATTAGATATGTGTGAGTCTGTCTAGTGTCATGGCCTAATGCAGATGTTGTCTTGTGTAGAGTATAGATGGAGTTAGATCCGAGCGAAGAGGTAGGTGAGATGACCGGAAGTGTTAATCTAGTGCAAACTAATCCATGTGTATCTGAGCAACCTAGAGCTGAAGGATTAGGTCCTACTCAGGGTGATCCAATGTTAGTGCAAGGATTGATGCATTTGATTGAGAGATTGACTGCTCCAAAGGCTCCTACGGATCTCATTAGAATAAAGAGAGGCAGAAGAGTGTGACGTGCATTAAACCAGAAAGGCTCCCGAAGGCCCGCTTTTAAGGCTCGAGAGATTGGTTCGCGTTATTTGATCTTGGGTAACATGAGAAATTTTGGAATCTCCACCCAATAGAGCATTGGGAAAGTTCATCTAGCCTCATGAAACTTTTAGGCACCCTTGAGGTATTTTGGAGTCGCCACCCAATTTACGAGAAATTAGGAAATGTCGTCTAACCTCTATGGTCTAAACCAGAGAGTAGTTCGAAACTCCACTCTTATTTATGACTTGATTAATTATAAGTGAGTTTTTAGATTATAGAATTCTACCCCTCTTCTCACACAATTAATGCAATTTATTAAAGGTTCAAACATTGAAAAAGTGGTAAATAAAAGCTATAAAGAAAGCGATATATAAAGCGATAAACACACAAAATACATCATTATAAAAAATAGAAATCGGGACAAATACACTCCCCAAATAAAAAGAAAAGCTAAGTAAAATTGCCCCAAAAATAATAAATTACAAGGGCCCGCAGGATATATATAAAATTAAACAATCAAATGAAATCAATCAAAAGAGATTACATGCATAAATTGGGATATTCATTCGGTTTAGGAACATTAGTCCCTTCATACTCACTTAAAAGGGGATCGAAAAGTTATTTCGGCTATTGGCTCGAAAATCGGGATGGGTGATCCCATTTTTAGGAAAATTTAACTCTTCATTTTAATTCGTGATATTTTGCATTTCTTGGCTAAAATTGAGGACATTGGTCTTGATTTATTAATAAAAATTCTGGTTTTCTCATAAAAAATATTTTTATAATTTTTTATCTTACATGCATATAAAATAAAAATATTTTACTTAAAAATAAACACACTCATGCAAATAGTGGTTGGTAAGGTCTCACCCAAATGATGTGGTCTCCTACGCGCCGTGACCCCTCCGTTTGGTCACGACGATACTCAAACAAGCAAACGTCACATTTTACCCACATAACAAAAATAAAAGTAAAAAATTAGTAACAACTCTAAAATCAACCTGATAAACGTAAAAATAAGGGAAATATGAGAAAATATTAGCACGCAATTTCAAAGCAAAATGGAAATTAAAAAAACTGGTCATGCCACAATAATAACAATAATAATGATGAAAACGAAAATAATAAGAAAAATAATGGTGATAATAATAATAATAATAATAATAATAATAATAATAATAATAATAATAATAATAATAAAAATAAAAATAAAAACAATTACAACAAAAATAATATTAAAGTAATAATAATAGTATTAATAATAGGAATAAGAACAAATAAATAATAATAGCGATAATAATAATATTAATAACAATAAAAAGAATATTAATAGTAGGGATAATAATATTAATAATAACAATAAACCAAATGAAATTAAATGGACCAACCACTACAAGAAATTTGACTATTTATGACGCAAAAAATTGTCATGAAAAATTCATTTTTCGTCGCTGAAAAGATAAGGTGACGATTTTTTATCGTCACAGAGAACGTAACGGTAGGCGCGTAACATTAAAGTTTACGTGACGATTTACTTTTTTGTCACCGTAAGTATATTTTTTGTGACGAAAATGATTATCGTCATCTTTAGTTCTTACTTTTCATGACAAAAATTATGTCATAAATAAAATTATATTTCGTCACATTATATTGTTTATCGTCACTAAAAATTGGTATTTTTTATGACAAATTTAAAATTCGTCACGAAATTTAATATTTTTAATGACGAAATTCTGTTTCTAATTAAAACCATTAAGCAATGGTTACGTAATTATCGTCATAAATAAATATAATTTTCGTCATAAAATATTTAATTTCGTCACTAAATCTAATACTTTAAGTGACGAAAAATAATTTCGTCATTAAAATAATGTGTATTAACGATGAATATAAATCGTCATATTACGTTACATTTTAGTGACATAAATAGGGATAAAAATAATTGTCACAAAAAATAGTTTGTGACAATTTTTTATTGTCATTAAATTATATTTTTATTACAATATTAATATCGCAATTATAAACAGTATATCGTTATTTATGAACTAATAAGTCGACAAATTATGATAAATATACTTATCATATATGCATTGTAGTAAAAATGACACATTTTAAATTTAATGTCATACAATCAATTAAATTTCTAAAGAAAATCTAATATAATGTATTTATTCAAATAAAAGGTTAATTAAAAAAAACATACTGTCTAATACAAAAAATTAAATTTGCATTCTAATCAAGAAATAAAATCTGTTGAAACTTCAAAATTTGCATCATGTTCCTGCAAAAAAAAAATCTTATATTAGATAAAAAAAATACATTTTCATGTAACACTCTTCATTTATACACACTACGATTCCAACGATACTGCACGATTACTTGATTTTCTTAAACTACTCTTCAAATTATTGCGAAATTCAGGTAATTATTTTTTTTATCCTTTCACTATGCCCATCTGCCATATAGCTATTTAGTTTTATTATTCATTCAATCAAAATACAAATGTCACTTAATTCTACCGAAATTTCGGCAGAGTTCCCCCTATAATATTGCCTATCCCCCTGTAATCAATAAAATCTTGACACTTCAAATAATCATATATTTATTCACCCCACTTCAATTCAAACTCCAACACAAGTTTGTCCATCCTCCAAATTTAGATCCAATCTCACACACCATATCTTATAATATACTTATATCATCCAATTTCAGTACTCAATTCAATTATACAAAATACAAAGGTATAATATTAATACATCAAAACTATCGGCTAAAAATAAATGCACAAGTATCACATTGACGTAAATAAAAAAGAAGTTACACTTGTTACCTGAAAATTCATAAACATTGCTATCAATTGAACAGTTTGGAATGAACCTAAATTAAAGAACTGCAAAATTAAAAATTACTAAAACATGAGATACCAAGCAAGTCAAAGAGTTTCAAAATCAAATACAAGTAAAACATACATAATCTTTACCATTTAAATTTGCCTATCAGAATAAAACAAGAAAACATAAAAACCAATGTAAAAATCTGCAACTATTTTCAAATATTTTCAACTATTTTCATGTCATTGAACATTGCAAAAATAAATGCACAAGTATATAAAACTTACATTGGAGAATTCAATCGACATTCATCCCGTTTGATTTTAAAATGTCAAGCAGTTTATGGATAGTGGAATTCATCTCGCTTACTTTTGTCTCACAATCAGTCACCTGACTCTTAAGTATGTTCACTTCTGACTGAGACTCACTCAACTTTTCTTGAGTATTAGAAAGTTCATTTTGAAGCTTTTGTGTAGCAATATAGTCCGATGATAATCGTCTTGAAGGAGGTTTTGGACCATATCCAAGGCCTTTTATATAACCAGTACCAAGGCCAAGGACTTCTTGAACAATTTCATCTTCAGTCTTTTGAATATCTTGCTCATTATATTGGTTTCGCTTCTCTATCATTAAATTCTATCACAAGAAATTAAAAAAAAAATAGAAATTATGTAAGTCTCAAAATAAACTAATTACATTACAAAACTTGTATATTAATTACTTACCCAATTTTCGGCTGCTTGTTGAGATGACCAACCTTTTCGAATTGAATAATGGGTTTGCTTATAAAGATCAATCCTACCACATGGTTCGCCGTTCAATTCATGTTGAGACTATTAAAAAAAACATAATAATTAGAATAATCATTAATTCAATTAAGGTGAAATTTGCAAAGATAAGTTAACAAAATACTTACAATTTCATGTCTGCGAA
The DNA here is from genome assembly GCA_947683425.1 of Excoecaria cochinchinensis. Lineage (NCBI taxonomy): Eukaryota > Viridiplantae > Streptophyta > Magnoliopsida > Malpighiales > Euphorbiaceae > Excoecaria > Excoecaria cochinchinensis. Next base: position 4,628,027 of record CANTUQ010000194.1, on the reverse strand, counting down.
CAGTAAAAGGCTTTCTACCAGATATATGAGGAGCTTTGACCTTATTTCTGTTTGAAGAATTTTTCACACTTTTGACCTTTATAAAATTATGAAATGTGAGCATTTGTCAAGAGAAATAAAAAAATTATTGAAATATATATTTACATCTTCATTCAAGACCATCTCATCTTTGCATTTCAAGACAATAAAACTAACTTAAAAATATATACCTTGAATTTCTCTGATGCAAAATGATCGCAAAGTTCTTTCCATTTTTCAGAATCAGCATACTTTTCAGGCTTGTTCATCTTAGCCTCTTCTACAGAATTAAATTTTTTGAAATACTGATGCAACCTGTAACGCTCTTGTCGAGTACTACTTTTGAACCTTTCTATCAAGCAATCTTTCACTCCTGGATCATCCATATTCACATCCATGTACATCTGCATGTATTCAAATTTTATATCTTAAATATGGAAGAGAAATAAGACAAATAATAATATATCACAAAGATTAATATATTGATTTACATCCAAGTGGCGAAAGGCTGGATCTAAATCATCTTTCTTCAATTCCGACCATTTAACAGGTACTGAAATGACATCTCGAGTCACAACTCCGATCTGACTTGCAAATTTTGCTGATGCATCTGTTGTTACTGGCCTTCCTATATCAGTATCCACATGAAAATAATCATTATTAAGTAACTGAAAAAATAAAATAATATAGTTAAAGTTAAATTGAGCCCATATATATCATACATAACATAAAACATATATATATATAAAACTATTTTGGGTAAAATCTACATACTATTTAAGCAGATTTCAAGACACTAATTACAACATACAAAGAAATGTTATAAATTTATAAGATCGAAAAGAAGGAGAAAAACCTGATAATGAAAAGTTGACACTGGTGTACACCTTCAAAAATATAGTTGATTCTTGTGTATCCTAAAAAAAAGAAAATAAAATATATTTTTATTATTAATATATTATAAGTATAAATATATTAATATATTATTAATAATAATATGCTCAAAATAAATAAATTTAACAAATGTACATGACATACAAAATATATTTACTGTCCCATTCACTTTAAGAGCTTCTACAATCACACTGCATTTCCCAATTCAATTTGAATTAAAAAAAATCAACCAAATAGTCAAATAGATAACTAAATGCAAAACTGTTTCTAGAATCAAAATGTAGAAAATAAAAACCACATGCCCAATAACTTATACTAAATGCAAAATAACCTAGGATTTAGTGGGGAATGCGTCCCTAGGTATGTCATTCATGGATTCGGAATGCGTTAAAAGAAAAAGTTAGGTAACCTTGATGTTTTTCTTGCAGGGATTATGGGTGGTTATAACTTGAATCTTTCTGGGATTTTTTTTTGATCCCTGATACATTTCTGATCTCACTATAATGAGGCTTCAAGACCAGCAATGTCATTTTTCAGCTTCTTGGCCTACATTTGTAGCTCATCTCATTGTGTTCCTAATCAATCACTACCTAATGTTGACCTGTTCCTTTAATTATGTATTATTGATTAACAGAACATATTTGGATTTGAATTGAAGAGCTGGTTTTATTATAATCAATTCAAGTCCAACAATTAGAAGCAACATGTACACTCAACGGATTGAGTGAAGGGGGTTGGGTTGAATCTATACAAATTAATATCATTTTTCAATCATCAGGCCTACAAATTCCATTAGGGTACATAGCTGCAATTTAATTAACAATCTCATCTTCACATTCAATATTTCCAAATTTATTTTTATAAGATAATAGAATAAATATTATCCTTATCAAAATTAATATTAAAAGCTCTCTATGGGGTTAGGTTGGCTTTAAGACACACCACCAATTTTTTTGATAATTTTCTACAATTTTTAGTGTTTATAATCCATTCACAGCATATGTAACAAATGTTAAATCAAATCAATTTTTAATTTTCATTTTAATCAGTAGTAAGGCTGTAACACCCTGCATTCGAATATTTATTCAAGTATTGATATATCATCGGATTAACTCTCATTAAAAGAAAACATGATTCCATCTGGGTGATACACTTTCTACCTCACTATTCACTAATCAAGCTAGCCAAGATCTACATCAATGAAGTAGTCAGACTTTATGGAGTGCCTTACTCCATTGTATCGGACAGAAATTCTCGATTCTGAAAGATAATGCATGAAAGGAAAAAAAATTACTATATGGATTCGATCTAAGAAACATTTTAACGGATATGAAATAAGAGATCATAAAGAAATCCTTTGTAATATCCGACGCCCTTACTGCTTTTCGAGTATAGAGTGTTACAAAAGCAGCGTTTGGATTTGGATAATAATGAATTTATTATTATTATTTAAATATAATTAGACCATTCTTGTTGAGACTTAGGTGTTGAAAAGAAAGTGTTTTATTTTCTTTGGCTTGACTTTTACAGAAAGCACAACTACTCATTTATTAGGCCAACTTTAAATTAAATTTTTTTCCTGTAGGCATCTAATTTAAAATGTTATAAGATTTTTCTCCACTGTATTTCTACTGTTGTGTGTGATTGTATTTTTTCTTGATAAATTCGTTTACATTGATGCAATTTCAACTCTAATCAGCCATTATCTTTTCTTTTCTACAGCATGTAATCTCTCCCTTTCCAAGTCATATTCAAATTGGACAAGAACTTGTAAAACTAGTCCCTAAGAAACCCATATATGAATTAGTTAGAAGAATTAACATGAAGGCAAAAATGTCCATCCAGTCTTCCATAAAATCTCACACAGTTGCTTACACAGATCCATGGACAGAGCAAAGCTCTGTACTTCCACAGGGAGCTCAGGTTTAGGTATCACAAAAAGTCATCATAAGCAATATACTCATATTAATCAATGCAATATACAAATTTCCCAAATCATTATGTCTCAGCCTAAAATTCATCCCACAGAAGCAACATACAATCACTGGCAGAGGACCCAAACCATCACAAACACAATTAATCAAACTCATAAATATAAACATCATTAGTTTTTATCTGACAAATATCAAAATACATATCAGAACAGCCATAAAATCAATTCGATAAAACCAAAATAAGCAGCCTAACCCAACAGCCCCACAATAATAAATACTATGATATGCATAATATGCACGTCTTCTTATGAAAACACAGACGTACCCGGTTAACAAGCTGGTGAGGCTGCAACAAAAGGTCAGTAAGCGACCGGGCTCTGAAACTGGAGCTCCGAGGCAACTGGGATTTCTTGGACCATAAATTTTGAAATCTATCTCGGAACAAGCTTATATCTATCAAATCTGTGAGTTTAAAACACAAAAAATCAAATCACTCTTGCAAAAACAGCAGAACTAAAACCCAACTGTGAGAAAGTGATGATTTAAACAAAAAATCGAAAAGAAAAATCAACGTATACCTTTAACAGAGAAGAACCTAAATTTCGTCAAATTCCTTAGGGTTATAGAATTGTATTGAGAAGAATTGGGAATTGATAAGGGATTGAGAGATAGAGTAAGAGAAGGAAACCGAAAATTACCGCCAAAAAACAACCCTTTCCCACCTTTTTTTTCCATGATAATCGGATGTTTTTTGTCACCAAAAATCCTTGTTTCCTTCGTTTACGCTGTTTCCTTTCTTCAGTTATGCATACCGATATGAGAAAGGAAAAGGAAACGCTGTCGTTTCTGCCAAGGATTTACACTAAAATGTTGTTTTAATAAATAATTAATTTTATTCTAAATTGTTATTGTATTATTAATTAATTAACTTTTATATATAATTTAGTTATTTTTGTCAAAATATGGAAGACAAACTAATTTTGTAACTTATTTATTTATCATAAATAATATTATTATGACGAAATAATTTTATTTTCACTAATTCATTAAATTGTGACAAAAATAATTAATGTCACAAAAAATAATTATTTCATGACAAATTTATATGTCGCAAATAGTAAATTTTTTCATTATATTTTTTTCCTCCAAAAGAAAAAGATTGAAAAATTTTCCTTCATATCAAATGTATATTTCGTCACAATATATTTATTTTTTGTGATATATTTATTCGTCATAAATATAATATTTTTTATACTGATATGTTATTTATGACGAAAAAATTTTATTATCACTAATTTATTTAATTATGACAAAAATATTTCGTCACGAAAAATAAATATTTTATGACGATTTTATACGTTGCAATAAGTTATTATTTTGTCATTAAATTTTTTTCCCTCCAAAAAAAAGGTGGGAATTTTTCTCTCCTAAAAAAACCATGACGAAATATATTTTTCGTCACAAAATTAAACTTTTAGTGACAATAATTAAAATATAAAATGACGAAAAATAATTTCGTCACAGTAATAAATAGTATGGTGACGTTTTAAAAAATTTGTCATCGTAAGTTATAATTAGTGACGAAATTTTATGCGTCATTAAAAAATTCGTCACAAAAAGTCAAATTTCTTGTAGTGAACAAAAAGAAGGTGAATAAGCATGGAATAGAAATCAATAGTATTTAGACATATAAATGGAAGAAAATCGTCACAAAAAAAAAACCATATTAAGATAATAAATTTCAAACTCATAAAAATAGGCATGCATTCATCAAGCCATTATTCATGCATTAATCAATACCGTGAAAAATAAAATAAAATGGACAGAAATAAAATGAGATAATGGAAAAATGAGTCCAAAAATCTTTACCCTCAGAATTGATAGAGTGAAGAAAAGATGTCTCAATTCGTCCCCTTCGTCAAGTTTGGCAATGATAAACACAAAATTATCGTAGAGCACTCAAGTTTTTAACACAAAAGCTACTCAAAAAATCCCAAAAACGATTTCTTTGTTTGGTAAATTTGGTTGGTGGAAGACCCAAGCTAAAGAAAACTGATCTCCCTTCCTCAACTTGATCCAAATCCAACAAAAAATTTAAAAATCAAAGAAAAATCAAAGAGTAAATTTTTGATTTCAAGAATATTTTTTTTCTTTTCTCCAGAATTCTCCCGTCAACCACCTCAAGCTCTTCCCTTTTTTTTAGAAAAGTTCCTCCTCCCTCTTTTAAAAAACTCTCTCTTTCCCTTTATTTTCCCTCTTATTCTCAAAAGAGGAAAGGACAAAACCCCCTTTCTATTCCTCTTCCCCCAAAAACCCCTGAAACCTAAACGAAAATCCCTTTTGACGGTTCCCAAAATCTATCAAAAATTAGATTTTTGCAGGTGGGAAAGAGACAGGAGGGAGGCTGCCCGCGAGTGGGTGGCCATGCCCAGGCGCACCTAGGTGTTGGCGCACGTCCGCATGCCTCGCCCACGGGGCAGCCTCGAGCCGCACGCGAAGCCCCAAAAAAAAACCGTTTCTCCCAGAAATAAAATAAAAAATAAATAAATAAGTAAAATAAAATAAATAAGAGAAAATAGATAATGAAATTAATAAACACAACAAAAACCAAAATAAATATAAGTAAATAAAATTTTAAAGTATTTTGCTACAGATATAAGAACTTGACAAGGGGAATGATCGATTCTCACTTTATTGTCAACAAATCGGTCCTTATTTTTATTATTGGGTAATTCTGATCTTGGACCGCCTCGGGACCCGGTGTCTACAGTTGCTTCCAATTTTGGGAAAACTATCACGTAGGTGCCTAGGTGAGCCAAAATTCAGAAAAAGAAAAGAAGCGCGTACCTAAGGCGGCAACTTCCTGCTACACTGTCGTCTATAATCGTAGTGTGATTAGTTTTCGCCAGCTCGTCGGTGTGCAAAACCACCATCAAGTTGCGTGATTAATAAACGTCAGCTTGTTGACATGTGAAACCATTATTGAGTTGTGTGATTGATAAACGTCAACTTATTGGCCTGTGAAACCACGGTTGAGTTGTGTGATTGATAAACGTCAGCTTATCGACATGTGAAACTACGGTTGAGTTGTGTGATTGATAAATGCTAACCTGTCAACGTGTGAAACCACGATTGAGTTGTGTCGATGACCTTCCTACTGCTATGAAGAGGCACTCGTCTTTTCAAGTCACCATCTAGGCTGTGGAGCGATTGCTCTCTTTCTGTGTTGCACCGAGTCTTCTCCGGACTTACAAAGTGTGGGTACCATCCTCAAACGGCAATACGCCGAGTCTGCTCCAAACTTACCAACCCGGCAATTATTTTATAGCATGGCCTCAGCTATCCCCTGAATAAAACAAACTCCGTTAAATCAATCTATCATGATAGTTATTTTGACCATTTACCTTTCACAAAGGTTCAATTGTTGTTATCTCATCTTATCATTTTATCGTTTATTGTTTTGTCACCTCAATATATTATTTTTATCTTTGGCATGTCTAAAGTGCGACAAAGGAAAATAAATACATAAAGGAAGCAAATGATCATCACCATACAAAATATATCTATTTTGTACAAAACAAACAAATCTACAAATCATGACAGAGGGTCTCCCTGAATGTCCGGTTGCACTTTTTTGACTAATTTTCATTGTCTAATATTCCCTGCAAAATTAGGTCAAAAGCTTGCTAAAGGAATAAAGAAATAGAGATAATAAAGGATCATATATATATAAAGTATCTGTTTGGCATAAAAAAAAAGTGAACTAAAGTAGAGATCATAATAGGTTGTCTCCCTGAAAATCAGTCAAACGGATCATCGTCAGTGGTCTCTAATTTGACTAATCATGTCTATAAATCTGGTGTCCACACCCTCCTACAGAGGCTTCACTAACCGGGATGTTCGTTGTGCTGACCCCTTGACCATTTCCTCCATGAGCTGCTCTATGTATTGCAATCTCTCGTCCACGGCCTGTAGCCTCCCCTCGATATGCAGCTCCATGGCAATCAGGGTCTTGTCAGAATGCCGCTCCGCGGCCATCAACCTCTCATCCACATGCTGCTCCTTAGCCATCGGCCTCTCATGCATGGCCTATAGCTTCCCATGCATGGCTTGTAGCCTCCCATCCATACGCTGCTCCTCGGCCATCAGCCACTCCTGTAGCCTCCCATCCGTAGGTTGGTTCATGGCCGTCAACCTCTAATCCATGACCTGCAGCCTCCCATCCATACGCTGCTTCATGGCCATAAGCCTCTCATCAAAATGCTAGGATCTAACATCCAATGCCGCCAAAATCTCCCTTTGCATGACCTGGACTAAGGCCTCCGTGCTCGTCTTGCTCCACCCTATCCCTGGCCCAGGTGGTGATGGCAGAGCTGCCGAAGTAGATGCCCCCAAAGAATCTGGATGGTCGTGGGGATGATTCCCCCTAGATGCCTGAGGATCTAACCCCCAAGTATGTATATGAGGAGGAGAGCGCATCTGATCCCTTGGAGGAAATAGCGATGATAGAGCGCGAAAAAGATCCTCCGGATCTATATCTATATCCATACCATCTAGCGGCGAGTGAGCCTCTCCTCCCCCTGGTTGCAGATAATAATACCCCTCATCTGGCTGAGGCAGTGGAGACTCCTCCTCGGCTTGAGGCCGATCCTCGGGTGGCGCCACCGCTATGAGCGAAGGTAAATGGTATATTTGTCGAGTCTCTACCATGGTAAGTAGTCTATATTCCCCTGCCTGCTCATGCAACTGCTCAACCATGCCCATATATTTGGCAAGAGCCCAGTCAACATAAATGTCCCCATCCACGGGCGGGCCAAACATGCTAGGGTCGTGACCTAAGTGCAGTAGCACCCTGGTGACTACCCCACCTATACACAGTTGTGCCGTATAAGACTCTGTCTAACCATATCGACCATGATCTCATAACTAATGTTGAGCGGCATCCCCGTTGCCATGGCCCATAGACTCCAAATTTTTGCAGTGCCGACAGCACTAAGAATACCAGTTCTACCCAAATAGCTGCTAGCCAAAAGCCTCTGAACATATATAAAAACCTGTGAAGCTAATAGAGTACTCTTGGCTGTCTTATGGTCAAAATGGGCCCCTAGTACTGTGATCACTTCCCATCAGTGTGCCAGATAAGCCTTGTCCGGTACCTGTATATGGTCTCCGGTCGGAAGACCCATGATCTCTGTAAAACTCTGGTGACTCATCGTATGCCCCATGACTCTGACCCGAAATAATATGGCATCAACATCTGTGTCTGATCTCGAGGACCCCCCGTACTTAAGCATAGCCAGGAACTCTCTAGCAACCTTTGGGTATGTGAGGAAAGCTGGTGTGAGGAAATCCATCCAGCCCACGGCTGCTAACAGTATGCGGACTTCCTTCCACATGCCCATCTGTTCCAAGAATGCCAGGGATAGAAACTTAGTGGACAAAAACTGTGGGCGACATAATGCCTCAAACCTCCGTCTCTGTGCATCGGTCATCCATGCTAGGGGTGGAATATCTGTTGGTTCACTAGGCGGGCCCCATCGCAAAGGCATCCCTAAAAAAAGAAAATTTGAACAGTCATTTATTTATTATTTTTTAAATACTCGCTGAATGCTATGGGGATACTTTTCCAGGTAACCTTCACTGCCAATATTTCCTGCAAAATTAAAATCCATATGCAAGGGTAAGTTATGCGCGTGCGCGTGAATGTGCATTCTTTCGAGTTGTAACAACCCAAAATAGGCCTAGTCGGAATCTGCGTGGTAAGTCAGAATATTTAGAGCATTTCAGTAATTTTAGCAAAAGAAAATTTGGATAATAAGGACTTTATTGTAAAGAATTAATTTAGTTAAGTCAATTGAAGGAATTATATGGTATACATGTGATATATGGATGTAAGGTACTTTTGGTTGTGGCATAATCTAGTAGTATTTGTGTATAATAACTTGGATAAAAAAGTGATTTCTTGGAGATTATATGGTGTGAGTCAAGGTTGGTACCTTGGATATTAGTCAAAGATGAGAGTAAAAGGGACCATTGGTAGAGTGACATGTGTTTGGGTTGTTGGGAGCATTGAATGAAGATTTGATAGGAGAAGAGAGAGGGGAGAAAGATATGGTAGCTTCCCGTGGAAGCCACTTAGTTTTGCCCTCTTCCTTCTCACGTTCTCTCTCTCTCACTCTCTCATCTCCATTTTCTGCTCTCTCTTCCTTTCATGTGGGTGTTTCTCAATCTTTAAGCTAGGGTTTTGGATTTGAAGGTTCTAAAAGGTAAGTGGCTATATTATTTTGGTTTGGGATCTTCTTCTCCATCATCTTCTTCTTTATTTGGATTTGTAATGGTGATATGGTTTTGTTTTGCTTGGGTTAATTGGGTTTATTTTGATTTGATTGATGCAAAAATCTAAAGAAAAGAGGAAGGATAAAGGGAAAGGAAAAGTTGTAGATTGAAGTCAGTGGAATTTTGAGCTCCATTTCAGGTTTGAGAGTGTTTTACATCATCACTTTGGATCATGTTTTTGAGTCAAATATTGTTGTTGTTTGTGAGTTTTGGTATATAAAAATGCATGAGTATAATTGATTTGTGTACACGATTTTTGATGAGATAGTTATAGTAGTTTGCATGTTGATTTAGAGTGTATATGCAGAAATATATGATGAATTTCTGGGTTTGTGCAACCTTTTTATATATTGTTTTGATTTGAGTAATTGTTGTGTAAGTGAGTTATGTTGTTATAAGCATTATAAGTGTAGCATGGTTATGAGTTCATTATGGTATATGCTAAGTATATGATTAAAGGAATGAATGATTATGTATGATTATTTAGGGTTGTGATGGATTGGGAAGGCTTGAATATATGTTTGGGTGCTGTGGATTTGAAATTTAACATAGGTCACGGTGATAACCAGTTTTGTTGCCACCGTGAGGTATGTTAGGATTGCAATCTGCCCGTGTGTAGTTGGTATGTCATGGTGATAACCACTTTGATTGCCATCGTGAGGTACCCAGTTTTGCTTTCTATTTTTGAGTTCCGGAGGTATGTCACGGTGACAACCACTTTGATTGCCACCGTGAGGTACCTCAATCTTGCATTCTGTTTTGTTTGTTGTGCATGTCAGGGTCACAACCATTTGGTTGCCACCGTGAGGTACCTCTGTCTTGCATTCTGTTTTGTTTGTTGTGCATGTCACGGTCACAACCATTTGGTTGCCACCATGAGGTATCTTCAACATGTAATTTTTTCTCCTTTTTGCATCCTCAAATGTTAAGTATGAGGATTATTGGCTTTTATAATAGGTTTAACATATCTAAATAAGTTTTCATAGCCTGATAAATGGTATATGTATACTAGTTATTCATTTGAGAGTTGTATGTTGATTATACCTATAAATGATTTACATAACTTTACTTATGATCTATGTACATGTGTGGTTAAGTTACATGAATACTTTGGTAGTTATACCTCTATATTGAAAGGAGTTATATATGTGTATTTATTGTAGTATAAATGCAATTTGAGCCTGGTAGTCATAGTTAGTGGATAGATAAGCACTTATCCAGGGTCATGGTGTGAGTGCAGCTGCTATATGTTATTTGCTACATACGAGCCCCGTTTGGGTCATATAAAATGTTCGAGACCTCGATCTCTAGTATACCTTCGAGTATACATGATTATAAAATATTTTGAGACTCATGTCTCCATATGCTTGGGATACTGTGTCCTATCAGTATCGTTAGTACCCGTATCCACTAGTTAGCGAGTAATCAGGCTATTACTTGAGGTTATTATATGAGTTCGATATATGAAGCCATTAGTTATATGATATGAATATATGTTACATGTATAAGTATATGCATTATGACATGTTGAAATGTAGTACTTGTATTCGAGTATGAATGGTTACTTGTTTGTATTATGATGAATACTTGTTATAAGCACGAGATATATATATATTTATATGCTTTTGTTATTATTAAGTTTATATTTATGTTATTGCGATTATATGTTCATGTATGTGTTGTTCCTCCCCACTAAGCGTTATCGCTTAGCACGGGCTCTTTTCCCGTGTAGGTGGCATGTTCTTTTTGGGAGTCGAACATCTGCAGGTCGGCCACTAGAAGTCTAGAATTGGAGTTATTTTGTCTTCCACTGTATTTTTGTATATGGAATATGATTTTGGAAATGTAATTTTTGTAAAGGATTATTTTGTATATGTATTTATTTACAAATCCCTTTTTGTAAAATGATATGATAATATTATTATATGTATATGGATTTGGTATATTTTGATTAAATGTACTTGTTTTCTTAACATGTCTTGAGCATATGTATGCGTTTTTGTGAGTTGTGTGCGTGGCGCCCCGGCATCCTTCCAACGGGGGTATCGGGGGGTTACACGAGTGGCTCAGGTGTCGAGGCACAATATCATTCTTTGATAACCTCCACTGATATGATTCATGGCCCAGGTTCCCTCCGCGCCGAGTTCGCAACTCGCAACAGGAAGCCTCTGATTACTCTCGGTGCCATTCGTCATTATTTTAAAGGTAGCGTGCCCCTTGTGGATTTTCATGCTAGCTTTTCTTAGTGAAAAATGCGTCCCTTTCAGGATTTTCACATGACCCTGTGCCTAACTTTTTCCCAGAATGGACCCAAACCAATCCAGCGGCTTTTATTCATTTTATTTTTATTTATTTATTTATTTATTATTATTATTATTATTATTATTATTATTATTATTATTATTATTATTATTATTATTATTATTATTATTATTATTATTTTCATAGGCTTGATTTTCCTTATGAAAGTACTGCCTGATTATCTTACAGACGATGACAAGATAAGAGGGCTAAGTCCCCTTGCCGGCAAAAGCAATAATGGATAAATTACATGCATCCGATGGAAAATGATATATTATCTTTTCACAAGGGAACTAGATGACATTAATCATACGAAGTGAGTTATTTTGAGCATATAATTGCATATATGTATATGTTGAAAGCATCAAAACTCTTATTATCAATCAGCCCTCTCAAGTTTTTGTGATTGAACATTTTCTCTCAACCCTTAATTTTTGCCCAAGGCGCCTTCTTGGTTTTCACCTTGGTTGGCACCCAATTTTAGCAAGGCCGCCTTTTCTTGTTTTTGACCCGCAGGGCATTTATTCTCTTCTTTTGATTTTCGAGCCTTTAGCTGTGGAACCTTTTCAATCTGTCCACATTCCTTGAACTCGTTTCCATCGCCTGTCTATTAAGATTGCAGCTCCTTTGGACAATATCTTCTTCAGAACAAAAGGTCCTTCCCAATTCGGTCTGAACTTGCCTCGAAAGTCCGAAACCCCCGGCCTCATTTGCTTGAAGACTAAATCCCCTTCTTTTAGGGGGTTTTTCCTGACTTTCTTCCTGAACGACCAAGCCAGTCTTTTTTAGTAAACTTGATTATAGTAGTAGGCTCGCATCCTATCTTCTTCCAATAAGTTCAATTGTAGCAACCGCCACTACAAGAAAAATCAAAAATAGAGACGGAATGAATTCCGTCTCTAAATAGAGACGAAAATCATTTTCCGTCTCTAAATAGAGACGGAAAGAAATTTTCGTCTCTATTTAGAGACGGAAATTGGTTTTCGTCTCTATTTAGAGACGAAATTAGTTCCGTCTCTAAATTTGGTCGCTAAATATGGCGGGATTTTTTCCCGCCAATATTGGAGACGGTATTTAGAGACGGAATACTTGTTCCGTCTCTAAATAGAGACGGAATAACTTTTTCGTCTCTAAATAGAGACGGAATAACTTTTCCGTCTCTAAATAGAGACGAAAAATTCATACCGTCTCTAAAAATAGAGACGGAATAATATTTTCGTCTCTATTTAGAGACGGAAAAGTCATTATGTCTCTAATTTTAGAGACGGAAGACGATTTCCGTCTCTAAATAGAGACGGAATTTAATACCGTCTCTAAATTTCGGGTTTTAGCCCTAATTCCCTTTCTTTCTTTTTTCCTTCTTTCTTTTCCCCTCTCCTTTCTGCTTCCTGTATTCGCTGCCCCCTCCCTCCGTTGCCCGAGCCCTCCATCCGGCGTTTGTTCCCACCGCCGCCGTCGAGTAGACGCCGGTGAGGTAAGCGTTTTCCCCCCTCTTTCTTTTTTTCCCCTCTTCTTTCTTTTCCCTTTCTCCTCCTATTCCTCTGTCCCCCTGTACGTTGCCCATCGTCGTCCGGTCCCCTTGCCCCCGACGAGTCGACACCGGCGTTGTTCTCCGGCCCGTCGTCTGCTCCGGCGAGATCTGCATCATCAGGTAATAAGTTTTTTTTTATTTTTTGAATTATTATACTTAAAATGTAGATTAATTATGTGTTGTAAATTCAAAAATTCATAGAAATTTTATATAGTTGTATGAATTTTAACATTTTATTGCAATAATTATTAGTTTGTAGCATTTTAAATATATTGGTAAATTGTACAGACATTTTCAAGCTAAGAATATGTTGAAATAGACTTATTTTGTGACAGTGGATTTTAGGATTAAACATTTAGAGTCTAAGGTTTATTAGAATATTAATATTTAGGATTTATGGTTTAGAGTTTAGTTTTTAAAGTTTATTTAGGGTTTAGGATTTAATTTGAGCATACAAAATGAAACAAATATGTAATCCAAGTTGGTTAGAGCGGAGAAAACTAAAATATTGTAATTACATGTTGTGGTTTCATTGCATGATATGTATGTACTTTTCATAATGAAATTTCTAAATGCTACTAATGAACTTGAATTATGACAATTGGTGTGAAAGATAGTTTAGCAATATTCAATTTTCCTTTTATAAAATTTTGAGTATAAGTTAGATATTAATTTTGTCATCCATAAAATTTAAATTCGAAATACAAATATATATAAGGCATCATTTAACACTATGCTTAGTCTTTTTTTAGCACTTCAATGGGCTTAAATTTAACAAGTTAAAATGGCCTGCTCATAAACAATAAGAAGAACATCACAAGTAAAACAAAATACGAAAATCCTCTTTAAACCTAAAACTTTTCATTATTAAAACTTAATATACAAAATTTGGCAAGAAATATCTTAGTTTTATTTTTTATAATATATTTTTAAACTTGAATTCTATTCTAATAGAAATTAAACAAAATATTAAATCATTATTTAACTGAATTAAATCATCATTAATTATTTTCCCCTTAATAAAATGTACTTTTTTAATAAATATGTACCTTTTTAATAATGTTATAATTAATAATCTCCTTAATAAAATGTTAAAATACTAATATTTATCATAATAACATTAAAATAAGGATTAACTAATGTCAAGTAGCTCAGTTGGTAAGAAATCAGTATATTAAGCTGTATAACATAATGATATTGAAGATGTAAAATCATTATTTAAAAAATAAAAAATGTAAAACCAAAACTTGGGTCACCATTACATTCTCAAAAGATTTGAATTTATTTTATAATATTTATATAATTCAATGGTTATTGATTCCTGAATTGCTAGTTCCAAACCAATCCTAACTCATATTAACATTTAAATCTATATGATATATAATTCCTCATCTCAAAATAATTGTTATTTAAGGTACACCAAAGTCAAACTTACCCGCTCTTTAATGATAATTTATCTTACATTTTCTTTTTACTCCAACTTCACTTAATTTATAATTTATGTTTCTTGCTTAATCATCTGCTTTCACACCTAAACTTTTTCAACAAGTCCAACATAAATATAAGAGTTATTTGATTATAAAATAATATTGAATAATAATAAAATTATTTGTATATCAAATGGTCATGTATGAATTCAATTATATATAGTTATCAGCGTAAATGTAATTTTTTTAAATGAAATTATATATCTTGCTCCATGTACCCCGCCGTTATCTGTATCGACCGCTGATCAGCTTCGCATCATGCATTTTTTCTATCCCCTGCCCCCTCCCTGACCGACTGGTATATGACGAAAGGTCAGTTTTTCGATATCAAACTGAATTTGATAATAATAAATATTTACCGTGGATTAGATGTGAGACGGTATTGCATTCGGAGAACCAATAATGTATTTTTGATTGTTGCACTACAGTTTTATGTATTTGATACTAATTATGTATTTTTTATTGTTGCACTACAGTTTAACAATAATGAATAATTTAGACAGAAGTTGGATGTATAGAAGACTAATGCCTGATGGTTTCATTAATCTTGAGTTTGCCGAAGGTGTTCAATATTTCATTGAGTATGCAAGCTCTCAGCCTGCATATATGGACGGTTTGAAAATTAGATGTCCATGCAAAAAGTGTAAACATAGGTGTTATCTACCTACGGAGGAGGTGCATCTACATTTGCTGAAGAAGGGATTTGTGCCCAATTATTTGAATGGACAAGGCATGGAGAACCAATAATATGTAGCACGTCCAAAAGTTCGAAATTTGGGCCGAATATAATTGAAGCTGAAGTGCATTCGGAATTTGCACCAGAGATGGTTGAATCTGAGTTGCATGGGGGGGGGAGGAAATTTGATGGCAAACAATGTTTTTGCACCTGAAAATCCTTATGCCCAAATGGTTTATGATGCAGTGGGAAATACATTTCAACCCAATTTTCTTGGGAATGAAGAAGAGGAACCGAACCCAACAGCCAAAAATTTTTTCGACTTACTTAATGCTGCTGACCAGGAATTATGGCAAGGATGTGATAGTATGACTCAGTTAAGCTCCGTGGCTCGAATATTGAACATTAAATCTGAAGGTCATATTTTTGATCGGAGTTTAAATGAAATACTGGCTTGGTACAATGAATCATTGCCATCGGACAATCAAATGGTTGAAAGTTTTTATGATATGAAAAAGTTGCTTAGGGGTCTGGGTTTGCCTGTAGAAAAAATTGATTGCTGTCGACTCGGATGTATGATCTATTGGGGAGATGATCTGGATTTAATGGATTGCAAATTTTGTAATCAACCAAGGTTCAAGTCGATTAGTGGTAATAGGAAGCAAAAATTAGTACCATGGAAACGGATGTATTACTTTCCTATTACTCCAAGACTTCAGCGGCTATATTCATCCGATGTTACTGCATATCACATGCGATGGCATGATGAACATGAACAGGCAGATGGAGTAATGAGCCATCCATCAGACGCAGTTGCATGGAAGCATTTTAATGATATTCACCCCGAGTTTGCTGCCGATAGTCGAAATGTTAGATTGGGTCTAAGCACTGATGGTTTTCAGCCTTTTGGGCAATCAGGACAACAATATTCATCATGGCCAATAATAATAGTTCCTTATAATTTGCCTCCATGGATGTGTATGAATGAGGCTTACATGTTTTTAACAGCAATTGTGCCGGGCCCGAAGAATCCAAAGCAGAAAATTGATGTATACATGCAACCATTGATTTCTGAATTGCGGCAATTATGGGAATTCGGTGTGCTAACATATGATGTGTCACGCAAACAGAATTTTATGATGAGAGTAGCTTTGATGTGGACAGTTAGCGATTTCCCTGCATATGCTATGCTATCAGGCTGGAGCACAGCGGGAAAGTTAGCTTGTCCCTACTGTGGCAACGACTCAGATGCTTTTTATTTGACTAATGGGTGTAAAATTTCGTGGTTTGACAGTCACAGGAAATTTCTTCCTCCAAATCACCCATTTAGACGAAATAAACACAAATTCATTAAGAATAAAGTTGTCCATGCTCCCCCTCCACCTAATAGATCGGGTGAAGAAATCCTACAAGAGATTGATGAATTGGGTTTGCTGAAAGTAACAGAACTTGAGGCTGAAGAACTCAACAGTAGCATTTCCAAAAACTTTGGTTGGAGAAAACGCTCTATATTCTGGGATTTGCCTTATTGGAAATCAAATTTGATACGGCATAATTTGGACGTGATGCATATCGAAAAAAATGTCTTCGAAAATGTATTCAACACGATAATGAATATTGAAGGAAGGACTAAAGATAATGCAAAATCGCGTGCTGACTTGAAATTGTATTGCAAAAGAAGTGAATTAGACAAAGATTCCCGAACAGGCAAGTATCCAAAAGCGTGTTACACTTTGGACAAAAGGCAAAAGGAAGTTTTGTGCGAATGGTTACTAATCATAAAGTTCCCAGACGGCTATGTTTCAAATTTAGCAAGGTGTGTTGACATGAGAAAGTATAAATTGTTCGGAATGAAAAGCCATGATTGTCATATATTCATGCAAAGGTTGATGCCAGTTGCTTTTCGCTAGTTGTTGCCACAGAGAGTTTGGGAAGCTATAACTGAGTTAAGTATATTTTTCAAAAACTTGATATCGTCTGAGATAAAGATGGCTGACATGGAAAAACTCAAGAATGAAATTGCAGTCATACTTTACAAATTAGAGGGATTTTTTCCTCCGAGCTTCTTTGACATTATGGAGCATTTACCGATACATTTAGCACATGAGGCCAAACTGGCAGGACCCATTCAATATAGATGGATGTATCCCTTCAAAAGGTAAAACTAAATCTTTGATATACATACGGTCAATTAATTTGGTAATTTATTATTAACTAGCCATAATTTATCATGTAGGTATCTGTATCACTTGAAAAAAAAATGTCAAAAAGAAAGCATGAGTAGAAGGCTCAATATGCAATGCGTACTTGGTTGAAGAAGCTAGTACGTTTTGTTCTCATTACTTTGAGCCTCACGTCAGCACAAGACGCCGCAAGGTTCCTCGTAATGACGACGGATGCCAAACAAGTACGTATGATGGAAATTTAGCTATTTTCACATATTCTGGTCGATTACACGGACGTTCTACCAGAAGAATGCTGACAGATGAGGAATTGGAGGCTGCACATGGTTATATCTTACTTAATTGCCAAGAAATTCAACCATTTATGCAGTAAGTGTTACTTGTTTGACTAGGCGAATATTTATTTAATAATGGTTCAATATCATATGTAAGTTATGTTGTCCGATGCAGTTTATATGAGGAATGGTTAAAGGAGCTTATGCCACATATAACACAAAATGACATAAATAAGGAAGTCGAAAAGCACTTTCATTTATGGTTCAAGACATATGTAAGTGTTAACTTCAAATATATTTAAGACATATATTGTATTTCGTGAATTGATTAAATGACTAAATGCAATTACATTATGTAGGCATCGACGCATACAATTGAAAATAATTTCATATCTGATGTTGCGAAGGGACCATTGCGTACTGTTAAATCTTATCCGGTTTATTTTGTGAACGGGTACAAATATCATACGCAATCTCATGGTCATAACAAGGCTACTACAAATAGTGGAGTTTGCATTCAAGGTGAATTGATGAATTATTACGGCAAAATTTTAGAGATATTGGAAATTGAATACCCCGCCTTGCCAATAAAACGATGTGTGCTATTTAAGTGCGAATGGTTTGATCCAACGCTTAATATTGGAACAAAAGTGCAAAACGCATATAATTTGGTTGAGATAAATCAAAGAAGAAGACTTGCTAATTTTGAACCTTTTGTGTTGGCCATGCAAGCGATTCAAGTGTACTATCTTTCGTTTCCTAGCCTAAGGCGAGATAAGAAAGATTGGTTGGCAGTTTGCAAAGTAAAACCGAGAGCCTTATTTGAAATTAAAGCTAATCGATAAAATAAATGAATTGAAAGTGAAGCCTTTCAGGAAGATGAAGTGGCGAGTCATGAAATAAATGAAAGCATGCCATATGAAGATAATGAGCCTTTGAACAATGTTGATAATGAAATGGTTGATATTGCATCGGACGAGGAATCCAGGTCTACATCTGAATTGGAAAGCGAATTTGATTCTAATTATTCAGAAAATGAAGACGATAGTGATAATGAATTACATTTAAGTGATGATAGCGAATAATTTTTTGACCACGTGAGTATGATCCATATGACCCGCATATCATTTAATACTTTCTGTTTGGTTTAATTTACAAATGACACATATATGTATTATTGCCACATATAATTATGATTATGTAATAATAACCTGATGTATAATATTGTTCAATAAAATATTCAGGGAAAAAAATGCAGCACAAGAGAAGGACTGGTATCTTACCACCTAGGGTGCGTTCGTCATTATCCACACCAGTTAGTCAAGGTGATGGATCGTCTCATGCTTCTGCACCTCCGCATACGGCTGCAGAATCTACACCCCCGACGTATCCAGGCCCATCTCATCCTACTGGTACATCATCTGCTGCAGCGCCTCCTACAGAGATTCCGTCTGAGGCATCTCAGAGATATCCTGATACAGTTGAAGGCCCTTTGCCCGGATCAGTTGGTGTGGATGGACGGATTTATATTGCCATTGAAGGAGAATAGTGAGTTATTAACATTCGTATTTCTATTTATTATATATGATATGCTGCATTTCTTACAATTTATTATATTTATGTTGTCTATTAGCTTTTTGCCATCTGGTGTTTGCTCCCGCTCCATGGCTCGAACATTTAAGGAGAGAATGGAACTCAATGGTTTTTTATGGAAGAATATATCTCATGAGACAAAAATATTTTATTTTGAAGAGTTTCGGGTAATTAAATTAAATTATTTATTTCTAATTATTGCACCTTAATTCATGTATTATTTAAATTTTATACGCATTGTACAAATACATACATTATGCTTAACTTTTTTCTTTTTGTTGTATATTTCTCAGAAAGCTTTTATTGGGATTCCTCGGTTGATCACCTTGTCTACACTGTTTGGGAGAAACGTGCTCGTGTACGTTACAAGGACAGGCTTAACAAGCTGCACAAAAAGGGTCGACGACCACGGTACATAAATGAAGAAATTTGGGCACATTAGTTGCAGTACTGGTCATCACCGGAGGCCCTCACAATTGCCGATCGAAATTCTACTAATAGGATGGGCGGGACAGAGGGAGTTAGCATTTCTATACACACTGGAGGAATGTTGACCCATCGGGAGCATGCTGGCAGACTCGTAAGTATTCATACATCTTAATTTATACAAGCTATTTTTTATTGCAATACATCACATCTTGATAATAGGCTAAATATTTCTTTGCATGAAGGAGGATGGGAAAAATGTTGTGTAAGGAGTTTGAAAAGGATTTTGATTGTGGATAATACAATTCTAAATATATTTTCATGCTTTTTAAGCAGGGAGTTTGTTACAAATTAAGGGAAAACTCTGCCAAAATTTTTTAAATCTATTGCCAAGTGTTATTGTTTTTTGAGATTGCAATACATCACATCTTGATAATAGGCTAAATATTTCTTTGCATGAAGGAGGATGGGAAAAATGTTGTGTAAGGAGTTTGAAAAGGATTTTGATTGTGGATAATACAATTCTAAATATATTTTCATGCTTTTTAAGCAGGGAGTTTGTTAAAATTAAGGGGAAACTCTGCCGAAATTTTTTAAATCTATGCCCAAGTGTTATTGTTTTTTGAGTTAGAATTGTTTTCGCTTAGTATTAATATATTAACATATATGAGTATTATTGTGGTTTTTTCATATTACTTTTGATACAATTTTAAGGAACGTTAACTTCAAATATTGTTGACCTATAATTTATTTATAGGAGTCTAGAATGGGCAGAGCACCGTACCCTCATGAGGTATTTATGCATACACATACGCGAAATCATGACGGTGTCACATTCGTCAGCGATCGAGCTAGACAAGTTCATGTATGATTTTTAAAATTGTTACAGTTATTTTTCTATATGTTTTTAGTTTTAGATTACTCTTAAATAACATTCGATTAATTTTCATTATAGGAACGGGTACTAGAGGGTCTTCAGAGTCAGGAGGCAGATGGTGGTAATGTTGATCATGCAAGAGTATATTACGACGCAGCTGGTGGTAGGGACCGCCATGGACGGGTCTTCGGCTTGGGCTCTTATGCAAATACTTGTTATTCACATGCTGCTTCATCCTCTACGGCAACGGCGAGTAGACTTGCTGCGACTACAAATGAGGTTATTGAGCTTCGTGGCACAGTCGACACTTTAATGGACCGCATTGGTAGGCTAGAGGAATTCATTGCCCAAAATGTTCGTGCACCGTCGACTGATCGTCCACAGTCACCTCCATCTTAGTTAGTACTGTTTAATACACTTTTCAAGTACTTTTGCTTGTAGTCTTATTACATATATATATTAATACATTACTATTTATACTTTTATTTATTTTACTTAATTTTTATTTAATACTTGTTTCATTAATATTATTATATATAATTTTGCCAATTATAGTTTTATTATTTAAAAAAATTATGTATTAAAAATAGCTTTCAAGACGGAAAATACATTTAAATATAACTAAAAGATATAGTTAATAATATATTAAAAAAAATGTATTTAAAAATAGAGACGGAAAAATAATTTCCGTCTCTAAAAATAGAGACGGAAACGAGTTTTCCGTCTCTATTTTTAGAGACGAAAATAATTTTTTAGAGACGAAAACGTCAATCCGTCTCTATTTTTAGAGACGGAAAAATAATTTCCGTCTCTATTTTTAGAGACGAAAAATTTCGGTCTCTAAATTTAGAGACTGCCAAAATAGAGACGGAATTTTCCGTCTCTATTTTCCGTCTCTATTCCCCTGATTTCTTGTAGTGCGCTGTTACGTCCATTCTGCTTCTAGTAGCTTGGCTTCCGATATCACCCTCAAGGATTGGAGTTCGATTTCTACTGGTAAAACTGCTTCTGTCCCATAAACCAAAGAAAAGGGTGTAGCTCCCGTTGAAGTTCTGACGGTAATCCTGTAGCCCCACAGTGCGAACGATAGTTTCTCAGCCCAGTCCTTATAGGTCTGCACCATCTTAGCCAGTATCCTCTTTACATTCTTATTGGCCGCCTCGACCACCCCGTTAGCTTATGGTCGATAGGGAGAGGATTCATGGTGCTGGACGGCATACTTCTTGAGCATTTATTTGGTCTCAGCTTGGAATTGTGCCCTGTTATCTGACACAATGTGATGCGGGAGTCCATATCTACAAATCATGTGTTATTCAATAAACCTGGCCATTTCTCGGGCACCCAATTTCTTGAAGGATTCATCATCTACCCACTTAGTGAAGTAATCAATAGCGACTATGATAAATCTATGCCCATTAGAGGCTGTCGAATGTATTTCTCCCATGATGTTAATTCCCCAAGTTGCGAATGGCCATGGAGACATAAGGTTGCATAAATTTGAAATTAGCAAGTGTCTTAGATTGGCATACTGTTGGCACAGTTGACACTGCTTCACATAGTTAGAATAATTTGTATCCATTGTCAGCCAGAAAAACCGTTAGCGTATGATTTTCTTTGCCAGAGGTAGACCATTCATATGGGCTCCGCAGACCCCGGCATGGGTCTCTTCCATAACCTTCTTGGCCTTTTTCTCGTCCAAGCATCTTAGTTGTATGCCATCAGCTTGCCTCTTGTACAACACACCATTTACACTTATGAACTGGGTGGATAACTTGTGAATCATCCTTCGGTCCTTTTCAGTGGCTTCTTCCGAGAATACTGACCTTTCCAAATAGGTTCGAACGTCATAATACCATGGCCTTCCGTCGGTAACCTTAACATCCCTGACCTGCTCGGTTTCAAAGTATGGCTTGTTTGAACTAGAAATGAGTACGGGCTTCATGACTACTCCTTCTGGGTTATTGTGACGAGCGCCGAACCCCGTATGGCCCCTGAAAGCCCGCTTTAGGGCGATCGATAGAGGTTCATAAAACTTGTAAGGTATTTACAAGTGCGTCTATTTTGGGCAATAAGGAGATTTCATGGAGTCGCCACCCAATAAAATATTAGGAAAGTTCATCTCACCTCAGTGAGCCTAAGACGGCACAGCTATGTCCATTTTGGGCAAACCAGAGGGGTCTTGGAGGTCCCATCCTAATAGAACATTAGGATGATCCTCTCGCCTCGTGGAGCCTAGGACTATACAAATTAAAGCCTTTTTACGGGACACAAGAGGTGTCTTGGAGATCCCATCGAAATGGGTCTCTCGCCTCGTTGAGCCCAAAGACCAGAGACAGGTTCGGGACTTCCCATTTATTCATACCTTGGCTAAGTTTATAATCAAGTTTTGAATTTAGCGTTTCATCCCATTTCTCATTCAATTTTAATGCAATTTAATTAAACGCATATCAATCATATAATAAAAGCGATAAATAAAGAAAATAAAAGCAAAATAAATTACAAAAAAACTAGGGGCGGAATACAACCCCCATTTGTAAATAAAATGCAAATAATACATAAATTGGGCTATTTATTAAAATGAGGACCTTGGTCCTCTCATGCATAATTAAAGAAAATAATTTTAAAGTGATAATTTATTTTGGATGAAAAATTTAGGACATTAGTCCCATTTTTATTAAATAAAACCCAATTTAGTTTAATAGAAATATTTTTGTGATTTTCTTAATTAACGTGCATAAAAATAAAATTAAATAAACTTATTACAAATTACATATTAGAAATAAATAAAATAATGAAAGCAAAATAATGAAAATTAACAAATCAAATCCCCAATGGATCTTCAAATCTTCATGGGCTCCCACTTGGTATGGAAAAGACTCACATATAAAAATAAATATTAAAAATAAAAGAAAAAAACAAATAAAATTTAAGTTAGTAAAAAATTATTTAAACATGTAACATGAAAACAATTAAATTAAGGCAATCAAAATTGCATCATATATGACAAGCCAATTAAAATGACATAATAAAAATATGCAATCTAATTAATTTATAAATTCAACATGCCAAAAGAAACATAAAATAGTGATGATAGAATTTAACATGCATAAAGACATAAAATAACAACAATAACATCCAATCATGCATAAAAAGCAAAAGAAATAATAAAAATCAGCATGCATAAAACATAAATAATAATAGTAATAATAAAATTAAACAAGAATAAGGATAATAATAATAATACTAATGATGGTAATAACTATAATAATAATAACACAATAATAAACAAAGAATATGAACAATCAAATAATAATAATAATAATAATAATAATAATAATAATAATAACATTAAAGAAGATAAACAATCATATAAACATGTAAGAACAATAGGAAATAAAAATCAACATGGCATGTTTAAGGCATGATAATAATAATACCAATAATAATATGGACAATCACATAAGCACATAGTAATAATAATAATAATAATAATAATAATAATAATAATAATAATAATAATAATAATAATATATGAACTATTCAATTAAATATGGAAGAGTAAAATGAAAATAAGATAAGCCAATTATTTTAAAACATGTTAAATGATAATACTAATACTATTTGTGCACAAAAATGATGACAATAATATGAACATGAACAATTAAAGAAGAAATAAGAACAAGAAAAAATAGTATGAACAATTAGATAAAATAAGAAGTAAAAAACATGAACAATTAAATAATAGTTCTAAAAGAATTTACATGATAATTAATTAAATAAAATCAAAAGAATAAAATGATAGAACTAAAAGAATTTACATGTTAACTAATTAAATAAAAGCAAAAGAATGAAATTAAAATTAATTAAGAAATTGAGCCAAGAATGTTTACCCTCAAAATTTATCTTGAAGAAATGAAGGTAGATGATCCAATTCCTTGTCTTGATTTGAAGAATATGATTAGAAAAATAAAATATTGAAAGATAAATTTTACTTAATAACAAACAATTGATTTGTTTGTCTTAAAGTAGAAATTGTTAATTGAAAAGAAAAAAGTCACCAAAAACAAAAATTATTATTTTTTGCCTTGATAATTTTCTTGGAAAAATTCTTTAGAAGACTTGAAGGAATTTGCTTGAGAGAAGAAAGAAGAAGGAAAAAAATTTCTCAAGAAAATCCCCCTCTAATTTTCCTTTTAAAATTCCTTTTATTCCTCTCCAAAATTCAGATTTTTTAATTAAGAAATTAAATTAATTTAATTCCCATAACTACAAAAAACAACTGAATTTGGAGGGTTGGAAGATAAAAGACTTTTTGAATTAAATTATGCAAAAAAAATGAGTTAAAAAGCATTAAAAATGAAGAAAATATGACAAAAAGGCCATTGGGGCGAAGTGGGGCGTCAGGGGGCGCACTGCACGCACAAGCACAGATATGCTTTCGAGAAAAGCACGGCTGTGTTTTCGCGCACGCTCACGCAGTGCAGCGCAAAGCACATTCGTGCTTTCAAAGAAGCACAGTCGTGCTTTCAAAGAAGCACAACCGTGCTTTTTAGACAGAATTTTTTTAAAAAAAAAATTCTATAAAAACACAATAATTTAAAAACTAACTTTTTATCCCAAAATAATTTTTAAAACATTTTTAAAATATTTTTAAAATACATTTTTCTTCATTCCTAACAAATCAAAACGACAATGAAATTATCACTTCCAACTTTCATTCTTTTTGCCTATAAATCGGCACACTTAATTTCATCATTAGGTAATCCTGATCAAGGCTACTCGGGACCCGGTGTCTACAGTTATCCCACATAGATACCAGGGTGGCCAAGGCATCTGCTAATTGGTTCTCATATTGAGGCACATAGCTAAAAGTGCAGCTTTCAAACTGACCACTTAGTTCCTTTAAGCACTTCACGTATGGTAATAGTCGTTCTTCCTTGATGGACCATTCACCCCTGACCTGATGGACTACTAAGGATGAGTCTCCTAAGACCTCTGCTACTTTTAGCCCTACGGCTGAGAGTGCTTCCAACCCGAAAATGCAATCCTCATACTCAGCTTTGTTGTTGGCGGCTTTATATCTCAGTTTCTTAGCTAAGGGAAGCTTCTCACCCTTTGGGGTTACCAAAATTACTCATGCTTTGGCTCCTTTGCTATTCATTGCTCCATCAAAGTACATCTGCCACTTTTGCACTGTAATAGCTGCCACGTCTTTGTCCGAGAATTCATATTCAAATTGATCACCTTCGATCGGATTATCCGCTAAAAATTCTGCAACTGCCCGGCCCTTAATGGTCTTTCTGGTAATGTATTCCACGTCAAATTCTTGTAGCAATATCAACCATCTCCTTATTTTTCCTAGCAAGGAGGGTGCTTCCTGAAGTTATCGAAGAGGGTTTTGTTTGGCAACTGCCTGCACCTTATAAGAATGGAAGTAGTTATAGACACCGAGTCCCGAGACAGCCTAGATCAGGATTACCCAATGATGAAATTAAGTGTGCCGATTTATAGGCAAAAATGAAAGTTGAAAGTGATGATTTCCTTGTCAAATTGATTTATTAAAAATAAATAAAAATGTATTTTAAAAAAATATTTTAAGTGTTTTAAAAATTATTTTGGGACAAAAAAAGGTATGTTTTGAAATTATAGTTTTTTATAAAATTTAAAAAAAAAATTCGGCAAATGTCGAGATGCGGCAGCGCGTTGGGCCCGCGCGGGGCGCTCTGGGCATCGCACGTGCAGCACAGCGCGCTGCTGCGGTCGCCCCCAGACGCCCCTCTTCGCCCGTTTTTGGTTTTTTTCCGTTTTTGGCCCCAAAAATTGATTTTTATTCACTTTTTTTTATAGAATTTAATGAAAAAACCTTTTATCTTCTAAACCTTTCAAATTATTCAGTTTTTTGGGTTTAATGTGAGTTAAATTAATTTAATTTCTTTATTAAATTTGGTTTATTTTGAGTTATAAAATGGATTTTTTGGAGAGGATTTTGGGGGGATTTTTCTTAAGAAAAATATACTTTCTCTTTTCTTCTTCTTCTTTTTTTCTAATTCAAGAAAAATCCTCCAAGTGTTCTAATTTGATTTTTTTTAATTTAATTCTTGAGACAAATAAAGCAATTATTTGTTCTTGTAAATTTTTTTACTTCTTATTTTTCATAATTTTTGCTTAAGACAAATAAATCAATTATTTGTTTTTAGGATAAAATTTCATTATATATTTTATTTTTCTAAATCAAAGCAAGGAAACTTATTATCCAATTTCATTTATCACATCCAATTTTGAGGATAAGCATTCTTGGCTCAACTTTTTAATTTACTTTTTAATTTAATTTTTATTTATAATTAGTTAGCTATCATGTAAATTCTTTTAGATCTATTATTTACTTCACTTTTTATTTCTTATACTTATTCTTATTTCTTTTTATTTAATTGTTCATATTATTATTTCTTATTCTTTTTCTTGTTATTTAATTGTTGGTGTTATTATTCTTATTCTTATTTTTGTTCATGTATTATTGTTATTATTAGTTTTATTATTTAACATGTGTTAGCATGATTAGTTTATTTTATTTATTCATTTTATTCTTGCATGCTTAATTGGATTGTTCATATTTTTTGATGTTATTATTATTATTATTATTATTACTTGCATATTTAATTGGATTGTTCATATTCTTTGATATTATCATCATTATTATTATTGGTTATCATTATCATTATTATTATTATTATTATTATTATTATTATTATTATTATTATTATTACTTGCATATTTAATTTGATTGTTCATATTCTTTGATATTATCATCATTATTATTATTGGTTATCATCATCATCATCATCATCATCATCATTATTATTATTATTATTATTATTATTATTATTATTATTATTATTATTATTATTATTATTTATTGTTATCATTATCATTATTATTTTTTATTATTATTTATGTTCTCATGCATGTTGAGTTTTAATCTTACTAGTTTTATCATTTATGCTTTTTATGCATGTTAATTGTTAATATGATAAGTTACATATTTTTATTATGTCATTTAATTGATTTGTCATGCATGATTTATTTTAATTCATTTTTATATGTTACATGTTTAATTTGTCATGCATGATGTACTTTATTTGTTTTAATTCAAATTTTACATGTTACTTGTTAAATTTAATTTTTATTACTAACATCATCTTTATTTGTATTTTTATTTCAATTATTATTTTTCATATATGAGTTTTCCAATGGCGAGAGGGAACCCATGAAATTTTGAAGACACCATTTTGATGGAGTTTATATTTTTACCATTTTTAGTATTATTTTGCCTTTATTTGGTTTTAATATATAATTTGTAATAAATTTATTTTTATGCTCGTTAGTTAAAAGCTCACAAAATATTTATATTAATTAATTTGATTTTTCTTCTAAATAAAAATGGGACCAATGTCCTAATTTTTTTACACCTAAATAAACCATCACCTTTAACACATTTTTTAATTATGCATGAGAGGACCAATGTCCTCATCCTTAATAAATAGCCCGATTTATGTATGAATTGTATTTTATTTGCAATGGGGGTTGTATTCTGCCCCTAGTTTTGTTGTAATTTATTTTGCTTTCATTTACTTTATTTATCGCTTTCTTTATGTGATTGACATGCGCGTTAAATAAATTGCATTAAAATTGAATGAGAAATGGGATGAAACGCAAAATTCAAAACTCAATTTTAACTTAACCAAGGTATGAATAAATGAGAAGTACATAACCATCTCTGGTCTTTGGGCTCAACGAGGCAAGAGGACCATTTCAATGTTCCATTGGAATGAGACTTCCAAGACACCACTTGTGTCCTGTAAAAAGGCTTTAACTTGCATTAGTCCTAGGCTCCATGAGGCGAGAGGACCATCCTAATATTCTATTAGGATGAGGCCTCTAAGACCCCTTTGGCTTGCCCAAAATGGACAAAACAGCGCTGTCTTTGGCTCACTGAGGCTAAACGAACTTTCCCAATGTTCTATTAGTTGGCGACTCCATGAAATCTCCTTGTTGCCCAAAATAGAAGCCCTTGTAATTTCTTACAAGTTTTATGAACCTCTCCTGATCGCCCTAAAGGCGGGCCTTCGAGGGCCAACGGGGTTCGGCGTGCGTCACAGTGGCGACTCCACTAGGGACCTAAGAGACTTCGATTCGAAAGTACCTTGGTTAAAATTTTATAATTGAATTTTAGTTTAAAAAATTTCATCCTTTTTTCGAAACTATATTGCATCCATACTAGAGCCTTAGAACTATGCTAGTTTGGTCCCTTTTCTAGCCCAGGTGCATTCCCAAAGCATGACCCTACATTCACTCAATGTGGGGAAGTGTTAGGGATAATCACCAGCCCAAGCCCCGTACCTTATGGTATATCAAATGGAGACCCAATCGGTCGTTATGCTCGTGATGAGCTAGACCCGTTGGCAGGGACCATGCTTGGTAGCCCTAAAGTATCATCATCCTTGACCAAAGCTCATATAATAGTAATAGATACTTCCCTTAGGTGATATGCTCCTTAATACAATGCTTGCTATGTGGGCCATTATATATTGAACAAAATTAACCAAATTAAATGGTCTTTTGTCAAAGGCTTTCATGCCTCGGTGAGCCCATCTTAATAAGGTTGAAATATTTGAATACATAAAGGCCAAAACCCATACGTATGTACAATAACCAAGAGATGTTACGCTGCCGGCTTTTCATCGTGCACCATACGCGTCAATGGGTTCCATGTTGACCCATGGACCAAGCCCACCTAGGAAAGAGAATACACTATCTCATGTCTGGGAGTGATAAGGTCGGAAGGATCTATTTGCTTGTATGTGATTGTCCATGCTGCATCAACATGATTATGTATTGTATATATCATTCATGCATCATCCTAATAGTTCAAATCTTTTCAGCCATCATAGATTCACCTAAGTGGACTAGGGGTTCCGACAGTCGGTTGGTGAGGATAGATCTGCCTCTTGGATTGACAGAATTATTGTCTGATTGGAATTTTGAGCCACCCTCAACGACCAGAGAGTCATCCATAGAATCACAAATGGCAGAAGAGATTGGAGCATTAACAACTCAAGACCTTGCTAGGAGGCTAGAAGATTTTGAGCGAAGAATGTTGGAAATGGTGGGAGCTATGGCTGATAGGATTGCTCATCCTCCTGCTCCACAACCACCAGCTGCTCCACATCCACCCGTTGGTCCGCAGCCCCCGATGGTTCATGCTGGGGGGCAAGTTAAACAACTTGCTAGCAGAGAAGCCCCCGTTGTAGTTAATGCTCCTCGCCAAATTGTCAATGAGCATATGGTTGTCGTGCCTGCTGAGCCAAGAAGGGCAATAATCCCCAATCCTAATGATAATTTTATGATGGAGGAGGAAGATGAAGAGGCAGTAGTACCTCAATTTGTGGGGGCTAGAGCACCCAGGGCAGAAGATAAGGCGATGAGAGGGTAGAGGCAACAGATTGAAGCAATCACCCGTATGTTATCAGCCAGAAAGGGATCAACCCCGAAGACAGAGATTTGGGGGACGAAGAGCTGTTGCCCCTAAGGTTCAAAATGCCAGAGCTGCCGAATTTTGATGGTACTTCGGACCCATCTGCACACATTAAGCAGTATACCCTGGTGATGAAAGGCACAGGGTTGACCAAAAAATAGAAGGTGGAATATTTCTGCCTTAGTCTGGTGGGTCCGGCTGTGGACTGGTATCATGGGTTAGACAGGAGGTCCAAGGAAGATTGGGACCTTTTGACTGAGGAGTTCATAAAGCAATATGACTGCAACACCAGAATGTAGGTCACCTTAAAGGACCTCGAGCTTTTACAGCAGAAGAATGATGAGTCATTCCATTAATACCTTACAAGATGGAGAAATAGGGTCATGGAGATGAAGAGAAAACCTGACACTGCTGACCAAATCAGGCTATTTATCAGGAACTCTTGCCCTTACTTGAGGGACTTGCTCAGCTTTAAGGGGCTCAGAGACTGGGAGTCGCTTAAGGACATTGCTGTAGAAGCTGAGGGTGCTTACCTAGCAAAGAAAGCAAGCCAAAATAACTTTGCTGGGAAAGGTTATGGCAACCAATTGGGGTACAAACCAGGCGGTGCAGGAAGAAGCAATAATAGAAATGGTAAGACGGCCGAGGTTTCAGCCACTGAGGTTGGAAAGGTTCAGAGGTACTACTCCAATTTGGGCCGCTCTTTGTCTTGGGTATTGGAAAGATTGACAAATAAAGGCAAGCTGAGACCATTGCCATCCAGGCCAGCCATAAATCAAGGAAAGCCGGGACATAGAGAGGACCAATACTGAACTTACCATCAGCACACGGGCATCTAACAGATTATTACCAGACTCTGAGGAACAAAATTCAGGATCTTATTGATTCTAAGGAGATCACTGACCCTGAGAAAAGAGATAAGAAGAACAGGGCAGGTTATAATGCAATTCCCCCACCATGAATGTGATCGGAGGAAAAGATGATGTTTTTAGTTGCTTATTCCAAGAACACTTTTTATGACAGTATTTGCAGTATTGCTAATTTCAATAAGATGAACAATTTTGCTTGTTTATATAATATCTCTAATGATTTCATTTCTCATGATCACGATGTATTCATTTTTTGATATTAATTCAATTAATACGATTACATTTAATCTTGAAACTTGGAAAACCCAAAGAAAATCTTGATAGCATCTGATATAACTCCTGAAGAGAGAAAAAGTCAGAGAGCTGAAAATGAAAAAAAAACTAGTTGTAATTAGGGGATTGGATGAAAACTCACTAAGAGCACTAGAACCTTTCTGATTACCTGTCAAAGCGATCCCTAGATAAGACGGAACCTAGAAAATGATTTAGGCAGTCTTTCTTTATCTAGCTCTTTAAATGACTATTTTCTACCTTTATTTTGCAATCGCTTGCTAGCCCGTTGAGCCTTTATGGAGGTATGCTAAATGCATACCAATTTTATTGTTACACATGTTAAAACTATCCTCTCGCCTAAAATAATTTTTTACCTCCCCTTAGAAGAATGGTCGTTCTAGTAAGGATGGATGTACATCATTAACAGTTCTACATCATTGACAATTCTTTGGGTTATCAAAAATTGCCCTAATAAGGATGAGTTTACACTTTGGGAAGAGGGTTTAGTCATATGCCAAAGAAATGAGCTCTCGAAAAAAGAGAAGAAAAAAAAAGGAAAAAATAAAAAAAAGATAGAAGAAAAAAAAAGGAAAAAAGAGAAAAAAGAAGCAGAGCTCAAATACTAACCCCTTGATGAGTTTCTGTGTTAATTTGAGCTTGATGAGCTAAAAGTATTATCAAAACCCAAATTCAAGAACACCTTTATAATACGCAATTGAGCTGAGTATGGTCCTCCCATCAGTCAGGTACGGCCATTCTTCTGTAGCAACTTGATCCAACTTTGATAGCCATCTACCTAAGCCTAATGTTACAATCAAAGTAAAACCTTTTGATTCTTGGTTAAGTCTTATCCAATCAGTGGAGATGACCTTTTAATAAGGTTTGGTATGTAGGAAAAGGCATACAGTGTCTCTTGAGCTTCAAGCGGGGAGCCACCAGTGCATTTATGCATTTGAGTTGAGTCTCATCCCCAACGTTGCATCTAGAATTTACTTCAAAAAAAAAGTTTTTTTTTAAAGGGCAGAGAGAAAATTTTCAATCATGAAAACTCGAGAGGGAGAGTTGATAACAGGAGTTTGATGCTTCCAAAATCTATCCCGATATTAGATGAGGTCCTGTATTTCTTGAAATTAAGCCAAACAATGATCATGATTAATGAAATCGAATTGAAACACATGCATTTATGCAATGGTATATTAATGTGATCATAGCAGTTCACTTTGTGTGATCAAGATCATCTACTGTCTGCCCTTCGCTACTCTCACCACTCAAGCGCTTCAGCTGACTTATCCTGTTATCATCTGTGAAGCCAATCCTACAGCACCTTCATGATAAGAATCAAGCTCATACAGCTTTGACATGGGTGTAAGCACATGCCGATCACGCCTGAAAGATTTTTGGCAATAGCCTCCTTGACCTCTCTGCAAAAAAAAAAAAGCCGTTAGAGTGAAAACCGTAATTAGCGCTCTAAGCAAAAGTAAGGCAAAAGGATAGGGTAAAAACCTGGAAACAGGTAAGCTTTCTTTCAAAACAAAAAAGAAAAAGAAAAGCCACTGGATTGGGTTAGGTCCATTCCAGACAAAAATAAGGCATAGGGTTATGTGAAAATCCGCAAAGGACGCATTTTCCGCTAATAAAAGCTAGTGTTAAAATCCACAAGGGACGCACTACCTTCAAAAAAATGACCACAGGTATCAGATGAGAACCTCACAATTCCAAATATATGAAATTCAAAAGCATATTCAAAAGGCATCGATCCTATCGCAATTGTAGCTAGCCCGGCTATCATCTCCAAGACCACTAAGTTGAATTCTTATCATGCATTACTCATGCATTTCATGTGCATGCTCACTATTTTTCCTGCATATTTGGTTTTTTAATTTTACAGAAAGAGAGACTAGATGCGGACACCGATAAAAGTCGGGTGATGACTGTAGACACCGGGTCCCGAGTAGCCTTGATCAGGATTACCCGATGATGAAATTTAGCTACGCCGGCTTATAGGCAAAAAGATTGGAGCTTGGAAGTGATTTTTCTTGTCTTTTTTATGAGTAAAAAATGTATTTTAAATATTTTTAAAATATTTTTAAAATTATTTTGGAGAAGAAAAAGTGTGTTTTAGGTTGAGGGTATTTTATATAAAAATTTAAAATTTAAAAAAAAATTGCCCGAAAAGCACGGCTGTGCTTCTTTAAAAGCACAGCTGTGCTTTGCGCTGCACTGTGCGCAGTGCGCGCGCAAAAGCAAAGCTGAGCTTTTTTGAAAGCACGGCTGTGCTTTGCGCGCAGCGCGCATTTCGCCCATTTTCGACCCCCACTTGTTTTTTAACGATTTTTGGACGGTTTTGGGTGGTTTTTGGGTAGTTTTTGATGGTTAAAACACTAGAAAAAATTCAGAAAAGAGGGGGACGAACTAAGAACATTTAGAGAGAAAAAAACTGAATTTTGGAGCTTTTGAGTTGAGAGAAAAAAATCCATCTTACATACTTGTTTCCAAGAGTTTTTCTTCAAGTTTTTCAAGCTATTTTCTAAGCATTTTCACAAGAGAAGACAAGGAATTCAACACTTCTATCTTCAATTCTTCAAAACTGAATTTGAGGGTAATTATTCTTGGTTTTACTCATTAATTCTCTTGTTAATTTCATTTATTTTTGCTTCCAATTAACATATTAAACATGTAAATTCTTTTAGTCTCCATATTTTTCTTCTTCTTTTTTTTTATCTTCAATTATTTTATTTTTAACAAGTTAATTCTTTCAAAGTTATCATATCATTTTCATGTCAAGGTGTTTATTTTTATGTCATTATGCATGTTTAATTTAGTTTGTTAATATCTTTGATCTCTTTATGTTATATTATGATTATTATTGTGTTTGCATGTGTTAATTATCATTAAAATTTTTATTAGACTTGTTTATTGCTATCATTAAATGCTAGTTTTATTATTATAATTTGTGTTACACTCATTTATTGATGTCATTAGGTATTAGTATCATTATTACCATTAATGTCATTGTTCATATCTTGCATGTATGTTAAATTTCAAATTTATTTTCTTATGCCTTTTATGTTAGATATTATTTTAGGTTTTATTATGCATGTTAAGTTTTATTACTCTTATGTTATGTTTTCATGCACATCTTAGGAGTATTAAAATTGATTGCCACTAATCTTTCATGGATGTTAATCACCATTATTAATAAATTGCATTTGCCATGATGTTATCTCACTTTATGCTTGTTAAATTGCATCATAATTATTTTTATGCATGTTATAGTATCTTATGTATGTTATATGGTCATTATACATATTATTTTTTATATCATCTCACCTCTTTGGGTTAATTGCTAACATGAATCTCTTCTATTTTATTTTTTGGTTGCAAATTATTGTTTTATTCTCATTTGAGCACCAATGCACGAGAAGGAGGATATGCGGAGTTTGGTATTTTCATTGCACATTTTCAATTCTCATTTTATTTATATTTCCTTGTATATATTCGTTGAATAAAATGTTTTTTTATGCACGCATGAATAAAAACCACACAAATATTTCTAATAAATTAATTTGGATTTTTTCATAATAAACGGGACCAATGTCCTAATTTTCATCCCAAATAAATCATCACATCCAAAATGCCTTTTTTTAATTGTGCATGCGGGGACCAAAGTCCTCATAATTAATAAATTCCCCGGTTTTATGTATGTTTGCACTTTTAAATGGGAGTTGTATTCCGCTCCTGGTATTATTGTAATTTATCTTTGATGTTATTTTTGATATGTTTATCTTATCGCTTTCAATGTGAATATTTGCGCTTTTAAATTAAAATTGCATCGTGTGGAGAGAGAGCGAGTTAATAAACTCAAAACCAAATTGTAAAATTAATCAAGGTAGAAATAGATGAGAAGTCCCGAACCCATTTTCTGGTCTTTGGGCTCAAAGAGGCTAGAGGTTTACCCTCTAAGACACCTCTTGCGTCACGAGACTTATACATTAATCCTAGGCTCCTTTGGGCGAGAGGTTTAACCTCCAAGACCCCTTTGGCTTGCCCAAAATGGATAAAAGCGTTGTCTTTGGACTTAAGGAGGCGAGAGGTTTACCCTCCAAGACCCTTCTTATACTCTATGACCTAACAAATCCTAGGCTCCTTTGGGCGAGAGGTTTACCCTCCAAGACCCCTTTGGCTTGCCCAAAATGGATGAAAGCGCTGTCTTAGGCTCTCCGAGGCGAGAATAACTTTCCCAATATTTTATTGGGTGGCGACTCCATGAAACCTTCCTGTTGCCCAAAATAGACGCACTTGTAATTCGTTACAAGTTGTCAACGGACCTCAAATGCCCGATCGCCCTCAAGCGGGCAGTCAGAGGGGCACCTACGTGGGTCCGGCGCGCGTCATAATGACATCAATCCAAACATCAGTTTAAGCGTCAATTCAGCATCATCCAAAGACCTCTTAGAGGGTAATCAACCAAAGGGCTCACAGACAGCACCGCCTCACAAACTCAGAAGGGTTAGCACGGTGGCGGCACTACCATTCTACGGAAGGTTAGCACGACCACGGTACTACCACTTCAGAAGGGTTAGCACGATAGCGGCACTACCACTCCACGAAGGGTTAGCACGATCATGGCACTGCCACTTCACCAATTCAGAAGGGTTAGCACGATGGCAGCACTACGATTCTACGGAAGGTTAGCATGACTACGGCACTACCACTTCAGAAGGGTTACGTGATGAGCGCCGAACCCCGTGGCACCCCAAAGACCCACTTTTAGGGCTTTCGAGAGAGTTCATTGGAAACTTGTAAGGTATTTACAAGTGCGTCTATTTTGGGCAAGAAGGAGGTTTCATGGAGTCGCCACCCAATAAAACATTGGGAAAGTTTGTCTCGCCTCAGTGAGCCTAAGACGGCGCATCTTATCCATTTTGGGCAAACCATAAGGGTCTTGGAGACATTCACCCCAATAGAACATTGGAATGACCCTCTAACTCTATGGAGCCTAGGATTGTAAATTGAGTCTTTTGGTGGGACACAAGAAGTGTCTTGGAGATCCCATTCCAATGAAACATCGAAATGGGCCTCTCACCTCGTTGAGACCAAAGACCAGAGATAGGTTCGGGACTTCTCATTTATTCATACCTTGATTAATTTTACAATGAAGTTTTGAATTTATTATTTTACCCTCTTTCCACACGATGCAATTAATTAAAAGGCGCAATCATTCACGTAAAAGCGAAAAGTAAAACAACATTAGAATAAAGTATATGAAAATAAATTACAATAAAATTAGGGGCGGAATACAACCCCTATAAATAAAGTACAGAACATGCATAAAACGGGATATTCATTAAGACGGGGAACGTTGGTTCCCAAATACTCATTTTACAAAAAAGTATAGAATTCTCAAATCAAGTTAAACCTTTTGGCTCGGGATGAAAACGAGGACATTGGTCCAATTTTATTAACAAATCTTCATTTTAGTAGAAAACTTTTTTGTAGTGATTTTTTAAGTGCGGTCGAAAATCCTTTATTATTACAGACCACAAGCGAATAAAGAGAATAAAATAATAATTACATATTTCCAAATAATAAATAATAAATAAATCTTAATCTACCTGTTCCGACCATTCTTCTCAGACGAGCCACATGCCTCCCGCATTGCGGTCAAGACAGAAAATGATATTGGTTAATAATGAATAAATAAATAAACAAATAATTGAATAAAGTAAATTGAGAGAAATAATTAAAATTAATAACGAATTAAATTAAATTGGGTGATAAATAAATGAATAAATAGATAAATAATTAAATAAATAATTGAATGAATAAATTGAGAATTAATGAATATAAAAACACAATAACAATTATGATAATTAAATACGATAAAAATAATAATAATAATAATAATAATAATAATAATAATAATAATAATAATAATATAAAACAATAGTAATAATAATAGTAATAGTAAAACAAATAATATTAATAACAATAATAGCAATAATAGTGATAATACAATATAATAAAAATAATAATAATGATGCATAATAACTAAACACAATAATAACAATTATAATAATAAGCAATTAAAGTGATAATAACAAATCATAATAATAATAAAACTAATAATAACAGGATAATAAATAATTATAAGGATAATAATAATGTGAAATACAATTGATTAATAATAATGATAATTATAATATAAAATAAATAAAATTAATAATGACACTAATAATATAACATAACAATAATAATCACAACAATAATATAAACAAGAACTTCATAATAATAATGATAATATTAAAATGATAATCACAAAACACAATAATGAATAATATTAACTAAAAAAATATACTATAATAATAATAAACTAAATAATAATAATAATAACCTCAACAATAATAATAATCAATAATCACAAAATGCAATGACAAATAATAAATAAATACAACAATGAATATAATAATAGATAAATAATACTAATAACGATAAAATTAATATAACTCAATAATAGTACCAGTAGATAAATATATAAAAATAATAATAACAATAATAATATAACCATAATAATAAATAATAATAATAATAATAATAATAATAATAATAATAATAATAATAATAATAAGAGGAGAGGTCACCGGATTTCTTCACCGGAGGATCGCCAGAGCTAC
Organism: Excoecaria cochinchinensis; assembly: GCA_947683425.1. Classification (NCBI taxonomy): domain Eukaryota; kingdom Viridiplantae; phylum Streptophyta; class Magnoliopsida; order Malpighiales; family Euphorbiaceae; genus Excoecaria; species Excoecaria cochinchinensis. The sequence continues at coordinate 4,590,148 of CANTUQ010000194.1, read as the reverse complement.
CGTCGACGACACCGCCACCGCCATCAGGTAGATCGGAGCTCCCAGATCCCGGCGCTGCAAGCCACGCACCGAACGGCGCTGCCATGTCGCCGAAAAACTCATCGGAAGCGTCGCTGGTCTTCCTCCGACGCGCCCTACTGTCGGTAAGTGATGGGGGAACGGTGGGTGCCGGCCACCTCGTCTGGCTGCCGGGAGTGCGCCGGTGGGGTGCGTGGCCCATTCTGGCACCGGCGGAGGCTCCGCCTCCCTCCCCCTCTTTTCTCTTCTCCGCTTCCAGCGTCTGTGTCCCGTGGTCTGCTCCTTACTCTTATTTGTTTCTCTTTTTATTTTATTTTGGTTTCTTCTTCTTGGCCTTTGATCTCTCTTGCTCTCTCTTTATTCTTTCTTCCTATTCTATTTTTTCCTTTGGTTTTTTGTGTTCTTTTTGCCTTGGTCCTTCTCTGCCCAGCTCTCTCTATTTTTCTTTTTCTTTTCTTTGTTTTCCGCCAAGCCCCCCCCCCCCCCCCCCCTTTGCCTGCTCTTTATCTTATTCTTTTTATACCCTAAAATTAGTGTTGGTTTTTTTTGGGTCACCTAATAATCTCCTCCATTTTTCCATTTTTTAATTTTAATTAATTTACTTAAACTAACAGAGGCTCCTCAGTCAACTCCTGTATGGCTTTCTCTACCTTTGCTTTGCCCTTCAGCTGGGTGGCTACCATCTTCTCAGTGATCACTTCTTCAGGCATCTCATGGTCCCAAACTGTCCTACTGGTCATGATTTTCTCATCCCAAAAGCCCTCTGTTGGCTTGATTAATCCAATGTTCCAGTCATAGACATCATTGAAGACCTCGAACCCTGGCACAATTCTTCCATCCAGCCACTGCGGTTCAACTTCCCCTGTATAGGCACATGCTTCCCCTGTATAGGCACATGCTGCGGCTGCTGGCACAAAAGTCTTCCGGATATGAGGAATTTCCATTTCTGGCTTCTCACCCCTCTCTATAACACCTGTGTATCCTAGGCCCCTTCTGTCCTTTTGGCCCTTGGTAATAACGGCTGTTGGCATCCCCTGAGAATTCTTACCCAGTCCTACGCCAGGGAGGAATGACATCCTCTTCATCATATTTAGCACATGGGGGCTTTCTTCCTTCTGCTCTTCCTCGCCTATCATGGCAACATAAAACCCACTAAACGGGCTGCCTAGCGATCTCCAGAATTGAAACCTGATTCTCCCATGCAACCTTTATAGTCACAATCTGGCCTTCATGAGGTATCTTTACCATCTGGTTAAGTGTAGAGGGGACTCCTCCCAACTTATGAAACCATGGTCTGCCTAGAAGAGCTGAGAAATTGGCGGGTATAGGCAGTACCACAAACTCCACTTCTGACTCTACTGGTCCCGTTTTCACTATTGCCATGAATGTCCCCGAAGCATGTCTACGCGAGCTGTCATATGCCGTGATGGTGAGATCAAACTTGGCTAACATATCCTCTGTCACCCCAAAAGCTACCATTGCCACCTGTGGGCACACATTTATCGAAGAGCCATCATTTACCATTACACAGGCTGTGTGCTTTTGGTTAATCTATGCCCTTATGTACAAAGGGAGATTATGGTTGCGGCCTTCTGCCGGCAAATCAGCACTGGTGAAAATAACATTTTCTTTCGATCCTCCTTTCACTACATCCAGAAGTTCCGTAGGTGAGATGGTTGTGGCCACAGTTGCCTCACACAAAGCCTCTACTACCTTCTGTCTATGTGATGGCGACTGTCTCAAGAGATCCCATATTAAAATCTGAGCCGGTGTCTTTTTCAGTTGTTTAACAATCAGTTCTTCTTCCGGCTCTTTTCCCTTTTTGCCCTCAACCGGTTCCTGGGGCTTCTCGACTTCTGGAGCTACCCTTCCGCTCCGGGTCACAGCTCCTACTTCTTTCTTCTTCACTTCTTCTCCTTCCTCCTTCGAACCCCACGGGTCAGAAAATACTTCAGAATCATAGTTTTCAGTTCCACTACCATCAGTGGACCAGCAATCGATCACTGCAGCGGGAAGCCCTTCTTCACTCCCCTCATGGAGGTTCGTGACAGCAGTGTGGACATCGTTGCCATACAATTCCTTTAACACAAACTCCTCGGGCAAACATGACCCGATCGTATTCACTGGCGGGGGCATACTGTTGTACCTAGCTTTCTTTTGACCCCCTCTCTTCTCTGGGTCTGTGATTTGCTTTGAGTCAATTAGATCTTGAATTGCGTGCCTCAAAGCCTTACAGTTATCAGTCGTATGCCCAGTGTGCTGATGATATGCACAATACTCATCATCCTTATACCCTGACATGCCCTGAGTTCTAGCAGGTCTGGGTGGCAAAGGCTGCAGCGTACCCTCTTTCATCAATCTTCTCAGTACCCATGATAAAGACCTTCCAAGATTGGAAAAACGCCTTGTGGTAGCATTAGTAGTTGAGACCTCAACAGTCTTCCTTGTGCCACTAGCGGAACCTATTGGTCTTCTTGCCCCCTGGCTACTGCTACCCCTCTTGGGATAGTTCTCATTACCTGCTCTCCTGACAAGGTACTCTCCCTCAGCCTCAATGGCAATGTCCTTCAGAGACTCCCTGTCTCTCAATCCTTTCATCTTCAATCCTTCCCTCAAATACGAGCTTGCATTTTTTATGAACAGTCGTTTTGATCTTGGGTATCCAGTTTCCTCTTCATCTCCATTACCCGATTCCTCCATCGGGTTAGATACTCATGGAAGGACTCGCCTCCCTTCTGCTGTAGCAGCTCTAAGTCCTTTAAGGTCACCTCTATCCTCGTGCTGCAATCGTATTGTCTCAAAAAGTCCTCCGTCAATAAATCCCAGTCCTCCTTAGTTCTACGATCGAGCCCGTGGTACCAATCCATCGCTGGGCCAGTCAGGCTTAAGCAGAAGTATTCAATCTTTTGCCTTTTCGTTAAGGTAGTACCCTTAATCACCAGCGAGTACTGTTTTATGTGTGCCATGGGGTCAGAAGTGCCGTCAAACTTCGGAACATCCGGCATTTTAAAGTTCATTGGGACTAAATCTTCTCCTTCTAACTCCTTATCTTTAGGGTTTATTCCTCGGCCCTTTGTCAGCATTCTTGTCATTGCTTCAAATTTCTCCTCCATCTTCTTCCAGATGGCTTCTTTAGTTTGAGGGGCTTTCCCTTTCTCACACATACGCTCCTCATATTCTTCGTCTTCCCAATCATCATCTAGCCTTGGGGCTGGTCTTCCCCTTTGTGCCCCTGAGGTAGTAGCTCTTAGGTTTACAAGTGGCGGGCGAATTTCCTCTTGTGGGTCTTCTCTGACCTCCACCCTTTCATTATTTCTCATAGGAGGAGGTCGTGAGTTTTGCGGGGCTGCTTGCTGACCCATTGTGGCCATTATGGCCATCATCCGGTTCTAAAATTCTTCAAGCCTTCGGCCCACTTCCTCTGCTATCATTGCCCTGGTGGCATCTGCCCCTCTTGGTGAGTTTGTCATTTCTTCGGGTAAAGAAAACTGAGCTGAAGTAGCATAGCTGGTTTTAGAAGAAGTGTCCGGATACTCCACCCTTTCTGGTAACTCGAAGAACGGATTTCTGCATAGTCGCCTCTGAGACCCTCTTATCCACCTAGGCAAATCTATAATGGCTGAAAAACATAAAGGGTCAGGATGATGCATGAACATGCTAAGATGTATGACCATGCTATGCAACATTTACAAACCACATGCAAGCACATAGGTCCTTCCAAACTTGTTACTCCCGCACACGAGGTCATAGTCTCTTTCCTAGGTGGGATTGGCCCATGGATCATCCGGGGACCCGATGGACATGTATGGTGCACGGTGAAAAAAAATCGGCAGTATAACCTCTCCTAACTAATGCACAGGCGCATGGGTTATGATCTTTATGTATTTAGGCAGTCCGAATAAATCGTCCTGGGCCTATCGGGGCATGAAAGCCTTTGATTAGGTGATCGGTCATATTATCTGGGTTTGTCTAATACATAATGATCCATACAGCAAGCATAGTATTAAGGTTCATACCACTTAGGGGAAGTAGCTATTTCATTACATGAGCTTCAGTCAAAAGGTGATGTTACTTTAGGGCTACCCAAGCATGGTCTCTATCGACGGGTCTAGCTCATCACGAGCGTAACGACCGATCGGGTCTCCATTTTATATACCAAGTGGTACGAGGCTTGAGCTGGTGATTATCCTTAACACTTCCCTACATTGAGTGAACGTAGGGTAGCACTTCGGGAACATACAAGGGCTAATAAAGGGACCAAACTAGCATATATCTAAGGCTCTAATGAGATGTAATGCAGCTTTGAAAGAAGATGAAATTTTTAAACTAAAACTCAATTGTAATTTTTAATTAAGGTACTTTCGAATCGAAGTTTCGAGTATATCCCCAGTGGAGTCGCCACTGTGACGTACGCCGAACCTCGTAGGACACCCCGAAGGCCTGCTTTAGGGTTTTCGAGAGAGGTTCATAAAAACTTGTAAGGTATTTACAAGTGCGTCTATTTTGGGCAACAAGGAGGTTTCTTAGAGTCGCCACCCAATAGAACATTGGGAAGGGTCATCTAGCCTCAGTGAGCCTAAGACGGCGCATACATATCCATTTTGGGTAAGCCAAGAGGGTTTTGGAGGTGCCAGCCCAATAGGACATTAGGATGACCCTCTAACCTCGTGGAACCTAGGATTACACAGCGCGTAAATATCCATCTTGGGCAAACCAGAGAGATCTTGGAGGTCTTAGCCTAATAGAACATTAGGATGATCCTCTACCCCCTGGAGTCTAGGATTATGTAAATTAGGCCTTTTGGAGGGGAATAAGAGATATTTTAGAGGTTCTAGACCTCTAACCTCATTAAGCCCAAGACCAGAGTGAGTTCGGGACTTCTCATTTATTTGTACCTTGATTAATAGTATAATTAAGTTTTGAATTCATTGTTTTATCAACTTTCCATACAATGCAGCTAATTAAAGCGCAATCCATTCATGTAGATAAAATAGTAAATTGACACAAAATAAAATACGCAAAATAAATTACAATAACACTGAGGGCGGAATACAATCCCCATTATAAAAACAATATGTAATTCATACAGAAATCGAGATATTCATTGGAGTGAGGACATTGGTCCTACTATGCATATTTATTACAAGCTGATTTTTGAGAAGTGACGGTTTTATTGGCTAAAAACGGGACTTTGGTCCCCGGCTTTCGAAAAAATCCCCAATTAATTACTAAAAAATATTTGGCCCTTTTTACTTTAACGATATTTAAATAATCTTCATAATAAAATGAATAAAGACAAGGGTAAAGAAAAAATTCGGATGGAAATCCTCAGATTGGCGCGACTACCATCATTAATAACTCTAATTCCAAAATGGTCAGAAAATAACTCATAGAAATAAACATGTCAGTGTCAAAATCGTGAATAAAGTAAATAAAAGTAAAATAACGAGAAACTTTAAAAGAAATGAGTTAAAAGATAAAAGAAATAAAAAAGGGTAAAAGAAATAAATTAAAAACATGAGAATTTGCCTAGGGACGGCCTTCTACACAATACCAATGGGCGTCCCTAGTGTGACCAGCGGAAGGAGTGGTGTGTCACCTACGTCCCGTCTCTCAGAATAGGGACGGGCGTCAGTAACCACTCTGCCCGTCAGTCACCCCTGATTACAGAAAAAGTTAAAAGGCCTTCAAAATTTCAATTGAAATTCTTTGTAAAAAATTATTAAAAATGAAAAACAATTAATATAAGTCAATTAAATTATACAAATATTAACCCAGAATGTTTACCCTCGGATTTTACCTTTATGGGTGAATGTCGAATGACTTTGGTCCCCGCACGCTTCACAAGTATCAAATAAAAATGGATCAAGGAAAGAAAATTTATATTTTTCTTTCCTGAAAATTTCACAGCGATTCAAGTATTGGAATTAGCTGGATTGATGGAAACGAATGAATTTCATTACCTCAAATTGGCTTAATTCACAAGTAGAATTTGAGAAAAAAGTCAATTAATTAAAAGAATTTTTATCAAATAAAAATTCTGAAAATAATAGAGATCTTTTAGATTTTAGTAAACTGCTCTCAAAAGATTTTTTCCTTTAAAAATCTGCCAATCTCTCAAAATTTGCTAATTTTTCTCCCCAAAAATTTGTTAATTTTTCTAACCCCTAATAATGAAATTTAATCCACTATTTATAGAGTTTTTAGGAGATAATTAGGATAAACATCAATTTAAAGTTTGAATTTTAAAAGGATTTTAAAATTCAATTTTTAACCAAATACCTGCCCCAAATCTCATCCAAATTTGAAAGATATCAAGCTTATCAGATTAAATTTTACCAAATCTGGCGTTATCTGATCAGATCCACTACCGACGGTCATCCCTAGAACTACCGACAGGGCATCCCTAAGAAGGGTACGTGTGAAAATCTGGACAACAGACGGGCCGAGGCGCGAGACTAGGGACGGGCATCTCTATGCAGACACGTGTCCGCCACTTATACTACAGACGGGCCATCCCTACAAAACATAGAGACGAGGAACACCAAATAAAGACGGGCGTCCCAACTCCGACGATCATCCCGTCTGAGGAGCAAAATCTCAATTTTCAAGCTAAATTTCCCAAACTCTTTCAAAACCTCACGCTATAGAGAAAAACATTTTAATCCTTATGAAACCGAGAGACGAAAACCTCCGAATTCCATCCATTTATCCAAAAACCGACGTTGATCTCTTCATCGGGTAACTCTGACCTGGATTGTCTCAAGATCCGGTGTCTATAAAAGGGCAGGGTGAAAACCTGGAAACAGGCAGTCCATCCTTAAAAAAAATGAATGAGAAAAAGCCGCTAAAGTGGGTTGGGTCCATTCCAGACAAAAATTAGGCACAGGGTTGTGTGAAAATCCCTAAAATAACGTATTTCCCGCTAAGAAAAGCTAGTGTAAAAATCCACAAGGGACGCACTACCTTTAAAACAATGACTTTTGACGCCTGGAGCGATAAGGCGGCATTACTCCGAATGACTTTCCTTTAGGCAGAACTTGGTTCAGAGTCCTGGGGGCAAAATGCTCATTGACTGGGGGGCAAAGATACGTATGGGTCAGTTCTCCTTGAAAAGATTTTGGGTCATAGTCCATAAAGCCAAGACAATGCTTCGGGGACATCAAACAACACGAGTAGCCAAGCAGTACTATCAACGTATCCCTTAACCACCTGGGATGTGATCTATCCATTTTTACATACCACATGCATCTCACGTGCATTCGATCCTTTATGTGTATAGATATGCACACACAATTCTTGTACACTAATCATTTGCTTCTGTCTTGTGTATATAGTTTTATGTATATATTTCACACACATGATTCCATAAGCACACACACAATCCTTTGTATATGTTGTTGTGCACATAACTCAGAAGGAAAGGTTTGAATGCTCCTCATGAGCAAGGATGATCCCAGAGAGGGTTCAGCTCAACATTATCGCCCATGGTATCTGCCATAAAATCAGGTGAATATGTACAGAGGTGGAATGCCCAAAAGGACATACCTATTCATGCATGCCATGCTAAGGGTAATTCGGAATCCCGCAAATCCACAGAAAAGAAGGTCCATTGAAAAGCCAGATTACCCACGCATACTTTAATTAGAGGCAATCAAATGTAGAAATGGGCCGAGGTACAATTTCAGCTCTACATTGGCGTTCATCCATGCCGAATAATCAAGTCAAGATGAAGTCCTCACTAGAATGGAATCTCAAGGACCTGCTCCTAGAAAGACATTTAAAAGAGCAAGTCTACTCATGCACACCATGCCAGGAGTAGCAAGGTAAGTTTCTCTACCATAAGATGTATGCTTGTACACATCACACAATAGTCAAGATGAAGTCCTCACGAGAGAAGAATCTCAAGGACCTACTCCCAAGAGGGAAAAGAATAAGCCTTTCCATGCGCACCATGCTGGGAGCAAACAGGTAAGTTTCTCTGTCATAAGATGTACGCTCACACACCTCACACAATCCGGATTCAAATGTATGTATATTGCACATACATGATTCCACACACGTGCACAGCATTTTGTATATGTACATGGCTCAGATGAAGGGTCCGAATAGACCTCATGCTTAAAGATGATCCAAGAGATGAGTTCAGCTTAACATTGTCAGATTCATGCACGCCATGCCGGGGGCAATCAGGTAAGTTTCTCTATCATAAGATGTATGCTCACACACATCACATAATAAATGTATCAAAGCCAAATTCAAATGTACAAATTCTCAAACCAAATAAATGTACAAGGATACAAACTCTCAAACCAAAAACAACACAAAGAAAAATGACAAAACGACGGAACAAAACAAAAAAAAAAGAATATATTTTCAAGGCCTTGAAAATCCAATATACTATAAAAGTTCAAATGCATCCAAAAATGTGAAAACACAAAAGAAACAAAACAAGAAAAAGACAGAAACAAAGATGAAAACAAAATAGAAAAATCATTCGCCTGCAGGCAAACAACAAAATTTCCAATCTAATTTTTTCTTTGAGAAAGCTCAAATCTTTTTTCTGCCCCGGAGGCTCAACATCAAATTCTCTCACCCTCTTGAGAAGTATGCAAGTCTGTTTAATAAGGAGGCTACGATAGAGGAGAAGATATCTGGCATGTCATAGTCGGTACAATCAAGAGAACGACGCCCGTGCTTTAGAAGTTTAGAACAGACTTAGCCAAAAAGCCAAGAGGATGACACTCCACAAATTATCTTCCAGGGGAGCAACCAACCGTCCTTCAGGGGGCACCCGTCTGACATTGGCCCCGATAGGTATGTACTATCACAGGTAAGTACCTCTTTTATATACCCTGCATATTTGCTTTGTCCTTTATTGTAGAAAAAAGGTTCATGATAAGCGAGTCACCATACCGACCTAAGAATGGTCGACAGTCAGATAATGCACTAGCTGAATTGTGGTTAGCAGATCAGACATTGCACTAGCCGGATGGGGGTTAGCAGATGAGACATTGCACTAGCCGGATGGGGGTTAGCATATCAGGGGAGTTAGCAAATCAGAAATTGTACTAGCCAGATGGTGGTTAGCAAGTCACAGACTCTGTGCAGGCCGGGACGAGGCCAACGGAACACTAGCGATAGAAGAGATCGCAAATCGAGGTTGTGGTCAGAGAGTACTGCATCTCACAGACTCCGTGCAGGCCGGGACGAGGCCAACAGAACACCAGCGATAGAAGATATCGCAAATCGGGGTTGTGGTCAGAGAGTGCTGCATCTCACAGACTCCGTGCTGGCCGGGACGAGGCCAGCGAAACACCAGCGATAGAAGAGATCGCAAATCAGGGTTGTGGTCAGAGAGTGCTGCATCTCACAGACTACGTGCAGGCCGGGACGAGGTCAGCGGAACACCAGCGATAGAAGAGATCGCAAATCGAGATTGTAGTCAGAGAGTGCTGCATCTCACAGACTCCATACAGGCCGGGATGAGGCCAGCGAAACACCAACGATAGAACATATCACAGCAGAGGTTGGAGTTAGAGACACTGCACCTCACACCGTGCAGGCCAAGACGAGGCCAGCGGGACAGACTAGCCACCGTACAGATCGAGACGAGGTTAGTGGGGCACCAACGATAGAACAAATCGCAACAGATGATGTAGTTAGAGAACACTACATCTCATAGACACTGTGCGAGCCGAGACGAGGCCAGCGGTAGAACAGATCGCAGACCAGAGGTTGTAGTCAAAGAGTACTGAATCTCACAGACACCGTGCAGGCCGGGACGAGGCTAGCGAATCACCAGCGGTAGAATAGATCGCAAACAGAGGTTATAGTCAGAGAACACTACATCTCACAGACACTGCGCGAGTCGAGACGAGGCCAGTGGATCACCAGTGATAGAACAGATCGCAGATAGAGGTTGTAGTCAGAGAGTACTGAATCTCACAGACACCGTGCAGGCCGGGATGAGGCTAGCGGATCACCAGCAGTAGAACAGATCGCAGATAGAGGTTGTAGTCAGAGAGTACTGCATCTCACAACAGGATTGTAGTTAGAGAACACTACACCTCACAGACACTGCGCAAGCCGAGATGAGGCCAGCGGATCACCAGCGGTAGAATAGATCACAAACAGAGGTTGCAGTCAGAGAGTACTGTATCTCACAGACGCTGTGTGAGCCGAGACGAGGCAGCAGATCGCCAGCGGATCACCAGCGGTAGAATAGATCGCAGACAAAGGTTGTAGTCAGAGAGTACTGCATCTCACAGACACCATGCAGGCCGGGATGAGGATAGCGAATCACCAGCGGTAGAACAGATCGCAGACAGAGGTTGTAGTCAGAGAGTACTGTATCTCACAACAGGATTGTAGTTAGAGAACACTGCATCTCACAGAAACGAGGCTAGCAATAACCAACGATAGAACAGATCGCAACAGAGGATGCAGTTATACAACACTTCACCTCACACCGCGCAGGCCGAGATGAGGCTAGCGGGACAGACCAGCCGTAGTGCAGACCGGGATGAGGTTAGCGGGGGACATACGATAGAACAGATCGCAACAGAGGATGCAGTTAGACAACACTTCACCTCACACCGTGCGAGCCGAGATGAGGTTAGCGGGGGACCAGCGATAGAATAATCGCAACAGAAGATGCAGTTAGACAACACTTCACCTCACACCGCGCAGGCTGACATGAGGCTAGCGGGACAGACCAGTCGCCGTGCAGACCGAGATGAGGTTAGCGGGGGACATGCAATAGAACAGATCGCAACAGAGGATGCAGTTAGAGAACACTTCATCTCACACCGTGCGAGCCGAGATGAGGCCAGCGGGACAGATCAGCCACCGTGCATGCCGAGATGAGGACAGCGGGGCACACGCGATAGAACAAATCGCAATGAGATTGTGGTTAGAGGACACCGCATCTCACAGACGCCGTGCAAGCCGATCGGAGGCGAGCAGGACAATGCGATAGAAAACATTGCAAACGAGCCACAGTCGGATAGCACTATAGCACAACGGCAACAATTCGCAACATTCCACACGGCAAAAAGGTAAGGGCTGCCACAGGTACGCATCTCTTTCCTTCTTCTCTGAATTTTCGCTCATCTAGGCATTAGTGCACTAATTTCCCAAAAATTGGGGTCAACTGTAGATACCGGATCCTGAGGCAGTCCAGATCAGAGTTGCCCAATGATGATAAAATGCCTACTTGCAGGCAAAAAAGTTAAAAATGATAATTTTCTGGTCAAATTTGCATTTTAGAGTAAAAAAATAAAAAATAATAAAAAATTTAAAAAATTAAATTTAAAAAATGGGGTTTAGAAATTATTGTATTTTTAGTTAAATTTAAAAAAAAAATTTTGCGAACGTCAACGCGTGGCAGCGCGCAAGCGCGCGCCCGTGGCTGCGCGCGGAGCTTGTCTCGCGCGTGGCAAACGAGCTGCGCACAGCTCTGCGCACGATTGCGGGTTTCGACGCCCGTCGGGCATCGGTAGCCCCTATTCGGCCGTAAATGGCCAATTTCGCCCCAAAATTGATTTTTTCCGATTTTTTTTCACAAAATTCGATTTTTTATCCCTTTTTTAAGGGAATTTGAGGCTTTTTTCAATTTTTAAAATTCAAAATAGAAAATATCTGATTTAATTAAGATTTATCCCTTTAATTACTTTATTTTTCCTATTTTCTTGAGATAAAAAGAAAAATATGGAAAAAATCAAAGCGGGGAATTTTTAGGGTTTGATTTTTAGGTTTTTCTCTTCTTCTTCCTCTCAATTTCTCTCTAAAAATTTCAGATTTTCCCCAACAAAAAATTCAGTTCATCTTTCATTCTTTTTCCAACACAATTTCTTCTAAACATATTTTTTAGAAGAGGTTTTGTTGATGAATTTAATTTTGAGACAAATAAATGGATTATTTGCTCTCAAATCTCAATTTTCTTTATCTTTGTTTTCAATTAAACTTTTTTCCAAAGTTTTTTTTTTATTATTTTGAATCTCTTTTTGATGAACAATGGATTTTGGGGCAAATCAAATAATTATTTGTTTCTAAAATTAGTTTTTTTCATTTGATTTTCTAAAAATTAGTTTTTTTCAAATATATTTTTTTTCCTTGGAATAAAATTCCAACATTTTTATATCCTAATTCTAATCTTGCAAACCAAAATAAGGAAATCTGTCGTCATTTTTACCTTCATCGAATCCGAAACTTTGAGGATAAACATTCCGGGCTTGAAGCTTTTATTTTCCTTTATTTATTTTGTTTGTATTTAATTTATTAACATGTATATTTTTATTATCATTCTCATTTATTTATTTATTCTATGTATTGTAGGTTTGTTCCATTTAATGTTTATATTATTATGTTTATATAATATTATTGCTATTATTAGTTTATTATCATTTTCTTTCATTATTATTTTCATTACTGTTGTTAATATTATCATATTATTTTATTTTTATTCATGTACATATTGATTGTTTATTATTTTTAACATGTAATTAATTTATTTCACTTTAATTCATCATTATTTTTAACATGTAATTAAATTAATTCATTTTGATTGATTTTTTTTACCATGTAAATGATTTATATCATTTGTGAACATATTTAATTAATCATGTTGTTCATTTAATCATTTTCATCATTCTTTAATTCATTCATTTTTATTATTCTTTTCTTTATTATTTTATATATTCATTGATTTGTTTATCTTCATCGTTATTATTATCATGTTCATATTTTTACATATTAATTCATTAACATGTTATATTTTATTCCAATCACTTCATTTAATCCATTTGTCATTTATAACACATTTTTCTCATTCACTTTAAATTGTTAACATTTTAATCCATTTGTTATTTTGATATCATTTTAATTTATCTCATTTTATTTTATTTTATCATTTATTTTATATTTAATTGATTTTAATTGATTCAATTACTAACATTATTTTATTTGTATTTTATTTTTATTTCACGTCTCATTTTCCCTCTTGGGCATTTTTGAAAGCACACGGGGAGATCCAGAAGGCTCGTTTGGATTATATATTTATTTTGATTATTTGTAATATTTATTTATTTGGTTTTTCCATTTATTTTGCTATTTAGTTTTCTTATAAAATTGTTTATTTAGACGCGTTAGAAAGAAAATCACAAAACCATTTTTTTATTAATTAACTTGGAATCTTTTCTAATAAAAATGGGACTAATGTCTCAATTTTCTCCAAAACAAAACCACCACATCAAAATTATTTCATAATAAATATGCATGCGAGGACTAATGTCCTCATCATTAATGAATACCCCGATTTATGCATGATTTGTATTTTATTTACAATGGGGGTTGTATTCCGCCCCTAGTTTTATTATAATTTATTTTCATACACTTTACTTTAATTATACTTTATTTATTTATCGCTTCCCTTGAATGGACGATTTGCGCTTTAATTTCACTGCATTAAAATGAATGAGAAATAGGATGAAACTCTAAATTCAAAACTCAATCATAAACTTAACCAAGTATGAATAAATGGGAAGTTCCGGACTCACTTTTGTCTTAGGCTCAACGAGATTAGAGGATCATCTCAATATTTTATTGGGATGGGGCCTCCAAAATATCTCTTGTGGCCCACCAAAAGGCTCAATTTGAATAATCCTAGGCTCCACGGGGTTAGAGGATCATTCCAATGTTCTATTGGGATGAAATCTCCAAGATCTCTCTGACTTGCCCAAAATGGATATATATGCGCCATCTTAGGCTCACTGAGGCTAGACGCACTTGTAATTCGTTACAAGTTTTAATGAATTTCTCTCGAAAACCCTAAAAGCGGGTCTTCGGGGAACCCCGGGGTTCGGCGCGTGTCTCAGTATCATAATTTATTTTGGTTAATCTTGTTTATTTTTTGCTATTTTTATATTTATAATTATTACATATATAGAGTTTTATAGCTATATATTAACTATCAACACTAATATCTGCCTAGCTAAGTTCTAATATTGCCTATGGCATCATCTTAATTAACTTACAGCCGTTTCATGTCCCTTTCCCGTTATTAATAAAAAACAAAAATGCTTATAATACAAATATAAATATAAATTATTCAAATATACAAAATACTTATCTAAATTCGGTAATAAATTTATAAATCAAATCAATAAAAAAATGTCACATTAGATAAAGAAATTAAAAAATTAGTAGATAAATGATTACCAATCATATGTCATGAGTTACTATTGATTTTGTTTATAAAAGAATTAATGTAAGTACTTCTTTTAGTGTTCTAAACAATTTTTTTTTTGGTATATATCTATACAATTCGAGTGATGTTACCATCAAAAGTTGCTTTTTATTTTTAGTTTTATTTTTTTTTACTTGAAATTGTGATCTATTTTTTTATGTCGACATATTTTTTATAATTTTTTTTACCTACTTTTTTTTTTTTAATTATAACGTTATTATAGGAAATAATAGCTGAATTGAATACACCTTCTACTAGAACTGGATCACAAGCTTCTACAACTCCTTCAGAACGTTCAATTAGGCAAAAAAAGGATGTTGCATGGAAATAGGTCACTGAGGGAACAAATGCACAAGGTAGAAGTGTATATATTTATTCGTTTTGTCAAAAGGTTGTTTGTGGTGGAGGGATAAACAAGATGAAGCAACACCTTGCTGGGATTAAAGGCAACATTGATCCATGCAAAAAAGCTCCTGCAGATGTTAAATATGAAGTCAAAAACGTATTAGATGCCAATTTACAAAAAGCTAAGGAGAAAAGGGGATTAATTGAGGATTTGACAGTGGTTGAAGACGATGTTAGTCAATCTCTTAATGATATCACGAAAGGAAAGAGAGAAGCTGTTGCTGGAATTGAATCATATTTTAAAAGAGGTGTAAGTGATCATTCTCTACCTTCTATTAAGGCATGTATGCAAAGTATAGAAAAATGAAAAGATACTGACTTGGCAGTTGCCTTATGGTTTTATGATGCTTGCGTTCCCTTTAATACTGTTGATTTGCCATATTTTCAACTTGCTATTGATAAAATTATTAGTATGGGTCATGGATATAAGCATCCTTCATTTCATGCTTTGCGAATGACTTTATTGAATGATGCTAAGATGCATGTAAGCTTGCTTGTTGATCAAATTAGAAATACTTGGGCTGACACTGGTTGCACTATAATGGGAGATGGGTGGACTGATAATAGGCAGAGGTCTTTAATCAATTTTTTAGTTTATAGTCCAAAGGGGATTTCGTTTGTCAAATCTGTTGACGCTTCTGATATTTGCACAAATGCAGAAAATTTGTGTAATCTCTTTAGTAAAATAGTGGAATGGGTTGGTCTTTACAATGTTGTTCATATGGTAACTGATAATGGGGCTAATTATAAAGCTGCAGGTTTTAAACTTATGGAGAAATACCCTTTTATTTATTGGTCACCATGTGCAGCTCATTGTATTAATTTAATATTGAAAGATGTTGGATATATGCCTACAGTTCAAAGTCTTGTTATTCTTGCTTCTCAAGTTACTGTTTTTGTGTATAATCATAAGGTGACTTTGAATTGGCTAAGGAAGAGACCTGGTTGGCGAGAAATTATTCGCCCTGGTGCAACTCGTTTTGAGACTACTTTTATTTCTTTGCAGAGCTTGTATGAACATAAAGATGATTTGCAAGCATTAGCTATTAGTGCTGAATATAAAAGATTCTTGAAGCAGCAAAAAGGTAAAGAAGTGAAACAAATAGTATTGGATGAAAATTTTTGGAATAATTGTTTGATGATTGTGAGGGTTATGACTCCAATAATACGCTTGTTGCGAGTTTGTGATACTGATGAAAAGCCATCTTTAGGTTATGTTTATGAGGGCATGCATAAGGCACGTTTGGGGGATTATGAATATTTTTAAGAATAAGAAGAAATTGTACAAGTCTTACATTGATATCATAGACAATAGATGGGATCGCATGTTGCGACAAGATCTTCATGCAACAGCATATTTCTTGAACCCTGCATTTCAATATGATCAGTCTTTATTTTGTACGGAATCTGAAATTATGCGTGGCATGTTGAACTCGGTGGATAAGATTCTAGATGAGTCAACTGGTATATCGATGTTAGATGAGTTAAAAATCTTTCGAGAGCGTTAAATGGGCTTTTCTCGTCCTAAAGCGATTGCTTGCAGTAAAATCACTCAACCGGGTAAGAATCATTCTCTTTTTACTTCTATTATTATTTTTACTTTAAATTGTTTTGTATCTAATTTAAATTATATTATTTTGCTTTTTATATTCAATGAAAGATGAATGGTGGAGATTATTTGGCTATGATGTTCCAAATTTACAAAAGTTGGCAATCAGAATTCTTGGTCAAACCGCTTCTTCTTCTGGATGTGAACGCAATTGGAATGTGTTTGAACGCATCCATACAAAGAAGAGAAATAGGTTGGAGCACGAGCGATTAAATAACCTGGTTTATATTCATTATAATTTGCGATTGAAAAGTAGGTATGTTATTTCTAATTCATATATTTAATTATATTTAAATCTTATTCTTTGCATCAAAGTAAATTTGTTATTGTTCATAAGTATTAGGTTATCGTCCAAGAAATCTTTTGATCCGATTGATTACAACTCAATTGATAAAACTGAATTTTGGATCATGGAAAAAGAAGGAGAACTTGATTATGATGAGGTTGAGAATATGCTAGTAGAATTTCCAAACGATACTGCAGGATCAACTAAGACTGGTTTGTTTTTTTATATAATTTGTTAATATTAGTTATATTTTATTATATGCTTTTAGTTTAAAATGTTGAATGAATGTGTGAAATTAAATCAAATTGTATGTTCTCTTTTTTTTTTTTTTTTTTAATGAGCAGCATGAGTTTAGTGCAAAAAAATTTCAAGGAAGTTGTATTGGCAATAGCGATGGAGTTGACGACAACGATAATGATGAGTGATGAAAATGATTTTTTTTTTTTAAATATGTATAATGTAGAATGAATTTGTTTAAATGTTTAAAATTTATGTTTGTTAAATATTAAGTATGTTTTGTAACTTATTATTACTATATTTGTGGCATATGTCAAATGTTTTGATGGATTTTATTTTTGTTTGAATGTTTATACATTAGTATTTATAAAAATTATACTAATTAATAATATTTTTAAAAATAGAAAAAAATTCGGTCGAACCAAGAATCCTCAGCCTTGCCTGTTTTTTATCCGGTCCGGTTTCAATAACGTTGCTTTATACTCTCAATTTCATTATAACATGGAATATAAGCAAATGATTAGAATATCTTGATTTTATAAAAAATACTTAGTAATTGATAACACATAAAATATGATTTTTTTTTTAAAAATGAAATTATTTCAATATTTTCTTGCTATTAGATGATTTTTTTCGTCTTTTCCCGTCTTGGTCCTTATCTTCTAATAGTGAAATTCAAAATTTCACTATAAAAAGAAATTAATTTATTTTTTATTTTATATTAGGATTAAGATGAAAAGAAGTTAATAGGATAGGTAATTCGTTATTTACTATCTTATTTTTCAATATATTACATATATAAATGTCACATTATATTTTATATATTATTAATTAATGAATCAGATATTATGTGTTAGAATAGTGGTAAAAATTAATATATTTTAGAAGATTTTTTTTTATGTTGGACAATATTGTTCTAATTTTAAAAGTTAGCAGCAACATTACACTAAAAATAAAATAATATAAAGTTTATTGTATTTCTTATAAATATAGATATTAATAGTAAAGGATGAAAATTGATCAATTTTAATTAGAGGTGAGAAAAAAAAACCGGTTGATGCGGTTAACCGATAAATCGGTCTGAAATTGAACCGATAAACTGGTTAACCAATTGTAATGAGTTAGTTAATGGTTAGTGATTTGAAAAAATTGATATTAATGGACTGGTTAATGGTTTTGGCTCATGTAACCGGTTAACCGAACCGATAACCGAATTTTTAGTTAATTTATTAATTATTCAATATATTTATATTTATATTTAGTATTTATTATTATTTTTTGATTTATTAATTTTTCAATAATGAAAATTATAATATATTCGAAAAATTATATAATATTAATATATTAATGAAAAGTTATATATATAATGGAATTTTATTTCTACATACACAAAGTTTTTTACTTTTTAAACATTTTAATATATATAATTAATTCCTAATTATAATTAATTTAATAATTTTAACTCTTTAATTAAAATATTTTATATTTAAATTATTAATATTTAATATGATAAATAATATTCAATTAAAATGTATGTTTTAATATTTTTATAGATAATATTTAACACTTATAATTTTAATTAAATATATTTCGTTTTAAAAATAAAAAATTTCGTTGCAAGTAATAATTAATATTTGATAAAATTAATAAATTATAATTTTTTCATTTATTATATTTTTTTATTCTATGCATGCATATTGGCACAATATTTTTAGTTTATATTTATACTTTGAATATTAAATTAAATTATGTTTAGTTTCTAATTTTTATTTTTAAGTAATATCAATATTTTAAATTTTTTATAAATATATTTTATAATTATAATAGTTAATCGAAATAATATTGGTTAACCGATCCGAAAATTTAAAATCGATGTACTGATTAATTCGATGATAACGAACTGATTAATAGTTAATAATTTTCAAAAATTAATAATTAATAAACTAATTTTTTGAATTTTATGAACCGATTAATACGACACTTAATTTTAATGAATACTTAACAGAGGGGGCAATATCTGTTAAAATTTGAAAATTCAGGCAAAGTAAGAGGGTAATTTTGCATCTTTCACCCAAAAAAAATAAAATAGAATTTTGAGGGTTGAGTTTAACGTCCGTCGTTAGGCTGGGGCACTTGCAGTTTCGCAAGTTTGCTCCTCTGTCTTCTCCTTAGTTTGCACTCCATATTTTCCCTAATATCAGGTGGTTGAGATCCATCGAACCCCACCAAAGGTTCCCCATTTCGCTACATTGAATCTATCAATCGAAGTACTTAATTCGAAATCCAATCGAAGCTCTCTTTTGTAAGTTTCTCTATTTTTTCCCAATTCCTTTCCTGTGAACTCATTTTCATTGTTCAGTTTACATCCATTTTCGAATTGCTTGATTGTTACAGTTCAAATTATTTTCGTTTAATTTGTTTTCCTTCCTTTCTATCAGTGTAATTCTGTTAATTTAAATTGTAGATCTCCGATTTTTTTAGATTCTGCTAAAATAATCATCGTTGCTCTTATGATAATATGATATTTAGGAATTTTTTTTTCTCTCTTTGTGTAAATTGTTTAATTCTGGCCTGTATGCCGATTTGTTGCAGGTTCTCTGCGTAGTGGCGATAACACTCAGTGCTCTCTGCCATTACATCTATGTTTGGAGGGCCAGTGATAGCGCCTGGCAATAGTCCACATTTAAGGAAGTCCGGTAGCAGACCTGTTGTCTCTGATCTTGGTAGAAAAATATTGTTAGCCAAGTTTCTTTATATATACTGAATGTTCATCTGTTGCTTTTTGTGTGTGTGTGTGTGTGTGTGTTATCTTAAGTGAATATACAAATGGAAATTAGTGTCGAGAATTATATAACTAATGGTTGCTGAATATTTGTCAGTCGGTGAGCAGGGGAATGGTGCTGAGGAAGGTTTCTTGCATTCAGTGGAGTCGAATGAAATGAAGAGTACAATTGTACCAATTAATGCTGCTGCTATTATGCCATCACCAATATTGTTATGGAGATTCAAGGTTTTGTTGTTAATGATGTACTGATATCCATGTTTTCTTCCAATAGATTAATTTTCAGTTTGGTTTATGCTTTTATAATTATGTCAAGTATATGCCAATAACACGTCAATCTGATTAAAGATTGAGGTGGATATGGCTTTTAGTTTAGTTACGATGTTGAATTTTTTTAGGATGTGGTTGTTCCCATTTGTTTATGGAATGGTGTTTTATTGACTAAAGGGATTACTGTTTGGAATATTAATATAACTGGAACATCTTCTATTTTACATTCATTTTCTATAATTAAAAGAAAAAAAAATTGAACTAAGAATATGAGTCAGTATATGTTGGCTGAATGTTAGCCACTGCAAGAATGCTACTAGGAGTTTATACCCTTAGTAGGATTTAGATTTTTTCATATTATTAGCCTTTGTTTAGTGATGGTATTTTTTCCTATTATTACCTTTTGCTTCATCTCTCTCTCTCTCCTCCTTTTTTTTTTCTTTTTTTTCTTTTTCTTTTTCTTTTTCTTTTTCTTTTTTTTTTGGCCTATCATTGGCATTTTTATATGTTAGTGATTCGAAAGGAGTTTAATGTCCAGGTACTCTTGTTCTTTCTTTGGGGTTTCAGTTGTTGCAAGGTCAGTGTGTATCTTCTCATTCTCATGTATTTTGTATTTGATGGTAGCATAGAATGCATTCAAAAGACAGGTACTTAATGATGTTGCTTCTCCCATTGCTTGTGAAATTTGCAGATTGGATGGGATTCTGTCATGAGAATGAGTGCAGATTTGCGGGATCTCTTCCTATATGAGGCATTTTTGTATTACAATCCTCTTCTTCTTGTGGTCAGTAATGGTTTTATTGTAGAAAACATACCATTCTAATGCATATGTTTCATCTTATGGTGAGAATGTCTTACTGTGGGTTTCATTTTGCAGACTATGATGGTTTGGCTTTGGGGAGTTAACTTATGGGTTTTTTCTCAGTCTACCATCAGCTATGCAAAAGTTTTTGATCTTGACCAAAATCATCTAACTCACAGAGAAATATGGAAGGTTTTATATTTTTGAATTGAAGCAAAATTTTGTGGTGATATAGTTCATCTCTATGGTGCATTCTTTTTTTCCACTCTTACTGCAATGTTATCCTTGCTTGCTTCTTTTTAAACCTTTTCTGCTAGTCAGTAACATCTATAGCTTCCTCCATATCTGGTCCATTTTTTAACTATTAGTTTTACTGTAACTAGAGTAATTTTTGCTGCCTTTTTTTATCTGACTCCTACAAATAATTTCATCATTGCACCATGTGTATCAGTTAAATGGATTTTGTTTAATTTAAACAAGTTAAATATCCATGTCACATGTTTCCGGGGATGTGTAATGATTTTCTCTTCATAACCTGGGCTTGACAGGACTTTTGAGAACATTAATTGCAACTATATTTGGATGCCATCTTGAAGGAAGGATGAGTTATCCATGTTCCGTGGATTGGAATTTTAGTTATATTTACTAAATTATATGTGGCAATTGGATGAGAGTAAGAGAAAGGCACTTTTAGGGGATGCACATGTTGAAGATCATAGTTGTTTCTAATTCATAATTTTGCCATTTGTTAATTACTTATGGATAGGGTCTTATTCTTTATATTAAGGACGCATCTTTAAGCTCTATGGATCTGACTAACCAGTAATTTTAGCAGGATATTATGTAACAAAATGCCGGCTTTCATGAATTATCTATTTACCTGTTTTCTGTTCCTTGTCTGGAAGTAATTTTATCCTTCGAGCATTTTTCTTTCATCAGTTTCAGCCATATTTTAAGGTGCAAGTGTCTTTTGTGATGTGTGCAGGTTGCCACATGGATGACTATCGTCGTCCCAACTAGCATGACAGCGTATCTTTATCTTTATTCTCATGGAGAAGTATCATTGGCTGCATCACAACCAGTGTAATAGATGCTCTTATTAATTGCTTACAATTTCTTATTAAATGCTGACAGGTTCTTATTTTCAGTTAGCTCTTATAATTGATTCTACTCCAGTTCCTTCACCATTAAAAATCTAATTCAATAGTCATTCAATGGTTGAAGGATTCTTTTCCTCTATGTCCAGTTGTTTGGGATTATGATTGATGCTGTTTTATCAAGGAAGAGAATTTAAGATTGTTTTAATAGATGTACGGAGGTCCGAGCAGGTTCTTTGGTGTAGTGATGCTATTTGATCTTGTATTACTTTGCCACTTTACAGTTGATTCAAAAATATTTAAGATGTTAAGAAAATTGGGAGATTCACAAATTATGAGCTGATTTGTATGGTTAAGATGAATTATTTATTTTAGCTATAATTAGTGATCATATATGAGACAATTTATGTTTCAGCATTTAACATCTACAGTATCTTACTGGATGCTTCCCTTTGCTATATATGAGCTCAAAACATGATGTTTCAACATTTTGTATTGGAATGAACAGTTTCTGGAGGTTAGATGTATGAACTTCAAAAATAGTTAACTGTTCTAACACTTGAATTCTGAATCTTGAAGCTGACAAAATTACAGAGTAACTGGAATGGGTGAAATTACAAAAGAAAGTTTACTTTTGGATAAGAATATAAAGATTCATATGGATTATATTATATTATGGTTTATGTTAGCAAAAGTCACCTCCATCTCTCTCAATCATTATTATTGTGTTGGAAATGTGTTAATTTGGACATTCCCTCTATTGCAGGTCCTCTTATACTTTGCTGTTGTGATGGTTTTGATATTCCCCTTTGATATTTTTTATTTATCATCACGCTATTACTTGTTAAGGACTCTTTGGCGGATAGTTTTTCCTCTACAGGCAAGTTTGAAACCTTATCACTTTTTTTTTTTTAAAATATTATTTTCCTGTTGGAATTAATTCATTTGCTTTGCAAGTTTCTGATTGTTGAATGGACTTGTGAATGGAATACTTAAAACTTGAGTAGCTAAATGAGGTGGATTTAGATTCCATAGCATATTCCCAGTAATTGATAGATTAACTAATGTGGGTGCTGGTGATCAATCAATATATAAGAATTAGGTAAATTGCATTGAAACTTAATTTTAATGAATATATTATAAAAGCCATGGCATGTGATGAATGCTCACATATTTGCAAGAAAATACTTCCAAGAATATTATAAGAATTTCCCCTAATCAACTTGGACACATCTGCTGAAATTACTATTCTGTTGCAGACCTTCTAGTCTGTGACAGATGCAGAATTTGGCTTGTGCCCTTGACCTCTCTAGGAGGGAGTGAGACCTAGTGTTTTCATTCTGGACCAATGAGAACTACTATGCAGTGAGGGGAGGGATTTTTACTGTTTTTGTTTTTATAGGTTTTACAGCATTCTATTTACTTGTATTTTTATATTATTGTTACAGGCAATTACATTTTCTGACTTTTTCTTGGCTGATATTTTAACTTCCATGTCAAAGGTATGCATCCTGTTATTTCCTTCTAGGCATTTGTTCTTGCTCATGATTGTTGATTGGCAACCCCATGGTGCATTTTCCCCTCCCCATTTTTCAAATTTATACCTCTCATGGGATTAATTTAACAAAATTTGTTTTGTAATCCTGAAATTAAAATTATTTTCTTTTATTAACTTATAGACTGTTGTAGATGTTGCCTTTGATGGTTGGTTCCAAAATCAGAGATTTTCAGGATTGCATTTTCAACTGGTTGATGGTGCTAATTGTTGAAGTTTCTATAGCTTCATGGAAAATCAGCTTTAAACTGGCTGATAATGGCATGTAAATTCGGTTTCAGTATGGTACCTGTGATGGACACAAATTGCTTTTGGTCATTTTATTACTTTTTCCCTGCACAGAGTCGAATGTATAATTTCCTATCCCTTCATCCTCTTTTTTGGGTCATGGTTCATTTTTCATTGGTCATAACTAGTACGAATGGAGAGGTTGCAAAATAGCATATTCATTCTAATTTAACTAAAAAAGTGTATCCAGAGAAATAATTAGGCCATGGCTTTTGGTATTTTTTCAAGAATTTAACTGTTTCCCATGCCTCATGCTCTTTGTCTTGGTCATGCTTCAACTTTCAATGGTTGGGTTGATTCAAAGGCTTATTGGAAAGGTCCTGCAATAGCTTTATATATTAATTCTAATGTAGGAACTTTTAAGAGTGTAATTAAAGTGAGAATTTGGTCATGGGTCTTGATAATTTTTTAGATGTCCAACTCCTATTATATTGGAATAGTGTTCATATTCATGTCAATTCTGTGCAGGTATTTTCAGATTTGGAGCGTTCAGTATGTCGAATGGTTCATCGACAGGTTTGTATTCTTTTCTTATTGAAAGTTAACTCTCTCGGCAATAAATCAATTATTCAAAGTGCATTTCTTGCATGTTCTTATTACACTTGCACTGATGCTGGGGATCAAGGGAATATTTTGGGAAGTAAAAAGTTCCTTTGAGAATCTTCATTTGCCTAGAATTTCCGATGTAGAAGCACAGAAAGGAACCAATGATCTGTCTTGGAGAGGACGAGATGCTCCATTTCTGGATCAATTGCAACCCTATATTTAGTCCTTTTACAGATAAATTTGTCAAATTTACCTGTAGCAACTCTGTACTCTCATACTATAGCTAATAAACAGAATTACCTTTGTGGGCATGTTTCTAGAAACTATGATATAAGCATCTATCTTATTGAGAAATTGTTGTTTGAATGCATGCAGGTTGCCACCATTGCCTGGTTTGAAGCTGATTCTGTCTGTGGCAGTCATTCCATTGCAATTCCTATTATTCTTGTTTTACCTTACATTTTCCGGTTGTTCCAATGTCTTCGACAATACAAGGATACCAGGGAGAAAACTGCTCTCTTTAATGGTACCTTCACATTGCAACTCTCCTTCACACCTTTTTTCTTTTGCTGCTGCTGCATTTTTTTTTAATCAAACATCATTTGATTTCCTTTTTTGTTATTTTTTTATTATTTTAAAATTATTAAGCATCACTTTTGTTTCCTTTCTGAACTATTTTTATGAAGAGATTGCTAAATTACTTATCATTTCTGCTAAGGTAATTTTTTGATTTGTTGCTATTCATAATTTTGGGTCTTCCTAAAATGTCCTGTGATGACTCACTGCTAGCTTTACTCTGGGAACAGCATATCATTTCAATTTTTGATAATGATTGGGATGACCCTTTGATTCAGTTTCTGATAATTAGGGTCCCTTCCCCATTGGATAATGATTAACCTCAGTGATCATTACTATGTCGATACATTCACCAATCGGAGTGGCTTGGTTTTGAGAAGTTTTAGAGTTCTTATATATGATATAGCCTTGAAAGTGCGGCAGAAACTAGTTCTAACCTCTAGAAAGCTAAGATGTGTTGCTAGCTTTGTGACTTGGGGTGGGTTCCCTGCATTTCACCCTGCCTTATATAGATATCTATCTTGTAACTGCAATTATACCATCAAGATGTACTCTGAACTTCTGTATACACTGATATGTCATTCACAACTGTTTTTATTTTTTAGATCTTTATTTTGGAGACATGAAACTGAAATTCATATATCTTAGTGCAACTTTTTCTGAAGCCTTTTGCTTTTGAATAAATAATTTATTAATTACGTCAGTATTTTAATTGTTCTTAAGCAAAACTACAAGCTATGATATTATCCCCATATTTAGCCTTTGTATAAAATCTGGTTTTTGTTGTCTGAAAATTGCAGTAACTTATTTTGCTTATGGTTTCAGCTTTAAAATATTCGACCTCGGTGCCCGTGATTTTTCTTTCAGCCCTTAAATATCATGTCTTCCCTGATAGGTGGACAAATTTTTACCGGCCCCTCTGGCTGCTATCAAGTGTTTTGAACTCATTGTACTCATTCTACTGGGATGTGACTAGGGATTGGGACATGAGGTATGTTACTTCTACTGTTTCTCAAACATGTCTTGAAAATTGCTGCTTAGTTACTTCCCTGATCTCAGGACCACTTGCTTAAACACATAAGCAGCAAAAATCCTCAAATTTGATACATGTAAGATAAATCCATTGTAGAAAATCTGGATCTTTAACTTTCATTGGCTTTTTCTTTTTCTTTAATTCTTTTGGCAGCTACTTTACACGAATCTTCAAATTCAACAAACCAAGTCTCTGCTCGTATCTACTGTATGGACGGAAATGGGTATGAACGTATATCCTTCCTGGCACCCATTTATGATTTCGAGGTTTCTGGGGTTGGAGGCTTACAGCTAACTTGTCTATATGAATGAAAAACATTTTGCCAGTGCTTTGATGGCTGAATTCATTCATTCATGAAGCAAGGGCAAGCAGGAACATACATTTAACTTAATGACTTATTTTTCCAGTGGTCTATCTTGGTTTAGGATGAAATTTATGTTGATCTTGAAATTATGATTTGGTTATGACTGGCTAGGTGTGGCTGGCCTAATTGTTATCTCTGTAGTAACTCTGTATTTGGAGTTGCAGGTGTTTTTTTGGGTGATCGGAAGTAATTTGATTCTCCGTTGCACATGGACATACAAGCTGTCTGCTCATCTCCGTCATAATTATCTTACTGTATTTACAATCACTGCCTTGGAGATGGTTCGCCGTTTCCAGTGGGTTTTCTTCCGGGTTGAGAATGAGTGGAATAAAATGACTTCCAAGTCGAATATTCAGCTCACAGCAAATGAGATGTCAACTGAAGAAACCAAGCTATTAGCGACCAGTGACCATAATGTATAGACAAAAAATGATATATATCTTGCTATCAGCTTCATGGAGGTTTTGACACAGTCCTCCATATTTTTTTGTGGCAAATGTTTAATTTATTCCAATTATAATTTTCACTTAATATCATTTTTTTAGGGGAATAGGCTATTAATGGTGGATGCTAATGTTTTTAATGTATTCCAAATACTGAACCTCTTTCAGAATCATGTTAGTATCAAACTGATATAAAATGGAGCAGTAGTAATGCCTCTGTTACTATGGATACATCAGTTAAATTCTGCTATTCTAAAGTTTCCAATTGATATAGCAGCAGGGTAATTGACATTGACAACAATGCTGTGCTTAAGGTTTCAAAGCTGTTTTAAATTGATGAAATCAAGTCTAGTTTTCAATGAATTGTTATATTTTCTTGTAGGAGCGGACATGATAACCCAACTTGTGTCGTGAACTGTTCTGTTAGATTGAATCAGTAGTCCATCAATTTGTAACTTCAGTCATTTTGTTCCTAAATTTTTTTAAGTAATCATTTAGCTTAAAAAAAATACATGTATCTTTTTTCCATTAGAAGAAAAATTTAATATCAGTATTTAAAGATTTAGGATTAAGTGGTTGCTTGGAAAATTTAGAGAATAAAATAATATCAGTTTAGCGATTTGCATGTATTAAGCCTTTATTATATTTCCTTTATCATCAGCACATGGGACCCTTTCCAATCAAATTGCTAGAGTTGCTTTCTCTTGCCATTCATTATTTGCCCAATAGGAGCTGTAATTCCATTAACAGATCAGCAATGTCCACGTGTCAGATAGTCATTTCACTACTACCCTAAAAGCAGATAGCATAACATCCACTCTCTAAGAGTTCCGAATTAGGACACTGCCAACCACCCGATTGTCTGCAAAGCTCTCCTTTCAAACACCCTATTAGATGGAGGAAAATGGGCTCTAAATGTTAACCGTGGGCGAGCTAACCAGCAGCCACAATCGGCAGCCAGAGCCGATTCGATCTGAGCAGACCACACCAAGAGTGTTGACAATATTATCTACTGTGATAGAGAAGCTAGTGGCTCGAAATGATAGGCTTGTGGAAGGGATAAACTCAGGCTTGGGAAAAAGCTTAGATGCATTTCATGGGGTGAGGGCGCCTAGCATAAGCATATCAAAGTACTTGGAGAGGTTATACAAGTACACAAATTGTAGCCCATCTTGTTTGGTGGTTGGGTATGTGTATATGGATAGGCTGGTGCATAAGCATCCTGACTCCCTTATCATATCACTTAATGTGCATAGATTGCTGATTACGTGTGTCATGGTTGCTTCTAAGATGCTGGATGATGTGTGGGTTTCTCTCTCTCTTTAATTATTTATATATTCAGCATTCCAACATGCCCTTTTTATTCTCCTTGTTAACCTTTTTTCTTGCTTTTTATTTATTAGAGATAACATATAATTTTTTTTTGTGTTTAACTAATTATTTTTTAAACTAATCGAATATTGAATTATCTTATTAATTTATTAAAAATATCAAATTATCGTTTTATATGGACACGTGGTATATTATGTGGTGCGTGAACAGTGATATAAGACATAGGTATTTTATATAAGTTTTAATAGTATATGGGCATTATTTGCACTTTAAATAATTTTATGGGTAATTTGACATTCAATTAGTACACGTAAAATGTTAACATATGATAATTTAGGAGAGAATTTATGTATTACTCTTTTCGTTTCACTTTAAATGATCAATTTCACCATTTAATTTTGTTCCATTTAAGTGTCTTTTTAGAAATTTAAGAGAAAAATTTATATTTTTCCCCGTATTTATTATACACCACAACATTTAATAGATTAATAAATTCAGTTTTGATAATGTAAAATTAAATAAAGTATTTAAAATAAAAAAAGAGCAATTGATGAGTCAATTGCTAGTAATGTTTATAAAATTAAGTTTTTCCAATCATTTTTCATGCTAAAATGAAATTGATCATTAAAGTGGGATCATGGAAGTATGCTTTATTTATTTAATGTTATAAAGAACGTCGGCTTGGGATCCAACTTGGGCTTTTACTTTAATTTTGTACACTTTAATATAACGCTGTTGTGTTTTTTGGTTCAATGGTTGTGTTTTCATCACATTCTTAATTGCGGGATTAATAATTGCTTTTGTTAACACTCTTAACTATTGGCAAATTTTGGTTTATTGTTAAAATTGCTGCGGTGATCTTTATTTATTTATTGAACATGGTAAGGGTGACGAAAATGGAATTTCTTACATTATGCATTGTGAGGCAGATATTTGATCACTTTTTTCTATTATTCATTACTACAAATTGAATTTTCTAATTGGGATTATTTCATTTTATTAGTCTATATATTCATATTTGCAAATTAAGCAACACTATTCTTGGATTTTTCAATGTTGCAGGCATTATAACAATGCATTTTATGCAAGAGTAGGGGGAGTGAGCAATGCTGAACTGAACAAACTTGAAATAGAACTGCTATTCCTTCTAGATTTTGGCGTTATGGTGAGTTCTAGAATCTTCGAAAGCTATTGCTTGCATTTGGAAAAAGAGATGTTGGTGGATGGGGCGATTCACAAAATCGAAAGAGTCATTCTCTCCAACTCTGTGGATGATGTAGCAGAAATTTTAGTAGAAGATACCCAAAATTCTTCATCACCTCAAGTATTGGACTGACTTCTTGAATTTTCCTTTGCTTGTTGGGTTTAATGATTCTTGTACTCATCAAAATTTATGAGGAAAGAATTAGTACATGAGAATTGGATTCAATGATATGCAACAACTTTACTATTACTATTGAAAAAACTAAACCAAAATTATTTCATTAAAGAAAAAGAAAATAGACCGAGCAAAAGAAATCAAGTCTAGACAAGTTTCATGAAATCAAAGCGACCTTCGTCACATTAATTCATAACTCGATCCATTAATGGTTACCATACCGACATATTTAATGACATAAATTAGGTATACATATGTAGTAAGTAAATTACATATATCAGGATCTCAACATGCCTTTTTTCAATTGGTCCTCCTTTATTCCTTACGAGATCATACCAAAACATAATACATAAAATATAATTAGAGTGCAAAATAACCATATAATTTATTCTGCAAAAAAATAAACATAAAGTGTGTCTCTAAATACAAACATCAGAATACAAACTTCCACTAAAACAACATGCCATCAAACAATTTAACACCAATATGAGAAGTACGCTCATGAAACATCTTAGGCGGTAAACCCTTAATAAGTGGATACATAATAATGGAGTTTGTGCCAATACGCTCTATGCACACTTGACCATTCTATACTTTTTATTTAACAGCAAGAAACTTAAGTCATGTGTTTTGACTATGTAGAACTCTTGTTGGTACAATATAATTGATTTATTGTCACAAAATATTTTCAATGGCGTTTAAATGTCATTCACAATTTGCAGCCTAGTAATAAAATTTCTCTACCATATTCGTTATTGGATGCCTCATAATAGAGTATAAATTCACCTACTATAGTGGGAGAAGCTATGAGTGTATGCTTAGTATTCTTCCAAGAAATAGCTCCTCCTGACAGCATATAATATGTAGCTAATTGTGGATTTCCTGATGTCATGGCATCTCGCAAAATCGGAACCAAAATACCTAATGATCTCCCAAATGTTCTGGTATCTTATATGTGAGTGTAGACACCTAAAATCGGGATTCTTTTGTTCGAAAGATTACCCGATGATAAAATGTTTCCTGCAAGATCGAGGATGTTGGCATTCAGAAGAGATTTTAATAAGAACCCATTTTAAAATCCCCTGTGAGGATCTGGCCTGCCCGGTATGAGAATTATTGTGCTTTAATTAATAAAATAGAGCGAATCACATTAAATGGCCATTCATAGCTATGAAAGAAGGTTTCATGCCTGTGAATGAATCCTGGAGATGAACTACAACATTTTGCAAGTAAAACGCGTGTATTTTATAGCTAGGGCACTTCAGGCCCAACGCTTCTGAGACCTAGCACGTGAGCAAGCGGACGCCCATAGAAACCAAGAAGATAAGGTCAGTAGGCTGTCTAATAGGACTGACAAGACATTCCCTTCAATAGTCCACTGACAAGACACTCCTTTCAATAGCTGTGAAAGAAGGTTTCATGCCTGTGAATGAATCCTGGAGATGAACTGCAGCATTTTGCAAGTAAAACGAGTGTATTTTATAGCTAGGGCACTTCAGGCCCAATGCCTTTGAGACCTAGCACGTGAGCAAGAGGACGCCAGCAGAAACTAAGAAGATAAGGTTAGCAAGCTGTCCGATCGAGATAACAAAGACACTCCCTTCAATAGTCCAATGACACACGCCTCATCCTATGTCGCACCTACTTCGCGTCACATCGCTGCAACCTACTCTGACATCAAGGTAGACCACTTAAGTGGATTCTTACGCCCATATAAATACCAGGTCATTTCACATCCAAGTAACACAACATAAAATCAGAGATCTTATCTTTATTCTATCTCAAAAAATCTACTGGCTTAAGTTTCGGAGTGCTAACGCCTGGCACAATGCGGGCACATTCTTTTGCAGGAATTAAGCCTAAAAGAGGCAATCGTCCTATACCTTGATTTGATTGTTCTGAGCTCAACTGCCATACCGATCTCATTCTCTTATAATTTATCCAGAAATATCAAGTATATATAGTCACTAAAGTAACTTTGTATAATTGATAATTTTTCACTTCCTTCAACATCAAGTATAATGGGTATTTATAGTCACTAAAATGACTCTTGAAATTCTAAAAACATAACTATTAATTAATGCTTCATAAATGATTTATCTAGGAAAGCTCACCGAATTAATACTTTAAAAAATAATATAAAAATGAAATTGCAAACAAAATACTATTTATTATTTATTATTCATTATTTATTTATTTCTCATTTATTTATCGTAGCCCTTAAAAATACACACTATTTTTGGTTTTTTTTTCGGCTAATTTTTACTTACATTTAGCTTGAATTCATATGCAATCGACACATCACCATTTTATTTATAAACCTACTTTTTTTTTAAATTTGCCACATTATATTTGAAAAAGTCTTTTGATTCATGATTAGTATAGTTATAGATTCTACAAATATTAGATTTTTTTATTTATCTGGCATAACAAATCCTTGGAATCCTCCAATTCCTCGGCTTTCTATTAGTTAATTGAGAAGAACCAACCAATTTTAAAAGATAGAAAAACGAAAGCATTTACATATAGGGAATGTAATAATAATAATAATAATAATAATAATAATAATAATAATAATAATAATAATAATAATAATAATTGATAAGTCCTAGAATTCCAGAGGTCAATGTTTGGATGGTAGTTGAGATGCAGCCTATAGGATCAGTAATGCTTGGTCTTGCAAAGAAGTTATCCAGTCGGACCGGGCGTGAACACTCCAAATTTTATTTCAGTAGTATTTTAGAGAGAGAGTAGTGAGAGATGGTCTCAAGAGATTCAAATATTACCTGTGTATACAGTGATTGAGGGTATTTATAGAGAGCATGAGAACCTACTCGAGTAGTCTACCCTGGTGTTAGAGTAGGTAGGCAGTGACGTGTCAAGGATAAGACAGGAGAAGTAGCCTATGCCAATAGGGCCTTATTTTCATCGGTCTTGTGTGCATCCGCTAGCCATTCGCTTGACTTGATGGCTATGGGCCTCCCAATTGGCTGGGCTCTTGATCTTTATTGGGCCTTGGACTATAATAAGCTCAGGCCTTGTGATAACTGATAATGGGTATTGTCACTTGTCCCTCTCGAAAGATCCAATCGGATCAAAGGAGAAAGATCTCAACGAGAGCCTTTGGCAGCTCGATTGGATCAATTCCAATTTTGAAGTTTTGATTTCGTCCTTTTGTTTCCTTGCTTGTTGGGTTGGTTCATTGAACCTAGACATTTCATCCATCGTGCCTATTAATGACAACACTTCGCCTTTTGGATTAATGGAGAGTTGGCGCATTGAAGGCCATCGCTTCATTTGTTGCTCTCATTATGGCATCGCTTTAATATTCGCACTAACAACATTTTTTATTCTTAGATCCTCCAATCATGGTTTGCCACGTGGCCACCTAGATTAAATGCTCATGTAGGATTCCCATATAAATACTTGAATGCTTCCATTCACTTCAGAATATGGATCATTCATTTTTCTTCTTCTTCATCTTTTTTCTATGACTTTGCCATGGAATTATTCAAACACCTTTGATTTTTTTGTCCTTTCTTATCTCAAGTTTCTTGCCATTTTAAGAAGATTAATGAATTTGCACCAATTCCCAAGGAGCAACTCCATATGTTGTTAGATGAAATGGAAACTGAAGCGATTATGCCCCCCAATCAATGGCGAATAGCCAAGAGTCTGCGATGATTCTTCTTCTTCTATTCCTTCTAACTCCTTTGAACAAGAGAATTATTGAACTGTTTGGAACTAAAGAGGAAGAGGATTGCAGTCTACAAACCATCTACCAGATGGAGCTATATATGAGCTGGGGATTGTTTCCTAAAGAAGATGTAAAATCAAGTCTGATTGGAGCATTCTGAAGAAGGGTGAAATTAGATAGGAATTTCCTTTTTCTAATTGTATTCAATGTTTCCTTAATATGTACTTAGAATTTGAATATGAGATTTTCCCATTTTCAGTCTTCTCTTTTGATTTTTTGTATTGTAACAGTGAGCCGATCATGATAGTCTTCTAATGATGAATGTGAAGACTAACATTTCGCCTAAAAGATTTGAATAGATTTTTGAGTAAACAAATAGCCTAATTGGATAACGTGATCTGAACAAGCATCAATTAAGTTATATAATTGTATTAATTACTTCTGAATCACAATTAGAAATAGTTTTGAGCAAGGAAGTAGCTTGATCAAATAATGTGATCGGAATGAGCATCAATTAAGTCAGATAGTCGTATTAATGACTTTCGCATCATAGTTAAAACTTTTAGATAGGTAATCAAATCAGATATGACTTCTGCTAATTTTCTTAGGATAATCATCAATCTTTGGCAAATAAGTCCATCAAGTTGACTTTGTAATGGCCTTATGGATAATGTTTCGTTAAGATTCGGTTATGGGTATATTTTCCTACCTTGAAGTTTGGATGTTCCAAATAGTGTCTATTACGATCGTTTTTTGGATAGTTCTATTTTCTAGGAGTTAGTTGACTCTTTGTAGCAAACCCTTCCTGACCGAAAGCCATTACGATCAAAGCAAAGAGTCAGATTCTTAAGTGACTATGCTATTTTAGGGGTTTATCGGTCAAATGCTAAGGCTGTGAGATGATCCGATCGGATGTAGCTTTTGCAATTTAAATTGGCATGTCATCAAGTTTATCTGAGCAAATAAGTGAATCAAGTAGATCATATAATAATACCTTTAGGAATATTCATCAAGAGTTGCGATCGATTGGATCGAATTCATTTTGCAACAATTTGGGAAGGCTTTGTATTTTGCATATTTCGTGATCATTTGTGTTTCGATCAGAATATAATGTTTCTTTAAGCATTTTATGATGTGGGTATCCGCTTCCCACACCTAGTGTTTGGATGTTTCAATTTTTGGATAGTTTTGCCTTTCAGGGGTCTTCAACTTCTCTGAGGAAAAACGTTTTGCCATTTAGGAATTATCGTAGAATACAACAAATAGTCACATCAATCATGACTTTGCATTTTAACTTGGAATATCAATCGTCAAGAGATGCAAATTATCGATTCGAATTCATTTTGCAAGCACTTGGAAATAATTTACAACTTGTATATTCAGTAACCTTTTTGATTAGAATACAATGTTGCATTAAATTTTTGTAGAGGACCTTAGAAATTCTCAAGCTTTCTTTTAATGAGATTTTGTGATATTTCTAACTATCGGGAGTCTGTCGACTTCTCTGAAGTGGATTTCCTCTCTCTTTGAGGAGGAGTTCTTTCTCCCTTTGGGAGTCCTTTAGTAAGCTCCATCTTTTAGGAGGCTACTGGCTTTTTAAAGCGGGCATTTCTGATCTGGGAGTAATTCTATCTTTTAAGTTTGCTGACTTTTTGAGATGATCGAGAAAAACGTATTGAGTTTTGTATGGCTTTTAGTAGTAAACATCGAGCAATTCAAGTGATCAATTCGGTTAACTTACATTTGCATATTCAATAATTAATTTGATCGAAATATAATATTACAACAAGTACCTTTTTGGGCATGTTGATATATCCACGATTTTGGAATATTTGAATCGTCTGCGATGTTTTTCAGGATAATTCTAGCTTTAGGAGTCTTTTAACTTTCAGAAGTGAATGTCTTCAAGAGAATTTATGTTTTCTCCGCTTTGCATTTGCCATTGGGGTGCTTCGAATCATTATTGAGATCTATGTGTGAGGAGCTTAAGGTTGATATCTAGTATATTTCTTGATTTCCCGCTCCTTCGATAGCCCCCCTTTCAATCGTGCTTGACTTGATCGAGGCCACTTTTCCTTTCAGGCATTTTTTATCTTCTTATGGGCCATATTTTTAGCTTTGATCTTTATGGAGAATTCTACCAATCCTATAACTAAAACAGTGACATTGCTAAGTCCGATCAATGTGGTGGTATTCAGTTTTAGCACTGTGTTGATGCTCTTCTTTGGCTTTTTTCCTGTTGATGGATCTCTTCTGCTGTGAGCGTGATTGTCCCTTTGGTATGCTTAGGGTTTCCTCTTTGATAGCTTGCCATTAGCATGGAGCATGGCTCATTTCATCTTAACTTGGAATGAGCATAAGTCATTTCATCTTAGCTTGGAATAAGAAGAGATTTAGCTAGCTTTCCTAGGTAGAGCACATCCTTGATCCTTGAGCGCTTAAGGGGAGTAAACTTCTCCCAATGCATCTTTTCAACTCCTATCAGTTGGTTCTGAGCAAATGGAAGAGACAATGACTTTTATGGCCTTCTCTAGTGTTTTTTTCTGTTCAAGGAATATCCTTAGAGCCCATGCATTGGCTTGTGATAAAGAACTCAACAGGCTCCATGTAATTTGAAAAGCAAATTTCCTCTTTTATTTCTCTCTCTGCTCTATTAGTTTCTTTCTTCTGAGTAGATAGAAGAGATGGCAATTTTTGCACCATTATAGGGGTTTTCTTTCGATCCTACTGAAATAGTGGCATTGCCAAATCCGATCAGTAGGGTGGTTTATCCCTATTTATGTTGATGCTCCAGCTCAACCTTTGTTCTTCTTTGGCTATTTTTTCTTACTGCGAGTGTGACCGACCCCTCGGCATGCTTAGGGTCTCCTCTCAGTAGCTAGACAATGGCATGGAGCATCAGACATTTTGTCTTGACTTGGAATGAGAGAAGGACTTGATATCCTGTTAGTTTTCCTCTGATCGGATAGCATTTGTAGAGTCTGATGATTTTTCAACTTAAGCTTTTTGGGTAGAGACACTTTCGTCTTCCTTTAAGAGGGTTTTATGTGATTTAGAGAGGGACATTTTGTCTCTTTAAAAGCTACATGCTTGAACAACTAAGATATCCCCATAGAATTTTGAATTGCTTTTGCCTTTCGAGGGTATTGTTGTAGTACCTTTGGGGATCTGGCCACATGTGGCTTTTTTTCGAATTCATTTTAAGGAACATTCTTTGGTGTTATTCCTTTCATGGTGGTCCCTAGAAGATCATATCGATTGCTTTAACTCTCGGAGTATGACCCGTTTACTTTTTGGGAGGAGGACTCAGAGGGATCTTTCTATGTCGAGGCTACGAATTTTTCTAAGAACCTTGTTTGCAGGAGTCTTTCAATCTCATCCTTTAGGAGTTGCACTCATCGGTCAAGTGACCAATGTCCTTGTGGAACTCACAATACTTGCTCCTGTCTCTCAAAGTGTATGTCCGGTCAAACAAGTTCTTAGGCCAGTTGACTTTGTGCTTTTCTTTGATCCATTGTAAGATTTTGGCAGGGCTGGCATTGAGTAAGGTACAGATTTTAGCTAAATTGTTATATTGGCTTTCGAACCTTCCTTTTTTAGGCTCTATCATTTTGCTTTTTCCTGGCCATTCACCCGGATACTGTAGTCTGTTGGCCATGCTTAGTGGGAACTGCAACCGATCGGGGATGCTTGGCAGGAGCTGCAGCCTATTGACCGTAGGAACTGTAGCCTATCAGCCATGCTTGGTGGGAACTATAGCCTGTCGACCATGCTTGGTGATTAAAGCCGATCGACCATGCTTGATGGGAACTAATGACATGCGCCGAACCCCGGAGGCCTTAAAAACCTGCTTTTAGGTACTTTTGAGAGAGGTTTATAGGACTTGTAAGGATTACAAGGGAATCTATTTTGGGCAACAAGAGGTGTTTTGGAGTCGCCACCTAATAGAATATTGAGAAAGTTCATCTAGTCTCACTGAGCCTAAGATAATGCGTATATATCTATTTTGGGCAATAAGAGATATTTTGGAATTCCCATCCCAATAGAATATTGGGAAGGTTCATCAAACCTCATGAAGCCTAAGACGATGTGTATATGTCTATTTTGGGTAATAAGAGATATTTTGGAATTCGCATACCAATAGAATATTGGGAAGATTCATCTAACCTCATGAAATCTAAGACCAGAGAGAGTTCGAGACTTTACTTTTATTTATACCTTAGTCAAAGTTATAAGTGAGTTTCAGAAATTAAAATTCCATTCATTTTCTCATATAGTTTAATGCAATTATTAAAGTGCAATCCAAACACATAATGAAAACTATAAATAATGCAAAATTAGAATAAAGTAAATAAGAGTACATTAATTTACAATAAAACTAGGGGCAGAATATAACTCCCAATAAAAGAAAATATAAATCATGTATAAAACGGGGCATTTATTCAAGGTGAGGGCATTGGCCCTTGCATGTATGCTTAAAAGAGTGATTTTTAAAGTGACAATTTTGTTTGGAGGAAAAACTAGATATTGGTCCTATTTTATTAAAAAAAACCTTATTCATTCGTAAAAATCTTTTGGCGCTTTTTATGTTAACGAGCACTAAAATAACATTTATGATAATGAATAGGAATTAGAAAGATACACTAATAAGAGAGATAGAGTGAAAAAGAATGAACCAAATCGATGTCTTTAAATCATCCTAATTATTCCCCTTTCTTAGCGTCAAATGTTCAACAAAATAAAAACTCAAGAAAAAAAATGAAATAACATGTTAGCAAAATAAAATA
Organism: Excoecaria cochinchinensis; assembly: GCA_947683425.1. Taxonomy (NCBI): domain Eukaryota; kingdom Viridiplantae; phylum Streptophyta; class Magnoliopsida; order Malpighiales; family Euphorbiaceae; genus Excoecaria; species Excoecaria cochinchinensis. The sequence continues at coordinate 4,552,395 of CANTUQ010000194.1, read as the reverse complement.
TCAGAAGCAAAATAAATGATTAAAACAGTAGAAAATATTGAGATGAATTACCTAAAATTAGTAGAAACAAAGCGTAAAAAAGGGAATTAAAACAATAAAAAAATGAAAAGAAGAGACCTAGGGATGGCCAAGGAGGGGCGAAGGATGGCCATCCCTAGGATGACCGACGGGAAGAAGAAGTGCCCTGCGATGACACGTCACTCGTTTGAGCAACGACCATTGGTAGGGCCTTCAGCCCATCGGTGATTGCCAGAGCTCAAAAAACGAGGAAAATTGGTTAAAAACTTTCACATTTTAAACCATTTTTCATGCAATAAATTACCAATGAAGCAAATAAAGCAATAAAATGAATTAATTAAAATGAATTAATTTACATTTTAAAATTAGTTCATATGTCTCATGTCAAGGTATTGATATTATCGCAAGAATAATTAATCCAGAATGTTTACCCTCGGAATATTGATCTTCAAAAGGCAAAAGATGTGTAGATCTCCCTTAAATTCTACAAAGATTGCTTGACTAATGAAAACAGTTAAAAATAATTTCCTTTACAAAAATCATTCTTTTCAAAATAATCTGAAATCCCAGAAAATTAAGTCAAGAAGAGAGAATTGATTTCCCTTTCTCAAACTCACTTCTATTTTTTAAAAGATCTGGAATTTCAAGGAGGTAAATCGAGAGAAAAATTTGATTTCCTTTTCTCAAATTTAATTTTCAAAATTTCAAAAGAAAACTCAGTATAAAGAGAAGAATTTTGTTTATAAAATTGATATCTTTCTTTTGCAAAGGTTTTCCAAAAAACCATCATCCACTTTCTTTTTCATTAACTTTCTATTTATAGGTTAATGTTGATTTAAGGATAAAGATAGAAATTAGATATTTATCTTTGAAAATAAAAATTTGAATTTTAAATATCCTTAGAGATAAACGTGAAGTTTGAAATCAAATATTTCTATTTATCCTTAAAGATAATTATTAAATATTTGATTTATCCATAGAGATAAGGTGATTTAAAATGTTTGATTTATCTTTATGGATAAATGATATCAAAATATGTTTTTGAAATCAAATATCTTTATTTATCCTTAAAGATAAATATCAAATATTTGATTTATTTATAAAGATAAAGTGATTTCGAATGATGCTTAGATGTGAAATCAGACTTCTAGTTTATCCATGAGGATAAACACTTAACATCTTGTATTTATCCACAAATCAACCAGCAACCGACGAGCATCGGTCAAGAGGGCAGTGTTGTCTTCCAAGCGGCGGGCACCCGCTCGCAGGAGGGACAGGCTTCCCTCCAACGCGAGTGGCAGGCACCTGCTCTTGAGAGGGATGAGCATCCCTTAAGCATGATCGATGGGCGCTGCATTGTTCGACGGGCGTCGGTCAATCAAAAGACAATTCTTTAAACGAAAAGGCCCATTTTGAAGCAAAAGATATATAAAAAGGATTTTTCGTCACCAATATCCCTAAAATTTATGAATTTCTAGGGTGAAAGCCTGCAACCTCACTCCTTTTCTTGTGAAGCAGGTATCGATATCCTCATCAGGTAACTCTGATTTGGGCTGCCTTGGGACTCGGTGTCTATAGTTGTCCAAAATTTTGGGGAGACTAGTGCACTTGTGTCTAGATGAACCAAAATTTAGAGATTAGGAAAGAAATGCATACCTGAGGCAGTCCTTACCTTTGCTGATGTTGAATAGAAAATTAAAGATCATGGACTATGGCTTATGATTGTCACCATTGAGTCATTCTGAAGACTTTGGTTAATCCCTCAGGCATATGATTGTTGCCACCAGGACTTTTTAAAAGATTATTTTTTATCCGTCCAGCATATGATTGCTACCGTCGAATCACTGGTAATCTATATGACATCTAATTGTCACCATCAAGATATCGGCTTATGATTGTCTCCATCGAGCAGTAAGCATATGATTGTCGCCATGACTTGCTCTATAAACTATAATTTGTCCGTCCAGCATATGATCATTGCCTTCGGGACATCGGCTTGAGATTGTCGCCGTTGAGTAGTAGGCATATGATTGTCGCCACCGCTCATTTTGCGGACTACAGTTGATTTGTATGGCATAAGATTATCGCCATCCAGATGTCAGCCTATGATAGTCGCCATTGAGCAGTAGGCATATGATTATCGCCACCGCTCATTTTGCGGACTACAATTAATTTTTATGGCATATAATTGTCGCCATCCAGATGTCGGCCTATGATTGTTGCCGTTAAGCAGTAGGCATATGATTATCGTCACTTAGTTATTTCACAAACTATAGTTGATCTATATGGCATATGATTGTCGCAATTGGGCTGTAGGCATATGATTTTTGCCATGACTCGCTTGATACTAAAGTTGGTCTGTCCAACATTCGATTTCTGCCTTCGAGACATCGCATATAATTGTCGCCGTTGAGCCATAAGCATATGATTGTCGCTACGACTAGTTTGATGTTGAGGTTCAATTCTTGTAATTTCACATAATTTGGTTAGATTATGGCATTAACTAGACTTTTTGTTGAAATATAAGTTTAATATTTTGTTTGTCTATCTCTTTTATGAGTTATGGTTATCGTTATTTCATCCTTTCTTTATTTCTATCTTTTGTTTTAGACTTGCATAAGAGAACAAATAATAATGATAATAATACATAAGACAAATGAGAGAAATATAATAGCTGTGACAACAATATATATATAAAAAAAAGGTTTGTACATCAAAAGATATAAATACACAAATCTTCCTGAACATGCACTAAAGAGGAGGGTAATTAGATGGCTCATTCGAGTTCAGATCACTGTCTGATAGATGAATTGGCTGAGTACTGGATGAAAATGGCCTTGCGCTAAAAGTTGATGGTTCGGCTCCAGAAGAGAAGGGCTGATCCCTGGATGCTGAGGGTCCGGCTCTGGTGGCTGGCTGTTGAGGAATAACAACCACTGGTGGAGATCGTGGCACAGCAGGTGGCTCTACTTGTGGAGGGTGATGAAACTGGATTCGGGCGTACCCATCCAGAAAAGGCTGAGCATATGTCTTGAGGAACCCCAGGAACTTGCTGATCACTCTCGTCAGCTCTGAGAAAACATGTGTCTGCTCTGAGCTCTGGTGTATGGAGGCATCCCTAATACCAATAAGCATATCCTCCATCTGCTTTCTCAACTCTCTGATAGATCCAGAGATAGCTGGTATAGAAGCCTCTAAAATCTCCACTCAGAACCGAAGAGAGGTAACTGACTCATCAACCATCTAAATGGCCTCATCAATCCTCTAGGCTGCAGTCGCTTGAGAGGCACTCACCTAACACCCTGTCTCTCTCCTCCATGCATTGATCCATGGTGATGAGGGTAAAAGTCACTGGTTAAACAATCACCTACTGCACAGATGGAAAGGGTGATCGTCTGCTAAACTGTACTGGCTTTATGTAGGGCTTTAGCAGTGGACAGGCGGTAGATGTAGATGCCCTTGAATGTCTAAGTCGACTATAAGGGTGATACCTCCTCTCTGCCTGAATGTCTGATTGCTGAATTGATGTTGGTGGAGGAATAGGACTTGGCATCTCTGTCTGGCCCCACTAAGAGGCTGGAGTGCAGATTAACTCATCTAAATCTATAACCATGCCCTGATCCTGTGGGGTATGAGGCTGATCTTCCTTAGGCTGCTGCTGCTATAGGTGGCCCTCCTCTAGCTGCGCCTCCTCCTCTAAGCCCTCTGAGTCTGGATGGAGTGGAGGTAGATAAAAAAGGGGCCTGGTCCCCGTTACCGTAAGCAATTGGTACTTATCGGGTCGGCCAGGTATTTGAGCTACCATCCCCATCATCTGGGCGGTAGCTAAATCAACATAAATGTCCTGGTCCAATGGAGGTCCAAAGTCCACTAGAGGAACCCTCAAGTACATTAGAAGCCTGGTGATCACTCCCCCTGCACATATGAATGGGGCCATCCCTCGCGCCAACCTAACTAGGTTAGCCAAGATCTCATGGCTAATATTGAGTCGTCGGCCTATCACCATTGCCCATAGGCTCCAAATCTCAGCGCCATTAACCGACCTAAGATTACCTGCTCGGCCCAAGTAGGAGCTGGATAGCACTCGGTGTATGTATCTCAAGGCTTGTGATGAAAGCATAGTGCTCTTCGCAGTGTTATGGTCATAGGGGGCTCTTGGCAGTGTAATGGCCTCCCAATGCTATCTCCAGATGGCCCTTTATGGTATCATCACGTCTGCCCCAGACGGGAGTCCCATTGCCTGGGCAAAAACCCTGCGAGCGATGCTAAAGTGGTCGCCTCTGATCCGAAACTGTATAACACCCTCCTCGGTGTTCGGTCTCTGGAACAATCTATAATGGAGTGTGGTTAAGAACTCCCTCACAATCTCTGGGTGAGTCTGGAATGATGGTCGGAGGAACTCGGTCCACCCTGCTGCCTCTAAAAGCGCCTAAACCTCATCTAACATCCCCATGCGCTGGAGGAAGGGCCTAGAGATGTATCTACTAGCACAAAATTGGACGCGTGCTAGGTCCTAAAATCCCTTCCTTAAATTAGATCCATGCTGGAGCTTGAGGCTCGGGCTGGTCCTGAGGGACATTTCATCTCGGGGGCATCCTGCAAAAAAGGTAAGAGTTAGTTTAGCGTTAATGCATGATAGTTATAAGTAAACTAACTATTTTCTCAATTTTTAGAAATTTCGGCAGCATTCCGGCTAGGATGTGGCCTAACTGAAAAATTTCGGTAACATCCCAGCAAGAATGCACCCAACTTCCTGCATAAAAAGCACTAAAATTGACAGGCCTCAGGCCCCAACACTAAGCATAATCATTTTATAGAAAAATAAACATCTAACTGGGAAGTCCTATTTTACCATTTCATTCCTCTTTTAACCACCGTAAATAGCAATTGTGAAAAGGTACATTCCTAAATCTTATTCTGCTATTTTATTACTTATACACATTTTTATTTTTTTTTGTTTTGCTATTCACCTCTTAATTATCAGTGCACAAAGTTCATATTGTAGAAAACAAATGGGCAGAATTTTCCCTACATTTTGAAACATGCTCATCCACCATGCATTCATAATATAAATTTAAATAGAAATAGGCAAAAAAAGAGGAAAAAATGTGATGAAACTAACCTGTGAGTCAACAATATGTCTGAAAAAAACTAAATAAATTAGCGTATAAGGGACTGTCGCGCTCGCGACAGAGACCGAAGTCTCTTCGTTGCGTGCGCGCGACGGACTTCGCGACCGCAAGGAGGACGGAAGGGCCAGACTTTGTCAAACTCGCGGCAGATATCGAGATCGCGACAGAGAACAATTGGTGCTGTCGCGGGCTCGCGACGAATCGCGTGCTCGCAATAGCACTTGCCCAGCAACGCGCTCTGTCGCGATCACGATAGTTGTCGCGCTCGCGACAGAGGGTGCACAACACTTCGGCTGTCGTGTGCTCGCGACAGCGAAGCTCCCAACACCGCTCTCTGTAACGATCGCGATAGTCATCGCGATCGCGACAGCATCGGGATTTCGAAAATCTGCAGAATTCTGCAGATTTTCCTCCTCCAAAATCACCCAATCTCACATACAATTCAATCAAGAGCCTCTTACCTCAACCCAGCCATCCATTAACATCAACAACCATAATATAACATTTATTAACTAAAATTTTCATACAATCCACTAATTTAAGCATCCAATTTCAAGAATCAATCAAAAACCCAATTTATGCTTTAAACCACATCAATTCCAAAATTATCATAATTAACTCATAATCTTGCAAGTCCCACATTCCAAAACAAAGACCCATACCATACATACCATAACAAAAGCATATTACAACTCAATTTCTCAAGAATCATCAAGAACACATTTGCATGCAAAAACAAGAAATTCCAAAACCTCAAAATCCTTTGCTCCTATTGCTTAGTTCCACTTGGCCCAACCTTCTCCTTACCCTTCGGTTCACGAGGAGGCTCCACTAAGCACAAAACAACATAACACACAACACAAAACCCAAAACTTCAAACCCAAATCCGAAAATAAGAAAAAAGAGAAGAAAATGGAGAACCAAATGAAGAAAAGGAGAATAATGCAGTAGATTTACCTCTAAAATGCTATACAATGATCAATTTCCACCACTAGAGGGTTGAATCTAAGTTAGGGCACTTAAGAGAGTGCAAAGGAGGAAGGAGAAGAAGGAAAAACGGGAATGGGTTTTCAAAAATCTGATTTTCCCTTTTTCATCTTTTTCTCTTTCCCACTTTACACATGTCAATCATCTAGTGGAGGAGATTACTCACTCACACCCTAACTAAGTGCATCACATACACACAATGAGACACCTTAATAATGCATCCCACATATGTGTGAGCAACACACACAAGCATAGCCCCATAAACACACCCTACAAACATATGCATGTCCACACACTGCAATAACCCACTAGTGCAAATCCTACTATGGTGCACTCATGCACACACAATTCTGTCCCAACTAATTCACACCATAGCACCATGCATGCACCGACATGCTAGCAAAACTCTTAAAACATGCAAAATTATCAAAATGCCCTTATTATACAAAACTCATGCAAATGCACACACATACATATATGGGTCATTCGACTAGGGGGAAAACGGGGTGTGACAGGTTGCCACCCTGACCTACCTGGAACTTGCAAAACAAAAGCCATAATTCGGGACTGCTACACTGCTCCTATTTGTTCAGCCTAAACCGACACCTAAACGATATTTTTAGGAAAAACTTACTATTAAAATTTGTTCCCTAAGATGTTAAATTTAAAATGAAACAAATTTCAGATCAATAGGACATCTAGAACTCCAGATATGAGCTAAACAACCCAAACTGCTCAGATAACCCGACCCAAATAGAGACACTACGGTTTTGGCAAATTGTTTAGATCTTAGAGCAAGAATTTGCCCACGGCTATTTCTAGGACTTTTAAATGTATGGAAGTCGTGGTTATAATGGCTCAATAAGCACATGATTTAGAGATCTACAACTATACTTATGACAAAAACATTGGACAGAGGTAAGATGAAAACTTAACAGAGTTTACCCAATCATGCATTTTCACTTTCAATTCTCACATACCTTCAATTTAATCCTTATCATGCATTACTAGTACATTTAACCAAACAAATACATGCATAAGACTCATATCAAAACACCCAATTTACTGGGAATCAAATATAAACACACACTCATGATCCAAGAAGAATTAGGGTGGAGACAAAACATCCAAACTGAAAACACAAACCACATAGCTCCCAAACCTGAAATTTGCAGCTTTAATCTTCTCTTTCAAACCTCCACATTCTCTTTCCCTTTGCTCTTTCTTTTCTCCTCCAAAACTTGCACAAAACAACGCCAAAAACTCACTTAATCCAACAAACACACCACATCCAAAACCCAAAAAAAATAGAGTAGTAGATGAAGAACACCCACTTAAAACTCAAGAACTTACCTCTAGAAATCCAGCTCAAACACAGCAAATCCAACTTAAACTCTTGAAGATCCACGTTGGTAACAAGCAAGAGAGAGCAAGAAGAAGTGAAGAAAAGGAAGGAGGAGAAGAGGAAACGTGAGAGAGAGAAGGAAAAATCTGATTTCTTCATTTCCTCTCTCCTTCCCTCACTTTACCTTAATTACCCTCACCTACCCATGCCACATGGCACCATCCTAATGGACCAATAAAATCCATTTTGACTTATTTGCTCTAGTTACCAAACACAAAACACACCCAAACAACTCTTATAATAATATCTCCAAGGCACCATATCCACAAACCCACACTATAAAACCTCTTAACCCACTTATATCCTACTTCCATACACTACAAGCACACCATAAAATTCCTTCACTAAACTTATTTAATTATTTCCTTTGCAATTAAGTCCTTATCATCCAAATTCCTCATGCACTAATTTATTGAAATACCCTTAAATTCTCGACTTGGCATGCAAATTCCGACCAGTCCTGTTTTGGGTTATTACAGGTGCATTCTCGAAGCACGACCCTATGTTCACTTAATGTAGGGAAGTATTAAGGATAATCACCAGTCCAAGCCTAGTATTTTGATAAATCAAATGGAGACCTGATCAGTCATTATGCTCGTGATGAGCTAGACCCATTGGCAGGGACCATGCTTGGGTAGCCCTAAAGTAACATCACCTTGACTAAAGCTCATGTAATGGCAATAGATAATTTCCCTAGGTGAAATGAACCATAATACGATGCTTGTGATGTGGGCCATCATGTATTGAACAAAATCAAATGAATTAAGTGGTCTTTTATTAAAGGATATCATGCCCCAGTGGTTTACCTTAATTTGATTAAAGTGTTTAAATACATGACGGCCAAAACCCATACGTATGCGGATTTTTGAGAGACATGGTGCTACCGGCTTTTGGCCATGCACTATGCACATTCATGGGGTCCCCTAATGACCCATGGATTAAGCCCACCTAGGGAAAAACCAATTGACCTCGTGTGCGGGAGTTAAAAGAGTGGAAGGATCTACTTACTTGCATGTGGTTGTGAATGTTGCACAGCATGCTCACGCATTACATGTCATTCATGCGCATGTAAAATAATAAAAAATGTTAATTGAGAAAAATAGGCAAATAAATAAAAAACTCGTTGTGACGCACGTCGGGCCCCGTGTGCCGCCCGTACGACCGCGATCGGGGCATTTGTGGGTCCATTGGCAACTTGCAATTTGGGAATTGCGAGTGCGTCTATTTTGGGCAATAAGGAGGTTTCATGGAGTCGCCACCCAATAGAACATTGGAAAAGTTTCTCTCGCCTCAGAGAGCCTAAGACTGCGCTTTATTATCCATTTTGGGCCAACCAAAGGGGGCTTGGAGGGTAAACCTCTCTCCCAAAGGAGCTAGGATTAACGTCTAAGTCTCGTGACACAAGAGGTGTCTTGGAGGTCTTAGTTCCAACGAGTGATCGGATAGACCTCTCGCCTCTTTGAGCCCAAAGACTAGAGCTGGGTTCGAGACTTCTCATCTATTTCTACCTTGATCATTTTATGATTAAATTTTGAACTCATTAATTCGCTCTCTCTCCACACGGTGAAATTAATTAACAGGCGCAATCATTCACGTGTTAAAGCGATAGATAAATAAAGGAATATTAAATCAAAAATAAAGCATTCAAAATAAATTACAATAACACTAGGAGCGGAATACAACTCCCATTTGTAAAAGTGCAATACATACATAAGACGGGAGATTATTTATTTTGAGAACTTTGGTCCTCGCATGCATTTATTATAAAAATGATGTTTTTATTGTGGGAATTTTTCATTGGATGAAAACATAGGACATTGGATCCTTAATTTTACGAAAATCTCTCTTTATTAAATATAAAACATTCATCAATTTTTATATTTAGCGAGATACAAAAGATATATTCATGTACATAAAATAATTAACAAATAAACAAATGAGTGAAATGACTAAGAAAGTTAGAAAACTAAACCGGACGGAATCCTCCGAGCATGGTAGATTGCCCCTCTGGCTCAAAACAGTCCAAAAAAACGTATGTGCTCACAAAAGGTTAATGAGTGTTAATATATAAAAAGCGCAATATAAATAAAGCTCTAAGACTTGAGAGAGATAGAAAAAAGAAAAGTGGGTTTGAAAATATGGAGGAAGAACCCAGGGACGGCCACTGCCGAGTGACTGACGGGCATCAGTCAAGGTGACCAACGTGTCCCGTCGCTCACTCGAGAGAGGGTGTCTGTGGGAGGGATGACCGATGGGCGTCGGTGAAACAGATGACCCGTCGGTCACCGCTGTCTCTAAAAACGACAGCGAAACTAATTTTTAAAGTAAAAACAGATTTTTACCGCAAAAATGAGATGAAATGGATCAAAATAAAGAAAGATAAAAGCAAAAAGCCAAAAAAATAAGAATAAAAATAAAGATGAAGTAATAAGGAGAAGAAGTCCGGAATATTTACCCTCAGATGATATTTTAGTTGGATTTTTGGTGTCAATTAGAGTCCCGCACGCTCCACGAAAAGATAAAATGAAAGATCAAGAATGAGGAAAATAGATTGTTTCCTTCTCGATCCTTCAAAAAACTGAATTTTGGAATCAAAACCTTAGGAAAACTAATTAGATTTACCTCATTTTTAATGGTTTGATTCTTAAATTAAAAGAGATTTCTTGAGATTTGTATTTGCTGGAGGAGAGAGAAAACAAGTGTTAATTTCGATAGAGTTTCCCCTTTAAAAATTTCTCCAAACTCCCTCTAGGTGGGAAATGAAAGTTTTTATAGACCAGGGGCAACCGACGGGCGTCGGTTACACAGACGGGCGTCGGTTCAATCCTACTGACACAAGATTCAACCGACGGGCCTGCAACTCTCACCAACGGGCATCGGTTTAATCCTATTGACACAAGGATTCAACCGACGGGCCTGCAAATCTTACCGACGGGCGTCAGAAACGTCGCATATTTCGGGAAATAAGGTTGCGTGCTCCGAAAAATCAGGTCCCTCCGACGGGCGTCGGAAAATCCCATAGGCCATCTCTGACCCGAAGCAACGGTCTTGCCATTGACAGACGGGCAAACCGCCGGTGGAAAAAAATACATCTTTTTGACCTAAAAATTCCCCATTTCCTCCCTCTTTCCTACGAAGACTGAAAGAACACATTTCTCGTGAAGCAGGGGACCAAAACCTTCGAATCTCAACCGTTTGTATGGACTCGGATGTTGATTCCTCATCAGATAATCTCTAATCCAGACCGTCTCAGGATAGGGTGCTTACAGTTGCCCCCATTTTTGAGGAAAACTAGCGCACGACTGCCTAGATGATCTAAAATTTAGAGAAAGGAACAACAAAAAAGGAAGAAAAGCGTACCTGTAGCGATTCTTACCTTCTGTGCCCCTCGTCAGGTAGACTTCGTCTCAGTCTACTCAACAAATGGAAACGTCCCTACCGGTCTCATCTCGACCTATAAGGCATTGGTGAGATGCAGCGTTCTCTAGCTACGACCTCGGTGGGAAGAGCAGTGCTTTATAACTGCAGCTTCGATTGGTGAGATGCAGTACTCTCTGACCACAGTCTCGAGGTGAAGTTCCCTTGCTAACCCCCATCCGATCTGCAAGGTATAGCCCCTTCTGAGGCTGTGCAGTTGGTTCCCTCGGGTTTTACCTTCTCTTTGGAGCCGCTGGTCGAGGCTCTAGACAGATTCTCTAATGTCCCCACCTACCGGGTAAGCATCGTATTCTTATTTTGTATGATGAGCTTCTTGACTGTGGTTCCAGGGGGTTTGATCAGCAATCTTCGCCTGTTTGGGGCTTTGGACGACTTCCACTGCGGGCTATCTCCCTTTGCACTTATTCTGGCTGAGACCATTCTGGGCTTAGATGCTGTATGCTCTGGATCCACCCCCACGTTCACGGGAAGCCCCTTATTGCTACAGGTACGTCATTATTTTAAAGGTAGTGCATCCCTTATGGATTTTCGTACTAGCTTTTCTTGGCAGGAAGTGCGTCCTTTCGGATTTTCACACAACCCTATGCCTTATTTTTGCCTGAAGTAAATCCTACTTACTCCAGCGGCTTTTTTTTAGGTCTAGCTGCAAGAGAAACTGAGGATGTTGTCAGAGCCACCTCCCCGAGTCATTGCGTAGTATTCCTCGAGACACTTCCTCCCACGTCGACGGCTGTATATATGCGCCACTGCTGATGAAGGCATTGCCAGATTTAGCGAGCTGTCGGATGACGATACCAGTTTCATGTCTGCCCGGCTACCTCTGTCCCATGCGATCATTGATGGACCATCGGGGTGTGTTCCCCTCTGTGGGCTTCGTCAGGCTACTTTCCATATCACAGTTCGGTGTGCTCGCCAGCTTGGGATGATCCAGGATGTGGTGAGGGTCCCACTATCTTTTCGGGGAGGAGCTCTTTTTGCTGCCTTTGCTTCTCGGTATCATGAACTGTGGAGCCGACTACCGGTAAAGACTGTCATTCCTCGGTTCGGAGCTCATTCTGCGGCTTCCACTAGCGAGTACAAGAGATGGGTCCTTAGCCCAACATCTGACAATAGGACGCGAGGGCTCAAGCATCAGACTGGCGAGAGCAGCAGAAGGACTTAGCTTAGTTTACATATGTACACTTTTTGAGTATTACATTTCTTTTTAATGCAGAACTAGAAAATGACGGAAATAAGAAGAATAATTCTTATTTTATTTCACGAAATTATGTACATTTCTATAGATTTTCAGCATACATGATCAGTTTTAACATTAACTCGACTGTGCATGCCCTATGAATACATGAAACCAAATTTTAACAGCATCGACTCCTGTTACCAACCGGCCCTCTCGGGTTTTCACGCTTGGACATTTTCTCTCATGCCTCTAATTTTTGCACAGGATGCCTTTTTTTGGTTTTCACCCTGTCGAGGCGCCCAATTTTAGCAAGGTCGCCTTTTTTCGGTTTTCGACCCGTGAGGCATTTTATTCTCTTCTTTTTATTTTTAGTCTTTAGCCATGGAACCTTTTGAGTCTGTCGACATTGATCGGTTCCTTAAACTCATTACCATTGCCATCCGATAAGATTGCAGCTCCTTTGGACAATAGCCTCTTGAGGATAAACAGCCCTTCCCAGGTTGGTCTAAATTTTCCTCTGATATCTGGTACACCTGGCCTCATCTGTTTGAACACCAAGTCCCCCTCCTTTAGCGGATGCCTTTTCACCTTCTTCCCAAATGATCTGGCCAGCCTCTTCGGATAGATCTGATTATAATAGTAAGCTTTCAGCCTACTCTCATCCAATAAGTTCAAATGCTGTAACCTCTGTAGTGCCCATTCGGCCTCCGAAATCTGAGCTTCCATGACTACTCTCAGCGATTTGAGCTCTACCTCGACTGGTAGCACTGTCTCTGTCCCATAAACCAGAGAATATGGCGTAGCGCCCGTAGATGTCCTCACCATCGTTTTATAACCCCACAGTGCAAAGGGTAGCTTCTCTGCCCAGTCTTTGTAGGTTTGGACCATCTTGGCTAGAATCTTCTTCATATTCTTATTGGCGGCCTCTACTACCCCATTAGCTTGTGGTCGATAGGGAGAGGATTTATGGTGCTCGATTCCGTACTTCTCAAGAAGCTTCCTGGTTTCCCCCATGAACTGCACCCCGTTATCAGACACTATGTTATGTGGGAGGCCGTATCCGCAGATCAGATTTCTTTCGATAAACTTGGCCATGTCTCTCGCGTCGATCTTCTTGAAGGATTCCGCCTCTATCCACTTCGTAAAATAGTCGATTGTGACTATTATATATCTGTGCCCGTTGGATGCCGTAGGGCGGATCTCTCCAATAATGTCTATTCCCCAAGCAGCGAATGGCCAAGGTGATGTTAGGCTGTGTAGCTCTGACACTGGCAAGTACCTTAAATCTGCGTACTGCTGGCATAGCTAGCACTGCTTGACATATTTTGAGCAATCGTTGTCCATCGTAAGCCAATAGAAGCCTTGCCTTATGATCTTTTTTGCCAGGGTTAACCCATTCATATGAGCCCCACAGACGCCTGCATGGGTTTCTTCCATCACCCTCCGAGCTTTCCTTTTGTCTAAGCACCTGAGCTGGATACCATCTGCCTGCCTTTTGTATAACACCCCGTCTAAGGATATGAACTGAGTAGATAGCCTTCAGATCATCCTCTGATCTTTCTCGGTAGCTTCCTCTAGAAATCTCATATTTTCCAAATAATTCATGATGTCAAAGTACCATGGTTTTCCATCTGCTACTTCTACTTCCATTATTGGTTTGGTCTCGAAGCTGGGCCTCTCAGAACTCGAAATTAGGACATGCTTCATAGCTATCCCTTCAGGATTATTCCATATCGACACTAGAGTTGCCAGTGCATCAGCCAGATTGTTCTCCTCTCTCAGCACAAAGTGAAATGTACAGGTCTCGAACTGCCCACATAGCTCCTTTAGATATTCAACATAAGGTACCAGCCGTTCTTCCTTTATAGCCCACTCGCCTCGGACTTGGCTGATTACCAAGGATGAGTCACAAAAAACCTCTATGTTCTTTGCCCCCAAGGCAGCCAAGGCTTCTAACCCGAAGGTGCACGCTTCATATTCAGCTTCATTGTTGGTGACCCTGTACCTCAACTTCTTAGCCAACGGGAGCTTCTCATCATCTGGGGTCATCAAAATGATTCCGACTCCTGCCCCCTTGTTATTTACAGCTCCATCAAAATGTAATTGCCATCCTTGGACAGAAATTGTAGCTATGCTCTCATCAGGAAAATTGAATTCAGGTGCGCCGCCCTGAATGGGATGGTCAGCAAGAAACTCCGCTACTGCTCGCCCCTTGATAGTTTTACGAGTGATGTATTCGATATCGAACTCTTGTAGCAATAGCAACCACCTTCCCATCTTACAGAGCAAAGACGACACTTCTTGCAAATACCTCAAAGGATTCTACTTTGCCACTGCTTAAACTCTGTACGAATGGAAGTAGTGCCTAAGCTTCTTTGACGCCCAAATCACTGCCAGGCAGATCTTCTCTACTTCAGTATATTTTATCTCGTAGGCCAGGAACTTCTTACTGAGATAGTAAACCGCGAATTCCACGCCAAACTCATCTTCCTAAGCCATCATGGCCCCCATGAAACCATCCTCCACTGCCAGATACAAGATAAGCGGCTTGATCGGTTGCGGTGGCCTCAACACTAGCGGATTCAGCAGATATTCCCTAATGCTATCAAAAGCACTCTGGCAGTTTTCATTCCACACCACAGGCTGAGTCTTTCTGAGCAACTTGAAGATTGGATCGCATATCGAAGTGAGCTTCGCAATGAATCGGCAGACATATTATAGCTTCACCTTGTCTGAGTCAATTTCAATTCCCCTCTGGCTGACGAGATGTCCCAGTAGCTTTCCTGAAGTTACTTCGAAGATACACTTCTTGGGATTAAGTCGTAGGCTGTACTTATCAATCCTAGTGAAGAACTTCTCTAAAGCTTCGAAATGGCCCTCCCTAGTGGCCGACTTGACCATCATGTCATCTACGTACACCTCCACTTCCTTGTGGATCAAGTCACTTAGGATCTTCGTTGCCATTCTCTGGTACGTAGCCCCCGCATTTTTTAGGCCAAAAGGCATTACTTTGTAGGCGTAGGTCCCCCATTCCGTGATGAAAGCTATTTTAATCCGGTCGACTATCTTGTTTAGGATCTAGTTGTAGCCTACATAACCATCCCCAAAACTATACATCGCGCAGTTGGCGGCACTGTCTATCAACACGTCAATGTGGGGTAGCGGGAAATCGTCTTTAGGGCAGGCCTTGTTCAGATCTCGATAATCCACACATACCCTTACCTTTCCGTTCTTCTTGGCTACAGGGACTACATTTGCTAGCCATATAGGATAGCACTTCAACCAGGAATTTGGCTTCGATCTGCTGCCGAATCTCCTCTTTAACCTTGTCTGCCCATTCTGGTCTAAGCCTCCTCAACTTCTGTTTTACAGGCTTATGATCCGGATACGTCGGAATAGCATGCTCTGCAATGTTCCGATCAATTCCTGGCATGTCCTCGTAGGTCCAGGCAAAAACTTTTTCATATTTTTTTATTATTCTCTAGAATTTTTCTCTCTCATCAGGAGTTATATTCGATGCTATTAAGATTTCCTTTGAAATTTTCGAGGTTAAGAGATCAAAAGGCGTGTTATTAGTGGAATCAATATCAAAAATAGATGGGATATGATCATGTTCATGCATGTTGAGATTATTGGAAATATCGCACAAATAAGCAAAATCATTCATCTCACTAATAATATTATTATTGTCATTTACATCATAAAAAAGTTCCGGAATAAAAAGACAATCTAAGCTAGTATCTTCTTCAGCTTCCGTTGAGGTCGATGCTGCAGCAGCTTGTGCCTCGGCTTCCTGGCTTGGCAGAGGCCTTTCAGCTATCCCTGAGGAAATCTTCAAATCCCCAATCTTCAGTTCTGACTCTACCATTTTTTCCTTCCCTTTCAGCCTGGCAGCTAACATCTTCTCGGTGACAACCTCTTCGGGCTCATCCCTACCCCAGGCAATGCATTGGGTCATAACTTCCTTATCCCAGAAGTCCTCAGCCGTTTTAATAACTCCCATATCCCAGTCAAAAACATCACTGAAGATCTCAAATCCAGGGACAATCTTTCCATTCACCCATTGTGGCTCATCTTCACCAGTGTAAGCGCATACTGAGGATGCGGGCACAAAGCTTTCTGAAATGTGAGGGATCTTTTCCGTCGTCTTCTTCTTGCCAAGCCCGCCTTTGTATCCCAAACCCTTCCGATCTTTCTGACCTCGAGTAGTGATTGCGGATTGCGGCCCTTGCGAATTTCTACCAAGACCAGCCCCAGGGAGATAGTGCATCCTCTTTATCATATTAACCACTGGAGGGCTATCCAATGACCTCTGATCTTCCCCTATCACCGATACGTAAAAACCACTGAATGGCTGATTAGCAATCTCTAGGGCCGATACCTGATTATCCTTGGCCGCCTTAATGGTTACCACCTCGCCTTCATGTGGGAATTTTATCATCTGGTGTAGCGTAGACGGCACTCCCCCTAGTTTATGAAACCAGTGCCTCCCAAGCAATGCCGAGAAGTTGGCCGGAATGGGCAAAACTACAAATTCTGTCTCCGTTTTAATAGCTCCAGCCTTGATCAAAGTCTTGAACGTCCCCGAAGCTTGCCTTCTAGAATTATCGTAAGCTGTAATAGTCAAATCTGACTCGCTAAGCATACCCTCGTCCAAACTGAAAGCCTGAAGCACCACCAGGGGGCAAACATTTATAGATTACCCGTCGTCTACCATAACGTAAGCAGTGTGCTTGCCACTGATCTGCGCCTTAATGTACAGTGGTCGGTTATGATTACGGCCTTTGACTGGCAAGTCGGCATTAGAATACACTAACCTCTCTCCTAATCCCCCTTTTACAAGGTCTAACAATTCTGATGGAGAGATTGTAGTAGCCATAGTAGACTCAGTCAAAGCTTCTACCAGCTTTTATCTATGAGAGGGGGACTGCCTCAGAAGATCCCATATAGATATTTGAGCTGTGGTCTTCTTCAACTGTTTGACTATTTGATTCTCTTCCGGCTCTTTCTTTGTTAATGCTTGCACTGGTTCCGGTGACCTTTCTATCTCTGGGACTACTCTTCCACTTCTTGTTACAGCTCCTACTTCTTTTCCCTCTTCATATGACTTCCACAGATCCAAAGTATTTCAACTTCCTCCTCATTTTCTTCACCGCTTTCGCTACTAGACCAACAATCAATTGTCGCTACAGACATCCTTTCCCCCTTGGCCTCAGGGCGAGTAACAGCTACATACTCATTCCTATACAAGTCCTGCAGCACGTACCATTCTGGTAGGCTTGATCTATTCATGAAAACGGGTGGTAGCACAACATTATAGCCAGGCTTCTTTTTTTCCTCTCTTCGCTCGGGGTCAGTGATTTGTTTGTTGTCAATCAAATCCTAGATTGAGTGCCTCAGCGCTTTACAATTATCCATCAAATGGCCCGTATGCTGATTAAAGGCACAGTACTCATTATCTTTATGCCCAGCGCCCCTTGCGTCATAGCAGGTCTGGGAAGCAAAGGCTGCAACTTCCCTTCTTTCATCAACCTCCTTAAAACCCAAGACAGTGGTCTTCCTAAGTTCGAAAACTTCCTCGGGGTAGTTGCGTCATTAGCAGACACCTCAACCGTTCTTCTGGTGCTACCATTTGGACCGGCTGGCTTATTTGTCCCTAGACTGGTATTAGCTCTCTTAGCATAATTATCATTGCTCGCCTTTCGGGCTAAGTATTCCCCTTCTGCTTCTATAGCTATGTCCTTCAAAGACTCCCAGTCTTTTAGACCCTTCATCTTCAAACCTTCTTTCAAGTACGGGCTCGCGTTCTTGATGAACAAACGGATCTGGTCTTGAGTGTCTGGCTTTCTCCTCATCTCCATTACTCTACTCCACCAGTGGGTTAGGTAATCATGGAAGGATTCCCCGGCTTTTTGCTGAAGAAACTCCAAATCCTTGAGGGTCACCTCCATCCTTGTGTTGCAGTCGTACTGCCTTAAAAACTCCTCAGTGAGCATATCCCAATCCTCCTTGGTTCGGCGGTCGAGGCTGTGGTACCAATCTATGGCCGGGCCAGTTAGGCTCAAGCAAAAGTACTCCACTTTCTGCCTCTTGGACAAGGTAGTCCCTTTCATGATCAAGGAATACTGCTTTACATGGGCGGTCGGGTCAGAAGTGCCGTCAAACTTAGGAACATCAGGCATCTTGAAATTGTACGGGATCGGGTCATCTCCCTCCAGCTCCTTATCTTCCGGGCTCATCCCTTGGCCTCTACCCAACATGCGGGCCATAGCCTCAAACTTTTCTTCCATCTTCTTCCAGATGAACTCTTCGGTCTGGGGTGCCTTCCCCCTCTCAAATACAATGCTCATTTTGTCATCTTCATTCTCCCGGTCATCTTCTAACCTCAGTGCTTGTCTCCTTCTCTGGATCCCGGAAGCCACTGATCTCAGATCTATAGGTGGTGGTTGAATCGGTTCCTCCTGTCTTTCTACTCTTTCCTCCTTCCGCTCATTTTATCTCATGGGAGGAGGAGGAGGATTTTGCGGAGCAGCCTGCTGAGCCATTGTAGCTAACATATTCATCATACGGCCCTCAAACTCCTCAAACCTTCTACCCACTTCTTCAGCAATCAAAGCCCTGGTAGCATTATTTTCCTTTGGTGAGTTTGCCATCTCTGATACGGTACCACTGGTTTCTGAATGGGTTTCTAAAAGACTCTCTCTTTCTTGCAGCTCGAATATAGAAACTCTGATCAGTCGTTCGATCGGTCCTCTCATCCACCTGGGCAAATCTATGATGGCTGCATAGATAAGGTGTTAGAATAATGCATGAAATGCAAATGAAATGCATGGCCGTGATATGCAACATCCATAAATCACAGGCAAGCAGATAGGTCTTTCCACCCTTATTGCTCCCACACACGTGGTCGTGCGGTATCTTTCCCTTACGAAATTAATCCACGGGTCAGCGGGGAACCCAATGGACACGGATGGTGCGCGGCAAAAAAACCGGCAACATAACACTCCTATGCTAATGCACAAGCGCATGGATAATAATCTTTATGTATTTAGACATCCCAAATGTATCGACATGGCCCTACCAAGGCATGGAAGCCTTTGGCTAGGTTACCAAGCAAGACATCTGGATTCACCCAATACATAATAACCCATACAGCAAACATGATATTACGGTTCAGATCACCTAGGGAGAGTATCTACGGCCATTATATGAGCTTTGGTCGAGGGAGATATTACTTTAAGGCTACCCAAGCATGATCCCTGCTAACGGGTCTAGCTCATCACAAGCATAACAGCCGATCAGGTCATCATTTTATATACCAAAAGGTAAGCTTGGGCTGGTGATTATCATTAACACTTCCCCACATTGAGTGAACGTAGGGTTGTGCTTCGGGAATGAACCGAGGTTAAGAAGGGACCAATCTAGCATATTCTAAGGCTCTAATGGGATGTAAATGCAAATTTGAAAGAAAGCGAATTTATGAATTAAACTTTAATCATAAATGTTAAGCGAGGTATTTTAAAATCGAAGTCTCGAACCATAAGTCCCCAGTGGAGTCGCCACTGTGACGCGCGCCGGGCCCTGTATGCCACCCGTACGACTGCCCACTCGAGGGCGATCGGAGCATTTTTGGGTCTGCTGGCAACTTGCAATTTGGGAACTGCGAGTGCGTCTATTTTGGGCAACAAGAAGGTTTCATGGAGTCGCCACCCAATAGAACATTGGGAAAGTTTCTCTCGCCTCGAAGAGCCTAAGACTGCGCTTTATTATCCATTTTGGGCCAACCAAAGGGGGCTTAGAGGGTAAACCTCTCTCCCAAAGGAGCCTAGGATTAACATCTAAGTCTTGTGACACAAGAGGTGTCTTGGAGGTCTTAGTTCCAACGAGTGATCGGATAGACCTCTCGCCTCTTTGAGCCCAAAAACCAGAGCTGGGTTTGGGACTTCTCATCTATTTCTTCCTTGATCATTTTATGATTAAATTTTGAACTCATTAATTCGCTCTCTCTCCACACGGTGCAATTAATTAACAGGCGCAATCATTCACGTGTTAAAGCGATAGATAAATAAAGGAATATTAAATCAAAACTAAAGCATTCAAAATAAATTACAATAACACTAGGAGCGGAATACAACTCCCATTTGTAAAAGTGCAATACATACATAAGACGGGAGATTATTTATTTTGAGGACTTTGGTCCTCGCATGCATTTATTATAAAAATGATGTTTTTATTGTGGGAATTTTTCATTGGATGAAAACATAGGACATTGGATCCTTAATTTTACGAAAATCTCTCTTTATTAAATATAAAACATTCATCAATTTTTATATTTAGTGAGATACAAAAGATATATTCATGTACATAAAATAATTAACAAATAAACAAATGAGTGAAATGACTAGGAAAGTTAGAAAACTAAACCGGACGGAATCCTCCGAGCATGGTAGACTGGTGTGACGCGCGCGAGCTGGATCCCCGCGGCCGCCCCTTTGACCGCCCGCTTGAGGGCGATCGGGCAATTGAGGGTCCGCTGACAGCTTGCAATAAATCGTAAGTGCGTCTATGTTGGGCAACAAGGAGGTTTCATGGAGTCGCCACCCAATAGAACATTGAGAAAGTTTCTCTCTCCTCGGAGAGTCTAAGACTGCGCTTGGTATCCATTTTGGGCCAACCAAAGGGGTCTTGGAGGGTAAACCTCTCGCCCTAAGGAGCCTAGGATTAACGTCAAAATCTCGTGACACAAGAGGTGTCTTGGAGGGTAAACCTCTCGCCTCTTTGAGCCCAAAGACCAGAGATAGGTTCGGGACTTCTCATTTATTCGTACTTTGATTAATTTTACAATTAGGTTTTGAATTTATTATTTCGCTCTCTCTCCACATGATGCAATTTAAATTAAAGGCGCAATCATCCATTTAAGAGCATAAAATAAAATAGCATTAAAGCATAAAATAAATTTACAATAATACTAAGGGCAGAATACAACCCTCGTTCGTAAATATGCGATACATGCATAAAACAGGTTATTCATTAACAATGAGGACATTGGTCCTCGCATGCATTCATTATGGAAAACAATTTTTATGTGATGGTTTTATTGGGTAAAAATAGGACATTGGTCCAGTTTTATTTAGCAAACATTTTATTTAGTAGAAAATATTTGTGTGGTGGTTCTTTTTAAGAGCGGTCAAAAATTATTTTATTATTACAGACCACAGATAAATAAAATAATATAAGATAATAATTACATGCTTCTAAATAAATAAATAAATACTAAACTATTTATCTCGACTGTGCTCCTCGAATGAGTCACATTGCCGCCCGCGGTGACAATAATAAAAGGAAATAATGTTAATCAATAATAAATAAATAAATAATTGAATAAAATAAATTGAAGAAGATAATTAAAATTAATAATTGATTAAATTAAATGATAAATAAAATGATAAGTGAATAATTAATTAAATAGATGAAATAATGGAATAAATTAATAGTTAATTAATGGATATGCAATATAAATAACAATTATAATAATGAAATAATAAAATGCTACTAACAATAATTATATCAATGATGATGAAAAATAACAATAATAAAATATAAAATGATATAAATAATAATATGAACCAAATAATAATAGTGATACTAATATATTGATAATAACAATAATCATAAAATGCATTAAACATAAAATGATAATATTAAGAATAATAAATAATATAATATTAATATAACAATAAAATCAATATAAATCAACAGTGCTAATAATAATAATAATAATAATAATAATAATAATAATAATAATAATAATAATAATAATAATAATAATAATAATAATAATAATAATAATATTAATATTAATATTAATATTAATAGAAAATAACAGAATAATAAATAACAAATAAACAAATATAATAATAATAATAATTAACATAATCACAAAAATAGAATAATAAATATTAAATAAAATAATAAATAATAAAAACAGAATTATAAATAAATATTAATAATAATAATAAATAAATAATAATGATAATAATAAATAATAATAATAATATTAATATATAAAAAAATAAAAAAATAAAAATGAAAATAACAATAATAAATAATAAAAATAATATTAAAACAGAATAATAAATAAAAATAAATAAATATATTAATAATATTAATAATAAAAATTCAGAAATTAAATAAATATATATATATAATAATATATATATATATATATATATAAATATATATATAAAAATAGGGAGGAGAGAGGGAAACCCACCGGAGTGTCGTCGGAGCTTCGCCGGAGATGCGGTTGACGACACCTCCCTCGCCGCCTCGTAGATCGTGTCGTCGGGGGTCCAGCGCCGGTGACCACGCGTCGATCGGAGCTACGGCTGTGCCGGAAATGACGTCGGAGGCCTCGGTTCGTCTCCCTCACGCACCACCCTACAGCAACCGACGGAGGAACGTCGGCCACCGTCTGAAGCGTCCGGACCTCCTCTCCATGGAGGCGGGGCGCATGCGGCGATCGGTGGCCGGCGGAGGCGACGCTTCCTCCCCTTCTCTTTCTTCTTTCTCTTCTCTCTCCGGCATCCCTGTTTGGCCCCTGGTCTCCCTCTTTTCTCTCTTCTTTCTATTTCTTTGCTTTGGCTTGATTTTGGTCCCTCTGTATCTTCTTGTTCTCTCCTCTCCTTTCTTTTTCTTTTCTTTTCCTTTCTTTTTCTTTGTTCTTGGTCTGTGTCTTCTTTTCTTTTTCTTTTTATTCTTCAACCGAGAGCCCCTTCTATTTTCTTTTTCTTTGGTTTCTTCCTTTTTCTTTCCTGCTCTCCTCTCTTTTCTTTCTTTTTTCTTTGGTTTCCTTTGCTTGTGTTTCCAGCCGAGAGAGAGAGCCCTCTCTCTGTGTTCACCCTCTTGCTCTCTCTTTCTTTTCTTTTCTTTTTCTTTTCTTTTCCTTTCTTTTTCTTTGTTGATCTGCCGAGAGAGCTCCCCAATGTTTGTCCCTCTTATCCTTTTTATACCCTCAAATTAGGGTTAATTAGGTTACCCTAATAACTTCCTCCAATTTTCCATTCTTTTTAATTTTCAATTTCAATTAATTTACTTAAACTAACACATTAACTAATTAAATACTCTTTTAATTACATATTTTACATCTTAATTTAATTAATCTATTTAGCCATATATATTTTATCTAATTAATTAAACATTCTACATACTAATTAATATTAATTAACTAAACTTTAATTTTACATGCATTTCAATCACACAATAATATTAACTAATAACATTAACTAATTAACTTTCAATTTAACTTTATACACACACATATTTATATATTATCATATATATTATTATTATATTTTTTTTGGAGGGAATTACCAAGGACCCAAAATCACTTTTTCATTTTTATGTTGAGCTCGGGACCCGGTGTCTACAGTTGCCCCCAATTTTGGAGAAGCTAGTGCATAGACACCTAGGTGAGCTAAAATTCAAAGGAGAACGTCTAAAATTTAGAGATAGAAAGAGTTGCAGAGACACCTACCTGAGGCGGCTGTCTTCTTGAATTAAGTGTTGTTGTTGTGATTGCAGAAGCGGCAGTGCCGTGATCGTGCTAACCCTCCATAAAGTGGTAGTGCCGTCATCGTGCTAGCCGGTCTGTTGAGTGGCATGGTCATGTTAACCGTTTAGAAGTGATAGTGCCGTGGTCGTGCCAACCCTCCTTAGAGTGGTAGTACCGTCATCGTGCTAACCCTCCTGAAATTTGAAATGGTATTGCCGTGGTCGTGCTAACCTTCTGTAGAATGGTAGTGCTGCCATCGTGCAAACCGTTGCGAAATGGTAGTGCTGTGGTCGTGCTAACCCTCCTTAGAGTGGTAGTGCCGCCATCGTGCTAACCTTTCTGAAGTGGTAGTGCCGTGGTCGTGCTAACCCTCCTTAGAGTGGTAGTGCCGCCATCGTGCTAACTGTTTCGAAATGGTAGTGCCGTGGTCGTGCCAACCCTCCTTAGAGTGGTAGTGCTGCCATCGTGCTAACCTTTCTGAAGTGGTAGTGCCGTGGTCGTGCTAACCCTCCTTAGTGTGGTAGTGCCGCCATCGTGCTAACCATTGCGAAATGGTAGTGCCCTTAGAGTGGTAGTGCCGCCATCGTGCTAACCCTTCTAAAGTGGTAGTGTCTTGGTCGTGCTAACCCTCCTTAGAGTGGTAGTGCCGCCATCGTGCTAACCGTTGCGAAATGGTAGTGCCGTGGTCGTGGTAACCCTCCTTAGAGTGGTAGTGCCGCCATCGTGCTAACTCTTTTGAAGTTTTGAAATGGTGGCCCCTGAGTGGTCTTGGGTTGAACTGCCCCCTGAGAGGCCTTGGATTTTGATAACTGCCCCCTGAGAGGTCTTGGGATGAGAACTGCCCCTGAGAGGTCTTGGGTTGATTGTTTGCCCCCTGAGAGGTCTTTGGTTGA
The DNA here is from genome assembly GCA_947683425.1 of Excoecaria cochinchinensis. Classification (NCBI taxonomy): domain Eukaryota; kingdom Viridiplantae; phylum Streptophyta; class Magnoliopsida; order Malpighiales; family Euphorbiaceae; genus Excoecaria; species Excoecaria cochinchinensis. The sequence goes on along the minus strand of CANTUQ010000194.1, from coordinate 4,527,791 downwards.
GATCTACCCCCTGAGAGGTCTTTGGTTGATTGTCTGCCCCCTAAGAGGTCTTTGGTTGAGATCTGCCCCCTGAGAGGTCTTGGGTTGAGATCTGCCCCCTGAGAGGTCTTTGGTTGATTGTTTGCCCCCTGAGAGGTCTTTGGTTTAATTGTCTTGATTGATGGATGGAATGATGCCGTCACTCAGTTTCTGCCAGTGTCCGCATCGTGTCTCTTTTTCTGTAAGACTTAGAAAGGCAAATATGCAAAAAACAATTGTAAGCATGCACGTGAGATGCGTATGTATGCAGCAATGTAGTATGAAAATTCATCTAAGTGGATTTGGAGGCGACAACCGATTTGGTTGCAATTTGCAGTAAGATCAGTGCTTTCTGGAATTGCCTTTGAATTTCATACTCTTTGGGGATCATGAGGTTCTCGTCCTAAACCTGTAGTCATTATTTTAAGGTAGTGCGTCCCTTGCGGATTTTCACACTAGCTTTTCTTGGCGGGAAATGCGTCCTTCCGGATTTTCACATGACCCTGTGCCTTATTTTTTGCCTAAAATGGACCCAACCCAATCCAGCGGCTTTTCTTTTTATTATTATTTTTATTTATATTATTTTTTTTAGGACAGACTGCCTGTTTCCAGGTTTTCACTCTGTCCTTTAGCTTAACTTTTGCTTAGAGCGCCAATTACGGTTTTCATCTCTAACGGCCTTTTCTCTTTTTTTTTATTTTTTTTACAGAGAAGCTGAAATTGTTACCAAAGATCTTTCGAGTGTGACTGTCATGTGCTTGTGCCTCAAATAACAGTTGTACAGGCTTGATTCCTGTCATGAAGCACAACTGTAGACACTGGCTTCACAGTTGACAATATGATGAGTTGATTGGCATGCTTGAATGATGAGAGCAGCAGCGGATATATAGTAGCTTTGAGTATACAAGATGAACTGCTTTGGTTACATCAATATCATTGTATAAATGCACGTATTTCAATTTGATTTCATAACACATGATCATTATTTGGCATTAACCTCAAGATACAAAACCTCATCTAATCTCGGGATGGATCTTGAAAGCATCAAACTCTTGTCAATCAGCACTCTTTTGATTTTCACAATTGAATATTTTCTCTCTGCTCTTATTTTATTCTTTGAACGTGGATTCTAGATGCAACGTTAGAGACAAGACTTAACTCGAATGCATGAATGCACTCGTGGCTCCTCGCTTGAAGCCTAAGAAACACCATAGGCCTCTTCTTACGTACCAAACCTTTTTAGAAGGTCTTCTCCGCTAGTTGGATAAGACTGAACCCAGAATCAAGAGGTCTTACTTTGGTTGTAATGTCAAGCTTAGGTAGATGGCTGTCAAAGAAAGATCAGGTCGCTAGAGAAAAATGGCCGCTATATTTTCTCGACTGATGGATGAACCGTTCTCAGCTCAGTTGCATATGCAAAGGATTTTTTTGAATTTGGGCTCGGTAACATTTTAGCTCCTTGAGATCAGAATAACAATAAAAGGGTAATTATTGAAACTAGTCAATTGGTTACTGTTTTGAGCTCTTTTTGTTTTTTTGATTGATTTTTCTTTTTGTTTCTTCTCTTCTTTATTCTTTCTTTTTTTTTTTTGAATTTTTTTTGAGCTCATGCCTTTTATGCACGACTAAACCCTTTTTTCAAAGTGTAAACTCGCCCTTACCAAGGCAATTTTTGATAACCCAAAAAATTGTTCAAACGTACATCCATCCTTTTTAGAGTGACCACTCTTCTAAGGGGAAGCCAAAATCATTTTAGGCGAGTGGATAGTTTTAATGTTTGTAACAACAAAATTGGCATGCATTCAGCATACCAGTATAAAGGCTCAACGAGTTAGCAAGCGATTGCAGAATAAGGGTAGGAAATAGTCATTTAGAGAGCTTTGCAAAGAAAAGATTGCCTGAATCATTTTCCAGGTTCTGTCTTATCCAGAGATCGCTTCGACGGGTAATCAGAAAGGTTCTAGTGCTCTTAGTGAGTTTTCATCCAATCTCCTAATTGCAACTAGTTTTTCTTTCTTATCTTTATTTTCTCTCTGAATTTCCCTCTTTACAGGAGTTATATCAGATGCCATCAAAATTTTCCTTGGATTTTCCAAAATTCCAAGATTAAATGTAGTAGTATTAATTGAATTAATGTCAAAATGAATGAATGTATCATGATCATAAGAAATGAAATCATTAGAAATAATATACAAATATGCAAAAACATTTTTCATCATATTGAAATTGCAAAGACTGCCATAAGAAGTTCTTAGAATAAAAGAACAAAAGCATCTAGAACATAGTCTTCTTCTCATTTTTGCTAGCACAGGTGTTTGTGGAGCAATAGGTGCTTGTGGGGGCAGGAGGTGGAGCAACCCTCTCGGCCATAGCACCCATCATTTCTAATATCCTCCGTTCAAATTCATCCAGCCTCCGGGCAAGGTCTTGAGTGGTTAAATTTCTAGTTTCGTCCACCATGGAGGATGAGGTACTAGATGTCGAGAGTGGCTCAGGATCCCAATCAAGCACTAACTCCAGCAATCCAAAAGGCGAGTCTGTCTTTACTAATCGACCGTCAGGACCTCTAATCCCCTTGGACGAATCTATGATGGCTGAAAATTTAAATTGTTAGAATGATGCGTGTATGACAATATACAATGCATGATCGTGAATTGTGCAGATGGTCCTTGGTGAGCGAAAGATTAATAAATTACAATGATATGATTCAATGCATGAAAAAATTATATACATGATGGTACATGCACATGAAAAATAATATGTAGGCAAAAGGATATATACACAATATGAAATGTATTTTTATTTTTTTATATTTTATATGTTTATATATTTTTAATTTTTGATTGATTTTTTTTTGACATGAATGACATGTGATGTATGCGCATGTTGTGCAGCATTCACAGCCACATGCAAACAGATAGATCCTTTCAACCTTATTTCTCCCACACACGGGGTCGTACGGTATCTTTCCTAGGTGAGCTTTATCCAAGGGTTAACAGGGAACCCAATGGACGCGTATAGTGCGCGGTGAAAAACCGGCAGCATAACAACTCTTACTTTAAAGCACATGCGCATGGATGTTTGGCCATTATATATTTAAACAATTCGATTAAATCAAGATGGGCCCACCGGGGCATGAAAGCCTTTAATGAAAACCATTTAATTTGATTGATTTTGTTCAATATATAATGGCCTAAATAGCTAGCATGATATTATGGCGCATATCACCTAGTGGAAGTTTCTAGTGCCATTACATGGGCTTCAGTAATGGGTGGTGTTATTTTAGGGCTACCCAAGCATGGTCCCTGCCAACAGGCCTAGCTCATCACGAGCGTAACGATCGATCGGGTCACCATTTGATATACCTTGATGGTACGAGGCTTGGGCTGGTGATTACCCTTAACACTTCCCTAAATTGAGTGAAAATAGGGTCGTGCTTTAGGAATGCACCGGGGCTAATAGAGGGACCAAACTAGCATATTCTAAAGCTCTAATGGGATGTAAATGCAATTATTGAGAGAAAGCGAAATTTATAAACTAAAACTTAATTGTAAATTTTAATCAAGTTACTTTCGAATCGAAGTCTCAAATATCTCCCCAGTGGAGTCGCCACTGTGACGCGCGCGAGCCAGATCCCCGCGGCCACCCCCTTGATCGCCTGCTTGAGGGCGATCGGGCAATTGAGGGTCCGCTGACAGCTTGCAATAAATCGCAAGTGCGTCTATGTTGGGCAATAAGGAGGTTTCATAGAGTCGCCACCCAATAGAACATTGGGAAAGTTTCTCTCGCCTTGGAGAGTCTAAGACTGCGCTTGGTATCCATTTTGGGCCAACCAAAGGGGTCTTGGAGGGTAAACCTCTCGCCCTAAGGAGCCTAGGATTAACGTCAAAATCTCGTGACACAAGAGGTGTCTTGGAGGGTAAACCTCTCGCCTCTTTGAGCCCAAAGACCAGAGATAGGTTCGGGACTTCTCATTTATTCGTACTTTGATTAATTTTACAATTAGGTTTTGAATTTATTATTTCGCTCTCTCTCCACACGATGCAATTTAAATTAAAGGCGCAATCATCCATTTAAGAGCATAAAATAAAATAACATTAAAGCATAAAATAAATTTACAATAATACTAAGGGCAGAATACAACCCTTGTTCGTAAATATGCGATACATGCATAAAACAGATTATTCATTAACAATGAGGACATTGGTCCTCGCATGCATTCATTATGGAAAACAATTTTCCTGTGATGGTTTTATTGGGTAAAAATAGGACATTGGTCCAGTTTTATTTAGCAAACATTTTATTTAGTAGAAAATATTTGTGTGGTGGTTCTTTTTAAGAGCGGTCAAAAATTATTTTATTATTACAGACCACAGATAAATAAAATAATATAAGATAATAATTACATGCTTCTAAATAAATAAATAAATACTAAACTATTTGTCTCGACTGTGCTCCTCGAATGAGTCACATTGCCGCCTGCGGTGACAGTAATAAAAGGAAATAATGTTAATCAATAATAAATAAATAAATAATTGAATAAAATAAAATGAAGAAGATAATTAAAATTAATAATTGATTAAATTAAATGATAAATAAAACAATAAGTGAAAAATTAATTAAATAGATGAAATAATGGAATAAATTAATAGTTAATTAATGGATATGCAATATAAATAACAATTATAATAATGAAATAATAAAATGCTACTAACAATAATTATATCAATGATGATGAAAAATAACAATAATAAAATATAAAATGATATAAATAATAATATGAACCAAATAATAATAATGATACTAATATATTGATAATAATAACTATAATCATAAAATGCATTAAACATAAAATGATAATATTAAGAATAATAAATAATATAATATTAATATAACAATAAAATCAATATAAATCAATAGTGCTAATAATAATAATAATAATAATAATAATAATAATAATAATAATAATAATAATAATAATAATAATAATAATATAATATTAATAGAAAATAACAGAATAATAAATAACAAATAAACAAATATAATAATAATAATTAACATAATCACAAAAACAGAATAATAAATATTAAATAAAATAATAAATAATAAAAACAGAATTATAAATAAATAATAATAATAATAATAATAATAATAATAAATAATAAATAATAATAATAATATTAATATATAAAAAAACTAAAAAATAAATATGAAAATAACAATAATAAATAATAAAAATAATATTAAAACAGAATAATAAATAAATATAAATAAATATATTAATAATATTAATAATAAAAATTCAGAAATTAAATAAATATATATATATATAATATATATATATATATATATATATAAAATAGGGAGGAGAGAGGGAAACCCACCGGAGTGTCGCCGGAGCGGCGGTTGGGGACACCTCCCTGCCGCCTTGTAGATCGCGTCGTCGGGGGTCCAGCGCCAGTGACCACGCGCCCATCGGAGCTGCGGCTGTGCCGGAAATCACGTCGGAGGCCTCGGTTCGTCTCCCTCACGCACCACCCTACGGCAACCGACGGAGGAACGGCGGCCACCGTCTGAAGCGTCTGGACCTCCTCTCCACGGTGGCGGGGCACGTGCGGCGATCGGTGGCTGGATCTGGCTGGCGGAGGCGACGCTTCCTCCCCTTCTCTTTCTTCTTTCTCTTCTCTCTCCGGCGTCCCTGTTTGGCCCCTGGTCTCGCTCTTTTCTCTCTTCTTTCTATTTCTTTGCATTGGCTTGATTTTGGTCCCTCTGTATCTTCTTGTTCTCTCCTCTCCTTTCTTTTTCTTTTCTTTTCCTTTCTTTTTCTTTGTTCTTGGTCTGTGTCTTCTTTTCTTTTTCTTTTTGTTCTTCAACCGAGAGCCCCTTCTATTTTCTTTTTCTTTGGTTTCTTCCTTTTTCTTTCCTGCTCTCCTCTCTTTTCTTTCTTTTTTCTTTGGTTTCCTTTGCTTGTGTTTCTAGCCGAGAGAGAGAGCCCTCTCTCTGTGTTCACCCTCTTGCTCTCTCTTTCTTTTCTTCTCTTTTTCTTTTCTTTTCCTTTCTTTTTCTTTTCTTTTCCTTTCTTTTTCTTTGTTGATCTGACGAGAGAGCTCCCCAATGTTTGTCCATCTTATCCTTTTAATACCCTCAAATTAGGGTTAATTAGGTTACCCTAATAACTTCCTCCAATTTTCCATTCTTTTTAATTTTCAATTTTAATTAATTTACTTAAACTAACACATTAACTAATTAAATACTCTATTAATTACATATTTTACATCTTAATATAATTAATCTATTTAGCCATATATATTTTATCTAATTAATTAAACATTCTACATACTAATTAATATTAATGAACTAAACTTTAATTTTACATGCATTTCAATCACACAATAATATTAACTAATTAACTTTCAATTTTTAACTTTATACACACACATATTTATATATTATCATATATATTATTATTAATTTTTTTTGGAGGGAATTACTAAGGACCCAAAATCACTTTTTCATTTTTATGTTGAGCTCGAGACCCGGTGTCTACAACTGCCCCTCTGGCTCAGAACAGTCCAAAAAAATGTATGTGCTCACAAAAGGTTAATGAGTGTTAATGTACAAAAAGCGCAATATAAATAAAGCTCTAAGACTTGAGAAAGATAGAAAAAAGAAAAGGGGGTTTGAAAATATGGATGCAGAACCCAAGGACGGCCACTGCCGAGTGACCGACGGGCGTTAGTCAAGGTGACCAATGTGTCCCATCGCTCACTCAAGAGAGGGTGTCTGTGGGAGGGGTGACTGACGGGCGTCGGTGAAACAGATGACTCATTGGTCACCGCTGTCTCTAAAAAACGATAGCGAAACTAATTTTTAAAGCAAAAACAGATTTTTACCGCAAAAACGAGATGAAAAGGATCAAAAAAAAGAAAGATAAAAGCAAAAAGCTAAAAAAACAAGAATAAAAATAAAGATGAAGTAATAAGGAGAAGAAGTCCGGAATATTTACCCTCAGATGATATTTTGGTTGGATTTTTGGTGTCGATTAGAGTCCCGCACCAAAACCTATTTCTTGTGAAGCAGGGGACCAAAACCTCCGAATCTCAACCGTTTGTATGGACTAGGACGTTGATTCCTCATCGGGTAATCTCTAATCCAGACTGCCTCGGGATAGGTGCTTACACTCGTGCATTTCATTTCGTGTGTGTACACTCTATTTTGTGCACACAATTTTCACATGTACATATCATCCTGTGTGTAAATTTATTCTATGTATAGCACGATCATGCATTACATGACATTCATGGATCATTCTAACTCCTTAATTTTTTAGCCACTGTAGACCATTTGTCCAAGTGGTTTTAGGGTTCTGACAGTCACCTAATTAGAGGACCTTTTATCTGGGGTTAGGATCAGGATCAAGGGCGGTTAATAGAAATTCAAAATTTTCAAGAATGTCCAATTCTTCACAATAGAGGAAAGAGACTCATGCCCTAATTGCCCAAGAAATAGAAGAAAGACTCGAAGAGCTTGAAAAGAGGTTATTAGCCATGATCAAGGAAAGAATGGATGCCATGGCGCTCGTTCTTCAAGCTCAGTTTATGGCAACCACCCTTAACCAGGTTGTGCTAGCCATGGTCAAAAAGGCTTATACAACAACGGCCGTAATGTTTCCATCCACTTTCGAGCCTAGGGGCAAGGCACCCTTGACTCACCAGTCGGTCAAGTGGGAAAAGCAAAAGGACTAGAGCCTTTATAGTCAATGGGCTTTCCTAGTTCGTCAAACACTGAAAGGAAACTAGCTGATCTTGAAGAAGAGATTATAAAGTCCAATCTTGCAACTACCCAGGCACCTCTCAATACGACTATTACTGGCCCCGCAAGTCTAGGAGTTCGTTGCTGTGATAATAGCATTGGTACCCAAAGGACAGGGAAAGTACTAGCAACTGAGATGACTCAGAGGCACTACTCTAATTTGGGTAAACCATTGTCTTGGATCCTTGAGAGGCTAATGAAAAAGGGGATGTTACAGCCAATGCCTCCTAAGCCCCCTGGAAACTAAGGGCAGCCCAATCACAGGGCAAATCAATATTATGCCTTCCACCAGCACTGTAACACCCCCAACTCCCACACGTAGCATATCAAAGGATAAAGAGATACAGTGAGCATAGGGTGTTACCAGACAAAGACACACATGGCAATACAGAAATCAGAGTAATAAAATTTCTAACATCAAGAACCTCAACCACAAACACATCCTAAACTTATCTCACACACCATCATTCACACTAAAGATAATTACATCTCATTAAAAATGCTAAATAAATAAACTTAATTACAACCCGACAATCAATAAAAACATTCTATAACTTCTACTGACTCGTTAGCCAAGTCACAGAGAACCGCTGCGCTACTCTGATCTCCTAACCTGCACGAACAAACAATCGTGCTGAGCGATAACGCTTAGTCATGTGAAACAAATAATGGGCATCCACCCACAGTGGTTCCCGAGGCAAACACATGTAAATCAATATATATATATATACACAAACATAAAGTACACCGGTTAAAGCTATTATAATTTCATATTCTTTTTCTCATACGAAACTTAAACAATTTCTTATATACATTCGTTTACATACCATAGCCAGAATTTACATTATTACCTTAGTAATTTACAATGACATTATGTGTACTTATTGTTTGCTTAATGCACTTAAATAACTATGTGAATAGTTATACCTCCTAGGTCACCAAAGATACATTTGCTAGCGAGGCAAATTAAGTCATACCGATTCCCATTATTACTAACATTTCCAAAATCATGCAGATTATAGTAGTAGTACTTACGTTAGAACATTTCATTTGTTCAAACCATTTATTGTTCAAAGCTAAACAAAACATTTAGATTTTCAGATTTGGTTCGGGCTTGAAATAAATATTCTAAGCTTCCTACGTATCCCTATAGTAGGGAATCAGAACCACGTAGTTCTTATAGAAAACTTCATTCACATAAGTTCTAGAATTAATCCTAATATCTTTCTTAAATTCGGTTTCTATCTCATGCTTACTAATCGATACGTACTTAATATATTCATTAAAAGTCATCAAACAACGTACATAATTTCTTACCGATACGCTTACCTAGGCCTACATCCAGAAGGCAGATAACATATTACATACCTGTATACTCATTTAAACATATAAACATACATATATATACACATTCATAAAGTACATTTACTAAGCTCTCAACGATATCAAACATGCATATCAAGTATTTCAATAATTCTTCTGCCGGCATCATGTAGACAAGCATATTCATAACTCTTGAATAGATTAATAATATGCAGTATTCACATACTAACTCTTATGCATTTAGGATCTTTGCATACATGTCTATTCGAACAAACACTACGTGATACATTTCTTTTCATTTAACAGCTATCGCCTTATTATACAAAACACAGGGGTATCCGAACACCTTTCCACATAAGTGTCCATAAAGGATCCAGAATAGAGGGGTGCGTAAAGCACCAGTCAATTGGCATTTATAACAAATGCATCAAATATTTATTCACATAACTTTTGCACATCATTACAGAATTTATCAATTCATTCACATACTTTTATCTTCATTAATTGCCTGCTAAGTCTTAGGGGTGGATAAGCGAGTGAACAAATGGCGGTACCTTACGGGTACGAATCAAACTGAACGCATGGCGGTACCTTACGGGTATGAATCAAAAGGCAACATCACATTTTCTCATTCAAAAACATTTTACAGAGGGGATCTTAAACAAGATCCATACACATTGAGGTTCGCGAGGAACCAAACGGGGACCTGATCAGGGTCCAAACAGAATAGAGGGCTGCAGCTAATAGAACTCTATAGGCATGCCTATCTATCCACGACTCGACTAACGCAGGCTAAATTCTCATATCATTATTAAATTCTTTCACATTTTACGTATATATACCCATTTCATCAAGCACTAGCATTATTATTTTATGATCACACAGATACATGTATCAATATATATATATACCTATCATATGCACTAATTTCATTTATCGTATCCAACCTAGTCATGTGTAGTTTCATAGATTAAGATATTCGCATGAGCATATTAAACGTAATCATGTCATTATTCATTATGAATTCACTTGTTTTCATATCACATGTACCAATGATATTTATCATATGCATATGAAAATACTGAACATAGCAATATTATTAACATCATGCACTCATATAGAATTAACAAATAAATTACAGTGCTTTATGCACAACTAGCCATTAAATAATAATGGTAAACAAAAGTCTCATAATTAAATTACTAACATGTACAGAAGCATTTGAATAATTCAAAAATTAAAACACTTATGTTAATTTATAGGGACATAACACAAGTGAGAAACCATGCAGGGTGAAACATAAGAAAATTAGTTTCAGAAAATAGGGCAGGCAGGAAAATTTTTTATCACGATCGCGACAAGGGGTCGAGCTCGCGACCGAAACCAGAATCACATTGCCAAGAAGAAGCTATGCACGACACGTGCACAGATGCACGACTCGTGCTCATGTGCATGACTCATGCACTTGAGCACGATTCGTGCTCTCCTGATAGACCTTGTCATTCCTGCCGAACGGATTCTCTCAGTCGAGCGGGTCTATATGGAACAGATGCATGACTCATGCTCATGTGCATGACTTGTGCACTTGAGCATGATTCGTGCTCTCCCGATCGGCCTCATCATTCCTGCCGAACGGATTCTCTTTCCGCGCAGCTACTCTTCATGACTCGTGAAGAACTTTATGTGTCGTGAAGAGCCACATACCAATCGGTCTCCAATGCCGAACGAGCCAATCTTTACGGGTCATGAAGAGGCTCATGCCGTTGGGTCCACACGACAGAGTCACGTTTCCAGATCTCCAGCAACTGCAGAAATTCTTTTCTTTTAAAACCTACCCATCAAACCAAACTTCAACACCACACAATTTTCACATTCAAATCATCAATAATGACACAAGATCCAACTTCTATACCAATCAAAAACATTATTAAACACACACTTTTCTAGAGTTTCAAATAAAACCCAAAATCACAAATTAAATCAAATACACACAAATCCCTAACCTTAACTCCTTTGCTCCTACTTGCTTTCCTTGTTTGATCTTTCTTATTCCAAAACCCATCGAAAGTCTTTCTCATACAAAATCCTTAGCAAAACACACAAATTCACAAAACATAAATCTAGGGTTCCAAAAACCACTCAAAGAAATGGAAGAAGAAATCAAACTTAAGCTTACCTCTTCAAAGCTAGCTCAAATCTCAAACAAAATACCCATCACCTTGCAATAACTCCAGCCAAAAGAAGATGGATCAAGATAAAACAAGAGGAAGAAGAAGAAGAGAAGAGGAAGTAGCGTGAGGAAGAGAGAATGGGAGAACGAGGTAGTTAAAAAATTCCTGCTCTCTCTTCCTCTCTCCTTGCTATTTATACCCCTCTCTAATTCCTTGACACATGTCATCTTTCCATAGGTCCAATTTAGATATTTGTGTCCAATTCTCTTTTTTTAATCCTTCCACTCTCCCAATCTCAAGCATTGATATTCCTAACTTAAAATCCATCACATTAGCCCTCTTAACTAATCTTATTATTTCAATTAAACTCAAATCCCATATTCCACAATTTTACCATTAGCCACACTTGTTGAAACTTTTACTTAAATCCTTAATTTGTCCATTTGGGAATACCTACCCCGTCAAATTACACAACTTTGATCATTACTCATCCACAATATGCTCAAATCCTTCTAGGGTACATTTCGGGGTGTGACAAGCACACTGGGCATGTGATGGATAATTATGCAAGGTTGAGGGATGAGATTTAGGATCTAATCGATAATAAGCAGGTCACAGATCCTGAGCACCGAAGGGGTAATCATGGGAGCTCAAGTCTTGTGAATGGCAGTGGGAAAAATTTTTGAGGCCACAAGGCTTTAACCTTCGGAACGACTCAAAGCTACTATGCCATATTACAAAAGCCTTTGTCTAAGCACTTAACTCATTTCGTTAACAAGGGGAAGTTACAGTCGATGCCAGCCAAACCTGCCGGAAGCCAGGGATGACTCGATTATCGAGCGGATTAGTATTGTGCCTACCATCAGCATATTGGGCATGAGACTGATGGGTGCCAAACTCTGAGGAGGCAAGTTCTATACCTAATTAATGAGGAGCTGAGAGGTGAGGAAGATGGCCCCTGAGGATGACAGTGAATGGACCATCGGCCACGACATCTGTGTTAATGAAAACAGGAAGAAGATAGCTATTTAAATGCTCTTTTATTCTGGAACTATTTGATAATGACATTTTAATTCTAGTTTTTTTAAATGAAATGAGTGGTTTGTGCTTATTTGCGTGATGTTTCTAATGATTTCACTGTGCATAATCATGATCACGACTCATTCATATTTGATATTGATTCAACTGATATCATTCAATTTAATCTCAGAGACTTTAGAGAATGCAAAGAAAATCTTGTAGCATCTGATATAACTCCTGAGGAGAGAGTAAAATTTGAGAGAATAAAAAAAAGTGTGAAAAAGTCTTTGCTTAGACCTATGAAGACATGCTGGGAGATGATCGTGAAGTCGCCAAACACACTATGGCAGCCATGGACCAGTCATGCAGAAGCTCAAAAGACTCAAGTTGAAAGGGGCAGAAAAGGTTAAAAAGAGAGATCTAGAAGCAAAAATAGGGCCAAATTTCTTATTGAAGCGCAACACTCGACTGGGTTGGTCAATGTTGTCCCCAATGGTAAAGAAGAGAAGTGCGTGCATGTGTAAACTATCAGGATTTGAACAAAGCCTGTCCAAAAAAAAAATATATTAACAAAATAAAATATATTAAAAAAAAGGGGGGCAAAAAAACAATACAAAAAAATATGTATACAAAAAAAAAAACAACAAACAAAACAAAAAAAAAGAGAGAAGGAAAATAATTAATATGTAGATCTGGCAAAAAATTGTTGATATGGGGTAAAGGAAAGTCATCCTGGGGGCAAGCTTTGTTCAAATCCCGTTGATCTACACATACCCGTACTTTGCCATTCTTCTTGGCTACTGAAAAGGACCAAAAGACTGATTTGCAAGCTATATACCCAGTTCATCAATGTAGAGGGTGTACAGTACAAGAGGTAAGCTGATGGCATACGGCTAAGATGCTTAGACGAGAAGAAGGCCAAGATGGTTATGGAGGAGACCCATGCTGGGGTCTGCAGAGCTCATATGAATGGTCTAACTTTGGCAAAGAAAATCATGAGACAGAGGTTCTATTGACTTATTATGGATACAGATTGCTCGAGCTTAGGGAATGGACATCTTAGGGTAAGTGCGCCCTACGGTCTCCAACGGACACAGGTCCACCATGGTTACTATTCCCTACTTCACCAAGTGGATGGAAGCCCAGGTTCTAAAAGCCAATTGGGCGCAACAATGGCTGCAGCAGTTAAACATGTCAGCATAGGACAAGTCGTGGGATTATTATCACAATTAGATCTATCAGAAAACACTATTCTCAATCATTCTAGAAGAAAGTCAGAAAGCATCCATTGAAAGAGGGAGATTTAGTCTTTAAGCAAATGAGTCCGAATGTTCCAGATGGATGAGGCAAGTTCAGGCTAGCGTAGGAAGGCCCATTTGTTCTTGAGAAGTTGGTACCCAAGGGAGCATCGATTCCAACAGTCAGTGATGGAAACGAGTTTGGAGAACCAATCAGCATCGACTGACTCAAGAAGTTCCATTTCAAAAGAAGGGAATAAATGCCTCGCAGGTCAAAAACCGAAAAAAGGTGGCCTTGCTAAAAATCGGCACCTCGTTAGGATGAAAATTGAAAAAAGGCATCCTAGGCAAAAATTAGAGGCTTGAGAGAAAATGTCAAATCAAGAAAACCCGAGAGGGCTAATTGGAAACAAGAGTTTGATGCTTACAAGATCCACTCTGAGATTAAATGTAGTTTTGCATTTTGAATCTATGTTAGATAATGATCATGTATAGGGAAATCATAGTGAATTGTACACAATTTTGCAGAAAGATATAAAACAAAGGCAATTAGACTCATGTGCTCATTATCTTCTAGTTCTTTTATAAAAAGAAAAATATTGCTTTTTATCGAATGTATGTAATCTAATAGCTATGCTCTGCTACTGCTCTTGTCGACCAGATGCCTAAGTCGATGGATCCTATTATTAGCCGTGAGGCTAAACACCCATCTCTTGTATGCACTAGTGGAAGCAAAAGAGCAAACCCTGATAAAAGCAGTCTTCACCGGCAGCTATGCCCAGAGGCTATGGTTTAGAGGTGAAAGCTGAGGATAAGGTGCCACCTTAGATAGATAGGGGATGCCTTGCTACATCTTGAATCTCTCTGAACTATCAAGCATAATGGGTGGCAATGTAAAAGGTAGCCTCACGGAGCCCACAGAATCGGACACATCCTAAAGAACCATCTAGAGTCACAACAGAAAGGGAAGCCAAGCGGCACATGAAGCTGATCCTCATCCACCACCTCGCCAGATCTGGCAACACCTTCATCGAGAGAAGCAAGGGAATACAACCGCTGCCTAGGGGGAAAATGCCTCGACAAATAACTGTCGATTACTTTAGGAGAAGGCTCTGATGGTTGCTTCATCTCTTCTTGTAGCCACACCTGAATAAAAAAAGGGCCGTTAGAGATAAAAATCGTGACTGGCTCTCTAATCAAAAGTTAGGCCAAAGGGCAGGGTGAAAACCTAGAAACAGGCATTCTTTCCTACAAAAAAATAAAATGAATAAAAGCCGTTGGGGTGGGTTGGATCCATTCCAGGCAAAAGTAAGGCACAGGGTTATGTGAAAATCCCCAAAGGGACGCATTTCCCGCGAAGCTAGTGTGAAAATCCACAAGGGACGTACTACCTTTAATAAATGACTTTCGATGCCAGGAGCAATAAGGTGACATTGCTTCGGATGATCTTCCTTCAAACAGGTAACGCATAATTCAAGACATGAGTCAGAGTCCTGGGGGCAAGATGTTGTACAGTTCATAGCAAAAGGCATATGATCATTGACCGGGGGGCTATCTCTGAAAGGATTATGAGTCAGAATCCTTAAGCCAATATGACACTTCTAGATCCTTGGGGGCATCAAGCAATGTGGGCAGTCAAGCCTTATCCTCAACGGACCCTTGACCACCCGAGATATGGTCTATCCATTTTTGCATACATCTCATTCCATACAATTCCTTAACAAACATTTGCATATGGCATTTTACACATGCATGCACAATTCCTTGTATATATGCCTGTGAACACAGCATTGCAGGAAGAGTCCAAATGAAGACCACATGCATGAAAGCGGGCCAATGGCAGCTTCGGCTCAACATTAGCATTCACCCGAGTGGACAACCAAGCCAAGATGAAATCCACTCAAGTTCAAATTTCCAAAGTCCCCTGAGGAGGCCAGTTCCCAAAGACCTCTGAGGAGGCAGACCTCAAAGTCCTATGAGGAGGCCAATTTTCGAGTCCCACACTTTATAAGTCTGGAGTAGATTCGGTGCGGTTTAAGAGAACACTTCTCGTGTTTTGTAAGTCTGGAGCAGACTCGGTGCATCACCATCTAAGGATGGCCCCCACACTTTGCAAGTCTGGAGCAGACTCAGTGCGGTCCAGGTGGACATTTCTCGTATTTTGTAAGTTTCGAGCAGATTCAGCACATCATAAAACGATGACAATTCCTCCACAGTTTAGATGATGACTAGAAGAGACGTTTTCCTCCTCGAAGTAGCAGGAGGGTCGCTGCTTCAGGCACAAAATCTCAATAGTGATTTCACATGCCTATAAGTTGAAGTTTATCAATCACGTTCTTCAAAGTCTGGTAGTTTCACACACCTACTAGCTGGAGTTTATCAATTGTTCAGCCGTGATTTCACATGCCTATAAATTGGTGTTTATCAATCACGTTCTTCAAAGTCTGGCAGTTTCACACACCTACTAGCTAGTGTTTATCAATCGTTCAGCCGTGGTTTCACACGCCTACAAATTGGTGTTTATCAATCATGTTCTTCAAAGTCTAGCAGTTTCATACACCTACTAGTTGGTGTTTAACAGTCGTTCAGCCGTGGTTTCACATGCCTACAAATTGGTGTTTATCAATCACGTTCTTCAAAGTCTAGCGGTTTCACACACCTACTAGCTGGTGTTTATCAATCGTTCAGCCATGGTTTCACACGCCTACAAATTGGTCTTTATCAATCACGTTCTTCAAAGTCTAGTGATTTCACACACCTACTAGCTGGTGTTTACCAATCGTTCAACCGTGGTTTCGCATGCCTACAAATTGGTGTTTATCAATCATGTCCTTCGAAGTATGGTGATTTCACACACCTACTGGCTGGCGTTTATCAATCACACAACCCAGTCATGGTTTTACATGTCGACAAACTGACATTTATTAATCATGCAACCTAACTGTGATTTCACGCGCCGACAAGCTGGCAAAGACTAAATACACCTGGATCATAGACGACAGTGCAGCAGGAAGGTCGCCGCCTTAGGTACGCACTTCTTTCCTTTTTTTTTTCTTAATTTTGGCTCACCTAGGCACCTACATTCTAGTTTCCCCAAAATTAGGAGCAACTGTAAACACCGGGTCCGGAGACGGTCCAAGGTCAGGATTACCCAATTAGAACTGATGATTCCCTTATTGAAAGTCCTTCTTTTTAAATAAAAGATTTTCAAGTTTTTTTTTTTTTTTATTTTGGGGTTTTTTTTTGGGGTTTTAGGTAGCCTGCCGCTGCATGGCCTACGCGATGCGTGCGAGGCGCAATGTTTGCTAGTAGTGTGTGTGAGGCGCAGCTCATGCATGCAGGCTTGCGAAGTGTCATGCCCGAGGGCTTGCCTCACGCAGCGCCCGCATGAGGATTCGCGAGGCGCCCGTGTCTGGGCTCACGGGGTGCCGTGCACAAGGCCTCGCATCTTGCAGGGCGCCATAATCATGCAATCATCAAATCTGAGGGTAAAGATTCTTGGATCCACTTTCATCATCTCATTTTTATCTTATTTGTTATTATCATTGTTAATATTTTATCGTCACAGTTAATATCATCTTTATTGTTTTTATTATTATTATCGTTATTATTATCATTCATTCTTATTTTTATTCCTAACGCTATTGTTTTTACATGCTAACATTATTATTATTGTTGTTATTCACATTTATTATTCTTATTACCACGATTATTATTATTATTATTATTATTACTATTATTATTAGTATTATTGTTGTCATTATTATTGTTATTATATTTATTAATGTTGTTGCTATCATCGTCATCATCATCATCATCATCATCATCATTATTATTATTATTATTATTATTATTATTATTATTATTATTATTATTAGTCACTAATGTCATTATTGTTATTATTAGTGTTGTTATTATTTCTTGTTGTTACTGCCACTATTGTTACATGACTAATTTCTAACCCCTTTTGCATGTGAGTTGTTTTTGTATTAAATTAATGTACTCGATTTAACCCATTCCTTTTCCTACATGCATGTTAATCATGTTTTATATTTCTCTTATCGTTATTTTTATGTGGTTAATTCTAGAACTAGTACTAATATTTTTATTGTTGTTTTTTTCTTGTCTGGGGTTAAAATGTGATCTTGTTTGCATGAGTGCCTTCATGACCAAACAAAGGGGTCACAACGCATAGGAGGATACATCATTTGGGTGAGACCTTACTAACCCTTTATTTGCATGATTGTTTTTGTTCATAAATAAAGTATTTTTATTTTATACGCGTGTAAGATAAAAGTTGCAAAAATATTTTTATAACCAAATTGGGATTTTTACTAATAAATCGGGACCAATGTCCTAGAATGTAGCCAAGGAATGCAAAATATCATGAATTGAAATAAAGAGTTAAATTTTCTCAAAATGGGATCACTCATCCCGATTTTCAAACCAATTGCCGAAATAACTCTTCGATTCCTCTTTAAGTGAGCATGAAAGAACCAATGTTCCTAAACCGAATAAATATCCTGATTTTTGCTTATAATCCCTTTTGATTGGTTTTGCTTGATTGTTTAAACTTTATGTTTATATATATCTTGTAAGCCCTTGTAATTAAATATTTTTGGGGCAAATTTATTTAGTTTTCTTTCATTTGGGGATTGTATTCTTTCCCAATTTCTATTTTAATTTTGTTTTAACTTTTCTTTTCATTTGGGGGATTATATTTGTCCTAATTTCTCCTTTATAAATGGCATGGCTTTGTGTGTTTACTGCTTTATTTACCGCTTTATTTACCGCCTTCTTTTATCGCTTTCTTGATGCTTGAAATGTGTTTTTAATAAATTACACTAATCGCGTGAGAAGAGAGATGGAATCCTATAATCTAAAAACTCATTTATAAATTAACTTAAGGCATTAATAAGAGTGAAGTTCCGAACATCTTCTCTGGTTTAGACCATAGAGGTTAGATGACCTTTTGTGACGCGCGCCGAACCCCGTGGCCTCCCGAAAGCTCGCTTTATGGCGATCGGGATGGGATTCATTAAAGCTTGTAAGGTATTTACAAGTGCTTCTATTTTGGGCCACAATGAGGTTTCTTGGAGTCGCCACCCAATAGCACATTGGGGAGGGTCGTCTAGCCTCAACGAGCCTAAGACAACGCATACATATCCATCTTGGGCAAGCCAGAGAGATCTTGGAGGTCTCAACCTCTACCCGCTGGAGCCTAGGATTTGTAAATTTAAATCTTTTGGTGAGACTCAAGAGGTGTCTTGGAAGTCCTAGACCTCTCGCCTCATTGAGCCCCAAAGACCAGAGTGAGTTCGAAACTTCTCATTTATTTATACCTTGATCAATATTATGATTAAGTTTTGAATTCATTGTTTTACCAACTTTCCATACGATGCATTTAAGTAAGGCGCAATCATTCACGTCAAAAGCAATAAATAAAGCATTATTAAAATAAACATTCTCAAAATAAATTATAATAAAACTAGGGGCGGAATACAACCCCCATTGTAAATAAAATCCAAATCATGCAGAAATCAGGGTATTCATTAATGATGAGGAAATTGGTCCTCGCATGCATATTTGTTACAAACTGGTTTTTAAAAAGTGTCAATTTTGTTGGTTAAAAAAAACCAGGACATTGGTCCACAACTTTCAAGAAAACCCCAAATTAATTACTATAAAATATTTGGCCCTTTTCACTTTAAAGACATTGAAATAATCTTAATAATAACATGAATAAAAAAGCAAGGGTGAAGAAAGAACCCGTATGGAAATGCTCAGATTGGCTCGACCAGCATCATTTACAACTCCAATTCCAAATGGTCAGAAAATAACTCATAGGAATAAACATGTCCGTATCAAAATTGATGAATCAAATAAAGAAAAGAAAATAATAGGAAACTTTAAAAGAAATAAGTTAAAAGATAAAAAAGGAAAAATGAAAAAGATTAATATAAATTAATTAAATCACACAAGTGCTAATCCAGAATGTTTACCCTCGGATTTTACCTTTTTGAGTGAATATCAGATGGTTTCGGTCCCCGCACGCTCCACAAGGATCAAATAAAAACAGATCAAAGTAAGAAAATTTGTATTTTCCCTTCTTGAAAATTTAATAGCGATCAAATGTTTGAATTTGCTGTATTGATGGAAACGAATGAATTTCGTTACCTCAAATTGGATTAATTCACAAGAAGAATTTGAGCAAATCAATTAATTGGAAGAATTTTTGTCAAATAAAATTCTGAAAATAGAGATTTTATAGCTTTTTCATAAATTGCTCACAAAAACCTTTCTAAAAATTCCAATCTCTCAAAAAGTGTTTAATTTTCTCCGCCAAGAATTTTTTTTGTCAAATTTTTCTAACCCCTAAAAATGAATTTTACCTCTCAATTTATAGAATTTTTGGAGATAAAATCAGATAAAATCAGATAAGTATTAGTTTAAAGTTTGAATTTTAAAAGGAGTTTTAAAATTCAATTTTTTAACCAAATCTTACCGAAAATTTGAAAGATAAGGGATAAAATTTTATCAAATCCGGCGATAACTGATCAGATCCATTACCGACGGGAATCCCTGCAACTACCGACGGGTGTCCCTACTAAGGGCACGCGTGGAAATTCGACGACAGACGGGCCGTAACGCGGGACTAGGGATGGGCGTCCCTACTCAGACACATGTCCGTCCGTAGCTACAGACGGGCCGTATCGCGGGACTAGGGAGGGGCGTCCCTACTCAGACACGTGTCCGTCCCTAGCTACAGACGGGCCATCCCTACTATGCATAGAGACGGGGATCACCCCAAGTAGGGACGGGCGTCCCTACTTTAGACGGCCATCCCGTTTCTGGAGAAAAAAATTCCCATTTCAAGCAAAATTTCCCAAACTCTTTCAAAACCCCATGCTATAGCGAAAAAGATTTTAATCCTTGTGAAACCGAAAGATGAAAACTTCCAAATTCCATCCATTTATCCGGAAACCAACATGGATCCCTTCATCGGGTAACTCTGACCTGGACTGCGTCAAGACCCGGTGTCTACAGCTGTCCCCAATTTTGGGGAAACTAGTGTACTAGTGTCTAGATAAGCCAAAATTCAGAGAAGAAAGGAAAGAAACGCATACCTGTGGCAGTCCTTACCTTTTTGCCATGGAAGTAATGATGCGTTGAGTCTGCTTCAGACTTACAGAACGCGAGGATTGCTCTCCTTAACTTCACCGAGTCTGTTCCAGACTTACAAAGTGCAAATGGTGATGCGCCGAGTCTGCTCTAGAATTACAAAACGCGAGGGTTGCTCTCCTGAGCTGCACCGAGTTTGCTTCAACTTACAAAATGCGGATTGCTCTCCTGAGCTGCACTGAGTTTGCTCCAACTTACAAAGTGCGGATTGCTCTCTTGAGCTGCACCGAGTTTGCTCCAACTTACAAAGTGCGGATTGCTCTCTTGAGCTGCACCGAGTCTGTTCCAACTTACAAAGTGCGGATTGCTCTTCTGAGCTTCACCGAGTTTGTTCCAACTTACAAAGTGCGGATTGCTCTCTTAAGCTGCACCGAGTCTGTTCCAACTTACAAAGTGCGGATTGCTCTTCTGAGCTGCACCGAGTTTGTTCTAACTTACAAAGTGCGGATTAATCTATCGCGTGTGCCTCGCTGTCCTCGTCTAGGCTTGCACGGTGGCTGACTTATCTTGCTAGTCCCATTGTGATTTGTTGATTCTCATCTAATATTGAATATGATCTTGAAGGATATAATGTTTGATCTGTTTTTTTCCCTCCTTTTGAGTGTTGGTCATTTTCGAATTGGTGTAACCATGTTCCTGTATTATAAGAGATTCTTGTTAATTTTCACACCAATTAACTTTATTAGTAGATTTATGAACATTTTTATGTCTCTCCCTTATTATTTATCATCTTTTTTATCATATGATCAATTGTCTTTTTTCTTTTTTCTCTCTTTTAAATTTTCTTTTAAGAAATTTAAATCATGAAGAAATAACATGTAAATTTAATAGGTTAATCCATAAATGTCTTTACACTAAAAAGTTAAATTTTGTACAATATACAGATGTGATTACAACAAAAAGTATAAACACAAAGCCAGAAGAACTCCCTGAACAATCTACAATGGCGCATAATCTGAGAGTTCCTCTGGATCATCATCATCATCATCATCTGATATATGAACCGGTTGGCCTCGTGATGAAGAAGCAGATGGTCCCGCATCTGGAGCAGATGGCTGACTGGGAGGGGCTGATGGTCCAGCCTGCTGAGCAGCCGAGGCTCTGGCTTGTCGCTGGTATCTGGGAGGTACAGCCACTGGTACTGATAACGGCTGTGCTCTCTCGTTCCTACTGCTGGAACTGGACCTGTGCATATCCATCAAGGAAAGGTTGTGCGCATACCGTCATGAACTGCAGCGTATCAGTGATGACCCCCCTAACTCTCTGAAAGCGCTGGCCAGGCGGAGGGTCTGATCCGTAGAGGTGGTCCCCATACTCTTCAGCCTATCCTCTGTATGCTCTCTAAACTCTCGTATGGACTGGGCGATGGGAGCTATGGCACCCTCTAAGACCTGGATCCTGAATCTGAGAGCCTCAACTGACTCATCCACCACGTGTACCGATGCATATATCCTCTGAGTCACCTCATCCTGGGAGGCCCTCATCTCCTGCCTTAGCTGACCCATGAGCCTCTCCTGCTCCTGTCTCAGCTAGTCAATAAGTCTCCCCTGCTCCTGGATAATACCCTGCTACTGATCCAGCCACTCTAAAATGACTCTATCTCACTCCCCGAGATGCCCGAGAAGGGCTCTGTCTCTCTCCTCCTGTCTGTGCTCAAAGGAGGCAAACATAGAGGTCAAAATCGCAGAAAAATCTGGCTGTGCCGGGTGCATCGTTGGTGTGAATGGAGGGGGAGCTAACTCTGGTGCCCGCTTTAGAGGTGGAGCTGTAGAAGTAGATGCCCCCGGGTCCCCTGCTTTAGCATATGGGCTGAACCTCTCAGGAGCCCGGGGAGCTGTCCGATGTACTCTCGATGGCGGAGGCAGAGTAAGACTCTGTACTCTCTGTGCTGGAGGAGTAGCAAATAGCTCATCCATAGTGAACTCAATCCCCATGTCAGAAGGTGTATACGGATGCTGCTCCTCATGCTGCGGCTGCGGAGGCTGACCCTCCTGGTGCTCTGGATGTCGGGGAGGCTGGTCCTCCTGGTGCTGTGGGTGCTCGGGAGGCTCCTGCTCCATATGAGGGTGCTCCTGAGGCTGATCCTGAGGCTGCTCCTCTACCGGCTCTAGCGAGGGCGGGCTAAATGCACATCTGGTCTCATGAATGGTACGGAGTCTGTATGCCTCGGCCTGACCCAGTATCGGCAAGATCATAGCCATCGTAATAGCTGCCGGAGTGTCCACATAAATGCTCTCATCCAAGGCAGGCCCCAGGATGTCTGGACAAATACCCAAACTCAAGAGTAGTCTAGTAATGACTCCGCCAACATACACTACAGGGGCTGCCCCCCTAGATACCCTCACCATGTTAACCAAAATCTCGTGGCTAATGTTGAGCCGCTGGCCTGCTACCATGGCCCATAAACTCCAAATCTCAACGGCGTTGAGGGACCCTGGGTTACCAGCTCATCCCAAATATGAGCTGGATAACACCCTGTGAACATATCGAAGGGCCTGTGATGAGAGTACCGTTCTCTTTGCCGTATCATGATCATACGGCACTCCTGGCAATGTAATAACCGCCCAATGGTGGTGTCTAACTGCTCTATGGGGCGCTATAACATCTTGTTCGAATGGAAGTCCCATAGCCTCTGTAAATCACTGTCGAGTAATGCTGTAATGGTGCCGCTCAATCAAAAACTGGATAACACCCTCCTCTGTGTCGGATCTCTGATACCCCCAGTACTGTAACGTAGCAAGAAACTGCCGAACTATCTCTGGGTGAGTCTGGAAAGCAGGCATCAGAAACTCAGTCCACCTCACACCTGCCATCAGAATATTGACCTCGTCGGCCATCCTGAGAGCCTCAATGAACGGCCTAAAAATGAAACGGCTAGCTCAAAATTGCACCTGAGCCAGCGCTGCATACCTCTGTTTGGCCTCGGCACTCATCCAATCCGGGGCCTGAGGCTTAGGCTGATCACGCGGAGCATATCGTCGCGGTGGCATCTTGAAAATAAAGGAAACAATTAGTTTGGTATCATAGTCATAAACGGACTTTACTCAGAAAATAACAAAAATTTAGGCAGCATTTCGACGGGGTCATGCCTAAACCGAAAAAATTAAGATTAAATTAAAAAATTTGGGCAGCACCCCGGCAAGGGTGTGCCCAACCTCCTGCATGAGAAAATAAAAAAAATAGGCCTCAGGCCCCAAGCAACAGTGCAACATATTTACTCTTGTTAAAAAAAAAGTGGGCAGCACCCCGACAAGGGTGTGCCCAATCTCCTGCATGAGAAAACATAAAGAAATAGGCCTTAGGCCCCAGGCAACGGTGCAACATACTCACATTTGCTTTACTTTCTAATTTTTAGTATTGGTTTCAAAGTGCATGCATTCCTAAGGCCATGCCTGAATATCTAAAAACTCAATAACTAAAAATTAATTGTTCTCAAAATAGCACATATCCATGCATTTTATAACAGCACATTACTTCTCTATGTGTTAATTCCAGTACCAAAAGCATTAGAATAATAAAATAAAATAAATAAATAAAAACATAACTATGGCCTTTCAAATTGTACTACAGCAATTAGCCTAATTATACTAATCCAAAAATAAAATAAAATAAAATTACTCACCATAAAATAAAATAAATAATAAATAAAAACTAGAAGAATTTTACTAACCTGGAAGTTGAGAATCAATGAAGAGGAAAGAATAAAACAGTGGTGCAAAAGAAACCAACCGAAAAAGCAGAAATGATAAAATGCAACTGAAGAAGGAGGGAAGAGCGTCGGTGTGAAGAAAAGAGAAGAAAGCGATTGTCCGTTGGTACCGGCATTTTTAAATAGAATTTACGTATAGACGGGCTTCACGTCTACACAGTTACCGACGGTCATGCTATCTGTCTCTCCGGATTCTGCATTTAACTGTCATTAATTACCTAATTAATGCGCGTGATATGCACGATGCAAAGATTGCCAGGTGGACAATTATCGACAGGATCTCCGTTTGTGTGAGGGACGGGTTAGCCGTCGGTAGGTCAAATCTATAAAATTCAGCATTTTCTTAGATTCCGTGCCTTTCCTCTTATTTCAGCTTCATAATAGGCTCTTTTCTCCAGTTTTTTCCTTTTTTTCTTCTTTATTTCCTTCAGTGACTTCGGCTTTAGCTACTGAAGAATGAATTCTCCTTTTCTTTCCATGATGCACCATATCTTAGACGATACTCAAACATGGGAAAACAACACTCTTGCCCCCCTTTCTGGACTGAAATTTTTATGTACAATCAAAATAGGCTATAACCTCCTTCTGGCTGCGACCCACTTCTGAGACCCTCGCTTTCACGTTTTTAGGTTCACTTACCAGGAAATGTGCCCCCTGCCTGAGGAACTTGCTGCTATTGTTGGGAGCTGTTATCCTCCTAGTGCTTTACCGTGCATTCCTTGCTGTGGTTTGATTCAAACTCGTGATATTGCTCTGTCCTTAAGTATAGCTCCTTCTGATGCTGCTCGTCTAGTTCCTCAGGGCCTAGTATTTGCCTTAGAACCTTTGATTGAAGCACTGGATGAATTTTCCCACCTTCCTTCATACAACGTAAGTATTATCTTTCTTTTCTGCACGATGAAGTATCTGGTGGTGACTTCAGAGGAGCTGCTTGGAGACTCTCGTCTGTTCGGGATTTTGGATGACTTTTACCGCAGGCTGACCCCTTTTCCACTTATTTTGGCCGAGATTATCTTGGGTTTGGACTCTGTCCGTGCCGGGCCTACCACTTCATTCTGTGGGAGCCCCTTATTACTCCAGGTACGTCATTGTTTTAAAGGTAGTGCGTCCCTTGTGGATTTTCGCACTAGCTTTTCTTAGCGAGAAGTGCGTCCTTTCGGATTTTCACACAACCCTATGCCTAATTTTTGCCTGAAGTAAATCCCACTTACTCCAGCGGCTTTTCTTTGCCTTTTATCTTATTTTCTTTGGCTTTTATTTTTCCTTGTTTCTTCTTCCAGATTTGGTTGCAAGAGAAATTGAAACTGCCGTCAGAGCCACCTCCTAGGGTCATTAGTCAGTATTCTGCGAAGCATTTTCTTCCCCGCCGGCATTTGTACCTACCGGAGACCCCTGACGAAGGCATTATCAGATTCAGTGAGATATCAGATGAGGATATTAGCTTCATGCATGCTTGGCTTTCCTTATCCAGCGCAGTTATTGATGGGTCTTTAGGATGCGTTCCCATATGCGGGCTTCGTGAGGCAACCTTTTACATCACGGCCCGCTGCTCTCGTCAACTCGGGATGACTCGGGATGTGGTGAGACTCCCTCTATCCTTTCGAGGTGGAGTCTTTTCTGCGGCTTTTGCTTCTCGCTATCTTGAGCTCTGGAGTCAACTTCCACTGAAAACTATCATACCTCCCTTCGGGAACCACTCTGTCACTTCCACCAGCGCGTACAAGAGGTGGATACTTAGCCCGTCATCTGATAACCAAACATGGCAACTGAGGCATTTGGCTAGCAAGAGTAGTAGTAGGGCATAGTTTAGTTTTACATGCCTTTTGAGCAATATGTTTCTTTTTAAAGTAGAATTGGACAATGATATAAATGAAGAAGTCAAGTCTTATTTTATTTCACAAAATTGTGTACATTTCAGTACGATTTCAGAATACATGATCGTTTTTGACACTAATTTAATTATGCAAGACTACATTCATTCATGGAACCAAATCCTGACAGCATCAAACTCCTGTCTCCAATCAGCCCTCTCGGGTTTTCATGATTGGATATTTTCTCTCAAGCCTCTAAATTTTGCCCAAGATGCCTTCTTTCGGTTTTCACCCTGACGAGGCGCCCAATTTTAGCAAGGCTGTCTTTTTTCGGTTTTCGACCCGCGGGGCTTTCATTCTCTTCTTTTGATTTTGTAGCCTTTAGCCATGGAACCTTTTGAGTCTATCAATATTGACCGGTTCTTTGAATTCATTGCCATTGCTATCCGACAAAATCGCAGCTCCTTTTGACAGCAGTTTCTTGCGGATAAACGGACCTTCCCACGTAGGTCTAAACTTCCCTCTAATATCCAGTGCTCTTGGTCTCATCTGTTTGAATACCAAATCCCCCTCCTTTAACAGATGTTTCTTAACTTTCTTTCCAAAAGACCTAGTGAGCCTCTTTTGATAGATCTGGTTGTGATAGTAGGCTTTTAACCTGTTCTCATCCAACATGTTCAAGCGTTGCAACCGCTGCTGCGCCCATTTGGCCTCCGGAATCTCTGCTTCCATTATCACCCTTAGTGACTTAAGTTCGACCTCAACTGGCAATACTGCCTCCGTCCCATATACCAAAGAATAAGGACTGGCTCCCATTGAAGTTTTGATGGTTGTTCTGTAACCCCATAGTGCAAAAGGCAACTTTTCTACCCAATCTTTATAGTTCTGGACCATCTTAGCCAGGATCCTCTTGACATTCTTGTTGGCGCTTGAGGACGAAACGGAGAAGACTTGTGGTGCTCGATACCATACTTCTGAAGTAACTTCTTCGTTTCGGCCATGAACTGGACCCCGTTGTCAGATACCACATGATGTGGAAGGCCATACCTACATATCAAGTTCTTTTCTATGAATCTCGCCATATCCCGAGCATCCACCTTCTTGAAGGACTCAGCTTCTACCCACTTGGTGAAGTAGTCGATGGCGACGATGATGTTTCTATGCCCATTGGAGGCTGTGGGGCGTATCTCTCCAATAATATCAATCCCCCAAGCTGCGAACGGCCAAGGTGACGTTAGATTATGTAATTCCAAAACTGGCAGGTGCCTTAAATCTACATACTATTGGCATAACTGACACTGCTTTACATACTTCGAGCAATCGTATCCATGGTGAGCCAAAAGAATCCTTGTCTCATAATCTTTTTGGCTAATGTCAACCCATTCATATGGGCCCCACATACTCTGGCGTGAGTTTCTTCCATCACCCTCTTAGCCTCTTTCTCGTCCAAACACCTCAACTGGATACCATCCGCCTGTCGTTTGTACAATGCTCCATTTATGCAGATGAACTGGGTAGATAGCTTGCGAATTATTCTATGATCTTTCTCAGTAGCTTCCTCCGAAAATGTCACATTCTCTAGATAGTTCTTGATATCATAATACCACGGCTTCCCATTCGCTACTTCTATCTCCATTACTGATTTAGATTCAAAGCTAGGTCTCTCAGAGCTAGAAATTAAAACTGGCCTCATAATCACCCCTTTGGGATTATCCCACATTGAGACTAAAGTAGCAAGTGCGTCGGCTAACTGGTTTTCATCCCTCGGAACAAAACGGAATGTACATACTTCAAATTGACTACTCAGGTCTCTCAAGTGCTCGATGTATGGCATTAGCCTCTCTTCTTTAACGGCCCATTCACCTTGGATTTGATTGATCACCAAGGAGGAATCACCAAACACTTCCACATTTTTCGCTCCTAAGGCTATCAACGCCTCTAACCCAAAGGCACACGCTTCATACTCAGCTTCATTATTGGTAGCCTTGAACCTTAATTTCTTAGCCAAAGGGAGCTTCTCATCATCCGGGGTTGTTAAAATGATCCCTACTCCTGCCCCCTTATTGTTCACGGCTCCGTTAAAGTGCAATTGCCAACCTTGAACTCCGATGGCTGCCACTTCCTCATCTGGAAAGTTAAACTCG
The DNA here is from genome assembly GCA_947683425.1 of Excoecaria cochinchinensis. NCBI lineage: Eukaryota > Viridiplantae > Streptophyta > Magnoliopsida > Malpighiales > Euphorbiaceae > Excoecaria > Excoecaria cochinchinensis. The sequence continues at coordinate 4,499,363 of CANTUQ010000194.1, read as the reverse complement.
TACGAGTCCCCTTGAATTGGGTGTTCTGCTAGGAATTCAGCCACTGCATGCCCTTTGATAGTTTTCCGAGTAATATACTCCACATCGAATTCTTGTAGCAACAATAACCACCTCCCCATTTTCCCAAGTAAAGATGGAGCTTCCTGTAAGTACCTCAAAGGATTCTGCTTCGCTACTGCCTGTACTCTATAGGCATGAAAATAATGCCTTAATTTCTTATAAGCCCAGATTACCGCAAGACAAATCTTTTCTACTTCCATATACTTAACCTCATAGGCCAGGAACTTCTTGCTAAGGTAGTAAACAACAAATTCCACTCCAAATTCGTCCTCCTAGGCCATCATGGCACCTACAGAACTGTCTTCTATGGACAAATATAGAATCAAGGGTTTGATTGGCTGCAGCGGTCTCAACACCGGTGGATTTAGCAGATACTCTCTGACAGTATCGATGGCCTTTTGACAACTTTCGTTCCATACTACTAGCTGGTCTTTTCTGAGTAGTTTGAAGATCGGTTCGCAGATTGAAGTAAGCTTGGCAATAAACCTACTGATATATTGCAACCTACCCAAGAAACTTCTCACATCCTTTTCCTTCTATGGTATTGGCATTTCTTTGATTGCTTTAACCTTATCCGGGTCAATCTCAATACCCCTCTGGCTAACCACGTGTCCTAGGAGCTTCCCTGAGGTAACACACCAAAGATACATTTCTTAGGATTTAACAACAGATTATACTTGTCTATCCTTAAGAAGAACTTTTCCAAGGCTTCAAAATGACCTTCTCTAGTGGCTGACTTGATCATCATGTCGTCCACGTACACCTCCACTTCTTTATGGATTAGGTCATTCAAGATTTTTGTTGCCATCCTCTGATAAGTGGCTCCTGCATTTTTCAGGCCAAAAGGCATTACTCGATAAGCATAGGTCCCCCATTCCGTGATGAATGCCGTCTTAATTCGATCAATTATTTTATTGAGAATCTGATTGTAGCCCGCATAACCATCTCCAAAGCTATCCATCTCGCAAGCAGCAGCGCTGTCTATCAGCACATCTATATGGGGCAATGGAAAGTCATCTTTTGGACAGGCCTTATTCAAGTCTCGATAATCTACGCATACCCTTACTTTGCCATTCTTTTTGGCTACGGGGACAACATTGGCCAACCAAGTTGGATATTGCACCTCAACTAGAAATTTGGCTTTGAGTTGCTGGTGAATCTCCTCCTTCACTTTATTTGCCCATTCTGGCCTAAGTCTTCTCAGCTTCTGTTTAACGGGTTTGTAGTCAGGATATGTAGGAATAGCGTGCTCTGTAATTTCCCGATCGATCCCTGGCATATCTTCGTTGGTCCAGGCAAAGACTTTTTCAAATTTTTTTAAGATTCTCTCAAATTTTTCTCGCTATTCAAGAGTTATATTTGATGCTATCAAAATTTCTTTTGGATTTTCTATGGTTCCAAGATTAAATGGAGTAGCATCAGTTAAATCAATATCAAATATGGATGGATGATGATCATGATCATGCATAGTGAAATCATCGGAAACATCACACAAGTAAGCAAGGTCATTCAATTTATTGATAAGATTGAAATTGTCATTAACATCATTGAAAAGTTCTGGAGCAAAAAGAAAATCTAAACTATTTTCCTCTTCCTCCTCTGCTGGCGCAACTGCCGCGGTTGATGGTCCTGCATTACTTCGGCTCTTCGGAGGCCCCCCAATTAACTCCTGCATGGCTTCCTCTACCTTTGCTTTCCCCTTCAGCTGGGTGGCTACCATCCTTTCAGTCATTACTTCTTCAGGCATCTCACGGTCCCAAATTATCCTACTGGTCATGATTTCTTCATCCCAAAAGCCCTCCGCTGGCTTGATCGATCCAATGTCCCAGTCATAGACATCATTGAAGACCTCGAACCCTGGCACAAACCTTCCATCTAGCCATTGCAGTTCATCTTCCCCTGTATAGGCACATATTGCGGTTATTGGCACAAAAGTCTTCCGTATATGAGGAATGTCCATTTTCGACTTCTCACCCCTTTCTACAGCACCTGTGTATCCTAGACCCCTTCTGTCCTTTTGACCCTTGGTGGTGACAGCTGTTGGCATCCCTTGAGAATTCTTGCCCAGTCTTGCACCAGGAAGGAATGATATCTTTTTCATCATATTCAGTGCTTGGGGGCTTTCTTCTTTCTGCTCTTCCTCGCTTATCATGGCAACATGAAACCCACTAAACGGCTGCATAGCGATCTCCAGTACTGAAACCTGATTCTCTCGGGCAGCCCTTATAGTCACAATCTGGCCCTCATGAGGTATTTTTACCATCTGGTGAAGTGTAGAGGGGACTCCACCCAACTTATGAAACCATGGTCTACCTAGAAGAGCTGAGAAATTGGCGGGTATAGGTAGCACCACAAACTCCACTTCTGACTCTACGGGCCCTGTCTTCACTACTGCCATGAATGTCCCCGAAGTATGTCTACGTGACTTGTCATAGGCTGTGATGGTGAGATCAGATTTGGCTAACATATTCTCTATTACCCCAAAAGCCGCCATTGCCACCTGTGGGCACACATTTATCGAAGAGCCATCATCTACCATTACGCAAGTGGTGTGCTTTTGGTTAATTTGTGCCCTTATATACAGAGGGCGATTATGGTTGCGGCCTTCTGTCGGCAAATCAGCACTAGTAAAAATAACATTTTCTCCTGATCCTCCCTTCACTACAACCAGAAGTTCCGTAGGCGAGATAGTTGTTGCCACAGTTGCCTCGCATAAAGCCTCTACCACCTTCTGCCTATGCGATGGCGACTGTCTCAAAAGATCCCATATGGAAATCGGAGCCGGCATCTTTTTTAGTTGCTTAACAATCGGATCTTCTTCCGGCTCTTTTCCCTTTCTGCCCTCAACCAACTCCTGAGGCTTCTCAACTTCTGGAGCTACCCTTCCGCTCCAGGTCACAGCTCCTACTTCTTTCTCCTTTGCTTCTTCTCTTTCCTCTTTCGAGTTCCACAGGTCGAAAGATACTTCAGATTCATCATTTTCAGTCCCACTATCATCAGTGGACCAGCAATCGATCACTGTAGCGAGAAGCACTTCTTCACGCCCCTCATGGAGGTTCGTGACAGCAGTGTGGACATCGTTGCCACACAATTCCCTTAGCACAAACTCCTCGGGCAAACTAGACCCGATCATGTTCACTGGCGGGGGCATACTGTTGTACCCAGCCTTCTTTTGACCTCCTCTCTTCTCTGGGTCGGTGATCTGTTTTGAGTCAATTAGATCTTGGATTGCGTGCCTCAACGTCTTGTAGTTATCAGTGATGTGCCCAGTGTGCTGATGATATGCACAATACTCATCATCCTTATGTCCTGGCGTGCCTTGAGTTCTAGCAGGCTTGGGTGGCATAGGCTGTAACTTACCCTCTTTCATCAGTCTTCTCAGCACCCATGATAAAGACCTTCCAAGATTGGAAAAATGCCTTAGGGTAGCATTAGCAGCTGATACCTCAGCAGTCTTCCGTGTGCCACTAGCGAAACCTGCTGGTCTATTTGCCTCCTGGCTACTGCTACCTCTCTTGGGATAGTTCTCATTAGCTGCTCTCTTAACAAGGTACTCTCCCTCGACCTCAATGGCTATGTCCTTCAGAGACTCCCAGTCCTTCAATCCTTTCATCCTCAATCCTTCTCTCAAATACGGGCTCGCATTTTTGAAGAATAGCCGTATTTGATCCTGAGTATCCAGTTTCCTCTTCATTTCCATCACTCGATTCCTCCACCGGGTTAGATACTCATGGAAGGACTCGCCTCCCTTCTGCTGTAACAGCTCTAGGTCCTTCAAGTCACTTCCATCCTTTTACTGTAGTCGTACTGCCTCAAAACTCCTCCGTCAATAAATCCCAATCCTCCTTGGTTCGGCAATCGAGCCCATGGTACCAATCTACTACTGGGCCAGTCAAACTCAAGCAAAAGTACTCAATCTTCTGCTTTTTTGTCAAAGTGGTGCCCTTCATTACCAGGAGTACTGTTTTATGTGTGCCATGGGGTCAGAAGTGCCGTCAAACTTCGGAACATCCGGCATTTTAAAGTTCATTGGGACTAGATCCTCTGCTTCTAACTCCTTGTCTTCTGGGTTCATCCCTCGACCCTTTGTTAGCATTCTTGTCATTGCTTTAAATTTCTCCTCCATCTTCTTCCAAATGGCTTTTTCAGTTTGAGGGGCTTTCCCTTTCTCAGACATATGTTCCTCATATTCCTCATCTTCTCAATCATCATCTAGCCTTAGGACTGGTCTTCCCCATTGCACCCCTGAAGTAGTGGCTCTTAAGTTTACAGGTGGCATGCAAATTTCCTCTTTAAGGTCTTCTCTGACCTCCCCCCTTTCATTATTTCTCATAGGAGGAGGTGGTGGGTTCTGTGGGGCCGCTCGCCGACCCAAAGTGGCCATCATCGCCATCATATGGTTCTCAAACTCTTCAAGCCTTCGACCCACTTCCTCTGCTATCATTGCCCTAGTGGCATCTGCCCCTCTTGGTGAGTTTGCCATTTCTTCGGGTAAAGAAAACTGAGCTGAAGTAGCGTAGCTGGTTTCAGAAGAAGTGTCCGGATACTCTACCCTTTCTGGTAACTCGAAGAATGGATTTCTGCGCAGTCGCCCTCGAGACCCTCTTGTCCACCTAGGCGAATCTATGATGGCTGAAAAACGCAAAGGGTCAGGATGATGCATGAATGTGCTTAGATGCATGATCGTGCTATGCAACATTTACAAACCACATGCAAGCACACAGGTCCTTCCAACCTTGTTACTCCCGCACACGAGGCCATAGTCTCTTTCCTAGGTGGGATTGATCCATAGGTTAACAGGGGACCCGATGGACGTGCATGGTGCACGGTGGAAAACCGACAGCATAACCTTTCCTAACTAATGTACAAGCGCATGGGTTATGATCGTTATGTATTTGGGCAGCCCGAAAAAATTGACATGGGCCTATCGAGGCATGAAAGCCTTTGATTAGGTGACCCATCAAATTATCTGGGCTTGTCCGATACATAATGATCCACATAGCAAGCATAGTATTAAGGTTCATACCACCTAGGAAAGTAACTATTTCCATTACATGAGCTTTAGTCAAAAGGTAGTGTTACTTTAAGGCTACTCAAGCATGGTCCCTGCCAACGGGTCTAGCTCATTACGAGCATAACGACCGATTGGGTCACCATTTGATATACCATGATGGTACGAGACTTGGGCTGGTGATTATCCTTAACATTTCCCTACATTGAGTGAACGTAGGGTCGCGCTTTGGGAACGCACTGGGGCTGAAAGAGGGACCACACTAGCGTAGATCTAAGGCTCTAATGTGATGCAATGCAGTTTTGAAAGAAGGTGAGATTTTTAAACTAAAACTCAATTATAATTTTTAATCAAGGTACTTTCGAATCGAAATCTCGAGTATATCCCCAGTGGAGTCGCCATTGTGACGCGCGCCGAACCCCGTGGCCTCCCAAAAGCCCTCTTTAGGGCGATCGGGATGGGATTCATTAAAACTTGTAAGGTATTTACAAGTGCATCTATTTTGGGCAACAATGAGATTTCTTAGAGTCGCCACCCAATAGAACATTGGGGAGGGTTGTCTAGCCTCAGCGACCCTAAGACGGCGCATACATATCCATCTTGGGAAAGCCAGAGAGATCTTGGAGGTCTCAGCCTCTACCCCCTGGAGCCTAGGATTTGTAAATTTAAGTCTTTTGGTGAGACTCAAGAGGTGTCTTGGAAGTCCTAGACCTCTCGCCTCATTAAGCCCCAAAGACCAGAGTGAGTTCGGAACTTCTCATTTATTTATACCTTGATCAATATTATGATTAAGTTTTGAATTCATTGTTTCACCAACTTTCCATACGATGCATTTAATTAAGGCGCAATTATTCACGTCAAAAGCAATAACTAAAGCATTATTAAAATAAACATTCTCAAAATAAATTACAATAAAACTAGCGGCGGAATACAACCCCCATTGTAAATAAAATCCAAATCATGCATAAATCGGGGTATTCATTAATGATGAGGAAATTGGTCCTCGCATGCATATTTGTTACAAACAGGTTTTTAAAAAGTGTCAATTTTGTTGGTTAAAAAAAACCAGGACATTGGTCAACAGCTTTCAAGAAAACCCCAAATTAATTACTATAAAATATTTGGCCCTTTTCACTTTAACAACATTGAAATAATCTTAATAATAACATGAATAAAAAAGCAAGGGTGAAGAAAGAACCCATATGGAAATCCTCAAATTGGCTCGACCAGCATCATTTACAACTCCAATTCCAAATGGTCTGAAAATAACTCATAGGAATAAACATGTCAGTATCAAAATTGATGAATCAAATAAAGAAAAGAAAATAATAGGAAACTTTAAAAGAAATAAGTTAAAAGATAAAAAAGGAAAAATGAAAAAGATTAATATAAATTAATTAAATCACACAAGTGCTAATCCAGAATGTTTACCCTCGGATTTTACCTTTTTGGGTGAATATAAGATGGTTTCGGTCCCCGCACGCTCCACAAGGATCAAATAAAAATAGATCAAAGTAAGAAAATTTGTATTTTCCCTTCTTGAAAATTTAATAGCGATCAAATGTTTGAATTAGCTGTATTGATGGAAACGAATGAATTTCATTACCTCAAATTGACTTAATTCACAAGAAGAATTTGAGCAAATCAATTAATTGGAAGAATTTTTGTCAAATAAAATTCTAAAAATAGAGATTTTATAGCTTTTTCATAAATTGCTCACAAAAACCTTTCTAAAAATTCCAATCTCTCAAAAAGTGTTTAATTTTCTCCACCAAGAATTTTTTTTGTCAAATTTTTCTAACCCCTAAAAATGAATTTTACCTCTCAATTTATAGAATTTTTAGAGATAAAATCAGATAAGCATTATTTTAAAGTTTGAATTTTAAAAGGAGTTTTAAAATTCAATTTTTTAACCAAATCTTACCCAAAATTTGAAAGATAAGGGATAAAATTTTATCAAATCCGGCGATAACTGATCAGATCCACTACCGACGGGCATCCCTGCAACTACCGACTGGCGTCCCTACTAAGGGCACGCGTGGAAATTCTGCTACAGACGGGCTGTAATGCAGGACTAGGGACGGGCGTCCCTACTCAAACACGTGTCCGTCCCTAACTATAGATGGGTCGTATCGCGGGACTAGGGACGAGCGTCCCTACTCAGACACGTGTCCATCCCTAGCTACAGACGGGCCGTCCCTACTATACATAGAGACGGGGATCACCCCAAGTAGGGACGGGCATCCCTACTTCAGACGGCCATCCCGTTTGTGGAGCAAAAATTCCCATTTCAAGCAAAATTTCCCAAACTCTTTCAAAACCTCACACTATAGTGAAAAAGATTTTAATCCTTGTGAAACCCAAAGACGAAAACTTTTGAATTCCATCCATTTATCCGGAAACCAACATGGATCTCTTCATCGGGTAACTCTGACTTGGACTGTCTCAAGACCCAGTGTCTACACCTTTCCCAATTTCTTGTAAATTGGGTGGCGACTCCAAAATACCTCAAAGGTGCCTAAAGGTTTCATGAGGCTAGATGAACTTCCCCAATATTCTATTAGGTGGGGATTCCAAAATGTCTCATGTTACCTAAGCTCAAATGATGCGAACCAATCCCTTGATTCCTAAAAGCGGGCTCTTAAGAGAGGGCCTTCCTGGTTCGGCGCGCGTCACACCCTCCCAATTTGTGGAACCATGGTCTGCCCAACAATACTGAGAAATTAGCTAGGATAGGAAGGACTACAAACTCAATCTCCATCTCTATTGGTTCGGTTTTTACTATTGCTTTGAAGGTCCCTGATGCTTGCCTTCGGGAGTGTCATAAGCGGTAATTGTGAGATTTGATTTGCTTAACATAACTTTCATCACTCCAAAAGCTGACATTGCCACCAGAGGGCACACATTTATGGAAGAACCATCGTTTACCATAACACAGGTATTGTGCTTTTCATTAATCTGCTCCCTTATATATAAATGATGGTTATGATTACGGCCTTTTGCCGGCGAATCAATATCTGAGTAAAGCAAATTTTCTTCGGCACTTCCCTTCACAATGTCTAATAGCTCTGTTGGAGAAATGATGGTTGCAACAGTTGATTCGCATAAGGCCTCTACCAACTTCTGCTTATGCGATGGGGATTTCCTTAACAAATCCCAAATTGATATCTGGGCTCGAGTCCTTATCAACTTCCTCATCACTTGGACCTTTTTCGGCTCCTTTTCCATATGTACTGCTACTGGATCTTGCAGCTTCTCTACTTTTGGAACTACCCTTCCACTTTCGGTCAGTGCTCCGATTTCTTTTCTCTCATCTTTCGAACTCCATAAATTAGCAGGTTCCTCATCCTCATTTTCACTTCCACTCTCACTAGTGGACCAACAATCTATCGTTGCCATGAGAATTCCTTTTTCACTTGCCTTCTTAAGGCATGTGACAACAATGTCTTTACCATCATATAAATCTTTTTAAACGTACCATTCAGGCAGACTAGACCCGATCATGAAAATAGGTAGGGGAACATTGTTATACCCGGACTTCTTCTGGTTGCCTCTTTTTTCTAGATCAGTGATCTGTTTGGAGTTAATAAGATCCTAAATGGCATGCCTCAGTGTCTTACAATTCTCAGTAGTATGCACAGTGTGCTGATGGTAAGCACAAAACTCGTCATTCTTATGCCTCGGTCATCCTTGGCTTTGGGCAGGTCTAGGCGTTAAAGGCGGTAACTTCCCCTCCTTCTTTAGCCTTTTTAACACCTATGAGAGAGACCTTTCCAAGTTTGAAAAATGCCTTTGACTGACTCCTGTGGCTGAGACCTCCATCTTGCCTACCCTATTACCATTGCTAGAGCCCGCTGATTTGTTAGCTCCTTAGTTGCCAATGCTTCTTTTGACATAAGCTTCGTTACTCGCTCTCTTCGCCAAGTACTCGCTCTCAGCCTCTATAGCTATGTCCTTTAAAGACTCCTAGTCTTTCAACCCTTTCATCTTCAACCCATCCTTTAGATGCGGGCTAGCATTTCTGATAAAAAGCTTAATCTGATCTAGAGTGTTCGACTTCCTCTTCATTTCCATTACATGGTTCCTTCATCAGGTCAAGTACTCATGAAATAACTCTCCTAATTGTTGCTATAACAGTTCTAAATCTTTCAAAGTTATCTCCATCCTTGTACTTTTGTTCTCCTATCAAGCCCGTAATACCAGTCAACTGCGGGCCCTATTAAGCTTAGGTAGAAATACTCTATCTTTTGCCTTTTTGTCAGGGTTGTACCTTTCATTAATAGGGAGTACTAATTCACATGTAATGTGGGGTCCGATGTACCGTCAAATTTTGGGACATCAGGCATCTTGAAGTTTTGGGAAATTAAATCCTCATCCTCTAGCTCCTTATCTTCGGAATTCATTCCCTTCCCGACTGTCAACATGCGAGACATCGCCTCGAACTTCTCTTCCATCTTTTTCCATATTACCTCTTCTGCCTAAGGAGCCTTTCCTCTCTCCACTACGAGTTCCTCATACTCATCTTCCACAAAATCATTTTCCAGTCTGTAGGCTTCTCTTTTTCTCCAGTCCGAAGGTGTAGTTGCTCTGAGATTAATTGGTGGTGGACATATGTAATGACCTAAAATCCACCCTAGTAGTATTGTGCATGATTAGGGTGATTAGGTGAGTTTGATTTATAATTTTTGGACTAAAGTGTAATTGGAAATTAAGGACCTAATTGCATAAAATAAATAAGTTAAGTGACTAAAGTGTAGTTTTGCATTATTAGTGTTAAGTGAGAATTAATTAAGTTAAGATTGATTACTTAAGCTTAATTAATTCTTAGTGGATTATAAATGGCATGGGGTGGGTTTGACACCTAAGATTGACATGTATATACATATTTATATAAGTTGGAAGAGGTAAAGCTTGTCCCTTTTGTTCTTCAAGTTGGCCGGCCATCCAAAGTGAAATATGGGTTTTGAAGAGTTTAATAACTCTTCTAATTGTTAAATTGTACTTGGGATAGTATTGTTGAGTTGATGAAACTTTGTTGATAATTTGAAGTTACATTATGTTTTGATTATTTGCATATTGATTATGTTTTAGTTACAATTTGTGTCATTAGAAATGTTTATGTGTGTTGGCTAAGAGTTTAGGGAGTATTTAAGTTGAGTAGATGCAAAAGAAGTAGAAAGAAGATTGAATTAGTAAGTTAGGCTCTGTTACGAGTGCGACAGAGGTTGTGTTAAGCAATAGTTTATATGTTCATGCTTTATCGTGAGTGCGACAGAGGCATGTTTGAGTTGTGTCGCGAGCGCAATAGAGGTGTATGTTGGTCGAATAATTTATAAAGTTATTTGGCTTAGAACTGTTAGTGTAGTAACTAAAGCGAGTATATGAATTGAATATTGAAGTGTGGGCTTGTTGATAAGCCATATGCATGTTTGAATAATGTGATTATGCAGTTGTTGTTTAGTGTGACTATGTGATGTTTTATAATATGATAAAATGAATATTGAATGGATTAGTTGTTTAACCTGCAAATCAAGCCGTGGATAGGTAGGCATGCCTATAAGGGTTATTGTTCGCAGCCGCTAATGTTGATGCCTATTTGGTATCTAGTGTTGATGCCGTTTGGTATCTAGTGATTTGAGATTTGCATATCTCTAGTGTTGATACTTGTAGACACCAGATCCTGAGGCAATCCAGATCAGAGTTACCCGATGAAAATACAGGTTCCCATCTTCAGGCCAAAAGGACGAAAGATGTATATTTTTGACCTTTAAATTCACAAGGATTAAGGGTTTCTGGCGACGAGGGGTTGCTGTGCATCGAAATGAGCCTTTTTAGTTGAAAATCTAGTTCTGGGTTGACTGACGGGATACTCGTCGGTGTAGCGACGCCCGTCGCTTGCCCATAGGATGCCCTGTCCTAGCGCGAGCAACGCTTGTCACTCACGCTTGAGGGACGCTTGTCCCTAAGTGAGCGACGCTCGTCACTCGCACTTGGAACGGCCATCCCTCACAGTAGCGACGCCTGTCGCTCACTTGAGATGGCCCGTCCCTCGCAGTAGCGACGCTCGTCACTCACACGGGATGGCCCGTCCCTCATGCAAGCGATGTTCGTCGCTTGCATCCATCCCTCATGATTGCCCATCGCTCAAAATGACCGAGGCTGCTATCAACCGATGCCCGTCGAAGCTCTGAGCGATGCCCATCGGTCAGAGATATGCAATGGATTTGAGGGATTTTTAATGGGATTTTGTAGGATTTCAAAATATTTCCTAAATATTTCCATAGATTTTTTTTTGATTTCCAAATATTTTTCAAATATTCTCATATATCTGATTTGATTTCCAAATATTGTCCAAGATCTAGCAGCTTTGATTCCAATTTTACAAATCTCTTTCAAATTCAAATTTAAAATTTAAAAATTTTTGAATTCTTTATCTTAGCTTATAAATATGGAGTTAAGGTTCATTTTCAGGGGTTGGCAATTTTCATAAAAAAAAAGGATTGGAAAATTTATCAGAAAGAGTTTTCTGAAAATCTCAAAAGCTTTTCTTCTTTTCTTTTTATCAAAATTTTATCAAATCCTTTCAAAATAAGGCAAATATGAAAAAGCGAAATTAGTTCATTTTATTTGACTTGGCCTTTTAGATATTTGTGATTACTATGAAAAATATTGAGAAAGAAAAATAAATTTTCTTATCTTGATTTGATTTAGAAAAATATAATTTTGTGGTAGAAAATTCCCCGAAATTGCGCATTGCTAATCCTTGTTGAATTTAAGGCTAAAAATCACGCGACATTCGCCTTCAGAAGGTAATATTCTTAGGGTAGATATTCTGGATTAACTTTTAACTCATTTTATTATTTCGTATTAATTTATTGAATTGCTCAAAAAAGTAATTTTTAATTGTAAAAATTAAAGTTTTCCATTAAAATCATTCATTTTTTTCGGATCAGGGACGACCGACGGGTTAAGGGTCCACCGATGGCTGTCTCTTACCCATCATGGAATTCATCTTTTGCCCATCGGTCGGCCCAAGGACTGCCGTTGCTCGTGCAGTGTGGGCCGTCCTTAGGGCTTTCCTTCCTCTTTTTCTCTATTTTTTTCTTTTGTTGGCCTTATTCTCATTTTCTTTTATTTTTTTAAGGTAATTTCTTTTTTTTTATAGATTATTCATTTTTTTATTCTTCATGCTTATTGTTGTTTAATTATTATACTAACGTGTTCTTTATTTTTCTTGAGTTCAATTATTTTTTCTTGGATTTGTGGTGTTGAGAAAGGGAGATCCCACTGGAATGATTTAGGAACACTAATCGGGTTTATTTCTTTATCTTATTTTTTGTTATTTTATTTTTTCATTTTTATTTATTGTATATTATTTTTATGAGCCCGTTGATACGAAAATGGCAAAGGATTCATACAAATAAATAAAATTTTCCTTTAAATAAAATGTGACCAATGTCCTAGTTTTCATCCAATCAAAACAAACATTTTAACACAGTTCTTTATTGAAATTTGCATGCGAGGACCAACGTCCTCACCCTCAACGAACATCTCATTTTATGTATGATTCGCACTTACTATATATTGGTGGTTGTATTCCGCCCCTAGTTTTATTGTAATTTATCGTATTTTTATTTACCATATTTAATTTTGCTTTATTTAATGCTTTCCACTATGTGACTGATCTGGGCTTTAAATTATTGCATCAAACTGAATGCGAAACGGAATGGAATTTTAACCTAAAAACTCGATGACAATCTAATCAAGGTATGAATAAATGGAAAGTCCTGAACAATCTCACAACCCCGGACGGTGAAAAACTTCCATTATCTAAAAAGCTAAGGTATAAGGGTACTAATAACGAAGTCGATTATGAAGCTTGCATTTTTGGATTAGAAGCTTTGTTAGCCTTGGGGGCAAAGAACGCGGAGGTTTTCGGTGATTCATCATTGATAATCCATCAGATTTGAGGAGAGTGGTCTATTAAGGAAGAATGACTGAAGCCACACATAAAACACTTAAAGATGTGGAGCAGTCAATTCGAGACATGTATGCTTCACTTTGTGCCTAGGGATGAAAACTAATTGGCAGATGCCGTCACCACCTTAGTATCCATGTGGGATAACCCTGCATGAGTTATAATGAAATCTGTGTTAATCTTAATTTTAGAAAGGCCCAATTTTGAATCCGAATAAATAGTAGAAATTGAAGTTGTTGATGAGAAGCCATGGTATTATGACATTTAAAATTACCTAAAAAAGACGGTATTCCCAGAAGAAGCTACTAAAAAGGACCAAAGATTGATCCACAAACTGTCTACTCTGTTTATCTGTATAGATGGCATACTATACAAATTGCAGGCTGATGTAATTCAACTAAGATGTTTGGAAGAAGCTAAGAAGGTTATGGATGAAACTCATGCTGGGGTCTGTAGAGCCCACATGAACGGTTTAATACTAGCAAAGAAGATCATGCGGCAAGGGTTTTGCTGGCTTACGATGGATACGGATTGCTCAAAATATGTGAAGCAATGTCAATTGTGCCAATAGTATACGTATTTGAGGCATTTACTAGTTTCAGAATTGCACAGTTTAACATCACCGTGGACATTTGCAGCTTGTGGGATAGATATTATAGGAGAATTTGATATGTATATATGGTCTCCCACACCACATTATGTCTAACAACGAAGTGCAATTTATAGCTAAAACTAAGAATTTACTCCAAAAGTACGGCATTGAGGATCATAAGTCTTCTCCATATCGCCCACAGGCCAATGGAGTAGTTCAAGCAGCTAATAAAAATATCGAGAAGATCTTGTCCAAAATGGTTCAAAACTACAAGGATTAGGCAGAGAAGTTGCCTTTTGCACTTTGGGGCTATAGAACCACCATCAGAACATCCACAAGAGCTATGCCTTATTCTTTAGTATACGAAATAGAGCTCAAGTCTTAAAAGGTAGTTATGGAAGCCTAGATTTTAGTTGAAATAGGGCTCAAGTCTTAAAAGGTAGTTATGGAAGCCTAGATTCTAGAAGTTGATTGGGCGTAGTAATGATTGCAGAAGTTGAATATATTAGATGAGAACAGGTTGCGGGCTTATTTTCACAACCAAATCTATCAGAAAAGGCTTGCTCTATCATTCGAGAAAAAGGTCAAAAGGCATCCATTGAAAGAGGGAGATTTAGTCTTCAAGCAAATAAGACCAGGTGTTCCAGACATACGTGGTAAATTCTAGCCAACATGGGAAGGTCCGTTTGCTCTTAAGAAGGTATTGTCTAAGGGAGTGGCAATTCTCACAGACTGTGATGAAAACAAGTTCAAAGAGCCAGTCAATGTTGACAGACTCAAAAGGTTCCATATGTAAAGACTAAAAAAGAAATCAAAAGAAGAGAATTGAAGCCCCACAGATCAAAAATCAAAAAAAGGCGACCTTGCAAAAAATAGGCGCCTCGTCAGGTTGAAAACCGAAAAAGGCACCCTAGACAAAAATTAGAGACTTAAGAGAAAATGTCCAATCAAGAAAATTCGAGAGGGTTGATTAGAAACAAGAGTTCGATGCTTTCAAGATCCATTTTGAGATTAAGTGCTCTTTTGTATTTTGAATCTATGTTAAATGATGATCATGTATGGTGAAATCATATTGAAATGTACACAATTTATGCAAAAGATATAAAACAAAAAAAAAAATTCAACTCATATATGCATTACTATCTAGTTATTTTATAAAAATAAAAACATTATTTTTTATTGAATGTATGTAATCTAATAACTATGCTCTGCTACTGCTCTCGCTAGCCAGATACCTAAGTCGATGGGTCCTGTTATCAACTACAGGACTAATCACCCATTTCTTGTATATGCTAGTAGAAACAAATGTGTAGTCTTCAATCTGTGCTATAACAGTCTTTACAGGCAGCTATGCCCATAGACTGTGGCACCTGGATGTGAAAGTTGAGGATAAGATGCCACCTTGAAAGGATAAGGGGTGTCTCACAACATCTTGAATCCATCCAAGTTGTCGGGTATAGCGGGCGGTAATATAGATGGTGTGACGCATACTGCGCAAACCCGACCGGAAGCCAGTAACCTCAGATGCCCGCTTTTAGGGGCCGGGATGGTCAGCGTCTTTTTGATCTTGGGTAACATGAGATATTTTGGAATTCCTTACCCAATAGAACATTGGGAAGTTCATTTAATCCCATGAAACATTTAGGCACCTTTGAGGTATTTGGAGTCGCCACCCAATTTACTAGAAATTAGGAAAGGTTATCTAACCTCGGCGGTCTTAAACCAGAGGAGGTGTTCAGAACTTCATTCTTATTAATGCCTTAAGTTAAGTTATAAATGAATTTTTTTAGCAATTGAAATTCCATCTCTCATCTCACGTGATCATGCAATAAAATTAAAGTGCATTTTGAGCATTTTTGAAAAGCAGTAAAGAAAATCAATAAAAAAAGCGATAAATAAATTACAAGTGAAAAATGGGAAGAACAATTCCCCAAAATAAAAAAGCATAAATGAATAAATGAATAAAATTGCCCCAAAATTAATTATAAGGGCCCAAAATAAATAATACACAAAAAAGAATAAGATAAAATAAATAATACACAAATCGGGACATTTATTAGATTTTAGAAACATTAGTTCCCTTGTGTTAACTTAAAAAATTTGAGAGTTATTTTGGGCAGAAAAAGTAAGGATAATTGGATCCCATTTTATGAGAATTAACTCCCTTTTAAAAATGAAAGTTTATTGGCTAAAATCATGATATTGGTTCTATTTTATTAATAAAAAATCCAATTTTTATTATTGTAAAAAAAAACATGAGTTTCTAAAAAACAAACGCACCTAAATAATATTTTGCATAAAATATACAAAACAACAAAATAAGGGAAATATAGAAATGAAAATTCAAACCAAACTTTAAAGGCTCCTAATCTCTTGATTCTCCAGCTTGCCCAGGAACATTACTCAAAGTGAAATAAATAAGTTTGGTAGACAACAAAAACAAGAATAAAAAAACAATGTTAGCAAATTAAATCAAATGTATAGAATATGATATAATAGAAATAAGCAATTAAATGAAGCAAATACAATAAATAATTCTAATTGAGAAAAATATTTATGATTACTACAGAAAAATAATGCTTGATAAGAAACTAGAAATAAATAAAGTGGATTAATGGCCAAATGTAGAATCGAATGGAAAACAAAATTAATGCTAGATTTAACTTACATTCCATGCATCATATTAGTAAATTGATTAGATTAATCTAAGTACATGTTAATTATAGCAAACAACAACAAATAAACTAATAGTAGTTACAGTAATTACAATGGAAAAAACAAATGAATGACACAAAGTAAGGAAAGAGAAAGGATTTGCTCTAACCCATAAATTTACCCTCAGAGGTTTGATTTTGGCTGCAAAAGAAGAACAGATTGATTTACTCGTCGATTGCTTGAAAAAAAGAATAAACAAAACTTGGATCAAAGCTTTCTCTCAATAAAAACTGAAGTTCAAAACTCCTATTTTTAAAGAAATCAGATGATGAGAATTGAATCTTAAATAAAAAAAATTAATTTCTTTGGCTCTATAATAATATTTAGAATTTTCGAAATACCTCCTTAGTTCCCAAAAATAATTTTTGGTTGCCGTTCCAATGCTCTCTCACCGCTATATTCTGATATTTTTCTTTTTATATTGTCTTTCCTCAAAAAATTAGTTTTTTAGGAGTTTTCTTAATCCCATTAAAAATACCTAATTATCCTTTAAAAATCAAGTTTTATCCTTTTGAAAAATGGAAAAAAGAATTTTATTTTAATTCAAATTTTAACTCAAAACCACAGAAATCCAGGAAAAATGAAGTCCTAGCGAGGTAGGAGACGCATGAGGTGCGGCCCTCGCGCTGAAGGCCATGCCTAGCAGGCGCGAGGTTTGGCCTCTCACGGGCAGGGTGTACCTCGTTCGTAGGAGGCCGCGCCTTGCAGGCCCGAGGTACGGGCACTGCCCGTATGCTTGAGGTACAACCTCGCGCTACATGAGGTGCTACCTCGCGCAAGAGGCCGCGCCTCCCAGGCTCGAGGTGCGGGCGCACCCTACATGCGTGAGGTACGACCTCGTACTGGAGGCCATGCCTCAATCTTTGCGAGGTGTGGCCTCGCGGTATGTGTGATGCGGCTTTGCGCAGGAGGCCGCGCCTTGCATGCATGAGGTGCAACCCCGTAGGCCACGTGCTGCGTGAGGCGAGGCCTTGTGCATAGCGCCTCGCGAGCCTACATGTAGGCGCTGCACCTCACTTGTGCTGCCAGCAGGCACTGCGCCTCGCTTCCACTGCTAGCAGGTGCTACGAATTAAATAAAATTTTTTATTTAAAAAGAAGGGTTTCGACAAGGAAATCATCACTTTTAACCTTTTTGCCTATGAACAAGTATCATTTTCATCACTGGGCAACCTTGGTCTGGGCTGCCTCAGGATCTAGTATCTATAGTTGCCCCCAGTTTTAGGGAAAGTAGTGCATGGGTGCTTAGGTGAGCCAAAACTCAAAGAAAGAAGGAAGAAACATGTACCTAAGGCAGCTATCTTTTCGATCTGAATGAAGTTGTTGGGGATAATTATCGTCAATTTGTCGACATGTTAACCCTTGTCATTTTGGCGCCGAGCCTATGTGTTGTCTAGCTTTTGCCATTGTGGTCTGTAACCGACTTCAATATGTTGTCTAACCTCTTTCGTTGCAGCATCTAACCTGTGTGGTGTAGAACCCTAGCAGTGTCAGTATCCAACCTGTTTATGCGATGTCTAACCTCCTTCGTTGTGGCATCTAACCTGTGCAGTGTATAGCCCCAGCCGTGTCGGTAACTAACCTGTTGATGCATTGTCAACATCCTTCGTTGCGGCATGTAACCCGTACGGTGTATAGCCCCAGCTGTGTCTGTATCTAACCCTTCCAAGATTTAAAGTGGTGCCCTCTGAGAGCCTTTTAGTTGATTGCCCCCTGAGAGGTCTTTAGTTAATTGTTTGGATTAGTACCTCTAAGAGGACTTTGGAGAATTGCCTCTTAAGAGGACTTAGAGATTTGCCTCTTAAGAGGACTTTGAAGGATTTGCCTCTTAAGAAAACTTAGGGATTTGCCTTTTAAGTGGACTCAGGGAATTTGCCTTTTAAGAGGACTTGGAGAATTGAACCTATGTAGACTTCATCTTGGTCTGATTGTCCAGCACAGGTGAGTGCCTATGTTATGTTGAAGTTGTCCTCGACCCACTGTCGTACATGTGGTCCTTATTTGGACTTTTCCTATAAAGTTGTGTGCATAGGAATATGTACAAAAGATTATGTGTGCGTGTGAAAAGTTATATGCAGATGTTTGCAAAAGAATTGTATGACATGAAATGCATGCAAAAATGAATAGACCGTGTCCTGAGTTGTTAAGGGTCTGTTGAGGGTACATCTTGGCCTCTCACATTGTTTGATGCCCCCCTAAAGACCTAGAAGAGTGTCGTCTTGATTTAAGAATTCTGACCCATAATCTTTTCAAAGAGAACTGACCTGTGTACATCTTTGTCCCCTAGTCAATGAGCATTTTGCCCCTAAACCTTTAACTCGTGTCCTGAATTATGCATTATCTGCTTGAAGGGTGTAACACGCCATTTGCCCCCTAGAAGTTTGAGCCATGTTTGTGCATGTGCATTGGGTGTGTTTTGTCATATGATGAGGGTATTATGGGCAAATGCATGTTTTAAGGGTTTTGTTATTGTGTGAGTGCATATACATGATTAAGGTGTCCATGTGTTGAGTTGCATTAGTGTGTTTGTTCACATCATTGTAGGGTGTATTTTAGTGAGAAAGGCTTAGTGTGTGTGTGATGCATGTTTGTAGGGTGTGAGTGGCTAATTTCCACCAATGAGGTGGTGACACATGGCTAGGGTTTAGGAAGAGAGTGATTAGAAGAAGAAAGAAAAAAGGGAAAGCAAAATTCCATCTTTTCCTATTTCTCTCTTCTATCTACCTCTCTTCTTCCTCTTCTCTTCCCAAGTTGTGCCCTAAGCTTGGATTCAAGTGTTTGTGGTGGGAATTGATCACTCCTCAACCCTCAATTGGTAAGTTTTCTGCATTTTCATCATCTATTTTATTTTTTCTTCATCTTGTTCTTATCTTCTTCACGTTTCTGGTTTGGGTTTTTGACCTAGAATTGTTGTTTGTGTGATTTATGGGTTTGGTTGTTAGTTGAGCCTCCTCACGATCCTAAAGGCAAGGAGAAGGCGAGAGGAAGTGGCACCAAGTGAATTGGAGCTTAGAAGTTTCAGGTTTGGGAGTTATTGTGTTTAATGCATTTTATGAGTTTTGCATGTTTGGTTGAATTTCTGGAAAATCTTATGTTTCTTGATGACTATCATGGTTTATATGTTATGGGTTTTGATTTAGATGATTCATGAAGCCTTGGATGTGAGTTATTGAACCCAATTGTGCATTTGACCGAGTTGATGAGTGAATAGTGCTGAGATTTTAATTGTGTAAATTGATGTTGTTATTGGCATGATTTAATTGGAATTCTTGGCATAAACGTTGTATTTTATGTTATTGATGATGTTTGGGTTGCTGGATTTGAGGTAAGTTGATGTTTGGGTTGAGTTGTAGTTGAGATTGAAGGTTTGGGTGTTGTGGAAGTGAGTTTTCTGCAGTTTTTCCCGTGCAAGAGCTGGAAATCACGACTCTGTCGCGAGATCGCGATAGAGCCCGGTGAAATCAGCTCTCACACGCGTCCAAGCTCTCTATCGAGCAGAGCAGCAGAGCCTCTGTAGTGAGTGCGACGCATATCGCGAGCACGACAGAGCACTCGGCTGCCGAGCGAGCGTGCATCTGCTGAGCGGCATGCCTGGCTGCAGATCCGAGTAGCAGAGCTTCTGTTGCGAGCACGATAGAGCGCTCGGCTACCGATCTAATTTGGGCGATCCTCTGTCACGAGCGCGAGCACGACGAATCGGGCTGGCAGCTCACTGTCATGAGCACGACAGTGAGATGTGTGCATTTCTCTGCGAGATCGTGAAGATTACCGCGATCGTGACCTGGGGCAAGTTCGCCTTTGTCGCGAGCGCGACACTTCCTGGGTTCGATTGAGTTTTCTTTTGCACTCTCGATGTTTAATTTCCGAATTTGTGATGCTTCTAGAATTATGCATGGATTTCTTTATGAATTATATGAATACGATTTGATGGTTTATGCATGACCTGTAAGAGTCAGTCTAGTGGATAGTTAGGCATGCCTAATAGAGTCTCTTAGCTGCAGCCCTCCATTCCGTTGGGACCCGATCAGGTCCCCATTTGGATCCTCACGATCCTTGAAAAGTTTTGGATCTTGCTTAAGGTCCCCTCTGTAAAATGTTTTGAATGTGATATAATAAATGATTTTTGATTCGTACCCGTAAGGTACCATCACTGTTCAATTCGTACCCGTAAGGTACCATCACTGTTTACTCATTATCCACTATTGTGAGTCAGCAGGTGTTATGTTTTGCTTTGCTTATTTTGATATGATTATATGAATGAGATATCCAAATGAGTATGATGACAAGTATGAGCCATCAGATTATATGTATATGAATGTGACTATGAACTTTCGAATGTTATATATATATATGTGACTCAAACATGATTATATATGTGATACGATTATCCGCTTATGTCATAGTGTATGTTTTTTTGTCTTGGCGACCATTGTGAATGGCTGTCCACTCTTTTTTTTGTGTGTTTCCCCACTAAGCGTTATCGCTTAGCACGGTGTTTTATCCGTGCAGGTGCGGAAGGCATTTTTGCTTTGGGAGAGTCGCCGCCAGTCAAGCCAACACAGAGGGATTACTGTTAGGGTTTATTTTTGTAGTCTGTTGATAATTCTTTTGTAATAGAACTCTCATTGTATCAACATTTTTGTAAAGCTTCCGCTTGTATATTTTGGATGTGTAATTATTTTCTTTTGGCTTCTGATCAAAACATTATTGTAATGAATGTTGTTATATTAATGCATGATCATGATGATGTTTCTCAAAAGTTTTAATTTCCGTTTGGTTATGATGTATGAATGTATGCTTTGTATCAATCTGTTTGGTGTGACACCCTTGCTCCTACGGCATCTCACTTCGATTCGAATGGGTTCGCCTACGTATGGGTAGGGGGTGTTACAAAGGGAGACTATTTGGGCTGCCTTATCACTCCATGTACTGTTAATTATTTATTAAAGATAGTGCGTCCTTTGTAGGTTTTCACACTAGCTTTTCTTTGAGGGAAATGCGTCCCTTTAGGGATTTTCACATGACCCTATGCCTAATTTTTTCCTGGAATGGACCCAACCCACTCCAGCGGCTTGTATTCATTTTAAATATTTTTTGCTTGTAGGACAGACTGCCTATTTTTAGGTTTTCACCTTGCCCTTTGGCCTAACTTTTGCTTAGAGAGCCAGTTACGATTTTCATCTCTAATTGCCTTCTCTTCTTTCTTTTTTTTTTTTGTTTTTTGTTTAACGGTTGTATGGATTTCAATTTTCCTTATGAAGGTGCTGCATGATTCTCAAGATAATGATGGGCAATTCAGCTGAAATGTCAGGATGATGATAGCAATGTAGGCTGTGTGGGAAAAGAGAAACAATGTGCTACTTTTTTATGCCGAAACTTAAACAACTTTGAGTATGCGAGATAAAGTGCTCCATTTATATTAATATATTATGGCATAAATGAGCATGTTCCAGTCCAATTTCATCACACACGATCATCATTTGGCATTAATCTTAAAAATACAAAAGCCTATCTAATCTCGAGATGGATCCCAAAAAACATCAAACTCCTGTTATCAATCAGCCCTCTCGGGTTTTCATGATTGGACATTTTCTCTTTGCCCCTAATTTTTGCCCAAGATGCCTTTTTGGTTTTCACCTTGACGGGGTGCCAAATTTTAGCGAGGTCCCCTTTTTTCGATTTTCGACCTGCGGGGTGTTTATTATTTTTTCCTCTTTTCTTTTTTTTAAGCCTTTGCCATGGAACCTTGCTTACTCTATCAAAATTTATTGGTTTCTTTGAACTTACTTCAATCCTCGTTAGTCGGGAAGGCTGCTTCTTCTAACAGTGCCTCTTTTTTTTAGCACCAAAGGCTTCATCTTGACCCTTGTGCAAACTGGCTGAAATGGTGAGTTCTCCATTTGGAACTTGAATATGAAATTCGGCATCTTGTTTTTGTCGGTTTTGGTAGCTCAATTTCTAAAGTAGCCTTTAATGGTTTTGATTGAGTTATATGTTAGCTTCAGATGGTTTAGGACAAAACTGTTTTTTTCTTTTGTTTTTGCTTTTTTGTTTTTTTGTTTTTTTGATTTTTGGCTTTTTGTAAAGGTAATTAACTCTCCTTCTAAGTTTAGCTATAAGTGTCCATGCCTTACTTATCTTGATCCCAGATGGTTAAAGGTTAATCTTGATTGGATTTGGGGTAACATCTCAAATGGTTGGGGGGAAAGGAATTCTAACGCTTAGTTCTAACGAGCTATTTCTTGTGAAGGCCCAGAGTTTCATTTGTCTAAGCCCTTTAATGATCAAAGTTTGACTTTGTTGGGCTGCATTATATGCTTCCTAGATGCTAAAGAAGCAAAGGAATGGCTCTTGAAATTTTGCTCATCGTCATGTTGGCATATTAAAGCAGCGTTGTCCCAACAATACCCTTGTCAATTTTTAACATGTCATTCCAGGTCCATGCAAAGGCCGTTTCCTTTTTTCTTTTTCCTTTTTTTTATCATTATCTCTAAGAACTTTCCTCTCTTCAGGAGTGATATCAGATGCCAATGGGATCTCAAGATTGAATAAGGCACTATTCATTAAGTTAATATCAAATGTAAATGACTTGTGGTTGCGATCATGCATAGTGAAATCATGAGAGACATAAGCAAAAAGTCATTAATATAATTAATGTAAACAACACTGCATACATAAAGATTGAAAAGTTCAACAATAAAATGAAAAACAAATCTAATAGAAAGTCTTCTCTCCTACTTCTTGCTGTGCGGTAACCACCTTCTGGGACTCTTTATTAGTGTCTTAAAATCCCTTTATGCCTTCTTCTTTCGATTCTTCGGATCAACAATCTATTTGCTGTCAATGAGGTCCTGGATTTGGTTTGTCAATGTCCAACATTCATCAGCCTCATGCCCCGTATGCTGATGGTAGGCACAGTACTGATCCGCTTGATGATCGGGACTTCTCTGACTTCTGGCAGGTTTAGCAGGCATTGGTTGTAACTTACCTTCTTTCATTAGCCTTTTAAGCACCCAGGATAATGATCTGCCTAGGTTATAATAATGCCTTTGGTTTATTCCAGTAACTGCTACATCTACTGTGTTCCTAGTTCGATTTCCATTATGGCGCCTCATCGTAATTTCTCCAGGCATGATTGTCACTGCTGGCCTTCCTTGCTAGGTATTCTCCTTCAACTTCTATGGCTATGTCTTTCAGGGACTCCCAGTCTTCAGCCCCTTCATCTTTAATGCTTCTATCATGTATGGGCTAGCATTTCTAATGAATAATCTGATTTGATCCGGAGTGTCTGGCTTCCTCTTCATCTCATCACCCGGTTCCTCCACCTAGTCAAGTACTCGTGGAATGATTCCCCTGACTTTTGTTGTAATAGTTCTAGGTCTTTCAGGGACACTTTCATCCTTGTGTTGCAGTCATACTATCGGAGGAGCTCCTCCATCAATAGATCCCAATCTTCTTTGGTCCTTCTGTTTAGCCTATGGTACCAATCCACTGCGAGGCCCATTAAACTCAAACAGAAGTATTCTATCTTTTGCCTCTTGGTAAGCATAGTCCCCTTCATCACATGCATGTATTGCTTGATGTGAGTAGACAGATCTGAGGTGCCATCAAACTTAGGCAGATCGGGCATTTTAAACCTCTAAGGAAGCATTTCCTCATCGTCCTAATCCCTATTCTCGGGGCTTATCCCCTTTTTAATAAATAGTAGGCGGGCTATCACCTCAGCTCTCTCTTGTATCTTCTTCAAGGTGACATCCTCTTTAGGAGGCTTAGCTCTCACTACCCTGGGTTCCTCTTGCCCATCTTCGACAAAATCCTCTTCAGGTCCATGTCCCCAACTTTTCTAGGCTCAACATGTGTAGGAGCTTTAGGCTCAGCACCAGGGGGTGATTTTACATCTGCTGTCGGGGGCGCCTCCCGGATCGGAATCTATTCGGCTTGTCCCATGGCAAGAGCGGTAGGTTGTCGGCCAGCTGGCGGTGCTAGGGTGGCAGCTAAGTTTCCCATCAATGCCATCATTTTATGTTCAAATTCCTCAAATCTACGCTCCATTTCTTGGGCCCTTCG
The DNA here is from genome assembly GCA_947683425.1 of Excoecaria cochinchinensis. Taxonomy (NCBI): domain Eukaryota; kingdom Viridiplantae; phylum Streptophyta; class Magnoliopsida; order Malpighiales; family Euphorbiaceae; genus Excoecaria; species Excoecaria cochinchinensis. The sequence continues at coordinate 4,474,941 of CANTUQ010000194.1, read as the reverse complement.
ATCTACCTCTTCGGTGACAATAGCCCGGGTGGCACTTGAGTCTTGGTTGGCCATATCTAGTGATAATTTTGAAGAAAAGGTTTTGGTGCTATCTGAAAGTGACTATGAATCCTAATCCGACACTTGCTCTAGTAACTCAAAGAATGGGTTTCTCCTTATCAATCGGCTGTTAGGACCCTTAGACCATTGATTCATACCTATGATGGCTGAAAGACTCAAATTATTATCATGATGTGTGAGTAACATTAAAGATGCATGGTCATGTTGATGAGGCATAGACAACCACATACTAGCAGGTAGATCCTTTCAACCTTGTTACTCCCACACAGGAGGTCGTGCAGTCTCTTTCCTAGGCAGGCTTGACATAAGGGAACCCAATAGGCGCGTATGGTGCATGGTGAGAAACCAGCAGCATAACACTCTTAATTTAAAGCACATGCATATGGGTTTTGGCCATTATGTATTTGGACCTTTCAAATAGACTAAAAATGGGCCCATCGAGGCATGAGAGCTTCTTCTTTAACTCACCATTCTCAGGTACAAACAAATGATTCCTATACATAAGTACCCCATCCAGAATAGAAAACTCAGATTGCTTACCATTCTGAACCTCTTGCAATACTTGTTGCAACTTCGCATCATCCTCCTGGGCATCAACAATCCACTGCCTTAAAGATGGCTTAGCTTTCAATTGGGCAACCAAAGCCCCTTCCGAATCCAATCTCAACTTATAACACTTCAGTACCAAAGCTGACATTGATTTCTGACTCAAACATCGGCAACCACATTTGCTTTACCCAGATGGTATTCCAAAATGCAGTTATAATCCCTAAATAGTTCCAACCAATGGCGCTGCCTCATATTCAACTCTTTCTGTGTGAGGAGATACTTCAAAATTTTGTGGTCCGTGAAGATCCTACATGTCTCCCCATACAGATAATGCCGCCAAATTTTAAGAGCAAAGATCATAGCCGCTAACTGTAGATCATGTGTCGGACAATTCTTCTCATGAGGCTTCAATTAACGAGACACATAAGCCACCACTTTACCTTCTTGCATCAAAACACAGCCAAGGCCCACTCCCGAAGAATCGCTGTACATTACAGACTCCTTACCCGAAGTGGGTTGAGTAAGTACATTAGCTTCGATTAATAACCTCTTTAATTGCTCAAAACACGACTAGGACTTATCAGACCACTCGAAGTTGACCCCTTGCCTCAAAAGTCTAGTAATAGGAGTAGCAATAACCGAAAATCGCTTAACAAACTGCCGATAATACCCAGCCAAACTCAGGAAACTTCTCACTTTCGGTACATTCCTAGGCGCCTTCCAATTCACAATCGCCTCAATCTTAGCCAGATCAACTTGTATTCCCTTAGCCAAAATAATCTGGCCCAAAAAGGAAACTTCCTTAAGCCAAAAATCACACTTACTCAACTTCACAAACAAATGACGATCTCTCAGAACCTGAAGCACTATCCGAAGATGCTCTTCATGCTCACTCTCATTTTTGAGTAAACTAGAATGTCGTCAATAAATACTACAGCAAATTGGTCGAGATATGGCCTAAACACTCTGTTCATCAAATCCATAAAAGCCACAGGTGCATTGGTCAACCCAAATGGCATCACAAGAAACTCATAGTGGCCATATCGTGTCTGAAATGCAGTGGTAACCACATCTGCATCCTTAACCCGAAGCTGATAATACCTAGATCGAAGATCAATCATAGAAAAGATTCTTGCACCTCTAAGCTGATCAAATAAATCCTTGATCCTAGGTAACGGGTACTTATTCTTCACAGTAACCTTATTAATTTGACGGTAATTGATGCACATTCTTAACATCCCATCCTTCTTCTTTAAAAAAAAATGGAGCTCCCCAAGGAGATATGCTGGGTCTAATAAAGCCTTTATCCAATAGCTCTTGTAATTGAGTTTTAAGTTCTCTCAATTCTATAGGAGCCATTCGATAAGGTGTTTTAGAAATAGGAGCAGTACTCGGCACTATCTCTATGGACAACTCCACTTCCCTCTCCGGAGGTAATCCAAGCAACTCACTAGGAAACACATCCTCAAACTCCCTAACCACTGGGATATCCTCAATCTTAACTTGACTGCGCTTAGAGTTTAATACCAAAGCCAAAAATGCCTCACAGCCTTTATTCATAAATCTCCTAGCTTTCATGGCAGAAATAACATTCACCGAGCCTAAACCTTTAACTGCAATCGAAGACTGATCTCTATCCCATAACACAACAGTCTTCCTATGACAATCTACCACTACCCGATGCTTACTTAACCAATCCATTCCCAAAATCAAATTAAATTCCCAAAAAGGCAAGTCAATCAAATCCGCTGGAAACTCTATACCTTGAACCAACAGAGGACAGTTCCTAAACACTCTACTCACATTGACACTATGCCCTAAAGGACTGGTCACACAGATCTCATAATCGAACTGGTCAACTTCATGCAACTTATTAAATAGTATATCAGAGCACAAGTATGAGTGTGTGGAACCAGGATCTATTAGAGCATACATCTCAGTGCCACAGAGTAGGAACTTACCTGTAATCACATCGAGCGCATCTTGCTCATCCCAAGCTCTCATCGCATAGGCCCTTGTTGGCACCATTTAAGGACGATCTACTGACTCCGATGGAGCACCCTCTCTAGGCCGACCACCTCGACCTCTACCTCTGCCTCTACCTCGACTAGCTTGAGGAGCATTAGACCCCGGCCAACTAGCTTCTTTTTTATCCCTAGTGTTCTCACTCAACTTTGGACAGTTAGCCAGAAAGTGATCGATGCTTCCACAAAGGAAACGTCCTCTAGTAAGCCATCTACACTCAGCCTTATGGCACTTACTACAGTGAGAACACTCAGGCACCACATCACCTCTTCCATCGAAATTACCTCTACCAGCACTCGAACCAACTCTAGATCCCTGCCTTCTACTCCTCAAAGCAGGACCTGCAGAGGACTCATCCAGCGGGTTCCTCGATCTCTTACTCGAGGACAAACCTCCATGAGGGGGATTCCTCCTCTGAGCTCTCTCCCTCAAAATAGATTCAAACCTCTCTGCCTGCACAGCTGCTTGGACAATTTGATAATAACTGATAGTAGGAGTACTCATCAGAGATATGAGCATGGCTCTCAAGGACTCATTCAACCCGGCCTTGAAATGCTAACACCGGAATTCTTCTTTTAAAATACCCCGGGGGAGCATACTTCCTAGGTCGATTGAACTCCTTCTCATACTCTACAACAGACATAGCCCGCTGCTGAAGACTCAGAAATTAGGCCCACTTAGCCTCCTTATAAGCCTTGGTCACATACTTACTAGTAAATTCCCGTTCAAAGAACTCCCATGTGATCGAATCTGGTAACTGGGGATGCCTTCGGACCAACTTCCACCAGTCGTAAGTTGACTCTTGGAGCAAGGAAACAACACACTCAACTTGTCGCTCAGGAGGGCAAAGAATCTCCTCAAGGACTCTCTCCACCTTCTCAATCCACTTCTCTGCCAACTTAGACTCATCTAAGCTCGTTCCATAGAAATCTTCCGCGCCAGCTTTCCTCATACTCTGTATTGGGCTCTCAGAGCAGTAACCCTTTCTAAAACCCGAGCTATGTCTTGAGATATCTTTAACATAGCCTTAAAAGGCATGGCTGCGGCCTCAGGCTGCACCCTAGCTGGCTAAGTCAGACCAGACACTGAGAATCTTGCTCTTGGGGATTAGCAGTTTTAGCTGACCCCTCGAGTGATCCATGTGCAGACTCCATCTAAAATAATGAAAACATCTGCATTAGGCTAACACAGTCCTAAACATATATCTATACTCTACAAACACCCAGAAATGCCTAAACCTAGGCTCTGATACCAAAAATTGTAATACCCCTTATCCATACGTAGGAGTACTCATTCTCGAAGGGAGTGAGAACCTGTATGGACAAGGGTGTCACCAAACAAAGTAATACAATATACATATACAAATATTGAAATAACAAAAGAAATTAAAACTTGAGAACTCGAATATCATTCATTGATATCAAAGGTTCATTACAAAAATAATCTGAACATAATTGATATTATAAAAATTTCATCTTCCAAAATACATAACAGAAGCATTACAAAAGAATAAATACAATAAGAGAGCACAAAATATTACAAAAAGAACTTAGATACCAAACTAAGCTATAACACTTCAATCCTTCTGTGTTGGCTGGACCTGCAGAGACTCTCCCAAAAACTTAACTCCTTTCGTACTTGCACGGATCAAACAACCGTGCTAAGCGATAATGCGTAGTGGGGAAAACAAACAATAATATGAATGACCATTCACAATGGTCGTTAAGATAGAATACATACAACATGGCACATATTTATAATCATATATAATTAAATCATAGCTTAATCATCATCAATTATGTTCAAAAGCTCATAATCAAAATATATATATCAAACGGATTCCACATACTCATAATCACAATAAAACAAATGCCTGCTGACTCACAATAGCGAATAACGAGTGAACACATTAGGGTACCCGAGGGTACAATCGAAAAGCAACATCCTAAATTTTCTCATTCAAAATATTTTCACATTGGAGGATCTTAAACAAGATCTGAACACATTGAGGATTGCGAGGACCCAAATGGGGACCTGATCAGGGTCCAGAACACATTGGGGCTGCAGCTACTGAACTCTATTAGGCATGCCTAACTATCCACTAATTTGACTCTTGCAGGCCATGCATAACAAATTCTATGTTCGAAATATAACATTCAATATAATTTGATGGAGCAAAAATACAGTTTAAATATCATTTAATAGCCAAGGTGACACTAAATAAAGATTAAAAACCAAAAACAAGTACAAATGGAATGAAAAAGACGAAAATCAAAACTTCAAAAATTTAGGACAGAGGGCATTTACACGGCGGTATGACCAAACCTTGCTGCCGTGTAAGACATTCCACATGGTGGTAAGGAGAACCTTACCGCCATGTGGCCTACCAAGCTAAAACCTCTTAAAGCAACATGCATTTACACGGTGGTATGGCCAAACCTTACCACCGTGTAAAATGCCCATAATAAAATTCTTCGACAACAGAATGACTTTACACGGCGGTATGGTGATCTCTTACTGTCATGTAAAATCACGAACAAGCAAGAACACACACAGAATACGATCACATAGTGGTATGCCCATTTCATACCACCGTGTAAATCATCCCAAACCCAGAAAATCAATCTGAATTAACCCAAACTCACAACCAAACTTCATCATACCTCAAAATTAATAAAGCACTACAAAAATACCACTCATACACTTCCAAAGGCATACTTAATTACATTCATACATCAATTTACTAACAATCAAACATAGTATTACAAATCAAATAAAAATGAACATTCCTAAACCTTAGCTCCTTTGCTCCTAATCAAGGGGCTCCACTTCCACTAGCCTTCTCCTTACACTTAGGTTCTCTAGGAGGCACTTCTGATCAAGAACATCCACAATCACACAAAACTCAAAAATCCTAACTATAAACATACACTAGCAAAATCAAAGGAAAGATGAAGAATAAAAAAGAGAACTAACTAAGACTTACCAAATAGACCCAAGAATTGCTAAATCCCACCAATTATTGAGGCCACAAGAAGATGAATCAAGAAGAACAAAGAGGAAGAAGAGAAAGAAGAAGAAATGTCATGAGAGTGTGACCGCTCCTAGAGTCCCTACTGAGAATTTAAGGAAAGCTGGTGCAGAGGACTTTTATGGGACTGGTTTAGACGAATCAGAGTATGCTGAGAAGTGGTTAGAGAAGGTAAAGCGAGCCTTGGATGAGATTCGGTGTCCTCAGGAGAGGCGAGTGGAGTGTGTTGTAGCCCTATTGCAAGGATCCGCCTATGATTGGTGGAAGTTGGTTATAAGGCATCATCACTTTCTTGACCCAGTTACGTGGGAGTTCTTCGATAGGGAATTTACAAGTAAGTATGTGACTCAGGAGTACAAAGATCCTAAGTGGGTATAGTTTTTGAGTCTGAAGCAGAGGGCGATGACGGTTTCAGAGTTTAAGAAGGAGTTTAACAGATTGGCTAAGTATGCTCCTGAAGGTGTTCTAACTGAGGAGTTTCGTTGTAGGTACTTTGAGAATGAGCTGAATGAGTCACTAAGAGCTATGATTATTTCTTTGATGAGTACTCCAGGTATTGGATACTATCAGCTTGTGCAAGCAGTTGTTCGGGCCGAGAGGTCGGAGTCAGCTTTGAGAGAGAGAGCTCAGAGGAGGAATCCCCCTCCTGGTGGATCTGGATCATCGTCATCATCGGGTAAGAGATCTAGGAACCCGCATGAAGAGTCTTCGGGCCCTACTTTGAGAGGTAGGAGGCAAGGTTCTGCTAGGGGTTCTGGTTCCGGCAGAGGTGGATCTAGTTTGAGACCTGATGTGTTGCCTGAGTGTTCGCACTGCAGTAAGCACCATTGGGGTGAGTGTAGGTGGCTCACAGGCAGTTATTTCAGATGTGGTATGTAACACCCCTAACCCATACGTAGTAAACCATACCGTGAACCGGTGGTTCACGACGATGGTCAAGGGCATTACCGAACAAATATGCAAAACTTATAAACCTTTAAGCTGAAATCTGAGTTATAAAATTTCTTTCATTCTCAAAAACACATTATAATTAACTATAAATTTGTTATACAATGCCATTAAAAAGTATACTTCTTCAGAATTCACTATAGATAGATCATTTACATAACCAATATCACTTTTACAAAACTTATAACTTATAATTACAAATCTTGCATACATTCCGAAGACTATACAAATCTTACCCTAAAGTCTCTTTATAATCTTGCATTGGCCTGGACTGCTACAGAAAGACTCTCGAGTGCTTCGATCAATAGTACCTACACGGATTAAAAGAAAATCCGTGCTAAGTACAAAGCTTAGTGGGAAATACATAAATATGGACAGCCACTAAGAATGGTCGTCGAGTAAGTTAAAAGAAAAGTATAATATAGAAAATATATTCATAACAATAATAACAAGTTAGATACTTTCAAGGAGGTCATCAATATAACCACTTACTTCGTATATTAATTTAATAAATCACCTATGCATTATCACACTTTTTCACATCGTATACATGTCACTTTGTTCACTTATTCACATTCCTTTAGGTTTCCAAAATTCATTTCACACATCTTGCTTAGCAGATGCATTATCATCTAATTTATCCAATCAACAAGGCATTTAGATTACAATAATAAAATACATACTTTCATACAAGTCTTCACATATATTCATCAATTCATAACTTACTATTTGATTCACATGCTCTTGTTCATTTAATGCCTGCTAAGTCAAGGGGGTGGATAATGAGTAACACATAGATACCCGAAGGTACCAACAATACTTTCTTAACGCATGGATACCCGAAGGTATCAAAATCATTCTTTTCTTTTGGTTTCAAAAACATTTTCACATGGGATCTTAAACAAGATCCAAGACAGAAGGATCACGAAGATCCAATCGGGGGACCTGATCAGGGTCCAAATCACAGAGGCTGCAGCTACAGAGACTCTATTAGGCATGCCTAACTATCCACGACTCGACTAACGCAGGCTAACACATACTTGTTTCCTTTAATGACGTACATGTTATATTTTAATACTTTTCATAAATACATACACTTATTATAGTCACATAACAATCCTACGCATCATTCATACATAAGCTAAAGCAATGGCTCATATAAAATATAATCAACCACAAGCTTTGATTACAATCATATTTTAATTTTAATAACTGCTTAACAATTTATTTCAACTGTAGCTTACATGGTATATCATATCCTAGTTTATACCATATGTCATATGTAAATCAGAAGTCAAAACTCATGTTCAAAAGCTCAAACAACATACATTTATAGCATAGGAAAGAGTCGTGCTGGCGACCTTAGTCGCGACCATGACAGATAGCTAAATAGCCTCTGTTGCGCTTGCGACAGAACCACACATCACATTCCAATACACATATCTTAGACTATTCAATCTATTAGGAATCATTCATTATTTAGACGATCATATAAAAACATTTGAGGTACAAAATATTCCTTTCAATTTCCATTTAAGACACACCTAAAACATTCACTTAATTTCATCTTAATACCACATACAAATTTTAAACTATAAATTATCTTACTCAAGACTTGAGTCATTAATAGCTCTATAAACTTTTATAAATCGACACATACATATCACATTTATTTTTAACAAGTACCAAGGCGTCTAACAGAATTCAGTTGAAACACTATCTTTTATGTCTAAATAAGTTTTAATGCTTTTGGTTTGGACTTAGAAGAATATCCCAAGCTTCCTACGTATCCCAAAGAGTTGGGAATTAGAGCCCCGTAGTTCTACAAGTTCAAAGTACAGTTTATAGAATTTCGCTTTAAATCTCCTAACAGAATTTAAATCAAGTTAATATTGTTTAAATTCAAAGGTGTTCGACTCATTAAACTTTGAAATATCTTAATCAATATTCTTATTTATAACCTTAGTTTCTTACATTCCTAAGTGATATCTATTTATTTAGTCTTTTACAAACTCTAAACACGTGATGAATATTTCTCATAAGGTTCCGAGGAAGTTAGGGTGTATTTTGGAAGAGAAAACATCACAAAATATACAAACTAGAAGAGGGTAAAGGTAGGCAAGTTTTCTTACCAACCAAAAGGTTCAAAAGAAGAAGAAAAACACTTGTCAAGCAGGTTTTGTCGCGCTCACGACAGAAACCCCCTGTAGGTTTCTCACGAGAGCAAGTCACAAGACTGCTTTCTGCTTCAAACTTTAACCGCCTGAACCGACCTCTAAACCTCATTTTTAGACCAATTGTTAAAATGATTCTTAGGATGTTAGCTTTAATATAGAACAAGTCTCATGTATTTTGGACACCTAAATCATCAGATATGATCAAAAAAATCTATACTGCTCCCCTGAATCCGACCAGAGAAGATACCTCTACTTCATGACCACTTTTGGAACACTTAAAGCTAAAATTAGCTCAAGCTTATTTCTAAGACATTTATAGAAATATGTATTAGCTTTCAAATGGTACTAGTTTCATACCATTTCAAGTTCTAAGAATCCAAATACAATCTAATAACCGAAGAAGGGTCAAGTGTGTTCTAACACAGTTTTTCACCCAAAATCTTATTCACATGCACAATTTAACAATTTAAACCAACACTCACTACCATCATCATATATCATCATCAACACATTCAAGGAACTTATATAACACATGAATATATTAAAATTCATATATAATAGAGAGTTTCCAAACCTCTTTTCCTTTGCTCCCTAATCGCTCAAGTGACTGCACAACCCCTTGCTTTCTTACTCTTACTTTAACTTATCTTGTTCCCTCCAAATAAAACATCCAAAATTCAGAATTACACATACTCCTACTTATCTTTAAGGTGAAGAGGAGAGGAAAAGAGGAAAGAACTAACCACTTACCTTTCTCAACCACATCTTGCATCTAATTATTTAAAACTTGGAAAGTCCACCTTGGCCTTGAATTAGGGGATTTGGCGTGAAGAAGGAGGAGAGGAGTCCTCTCTCCTTTATTTTCCCTTTTATTTTCCCATCCATCCCTTGGCCCTAGAATAGTCAAAGGGCTGAATTAAGGCAATTAATCCATTCTTTTCCCCATTTGCCACACGTCATAATTTTATTGATCCCAAAAAGATTTTTATATATTACGCTTATCTTCTAATTTATGATTTTTCTTCTTTTCCTCTAATTGGCATTCAACTCTTCTATTACATACATTGGTCCACATAATTTAATTAATTTATTCAATTTAATCCATAATTATAAAATGACAAAAATACCCTTACCCTATACAAATAAACCCAATCACGTTCTTTACTGCAATTAATCACTTCAATCATCCAATTATACATTTTTAATCACCAAATAATTCTTTTCACGTCATTTAAGGCACGATGATATAATTATCCAATTTACCGAAACTTATCGAAACTTTCGAATTAATGACGGTTTTGTCCCTTTTGGACACTTACGTCCCTATCTCTAGCATATTTGGTTTCCATTACACCCTAAACTTACCCTAATCCAACTAGGGTGTATTCGGGGTGTTATATGGTAGCACTGATCACTACTTGGCTAATTGTCCGAGGATTAGTGAGGCTTCTGGTGATCAGCAAGAGGCTAGCAGAGTTGGTTCTAATGCTCCGCAAGCCAGTCGTGGTAGAGGCTGAGGTAGAGTCGAGGTGGTCGGTGTAACACCCCGCCATCCCCGTTGGAAGGATACCGGAGTGCCACGCGGACAAACACATATAACAAATCCATATACACATTTATAATTAAAAACCAAATGAAATGTAAAGAAACTTTTAATCATCTAATAGTAAAATCCTATTTACATATAACATATATCAATATCGTTTTACAAAAAGGGCTCGTAAGCAAATACATATACAAAAATATACTTGTTTCTTTACAAAAGATTCATTTTGCTATACACAAGCCATGTACAAAAATATAACAGCGGAAGACTCCAAAAACAACTTCATCCAAAAAGACTTTAGTGGCCGACCTGCAGATCTCTGACTCTCAACTGAACTCGCCACCTGCACGGGAAAAGAGCCCGTGCTAAGCGATAACGCTTAGTGGGGAGGAACAAAACAAAATAACAATATACATATAACATATGTGCAACAATACTATAATCAATATACAAGGTGCATATCATCAAGTTATACAAGAATTCATATGTATCATATCCATTTAATCTTGTTAATAAACATCTCGACATATACAATACATATACACATATAAACATGTAGCCTGATTAGTCTGGTATAAACCTAAGAAGTGGATACGGTCATTTGGATACTGATAGAACACAGTATCCCAAGCATATAGAGACATGAGTCTCAAACATGTATTTTTCATATAGAGACCGAAGTCTCGCTTTATTTCCATATAGACCAAACATGGTCGAAACAAGGATCCAAACGGACCCGCATATATCATTTTATCATATAGCAGTTGCACACACACTCTGACCTAAGTAAGCGCTTACTTATCCACTACTATGACTTATTCAGGCTCAAAGAATACAACTCAATAATTCATGTATTCATGTACATTGATCAAAATCAGAAACATATACATATATCCAAATATTAATTACCGGAAGTAATAAGAACTTATAATTCATCTTGTAGTAATCCATGTATACGTGTATACTAATCGAATCCAGAAACATGTAAACATATTCAATTATCAAACACAGGAGGTAAAAAGAACATAAAACTCGCATTGGAATAACTATATTCATGTAAATTATAAACATATAAATCATGTACCCTAATATTAATTATAACCACAAATCTCATAATTAAACAATTATTTAAAATGCAGTTCAAATCTTAAAAACCCAAACATTTAATAGGTGTTGAAAACCCTTTAAACCATAAGTTAAAATCATGCTTTTAGGGCAGCAAGCAGAAGTCAGTCACGTCGTGACCACTGGTCACGTCCCGTGACGCTGGCTTCACGCGAGCTCCATGCAAAACAGCAAGCAAGAACAGGCGGTCACGGCGTGACCATCAGTCACGTCTCGTGACGCCTGTGAGGAGAGGGAGAAAAATCACGATCTCGTGACACACAAGGGCAGGCGAGGTCGCGAGGCGTGATGCTCCATCACGTCGCGACTTCGCCAAGAGAGGCAGGTCACGGCGTGATGCTTCATCACGCCACGTGACTTCCCAAAGGAGGGAGGTCACGGCGTGATGCCCCATCACGTCACGTGATCTTCCTCTCACAGCTTCTTCTCCTTCATCCAACTTCTCAGAATTTCCAGAAAAAAAAAACACAGAAACCAGAAAACGTGAAAAACAGAGTATAACTCAACATTCAAATCCCAATTTATCTAAATCCATTTTTCATGCAAAAATTATGGAAATACGTACCTTTAAGTCTTCTGAGCACATTTACAGCAATTTCACTCACATATTTACATTATCATATATTCACAGTGACAAACAGAGAGTCACAAACAGCCCAGAATTTCACATTCAAAACCATGCATGTTCATCTCATTTACATACTTTTCTACAGAAATCATTTATACACATTGCATTTCTCATACATTTCGATAATCAAAAACACATAAACAATGTTCAAAACAACACAGTAACAGGATCCAAACGAGAAATAACAGACGCTCCCAAACCTGTTACTGAAGTCCAAAAACGCCCACTGAAACCTCTTCAATCCACCACTTTCTCTTTCCCTTTATCTTTCTTCCTCTCTTCAACAGTTTACATGTACCAATAGTTAAAACCCAAAATCAAACCAGAGAAGAAAAACAGTAATGCAAATCCTTTCTTAAGGAGCAGGTAAAGAACCACAGGAAAAACAACTGACAGCCACTTACCTTTCTGAAGCTTCTAAAACATCCAAAACCCTAGCTCACAGCAAATGGACACACATGCAAATGGGAAAGAACAGAAAACACAAAAGAGGAAGAGTGGTGTTCGTGAGAAAGAGAGAGCAAGAGAGAAACCTCATGTGTTTAGTTTTCCAGAAACTAAAACATTCAGACCATTGCTTTCTCTCACCCACGTACACACACACTCACACTCCACCTGGCACACATGCACAGATTCACAATCCACTCACTCTTCTTTTACCAACAGCTCCTCACAAAACTTATAATAGGTCCTTAACAAATTACTTTTAACTCACTAATAAAAATCTTCAATTTACATCTTTTATTTCTTTGCAAAATAATCCTCTTTCATAAGCAAATAACCCAATTGTCCTTAAATATCCACTTAAAATTGCCAATTTTCGATTAGGCCACTTATGGGGTGTGACAGTCGGCATAGAGGGAGAGCTCCATCAAAGTCAGTTGATCATCCTTTGATAGTTCCTGCTAGAGCGTATGCCATGAGAGCTCGGGATGAGCAAGATACCCCTGATGTAATTGCTAGTAAGTTCCTACTCTTTGACACTGAGTTGTATGCTCTAATTGACCCTGGCTCCACACACTCATATTTGTGCACAAGTATATTGTTTGATAAGATGCATGATGTTGACCAGTTAGATTATGAGGTTTGTATGACCAGTCCTTTAGGGCATAGTGTCAATGTGAGTAGAGTGCATAGGAATTGTCCCCTTTTGGTTCAGGATGTTGAGTTTCCTACTGATTTGATTGAGTTGCCTTTCCAAGAGTTTGATCTGATCTGATTTTGGGTATGGATTGGCTTAGTAAGCATCGGGCAGTTGTGCATTATCATAGGAAGATAGTTGTGCTCCGGGATAGAGATCAGCCTTCTGTTATTGTCAAGGGTTTGGGTTCGAGTTCCTTGAGTAATGTGATATCTGCCATGCAAGCTAAGAGATTTATGAGAAAAGGTTGTGAGGCTTTCTTAGCAGTTGTTTTGGATTCGAAGCATGATCAGGTAAAGATTGATGGTATCCCTGTTGTTAGGGAGTTCAGTGATGTGTTTCCAAGCGAATTACCTAGTTTGCCTCCCGAGAGAGAAGTGGAGTTGTCCATAGAGATTATGCCAGGTACTTCACCCATTTCGAAAGCACCTTATCGGATGGCTCTTGTAGAGTTGAGAGAACTCAAAACTCAGCTACAAGAGTTATTGGATAAGGGGTTTATTTGACCCAGCATATCTCCATAGGGAGCCTCAATTTTGTTTGTTAAGAAGAAAGATGGCTCTTTGAGGATGTGTATCGACTATAAGCAAATCAATAAGGTCACAATGAAGAAGAAGTGTCCCTTGCCTAGAGTCGAAGATTTTTTTGATCAACTTAGAGGTGCAGGTGTCTTTTCCAAGATTGATCTTCGATCGAGTTATTATCAGTTGCGAGTTCAAGATGTGGATGTGGTTAAGACTGCATTTTGGATTAAGTTTCTTGTAATGCCGTTTGGTTTGACCAGTGCACCTGCAGCTTTCATGAATTTAATGAATTGAGTGTTTAGGCCATATCTCGATCGATTTGTAGTAGTGTTTATAGATGATATTTTGGTTTTCTCGAACGATGAGAGTGAGCATGAGGAGCATATCGGTTCTGCAACTTTTGAGGGAGCATCAGTTGTTTGCGAAGCTTAGAAAGTGTGACTTTTGGCTTCGAGAGGTGTCTTTTTTAGGTCACATTGTGTCGGCTAAGGGTATCCAAGTGGATCCAACTAAGATTGAGGCAATTGTGGATTGGAAAGCGCCTAGGAATGTTCCAGAAGTGAGAAGCTTCCTTGGTTTGGCAGGCTACTATCGGCGGTTTGTGAAGGGTTTTTCTATTATTGCTGCTCCGATGACTAGATTATTGAGGAAAAAAGTTAGATTTGAATTGTCGGATAAGTGTCAGCTGTGCTTTGAGAGATTAAAGAGTTTGTTAGTTGAAGCTCCTGTACTGACTCAACCCACCTCGGGTAAAGAGTTTGTGATGTACATTGATGCTCCGGGTATTGGGCTCGAATGTGTGTTAATCCAAGAGGGTAAAGTTGTGGCTTATGCGTCTCGTCAGTTGAAGCTACATGAGAAGAACTATTCGACGCAGGATTTGGAATTGGCAGCTGTGATCTTCGTTTTGAAGATTTGGTGGCATTATCTGTATGGGGAGAAGTGTAGGATCTTTACGGATCATAAGAGTTTGAAATATCTCCTCACACAGAAAGGGTTGAACAAGAGGCAACGTCGATGGTTAGAGTTATTCAAGGACTACGATTGCATTGTGGATTACCATCCGGGTAAATCTAATGTAGTTGCAAATGCTTTGAGTCAAAAGTCAGTTTCGACTTTGTTTTTGAGGCAGTTCAGGTGGAGATTTGATTCAGATGGTGCTTTAGTTACCCAATTGAGAGTGCAGCCTACTTTGAGGCAGTCTATTATGGATGCTTAGAAGGATGATTTGAGATTGCAACGGATTCTGCAAGAGGTTCAACAAGGTAAGCAGTTTGAGTTTTCGATTTTGGATGGGGTGCTTATGTATAAGAATCATTTGTGTGTGCCCGAGAATGATGAGTTAAGGAAGCAACTTTTCAGTAAAGCACACACTACGGTCTTTACTATGCATCTTAGTAGTGAGAAGATGTATCGGGATATGAAGTAGTTCTACTGGTGGTCTGGGATGAAGAGAGCTATCGTGGAATTCATGGCTAAGTGTTTGACATGTCAACAGGTAAAGGCTGAGCATCAAGTTCCTTCGGGATTGCTCACTCCTTTAACCGTTTCTTAGTGGAATGGGATGATATCGCCATGGATTTTGTATCAGGTTTGCCAGTGACTCAGAGGAAGCATGATTCATTTTGGGTTGTTGTGGATCGGCTTACGAGGTCAGCCCACTTTGTGCCAGTTAGAGTGGATTACTCAATGGATAAGTTGGCCAATGTGTATGTGGGCGAGGTAGTTCGGTTACATGGAGTGCCTTTGTCGATAATTTCATATCAGGATCCAAGGTTCACATCTAAGTTTTGGAAGGAATTGCAGAGAGCTTTGGGTACCAAGTTGAACTTCAGTATAATATTCCATCCTCTGACAGAAGGTCAGTTTGAGAGAGTTATCCAAATTTTAAAGGATATACTTCGGGCTTGTATGTGCAGCTTATGGAATTTGCCTACAACAATAATTATCAGTCGAGCATTGGTATGTCACCATTTGAGGCTTTGTATGGTCGATAGTGTAGGACTCCGATTTGTTGGACAGAGTTGACCGAGAGATCTTTCATTGGGCCAAAGATGATTAGAGATACCGAAGAGAATATCAGAGTTGTGCAGCGAAATCTGAAGGTGGCTAAGGATAGGCAGAGATCCTATGCCAATCTAAAGAGAAAGGATATTCGGTTTGAAGTCGGGGACAAAGTTTTCCTTAAGGTTTCACCTTGGAGGAAAGTATTACGTTTTGGCAAGAAAAGTAAACTTAGTCCTCGGTTCATTGGTCCTTTTGAGAGTCTAGATAGAGTTGGTCCGGTAGCCTATAGTTTGGTTTTACTGATGAAGTTGGCTAAGATGCACGATGTCTTCCACGTCTCTATGCTTCGTCGGTATAGATCGGATCCGTCGCATGTTTTGTCAGTTCAAGATGTTCGAATTCAGCCGGATTACTCCTATAGTGAAGAGCCAAAAGCTATTGTAGCTCGGGAAGTGCGACAGTTGAGGAACAAGCAAATCCCTTTGGTTAAGGTTCTTTGGTAATATCACGGAGTCGAGGAAGTGACTTGGGAACCAGAGGTGACGATGAGGATTCAATATCCGCATTTGTTTAGTTTAGGTGAGAATTTTGAGGACGAAATTCTTATTAGTAAGGGAGAGTTCTAACACCCCGATTTTCCCCCTAATAGTTTGAGCCATGGTTGTCATTTATGCATGTGTGCATTATGTGTGTGAGGGCATGTGATAAGGGCATTTTGGGAAAAATGCATATTTTATGGGTTTTATTATAGTGTGGGTGCATATATGATATTAGGGTGTTTGTAAGTTGAGTTACATTTATGTGTGTGCATGCTCACATGTTTGTAGGATGTGAGTGAGTGAGTTGTGCTAATGTATGAGTGCATACATGGTTGTAGGGTGTGCTTTAGTGAGGAAAGTCTTGTATGTGGTGTATAGCATGTTGGTAGGGTGTGAGTGAACAAATCCCACCAATGAGGAGATGATACATGGTTAGGGTTAGGAAAAGAGTAAATAGAAGGAGAAAGAGAAAAGGGAAAGTCAGATTTTCTATCTTAATTCCCGTTTCCCCTCCTCCCTCTACTGCTCTTCTTCCTCTTCTTCATTCTATTGTGTGCCATAGGCTTGGACTTAAGTGTTCTTGGTGGGAATTGATCACTTCTTCATTCATTTATGTAAGTTGCTGCATTTTCTTCTTCTTCTTCTTCTTGTTCTTCATTTTTCCTATTTCTGGTTTAGGGTTTAATCTAGGGTTGTGTTGTTTGATTTTGTGGGTTTGGTCATTAGTTGAGCCTCCTCGCGATCCAAAAGGAAAGGAGAAAGCGTCGGGAAGTGGTGCTCAGTAGATTGGAGCATAGGAGTAAAGGTTTGGGAAATTTCTTTGAAGTTGATGTTTATGATGATTTTGAGTTTTGACATGATTTCTGGAAATTTACTTGGTTTATAGAGTCATAATGAGTGGTATGATGGTTTTAATGCTTTGAGGTTTGGGTATGTTAGATTAAGATTTTAGTTGTGATTTTTAGATTGTGATTTTGATGGATTATGCATATGTGAATTTGTTAGATTGTGGATTTGAATTGGTTGGATGGATTGAATGATTAAGTATGTTTGTTGCATGTGGTGCTGGAATGTTGTGCTGGAAAGGTGAGTTTTGGGTTGATTTTTATGGTTTGATTGTGTGATTTTCGGAAAATGTGTTATTTTGGGGTTATTTTTCTGCAAAAATCTTAGAATTTGGTGACTCACACGGCGGTATGGAGGGCCTTACCACCGTATGAATCGTGAGCCTTCTTCAGGGGCTGAACTGGACATTTTACATGGCGGTATGGGATTACCCATACCCTCGTGTAAAATGCTTCTGCCCAGCTCCGTGTTGAGCATGTTACATGGCAGTATGGGCTATACCATTCCCCCTTGTAATGTGTCTTAGACGGCGTATGGATTAGCCATACCGTCGTGTAAAATCCTACTATCCCCCAATTTTGATGATTTTTTATTCACTTCGTTTTCACTCCTTTTTCGTTATTTATTAGTTTTAAATATTATTTAGTGTTATATTATTTATCTAATATCATTACATGGTATTTTGTTATGTTAAATTGTTGAATGTTATGGTTGAATAAGAATGTACTATTTATGCCTTAAATTGTGAACTTTAAATAATATGCCTAGATGTGAATGGTATTATGCATGACCTGCAAGAGTCAGTCTAGTGGATAGTTAGGCATGCTTAAAAGAGTCCTTTTGCTACAGCCTCTGTACTGTTCTGGACCCTAATCAAGTCCCTGTTTTGTTCCTCGCGATCTTCTACGTGTTTGGATCTTGTTTAAGATCCCTTTGTAAAATATTTTGAAAAGAGATAATACGATACTGTTTTTTTGGTTCGTACCTATAAGGTACCTCTACGCGTTTACTCGTTATCCACTACCGTGAGTCAGCAGGTGTTATGATTTGATTTGATTTGATTATAAGTATGTGTATCTGTATGAGTATGATTATAAGTGTTTGAATCTGAATGACTCTATTATGAGCATATAAATGTGTATTGAACCTTTGAATGGAATTCTTTTATGATTATATCTTGTGATGTTCAGTATGCCATTTTGTATGTGATTTGCTTTGACGACCATTGTGAATGGCCATCCATTATTTATGGTTTGTTTTCCCACTAAACATTATCGCTTAGCATGGTGTTTTCACCCGTGCAGGGGCGGAAGGCGTTTAGCTTTAGGAGGGTCGCTGCCAATCAAGCCAACACAGAGGGATTAGTGTTAGGGCTATATTTTTGTAGCTTGTTTATTTTATAATAGTGATATATCTTTTATATATCATTTTTGTAAGCTTCTGCTATGTATCTCTGACAGTTGTAACTATTTTATAATATCAGTTTTTAATCAGAACATTATTGTAATGGATGTTATTATATTAATGCATGATCATTCTAATGTTTCCAAAGAAAGTTTTTAATTTTTGCATTTTGTATGCATGTATATTATGTGAATGAATGTTTTGTACTGTTCTGCTTGGTGACACCCTTAGTCATACGAGTTCTCACTCCCTTGCGGATGGGTCCTCCTATGTATGGGAAGGGGGTGTTACAGTAGTGTCTAGGACAGGGTTGGGCCAGAGGAAATTGTTACTGACAAGCTGCTAGCCACTAGGTTGAAGGGGAAAGAGAAGATGGTGGTTGAAGCAACCGGGCCAGATTTGAAGATTCAAGACCTGAAGAATCATCAGAGATAGTTGAAAAGCTCTACAAAGCTAAGTATCTAAAGAACTGTTGGCGGTGACATACACGTCAGCGAAAAGTGAAGACAATAGTTATTTAGATAATCTTTTTATGTCAGAACTTTTCAATAATGACAATGTTGATTATGACTATATTAATGAGATGAACAACTTTGCTTACTTGTGTGATGTTTCTAATGGTTTCATTTCGCATGATCATAAACATGATGCATTCATTTTTGACATTAACTCAACTAGTACAACTGCATTTAATCTCAGAACTTTGGAGAACCTAAAGGAAATTTTGATAGAATCAGACATAACTCCTGATGAGAGGTTAAAATTGGAGAGACTTTTGAAAATATATGAAAAAGTCTTTGCTTGGACCTACAAGGACATGCCGGCAATTGATTACCCAGAGAATAAACAAGTCAAGTAAAAGCTTAGAAGACTTAGATCGGAATGGGCGCAAAAGGTGAAAGAAGAGATCCATAAGCAGATTGAGGCTAAGTTTCTAATAGAGGTTCAATACCCAACCTGGTTGGCTAATGTAGTTCCTTAGCTAAAAAGGACGGAAAGGTTCAAGTATGTGTGGACTATTGGGACCTGAAAAAAGCTTGCCCGAAAGATGATTTCCCTCTGCCTCATATTGGTGTGCTGGTAGACAATGCAGTTGCTTGCATGATGTACAACTTTGTGGATGGGTATGCAGGGTACAATCAAACCCTCAACAAGATCGTAGATCAAATTAAGACAACTTTCATCACTGAGTGGGGCATATTTGTCTATCGGGTTATGCCTTTCAGGTTAAAGAATACAGGAGTAATGTATCAAAGAATGGCCACCAGAGTTCTCAATGACTTGATCCACAAGGAAGTAGAAGTGTAGACATGATGATCAAGTCAACTACTAGAGAAGTTCACTTCGAGGCTTCTGAGAAGTTATTTTAAAGGATCAATAAGTATAATCTGGCCTTAATCCCAAGAAATGCATTTTCGGGGTTACCTTGGGTAAGCTATTAGGCCATGTGGTAAGTTGGAGAGGAATTGAAGTGGATCCTGATAAGGTCAGACTAATTAGAGAGATGCCGGTGCCTCAGAAAGAGAAGGAAGTTAGAAGTTTCTTGGGAAAACTTCAATACATCAGCTGGTTTATTTCCAAGCTAGCTTTGGTTTATGAGATAATCTTCAAGCTTCTCAGGAAGAATCAACCGATGGTGTGGAATAGTGATTATCAAGTGGCTTTTGATACTATTAGGGATTATCTCCTAAATCCGCCAGTCTTAAGACCATCGCGTCCTACCAAACCTCTAATCCTGTTTCTAGCAATAGAAGACAGTTTAGTGGGAGCCATGATGGCTTAAGAGGATGAGTTTAGAGTGGAGTTTGCTATTTATTACCTTAGTAAGAAATTCCTGCCATATGAAGCCAAATATGTTGAAGTAGAAAAAAATTTGCTTAGCAGTAATATGGGCCTCTAAAAAGTTGCAACACTACTTTCGCTCCTTCAGCGTACAGGCGGTTGCCAAGCATAACCCGCTTAGATACCTTCAGGAAGCGCCCTCTTTACTAAATTGGAAGATGGTTGTTACTTTTGCAGGTGTTCGATATCGAATACATCACTAGAAAAACCATCAAGGGAAGAGCTGTAGCTGAATTCTTGGATGAACATCCTATTAAAGGATATAAGTTCAAATACAATTTCCTAGATGAAGATGTCATGGCCATAGAAGTACAAGGGTGGCAGATGTTTTTCGATGGAGCAATTAACAGTAAAGGGGCAAGAGCAGGGATTATTCTTACGATCCCGGATGATGAGAAGCTACCATTAGCCAAAAAGTTGAGGTACAAGGCTACCAATAATGAAGCTGAATATAAGGCTTACGTCTTCGGGTTGGAAGCACTGCTTGCTTTGGGGGCAAAGACCACGGAAGTCTTCAGAGATTCATCCTTAGTAATCCATCAGATCATAGGGGAGTAGTCAATTAAAAAAGAGAGGCTATTGCCCTATGTGAAGTACTTAAGAATGTTAAGTAGTCAGTTTGAGACTTGCTCTTTTCACTTCATCCCCAGGGATGAAAATTAGTTGGCTAATGCTCTCGTGACGTTAGTGTCCATGTGGGATAATCCGGCTGCGGTTGCTTTGAGATTTGTTCTGATTTCAAGTTCAAAAAAGGCTTGTTTTGAAACTGAGCAGGTGATGAAGGTTGAGGTTTCTAATGGGAACACTTGGTACTACAATATTCAGAATTACTTGGAAAGGTCAGTTTTTCCAAAAGAAGCCACCGAGAAAGACCAAAGAATGATTCGAAAGTTATACACTCAGTTCATCAGTGTAGATGGCACTTTGTATAAGAGGCAAGCTAATGGTATCCAATTGAGATGTTTGGCAGAGAAAGAAGCTGAAAGAGTTATGGAGGAGGTTCATGCCGGAGTTTGTGGAGCTCACAAGAAAGGCTTAGCTTTAGCAAAGAAGATCATGTGATAAGGATTCTATTGGATCACGATGGATACAGATTATTCAAAGTATGTGAAGCAATGACAGTTATGCCAGCAATACGCGAATTTGAGACATGTACCGGTTTCAGAGCTACATAATTTGACATCTCCATGGCCATTTGTAGCTTGGGGAATAGATATCATATCCTATAGCTTCTAATGGGCATAGGTTCATCATAGTCGCCATTGATTACTTCACTAAATGGGTAGAAGCTGAGTCTTTTAAGAAGGTTGATGCTAGAGACATGGCCCGGTTCATCGAGCGAAATTTAATATTAGATATGGCCTCCCGTACCACATTGTGTCTAATAATGGGGTACAATTCTTGGCAAAAACTAAACAGATGCTTCAAAAATATGGAATCTAGCATCACAAGTCTTCTTCTTACTGACCTCAAACTAATGCCACAGTTGAAGCAGCAAATAAGAACATTAAAAGAATATTGGCCAAGATAGTGCAGAGCTATAAAGACTGGGCAAAAAATCTACCTTTTGCACTTTGAGGTTATAGAACCACAGCCAGAACCTCTACGGGAGCGACACCATTTTCTCTTGTGTATGGAACCAAAGCAGTTTTTCTAGTTAAAATTGAGTTGAAATCTTTAAGGGTGGTCATGGAAGCCAAGATTCCAGAGGTAGAATGGGCACAGCCGCGATTACTGCAGTTGAATCTATTGGATGAGGATAGGTTGCGAGCTTATTATCACAATCAGGTTTATCAGAAGAGGTTAGCTCGATCGTTTGGCAAGATGGTGAGAAAGCACCCATTAAAATAAGGGGATTTTGTCTTCAAGATGATGAGGCCAGGGGTACGAGACATCCGGGAAAAATTCAGACCAACCTGGGAAGATTTGTTCATGCTAAAAAAGTTGCTAACAAAGGGAGTACCGATTTTAGCGGACAGCGATGGGAATGAGTTTAAAGACCCAATCAATGTCGACAGACTAAAAAGATTCCATGGATAAAGACGAAAAATCAAAAGAAGAGAATGAATGCCCTAAGGGTTTAAAACCGAAAAAAGGTGGCATTGCTACAATTGGTTGCCTTGTTAGGGTGAAAACCAAAAAAAGGCACCCTGGTAAAAAATAAAGGGCCAAGAGAAAATGTTCAATCGAGAAAGCCCGAGAGGGCCGATTGATAACAGGAGTTTGATTCTTATAAGATTTTTTCCGAGATTAGGTATAGTCTTATGCTTTTGAATTCTAGTCAATTGAGCGATCATGTACGATGCAATCATATCGAAATGGACACAATTTTGCAATGAATAAAAGATTTCAGTTTGCATTTTCATTGGTTTTTAGTTTTGTCTTAAAAAGAAATATTTCATTTATTTATCTAATGACTATTCTATAATCATTTTCGTCGGAAGGTGTCTAAGCAAATGTTCTAATCACCCTTAAGGGAGATTCTGATAACAGCCTTTGCTTCTCTTGAAGCCACATAAAAAAATACAAAAAAAGTAAAAAAAAAAAAGGGGAGTCGTTAAAGAGAAAAACCGTAACTGGCTCTCTAAGCAAAAGTTATACCAAAGGGCAGGGTGAAAACCTAAAAATAGGCAGTCTTCCCTACAAAAAATAAAGTGAATAAAAGTAGCTAGAATGAGTCCATTTCGGCAAAAGTTAGGCACAGGGTTATATGAAAATCCCCAAAGGGATGCATTTCCCGTAAAGAAAATTTAGTGTGAAAATCCACAAGGGACGCACTACCTTTAAAAAAATGACTTCTGATACTTGGATCAATAAGGTGGTATTACTTTGGATAATCTTCCTTCAGGCAGATAATGCATAATTCAGGAGATAAGTCAAAATCCTGAGCGTATGATCATTGACTGGGGGACAAAGATGCACACCAGACGGTTTTCTCTGAAAAGATTATGGGTCAGAGTTCTTAAGCCAAGACGACACTCTTCTAAACCCTTGGGGGTATGATTGAGCAGCCCTATACTCAACGGACCCTTGAACACCTAGGACATGGTCTATCCATTTTGCAAGCATCTGCATTTCATGTCATACAATTCCTTTGCAAGCATCTGCATATCACTCTTTGCACATACACACACAATCTCTTGCATATATTCCTTTGCACATAATTCTGCACGAAATGTCTAAATGAAAACCTCACAAGCAAGAGTGGGCAAGAGGATGACGTCTGCATTTTGTAAGTCTGAGATGACTCAATGCAATCCAGGAAGATGACGTCTGCATTTTGTAAGTTTGAGATAACTCAGTGCGATCCAAGAGGATGGCATTTGCATTTTGTAAGTCTGAGATGACTCGGTGCAATCCAGGATGATATTTGCATTTTGTAAGTCTGAGATGACTCGGTGCAATCCAAAAGGATGGCATTTGCATTTTGTAAGTCTGAGATGACTCCAGAATGACATCTACATTTCGTAAGTCTGAGATGACTCGGTGCGATCTATGAGGATGACATCTGCATTTTGTAAGTTTGAGATGACTCGGTGAGATCCAGGAGGATGACATCCGCATTTTGTAAGACTGAGATGACTCGGTGTAATCTAAGAGGATGACGTCCGCATTTTGTAAGTCTAAGATGACTTAGTGTGATTTAGGAGGATGACATCTGCATTTTGTAAGTTTGAGATGACTCGGTGCAATCCAAGAGGTTGACGTCTACATTTTGTAAGTCTGAGATGACTCGGTGTAATGCAAGAGGATCACAATCACTATATGGTCTGGATAATGACTCGATGATATTTAAGAATAACCACACTTCATAGTTTTGTCAGCGACTTAGTGCAATCCAAAAAGATAATATTCACGATATAAATCACAACACTATTTTCCAGGGAGCAATCAGCTCTTCAGGGGGCATCTATCCGACATTAGCCTAATGAGAATGTAACACATCAATAAGATTGGCTTTAGTCAAACCTGCCACAACTCCGTCAACATAACTAGAAGGAGGCAGCGTAAGCTACGTGTCTCTTCCTTTCTCTGAATTTTGGCTCACTTAGGCACCCATGCACTAGCCTCCCCAAAATTGGGGGCAACTGTAAGCACCGGATCCTGAACAGTCCAGATTAGGGTTACTGTAACAGCACGTATGTCACCCTAGGAGTAATATGTGTTTAATTGTGTAAATTGGTGAATTTATTAGGTGGAATTCTAATATTTAGATTTATATGTGTGTTAATTTAGGACTTAATTGTATTAATAAAATTTGTTAAAGTGACCAAAGTGTAAAAAGGGCTAGATTAATTGTTAAGTGGGGTTAGTTCATATTAAGATGGCTTATTTGGGCTTAAGGCTAGTATTGCATTAGAGGGACAAACTTTAAGAGGAGCCCATGAATAAAATCGACATTACCACCTAGGACTGTGCATGAGGGAGAGAGAAAAAGGTCTTTGGCTACATGTAGGAGAGAGAAGTGCATTAAGTGGCTGCATCTAAGGGGGAGGGGTCAGCTACCTCTCTCTCCATTCATTTCTCCCTCCTTTCTTTTTCTTTTCCTCTTTCCTTCTCTCTTTCACATTTTCTGCATCTTCTTCTTTCTCCTTCTTCGGTTTTTCCTCTTTCTCATTCCATCAAGTTGTGTTTTTTCTGCATTTGTGAGTTAGAAGAGTTGTATGTGAGTGTGTCATCATCCTAGAAGGTAAGTGACTCATTCTACCCGAAATCCCTTCTTCTTCTCTTTCTTGTTTGTGTTTCGAAATGGGGTATTGATTCTTGTATACTATTTTTGGAAATTGGGTCTTGGATGTAGCGGTAGAACCAAAGAGGGATAAAGGGAAGGCCAAAGTTGGTGAGGCTAGCACCTAGTGATTCTTGAGAGGAGCAAAGGATTTGAGGTTTGAGAAACATTATATTAATGTGTATTTTGGTAAAGCATGAGTTAGATTGTCCAATTTAAATGCATGAACTAATATTGCATGTGTTGATGAAATGATTAAATGATGATGAGTTGAATTGCCTTGATGCCATGGTTGAATGTTCAAGATTGAGTTGTGCCTATAACATATATTCTATGATTATTGTAACGTGATGTCCGTGAGAAGTGTGAGTTTTAAGTAGTAATATGTGTATGGGGGAAGTGTCTTAAAAATTGGTAAGTTGAATGTGTCTAATTTTGCTAATAGAATTGGTTTGGTAGGATAACTAACTTGTGAAATTGTATGAATTGTAACTTGCAAAGTCTAGGTCTATCTTTAATTTGGAAATAAGAATTCTAATCTTATGTAAAGTAACTAATAAGTTTAGAGGAAACCATGTTGTTTTGGGGACTGAATGGTCTTCAATTTGCGTACATAAGTTAGATTAATTTGATAGGAGGGCATTTGGAACAAGTGTAGTGCCATTGGCCACAACTCCTAGTATAAGGGATGATAATTGATAAAATTGGTGTCATTGTGTTCATAACATGTAATTGAATAAATGGTTCATAGGTCATGTTGACAAGTAATGAGTTGAGAATGGGCTATGGGAATTGTATGTGAAAGGGGTGTAAATGGGTCATGGGAAGTGAAGGTTTGAGAGCAAGGAATGAGAATTCTTGTTCTGTCACGAGTGCGACAGAACGCTCCATTTGGCGAGGATGGCTTCTGTCGCGCGTGCTAGAGGGCGAGCGCGACAGAGCCTAGGGCTGTGTTCTATTGCGAGCGCGATAAAAGCTTTATGTTGAGTCTATCGCGAGCGCGACACCCCTGGTTGCTTGAAATGATTTCTTTATGCCAAAATTCTTATTAAATCAATATGTATGAATGATAATTAAGCATGTGTATGATTTGAATCTTATTATTGGCATGTGATTATGAATACATGTATATGAGATTTATCCTTAGTATGTATATGTATATATATATATGAATGATCTTATGCAATTGCCATAACAAAATAATTGTGATGGGAACTACAATGCTTATGAACAATGGGATGTGGTATAACTGAATGATACTATAATGCTATACTTGCTATGACAATGAGAATAACCTGATTAATAATTTAGCCTATAAGTCAAGTAGTGGATAGATAGGCATGCCTATAGGGTCTAAGTGCTGCAGCCAAATGCATCTGATTCCTTTGGAATCATCAATGCGAATTGAATCCGACTTGGATTCCTCAATGCGAATTATGTTATTTTATTGATTATTTCTGTACCTTCGAGTACCAATGTGATAAATGCATATCTACGGATACAAATGTGCTTACTGTACCATTGGGGTACTGATGCGATACCCGTTATCCGCGTCATTGAAATGCAGGCAAGGCTTAATAACTAAATAAGATGCATTATTTATATATACATATATGGAGGTTATGAGATATGATATCGTTCATGCGATGCATCATTCCAAACATGAATTCATATGACAATTGCTGTAACATATTAATATGTTATATGATTGCCGATAGCGTACTTAAGTATGATGATGCGAGCATGTTATATACATATGGAATATGGATGATGACATGTATATTATGCTTACTTAATGATTTATAATTATATGTATGCATGAATATGGTAAATATTATTATTGTTTCTCTACTAAGCGTTATCGCTTAGCACAGGTTATCGATTTATGTAGGTTCGACCACGAAGTGATCCGTAGGACGTCCCCGCATTTTGAGTTGATCAACACATTAGGTTCCGATTCCTAGTGTAGGTTTTTGGATATTGCGTGTTAAAGGCATGTAATTAATGGATATTGGCATGTAATATTTTTATATAACTCTATACGGGATGCAATTTAATCGGATTATGTGGGATTGTGTATGCGACATGAATGTCTTCCGCTGCATGTGAACGAAATCAATTGGTTTAGAATGCTGTATGATGGTATGTTAGTATGTGTTATGCATGTGTTGTGTGTGGTGGCAACCATTTCCAACCACCATAGCTAAGCTATGCGAGTGGGTGTGAATGGGGTGTTACAGTTACCCAATAATGAAATTAGATACCTGTTTATAGGCAAAAAGAAAGTTGGAAATGATAGTTTTCTTGTTAAATTGCTATCTAAAAAAATTAAATAAAAATATATATTTTAAAAATATAAAAATAAAAGAGGTTTGAAATTATAGTGTTCTAATTAGGTTTGTTTTAAAAAAAATCGGGGCGAGCGTGTTGGTGCTGGGGGGCGTGTGGGCGTCGGTCGCCTGCGTGCTTGTGCGCAGGCTGGGCGCCATGCGCGCCCTTCAGCCTGCCCGATGCCCCAGCAGCCCCTCTAGGCGGTGTTTTGGCCAATTTATGTTGTTTTTCTCATTTGTTTTTGTGGAATTCAATTTTAAAAACATTTCTTCTTTTGAACTTTAAAATTCTTCATTTTTTTCATATTTTAATGGAGATTAAATTAATTTAATTACTTCCAAAAATCTGATTTTTTGGGGGGGATATAAAAGGGTTTTTAGAGAGAGAATTTGAGGGGCGGATTTTTCTTAAGCAAAATATTTTCTTCTTTTCTTCTTCTTCAAGAGCATTTTCCTGAGATTCTAAGTGATTTTTTTTAAGATAATTCTTGAGATAAAGGGAACAATTCTTTGTTTTTCGAATTTTTTTTAACAATTTTTTTCTTGAGACAAAAAAAATAATTCATTATTCTCGAGATAAAATTTTTTTTCTATTTTATATTTTTCTAATCTTATTTTTGGAAGTTAAGACAAGGAAATTGATCATTTGCCTTTATTCATCAAATCCTATTCTGAGGGTGAGTATTTTGGATTCAATTCTGAATCTTATTTTTTTTTATAATCAATTAATCATCATGTAAATTTTCTTAGATCTATTATTTTTGTATTTCATGTGATTTAGTCATAGATTTAATATTTTTTCAACATATTTTATTTTTTTTATTCTTGTGTATTTGTTTGATTGTTCACATTTTATTATTTTTATTATTATTATTATTATTATTATTATAAATCATATTTTGCATGGTTTGTGCTTTTGTATGATTTTTCTTCTTTTCAATTTGTTTTCCACGTGATTTTGCATGGCTTTCTTTGGTTTCTTATAGTATTTTGCATGGATTTTACATGTTTGCCATTTCGTTATTATAAGCATGTATGCTATGCCTTATTTATTTGGTTGTTTGGTAGTTTGTCATATTCATCAGTTGTTTATTATTATCATTAATATTATTATTATTATTATTATTATTATTATTATTATTAGTATTATTATGTTGTAGAATTGTTAATATGTTAATTTACTTATTTCCTGTTGTTATTTAATTTATTTGTAATTCATAATGCATTTTATTTATTTTATATGTTTAATTAATATTTTTTTATTACTAACATCAATTTTATTTGTGTTTTTTATTTCTATACTTATTTTTTTATGTGTCAGCATTTTCAATGGCAAATGGGAGCCCATGGAGATTTGAAAACACCATTTTGGTTGGATTTGTCAATTTTAGCTTTTCTATTATTTTTCATTATTTTGCTTTTATTTATTTTTATTATGTAATTTGTAATAAAATTATTTATTTTATGCACATTAAAAAAAAAAGATCACATAAAAATATTTTTATTAATGAATTGATATTTTTTTCTAATAAAATGGGATTAATGTCCTAATTTCAACCAATAAAAACTCACGTTTTAATAGAATAGTTAATTTTCTCAAAATCGATTTTCCTAATAATGCCTAAAATAACTCTTGAATTTTCTAAGTTACCATGAAGGAACCGATGTTCCTATCCTAAATAAATATCCCGATTTATGAATGTTTATTCATTTGATTTTTTTATTTATTCATGTTTTATTTGATTTTATTTGGGGGATTGTATTTTTGACCCAGATTTTAATATGTTTTTATTTTGGGGATCGTATTTTGTCCTAATTTTATCTTTCTTTTGATTTTTGTAGTTTGCTTTATTATTTTATCACTTTCTTTACTGCTTTCTTTCGGTGCTTGATTTGCGCTTTATTTTTAATGGATGACCGCGTGAGAAGAGAGATGAAATTTAAAAATTAAAAAACCCATTTATAATTAACCAACGCATTAATAAAAGTAAAGTTCCGAATCCTTCTCTGGTTTAGACCGCGAGGTTAGATGAACTTTCCTAATTTCTTATAAAATGTGTGGCGACTCCAAAATATCTCAAAGGTGCCTAAAGGTTTTCATGGGATTAGATGAACTTTCCTAATGTTCTATTGGGTAGGGATTCCAAAATATCTCATGATTGCCCAAGATCAAAGACGTGAACCCTCTCGTGCCTTAAAAGCGGTCGCCCCGGGAAGCGATCGGGTTCGGCACGCGTCACACATGTAATTATGAAATTAGGTACAATCCCAAATCTCAAAAAGAAGCTTGATCAATTCCTCTACTAGCTCAAATCTTGCCTTTGCCTTTGTCTCTTCTCTTATCTGCATCTTCTTGCATAATACCCAATAAAACACACTTAACTCGTGAACCAAACCAACTCAAAATCACAAACAATAACATAGTAGAAAAAGAAGATGCTTTAACTTCCAACCCCCACTTACCTTTCCAGCTTATCACCTAACCTTTTCAAACCAATCCAGAGCTCTTTAAATTCAAACACAAATGAAGATGCATGAGGCTAAGAAATGAAGAAGAAGAATGAAAGAACAGAAATGGGATTAGAGAGAGGAACTTAGAGAGTGTGGCCAGCCAAATGCATGAATGGGACAAAAATTTGCCTCCACTTACCCTTTTATTGCATGTATAATCTTAGGTGTCACTTCCTCAAGGCCACACATGTCAAGTCTTTGGTAAACATCCACTAAATCCTTGGCAAACTCCAATTTAATCCCTCACATAAATTCTTTCTTTCAAATAATTCAATCTTTTTTCCAATTCCCTCCTCATTTAACCCATAAACTCACACTTATACAATTACTCTTGTACCCTTATAATGCAATTAATACTACAATCCTTCTAGGGTACACTTTACAAATCTCCCCTCCTTAAGAAATTTTGTCCTCGAAATTTCCCATGCTACTAATCATAATACCGTGCTATTCTTTACTAACAACTTCATACAAACATAAAACTTACTAGATGAGCCTGCCTGGTCATCCTTCTCTTCTCTAATCATAGCAAAGACTCGAGCAGGACCACCATAAGCAACTAGCTTCTCCACAGTCTCTAATGGTGCTTGAGCAACTCTACCTCTTCCTCTACCACTTCTAATAGATCCCGACACATCCATATTACCTCTACTCACTTGTGAGACCAAGCTCTCTCTTAGCTCAGGGCAAGTGGCAAGCATGTGATCCATACTGCCACACTTGAAACAAGCTCCGGTGAGCTTCCTACATGTACCCCAATAACATCTCTGACAATGCTCACACTTTGGTATAATACTACCTCGACTGAAGGGTGACATAACACTTCCTTTCAATATAGGCGCTTGAACCGACTCTCGAGTAACTTGTCCACTTGCAACTTCCTGAGCCTTCTTGC
The DNA here is from genome assembly GCA_947683425.1 of Excoecaria cochinchinensis. Classification (NCBI taxonomy): domain Eukaryota; kingdom Viridiplantae; phylum Streptophyta; class Magnoliopsida; order Malpighiales; family Euphorbiaceae; genus Excoecaria; species Excoecaria cochinchinensis. The sequence continues at coordinate 4,444,084 of CANTUQ010000194.1, read as the reverse complement.
CACTAACCACACCATTATCCGGTGCTTTCCTTTCCTGCTCTTTCCTCTGTTTTACTAACTCTGACTCTTCCAACTTCATGGCCACCGAGACTAATTGATAGTAACTCACTATCTGCATAACAATCATTGCCGATAAAGGCCCTGTTATGACCTCTTTTAGCACATCCTCAAAATATCGGCATTTCAAGTCTTCCGTTAATAATACATCTGGCACATATTTGCTCAGTCGACTGAATTCCTTCTCAAACTCTCCCACTATCATGTTCTTTTACTTTAAGCTTACAAACTCTTTCCACTTAGCTTCTCTATAAGCTTTAGTAATGTACTTTTTCTTAAACTCTTGAACAAAGAAATCCCATGTTTACTCAACCGGTCATTGGGGATCTTGAAGTACCAGCTTCCACTAGTCATAAGCCATCCCTTGCAATAATGAAACTGCACAAGTCACTCGCTGATTCTGGGGACAATTAATCTCTTGTAATGTCCTTCCTATCCTATCCAATCAAAATTTAGCCACATCCGACTGATCCATAGAGGTTCCACTAAAGTCTTATGCTCCTCTCTTTCTAATAAGGTCCGTAGGAACATTAGGAGTGCTCAATCTATCTATTAATTGCATCAACCCTTGCACTAACGCCAGATTATCTTGAGCAGGACCTAAACCTTCTGCTAGAGGTTGCTCAGGTGTAGGCGGGTTAACACGCGTCGGATTCATACTTCCTATTGTCTCCCATACATCTTCACTCAGATACAATTCCATCTGTACTCCACACAAGATAACATCTGCATCAGGCCACGACACTAGACAAACTCACACACATCTAATCTATACTCTAACATCCTATAGTCCTGAACCGCCTAAACCTAGGCTCTAATACCACAAACTTGTAATGCCCTAATACCCCCTAGACGATATAAAGAGTGCTACACACACATAAACCATACAATTCAAATCAAATAGATACTATCAAATTGCTTGGACTAATCATAACCAAAATATTATTATTTGAAACAAGTCATACATGCTTATACAAACTTTAGTTATTTATATTACATAATATCATTATCCTTGATATAAAACATGAGCTTTCTCTAAAACATTTTCACTAAAAGATAAAAAATACTATTCTTTACATGACTACTATACTAGCTAATCAATACAAAAGAATCATGTCTTAACAAAAAGAAACTTCAAGCTTCCGTCCTAGTGGCCTACAGATGCACAATTCTCTATACCGAACCTACATACCTACACGAGAAAACACCCATGCTGAGGGAATGCTTAGTGGGGATAAACAAAAGCAAATAGACTTCTATCGAAGTCATAAACATCCCATAATATGTAAATCCATAATAATTATGCTTATTATATAATATATTCATTAGCAAACACTCCAAAACGAGCACATTAATAACATATCTATATCATTTACGCAAACCGCCTCATGTACACAACTTTTAATTTTGGCAAACAACATATATGATAAGTGATAACATATCACCACACTTAGTATGTATTCAAATAAACATAATCATATCATTGCATTTTCTTATATAGTCATAGCATACAATAGCTTGAATTCACATCGATGGTGGATACGGGTAATCTAGATACTGATGAACAGTACCAAACATCTAGAGACCAAGGTCTTAAATCTCTAAATACCGATAGGTACCAAACTCTAGACACCAGTCGGTGCCACACTGGCAGCTACAAAACTCTAACCCTTTATAGGCATGCCCATCTATCCACTACTATGAATAACTCAGGCTTAACATATTAAAAACTTCATTCACTATTCCACATACATTACATTTACTTGATTATCTTATTAAACATTGCACATCCATCTCAAATCATATTTTAATTATGCAAACCCTGAACATACATATATGTTTATTTATTTATCATGCCAAGGTAATATCTATTGGACATGCTTATATTCATTCTACACACTCGCGTAGTATATACAAATATCTTAAATTTCAGTTACACATTAAGCACACTAAACTCATCAAGCATATCACCCACATTCTCACTTACGTTAACACATTTAATCTTCCATATGCATACTCATTCATAATCTAATATAATATTGGACACAAATTAGGATAACTAACTTGCATTCATGACTTTAAGCTATGTTGTGCTTGGGAAAGACCCCAAATATCCCTCTGTCGTGCTCGCGATAGATATAACACTCGCGATAGAACACTAAAATAACTTCTATCGTGCCTGAGATAAAGGTTGCACTTGCGACAAAACATAGTCTGGCAAACTTTGTCCTATGGAGCCCCATGTCGCGCTCGCGACCCTTGTCACGCTCGTGACAGAGCCTGAACTTATTGTTCAAACTCCCAACTCTATATACCTCTATCAAACACTTTCCTATATTCACTTTCATGTCTTCTATCACCAACCAAACACCAATTCTAATCAAAATGGCCTTCAAATAAATAATCAAATACAAATAACTTCCTCATGCATAATTTATAATAAACACAAAATCATCATGCAACAATCAAAACATGGTATATCTTAATAGGACCTCAATAACTCATCAATACTATCCCATGTATAATTAACAACTAAAAGAGTTATTGAACTCCTCAAAACCCATAATTTCCCTAATTAATCAAACATGCATCTAATTAAGAAATCAAGCATAATCCCAAACCTCAAAAAGAAGCTTAATTAACTCCTTTACTAGCTCAAATCTTGTCTTTGCCTTTCTCTCTTATCTTATCTACAGCTTCTTGCATAATACCCAATAAAACACACTTAACCCGTAAACCAAACCAACTTAAAATCACAAACAATAACAAAGTGGAAGAAAAAGACACTTTAACTTCCAACCCACACTTACCTTTCCAACTTATCACCTAACCTCTTCAAACCAATCCAAATCTCTTTAAATTCAAACACAAATGAAGATGCAAGAGGCTAAGAAATGAAGAAGAAGACGAAAAAAACAGAAATAGGACTAGAGAGAGGAACTTAGAGAGTGTGGCCAGCTAAATGGATGAATGGAACAAAACTTTGCCTCTATTCACCCTTATATTGCATGTAGAATCTTAGGTGCTACTTCCTCAAGGCCACGCGTGTCAAGTCCTTGGTAAACATCTACTAAATCCTTAGCAAACTCCCATTTAATCCCTCACATGAATTCTTTCTTTCAAATACTTTAATCTATTTCCACTACCTCCTCATTTAACCCATAAACTCACACTTATACAATTACTCTTGTACCCTCATAATGCAATTAACACTATAATCCTTCTAGGGTACACTTTGGGTCATTACAATATTTTGGTATATTCATAGTATACCTAATGATTAAGTGTGATTAAAAGGTATACACATGTGAATTAAGGCTTAATTTAGTGAAATAAGTAATATATGAATGAAAAATAAAATGATACAATGAAACCCTAGGGGTGGCCAAATGGGTTAAAGAAGAATGTAATGAAAAGAATTACATGAAAATCAAATAAATGACTTAAAGAATCAAAGATATAATTAGTCCAATTAATGATAAAAAGACCATAAAATGAATATGTATATGATTTGAAAATGTATGAATTTAATTAAAATTGTAAGAAATTAATTAAGTATTTTTTAAAATATTTTCCCATTATGTCTATGGTGGGAAATATTAATAAGTATTGAAATGATTGAAATTATACGTATATTAATGTTAACTTTTGTTTGAATGAACAATTAAAGTGAAATGATAAGAAAAGAATGAAAGTGGCTTTGAAATGAATTCATAGCCATTTAATGACTCAAGTATACTTATTTTGCAAAATAAGTATATTATGAGAATTGTGCATAAACGATATGAATAATGATTGATTAGTGTATTGAAATGATAAAGAAGTGAATGAAATGTAATTTTAAGTGGAAATGTTAAAATGTGATAAGTTGATTTAAAAGATACTCGAGAAAGTATTACCCTTAGTAGTGGTCTCGCAGTCTAAATCTAGTTCAGGATATGTTTGGCTAGCTATAGGGACACCCATACCGCAGTGGAAGTCATGATGACTTGCTTTGCTATGGTAGATTCGCGATGGTCTCCCATAGTGTATTATATGTTATATGTTACACGTTACATGTTATATGTTTAGTGATATGGATGGAGTGGTCCTTTAGGTCATTCCTTAGTAAAGTGTAGTGGACCTATGGGGTCCACGTCCCGTATATCCAGTCTGCAGATTTTCTTCCAGGATTATACTAGGGACATAATTGTAAAAATGACATGAAAATGTAAAAAGTAAAATGAAAATGAGAATTTAAAGGAAAAAGACTTAAATGAAAGAAAATAAAAAGTTTAGGGTGAAAAAGATAATTTACCCAAATAATGAGTTAAACGGGTAATAATAGTAAAATGACATGAAAATGTAAAAAGGTAAAGTGAAAATGACAATTTGAGTGAAAAAGGACTCACATAAAAGAAAAAGAAAGTTTAAGGACTAAAACATAATTTACCATAAAAATAATTAGTTGAAAGACTAATTGATAAATTATAAGTTAAGAAGTGAATAAATGTGAAAATTTAGCTAGAAAATGACAAAATTGTAATTAAACGTTAAGAGAAGGGTAATATTGTAATTTGAGAAAAGTTTAAGGGCAAAATCGTAATTCAGTGTAAAAGTAAGTTAATAAGTAATATGTAAGAGAAAAGTGAAATTAAAATGACAATTGTGTAAAGAATGCCAATTGTGCGGACTAAAATGTAATTTGACATGAAAATGTTAATTTAAGGACTAGTATGAAATTTGTAAGTCAAATAATGATTTTAAAAAAAGGGAAATGAACTAGTGGCAAATTTGTAATTAATTGAACGATTAGGGACTAAAGCGAAATTTTACCGTAGTGATGGTATTCAATAGAATAAAATGAAAAGTGGAGTGATAATAGTGTTTAATTAAGTGAAATAAATGAAATGATGCCACAAAAATAATCAAAGGGTTATTGAAGAGTAAAATCATAAATAAAATGTAAAAGGAGTAATTATGTTAAATAATATGATTAATGAATGAAAATAAACAAATGAATGATTAATTAGCTTAATTGTAATGTAAAAGCCTAATAGGAACTAATATGTAAAATGGACATGAAAGTAATAATTTAGGGACTAAGCCGTAAATTATATGTCAAATGAAAGAAAATGAAAGTTTGAGTGTTAAATGGAAAATTGTAGCTAATTAAGTAATTAAATGTGAGAAAATTTCTTAATGGCATCAGGGTAATTTGGTAAGTATTGAATAAGTTAGGGATTAAAATTATAATTTAATCAGAATGAATTCATATCAAGGACTGTAGTGTAAATTAGCAGTAATCGAGGGTTAGTGAGTGATTTAAATGAAATTAAGGAATTTAATAGAAGTATTTGAAGTGAAATGAAGTGAATTAAGTAAATGCGCTAAAGTAAATGTAAATGAAGTAAAAAGTATAAAACACACAGATTTAAAAGTAAAGGAATAGAATGATTAGTTATAAGAAATAAGGTTAAAGTGTAAATAAAAAGGAAGAGTAAGTTAAAAGGGCCAAAGTGAATATGTTATAAGTAAGATAATAAGTTAAGAGTGAAAAATCGTGATTAAAGTAAAGTGACAGGTAAACTAAGAAATTGAAGTCAAATGAAGGACTAAATAGTAATATGGCATTGTTTAGTCTAAAAGCGAGGACTAAAGTGTGTGCATGTATGTATGTGCCTAAGTTAGTATTGGAAATTTTTAAATTCGTAATCACCACTGAGCATATTTAACGTTCAGTACGTAGTTCATTTGACTGTGTGTAGGTACCGGGATAAGGCGTCTAAGGAGCAGGCATGCTATCTGTAACACCCCCTACCCATACGTAGGCGATCCCATCCAGTAAGGAGTGAGATGCCGTATGAGTCAAGGTGCCACAAAACAGATACAAAGCAAAACATACATTCATACATAACATACATACAAAAATACGGGATAATTAAAAACTTTAAAGGAAAAGAACACCATAGCTGATCATGCATTAATATAATAAACCATTAAAATAAAGTTCTGATCAACTAGCTGAAACAAAATATATTACATAACCAAAATATAAATACAACAGCGGAAGCTATAACAAAACTGATACAGGAGAGTTCTATACAAAAATAATCATTACAGATTACAAAAACTAAGCCCTACACTAAAACCTTAGGTGTTGGCTTGACGGCGGCGACTCTCTCAAAGCAAAACTCCTTCCGCACCTGCACGGGTAAAAACACCGTGCTAAGCGATAAACGCTTAGTGCGGAAAAACACATAAAATATATGGACGGCCATTCACAATGGTTGTCAAGGCATAACACATACACAATGGCAAAATGCAATAGTTTATAACATATTCCATATAAGCATGCTCACAACTTAAAAGCCAAACGTTCCGTATCTCAAATTCATTTTCATGCCAAATAATCCAACATCCATCTCATCATTGTACTCATTCAGATATCACATTTATATGGCCAATTCAGAACAGAGCAATTCAATCGAACACCTGCTGACTCGAGGTAGTGGATAACGAGTGTACTGAAGGTACCTTACGGGTACGAATCGAATACCGAGGGTACCTCACAGGTACAAATCAAAAGTCATTTCATTTTTATCAAAACACAATATTTTTACTGAGGGGATCTTAAACAAGATCCTAGTACTGAAGGGTTCGCGAGGAACCAAATGGGGGACCTGATCGGGGTCCAAACTGAACTGAGAGCTGCAGCTAAAAGACCCTATTAGGCATGCCTAACTATCCACTTACTTGACTCTAGCAGGTTATGCGTCATTCAAATCATATTTCAGAGTACAGAATAAAATTCATCTGAAGAATCATGATATCACTCATATCAAAGCATATAAAAGTATGACATGCATCATAGAGTAGTATAAGTCCATTCGAAAGAAATACGAAATTCATTTTTGGGTTAAAACCGGGAAATTTCAGAAAATGGACCAAACGGGGCTGACCAACAAGGTGGGCTGGTCATGAGTCGTGACTGGCATCACAACTCGTGACTGGCCTCATCCTTTGGCTGGTCACGAGTCGTGACTGGGAGTCACGCCTCGTGACTGGCTTCTGGTCACGTCGTGACTTGCCCTTTTCTCTTGCTGGTCACGAGTCGTGACTGGGAGTCACGTCTCGTGACTAGCTTCTATCTTTTGGCTGGTCACGGGTCGTGACTGGCAGTCACCACCCGTGACTGCCTTCTCAGGCCGATCACGAGTCATGACTGTGAGTCACGCCTCGTGACTGGCTTCCTCTTGGCTGGTCATGAGTTGTGACTGGCAGTCACCACTCGTGATTGGCCTCTTTGGCTGGTCATGAGTCATGACTGGGAGTCACGACTCGTGACTGGCCTCTCCCTTGGCTAGTCACGCGACAGACACGACAGACACAGAATAACGGAAAAAATTCAACAGTAAATACGATTTTCCATTTCCCAGAATTCCAGAACTCAAAAATCAATTCCATAACTTGAATCAAAACCACACAAATTTGTTCTTACCTTCCAGAAGACATCCATACACTATAAACGACATAATTACAACTCAATTCAGAAATTAAAACAACCAAATCAAGCATAAATGCATTCAAGCTTCACAAGAACATAAACCCTAAATTATAGTAAGTTCAAATCAAGCACAATTCACAAACAAAAATCCCAAACATGAGATTCTAAGCTTCAATCACTTAGCTCCACTACTCCCAGCAATCTCCTTGCCCTTAGGATTGAGAGGAGCCACAGCTAAGCAACAACACATTGAAGAATAACCAAAATAAAAACGCTAAGTTAATCTAAACCCAAAGAAGAAGAAGAAGATGAAAACAAATGGAAAACAGAGTGAGGAATGCAATGACTTACCAAAAGAATGCCAAAGAGATGATTGATTTCAACTAACAGTAGCTTGATCCAAGCTAGAGTTTCAAAATAAGAGCAAGGAAGAAGATGAGCCAAAGAGGAAGAAGAATCGGGAAGGAAGAAGAATCGGGAAGAAGAAATGGATTTCTGCCTTTCCCACTTTCCTTTCCCTATTAACTCATCTTTTTCCTTAACCCTACACTTGTCACTTTTCATGTTGGTGGAAACCAATCACTCACACCAAATAACCAAGCATAACACACACCCAATGCACTCCCAACTTATGCACACCCTACAATGGTATGCTCAAATGCACACAATCACTTCCCAATTAATTCACACACTAATGTCATACATATAACCATATGCTAATAAACCCCAAAAACATTCATTTTACTAAAATACCCTTATGATATGCCGAACACATACAAATGCTTGCACATACAGATAGGCTCATACTACTAGGGGGCAAACGGGGTGTGACAACTCTCCCCTACTAATAAGAATTTCGTCCTCGAAATTCTCACCTGAACTTAACAACTGCGGATATTGAGCTCTCATCAAATCTTCCGGTTCCCAAGTCGCTTCCTCGACTCCATGATGATTCCATAACACTTTTACCAAAGGGATCTGCATACTCCTCAGTTGCCTCACCTCTCGAGCTAGAATGGCTCTCGGTTCCTCATCAAAGGAAAAATCTGGCTGAACCTGAATATCCTGAACTGAAAGAACATGCGAAGGATCTGATCTGTACCGACGAAGCATCAAAACATGGAACACATCGTGCAACTTTGCTAACTCCATCGGTAACGCCAATCTATAGGCTACAGGTCCAACCTTACCTAAAATCTCATAAGGACCAATGAAACGAGGACTAAGCTTACCTTTCTTTCCAAACCGAAGCACTTTCCTCTAAGGAGAAACTTTAAGGAAAACCTTGTCCCCGATCTCAAATTGCACGTCTTTCCTCTTTAAGTTGGCATAAGACTTTTGTCGATCCTTGGCTGCCTTCAAATTCCGCTGCACAACTCTGATCTTTTCTTCGGTATCTCTAACCAACTCTGGCCCAATCACTGATCTCTCGGATAGCTCGGTCCAACAAACCGGAGTCCTACACTGTCGACCATATAAAGCCTCATATGGTGCCATACCGATGCTCGACTGAAAACTATTATTGTAGGCAAACTCCATCAGCGATACATATCGATCCCAACTACCCGAAAAATCCAAAACACAAGCCCTCATCATATCCTCCAGAATCTGAATGACCCGCTCTGACTGACCATCTGTCTGAGGATGAAACGCTGTACTGAAGTTCAACTTAGTGCCTAAAGCTCTCTACAACTCTTTCCAGAACTTGGAAGTGAACCTCGGATCCCGGTCTGAAACTATGGATAAAGGCACACCATGCAACCGAACTATCTCATCCACATAGATACTGGCCAACCTGTCCATCGAGTAGTCCACTCTAACTGGCAGAAACTGAGCTAATTTCATAAGCCGATCCACTATTACCCAAACTGAGTCATGCTTCTTTTGAGTCAAAGGCTAACCGGATACAAAGTCCATGGCAATATCATCCCACTTCCACTTAGGAACGGATAAAGGCGTAAGCAATCCCAAAGGAACCTGATGCTCGGCCTTTACCTGCTGACAAGTCAAGCACTTGGACACAAAATCCACGATGTCTCTTTTCATACCGGACCACCAATAAAACTGTTTCATGTCCCGATACATCTTCTCACTGCCAGGATGCATAGTAAAAACTGTACTATGTGCCTCACTCATAAGCTGTCTCCTCAAATCCTCAGACTCTGGCACACACAAGCGATTTCTGAACATAAGCACCTCATCTTGAACTGAGAACTCTGACTGCTTACCCGATCTGACCTCTTGCACAAACCGCTGAAGTCTCTGATCATCCCTCTGAGCATCCACAATCCTCTGTCTCAAGGTAGGCTTCATACGCAACTGAGCAATCAAAGCCCCATCTGAATCAAATCTCCATCTAAACCATCTCAGGAACAAGGCTGAAACTGACTTCTGACTCAAAGCATCCGCGATAACATTGGCCTTACCAGGATGGTAATCCACAATGCAGTCGTAATCCTTAAACAACTCAAGCCAACGGCGCTGTCTCATGTTCAACTCTTTCTGTGTGAGGAAGTACTTTAAGCTCTTATGGTCCGAAAAGATCCTACACTTTTCCCCATACAGATAATGACGCAAAATCTTCAAAGCAAAGATCACAGCCGCCAACTCTAGATCATGCATCGGATAGTTCCTCTTATGTGGCTTTAACTGTTGAGAAGCATAAGCCATGACCTTACCTTCTTGCATCAAAACACATCTGTGACGCGCCTCGCCGTCTATCCGGATGGTCCTCGGAAATTCGCTTTTTGGACCCGAGACCGGATGGAGGTTCATTAAAACTCGTGAAAGCTGATCGCTTCGCAATGGACAAAAATATATCCAAACCCACTGTTGGCAATCAACTTACGAGAGCGTCTATTGGGTTATCATAAGGCAGGATCACGGAGTCGCCACCCGATAGAACATCGGGAAATAAATCTAACCTTATGAGGCCCGAAACCAGAGAGGGTTCGGGACCTCACTCTTATTCATACCTTTGGTTAATATTATGTGAATGGGTTTTTAAGATCTATTATTTTATCTCTTCTCTCACATGCAAATTATACAATAAAATTAAAGCACATTACGAGCACGTATAAAAAAGCAGTAAATAAAATATAACTATAATTATCTAAAAAAAAATATGAAACCATAAAAAATGATAAAAATACATACATAAATCGGGCTATTCTTTTAGGTGGGAACATTGGTTCCCAATTACTTTTTATGAAAAGTTTTGAGTTCTCAAATCGACCTTTGCTTTGGGGTGAAAACCAGGACATTGGTCAAGTTTTATTAACAAATTTCATTTTGGTAGAAAACATTTGTGTTGTGGTTCTTTTTAAGCGCGGTCAAAAATCTTTTATTATTACAAACCACAAGCGAATAAAGAGAATAAAATAATTACATATTTTTCAAATAATAAATGATAAATAAATCCTAATTTACCTACCTCAACCGTAACCCTTGGACGAGTCATACCGCTCGCGGTGACAGCCATAAAAGGAAATAAT